>OX421888.1:846980-3246980 GCA_949128085.1 Cetonia aurata | reverse complement strand
TTATTTTAAGTTTTAACTCTCAATCTACCTAATAAAAGTTATTAACTGAAAAACTGAAATAACTCTACATTTTCCTATACTGGGGGTGCCCCCAGGGTGGTGGCGTATTAGAAGTACAAGCTTATCATAAAGTCATATTTCAGCTTATTATATATTTTTAACAAATAAGTTAACCATAACATGTGAAAGAAATTCGATTGCTTGAACAATGGCAAAACGTAAACTGTATAGATTCTATTTTCCTTACAGTCCAAAACTTTAACGCAACAGCAAAAAAATTTATGTTCATTATTTAATGCACTTACAATTCCTGGTTCTTCTGATCCTGTTGGCGTTCTTACTTTCACCATTTTTCTTCCTCTCCTGATGGATCGTCTTCTTCTTCTTCCCATCATGTCCCGTGCGTTTATTTAACGCTTTGCCACTCACGTAACTTTTAACGCAATTTATGATTTCTTCTCTCATTGCACCGGTTCCACGTCGATTCCGTACACGCGAGACGCACTGATAAAAACAAGCAATGACGAAAAATCACATAATAGAAAGATCACAACGCGTCAGGTATGGAACGCCGAACGTTTGAGGAAACTACCGCCGGGACGGGAAAGAACTCAAAGCGCGATTCTGTTTTGTTTTCGTTCCGGAACGTGCCGTTGCGTTCGCGATAAACTCATGCTGCGTCCGCATAAAACAAAGAGATATAGACGGGTTATGGTTGTACCTATACAACTTGTTGTCGACGCTGGCCGACGAGGAACTTAGGATTTGTCTGAGGAATGGTCGTGAGCGCGTATTACACGAAATTAGGTCAGATTATGCCGTGGGTAAACGTGCGTTGAAGAGCGCAGGAAAACCGGCGAATTTCGACGGGATCTCGTATAGAAAATGAGCGTTGATTCGACGATGATATAGTGGCGATAAAAATGCCAAAACTCCGGCTTTTTTCACCGCCGAAGATGTCGCGTATGTAAGTTTGAATGGGCCGCGAGGTAAACGGTAAGGTCGAGGAACTCTTTGAACATCACGAGGTGAGAATCACCACGCATAGAGAACTATGAGACGGGGGAATCTCATCTTGGACCATTTCGGGCGGTCCATCGTGTTTTCGACGGGAGATTACGCGGTTGGTAGCTGGTAGGAAACGGCTTCGCGGTGCGGAAACTGTGCCAGCGCGTTTGTGTGCTGTGCGCCCGGCATCGGCTGGTTTTATTATACGCCATGATGTTGTATTTACGTATAGTGCTGTCAATAATTATAGAATACAAAGAAAGACTGAAATTATTTTGGAATTGCTAAACAATGGAAACCCCTCATCAAATTGATAGAAAGAAAATTACAAAGTGAAACATATTCTGCTAATTTCACTACACAATTTAATAAAATACTTCTATAATTTATTTACAGTTAATATTAACATACTCTTTTAATAACATTAACAATACGGTTTTTATATTAATATTCTCTTTTTTTTTCTTTCTTCTTTTCTTAGTTTTTTTTTTTTTACTGAGATATGCAAGGACTGTAGCGTAGTAAGTAATTGTTTCAGAAATCCGTGGATTCATTTTCAACCGAAGACCGATTATACTAACTAAGAACCGATAAAGTATCTAAACAAAGTTAGTTATCCCTACCCTAAATTTATATTTACAAGTGCTTTTACCGCCTGCGTTGACCTGCTAGAATTCTGGGAATTCTATATCTAAACAAAGTTAGTTATCCCTACCCTAAATTTATATTTACAAGTGCTTTTACCGCCTGCGTTGACCTGCTAGAATTCTGGGAATTCCGAACTCGTACAAAATCCCGAAAGAAATGTGTTTTTACCCTAATAGATTCATTAGCACCGAACGGTGGGGTAGAGTCTGTTCACGATTTAATAAATTATTATTACTATTACAAAAAAAAAAACATATTTACTGTCGTGAATTTGCTATTTTAAGTTTAATCGAAGTTTCAATGTTTTAAATATGATAAATATGAATTCAAAGTGTCATCTTCAGCGAGTTATAGCCTCTATTATGAAGCATATTTGGATATAAGATAAGATTTCGATCGACATAAAATTCTGTCTAGAATTTCGTGTTATTGTATGTCGATAGCGCCCCTGGACACCCTGTATATGAAATGCAATCTATCAAAACTGGAAAATTAAATCTTCAAAATATGCTATGATTATATACACATAGTTGCAATCATATCAAATTAGAATATGCGTATATAATAGAGGATACATTGACTTTCAAACAACTTCTGGGCTTACAACTTGCAGAAATATGACATCCGTATATTATAGATTTATATCGCTATGGAATACCAGTTAGTTTTTGTATGTTTTTTTTTTTTAGAACATCCATAACGGTAAACTATAGCAAATCTTACGGCCATCTGCGCTTTACAGTTAGCGCAAAAACGAAACGGATTGATCTATAAAGATGTTGTGATCATTAAAAAAAATTCAGCAGAAATAAAATTTCTATGACGATATTCCACTGTGCCTAAATTATATGATATAAGGTGATAATATACCGTAACAATGTGGTATAATATACAGTTTTAATTACTACATTTTTTTTTAATATAACATTCGATTCATATTCCAATTTTCTCTAACTATTAAGTACCAAATATATATGAAATAGAAGCATGCTAAAAATGTAATGTTTACTCTTTTCAGTAAATTTTGTTTGATAAATGAAATTAATGGTGAGTTATATACAGTTAGAATGTGCTTTTGCAAACAAATATTTATACAGGGTTACTACAAAAGAAATAGGCACTTTCAATGTTTTATTAATCCAAAACTAATAACGTTATTATGAATTCGTTTAAACTATTTTATAAAGCGATTCTTAAAGTTTACTTTTGGGAACTCATAGGTGCTCAATATGGGCTCCCCCTGTCACACGGCACACATCTAGGCGATAGTCTAGTTCATTCCAAACCCGGTGTAACATATCTGCATCAACACCTTCCACAGCTACCTTGATGCATTGTTTTAACTCATCTAAATCATTAGAAAGCGGAGGGACGTAAACCTTTCACAAATCCCCATAGAAAAAAATCGCACGGTGTAAAATCGGGGCTCCTTGGTGGCCACCGTACGAAAACGCGGTTGTCGGCTGTTGCACAGCCTATATTGTGGAAGTGTTTCGTCCAGATAATTTCTAACGACACGGTGCCAGTGAGGAGGTGCTCCATCCTGTTGGAAGATAAAGTTCCTCCAGTCCTCATGCATGTGAGACATCAACCAATTGATCAACATTTGATGATATGTAGCTCCTTCAAAAAAGAAAGGACCATACATCTTTGCGCGAGATAGTACAGCACAGAATAAATACATTCACTTCTGGAGAATCACGCAAATGCTCCACCAACATCCTCGGAGGTTCAGTCAGCAACAGTCCGGACTTTTGCCTTTACATAAACACCCTGTCGTTTCAAATTTATTGTAGCAATCGTAGATCGCCTGTCTAGTGGGTGGTGGTTTCCTAAAACGTGTTCTAAAATATCGTTGGACTACAGTTACGGAGTTCGTTTTGGGAAATTCAAGCACGCAATACGCTTTCTCTCAGTAGAGTTTGCAGCCATCGCTACGATGGCTGCAAACTAATAGCTATCCTCTATTATGCTTGCGCGGTACTACCAACTGTACTATCGAAACTTCTACAGCTCTCCAACCTGATAGCGCAAAATGCATGTCGATATCACGAATAAGTTTTGTTTTATACAATACCAAAGGTGTCTATTTCTTTTATAGTGACGCTGTATAACAAAAAATATAAGTAAATGCAATGATACTAAAACATGAGTGTTACGAAAAACTGAAAATAAATACATACATATTATGCCCCCTTAAAATTAAGCGTACATTTAAGTTACATTTGCTATTAAAAACTACAAAAAAAAAATATAACTCAAAAAAGGTTTGACCTACTACCCAGTCGACTAATTAGTTTAAGCAAATATTAGAAGAAATTCGCATGTATGGTACATTCTTCGCCCACTATAATTGTTTAGGTACATGGATATATGATCTTCACTGTGTCAATATTTACCTGAGAAGTACGGTACAAACTTGTAGTAATCTACCTAGACATGTGTCGCTAATAAAGTCGTTAATCGATTCTGATAGTTAAGTAAGCATATTTAGGACATTATGATGGGTGTTTATCTTATTATTTATAAATGTACCCTCAAAATTTCGAATATGTTTAATTCTTCGCGGTTTGTAGTATTAACAAACCTACAGGATTGGAATAGAATATTTAACTAATACAAGCAGCACAACTAGTGGGGTTGAACTAGTGATTTCGTTAGAGGAAGAAGGGTGGGAACTAAGATTACAAAGGGCTACTAGATTCAGTTGTTTGAAGGTGTGTACCCCAGCCTCAAAAGCGCACTAATTGCTTGCAGAAAGTAAAACACAGAGCCCTTAAACCTAAACTAATACACATATTAATTATTAAAACGATTGCTTATTACAATTCCATGAAGATAATGAGCTATTATGAATTTCTTCCCTTGCTTCATAGAGAAAAAAAGAAGTTCTGTTGACTGAGTAAGCTGATATTCATGTTCAAATGAATTTGGAAATGCCTCGAACAAAGGATAAATATACTTACAAGCATGGGACACAGTCTATAATAAATATTCTATTCTATTCATTGTTGTGGCAAGTCAAACCTTCGACAGTCTTTGAACTTTGTTTTAAGAGCAAGATAAAAAAAAACAGATTTTGAATACTACATAAATATTTAAATATGATTAATGTAGCACCAAAGTGGACGTTGACAAACCATATTTCTTATCAAAATCTTTGTAATATTTATTTAATTTTATTTTTTATTTAAAATAAAATACTGTATACAGGATTATCGACGCTGTACTGCCCGGAATATTGTGGCCAAAATATGTCATGTAGAAAAAGTTTAACTTTTTGGGATATATTCAAAATTATTTTCATATTACACTACACATTGGATGTTCCAAAAGCCCTAAAAGTATCAAAGTTGTATTTTTTTTAAATGAAACAACTGTATATTATTGCATTTCTAGATTCTGTGATCAAAATGGCTGTTTTTTATAATACCTAAACCTTAAAGTGTTTTAAATAATTTGAATTTTGTGAAAATCCAATCTAATTTTCATGTTTCAAATACTTAAGATTTATTTAATGTGTGTATATATTTGCAGTGAAGTGTAACAATAGACCATATTTTGTAACCCAATTAGAATAAACCTGTCATCTTATACAGGGTGTAGAAGAATTAATAATAATCAAATAAGAACTTTAAGTGGCTATGAATAGATTAATTTAAATAGAACACCATATTTTTTAATTTGCCAGGAAATGCGTTTTTTAATTACCTATCGATTGGTACTTACAGTTTAAGCTTTAAATCTCCGTGCTTTTACAGAATACGCAAAATAATCGTTTTTTTGCACCATTCGACGTTTTTTTAAATGAAACTTCAACAAATAAAATAATTTTAAAAAGTAGCCATAAAACCTTTTGAACATAACATATTTTGGCTACAATATTTTGTGCGCGTGAATCCACCAATTTGATTTCTTTAAAACTGATTGTTCGCAATGTTTTTCTCTATATTGCATTGGCTGGCAAAGCAAAACAACTCACCACCGACCTCAATTTAACCAAATCCGAATTTAACACGACAACTAAAAAGAAATGAAAAAACAAAATCGGGAACTCCGATCTCTTTTGCGATACAAACACGTCTTATTTAACACATCGTTCGCACTAACACTTTTCAATGCGTACAAGTACGCTAAACGAATGAACGATACACGTGCAAGCAGGGCTCTTTTGTTTCTGTTCACGTAAACGACGGATAGCTGCGATTGAATGACAGACAAATGCATTTGACGACGATAACAAAAGAATAAAGCAGCTTCGAAACTATATACATAATATTGTGGTGCTGGTATTGACGGCCTACGGCTGTATAGGTTGTAGACTCTACTACTTCGCTGTCTTTTGTATCTGCCGAGTGAAGTATATTGGAAAATGGCACGTTCGCTGATATATTTCTTCTAATTGTCGTTTTATGGGAGGGGTAATTTGTGCAAACATTAAAAATTAATATGAAAGAAATAATTTACAAAGAAGAATTCGCACCGAGAGAATTTAAGCCATCTTAAATTAATAAAAAATAGTTACTTGTCCGACAAAAAGTTTTTAGTTAGATACAGTCAAACGAAAACCTTTGTTGAAGTAAAATTTGAATGTTACAACAATATTTTTTGTATTGTTTTAACAATACGTCTTAAAAGATCGATAACTTCAATTCCAGAAACGATATTTCAATTGAGTTTGATGCTTATTTGGCGGGTGAAATATTGAACCCAATGCCCATTTTCTTGGTCGAAAAGACATTGATTGAAAGATACGAAAACGAGTCAGCTGGTAAAGATTTATTTATCCGCTTGTTCAAGTACTATTTACAGTAAGCGTTTATTCTGTGAAGCCGGAAATATCTACTAGAAAAAAGGAATTGCTTACTGCCCGATAGGGGCGAACATTTGGTGTTTTGCATAACAACTTCCAACATATTTATAATGAGTATTGAATCCCAGTTACAGTGTTAGTTTTATTTTATTAATTTAACAAACTAATTGAGTTTGTTTGAATACTAAGTACCGTTTCCAATTTATTTGCCTAAATGTAATAGCAAATACGTTGAATTGCTGTAAAGATTGCGCTTCTATTATTTCACACTGGTAATAATCCATATCCTGCGTAAATTGATTGTGGGACAGACAATGTTGTAATTTTTTTTACAATTTTGAGATAATTTTGGGTTTCTGTCCTATAGTGCGTCGCTCTACCCTGATTTGAAGATAAAATAATATGGGAAAGGCACCCAAAGGTTGAAGATTAAAACGATTCCTTTACATCTGTGCTGGGCCAACACCAAACAGCTAATACAAACTTTCATACTAAAACCAATACTTCGGACAGAGTGACCACGTGCATGAGATCGGTTAGATCTTACCAGATCGTTTTGGTCGATTCATATTCAAATCAAACCGGTGTCCAAACATTTTACGGCCAGTACCACGACTTGATCGAACAGGAGAATGCATAAATCCAGAGATTGCATACCAATTTACTTGGCACAAGCATATATGTAATACTACGGCACAAGGCATATTCATTTATTTTTTCCATAAACACAACCTTAAAAGTCAAGTGTCGTAGCTGTCATTAGGTGACATGTTCCATAAAATTTGTATAATTTCCTTATGCGCCTTATTGAGCAATGATATCATCGGACAATCAGTCGCAGAAGACCCAGCGCCCGCTAGCACCCATGCGTACGCAGGCAAAAATAACGAATTCGCTTATTTCGTGTATAAAGTCAAGGCGGACGAGGAATTCCACACTGGCCTCCTATTAAGCAGCACGCTACTCCTAACCGATAAGAAGGTGATAAAAGCCAAAACTGTGATCGTGTGCAACATACTGAAGGTTTGCGAAGGCGCTATCGGTATGGTAGATACCCCGCCGGAAAAGAACTACATCTACGTTCTGGTAGCTAAATCTTCTGAGTCGGTGCAAGTGAAAAACGCCATGTACAAGGGCGGAAAGTTCACTGTGGATCTGTGCGTGACCCTAGGTATCGACCATGAACCGGGCACCTTGGCCAGTTTCGAGCAGTACGTCTTGGAATGCGACTGTAAGCACATGGACGGATTAGTGTGTAACGGGAAAATCCTCGGCGCCATCATATTTGTTGGGAACAAGAAGACCGTGGCACCCTACAGCGATTTGTTAACGTACGGTAACGAACTCGCTGGCATCAACGGACGCGAAGAGAAGATGGAAGAAATATTGGAAGAGATGCAAGATGTGGAACGCACCACCATGGGTGTTAGAGCAAGCGATGCGGACACAATAAAGAAGAATTCCGTTATTGTGATAATGTCAGTTATGCTAGGATTGCACCTTTCAATACTTAGAGGCAAATAAAGTTTGCAGTTTATTTAAAACTGACGTTTTTTCCAGGCGGAAAAATTAGTATCGTTTGTGTTGAATGTAATAAAAACAATTTTTTATCAGTATTTTCTTGTATAATAAACGTGTTCGCAAAAAGGATTTATTTATTCATCATACAACTTATTCATTGGTAATATCTTGGATATCCCTTGGGACCTGGATTCCACGAAATCCCTAATAATATATTTAGGTTCCCCAACACTTTATTTTTTATTTTTATTTGATTTGGCCGAAAAGACATTTTCACCCGCAAATAAAACCATTGTTTGTGTGTACGCACAGATTTAGATTATTTCAAGAACTGAAGTATGGTACGACTAATGACTGCAGTTATACGGGAGCACAAGATATTGAAGCAAAAGGCAAAGCACATTAAATGGTCAACTACTGGCTACTACCCGGGTGGCTAGACGTTGTCTGCAGAGTGGAGTTTTGTCCCCTCCCCTGTGGTGCCTATTTGTGGACGAGCTATTGGGGACGCTGAACGAGTGCAGACGTAGGGTACTGGTCTACGCGGATGACTTAGCCCTCATTGTGCGAGGCAGGTCAGAGAAGGATTGGAGAACATGGTTATACATAAATCAGTAGATGGACGGAGTTGGAAGTACTGAACATCGTGGCCTTTAGCCGCCGATTAAATTCGCTAACGTTCAAGGGGATTAACATAGACATGGCGGTGCAGGTAAAGTACCTTGGAGTAACACTAGACTCCCAACTTACCTGGATCAACATTTGGATAGAATTACCAAGAAAGCGGTGACAGCATTGGCACTCGTCAGACGCTTACATGAGAAGAAATTAGGGGCCGAGATTAGGCATGTTGCATTGAATATACAGCATATGGTGGTAAAGCCAGCAATAGCATACGCAGTTTTAGGTTGGTGGACAAAAATGTGTCATGAGAACGCTATCAGCAGGGTGTAAAGACTTGCTTGCTTAGGAATAACGTGAGCAATGCTAATTACGCCGACAACAGCAATGGAGGCACTCCAGGATATGCCACCGCTACACCTAATTATACAGGGGGAGGCAAGGATGAGGGCATGCAGGCTGCAACACTCAATGACTCCAATAGGTGTTAAAATAAAACACATGTCGATACCCGTCACGGTGTCTATACCAGACAGACGGGAGGAACCTGCTAGGGTCGCACTCGAAATCAGAAAGCAAGACTTGGTCTAGTACATGGACGGATCTAACACGACGGATGGTGCTGGTGCAGGGATGTACTCTCAGAAAGAGGAGTAGGCATTACTAAGCTGGAAAATGTAGTCAAGGCTGGTAACGGAGTACCTCGATGATTTGGTAGGACTCTCAGATAGGGAGAAGGTCTTCTCGACTTGGATATAGGGCCATCAAGGGATCGACGGCAATCAAAGGGCGGACGAGCTCGCAAAGGGAAGATCAGAGATGAAAATGCACGGCGTGTAACTTTTCTTTTTGAGATTACAAGGCAAATGGCTCAGAAACATGGTGACTGGGTCTGGACCAAACAGCTACAGTACCGGAGAAACACTCGCTAAAATAAATGGCAAAACCTTTATAGACGAAGCATGCAGGAATACACAGACGTGGCCCAATAAGCTATTATCGGTGACCACACACTAAAAAATATATGCAATTCCTACGGAAAATTCCAGTAACGTATAAGGTAAAATTGCAAAAAATTGGGATATTTCCTAAAAAACTTTAGGTATATTTTCCAATTTTTGGTAAATTTCCCTATACATTACTGGCATTTTCCGTAGGAATTGCACATCTTATTTAGTGTACAGCATTTGAGAGATGACAGTAGGTAGTTAATGTAAATGTTGGATAGTAACGGTCCAAAGTTCGGCCACTGCGAGACTCCAGAAGAGGCGGTATAAACGCTGACATGAAAGCCGTTGTAACAGATATAGCTTGAACGGTTTTCAAGGCACGATACTGTCAAATCAGTGGTGATGGGTGAAAAACCAAACGCGCGTAATTTGGATATGAGGATGGATCGGACGGGTCTGCATGGTTTATAAGGAAAAAAAATGGTTACCTAACTTCATAATGTACGATAACATCTTTTTCTCTTCTGGTATATTAGAAAGTACCAATTAGTCCACATAACTTTGTATTAAGAGATGCCATGAGAAAAATTAACAACATGTTTCATACTATAAATAAAATAAGGTTTGGTTTAAATTCGTGGGTGTGCAAAGTAAAATTTATTTTTTTTATAATAAAATTATAAATAAATGAATTTTTAACGAAGCTTCTTTTTATACAGTCAGTTAGCTATTACTAATGTATCAATCGGGACACCAAGTGTGGCGACCGTATGCATACTGTAGCAGCCCTGTACAATCAGTACTACCTACTTGACGTGCCACTACAGCGGATCACAGTGCTGACTCAGACTTGTTTATGTGTTTGCTATTTATTCGCGCAGCGTGGAATGGCATATACATAAACGGTCAGCTATTTTTATCAGTTGAATTCTCGCTAAATATTCTTTCCCTTTTCCGCAGTAAATCTGCTTAAACATCAACGCGCTATAGTCACCTGAATCCGTACTCGCTGTTTGGTTGTTTCTTTTTTCATTTGAAGTGATAAGTGATAAATTGACTAGTTTCTCTCGGAACATAGAATGGAAGTCTACGAGCAGATTTCACAGTATGGTTAGCGACATTTTATGGGCGCTCTGTCGACATAGCAGGAAACCTGCGCACGTTTGCAATATTAATGATAGGGATTCGCTAAATCGTGTGAGGCGAGTTCGTGCCCAGGATAGCAGCGTAACTGCATCTTTTCGCTTGCGGGGATAGTAGGCGTTTTGGGTTTGCTCGAGCAGCGTTTGCTTATCGTTTTAATGGAGGAAATGTCCAAATGATAGATGACAAACCGACTTACCTATTGTTCTTGGATATATACAAAGATTTCGGTCGTGATTAACATGATTTGTCACCTCAAACAACCGCGATTTAGATACCGGGTGTTCAACCTAAGATGCAGTGGTTCCTAGCCAATTTATTATTGCCTTTTTGAAAAAATTTTTCAAATAAATGTTGCCTCGAATCATATTCTACATATGCTAAAATTAGTTTCAGTAATGGCGGACTTCCGGTTGTACCGGAAGTAGATACTAACTTTATTATTTTAAATGGAACACGCTGTATATTATTGCAGTTTTGGATTCCTTGTTAAATTTAAATAACAATACGTTAGGGATATATTCGGGCTAAATTGTACCGCTCTCGAATTGCATGACGTTTTTCGAAAAAAATGACATTTGCAGTGTCTTCGGTGTTTGGAAATACCTCAGAAAATACGAAAGTTAGAAAGATGCGGTTTTCGGTTTTCGCTTGACCATGAAACAGCATACGTCTTTTATTTTAAAATTGTTGCGTTTGAATTACAGCGTTATTAAATAGGGATCTGTAATTTTCGAACTCTAAAATCATGGATAACTTAATTTTTTTAAATTGAACGGTATAGCAATTTTTACATAAATGAATGTAAAATTTAATTTTCTTTCGATTTTACACGGGTATCATTGTGCCTAACTCCAACGGTTTTGGAGATATTCGCGATTTTTCAGTTTCTCACGATAGATACGTATTGCGAAGCGCCGCCGCTGGCCACCTTCCCCTCGCATTTTACCAGGTTTGGGACTGGCAGCAATAATACTGGCATGCTTAGAAAGTGGACAACACCCGTATTCCTGTAGGGTGCAGAGGGTTTCCCTACGATATACTGCTGGATAATAAGCATCGTAATCGTTCGAAGATAAATAAAAAAGAATCTATGAATTTTTTCCAACAACTCCTATACATTAAAACAGTTCTTATACTACAATAACGGTATCGGGAGTCATAAAAAAAGGAACAACAAAATTCCGATTAGCATTCCTTATGACTTCAACGCTGTTATAAACATACACTTACTCAACAGAGAACCGAAACTTGTGAGATTTTGTCACCGCGAATAAACACGTAAATAAAACACAATCCGCGGTATGTCGTCGTACATATGCGGCCACACTCAGGGCGAGCCGGCTCTGCTACCGACGACGGTCAATCTTCCGAAGGTTAATCGCGAGCTCGCGACACAGACACACACACACACACAAAAGCACGCTTATTTCGCGGCTATTAGTTATAATGCGCCCCTGGAACTCGGCCAGAATCTCACGGCAACGCGTCGGTGTACCGGGGGGGCTCGATAAACAAAATTTTCGAACTGTTTGGTAGCCGTTTTTGGCAAAGGTTTTATCGCGGACGATCGCGACTGATGTTTTATTATCGGTTAAGTACCTGGGAGAGATGATTTTGGCGGGCGTAGATTGCGAATTTCAACCGATATTTCGGTAGCGATTAGATAAGGACCAGTATTAAGAGATTAAAAGTGTTCGTTTTGTAATATTCATCTATCATAAGTAGATGTTATAATCTTTTCCGCAGTTTTATTTAATTAAAACAGATTTTTCTTGGTCTTAGCGGAGAACTATGTAACACATTGTAGAATACAGAAATCTTAAGAAACGTCAACATTTTGAACGGAACGCTTTTGAAAGTAAAAAATTCACAAAACATTTTTTTTTAGTTAAGCATTTTATTAAACAATAAAGAAAAAATAAAAATTCTTTTTCTCTCTTCAAATTCGATTTGAATTTGAACTCTTTTTTTTTTGGTTTCTTCAAATTAATTAACTTTTTAAAACAAGAAAAACTTAAAAGATAAAAATAAAAATGACTTATTTCATATACAGCCTTTAAAGATAATCAGTCAAATAATACAAAAGAAAAAACATTTTTTGTACTCGCTTATCAAAACCTGTCATTTCACGATTCAATTTGCGTGCGTAAAAAGTCACTTTAAACACGAGTGCGTAAAAGTAAAGTTGGTACTTCCTGGAACTTGAGTTACGAATTTAGTATAAGTGTTTTTGTATACGTTTTTTCATTTTATGGGTAATAAATTATCCACTGCAATATTGGCAGCTTCGCGAATTTCAGACGGTGTACATTGCATTTCATTATCAGAATTCATGTTGTTGGTGAGGCTTTTATTTTGTATGAAATTTTTTGAATTTGACAATTTTAAATTAAATGTCACTTCAAATAATCAATACTGCCAACTCAATTTTTTTAATTAATATCAAGAGATTAGTAGTGTGTCATAAACAATAACGTATTTAACAATATGTATTATTATTATAGTTCTCGTACAAAAAATATTGTACAAACTTCGTGCGTGAAACATTTCGCGAATTCGTGTCCATAAAGCGCTCGCCTACGGCTCGCGCTTTAAACTGGTCACGCATTCGCGAAATATGATTTCACGCACTTGGTTCGTAAATAACTATTTAATTATTAGCCTTATTTTACGCATGAAACACAAACTTCAACTTTGTGTTCACCACAGATGCTTTTCTTGCATAGATTACATGTAGTTTTCGTCATTCTGCATTTGCTATACGGACAGAGGTGACAATGTTTGCGCTTTTTTTGTCCCTCATCAACATTTTCGACAGCTTCTTGCGGATTAGGTATTATATTTTGAATTTCTTCTTTAACCCTCCATTTGGCGCGTTTGATTGCGACATATAAGAAATGCACAGGCGTAGATCCGCTGGGCCTATGCGCGACTAATGAAGGGTTAATTGAGGTCTGTAAGGTAGGTATCTCGAGTCTGCCTCTCAAATAGGAAGCCAGGAGAGATTCACGAAGATCTTTCAGGTAGTGTCGTCGGTTTTTGGCTTTTTGAAAAATAGACACATTGGCCACCTGTTGGTTTTTCGAGACACGAGACAATGCTGCACATTTATCATATCATATCATCAGTATTTATTGGTACAATTATACAAATGTATGTACATTGCATATAAATCGACCAAAAAGAGCAAATCATCCTGGGATGCTCTTCCTTTAGCCTTGTATTTTTTCCTCCAGCATTGCGTCAGTCTATCAAAACCATGGTGCATTCAATTCTTTAAGAGGCGGACTTTCTTAAACGGGTCTTTTTAATATTCCATTTCTTCTTTTCAACGATTTTAACCTAATGAACATCCTGAGCAATGTTTAGGTACACAACGTTGCAATTTAAATTTTAAAATTGATAAAAAAAATATGTCTAGTTTCCAAAATTGACATTGATCCAAAGTGTGAACACCGCCTTTAGTCTGATTGTAAAATTCCACCATGTAGGGTTTTCCCATTTTCGGATTTATGGTAACTTCGTCAACGCACCTTGATAAAAGATAAAACATGGATGTTCCAGTTCTCCGGCCTTTTACATTGCCCATTTCCTTCGGAATTTCTCTCTTGTTTGACCGTGTAATGCCAACAATAGTCAATTTATAGGGTTCCAGTAGCAGTGATTTGGCAAGTGGAACTGATGTGAACCAATTATCCATTGGAATATTGCGATTCGTTCCATGAACAGTTTTCGTCAGCTCTGTTAAAAATGAAAGAGCCGATAAATATCTATCGAAACATCATAAAAAATATAAGGTGTTCCATTTAATGAGATAATTAAGGATCCGAGTTTTGAGTCACCTTGTATACAAGAAATTTTTCTTTTTGTTAAATTCTAGCAGACGTACCTAAATCAAGTAATGGTGCGAAAAAAGTCTTATAATTTTCTTCCAACTGGAACTAACTAAGAAGGTTAGTAGTAGTATGGTCATAACTTTTTAAACATTCGCAAGTGTGGTACCTTTGGCGTATTTTTAACATACAATTAGAATTGCTAAACCATCGCAAGATGAATTGAGAAAACGTTGGATACAGAACGGAACAACCACACATGCTTTTAAAAGTAGATAAATTAAAGACACCAAAAACTAGAAGTTTACCATGTAAATCACGATTGCTTCCAATGCAATGCTAAAGGTTATTGAAATGTCAATACACATATATTAGGTAATATATCTATAAACACAAAGAAAAAGAGTGTTATCATCTGTTTTATTTTTACTATCATCATACTTTGCACTTGTTTATATTAAAAATAGGACGATAACTTAGGCACTCTGTTTGATTAATCGCCAAAATATACAGATAATAAGGTGAATGTCCTATATATGTGTAATTGTGAAGTATAATCTGCATGGATTTGGAAAACTCTACTAGTACAAATATTTGGCTGATCTCAAGTTTTTTTTTTTTTTTTTAGCAAATCTGCTTCTGATCTTCTCCCGATAAAAGCAATAAATTCCTCAATTACGAATAATTTATGGTAATTATTTATACCTTCATCTGGTAACTGTAATAAATTTGGATGATATCATATGTATGTATGTTATTGCTTTAGCTGATTATTAGAAATAATATACAAGGCTTTATGGTAAGTTGGTGAATATGGTTAAGCCCCTTGTATATACAGGGTGAATCACAATATATGCGACAAGCTTTAGGAGCTGATTCCTGAGGTTATTTTGATCATAAAAGTTCATAAGAACATATGTCCCAAACTGCTTATTTCTAAAGTTATACAATGTTTAATAGTAAGTTAACATAATTAATGTTTTTATTATAAATTAACAAAATAATTTGTAAAACAAAATTAACTTATAATAACTGTTGAAAATGACCGCCCCCAACTGCAATACAAGCTTCTATCCTCCGTTGTATTGACTGGCGAGTCCGTTCGAAAATACCAGGGATATTTCGAATTGTTTGAAAAGCTGCGATAATACGATTTCTCAGTTTGTTTCGAGTTAAAAAGGATCGTTGCGACGGCGGAATTAACTGAAGAGAACAGAGTTTACTGAGCTCTAGCTTGAAACAATGGGGCTTCGGAAGCTGTGGGGAGCACGTGGCATCTATGCTTTCGAGTCAAAACGAGTACGTCACACCGGCAAATTAACTGAACGCGAACCGAGGAACAGAGAGTTGGGAGAGAGAGGGTGCGTTTAGCGTGCACAGCCCTTTTAAAGGCTCGGTAAGTAGGTACAAAAAAAAGGATGAACCAATAGCAGTCCAGTGAAGCACAAAGGATCACAAAAGACGACGCGTCCAAGAGTTTGGCGCTTAAATGAATGAATTTAAAATAAGTAAGTTTAAATTTCGTGGCGCGTAAGTTAAATACTCCCGCGCGAAAAGGAACCGCTAAGTGACGTAACGGTTTCTCTAAAGTCGTAATTGCAATTGCCAGATTAAAAGTAAAGAGAATGAATTTAAACTTGCTTTCAAAATAACGTTTATATCGCTGATGTTGTCTATGATTAAAAAAGCGAAATGAATTATTGAAATCAATGTCATTTTCGATTCAATGCAAAGTGTAACAATACTAACTATATTTTATTGAATATTTGGATAGATCTTAAAAGAAACACATTATATTAAGGCATTAAAAAGTTTTGCGATCAATTTCTTTTAAAGTAGATTAAATGTTAAAATTTGCCCAAATTTGGAAGATCCACATCATCAACGCTTACCAAAGAAGCTCACAGAAAGCAGCCCGAGATTCGATGCGCCTCACGTCCACGCATTGTCAAAATACTTACGTGCCCTTATTGCACATGCGGTCGTGTAGAATTTCATCCACATTTGTACCTATCAGATCCCAACGTGTACGTACACCTAAAAATAGCGTGCAAAGGTCAATGTACCTACCAACCGCTCGAATTCGGCATGATCGCGTAACAATAGGAAAAAAAAAGTTCGTAAGTGGGACAATCCGCTTCAGTTGTATTATCTCTTTCTATTTCCGCTTCGGTAACCTTTTTGGGAGATTTTAATTTTATTTCAGATTCACTAAATGAGCGTCAAATGAAATTTCGTGGATGAAGAAAAATTGTGGTAGGGAAGCATCTTAATAATGATTTAATTGCCTAGCAATAAGATGTAATACACCTTATAACATCTGCGATCCATCTTACGATCTTCATTTCTTTCTTAGTTATGATGTCATCACAAAAAATTTTAAATGACAATCTATATTTTTAGTAGTGGGATTCGTGGGTACCTTTTCTTTCCTTTATGATCAGGTAAATAACAATCAGGATAATTGGATTGCTTATCATAATTTAGAGCTGAATATTGAGAAAACCGAACTAATAACATTTACTGACAAGGTGACAGACATTAGTGTTGAGCATAATGGCAATCCTTTTTCTCGGTTAGAAGCTTGGCTCCAAAGTTTCATGGAAATCACATTCTGGAGTACATATCGGGAAAACTAGGAAATAGGTGCTATGCCTTGAGAGTTGTGTCACGGAGTGTTAGTATCGATGCTGCTCTTGTATCATATTACGCCAATGTGTTCTCCCGTTTAAAGTATGGCGTGATCTTCTGGGGTAATTCTATGAATGCTAGCAGGATTTTGATTCTGCAGAAGGTGCAACTGTAAGATCAATTTTCGGAATTCATCGTTGAGACACTTGTAGAGACGCTTTTAAAAATTACAATATACTTACGTTGAATGCCATATAAAGCCCGCGCTCCACCTGGAACGCGCCGCTTACGCCCCAACTCGGCAGAATCTTAGAGTGGGCTCTATTTGTTAAATGCAATTACGACGATTTATTCAAAAAAAAAAAGAATTAGAACACTGTCATAGTACCAGAGGCTAAGCACATGGTTTTCTACTCTCACCAGCTATGCGTTTAACAAAATCACAAAAAAGTACTTTATATCAGTGCACAGAGAAAAAAAGGTTCTTGACTCAAACAAATTTGCATTGAGTCAACCAAATTACAATTTGAAATGGCGGCAAAGATATATTTGTTTAATTCAACAAAATAATTTTGTCCATGTCATTTATTTGTTTCAAACATTCTTTTGTATCCAATCATCTAAATAATTTCATTTGAAAATATATTTTCTTGAATTAAAAAACGGAACATGTTTGATTTAAAAATATATATCTTTCGTTTAAAATGCATTTATTATTTGAATCAAATATACTCATTCTTGCATTTTGATTTAAATATATATTTATCTTTTACAGAAAGATCCATATGTATTGGTTTAACAAAATATTTTTGTGCTTTAAAGTGCGGTTTTACTCTGATTAACACCATTCAGTACTATTTTACAATTAAAAAGGTCGCTGCTTAGTATCGATCCTTCTTTCCCTATGATAAACAATTATTGCTGCAATGAATAGAATTCTATACATTTGATATAGCTTAAATATCTAAAGTAATATATTAGTAGAATCAATCATGCATAATAAAAAAAATATAAGCGTTTATTGATGAACACATAATATAAACTGTTTTTATCAAAAAATTTTATTAACTGTTGTGAATATGAAATACTGGACAAGCAAATATATACATTATACAAGCCGGTAACTAAAATTTCGTGAATTAATCTTTATTTCTTTGGTAATGTGGTGTAGGTATTGTATTTAACATTTTTGCGTGAATCATTCCGATATTTGCAATTTTTGGAAATACGGTGTAGAATGTTTACTAAGGCGCGATAGTATAGGTACTTTTCTTCTACGGAAATTACGTCTTACGTACGCAACCTTTTATAAATAAAGGTTTTTTATAGGTTAAGTCAACACAAAACGCGTTGAAGTCGAAAAATTGCTGTTTTATCGGCGAATAACCCTTGAAAACAAGTACTACATTATTAACTTATTATATTGAAGAAAAAAATATACATTATTTTTAGCAAAAAGAGTACATTTGTATTTACCACAAATCATATTACACGTTAAACAACTATTCGGCGATGGGCAATTTTCTTTTTTATGAATATGTATTTTAGGATGCTTATCTATTATTTTCACACTCACAAGTCAACCCTCACAACTCTCTACAAATTAACACGAACACCACTCCAGTAACGGTTAACTGTCGCGAAATTAATAGTAGGGTTTCTATTCGCTAACGCTAACCAATCCCATAATGCACTGCTTGTGATATCACCATATATGGGCATGACCGGCACTACACTATCACACATTTTTCATGTAAATATATTGTTAATAAATTCATAACAAAAATAGTGAATATGTTGTAGTATGGTGCAATGTACCGTAGTGACATGTTCGCCTTTTAGAATAATGGAGGTATATGCACCTATGTTAAATCATCGTTAAATATCTTTGATGGTGTAATACGTTCTCTTTTGTTTTCAGGGAAAATACTGATATATTATACCTACATTCTAAAATATATTTATTTGAGTCTAAAAAAAATATATCAAACAAAAATAATTGCCAATTCAAACAAATTAAAGTTGTTGCTTTAAAAAAATATTGTTTGATACAAATAAAGTATTGTTCAGTCAAAAAAATAATATCAAAGATATATATTTGTTTGATTCAAGAACTTTTTTTTCTCTGTGTGTATAAAAATTTATTCTCACCTATATACCCGAAACATTGTTACCATATTCAAAATTTAAACATGCTTTAGAGAAATATCTTTGTAAGAATCCACTATACAAAATTGAAGACTTCAACAGAAAAAAATGCATGATATTTGAATACATGTACCTACATATATTTCCACACTTATTTATTGTAAAAGATTTTGACTACTTTTATATGTATTTTAATATGTTGTGAAGTCTTTTGCTATTGCAAAAATGCCTATTAATACTTTGTTTTTATTTACACATTTTGACAAGTTCTACTGTGTGTGTACTTATTATTATGATTTGACACTACCAATCTGGCATTTCAAATCTTATTTATCTCCATCTGAGATAAATTTATAAGGTAGTTTTGCCGTTATCCATGCTAATTCGTCTTTCTAGTTATTATTATAAAAAAAGACACAATGATTTGAATAACCGTCTGCGTAACATGAATTGTTCAGTGCATATTTGTTTAATCATGAATTTATTATAATTACCCCAAATGATTTAATGATAATTCATAGCTTGGCTTAAATAGATAATCAGAATAAATTAGGTATTTTAGTGTTGGTCCTAACAATTTCTTACGTCGTCAGATGCAAATGAGTCGTTCTCTATGTACATAGGTATATATGGAAGTATATGGTAAGTACATATGAAAGAATGCTAAAGTATTTTTTGTATTTGCTTTCTAAGTTAGCGTATGAACGTTAAACGAGCAATGTTAGGAATGAGGTAATTTTTTTCTCACTTGGTCAATGTCGCTCACTTTTACCGCATGTCCCAATTCCAGTGGCAAACATCTCTCGTACAATCCTATGAGGTTATTTCATTCGCAATACACTTTTCCATTGTGTATTGCTGCTTAATAAATCTTAACTGGAATAAACCTATACGTAACATAAATTACACTAAAATATGAAGATACTGAGAGTGATATAATAATGAATAACAATAAAACAATAACAGAAGTCAGATAATAACAATAATAATCAAATGACCAAAAAAAAAAACTACATACTAAACAATTCAGTACACCTGCTCAGCAAATACCGGCAAATGTGAAAAGTTTATGTCAGCAGTATTATAACAATGTTGTTATTCGATCCCTTAATGGTTTAATTAAAAAAAAAAAAAGCAATGTTGTTATAGTATGAGCATATCCTATGCATAGGATCTGAATAAAATATTTGTATTAGGAGTGCTGTGTAAAAAGTTATATTAAGACGCACTAGATGAGCAGGTACAGAGTGAGCAACCGGATGTGACCACCACGTGATCACGAACGTCACAGAAAAAGTGTATTTTTTTGTTTTACTGTTTACTGCTCTGCTTGTTATTTACGTTCTGTCATTTGACATTTAACGTGTTGGAAAAAAATATATGGCACGTCTTATTTTAAGGTTAAGTTATAAACATATTGACAAATCAGTAATGTGACATATCTTGTACTACCAACTTAACAATGTTGCCACCTTAAAATTTGAGGTCACGTGGTGGTCACATCCGGTTGCTCACTCTGTATAAAGAGACAGTTAGTTTAAGTTTTATAAAATTTTATAGAAAATATGAATACTACCAAAAGGTGTAATAAATGGATATACACATGTGTATATTGCTGAATATCGATAGCCACTACACCGATCTTATACATCCTTCTTAGTTAATTAATTATACCTTTCTTGACATTAAAAAAAATCTTTTTTTTCTTCTGCGTCTTCCTAATACCGTTAAAACTTAATTTTAATTTATGGGTGTGTTGATAATCTTTAACTCTAAATTAATTACACTAATTAAATTAGAAAACGTCCGTGAACTCATTATATTTAACTGCAATATTTTATCAAAATCGGAGGTGATCAGTTGGGGGACTTTGCTTGCCAGTAAATCGGTTTTCATATGATGTCAAATCCCTGTAAAAATTTCACGCAAAAAGTTTTGTGGTACTAAAAGATAATGCAGCTATTAATAGCGTGTTCACATTGTACCAGCAACAATGGCAAACAATGCCATATTAATGCTACGTAGGCTGCATCTTTAAAACAAATCGATAGCGATTGAAAAATGCATCTAAAAGACTTATTTACATCAGAAGTGATAATACGTTACAGCAGTAGTACATAAATGAGAACGATTTAGATGCATTGATAGTTGGAATTCTTTTTAAATGGCTTGCCATTTCTTCCATCCTTAGTTAGGTTGTTAATGCATATGTATGCATTTTCTTTTCTCCTATAGAAGAAGTTATATTCTTCGAAGATATATTTTCAAGGTTTCGAAACTATGAAGACTTCAAGGAAATCCTTTTTGAAATACCCCGAACAAATAACTACATACATTCATCAACTTCACTTCCTAACTATTTCTTTTACTTTCTACTTTCCCACATGTTCGACGGTATAATCACTTTGGAGCTCATACATGAATAAAATGTAGGTAATACACGTGTATGTGGTGGCTCCAGTCAATCGATCACGTAAACATTGGAAGGTTGCCACTCAATTTTAGCTGATTTGGTATTCCGGCGAGGTACACAGATATACGGTTGCGGTACTCGCGCATTATTACAGCATTTCCATGTATGCATGTATAGTGACAATTCGGGAAAACGCGCCGAGTTGCTGTAATTCGTCATTGAGCGTAGAAAATGCGATATGTTTTACATCCTGACACGTGTGCACTTTGGTTCTGTGTCGTAATCCAATCCCGTTCTATACAATTGTCGCCGTTGTCCCGTGTATTAACCGTTGGGCAATCGGAAATATGTAAGTAGTTCCATACCACTTGAGTAAAGGTAGGTTTAGATGATGAAATTAAAGTTTAAGTCAACTGGGTAAAGTTTAATTATAAACTGAACGTTTTGCGTTTATATTAAAGCAAAAGTTTAAAAGTAAAAAACAGGAACAAGACGATATAATTAACAACCAGATTAAAGTCATACGTAATAACTAATAATCCGCAAATAAATAATTCAAATATTATAATAAAATCATAACACATTGTAAAACGCTATGACACCAAAAATAAACTACAAAAAACAACATTAGGTGGACATTTAAGCAGAGATTTGAGGTTTCGTTATACTCTTAGCTTTTGTTTGAAAATCATGGCGCTCTAACCATATTTGGTGTCCCATATATTGAATATTGTCAACATATTTTCCATAAATTTGTAATATCTTCGAAAATACTGAAAATAAGTGTTACGTTATTGGTATACCATTTTAAAGGTAATTTTAGGAGGAATTTGCTGCTGAAATTGAAAAATATAAGTTCCATTTAAAAAAATCAAAAGGAACGCGTTTGAATTTCGATAAGCTATGACATATTTAACACCCTGTATATATTTTGACGTTCCGCCACCTTGAAGCATATAAATCGTTCGCCGCCAAATTGTTAACCAAAGAATAACGCGCGACATTATAACCGTTTTAAAGATAAAACTTAAAATCTTAGAAGGCGCAAATGTCAAAATTATGACAAAATTTGCAATATAGCCGAAACGAATTGTCAGAAGTGCACAGCAGTATTATTCCTAAATTTGAGTAGCTACACTAAGAAAAATTGTGCAAATAACTTGTATAGTCGCCATTTCAATATTTAGAACAAGTATTTTGTTTTAATTGGTAAAAGGAGGTAGATGAAATATCGCTTCTGAACTGGAAGAAGTTATGGTAATACCCAGTAAAAAATCAGATACATAGGTTTAATTAATGCAGTGGCGGCTCGTGAATTATGAAAGAGGGTGGGCACACAAAACCTATTTTTCTTACATAAAATCCATTCTCCTATTTTTCATGCTGGAGAAGACGTCTATGATTTTGTTGTCAAAAGCCGAGATAGAGTGGATAAACTTCTTTTCTATTTAGAGCACCGCTAATGCGTTCATTCGATCTTCTGATATTGTGACAATTGTTTGAAGGTGGAAAAACATCGCTCCCACTCTGCTGTTGACACGAGCGTTGTACAAATAATATCCAACAGTTTGTATGTTTCCGTCAAAACCTTTTTTAGGTTGTTGTCGCGCTCATAAATTACTGAAAGTTCACTTTTCAATTGTACACTGTCCAACGTAGGATAAGATTTCACAGTTCCATCAAAATGTTTTTGTGGAAATGAATGACTATCAGTTTTAAAATTTTGAGATTCAAATAATTTTGTCGCACTTAATGGATCCCTAAAAAATCAAATCGGTCGCTAATTTGGCTTAAAATAATGTCACATATGTACCTCTTGCATGCAATAACAGCTCTGTCATCTCCAGCTGTCGTTTTTTGTCTTTTCCTTGCAGGTTCTTCATTATTGCGTTCCTGATTGTCATCGTCAGTAAAATTTCTTAAATTTCTAATGTGAAAAATTTGCTGTTGGAGTTGTTTGATTGTCGTTTGTAGTTGAGCACTGTCAATCCCGCACATTTGATTACATAATATTTCAACTTGTGGCGTGACGGAATGAAATTTTCAAGCGCAGTAGAGAAATTCAAGGCAATCCAATTGTTTCATTTGCTTCACTAATAGTAACGGATTCCATCCCAAATTTGCAAAGAAAATTTTTACATTTTTATCCCACTGTGCCCCTCCTTCAATAACTAAATTAATTAAATTGATGCACGTCGTAGAACAGCAGTATTCAATCCATATTGAAACCGCTATTACACTTAATAAACTCCATTCAGAATATGCAGTTTAATTAGCTGACATACTATTATTAACGGCAATTTAAAATTCTGATCGTATAATTACAATTTTTCGCAATAATAACATGATTCAGCGAAGATACAATAATCTACTGAGAACATCGCGTTTATTATATTCTCCCTTGGCGAATTACGTTGCAAGAATGCTATTACCACCAATACAATAGCGTAGGCGGAGAAAGATATACAAGCAACACACCTTTCCTGGGCGCATTAGTTAGTTTCCATATAAATAACGAAACCCCTGTGACCTGAGAAGAAAGTCAGGATATACGGATTCCATAGGTAGCTTTCTAGGAGCGAAATATACGATGATAATTCAAATTTACTGTTACAAACCGTGCATGTAGCGAAGGTAAATTCCCTTTTAACACGCGCTAATAATGTAAGAAAAGAAGTCGAGGAATTATAATAGAAACTAGCTTTCCTTATTCCTACAACAACTTCGTATGTATGTTATTAGACAGAAGTGGTTGGTTGGCAGTACTATGTATGTATATGCAAACACGTACGGTTTATCGTGTTTATGGATGTATGGGCAATGGATACACATACATGGCAGAAAAGGATATATAATTTACGAGGATATAAATCACGGTCTTGATATAACTGTACACGAAGGCAAACTGAATACACATACATAGTATAAGTAATGCCTAACTTTAATGACAGTATTGGTATGCTGCAAACAGTATTATTATATGAATTATGGCTCCTTTCATAACTGGAGGATTAATTTGAGGCAATTGTAAAAGAAACATTAATTAACTAGATGTTTAGCGTGTGTCAAAAAGTTACGCACTATATCAGGACCTTATACACTCAAAAAAGTACATAGGGAATTATTACTATAATATTGCAGTTGAAAAAATGTAGTTATAGTTACTTCAATTGTAAAAGCCAGTCCTAATCCGTTCTCGTACAGCTTACTATATTATTGTGTCTAACATTGTGTAGTATATTTTAACAGTACAACGATATGAATTTGTAATATATTTTTGTTTTAAAATACTGTAGCATGAAATACTACAAATTATTAAAAAATCTATCTACAATGTATAAACACTTTGTTCACAATAGTATGCCAAACTTCCTTGTATTAAAGAGTCGAATATAATGTAGTCGAATTTAGTACAATTAGGTTTGAAAATTCAAAATAATGTAACACTTTCAGATATACATTATATTAATTATTGTATTGTGGATTAACTTGTTTATTAGTATCTGTTTCATTTGTATCTTATTCAATTAGGTATCCCATCGGGATTTTACTATATTGATTATTGATATAAATATAGATTATGTGCGAAATTGCGGAAACAAAGACGAATACTGAATAAAAGCAAACAAAAATGTGTTTTGATCTTCGCAGTGCCAGCAATCATCCCGCTAATACGCCATTTTATATTAGTCGTTAATAAGGCGTACATGGTGGTGGTCGTGTGATTTGTGTGTTCTTATGTCGTGTCCTATGGTGCTCCGCCCATTAGATAATATATACATTAATGACGATGGATGCGAAAAGTTATTTACTGAGTTGGGGGTTAGAACCGTTGGTAAGCATTTTTGAAGGTAAGACATTGAAATAAATCTTGAATACAAAATTATAGGCGTGTATGTATGTATTTAGCATTAAATTGTTTCTCTTTACCTGTGTAATTACCTATTACTGGTGCTGCTATGTGTTTATATACATACAATTACCTGTAGAGGGTAAATGTAATAGGTAATTTTTGGGTTGTCTGGAATCTATTATGTCATAATAACAAATAATTATAATATTATTAATGCACGTTTATTATTATCATAACTGTACAAGTTCTTTCTATTGTCCATATATCGGTGGTTTTTACACCTTTTACTGATGTGTAATAATTTCCAGACAGTGCAATTTTCTAACTTTCTGTTACATATAGTTGAAATCCCAATACACAATCGCAATCTACAAAACTTAATTTGTATTTATTTCCAGAATATTACTGACTTGAATGTAGAGCTACAGTGGTGGGCAGAGAATAGCCAGCCAATTTCGAAATTTTAAAAATTTCCAAAATTCAAAATTTCAGAATTTCAAAATTCCAAATTTCAAAAAAAATGCAAAATTTCAGAATTTCAAAATTTTAAAAATTTCAAAATTCCAAATTTCAAAATTTTTAAAATTTCAGAATTCCAAAATTCAAAATGTCAAAATTTCAAAATTCTAAATTTCAAAAAAAAATTCAAAATTTCAGAATTTCAAAATTCCAAATTTTTATTTCTTCAAATCGTCGGATGAGTTGGTCACGACCTGGGCTTTTCGACTCACTCCCTCCATACTTTCCTATACCTAGCTAGCTCCTTCATTTCTCTCAGCGTACTTCCCCTTGCCCCCGTCTATTTCTTCTATTCTCTCGTTCCAATTCTTCCTAAAATTTCAGATGTTCAGAATTTCAAAATTTCAAACTTAATATTTCAGAATTTCTTTCTTATCTCATCTATTCGACTATATTGCGCTAAAATGATTCGGTTTCCTTATCGATTATCGACACTATGAATCAATTCTTGAATCGTTAAGAAAAGGTTACGATTTTTCTTACCGCATCGACTAAAGGCGAGTGGCTACTGCGCGCGAAGCTATAACACAATAGAACCCATTGTCAATAAAATTAATTTCGTTCAGCTTAGCTTCGCGTCGCTTTGTATTTGTTTGGCTAGTGTCTCATAGAGGGTGCTCGTCTAAACTCTTGACCCCCCAGTAGGCGGACGCGGATGTAATACCTTGAGGGGACCTATAAGGGATGACGCTCATGACAGCTCATGTCAAAATTTTGACAAAATCGTGAATATCCCAATATTGTCAAAAGATTATTCATGTAGGGTTTTGTTAATAATTTTTTTGTCGCATGAGTCCAACTGCAATAGAGCGCGAGATAAAGATAGTGAACGAGTGGCCTGAAACCTGAAACACCCTGTACATTAAAACCAACAGCGAACATACAACATAATAACAATATTTGTATCCGTCGTATCTACGGAGCGAACAGGCATTTACACCTACATCTCAAAGGTGAACAAACTCCTCACTTGGTCACTGTACCAACAGCCAGCGCGCGGTGATCCGGTTATCTTCCGGATCCCGGGTTTGCCGTAGTCCCTGCGTGCATACGGTCGCATCTCGCTCAATCCCACCATCGAGGTAACTGACCTCCTTTAAGTCTAACGGTTTTCCGGGTACGATTTAAGAGCACCGTACGTAACAAGGTCAGCCAGTCGCTCCACGGCGAATACTGTAAGCTGTAGGCGATCGAGATGTAGCCGTCGATGATCGTAGTTCGTAGTCCTCGAAAAGAGGAGATTCGTGAAAGAGGGAATGGAATCCGGTTTCTAGTTTGAGACGTATGCGTAATTAGAAACGTGAAATGGGGTCGGAAAAAAGTTCAGGATATCGTTTGAAGATCGCGATTGAATCTCTATTGCAGACTTAAATCTAAGTGTAGGTATGGGCGTTTATTTTAATAATTAAAATTGTCTTTGGAAATAAAGAAACCATTTGATTGAAAATAGCATGAAAATTTATATATTATAAAAAGCAAAATTTGATGCCGGTTTGGCTCCTATTTGATTAATTTATGCACAATGAAGGTTCTGGAATATACCAAGATCGTAAATATTTATTCAGCTCCATTTTGTGTAGATGCAGGTGTACCCTAGTAATGGTTATTTATTAATAATATTTGTTAATATTGGCAAGATGTTCAGTATATTTAATGCAAAATAGACCATTCTAGATTATCTTTAACAATAAGTATTTGATAACTAACTATGTAACAGTAACTAATCGAACAAGACACTTTATGATAACACACTGTACAATTAGCAAGCCGATCACACTCTTATATATATAAAGAAATGTATATTTAAATCACATGCCCTTATTGTTAAAAAAAAATATATTCTCTTGCCAAAAGCGTCATCCAGACATAAAACGGTAATAAATAAAACCACATTTTAGGGCATACGGTTTGTATGTGTCATATTACTTTTTTTTATTCTAAAACAAACAATTTTTAGTTTAAATACAATGCGGCATTACATTTCGATCTAAGAATCTAAAGAAAAATAGTCTAGGGTAGGCCTATATAAAAGTGACATCTTCCCTAAAATGGACATTTAGAAAAAAATCTGAAAACACGTAACTTTTATTTTTTCATGTAGTTTAAAGATAAAAAGAGAAAAAATAAATTCATGATGTACAAAAATAATGCATTCACCCCCCCCCCCCTCTCCCGCTACTGTTAAAAAAATATTATTATTTAAAAAAAAGGCCTCACCTTCTCTCCCCTAGCGTAAAGTAAAATAATTTCGAATACCTATTTAAAAAATTCTCTCCGCGTAAAAAAATATCTTTAAGAGAAAATCATCTCCTCCCACCCCCCAATGCTCAAAACAGAAATAATTTCAACATTTGAGGGCACAAGGCTACTTTACATTTAAACCTTTTGCTCACTTTGTACACGGTACAAACTAAATTTTTGAATTTTTTTTTGAAATTTTTAAAATTTTGAAATTCTGAAATTTTGCATTTTTTTTTTAAATTTGGAATTTTGAAATTCTGAAATTTTGAATTTTGGAAATTTTTAAAATTTCGAAATTTTGATTTTTTTTGAGATTTTGAAATTTGGAATTTTGAAATTTTTAAAATTTGAAAATTTAAAAATTTTGATTTTTGTAGTTCAACTCTTCTAACGCCGAAAATTGCCAACTACGGCTAGACCTTCAAAGTTCGTACTGTGCATGTTTCAACGTCTCAGGTCACTATACTGTAGCAGGAAAAAATTGTTGTGCGTTACTTATTGATCCTTCCTCGTAATTCATATGCAAAAAGATTAGTTAATTGTGTTTAGGCATTCGCTTAATTTTCCTAATCTTATGTTAGATACAGAACTTTTCTTTTTTATGTATATCTTCGAATTCGCTATAAACATTTTTGTACTAGCGTTTTAAAATTCTCTGTCCGAAAGTTTACTATGAATATACATCCTAGATTAAATATGAATATATGAACATCAATCATGACGCGACTATATAGAGAAAAGTTCGTAAGAATAATAAAAAATAGTTTTAACAGCGATTTTTGATATCGTCTAATACTCTTAGGCAGAATTCATATTTATGAATAAACTTCCTATACACTTCAATAAATCGATGTCTGATGGTGGCAGTGCTAGTCTGTTGTTTAATCTTTTAGGAAGAATAACTTGTTTTCTTAAAATCAATGATAAGAAGATTTCCCGTATGGTTCCAACTGGAGTGGATACAGTTTATAAGCTGACAACACAAGACACATCGCAACAAAATAAATCTACACGACTGATATATGCAAAACCTTCAAGGCATACACATTCTGCGAATGTGAAAGCAAACGCTTACCAGAGGCGGCCCACAAATAATTGAAACCAGGAGATTAGGAAACCTCCTGATTACTTTTTCTTAGCTTATCTACTCATTGCAGCACCGAAGCCACCGGCTATGTTATATATAGTAGCAATTATACATTTGCAACGAAATATGAATCATGCTAGGGTCACAATTTCGTTGTATATGCATTTGATAATCGCCAGCAGACTATACCGATCTGGCTAGGTGCAAGAAACATATAAGAGTTGGTGGCCAAGAACACATAATGGCTATAATAGTTAATAATAATAATAATAATAAAAGTGATTTATATTCAAATTAGAAATTAAGATTTCGCCTGATGGTATCTTTACGGGCCGATGAACACGACAGCAGTGCTGGACATAACAAGTATAACAAGCAATTCGTTCAAGCAGAAACGCGGACGGAGTACGTAGGTTGCGTATTGCGAAATTTCAGAAATAATAAAAGCCTTAAATGAATAGAGGAAACGTGAATGTATACTATATATGCATAATAGAATGGATTTGATAAATGTTTGTGTTGTTATAGCGGTAGAAATGTTCAAATGAAATAGGTAAAATGTACACTCACGGACACCCAAAATGTCCGGTCTAATGCGTTGTCTAAACGCAGCGAGCTGTTCGGGTGCGTTCGGAAATTTACCAGCACCCGCGCCTTCCCCTTGCCTTGCGACTATTACGTTCTTCTGTGAATTACCCATATTTATGTATTATATTTGCTTCGTAGCGGTTTAGAAAGATATGTGGGTGAAGTTCATTCAACTTTAGCACAATTTATATTTTTTCCTTCTTTTAACAACTAGTCATGGGCAGAAGGTTAGGCCAAAGTGATTCAAAAGTTGAAACGCGAAAAGTGATTGTGAGTTTGGCAAATACGGATATGTCAGTTAGAAATAGCTAATGTTTATTTATTGCATTCGTTTAAAACTTGGTTAATTGTTGTTTACTTCTGCGGTGGTATAATTCTTATAATGTGTGTATAATAATAATAATTGTGGGTGTCCGTGAGTGTACACCTCCCCACATAAATAATGTCGTCGTCTCAACTGCAGTGATCATCAAAACTACTCACAATTTGGACAGGCGAGAGTTCGGCTAGCATTGACTTTTTCAGTTAGATGGTTTATTGGGGTAGAGAGTTATAAAACGGTTAACAATTATACAATGTTGCTATTTCTTCTAATATCTTTCACTTTGTTTTTAAACTGTATGTATTGTAGTTGTTTTATGTTTTTGGGTATAGTGTTATACATGCTAATTCTTTCCGATGTTAAAATTTGCGTATACTTTAAGCGTTTATGTGTGAAACACTTCGTGTTCAGTAGTCACGGATTTCTCTATTTGTTTTTAAGTTTACATTGATTTTTATTTTATTATTTTTGATTTTATACAGCAATAACATGTTGTCGAGTATTATTAATTGATTTATGTCCAGTTCTTTAGTTTCCCTATATGTAAATGGTTTTTATTGGTGTTCTATAGTCCATATTGTATAATATTTTAAGTACTTTATTTTACTGTCGTTGTAGTTTCGAAATCAGCTGTCTGTTTGTCTCTCCCCAAATGTTTATGAGATAGTTATTGTTTGCAGTGAACAAAGCATGGTAGATAAGTTTTCTATACGGTGTAGGTAACATGTGCTTGATTTTATTAATTAACCAGAACGGAATTTATGATCTTCGCAAATACGAAACTACATGAAGATTCACAAATAATCCTTAAAAGAAACAGTAAGTTCCAATTTTACATACATAGGATTAGGAATTCAGAATAAACTGAAACGGGACGCGCATATTCAAATACTTATAGATAAAAATGCAAGATCAATAGCAGCAATGTTGCATTTTCAAGTAGGTTTGATAAATATAGTGTTGTTATACAATTGCGAAGTTATATTTTATCTACTTTTTCAGTAAATGGTAATTAATTTTATGTTTATTTATTCACTTCTAATCAAAAATTAAATAAAAACTTGTAGTTAATGCTTTTATATTATGTATAGAAAATAGTTCGGTGTGTAGCCTCCGTGGCGCAATCGGCTAGCGCGTTCGGCTGTTAACCGAAAGGTTGGTGGTTCGAGCCCACCCGGGGGCGCTTTTTTTTTTTTTAATAAAAAGTCAAAGAATTAACGTATTTAATTTATTACATTTTCTTAATTTAAATATATCATTGCAAATAATCTCATAACCAAACCGGGATAAAAAAAAAAAAAACAAATATTTTACTTACGTATACGAGATACCATATCCTTATCTTGATTGTAGTCCCTCTAATAAAACGATTGAGCCAGCAATTAAATTGATTGACACAAATTCGCTAAAGTTTCGCCACAAAGTCTTAGTAGAGCGAGAGCTCTAGGACACTTGCTCATACTAAATCCACATTTTATATGCATACATATTGTTAACGCCAGTTATCCGCGAGTAATTGATAAGAGTATATACACATTTAATTATATTGTGCGTGCATTATTGTCAATTATCCAAGAACAAAGTTCGAAAAAATATCGTCCAATCAAAAGAAAAGCGTCCGCTATTTAATGATCGAGCGTGTCTAGTTTGATTTCGTATAGTAAACAACTTAGACGCGAAGAAGCAATGCGGAACACCAAAGATAACCTTTATCGTCGGTTATTTGCAACTTGAATTAGCGATAGACATGTCTAATATACGATTATCGACTATATTCGCACTCAATTTAAACCAGAGTATGCAATATACGTGAAATATAAGAACAGAGTTACTTTAGGAGTTGTATAATCGCCGCAGAAGAACCATGTCAAGTTGGCGGTGATCCAATGAGTTTGAGACATTTGGCGTCGGTTAGCACAAATTACTATTTAAAATAAAAGATAATTTAGTTTGTGGGATTAACTGTTTACGCGCGAAACAGTGAATAAACGTATTTAGGTGTTTAGTTTGTTTGTTTTGCAAATTACAGTATTGGATAGCTGTAAACCTAAAAATTTTACCTGCTTTGAAACAGGTCAGGAGTTGATACCATTTATTTCCGTCACAACAGGTTGTTATTGTAAGAATCCGTAAGGAATTCTAAAGAAATTAAGTTAAAACACCAATGGACATGTGTATTATATGAATGACAACGGATTTCTTCCGCAACCAATTCTATATTAAAGAAATAATGGTTGCATAACTTGGAACATACCTATTAATATAAAAGCGTATAATATAACATCGGGTATTCATTTAAAAAACGTCAATATCGGCTGTTTTAATTCTCCATTTCAATATATATTTACCAAAATAAATAGGATGTATTCTTTTGCATCGCACGCACTATTTACATCACGAGAACAACAACAAATTGTACCGGAATTAACAATTCTAGAGTTTACAGTTTGTGCATTTTATTGTAACACAAATTGAATATAAAGATATGTTTTTCATTGAAATAATTTGAAAAAGACTGTTCACCTTAAAAACAATTAGTATCTCTTAAAAGATCATGAAAAACTGCAATGCAATAATTCAAATTTAGAAGCACCAGAATAATTTTAACAGGATAGAAGATTCAGGTTCACTAAATGAAGTTTCTATATGAAACGTAGATACGCATGGCTTCTCTTAATCTCATACTGTAAAGTAATACATCTTAATTCGATCTAAAGAAGCAAGGTGTTCCGTCAAAAATTATACTTATGGGTATTAATGCATATAATATGAAGGTCATACTTATCATGTTTTCGGTAGTGTTTATATAAATAAGTTATAATAGTTACTTCCTGCTTAGATATCATCCAATGTTCTTTAATTCATTATATTTAAAATACTGAATGTGTTGTATTTATGGTCAGAGATTGCTGACAGGAAATTATATCAAATTATTTAATAAAGAACAGCGAAATAAATAAACATGAAACAAAATCCAGTAATTGGGTTTTGGAACCTTTGGTGTAACAATAACTATCACACTGACAAAAGTCAATGCTAGGTTTTCCACTATCACCAAACAACAATGCACAATCTCTCGACGCGCGTTTCGCTAACCAAGTTAGCATCATCAGGAGATGATTAACAGTAAGGTAAAATTTTAAAACTACGATAATATATATATTCATTATTTAGGATATTCATTAATTATACAATAATACTCCACCAGTTCTGTATCTAACATAACATTAGGAGAATTAAGCGAATGCCTAAACACAATCAACTGAATTTTACTTGCTTACGCTGTTGCCGTCTGTTGGATTGACGCGGGATGAATTACGGGGAAGGATCGATAAGTAACGCATAATTTTTTCCTGCTTCAGTATAGTGACCTGTGACGTTAACCGTGCACAGTACAAACTTTGAAGTTCTCGCCCTAGTTGGCAATTATTTGAACGGGAGTGCCTCTAGCGTCACAAGAGTGAACTACGGAAAAAGGTGGCGCACGTGTTACAGTCGTCTACGGATGAGGAGCAGAGGGGTTCGTTTTTGTAGTAAAATTTTAAAAATTACAAAATTCAAAATTTAAAAAAAAATCAAAATTTCAGAAATTCAAAATTTTAAAAATTACAAAATTTAGGATTTCAAAAAAAAAACAAAATTTCATAATTTCAAAATTCCAAATTTCAGAATTTCAAAATTTTAAAAATTTCAAAATTCCAAAATTCCGAATTTCAAAAAAAATTCAAAATTTCAACATTTCAAAATTCCAAAATTTTAATTTCAAAATTCCGAATTTCAAAAAAAAATCAAAATTTCAAAATTCCAAAGTGCAAAATTTCAGAATTTTAAAAATTTCGAAATTACAAAAAAAAAACCAAATTTCAAATGCTGAAACTTTTTCTAACTGGTTAAAGGGAAGATAGATGTTAAATTAACAAAACAGGTTTTATTAACAAAATATTGCTGATCTAACCAACAGGCAAATATTATTTTTTATGTTTACTTACAAATGATTGAAATTCATTTCCTATAAGATTTATGTGTATACATACGGTAAACACAGATGTGGACCGTCTTTAACTACATTTTGAGCTCTAAAATTTGGAAAACTACAACATGCACATAGAATCACAATTTTTTGTATTTAGCCATTATACTCATGCATATCTTTCATCTTTCCTTTTTTTTTTTAAGTCGTACTATACAATAGTTCCCTGTATATGATGTTAAAATAACCTTTTTTCAAAGATTTCCCTTTTCACTTTTCCCAACATGTACCCTGACAAACAATATTATACTCAAATTTTCTACCCATATAGTAAAAAATACGTTAAATAATTAATACTTAATACATATTTGGAAATAAAGTATTTCTTTTCGTCCTTTAATAATAATTTTGATATGCACTAACGCTAATTCTAGTGTAAGGTATATATATAATAACTACCAACAAAATACCACACCATTTAAACTCAACCAGTGATAAAATATTGATCCATGTATGTATGCAATGTATGTATCTACGCCATTAACACGTTAATATCAGAGATAACGTTTTGACGCTTCAACAGCACTCATAATTGGATATCCATTTCATTTTAAAGGCTATTCATCTTATCGCCGTAAATAGATACAATTTTAATATATAATTCAAAGCCAGTTATATTAATTATCCTTAATAGCGTGGATTACAAGCAATTACTGGGGAAAAATAGTGGTTTAACATATAACATATAATATACATCAATGCAGTTCAGGAAATACATTTAAGTTTATTACAGCCAATTACTTGGCAGTAATAACAGATGTAATTCCCTTAATGCATAATTGATACTACAATTAGGATTTAGGAATGCTAGTAGGGTCATTTATATATTTTAATGATGCAGAAGTTGGCTATGTAGTACAGAACAATAGCAACTTAGATTCCGTTAATTTCTGATTTAATCTCGAGTTAGTCAACAGAAATGGTAATAATCTTACAACCTAGTATTGATACTAATGTTCGATTACTAAACCATGGTGTATCTATCTCCATATGTGTAATATTGCATACTCCATCCTTGTTTCTCATCTATATCTTACCAGTTGTTCAAAGGGCTGATTATTCCCACTGAGAAAAACAAAAACCACCCCTAACTAAAAACGGGGAAAATAATTATAACTTTGAAATGAGTCAATGAAATTAATTAAAGAAATTATTTTATTGTCAGGATATTTTACAACTGCTATGATTGCAACGTATTTATAAATAATCATAAAGCTGTAATAATGAATAATGAAACTTTTATCGTAAAACAATCAAATTTTTAAATAATTCCTTCTGCTAAGACAATTCAGAGATATTTAATCTTTTATTTATATCTTCTACCGTGCAGAAAAAAAAAACATGATACCACTGATGACCAACAAAATGTATATAAATAACGAACCCAAGTGCACGCATTCTCATAATAACAAAAAATCAAATCGGTCCCTTAACTCAAAAAGAATCACCCCTCAAAGGAGTGAAAACCGCTTGATCCCCATATTAATTAACCTCTGGTATTTCGAGATATTTGTTTCAAGGTATAATATACCTTTAAAAAAATGACGTATATCTATTCCTTGAATACTAAAAACCAATTTTTAATGTTTCTGGATTGTTTTCTTTTCCTCAAATTAATTCTAAACGTAGCCTAGGCCTCCTATGGCGTTCGAATTGCAGTTCTCGTATCGACACAAATAAAATTTTAAAGATAGTAATCAGTACTTACCAAAAGTGGACATATCCATATTTCTGGCCATCTTCACAGTCATTCTGGTGACATTAACTAGGAAATCCACACCGTACATTTTCACTTACGTAAATATGTTATTTTACCGCGATATTTAATTATTTATTGCATGCGTTTTTTTCACTTTTATTGTCGTTATAACTCTCACTATAATCACCCTGAATTTAGCACGCAGAAACACGTGGAACCTGCAACAGAATATTAGTTCATGTCAGAATAACAATACCCAAGAAACAGAGAATTTTTAAAGAGGGAAGTGTAAGATATAGGTATATATTTATATATGTAAATTTAACGGAAATCCATAGAACAGAAGGTTTTTTCTATGTTGGAGGTTAGCTTTATTAATAGCACGAAAACTACCGGAATACCATATGCTTATAATTAATTTATTTTTCCTTTTTATTCCTTAACAGCTTTACGTGTACAGTGCCAGTAAAATTGAAACAAAATAAACAGATTTTGCCGCATAAGCGGGGAATATTTTAAGATTTGATGGTGTACACGTGCTAAAATTGTAGTTTGTAATTTATTAACATGGATTACCTACCATTCCCAGATTATTTATCTAAAATTGCTTTTCTACTGCTTTAAGAAAATAGAGAATTCCTTAATTATTTCTACGACCTAGGTTAATAATCTTCGCAATATGTATCACAACCGTTTCCGGACATATCTGCAACTGAATCGTCCCGTTTCACACAGAAGAACCACTTAAAATCAAACCACAACCGATTATTATTAACTGAGGATTTTTTTTTATCGGAAAAGCCACATTATCGCGTTAAATAACTTGGATTTCATACTGCCGGTTCGGTCAGCGCATGCTCGCAAAATACGTCGCATAACCTCACCTACAGAGGTGGGATCACTTCGATTAATCCAAATTCGCAGACCTGTCAGACTGTCAACGCTATTCCCGACGTGTTTTACGGCAAAATCGGCTGAAATTCTTTCTGAAACCCGCCGAAGGACGAATGGAAATAGAGCGCCCGTCGAATTGGTCTACCCGTACGCACGGTTACTTGAAAAACAGCAGACGTCTAATAGTCTGTTTCGGTTGGCGCTTTTCACAGTCATCCTGACGTCACGGCGCGCACCCCGGTCAATATCCAGACGGCCTACGATCGCCGGTCGCCGGATGACAGGTTGGGGGGTGGTTTCTTACCTGGGGAAACGAAACAGGTGCGCTCTAGATCCGTTTCCGTCGTATTAAAGCTGGGGCTATACAGGACTTTCCAGTTGAAACGAGCTATACCTCAAATAACACCTGCTCTGTGAATTCACAATAAATTAATATGGTCTACTCTATCCAAGAACATGTGGAATTAGTGACTTTGTATTATGGGAATGTGCAAGATCTACAGTTCGATTATTCAACGAAAATCATGCAGGCTAAAATGTGTGACATATGTAGTAGAATTAACCCAAAAATTTATGGTAACGGAAACTCCATATTATGAAACTTTAATCAAACGTAAAAACTGGGATGTCAATTAATTTGTGTTCTTGAAAAGTTCATAAGTTAATAGATACTTTTTTTTGGAGTTCACCATTTCTAAGAACCCCAAAGTTTAATTTGTCACCCATCATATGACCACTAGTATGGCGGTAAATTTAAAATATGTACAACGAATCGGCAAAACTTCAGCTTAGATGACGAAAAAGTTATTTGAAAAAATTGCTTTCGTTGTTTTTCGAAATTGTTTGTGCCAACAATACGTCCAAATATGATGTGAGTGTAAAAAAAGAGATAATTTTCTAGATTTTCTTGAATGAAAAACGTGAGTTTTTTTATCTAAAGCTGTTAGTCCAATCTCAGAAGAAATTGCTTGGCCGAATTCAAAGACCTCATTCAAGTTAGTATATGTAAAACACCCTGTATTAATTTCAATTACATTACACGTACTTTTTTCTCTTATTCAAGATCCGTAAGAAAGAATTAACGAGTTTTTAATAACACTTCGAAATGAGTTCCAACAAACTTTACGTTTAACCCTGTTCATTGTAGGTAAAAACAGCAACCTTCGGTGCATTGTACTTATGAGTAGCCACGTGGATCGATGCATTATTTATATGAGAGAATTACAGCCACTACAGTACAGTCATCGGAAATTTCGTTCAATTATTAATATGCTCAAGTTCACGCGGGGTAGATAAGTTCTTTTTGTATCTCTTGTTATGCGTATAAGCTAATTGCATTCGGCTTAATGGCACGTGTTAATTAGGAAGTTTCACTCAAGGTTTCGTTAAATTAATTCTTTAATTAATCAATCTAGCATATATATGTATAGAATATTACTTATGAAATTTTAATTTCCGCGCATTTCTCAACTATGCTGAGACAGAGCTGCATGTGATTGTGCTTGTCTTGTTCGAAGATTCCATTTGTCTTTTGTATGTTATATGACAATTGTTGAAAGTGTTTTGAAACAGATCTGCAACGAGGTGACGAGTGACCTTGGTGATGCCACTTTATTATTTGTACTTTTTCATCTTTTGTATACTCCATCACAGCTCTTTGCCTCTCAACGATTGATATAGAACTGATGATTTTCCGTCTAACCAAGTCTAACCAGTGTTGCCGACAGGCGAAATAATTTATCCACTAGAAGCCACTTGAAATTCTACTGAAATTCTACTGACAGGCGCTCACCAAAAAGGAAATACCTACTAAAATTGGAAAAGTAATTCAATTGTTTTAAATAAATTGGCATAAAGTAAATATATAATACATATGTATATAGGTTTTTGTTCAATTTCGTTGGTTTTTTTCAATGGTTGGCTTAGGTAAATGTAATAAATACGAATCTTTTTTTCAACGTTTATTATGTGAACCATAATGAACAATCACTACAATAAACACTAAACACTACAACAACAAAAATGCTTCTCCAAGTTAAAGAAAATGTATTAGTAAATTATTCTTCTAACTTGAATTTACGAAAAAATAGATCAGTGCGTGCTTTGTATGTTGACATACTTTTAATTTCATTCAAGACTTCTCTATGTCATTAAAACAACATTTAACTGCTTTTAGATCTGGGTACCGGCTCGTTATCATCTTGGAACAAAATTTGCTTTTCTTTGGGAGGCTCAAGTACGTTCAATGGGGACCAACTAATCTTTCAGAATGGGATCCTTCAACCAGGCATTTCTGAACTTTTATTCACATGGCATAACCACAGTATCCTGCAAACCATGAAAAAATGCATTTGAACTATTATTGAAATAACAAATTACTAATTCAGATATAACAGATGTCGAGCAAAACATTCTAATTATTGTGGTACTTACCTTTAATTTGAATAAGGTTCACAATCACCATTAACTTCAGAAATAAATCATCATGCAAATGAGTAAATCCCCGAGTTACGATTAAAAATCATCTAAAGTTTTTTCTATTACTTGCCCACAGAGGGCAGCGAAACATGCTGCAGATTACTGCAGATTTACTGTACTGTAGATTAAAATCTGAAAATTTGCAGATTACGGTTTGAACGTGAAGATGAAAATTAGCTGTTTTCATTCTTTTGTGCATCCTGCAAGACAATATTGGTAGAACACGCGAAAACTACTAAAAAGCTACCAAATCAATAATTCTATACTATCCCACTAGTTCAACAATTTGTCCACTAGGCGAGGGGCAAAATCTACCAAATCTAGTAGAAATTGTACTAAGTTGGCAACACTGTGTTATAATTTCAATTTCTAACAATTAGTGAAGCGTGGTGAGGCACGCTGTTACCCATCCTCACTATCGTTCCCCTATAAATTAACTGTCGTACTTCCATGTGTTTTGTTGTATGTATACACTTTAATATTTATGATGAAACCGATGATAAAAACTCTTGCTATGTTATTTACCACGTATTTATTTGTTACTTAACCCCATAGGCACTGATATAATCAAAACGATTTGGTTTAAATGCGCTGTTTTTTTTTACAATATTCTACAAGCAGGAAAACTGTTGTAAACTGTGTATACATTCATTCCGATATTCATGTCTTCAAATTATGCAGAAATACTTTCAGCCGTGCATTTGATTTATGCATCATACTCGAGACATCAAAACACAAGCATCAATAATCTGCGATCTGCATTTCAGTCGTCATCATGACACAATTATTTCTCTCGTACGTACGTAGAATTCTTGGCATTCGAATTTATAATTTACTTGTGCCTGTTCACACGCATAATATACAGTGACAGTATATGTAAGTACCTACATAAAATCTATGTGCTTCATATGTCGATTTCGTTCAACGATCTTGCTTGAGACAATACTAACTTGTAAGTGACTTTAATTGCTGATGATTGCCATTTTGAAAGGTTACCTACATTGTGATTGTCGCAAACGAAAAAAACGACAAAATTACCAGCGTTTATGAATAATTATGGACCCAGAAGAAGGTGCAACACCGCCATCAACCCAATTAGGGTAGATCACGTTTATGAGATGTGGTAATTTGAGCTTGCACAACAGTTTAATCATTCTAATGTGCCGTGGCTTTGTAACGTCGTAATTGGTACGTGAATGTGTTATAATGTAGAAAGGCTAATATAAAATTGAGCCTTATACATATTTGGCATATACAATTATACAATTTTCTCAAAATGCTTCACTTTATTTCTCCTGATCTCAATCAATTTCTGAACATCCTGTAGCCTATACGTCCCCCTGTCACATAACAATTAATCCATATTCATAATTTACACAAACCTTCCTTTTACGTCAAAATATAAACAATAGATATTTCTTTCAAATCAATTTGAAAATCAATTGAAAACTGCATTATATTCATTCAATCAATTTACCACAGCTCCTCGATTTCAGATCGGAAACATTGCATTCTCGACCTGCATACATCTCAGCGGATTATTTTTAACACCAACAACAGAACAGTGAAATAAGTCTTCGATTAGGCCCAAAAGCGACAGATAACACCGGCAATGGATCTCAAGTACTTTGATGCCGCCGCGGCGCCTCACGTCCCCGCTAATACGCTCGCATTCGACGCTACGAGACCATCCTCAAGATGTAACAGTCGCGGAGATGTGGAAAGCGTACATCCCTCTGTTTTCTTTACTTCTGGTCGCGTGGTTCGTCATTTTGTGCATCGTAAAAAGTGATTTAATGAAGACAAACCAGAAAGACAAACACACCAATAATATCAGTTCCATTGGCAACGATACTTATTTTAACAAAAAGGAACGAGATAGGAAAATCAAACAGCACATCCCCAGGTTTATGTTGGAATTGTACGAGAATGGAGTCAAAGATGGTTGTTGCAAGCAGAACGCCACTCTTCCAGGTATTGTTAGGAGTGTGATTCCTAAAAATGCAGGTAAAAACTCAAAAAATCCATAAATTTATCTTCTAATTAATTCAGATGCTTCTTCTTTTTCTTTGTGAATGCAGTAATCATGGAATATGAGCAGAAATTTAAGGACTACAAAGATAATCATCTTCTGATATTTGATGTGCCACCGACGAACGTGGAAGAGGAATTTATCAGTGCAGAATTGAAGATTTTGTCTATCGTAGATGTGGATGCAGATTCTCTAGATGGTATAATAATATTTTTCTGTAAAAAATCGTGCTCATCAATCCTCTTGTTATAATATTAAATAATCTATTGCATTTATTTACCACACTAAAGAAAATATAATAATATACCAACAGTTACATAGGGCCATACATTTAGGTTTACAGAAAGTTGTTAAAATCTCCATTTACGACGACGAAGAACAAAAAATAATCCCACTTCAAGAGAGCAATACCATCTATATGAACAACACCTGGTTATCCTTCGATTTGACGACGCCTGTTAGAGAAATTCTATCCAGGAATGCAACATTTCTGAAGCTAGTCATCTCAATAAAAGCTTACCTGTCCTACTTTGAGGATAACTTGGGTAAATTCAGACTGTCCCTGCTTCCCGTCGAAGAAGATTTTGAACACGACTATCCGGTACTGTTACTGACATATTCGACGAATACAAGTGAAACGAACGAAGAAACGCGGAGAATTAGACGAAAACGAAGAAGCACAGCTGACGACGATTACGTTTGGGAGGATAAGGGAGCTTACAGGAGGAGTAGAAAGTCGAAAAATACATGTAGGCGCAAATCGTTGTACGTGGATTTTTCTGAAATACAATACGACAGTTGGATTGTGCAACCCAGCGGTTATGAGGTATTAAATTGTTAATATTCACTTGAGATATCGTTCATGCCAAGAAATTTTAATGGAGGAGCACAAAAAACATTTTTACAATTACCTCGAACTTTAGACAATATCTAATAATCACCTACCTACTTATAATAATTACATATATATATTTTTAATTTATGACAAATAAAATTCTACTTACAGAAATCTTCATGCACAATTGTAATTATTCAACATTATTCAATTAGTGGAAAGACTTGATGTTTGTTGTGAAACACGTGGTTATTGTAGGTTAGGTTTTGTTATTGCGGTTAATATTGAAGTTTTATTTAATTCGTAAAATAATCAACGTAAAGGAAAGAAAAATCGAATTTATAGAGCTTGGATTTACTAACAGTGACATAATATCCTTATTTAGAAAAACACAACTCACACAATAATTAATGAAGATATGATTCGAAATTCGAATTACAACGTGCAAGGTTATGTTTACCAACTTGCTAACTGATACTCTTACAACTACAACAAATACGTACGACATTTATAAGTGTCATACTAGTGTAAATAATTAATACTTATTGTTTGTTTTGAATAAAATTTATTATTGCAAATAATTGTCGAAATATCGAGTTAATTTAAGAAATGCAAAAGTTGTGTCTATAAAGATATTTTATGATTCATAACACTTCATTGCTTCATAACATTCGATTCTTATCGAAATTTTATAAAATATTTTGTAATTAGTTTATCAACGATTTTTAATATTGTAACGCCGGATTACCAGACAAAAACACTTATCTAAGTAATCTATGTATCTTTTCTGCGTTTTGTTTATCTAGGCCTACCAATGTCAAGGTCGATGCTTCTATCCAGTAGCAGAACATTTATCACCAACCAAGCACGCCATAATTCAAGCTTTATTGCACAGCGTTGATCCGTTGAAGGCTCCCAAATCTTGTTGTGTTCCCACAAAATTAAGCTCTATATCTGTATTGTATGTAGACGATAAAGGCATATTGACGTATAGGTATGCATACAAAGATATGGTTGTAGTTGAATGTGGTTGTAGGTGAAAATAAATTATAAAAAATATGGTACTCTTTTATTTTTTACACCATTTTCTGTAATAATATTGTAAATACAGTAAAACGGTCCTGGATTTTTTTTTTAAATAAATGCTGGGTAATTATAGAAACAAATCATAGAAATACGTATTGAAAATACTTAAATACGTTATAATAAAGTGCAAGAGAATGAAAATACTTGAATAACGGACTTTAGTGCTTTATATATGCAACCAGTAGTACGCTTTAGTATTTTTGGTGGCCTAATTAATAAAGATTTAAGGGTGGAATATTACGTTCGAACAAGTTTACGAATTTCAAGGAGCAAATACGACACCTTTATTGATGAAGACTATAAATGATTTTACAAACGAATTTTGGAGAAAAAAATAAAGAAAACATGTTTAAAATGAAAGGTGAAACTTTATTATTACTATTACTATAATGTTATTTTTTAATAAGGCCGTTTTAAAATAACATAATTCTTTTAAAAGATAGTTGATTTCGAACATAAGTACAATTTACGAAGGATCGGTTAAAAATTTATAATTTCAGTGGTGGAAATAAAAGTTTCCTTCATTTAAATTAGAATAATATCTATTTAACTAGAAATTATTGCTTTCTGAAACTACCTATTAAAACCGTTAATCAATAACAATCGATTCCTAGACTAAAATCAACTACCAGGTTGCAGTTAACCTTTAAAAACACTTATTAAAGATTTGCACAAATAATAAACATTATACCACTACGAGTACTAACTACGAGTACTAATTTTATACAAAAATTTACGATAAGTGTCAAGCCCTCTTTTTGATAACAGCAGAACGATCTGCTATATAATGCCTTGCACTGCCTTCTGCGCTTCTCCTTTGGAGAGGTATGAAGTTCTGATCTCTCTCCATAGAGGACGCACAGCAGCAGGCAGCAAGTAGAATGTGTTGTGTTGCCTATATGCAAAATTAATCTCTAACAATAAGAATGTATGAAGATATTTGAAATATGTGTAAGTTTCCGAAAAAGTTGCCTAGTTTCGGTCTTTCACCACTTGTAAATTTAGTAAAGTAGCATATTATCAGTAAAAATGTGAAAAACAAACTTATTATATGAAAATTTCGCGAATTTCAATAAGAGACTACAAAACGAAGTGTAAATATTAAAAAATTGCGTCAAATCGACCATTTGCATAGTAACAACGGTAATTTTAGAAGAAGAAAGACTGAAATAGAGCTCTGATGGTACGTATATATATTTATTATCTATGGTTAGTACTAAGACGGCTGCAAGGGAGCGTCCTAATAGCACTTCTAGGTACTGACATCAATTGACGTATTAGACCATCCTCACGAAACATTTTACTGAACCTGAAGGAGTCACAACCTCGGTTAGGAGGATTTTTACGTGCCCAACATCGTATTGATACGGGACCTACGACTTTACTTCCTATCCAAGAAGTAGGCATATTCTGATTTTTATCCACAATTGAAAATCACAATCTTGGCCTGCAGTCGAACCAGCGCTTACAAGACGAAAGGCGAACATTCAAAGCGTTCAGCCAGCAACTTGGACAATTCTTCAGATGTAGTGTGTATGTAGGTACAAATGTGCACCAAAAGCCGTATTCCAGTGGGGCACGCGTGAAAGTGTACCGTGCTCAAACGGAACATGTACTGCATCGCTTTTCTGGAATGTTAAGTGCACATGGGTGCAAGGTGCATTAAAAATACATGACAGATTGATTAATACATAACCTATATTTGTTATGTTTTTTATTATCACGGTTATAATGGTATGTTATTGTTTATTTGAACATAATTCATAATTCATATTTTTTTGTTTTAATTTCAATTAGCTATATTTTCATGAAAATTTAAATTTCTTACATCAGCATTATCTCCTCCTTCTGTTCTAAAATCCATGTTAGAAAATCTTTTAGTTGTAACCGCGAAAAAAAAATTGTCAAACGTCAACTGGTCAAGAATTTAATAGGTTATGTTTCACAAGTACTGAAAGTGTCCAGCTAGATTTGTTGGTGCACTTACAGTACCGTGAGCACACGTGTACTTACGTGTACTCGTAAGCTGGAATGTCAATAGCACATGTACTTTGGTGTACGGTGCTCCACTGGAATACGGCTAAAGTTAAAACCATACATGCAGCTAATATTCGCATATCACCAAGACAACATCACGTATTTACATGAAAATGTCACCAAAATTACGTTTCGGAAGCTTTCACATTCACTACTAGTCAAAATTCTTCCCGCAAAACGGCATCGTTTTGGAGGTGGGTAATGGGCAAGAGCAACAAGACGCCGTCGCGTTCCGAACGATGCAAGAAGTACCTCGGGGGCAAGTCAAAAAAGGACGGCAAACAGAAGACCGTGGCCAGAGCTCGACAGGCCCAGCGCAACAAAAGGAAGGGTGGCGCCAACAATAGCGGAAGCAGCAGCGCCATCGATTGCTCCAAGTACCTGGGCGAGAAAGACAAGGCGAGGAGCAGCAGCCAAGGTAGCGGAAAATGCCACAAACAGGGCCCCGTCACCAGGAATCCGTTCTTCAATTTCTTGCGCGATTATCGCAAGAAGCATTGCGGCAAGACGGTGGTGCAGATCGCCCGAGACGGCGCCAAGGAGTGGAGGAGCATGAGCGAACAGCAGAAGGAGCAGTACATCAAGAGCGCCTGCTTGGCGCCTAAAACCAAACGGAAAGCGCGTCGCTGTTCCAGGAAAGGAGAAAAGGGCGCGAAGAGAGCCAAGAGACACGGCTCATCGTCGCAGTCTAGTTGCGCGTCTTCCTGTAAATCGCTGATGTCACGTTCCAGGTCTATAAGTCGTACGTCCACCGGCCCGTCCACCTTTTAGTGAATTCTCTGTTCCTAATTTGTAACTTTTACAAAAGAGTAAACTACCACAAAAAAAAAACGTTTAGTAACATGTGACAGCTTTGATTCAGTAAAGATATTATTAATGATCGATTCTTTATATATTTAAGACCATTGAAGACAATAAAGATCCTAAATTGCTAAATCCATCGTAGAGTGAAAACAACTCACATATATAACCGATGGAAACTAATTTTGATGCAATAAATAGACAAGCATCCCTTTTTTTTACTTTACAATTAATTTAGTTTTAGGTCTGATTGAATGGTTTAACCAAATCGGTGTAGTGATTGATTCTAAATAAAGTTTTTAGCGGGACATTGAAATGGTTACCAATAAGACCGCAGAAAAATCAGCTGTTGTCGGTGACCTAGTTCAAGCAGACAAAAGCTACTAATGTCTACGGTGCAGACAATACTGGATGCCAAGGTTGTGGGTGGATGCTGTTAATAAGGAAAAAATATAGGAAAAGGTTGGTAATTTCAATTCACTAAAGGTGACTTCCGCTTATCGCAATATTCAGAACCTGCAATAACACTTTTAATATAAAACGACAAAATAATTTTGAAGTTACACGTCGCGAAGAACGACGAGCTATCTCGTCTTGGCAGAAGCTATGGGAGAAGGACGAAAGAGGTCGCTGAACAGCCAGACTCCTTCCAAATATACAATGTTAGATTGAAACGAAACAGGGTGACGTAGATTTCTACCGAACACAATTCTTGTCTGGAGATGGATATTTTCGATCCTATCTATATAAAATGGGCAAGTCTACTGGAGGGGATTGTCCTTTCTGTTCATATGATAAAGATGTGTTTCATACATTTTTTGAATGTGAGCTTTGAGCACAAGAAATGCGAGACTTAGAACAATAAACAGGGGTTTTCTCTCCTGATATCATCGGACGAAACTGCGTGGATTTATTTCCGTCAATATGTAACGCATATTTTGCGCGGATAATCAAGAATAGTGATTAGAATGATCAAATAATAAATAAGACCCAGCCCGAAGAAATGTGCGAAACGGTTTTAGGGGGGATATCACAGTACCATTGCCGTAAACAGGATTTCGGATTTTCCCCACAAAAAAAAAAAAAAAAACGAGGTGAAATCACTTCCACTAGGAAAATATGCTACGGTTTTTCACGGTGCAATAAAAATCAATTAGAGAACGTGAATACGTGATATTGATCATATAGACTGTTTCAATGTAGGAAATATGAAGTAGAACCAATTGTTTTATTTAGAAAATTGATTCAAAATAATGACTTTCCTCCATATATATATAAATCATGCCTTTGGTATCTTTAAATAACTTCAATATTTATTCATCACTATACAGTTTCATTTCACAAGCTAAAATTCAAATTTAAATCAATGAATTTACTTGTGTGAAGTTCTTTATCCTGGAAAATAAAAGAAGTAAAGGAAGCTGGTTTAAATGAAGCCCTGGAACTTCCCAGCGAAGGAAAAAAATCAACATTTTACCCTATTTGAAGAAGAAGAAAACAATTCCAATTTAACAGTTTTAGAAGACTATAGTGGTCCTCCATAATGTTCTTGAATCACTTGGGTACTGGTAGAGAAAGTGTATTAAGTAAACTTTTTTGGATTGATGTATAATTCATCATCCAATCGTACGTATCTATAATTGTCTCTTATCAAGAACGAGATAGGCACAACTGAAATTTGTCAAAAAACAGATCAAATCAAAAATCACTTTTAGAACTAAAGATTTATTATAAGGCTTGATATAATCATAGGAACGCTACAATTTACATCGTCATAACCGCTAATGCTAGTCCCTTTCACTACATTGATTTGGACATCGACCTCCTGGGAGACCTGGACTGCCTCGGCGATCCTTTGGGCAGCGATCCGCCCTTTGGGGACCTCTGCTTCTTATCCTTGCGGCCCGCCAAACGCACCCCTCTCGCATAGTACTGCTGCTTCTGGTCGTCGTTCATGCTCCTCCATTCTTTGCCGCCTTCGCAAGCGATCTGGACGCAACTCATGTCCGTGTGTCTCCTCCGGAAGTCCCTGAGGAAGTTGAGGAAGGGATTCTTGGTGATGCGGCCGACTCGATGGCCCCTGCTCGGAGCTTTGCGTTGCGTCATCCTTCTGGCACGGCGACGGCGTCTCCTGATGCGAGTCTTCCTTCTACTGTAAATTTCAGCGTTCGTGTTTTTGGGCTGACCTCCCAAACCCCACTGGAACCTGGCCAAAGAGTTTTCGTTCGCCGCGTTTTGATACCAACGCCCCTGACCGAAATAGAATTTTGAGTTCAATGACATTTAGAAATTGAAGTAAATACGGTGGTCGTCTGGGATACGTGAAAAAAATATCCACACTCTAAAGAATACTGATTATACACCGTTGAGTGCAGAAAAATCGCATATAGTACTTAATATCAATAAGGTTTTAAAGTATTTTATGTTTGTATAAATTGACATTATATTTGTAATTAGGTTATAAGCTGTCAGTGAAATCATCACTGAAATTTGTTGTAACCAAGTTAAATCATTATTACCAAAACGAAACAAACTAGCAGGTAATATATTTTAGAGAGAAAAAAAAATTAGGTGAAAATATTTTGTCATTGCTGATTCAGCTTTGCAGGCATTGATGATAAAAGGTTTCAAGTCATTCTCTGATTAGTCTAATTAAGTAGGGAAAGAAAAGGAGATATCAAGTCATCCATTTGCAATCCCTAGCGGCACTTTTTTTTTAACACTTAGACAAAGATAAAGACCAAGACTTTAAAATGTCCTTTTATTAATAACCAAAAAACTTATTTAAAAATTTGGCTACACATATCACTATTCTTCTTATTCAACGCATATGTTTTCCCCGGAATCGTATATTTCCTGTATATAACTTTCCTCAAACGGTGCTTGGTCCCTGGTACCCGTTCACTTTTATAAACGTTATGCCTAAAATTGCACCCAATAAAATCAATGTCTAACATTGTTTTACTGTTTCACTGCTTTACCTGAATAAGGAATCGGGTTGCGTCAACCTCATACAAAGGTTTACATTCGAGGAGAAGTCAATGTCAGTCTGTAGGGTTAGTTTGGGCTCGATGGAAGTCATAAACTCCACTTGGGAACTGACGAAACTATTTTCCACCTTCACTGTACCGATGAACACGAACCCACCCCTAAATCAACGATAAAAATTTAACGTTCAGGACCGTAATAAAATAAAATTACTTACGATTTTTCCACTAGCGATACGGCATTTCTATTCCATAAGGAAAATTCTATTTTCCCCGATAAGTCGAAAGAGCTGACGCCCTTCACGTCAATTTCAGCAATAAATCCAAGACCCAAACGTATGTATTCGACATGATTTTGAAGTAAACCCAATGCCTGTAAATAATGTTTAATTAAGTTCTCTCTCGTCTATTAACTCTCAGTATTTCATTACTTGATATGCTGTGGTTTTATCCGATGCTGTCCCAGACCAAACGTGTCCCATCAACTCCCCTTGGCCTTCGAAAAAAGTAAACGGGCGTATTTGCGTGCCCAAAACCGCTAATTCCATACCAGCGGTGGCTACCTCATCAGTTCCAGCATCTGAATCGCTCGAGAGAAACGAACCTAGCCCAGCTGAAAATACTCCTAGCTGTAAAATCAAAGAAATAAACTTTATTTATTGGGGCAGGATGGATTTTGGCGACTTACGCTGAAGATCTCTTGCGAGACACCATTTTTATCCATCATAACATTGACGATACCCCTTTTTACGATGCCCGAAAACATTTCTTGTATCGTCAGTAAGGTCCCGTTGCTAAAGCCGTTGTCTAGGAACTGCCTTTTCAAAGCCAGCGAAAAACCTTTCTGCCCTAAGATGTGGTAATTATTCAATAGAGGATCGCTCCTTATGATTTTCAATATCGCGTTTCTAAATCCCGGATTATCTTCACTGAGCATCATGATTTGCTGAAATAAATACTGCTTGACTTCAAAAGCTTTATCCTTTGAAGAGAGGAAATAGATGAGGCTCCTCAAAGTGTCTTCATTTGGATCTTTTGCCAAGATTATATCAACAGCTAGAGTCCTAGCACTTGAATCGTGTTCCCTCCCCAATTGATATAAAGTTTTTTTAGCTAAGTTTAGAACTTTTTCGTTCCAATCTGCTGGGTTCATAGCTCGTATTGCTTTCCACGCTAGAACACCTTCTTTATTACTCCCTCTCTTAATAACATCCATCAAAACAGGTAAAATCTCTTGAATCTTCAAATTTCTCAAAGCCATTAGAAAAACGAACCGCTCTTCATTCTTAGCGGAATCTAAACCATTCACTATAGCTTCCTTGACCGATTTTATAATCTGGTAAAATAGAAACAGATTACAATTTAAAGACGTCGAACTAGAACTGTGCATACCTTAACATTTCCTGGTTTATTGGGTAATAGCGACAAGCGATGAGCCATTGAAGCTATTGAGAGCAATAGTGTATGCTTAGCCTTTTCAGGGATGTTATCCAGTCTTAAATATTTTTTCAAGAGGTCGTTTATGATATCTGCTTCTGGTTGTGATGATAAAGAGCATGCCCAAAGATATCTCTCACTGAGATCTTGGTGCTTCTGTTCATCCAAATGAACCTTCTTCATGACAGCCTTGTGGGAGGACATGGTTTGCGTATAACCTAGGATATCCACAAGTTGGGGTCTTAAATTTCAAAGACTTAGAATATAACCAAACGATATATAATTAGTACTTACAATATTTTTTGATTCTTCTTAGAATGCAACGCCTTGTCTAAGTCACTTTGTGAGCTTATATGGGCAGCTTTGATTAAGGGTATGATAGTTTTAGCTGAAGCTAAACTGCCTAGACTCTTCATCTTTAAACTATCTCTGTAGTCGTTGATGATATTAGAAAATGGTTTTGCCTCATCATTTTTGATCACTTCCTTCGTGCTGGTTAAACTTTGCAGTGTCATTACTCTTTGGCGGTTTGTAATCTTCTGAAAGGCTTCGTTGAAGTCTTCTGCTTCCACCGTTGGGCATTGTCCTAATTTATTCAACTTTAAGGATTGGTATGCTTCAATCTTATTGCCGACTTTTTCGTTTGCCGCTACGTAAATTTGGTGAATTTCTTTGGAGTGCACGCCATTGAGGTATTGAATTTCAGGATTCAGTTCATACGAAGCTTCTCTTTCTGCGACAACTGCGGCGCTTAACAGAAGATTTGGGCTCGCTGTGTAAGGTAAATCGGAGTTATGGCACGATGTTTTCGTCTTTAGGAATTTATTTGAGGCTATAGAGGAATATGCGACCACACAGCGTCCTGATATGTCAGTTTCCTCAATTTCCTGGTCTAGTAATTGGAACTGGAATCCGTTAAACAACGCAATAACAAAGATTATGGTGAAATTAACAATTGTATTTACATACTTGGAACAAGCTGATGATCCCTCTTTTTAGATTGGATAAAGACGGATTTTCTTCTGTAGGTAAATCGAATTTCTCGATTTTACCCGCACTCCACAAAGCGTAAAAAGGTTCCTCCTTAAATTTATCCAATTCCGAGCTGTGGAAAGCGAATCCATTGTTCTCATGGGATTTAGTAGTTTTTATGGATAATTTCGGTCGATTTAGCTATAAAATATGAAGGGTATATTTGTTTATATTCCGTACATGCATGGCAAATTGTTCGCTGAATGTATATAATTATTATAGGCAATTAAACGTGAATTCCGTTTCGGTAAATAGCGTGTTCCGACTTTTTTTTTAACGCACTATTTCATACAGGTAGCATAAATCTTTGACCTCGATCATTACAACAACATGACCGTAAATTATACGTTATTTTTGCAATATGTATTTTAATTTCTCTGATTGGTGATTCGTAAAAGTACGGATTTTCAAGCATTGAGTTATATGAATTTATTGATACAATTTGTACAATAAGTTATTTCGTTTTTCGATAATCTTTAACATAAAGTCCTTACCGTAAACTTCAACAATCTCGAATGTCCACTGCCCCAAACAGACTCCACTAATAAATCACCATCAATAGACATCCCCACATCGTTTTCACTAGCATCTTTTTCATTCAGCGACACCCGAGCGTTGTACTTGTAAGTCCATGCGCTTCCCGCTTCGAAAAAGTGTTTTTCCGACAGTCCACCAGCTCCGGCAGAAGCCGAAGATATCAACACGAAACCGTAACAGAACCCACAATAGAGGATTAAAAACATCGCGGCGAAATTCTGCGACGAAGGTAACATTTTAATTAGGTACATTTATTTGCGAATAAAAGTCTTCCGAGCACGTGGTAAGTTCCGAATAAACTGGCTATGCTGCACAAATTTCTTCTCGCCGTATCTGCCGGCAGTTCATAGGTTAAAGTTAAAAGTATATACACGTCAGCTTGAGCAGTTTGAATGGTGGTATTGCTTTGTCGAAGACTGCACAATAACTCGGGACTGAATCATGCAGAGTTCGACGTTACCCCCTCTAAATGTGGACACATCCTTATCTCTCAATTAAGTAGAGTTATTGCTCTGGGAAACAATATCTTTGCCGGTCGTAGCAAGGTGGAGTCCTGAAAAGTAAACAGTTTGAGCTATTCATATATTTGGTGCCTAACAACAAAGATATTGTGGGCTTATATTTCAAACTGGCATTCTAGAGATAAGCAGAAATAAAAATAAAATGAATAATGGATGCCCTACAACATATTTTGCATTCATTCTGGTCAGTTATCAGTTATGAGGAATTATGGGCATATAAAAATTTATTTGAAGTACGTGAAACAATGCTAAAAATAAATAATTTAATGATTTTAATTTTGTTATTTAGCGCCATAGCAAGTGGCGCCAAATTCAAATTATCTTTAACGATTTAATTTAATTTGATACCATGTTTTTTACCTACCAAACGAGATAACTCTTAATAACTATTCAAATAATTACCTGCGTATAAATTGATAAAATATCATAGGAAATATTAATCGAAAAAGTCGACCGGCAAGTTAAGTGAACTTTATTTTTCGCACAGTCACCTTGAAAACACAACATAACATAATATAAATTTCCAAAGTCTATCCGTATAATTCATATATGTATGTTTATTATACAACTTAATCGATATTTCATCGAATCAAATTCAACGTAGTAACGTTTTATTTAACTGTCATCATTCAATTAACCGAGACTAAATAAATACTATTGCAAGTACAACCTGACTACCTATTTCAACAGCCTCGGAATGCAATACATCAACAAGGCGAACAAACCACACTTTTCTCTTATTACATTGCACTGTATTACATCTACACACGCGATTAATTTACTCTCAGGTAACTTAAACGTTGACCGGCTGACGACAAAACTCGTCCGCAAGTGTGTGAAGACCGGATTTTTTACTCATTGTAATTCATCCAGCGATTATTCAGTTGACAATTTTATAAGTTACCGTTTCTTGCGGGCGCAGGATTTTTGTTCGATTTAGCTTTAGAACGGAAGAGTTACCCGGCGTTAACAAACCCACTCCTCAACATCCTAATTAGAAGAAATAACACATGATTTTCGGATAATGACCCGTTGAAGTCCTGTTATTTTCGTTGTGTTTGTATTGTCTGTGTTTTAAAAGAAGGATAAATGAAACAAGAAAATAATATAGATTGATATATTAAAATAAATTTTTCTTTGAATGAATTGAACTGGAATTTTAATTAAATTTTAAATTTGTTTTCGATTACAGTTTCCTGAAATTTGCTTACTATTTTCCTGGAATATCGGCAATATTCTGCGATATAAGTTACTACTAATAGCTAAGAGATGTCGGTAACATGCAAATTTTTATTTCAAATAAACATTAAAACAGATTTATTTAATTCTTTTGTCAGTATTATTTAATTAATATTATTCTAATTTTAAATGAATTAATTAGCTTTAACTTTTTTTATATATTTCATTAGTTTATTCAATCTTCCTTAGATGCCATTACCAATTCACACCGTGCGCCATCTAAGAAACAGCCAATAGTACTCCTAGCTTTAAATTGCATACGATCAAGCTTGTAATAATAGATGGCGCTGGTATTCATATTGGCGCGAAAATCTGTTTTTATTTTAATTTATGTTTTTTAATAATTTTCTTTTAAATATTATATTGTATACAATATTTATATGTTGCAACCACTAAAATGGATTATTTTCCGACTGAAGAAGAAGAATTTGAGCTAATGTACAGCGACGAATTGGAGCTTTTGAAGGAGCAAGACGGTTGTTTACTTCTAGTTATAGGTTATGTAAACGTCAAAATAAATACATTTTTCCTATTTTACAGAAATTTTCCCAAATAAAGCTGAAATTGACTCACAAATTCAAAACAGGGCAATATCAAAAGCCCCAGTTACACAACAATTGCAGACAAATAGGTCATCAACCCAAGTAAACGATGGATTTCCCAATGAGGACGAGGAAAACGATTTGAGGCAGTGTGACACGAATATAAATGGGCCATCTAAAGGTGCTCCAAATCATGATATTAGATCAGGAAACCATGATCGTGCTAATGATTTTCCAACAGAAGAAGAAGAATTTGAGTTGATGAATGCTGATGACTTGGAATTATTGCACGAACAAGGTAAAAACTCTCAATTTAGCAAAGGTTTTTTTCTAGGATACCTGTTGCAGATATCGGTGAACGTATACCTAAATCTAGGAAAGTGTTGAATTTTAATAAATCGCAGCAAAATGGGCAGCCGGAACCTGCGACTACAAATAATTCTGATTCTGATTTCATTCCTCTATCCAGTGGGAGTGAAGCAAGCAATGTTTCCAAGACGAATGAAGTGGAAGTTCGAAATAATACAAATAAACGTACCATCGAGGAGTTATTTGGTGATATAGATGATTTACTATCCGAGGATGTAAGAAAGAATTATGAATCGGTATCGAAGAGGCACAAAAAGGGAGACGAAAACAATGCTGATTTAGCTTTGATAGAACACATTTTAACATTGCGTAAATTGTCAAATGAACAAAATAGTCACATCATGAACTTCGGGAGAGATTACACATCTTTGCAGAATAAATACAATGAGAACATCTCACGTATTGTGCCGAAATATCCATTTGTAGGGATTAACAATCATAATGGCGATAGAATTTACGTGCGCTTCCATTCCGAAGAATATGAAAAGGACGAAATGAAACGCGTTACGGATCGTAAGAATTTTACTGACGTAATGGGACAGGCTTTCAAAGACACTTGGGCGGAAGCTGCGAATCTCGTATTGTCCCTTAAAATTTTTTAATTTATTCCAGGTAAATATTAATAATGTCTGATTTTAGATAAATCAAAGTTTAAATTTAATGGAAATTGATGAAACGGAAAGTACAAATAATAAAGAACTCCAAGGCGATGTCATGGATAATAAAAGTTTATGGGTTGATTTATACAAGCCGAGGAGATATTACGAACTTTTAAGCGATGAAAGTACCAATCGGATTCTCCTCCGTTGGTTGAAACTGTGGGATAAAGTTGTTTTCGGTATCAGGCCGAAGTTGAAACCGATGAAACCTAATGAGAAGAATTCGAACAGTCGCTTTAAGAAACAGATTTTATCGTTGGAGTTAGATGAGCACGGAAGACCTGAATATAAAGTCGCTCTGCTGTGTGGACCACCAGGATTGGGTAAGTTTTGGTTTTTTTAATTTAATTTAATATTTTTATGTTTTAAGTTGAGTAATCTTTTTTTTTTGTCGCATTTACTATTGCATCTTAATTTTGAAGTTCTTTTCTTTTCTTTTTCTTACTATTATGTATATTTTTGATATTAAAGCACAGAGTACTGTTGTAAAGTACTGTTTTTCGATGGTACATTTTAAGTTAAACATTCAAAATAAATTCATTTCTTTATTTTATGTCAAGTCCTTTATATTAACGTATACTACATTTTTAAAAACAAACACATGAGTTTGACAAATAACAAAATTCCGATCATTATAATAAATAATAAGAATAACAGAGGCCCTAGGTTCGATCCTTGAGGGACACCTGATGTGATGTTGTGGGAGGATGACGAAAAGCCGTTGTATGACACAGAAATTTATAGATCACACTAAAATTGCCAGGTCAAATATCTCGGAAACGCATGAAGATATTTGAATTTTGCAGAAAGCACTTACCAAAGATTGTGATTGACTCCAGTTTGCTACGACAGTTGTGTGTTATAAATTTTTAGGAATGTATATCATAGGGTATCTATCTATGTTATATGCTTGCTTTGATAATTTAGGAGATATTTTGACAGTGATATTTGCTTTTGTTGTATTTAATATATTTTGTATCTGTTGTAAGACACTTATATTTATATATATAACACTTTGAAGCTTGCTCGTCCATGATATGGCTCCACCAGACAGCATTGCGATAATGCCGGTTGTTCAACGCCTTGTGTTCTTGTCACCAGCAAAATCAGCATCACTGTAGACTTTAAAGCCTTCCGTTCTATCATAAAGATGCCGTAATTCATTGTACCTCTCAAATAGCTAAATACGCGTTTTATTCGATTCCAATCTTGATCAGTTGGGTTTTTCATAGCACGAGCAGCATTGTTCACGGCAAATGCAATATCGGGACGAGATGCTGTTGTGAGATACATTAAAGAACCTACTGCTTCACGATGGGGTACCACTCGTGAGACTGCTTTGTTGATATCACACCCTTCACGGCCAATAGGGGTTGAAATTGGATTCGATTCGGCCATTTGAAATTTTTCCAGCATTCAAATATTAATTTACTCTGCCTTGAGATTGCACTGAAAACATGGGTCTTTTCTTGTGGAGTTCCTTGATATCCGTCGTTTATAAAGAACCCATAACAGATGTGGCTGACCTTTATAATAAAATTTATACAAGTGTTCAAAGACTTCATAGAAATAGATTATTAAATATTTGCCGAAAAGAACTAATAAAGCGATTATTCGTTCATGATCAAGAAAATAACAATTTTAAATACTTTTGCAACTTATTTTTGATCTGTTTTTATACTTTTTCAAATAAAAAAAAAGCAACTGAATTATATTCACGTCGTAAAACACAATTGCGATAGCAATGTGTTCTTTAGTAACTGACTTTTACAAAATTTAAATATCTTACTCTGTTTCCGAGGTATTTGACCTGGGAGTTGTAAGTAACACACCTTGTATATTTTATGTAAGGCATTTTGAAACAATAAATAGAAATATGTATATATTTAAGATATCTTGAATGATCCATAACGTTTTCGATCCTTAAAAATTGCCCAGGTAAAACAACTCTAGCGCACATGGTTGCCAAACACGCCGGCTACAACGTAGTAGAAATCAACGCCTCGGACGATAGAAATTTAGACAGTTTCAGGACAGCCCTAGAGAACGCCACGTCGATGCGTTCAGTCCTAGACCAAGAGAAACGTCCCAACTGCCTGATCTTCGACGAAATCGACGGAGCCCCGTCGCCATCCATAGACTTCCTCATTAAATTCATTAACGGCGGCCACGTCATCAAAGCGAAGAAAGGCAAGAACCGCACCAAACACATCCTAAAACGCCCGATCATTTGCATCTGCAACGACGCTTACGTCCCAGCGCTACGACCGTTGAGGCAGATCGCTTTCGTCGTGAATTTCCCGCAAACTTCCAGCACGCGATTGGCCGAGAGATTATCGGAGATCGCGAGGAGAGAACGGGTGAAGAGTGATATGGGGTCTCTGCTCGCGCTAGCGGATAAGAGTCACAACGATATCAGGTCGTGTTTGTCCTTCTTGCATTTCTTCAAATCCCAGAACAAACCGGTCACTTTGAGCGACGTTATGAGAACTAGCGTGGGACAGAAGGACATGCAGAAGGGGTTGTTCTCGGTGTGGAGAGATATCTTTCAAATTGAGCGCGTCACCAAAAAGGATTCTGAGGACAAATGCGTCGATACCAGCGCGAAGACGCGCATGGGTAAAGTTTTGGAGACGGTGCAATCGTTTGGGGATTACGATAGGGTCATGCAGGGTGTTTTCGAGAACTATCCTAAGGTAAACGTCAAAGATTCGTCGCTGAGCAGAACCTGTGAGGCTTTAGATTGGTTCTGTTTGAATGATACGCTTAACAAGCACATCTTGGCGAAGCAAGATTATAGCTTAGCTACTTATCTACCTTATGGATTCGTTGTGTGGCATTTGGTGTTTGCCAGCTTTGGTTGGCAGAAAATTTCGTACCCCAATAGGAATTATGAGGTAAGTTAAAGATTGTTGATTAGTATTTTAGTGATGGTAAAAATGCTCAAACTTGTTGCACTGACAATACTGCACACTTTCATTAATTTCACAATACTGGCCGTACATTTTCAACGTTATCATTATTAGCAGTATAAAAGCTCTGTAACTCTCTAACACGTGTTTATTCATCAAGTTATCTGTGATTTTTTGATAGAATAAAGTCGGTAGAATAAACTTTATAACGACGTTCGTTCGTGTGTACTATGTACTGTTTGCTGTGTTTATTTACTTACTTCTTTATAAAGCGTATTCCTTATTACTTTTATGTTGACCCCTGTATGTCTAAATCTCCGAGTGTGGAATCAATTGTCAAACGGAATGTCGCCATCTTATGTTGATTTGAACAGTGTTGCGCTGTTGACGTCGTTACAATAATGTTTCAACCCCCGAGAGTGGTAGCTGCTTGTGGGAGAGCGGTGGCCCCAGGGTTACAATCGGAGTGCGCAACAATTTAAGCAGTCCAATTAACACCAACTCAAATTCCTCTTTTAACCCACCGTCAAGAATTACACGTCATGGATTTAAATCAAGAATTTAAAACAGGTGTGAAAGACATCAATACAATATGATAAATATATATAAATACAATATGTGCAACGACAAAAACAGGTGAGTTGCAAACGCACATTATAATATGTACGGTCGTAATCAAACAAATATTCGCAGGGCTTCGGAACGCTTTTAGACGCGGAATTTAACGGTTTTAAAATCTGGTGGCAACGTGAAATGAAAATCTACACACCGGGGTTGGATCAAAAGTACGCGGACGGTTTTCACGTGAAATGTCGGATCAGAAAGCCGTGCTGGCACTAAACTAACGCGGAACGAGAATGATTATGAATAAATCTCTGCGTGCACTAGAAAGCTGTGCCGACGCGACTGTCAGAGTGGAGAAAACTGGTAAGATGCTTGTGTTACGTCAGAAACTGTTGCAACGCCAACGGAGAGACCGGGAATAACTGCAAGTGCCTATGTTACGTCAAAAAAGGTATGCCGACGCCAACGGACAAATCGGGAATAAGTGGAAGTGTCTGTGTTACGTCAGAAAAGCTGTGCCGACGCCAACGGGTGGCCAAATCTTGATCTCTTTTTTTCTAGATATTCTCAATGGCGGAAACGAAAATTAGTTATATTCGTTTGTTTTTGGGTTATAGCGTAAAATTGAGTTTTTCGAGTTTTCGAAAATAACTCGCCTGTCTTGAACGATATGAAAAAAATTGTTTTAACATTATTAAGGCACTTTTATGAGTAGAATTCACTAGTTAAACTAGATTGTTATTTTATGCACATTTTTGGTCTGAAGCATAACATTGATTTTTTTAAAATGTAAATCATGGTAAGCAATGACAGGCAATGACAGTAGAGATTCTTTTTTCAAAAATATGTAGTTTATAGGGTCGATTTCTACCAGTTATCTATTAAAATATAAAAGTAATTGTTTGCATAGTAGCTCATGACAGGGAAAACCACTAAAAAAAAATCGATTTTGTACAAAGCATATTTTTTTTACTGAAAAACAAGGTAGAACTGGTAATAAAGTGCGAGTGATAATTTTGCGAGTGATAATTATTGGCTGCTTCATGTCATGTGACCGTTACGCGTGTTGTTTTATGTATTCATCGGGAATCACTGTGATAATAGAAATTTTTTTGTGTGAGCTGTCAACATATTTATCTGTCACTGCAGAAATTAGATAGCGCACTAAAATCGGTCCGCCGAGTTTGGGCGTAAGCGGTGCGTTCCAGGTGGAGCGCGGGGTAACAATTGCCATATAAATAAAGCCAATGATGTCATCATTCTATAACCAAAACACGGAAAATTGAAAATGCAAATTGCTGATGTCATCTCCTAAGTTTTTATTACGATTCAACTGTTTCTTTTCTCTCGCATTGTTTGCATTCTCATATCTTTAGTGTATCTATCAACTGTTTCGATTAGTTTTTTTTTTTGTTTGTTTCTAAGAGAAGTCGAGAGCGCTTAAAAAATCCCAGGATGGCTCGTCTTTCAATTCACTTTTCGTTTGCTCGGTCTGTTTGTTCCGATTCTATTTCTAGCAAAAGAATAGAGGAAATAACGCTTCTCCTATAGTTATTCCAATCTAAATGGAGCCCATTCATTTCGTCCTGAATAAACCCTTCTCCAGTTTAACGTCAGCCCCGGTAACGGGAACAAAGTATGATTATCCAAGTTTAGAGCTCGCGCCCGCATAGAAAGTGGAACTGCTTTGCGCGGAATAAACACTAGGAAAATGAGTTATCAAGCTGCCAGGAAAGTAAACAGACTAAGGCGGATTGAAAATAATGGGATACCTAGCGAGAGAGACGAAATACGGAGATTCAATTCATTTGCTACCGCGACACGTGGCAGCGGTTCTGAAACTTTCCGCGCGGTATTTGCGGGCGCACTTAATGTTTTTTGACGAGTTGTTTTTAATGTTTTTTTGACGTTTTTGATCTGAGAAGGTTAAATTTGACGGCAAAATTCGTGTAATTTAAACATTTGATTGTGCACAGTCGTGTAAAACGAAGAATATGTTGAAAACAACTTAAATGATTATTTTAATAGATTCGGCGTTTACTTGATGTAAATCCATATTAAATAAATAAAAACACAAAATTTGTGAGATTTACACTTTATTAGGATGTTAAATTGACAGCTGTTTCGCCGTACAACGGCTTCGTCAGAAAATATACAATACTATAAACTAAAACTACACATGCGCACAGCCTCCTATTTTTACAAACAACCGTTACAAAACATCAGCATTTAAAAAATGTGCCTACGTTTTTTGGCTCTACACAAACAAATTAAGATGATGCTGGAAAATAATAAAGTAAACCCTATTATAAAAGAAGAAATTTTACATTTATTGTCAGTCTGTTTGAATCAAAACTATTTTTCTTTTAATGACAATATTTATAGTTGTAATGAAGGATTGATTATGGGAAACCCACTTAGTCCATTAATAGCCGAAATCTTCATTGATAATTTAGAAACTTTAATTTTTAATAGTAGTTTTTTTAAAAACACATTATTTTGGCATAGATATGTGGATGATATTTTAGTTTGTTACACAGGTACGGATAGACAACTTAATACGTTCTTGGATTTTATTAACTCACTGCATAAAAACATAAATTTTACAATAGAAAAAGAGACAAATAAAAGTATTAATTTCTTAGACTTAACAATCAAACGAAGTAATAATCAGTTTAAATTTTCTGTATACCATAAAGACTCACACACAGACACAACTATACATAATAAATCTAATCATCCTTTACAACATAAATTTGCAGCATACCACAGTATGATACATAGATTATTGAATATACCTATGGATATCGAGGATTTCAACAACGAATACAACATCATAAAACAGATAGCAACCAATAATGGTTACGACCCTAATATAATAGATCAATTAATTTTGAAAAAGATTCGAACTAAAACAATACAAGAAATATACCCGATTACAAAAGATAATAAGAACAACAACTACAAAACATTAACTTATTTAGGTAAAGAAACCAATATATTAGAAAGATTTTTGAAAAAACAAAATATTAAAATTGCATATAAAACTAATAACAATTTAGGGAAGTTCATAAAAAACAATAAAGATAAAACGACGCGTTTTTGTAAATCGGGAGTCTATAAATTAACATGCGGCACGTGTACAAAAACATACATTGGACAGAGTGGACGTTCTTTCAAAAAACGTATTTCAGAGCATTTGTACTCATTTAAATATAAAAAAAATGATTCGTCGTATTCCAATCATTTAATTAAAGAAAACCATAGTTTTAATAATAATTTTGAAATTCTTCATGTAGAAAACAAGAGTAAAAAATTAGATTTATTAGAAGCAGTTGAAATTAATAAACTTAAATTTTCAGATGATTTACTTAACGATAAATTAGACCTTAATCATTCTCCATTATTAAATTTATTCCTCTCATAGACTTCAAATGTAAATGTTTCTTAAATTTGTTATTACCAGTTTTGTTTTTAATGATGTTTGTGTAGAGCCAAAAAACGTAGGCACATTTTTTAAATACTGATGTTTTGTAACGGTTGTTTGTAAAAATAGGAGGCTGTGCGCATGTGTAGTTTTAGTTTATAGTATTGTATATTTTCTGACGAAGCCGTTGTACGGCGAAACAGCTGTCAATTTAACATCCTAATAAAGTGTAAATCTCACAAATTTTGTGTTTTTATTTATTTAAATGATTATTCCCTCGTTTTCTATGACATTTCACATAAACGAAGAATCTAACTTCAAACGAAATCAGATTTTCACACATCAGAGTCAATGTCGATTGTGTCCTGCCAGGTACGGACAGCGCTGTTTCGTGCTTATAAGCAACTCATCAGCGTACCATAGGCAAGGCACAATCGACACCTCTCCCGTGCTGCGGTATATGCACCGTAAGCAAGCTAAAGAGAATGACATGACTACAACGACATCTATACAACAAGTGTATAGATGCCCAGCGTCCCCCACAGGTCTATGCACAGCATACAGAACACTGCAAGAGTAGGCTTACACAGTAAGCCAATGACCACTAGGGTGCAGCACTTACACGAAAGGCGTGTAACCTAAAATATACGAAGAATCTAACTTCAAACGAAATCAGATTTTCACACATCAGAGTCAATGTCGATTGTGTCCTGCCAGGTACGGACAGCGCTGTTTCGTGCTTATACCGCAGCACGGGAGAGGTGTCGATTGTGCCTTGCCTATGGTACGCTGATGAGTTGCTAATAAGCACGAAACAGCGCTGTCCGTACCTGGCAGGACACAATCGACATTGACTCTGATGTGTGAAAATCTGATTTCGTTTGAAGTTAGATTCTTCGTATATTTTAGGTAGTGCTGCACCCTAGTGGTCATTGGCTTACTGTGTAAGCCTACTCTTGCAGTGTTCTGTATGCTGTGCATAGACCTGTGGGGGACGCTGGGCATCTATACACTTGTTGTATAGATGTCGTTGTAGTCATGTCATTCTCTTTAGCTTGCTTGCGGTGCATATACCGCAGCACGGGAGAGGTGTCGATTGTGCCTTGCCTATGGTACGCTGATGAGTTGCTTATAAGCACGAAACAGCGCTGTCCGTACCTGGCAGGACACAATCGACATTGACTCTGATGTGTGAAAATCTGATTTCGTTTGAAGTTAGATTCTTCGTATATTTTAGGTTACACGCCTTTCGTGTAAGTGCTGCACCCTAGTGGTCATTGGCTTACTGTGTAAGCCTACTCTTGCAGTGTTCTGTATGCTGTGCATAGACCTGTGGGGGACGCTGGGCATCTATACACTTGTTGTATAGATGTCGTTGTAGTCATGTCATTCTCTATTTCACATAAATTCACATAAATCATAAACAAAATCGGACCTAAAATTGATCCTTGTGGAACCCCGGCCGCACTATCCAACTTTGTTGAAAAATGTGCAAATATGAAACTTGGGAATTTTAATCTGAAAAATGTTATATCGTGTTTTCCCTGGATCGTTCGCGGTGTTACGGCGTCGCTTTTTACGAAAAATATTAAGTTTTATTACCGCTGGAAATTGTAAAAGGAACCCGGTGGTCTCCCTTTGATACACCTCTTAAAAAAATCACAACGCACCGCATCACTCCGCCCGCTAATTACAGTTTACAGTATCAGATCAGGGCCCTTTTTATGTGTAATGAGTTTGGCTAGACTGCTAGCGGATCGTCTGCATAATTCAGGCGGTCATTTACGAGGAGGCCGCGTCTCCGATGGCTCCGTCCGGAAAAGGAACTGCCCCCGTATAGCTACCTTCACTGGCCGTTTTTAAAATGCCACGGTCGCTGAATAAATCATTGAAGATGCGGAGACGAAACCCGGGAGAAACGGGCGAAATAAAAGAAAAAAACCGTAAGATTTCCTAACTGGAGATGTTAATTTCTGTCGCTGCTGGTAAAAGAAATACGATTTGATTGCTGTTTTAAATATTAATTATACTGGAAGTCCTATTTACACTGCGGTAAAATGAAATATTCGCTTATAATACGGTGAATTTTTTGCTCGATATTTGCAATATTTTAAAGCGAAGCGTTGTAATTACTATATACTAAAAATGGCAACCTAAAACATACATTAATTTATAGCCAGATTTTCCTAACGTCAATGCTGAATCGCCTCAACAGCTCTTTCACAATATATGTAATATAATTACCAGAAGACGGCGAAAATAATGGGACCGAATTCACATAATCGTGTTATTGCAGAGAGTTTACGGTTTCAGTTTCATTTTCTTTACTGTTCGCAATCAGCGTTTGTGATTGCTACATAGTTCGAATTTAATTTTTTATTAATATGAGACAGTTTGTGGGAGAATTATTACAATTGACTTAATAAATAAAATAAATAATGAAACAGAGAAAAACAAGACGGTAGTAGTACTTTTTCTAGATATGAAAAAAGCGTTTGACACTATCTCCAAAACGAAATTAGTTGAAAACATTGATGCTCTGGGGATAAAGAACGCAAATAGAAACTTAATAAAAACGTATTTATCAAATAGAGAACAAACAACAATAGTCAACAATATAGAAAGTCTACATCTACAAGCAGAATATGGAATCCCCCAAGGGGGGAATATACCACCGATATTGTACATAGCCTATACAAATGACATCTTTAATTTGAAGATCCACGGAGAAATATATGCATACGCAGATGATGTATGCTGTCTATGTCTTGCTCAAGCAAGAACGACGAACAGTTGCAGCAACACATTATAGAAGATGTGGAAAAAATAGAAGATTGGTGCTATAATAATCTAATAACGATCAATGAGAGCAAAACAGAGTATTTACAAAAAAACCATATAAACCCACTTTTAACATCAAGATTAAAACACAAACCATAACTCAAACCTGCCAAATAAAATATCTAGGATTAACCATACAAAATAACTTAAAATGGGATACCCACGTAAAAAATTTGATAAAAAGAAACACCATGATTACAGCAGGAATGCAGAAAATTAAAGACATAGTACCAAAATATCTGAAGAGGTCTGTATATCACAGCACATTTACGTCCCATATTAGTTATCTAATAAACATATGGAGCTACACAAATAAACAAAATTTAAACAAACTACAAAGACCCATCAAAGAACGTTTACGAGAAGACGCAAGAACTAAATTTACAACAATTAATAACATTTAGAAATCTCCTTACAATACACAAAATCGACAACAAATTAATGAAAACTGATTGCAAATTCACGCCTAATATAGAAATACACACACACAAAACACACATTCACACCTAAGAACAGAAAAAAACACAAGTTACAAATATGAAAAATTTCCAACACCTGATGCGATCAAAACATACAATAAACTACCAAAACACACAAAGACACTAAAACACGTTAAATTTAAAAGCAAGATAAGGATGGAGGTATACCGGCAGTACAACATGTAGGACCAAACGACTAAATCAACGACGCCTTCAATACCGTTAGTTCGAGAAGAGTGCACCATCACGTATGCTGGGATGAAGAATGAAGGGGGGAAAACAGTGCATGCTATACGTGTTGCAATTTTTTTTGTATATGTTCATACATTTTGTAAACTGTATAGTTTGTGTTTGTTGAAATAAATAATTGTTCATGTAATATAAAATACACTGTAATTAAACATTTCTGAATATGTAGTATTTTGACAATAAATAATTTGAAGAGAATTTGTTTGTTTACGTTTATCGAGGATAGACAAGTTTATTGTAAAAAAACTTTGATATATAAAGATAAGCAAAGTCTACGACACATCTTAAAACCCAGAAGCATGTTGTACAAACATTAAGTGGACCATCAAATAAGAAAATTCGTGAAAGCCTCTGTAGACGCCAACCACTACGATTGGAAAAATTAAATAATCTCAGTTTGCAACAATTTTTAAAACCAGATAGGATTTTATATAAGTTGTAGTGACGATTATTAATGACATATTCATTACAAAAATAAAAAACTGATTTATTAAATATAGAAAACGCTGTAGAATAATATTTATTGATCAAATACACTCATCATAGTAGATTAATTATTAAATATATTAAATATAGCGTATACCTTGAGCTACTGATATAATAAATGGCTCGAAAAGTTTAATGTTCTAACAAATTTATTAATCCATATTGTTTTGGTTTTATTCTATATCTATCTGAAACATTTCTTTTTAAATTACCAGATCAGAACCAGAAAAATCAAGCAACAATCCATTCTAAAGGAACTAATCCAAGGTATCCGCCCTTCAATACGAGCCTGCATCAGTCCCAGCGCCCTCAAAATGGAAATAACACCATTCCTAACACAAATAATCGTCCCTAACCTCAGACCTGTCAATCTCCACTTGTATACTCAACAGGAGAAGGACCAACTGAGCCAAGTGGTCCACATTATGATCGACTACAATTTGAATTACACTCAAGAGCGAACACCAGAAGGAAATTACGTTTACAATCTAGGTTGGTAGTATCGAAATTTCGCGTGAGTTTGATGATTTTTTGTTTTCCCAAAATTTCAGATCCGAATCTCGAAGAACTGGCCCAATTTCCCACTTTCAAACCTAAGAAGGTTCTGACTTACGCCAATCGCCAGTTGATCGCCAGAGAAGTGGAGTTGGAAAAGATGAGAATGGCGGAGAATCAGAAGGCTAAAAATGACGATGGTAAATCCGCGAAGGAGGCGAGTACAGTGGAGAAGAACAAGCAGCAAGTGCCGAATCATTTGAAGAAGTTAGAGGCGAGGAATTTGAAGCCAAAAGAGACGGTAAGTTTTTGGAATAAAATTTGCTAAATTTTATTTATAAAAAGAGATTGTTTCACAACTAATTTCACTTGATATTAGTCGGAAAAACGTTCTTCATAGACACCTAAGTTTCTCTAACTCAAGTAAGTATATTTTAGTCGGTCTAAACTTCATAAAAATAATTGATAAGCACCAGAGTTTATGTGAACACTTTGGCAACCTTCTTTCGAATATTTCTTTCCATCTTAGATATCATAGAGGGGGCGTCGAATAACATTACCCCACTCTTCCAGCATCCTGAAGCGCTTTCTTATCATATTACAGAGATTTCCGTTTCTCCTTATGCTCTGGATCCATTTCGCACCATAACACCGTGGATTGTCGAAAGTAACTTATCGGGGTCTGTCGCATATCGTAACAAAACGAGTGGGTAACGCGCTTTGACACTTTGTATCTCCTCTTAAACGGTATATATCTTATGGTAATTTGCCATTCATAAAGGACCCTGTTCGGCGGTCTCTTCCGTTTTTATCGTTTACTGATGGCACCCCCGCCTAGGAGACGGGACGACGCTGTATTATTTATTACCCTCGCACTTCCGGTTATGATTTTTGTGTATCTTTCGTCCGATGGTCCTCTTTTGTGTCTCTATATATATTTTATTTATCGTTCTGAGGCGTTTTCAATGTGGCTCGTGGATTTATCATTGAGGCGGAAGTATTTTTAAAGTTTTTGATGTTGAATTACGAATATACAGCTTTGAGCAACGGTATTAGGCATCCTGAAAAATATCAGGATGACAAACAATACAATAAACAATGAAATGTTAGTTCTCCGTCATCTTTGTGACTATTGTTTTTGCTGGATTTTACACGACACGATGGTATCACTTTTCTTTAGGAAAAAGTACCTGAATTAATTGTCATATAAACCCAAATGTTAATGCTATAATATGCATGCTTACATCACAGCCTTACACGTAAAACAAAAATATTGGGTGAATAATATGTAATATTCGAAACAGTCCGTGAAAGAATAAAGCAAAGAAAGTAAATAAAACAATCAAACTGCAAGGTTAGGTAACATCGGTAACACTTGTCAACTTGCAAAAAACTTAACGTGACTTAACGCAAATACTTCCTAAAGAAAACTAACGTAAGCATGACGCTACATGAAACATGACGCATATAATGACGCCTGTGTTCCAAGATGTCCTTTCATCTTTTGATGGTGCGCCGTAGCGATGCGCATACGGTTCATTGGCAGTCTATCAGGTCTGTGGTTAGAGTCTGTGCTACGGCCTTCATTAAGACGCATTTTCGGTGACACTGAAATTGGATGGGATCAAATTCCAACAAGACAATGCTCCTCATCACATATCAGCGATCACAATGCGTTGGTTCCGTGACGACAACGTTGTTCGACAGGCTAGCCCCCAGACCTGAATCCCATTTAATATATTTGGGGTATTCTAAGTCGCAGAGTCGGGGAACACGGCGTTACATCCAAACCAGGCTTTAAAAATGCGCTGCTTCAGAAATGGAGTCCCATTGAAGCGTAACAGTGTACAAAATTTGTTCGCAGCATGCCTCAAAAAACTGCTGCGGTCATAGAAGCAAAGGGTGGGCCTACACAATATTGATGAAACTATTCAAATTAAGCAATAAACATATTTAAAAGAAAACAAAAACAGTTTATAATTTGTCGCTACACAGATTAAACTAAAAAAAATATAGTGTGCCTAATACTTTTGGCCAAGGCTGTATGTATTTAAAGCCACCACGATTGAGGAATTGATGAATGTCAACTCTTGCTGTGGGTTTAAAAGAAAGTTAAAATTATAATGTATTAAATTTTTTTTTTTTAATAAATAACTTAGATGTAATAGTTTAGAACAAATTCTTTTTAACGGTTATTCGTCGATAATAGTGAAATTTTGCAAGATATATTGCGCCGACATAACCTAAAAGTCGCGTCGGTATTTTAAAGAATGTAGCTTTCCACTAAAAATAAAAAATCACTCAAAATTGTGCTCTACGCCACGTTTGAAAGATATACGAAAATGTCCCTCCTGAATCTACCCGAAGCAGACATAACTATGAAGCTTTTATCCTATAATTTATATCTAATCTAATGTGTGACAAATGGTGGCTTCTAAATGTTGTAAAGTTGCTACATACAACTACACTGGGCGAAATTTTCAACACCTCCATGTGATACTCACGTACTTTTTCCAGTGTGTAGTGTTAACTTGCATAAAATTATTCCTTTATTAAACCTGGGCGTCTGTTTTTCCTTTGCTGTATACTGGGTGAGTTTTGTATGGAGATCTTTTTTTTCGTCATTTTGTTGCAATACCTTATTAATAGAACAATTCTACACAACTTAATATAATATCTTTATACTTGTTGTTTAATGATAGCTTACAAGTTATATACACACTCTGGTTTTATAGATTTATTTAGTAGGATATACAGTAGGATAGATGTGTGGGTACAATTATTTGTTTTTAGGTTACGTGCACACACTATTCTCTATATGTTTCGCATAGCTTGACATAGGGGCGCTATTTTCGCGCGAGTATTCAAATGATCGTTATAACAATATCCTACTTATTTCACTACATTTTTTCTTGGTTTTTTTATTATTATTATTTAGGTATACAAAAAAAAAATAAAGATAAAACAATCGTTTAACAGCAGAATCACCACTCGAGACGCCAAAAATCCGGACCAACCCCTGGTCGGTGTTTCGCCGCACCCCAACTATTTTTCCTTTCTTTGTTTAGTATTAGTATAAAGCCGGTAGTTACTGCGACAATGGGATCATCGAATTCACGGGTCAACATATGGGGTAGCCCTCTTCGGTTACTTAACAAGTGTACTTACGCCCAACACCGATATTTATTATTTTAGTTCATTATACTGGAAAGAAAAGGGGACTACTGAATGGATAGAATTGTTTGGTAGAGGGAATTTAAATAATGCAGAAGCAATTAATACGATATCAATTTAAATTGTGTGAAACAGTGTAACGTTTCTTGGGAATGATGGCCTTGGTTGTGTTATGATTAAAGACCGGATATAATGCATTCTAAACTAAAATTTTGATTGAACAATTATTTAAACAAACACAAACTATACAACAACATGTAGGAAGGACGAAACGAGCAAACCAACGACGCCTTCGATACCGTTAGTTCGAGAAGAGTGCACCATCTCGTATGCTCGGATGAAGAATGAAGATGGAAAAACAATGCATGGCAACGCTTGCTATACGTGTTGCAATTCTTTTTTGTGTATATACATACATTTTGTAAACTGTATAGTTTGTGCTTGTTTAAATAAATAATTGTTCCATCAAAAAATCACTGGGTTTTACTTCAGCTCATAGTAAAACAGCTGCTTCTGAAACTGTTCTACAGTTAACGCATGCTATTTGAAGGGCTGCAATTCTTTGGGTGATCGACATTTTCTTCACATGCTCTCTCACTGCAATTTGTGCTTCTTTGTTAGTTACAAAGCATATATTTATGTTGCCATAGTATTGTTGAATTCCTAAGTATTTCATTGCTTTTGTTGTAGTAATCCTTTCAGCACTGCTTACCCTCATATCCATTTCTAAGGGAATCCTGCTTATAGTCACTAGAATGATTTCTGTTTTATGCATCGTTGGTTTCTATGTTTTTCCATCCAAGACTTTTTCAAATGCAATTTGATACTCCATCTTAATTTGTTTGCGATGTAGTTAGTAATTATAAGATTGTATTTCCAGTATAATTCTTGCAGATAACAGTACTTGTAGTATTTTATTGTTGTATCTTCATATTTAATATTTCTTGCCTTCTATTTCTATCATCCAGTGGCGAGCTCTCACTAGTTGTCTAAAGTGACAGCTGATCAATTGTAACCTATTACATATACAATAAGTAGGGTGGAACAAAAAGCCAAGACCTCATTCATTAATCCCATAAATCTTATTCCAGAAATAAGATCCACTCGGAAGTAAATCTATACACTCCAGGAGTGCTTTTAATAGATCTTCCTGACCGCGTCATATTTTAAAATAAATCTCAGAGCCGGCCCCACTCCAGAAAGAACATAACCGCGCGTAGATACTCCAGAATATAACGTCCATAACTCACTGAGACTATCGCAATGATAAATCGCCTCTAGAACGGAGCTCCCTCCGAAAACAAAATTCACGATATATTAATGTATCGTAGGAGGCGTCGGCCCGATTTTTCCGTGACCAGGGCTTCGTCATCTTTAATGGCCGGCCCGTCATTTCAATATGAAAGGAAAAAAGCACAAAAGAATCGCGAACGGTCGGTAATTGCGCCGTAATGGACCGCGGAAACTTAATGGATGGGATACGTCCGCGGTGGCTAATCAACATATTCGGAAGGAAAGACGAGAAAAAGTGGAAAACAAAGAAAAAACGCGGACGTCATCGCGAACGGATCGGAGTGAGATGGGATTGTCTGGGAAATTAATCGAGTGAGCTCCTTCCTTATCTAATTCCATCGGTGGAAATTCGGAATTTAACATGAAAGGAATTTTTCGACAAAGCTTCGTTTCTAGAGCTAATTTCTGTTTTTCGTTTAAAGGTTTTATATAACAAGAATAATTCACGACCGTATTTGTAAATAATAATATACATATGCCAATAAGACACTGCAAAGCATTTATGGTATTCCTGGGGACAAATATTTTTCTTTATAGCCACAATCTTTCACTTCATCTTGTGAAATTTCTTATATTTATATATACAGGGTTAGTAAAAAGTCCCGGAACGGTCGAATAACTTTGTTATTTGAAAATTATGATTTCTGAAATTTGGTATGGGGGTATAGTTAATATAAATGCATTTTATGCAATACAGTTACTATTTTTTTCACTTCCGGTTTAATCGGCAATACGTCCAATTTTTTTTTTTAAATGGAACGCCCAGATTTTTTTAACACTTTTGAATGCAAAATAAAAAACTACGTTCAGGAAGTATTAAGATGTTTATTTTTATTCACAAGAAAACAGTTAAAAATTTAAAAAAGTGTCCTAATACAGAAAAATCAAGATACCTGTCTATTCAGGTTGCGATTACAATAATTGTTCAAAATGCTCTCCATTTACAATTTGACAAAAATGTAAACGGTCAGTAAAATTTCTTATTTAATTTTGTATTTGTTCTGGAGTGATTGGCTTCTTGAACTATTCTCTCTTCCAATTGTTCAAGATTATGGGGACGATTTTTGTACACTTGACATTTCATGTGACCCCAAAAGAAAAAATCTAATGGCGAGAGATCTGGCGAACATGCTGGCCATTCGATTGCTCCTCTACGTCCGATCCAACGTCCCGGAAAAATTTCATTCAAATAATCGCGGACATTATGGGCAAAATGGGGGGGGGGAGCTCCATCTTGTTGAAACCAAAAATGTGCATTAGGGTGATCACCTATGTTTGCATTTGGAAAGAGGGCCGCAAGTGCTGGAACAACCTCATTTCGCAATAAATTTAAGTAGACGTTTCCAGTTACATTTCCTCTTATAAAAAATGGTCCTATGATGTTGTTTCCAACAAGACCAGCCCAGACATTCACCTTTTGAGGACGCTGTGTATGGACTTTTTCAATCCAGTGCGGATTTTCAATTGACCAGTAGCGACAATTATGTCTGTTCACAGTGCCGTTGAGACAAAACGTTGCCTCATCTGAAAAAATGATGTGATCTAAAACATTAGGCTGCTGCTCGATCAATTCCGTCATTGTTTCGCAAAATTGTAGTCTACGATCTGGATCATCTTCAGTTAACTCATGGACGGGATACATATTATAGGCTTCCATTCTTGCTGATTTAAGAATCGTATGAGCAGATTTTTGAGAGATCTCATGAATTTGACCTAATTCTGTTGTGGACACGTGATGATTTTCTTCCACTGTAAGTAACACATTCAAACTAGTTTCTTCATCTGTTGCTGTTAATGGACGTCCCCTTCTAGGTAAATCCTTCACCTGACGAAAGACTTCAAACTTTTGAATTGTTCGGCATACCGTACTTTTACTAATGTGACGATCCGGATAAACAGTATTAAACAAAATACGAACCTCTTCAAAAGAACGTTGACGATCACCGTACCCACGCATCATTAATATCTCAATTCGTTCTGATTCAGTAAGTTTTTCTGCCATTTTCAAATGTGTCAATGTTTAAAATAAGTAAATTTATAGCGATGCAAAAGTTAAAACGCTTTTAAAATTGTCAAATGTGACGGCAAAAAGAATGCAAACACTAAACAACAACTTTTTTCAAAGGTACCTTGATTTTTCTGTATTAGGACACTTTTTTAAATTTTTAACTGTTTTTTTGTGAATAAAAATAAACATCTTAATACTTCCTGAACGTAGTTTCTTATTTTGCATTCAAAAGTGTTAAAAAAATCTGGGCGTTCCATTTAAAAAAAAAAAAGTTGGACGTATTGCCGATGAAACCGGAAGTGAAAAAAATATTAACTGTATTGCATAAAATGCATTTACATTAACTATACCCCCATACCAAATTTCAGAAATCATAATTTTCAAATAACAAAGTTATTCGACCGTTCCGGGACTTTTTACTAACCCTGTATATATAATCTTAGTCCTCTTCTACCCTAAGGTGTGAGGAGTTTCTTATATTTACTAATTCTAAAATATTGCAAAGCATTTCACCATACTTCGTAGAAGATTGTTCTACAATTCTTTCTAACAACTTTATTGCTTATTTCTGTAACTGTAGTATAAGAAATTGCAGTGACGCTATTGTAAAATTTTTGGTACAATAGTAGAAATTGTGTCTACAATTTCCGTCAAATGGGGAAGTGTAAACTGTACTATATGGATTTTTCTCTCTGTGTATGTTAGGTCGTTTTTATTTGCGATATTTACGAGCATATATGAGGAAGTGTCTTTTTAGTACCGATAGTCTGCGTAGAATGCACATCTTCGCAGAATAGAGTAGGGCATATAACGAAATCAATTGCTTGAGATACAACATTTTATGGCTGTTCAGCTTTACGGTATGTGTTAATAAATTGAGCGGAAAATACCGACGTCACAAGAATTTAAAAGAAGTGTGTTTCCTTTTCTAAATTAAACTTTTGTAATCAAATAAATCTTAAAAGTTTGTGTTCTTCCCTCCATTATCGGTTGCAAAAATACTGGGTGAGTTTTTTATCTTGAGACAACGGAATATCTCTAAAACACTGCATCAAATCAAAAAGATCTTAATAAGATTTGTTATAATGTAGGGGGCTCACTGAATGGTGCCGAACTTTGAAATCTTAAATGGGAATCCGCCTTTTTGTATTGCCGATTCGGATTCTACGCCATCAAGTATGTAGTTTTTGTTTGAAATTGTTTTTTTCGATTCGTAACGGATTGCGCTGTAATTGCAAAAAAATGATTGTGAAAGTCTCAGGAAAAAATACACGAAAGAGAGGAGCAAGCAAACATGATTTTGTGTTTTCTTTATTTTAAAAACTCACGCGGTATACTTGGTCCACGGGACGCAAATTAAAGATGATAAAATTAATTTGATCTCCTTCAGCGTAGCCTCGAACATTCCAGTCCATTTCATTGAGCCTTTATATTCTATTTTAACCGCACCCTTTCTAATAAAAGTAATGAAAGGATGATGCAACAAAGTCTCACCTGTACTCTTACCATAACGTTACATCAAGAAATCTCTGATGGATGGATACCTTCTCAATCGTAACAAGATGGTTAAGCATACTGTCAATATATCTAACTATTTGTCAGTTTCGCGTGGTGTGCCGCGGAGGTCTATTTTAGGTCCCATTTTGTTTACTATTTATACTTCTAAGTTGTTGACGTGTATTAGGCACTGTAAGTATCACATGTACGCTGACGATACTCAATTGTACTATTCCTTCCATCCGTCGGATTGGCGTAAAGCTAATGAGGTCATTAATGCTGACCTTGAATCTTTGTTTGACCAGTCACGTGACCACTGTTTACTATTAAATCCAACTAAATCCCAGGCTACTTTATTTGGACCTAGGAAAGCCTACCATGTTGGTGCAAGGCGATGATTTTTTATCAATATACATACATTTATTTCTTTTCATTTTAATCTTTCTGTAATATTGTACATTTGATTTATGTTATAGACTGAATTATCTGTATATCATCGAGTTTAATTTTTAGGCATATCTAGTATTTATTGTGAAATTATATCTGTTTGTGAAGGTTATAAACCAGTTTTTTTAACTGAGAATCGCCTTCAGATTGCCTCTGTTTGTTATTATTATTGTTGTTTATATTTATTATTATGTATGTTATGGCAATAAAGTCATTTATTATTACTATATTATTATTATTAAATACCGCTAAACAAGCAAATAACGGGACACAAAATATAACATCAGTTAATCTAAGGAAGAAAACTGATAACCCTTTTTTAATTATATTTGCAATTCATTCCTGTTGAAATACTTCTCGTGAAATTGTGTTTCAAGTGAGGGATTTCACTAGCAATAGTTCCTTTATGTAAAAACCTTTTTATTTCTGTTCATAACACACAATATACGAATACAACCACGTTTTTACATTTCTACTATTACTACACAACTACTTAGTACTTTTTAGATGGCGCTTCGTACGTCCGATATAAAAAGGCGCGATTATTCTTGATACAAAAATAACAATTCCGCCAGATAGAAACAAAACCCCATCCGTTAATTATTTATACCAATTCAACACGACAAAGGAACAGAAAAATTTCTTGTAACCTTCATAACATATGAAGCAAAATCATCCAAGCCCCATACGCGTAAGTTTTAATACAATAATCCTTTTATACAGCGAATCGGCTTCAATAATTCATGACGATACGCCGTAGAGTGGTGGCGGATAGTCGGCAACTGTCACCACTAGCACAGGCCCTAATGATGATATAACAGAGCAATTATATTCGCACAATGATAAACTATTAGGGAGCGACAGTGTTTGTATACGTTTCACGAGCGTAGATGCGGTACGATTCCGCTCAGAGTGTTATTAGTGGGGATATTTCGGATGTAGTAGGGTAGGGGAAACGTTGCGAAAAATATACGTAATGGATTTTAGCAAATATTGAGCTTAATTTGGTATTAAGAAAGTTTTAACGACAAAATAGAAATATTGAGGGTGGTGGTTGATGGAAGCAAACCTGACAACAACAAAATATTCCATCTATACTAGCCAAGGACAAGAAAAACGAAAATATATGTCCAATATGTTCAAATTGTTATTCAGGGAAAAAAAGTCCCGTTTTAAATATCGCTACATTTTTTATTATGGATAATTAATTGACTTAATAAGTAAAATAAAGAATGAAACAGAGAAAAACAAGACGGTAGTAGTACTTTTTCTAGATATGAAAAAAGCGTTTGACACTATCTCTAAAACTTAATAAGAACATATTTATCAAATAGAGAACAAACAACAATAGTCAAAAAAATAGAATTTTCTGCATTTCTGCTATAATCATGGTGTTTCTTTTTATAAAATTTTTTACGTGGGTATCCCATTTTAGGTTATTTTGTATGGTTAATCCTAGATATTTTATTTGGCAGGTTTGAGTTATGGTTTGTGTTTTAATCTTGATGTTAAAAGTGGGTTTATATGTTTTTTTTTTTTTGTACCATGTACTCTGTTTTGTTCTCATTGATCGTTATTAGATTATTATAGCACCAGTCTTCAATTTTTTCTACATCTTCTATAATGTGTTACTGCAACTGTTCGTCGTTCTTGCTTGAGCAAACGATGCATACATCATCTGCGTATGCATATATTTCTCCGTGGATCTTCAAATTAAAGATGTCACTTGTATAGGCTATGTACAATATCGGTGGTAGGGGGGGATTCCATATTCATTCAGTTCTTGGGGTGCTTCCACGAGTATTGGTTTAGAATGGGAAAAGTCTATAGTGCCCCTTTTCCATATCAGATATGCTTTATATGATTTGTTGAATACGTAAAGAGATCGAGAATATACGGGTTAAAATCGTATCGCTGAAGAATTATTTCTATGTTGAAAACATCTCGGAAATTAAAGATTGAATATGTAAAACAGAGAAAGCAAAACACTGGACAGTTTTCACCATCATTCAGGGCGAATCATTCGTATCTTAATACGGCTTCAAGCAGTGTATATCTTCATTTTTCGAAAGATAGCATTCGTCCCGAGTGATTATGTATCTATACGAACGAAGTAAATCTTCCACATTGCTTTCATGAACCTATACGGGTAGCGTTCATTCTTTCTTATGCTTTGCGACTAGTACCTATTGTCTTTATATCATTTCATTTATTTTCAAATATTGTAACTAAAATTTTGAAAGAAAGAAAATAAATCAATAAATTCTGTCCGTTTAAGATCTCCTTGTTGCCGATTCCTAACTTTAATTGTTAGTTTCTTAAATATTGTGTTAGAAACTTTTAACAATTTCTTACGTTTGATCAATTTCGGATCTTACTTCGGATTAATTTAGTTTACCTACTGACAACTCCATCTTATCTTCCCTAGACAAAAAAAAGACAATAAATCACGTCTCCGAGATCGCTTACGCCATTTTATAAAGGACGAGAGAGCTCTAAGTAAGTTCTCGAGGAGTTATTTCATTTCCCTTGTTGTATATCCGGGCCCGTTCAACTTTCCGCCCAAAAAATCCATTAGGAGCGGAAGCAATTCGGACGGAGTTAACACATCAGCGTCGGCGGACGGTTAAACTGAGATGCGAATGGGGATCTTAGAGGATGGATATTCACCAGAATTACGCTGGACTCGTAAGAGTACTTCTACAATCCCAAACCGGCTAGTTTAAGGTTTCAAATGTTGGTCGGATTTTATAAAAGCTGTTTACATTTGTGCCTTTTCTAACGTTTTTCAAGCTGCAAAAATCCAATGTATTACATAAATACCTAATTATAGAAGATCTTAAACCGAATCAAGTTGACTTGATTATCTTTTCAGACTAAAAATACAGCTATTGCATTTAGTGAGGTGAATGTTCATATAGTTCTCCGTCTTCCTCCAGTTCCGTGTAGATGTCTCTCAACAGTAAACTCAATATCCCGTCGCTCTTCACGGTGGCGTCTTACCCTTCTACGGCCATCGTGCGTACATAGACAAAATCGCCATTCGTCGCTGAAGACGACACTATGCCATTCTGCCTCCCAATGCAGCCGTTCTCTGCACCAGTTCAAACGTTGACGACAAAGGCCCGATTGCGGTGATATAGTGTACGCATAGTAACAGGTCTGCCTTTTTCTCTAAACCATTGGTCAGCAATTTGACGGGTAGTAGGAAAACGGTCACGTCACAAACTAACGTAGAGCTAGATGTCGAAAGCGTTTGAGTTACATCCCATTTAATAGTATTTTAAAACACAAGTGTCACAATGGCGTTTATGTAGTTTTAATCTCGTAGCGGCGAGAGATTCAAAGTACGAGCATTACAAGTCATTGTGGCACACGTCCTTTATAGTATTTTTTTCTAATTTGCTCATTAATCGCATTGTTTTTAACAAAAAATAATAATTTGGTGGTTTATTATAGGGTAGGTTGGTTACTGACATTTCAAACTTAGAATTAAATTTATATTTCAACAATTTAAACTTGAAAAACAATACTTACATTTTCAAAAATGGCGCACTGAACGCAAAATTCAAAGTGTTTCTGAAAATATTGTACTTGCGTATTTCGATATTCAACGCAAGGAATATAAACCGAGCACATTATGGACCACATACTCTATGCTAAGGTCCTGTTTGAATATCCACACAAATGTGGATATTTCAAAATATAAAAAGCTGCAAGCTTTATTAAAACGTTCATCACAGGGTTATATTCCTAGAAAGTCAAAAATATTAGAGGAAGAACACATTAATAAATTTATAAGCGAAGCTAATGATAAAATATATTTAGCTGTGAAAGTAATATATTTAGCCATCAAATTTTATTTGTCGACTTATTTAACAAGTTTGCATTATTGGTTATCTTCATAATGGGGTATAACGGTTCCTGTAGGCGCGATGAATTAATAAATATATCTTAGGATGACATTCAATTTAAATCCGATTCTATTATTATAAATGTACCAAAAATTAAAAACAATGTTCCGAGACAGTTTGCTGTAACAGACAAGAATTGGATGAAATTAATTAAAAACTGTAACGATCGTCCAAAACACGTAACAAATTAACGTTTTTTTTTTAAGCTATCGGAATGGTTGTTGTATTAATAGCCCTATTGGGGTCAATACTATGGGAAATGTGCCACTTTTCTTCAAGTTCCAGATCCTCAACTTTACACAGGCCACTGCTTTAGAAGATCTAGTGCTACCCATGTAGCAAACAGTGGAGGTGATCTGTTAAGCATAAAAAGGTTGGGTAGATGGAAAAGCTCAGCAGTTGCAGATGGATATGTTGCTGCTTCTTTAAAAAATCAAATTGACATTTCAAAAATGTTTACACAAGAAACAGCTGTTAACTTACCTGGATGTTCTACTGTATCAGAGTTTCAATTATGCGACAATTATTCAACTAAAAACACGATTAGTGTTGCAGATAATAATACATTCGAAGAAAGTGTTTCCCTGTCCACAGGACATGGTATAATAATTGGCCGATACTTCAACGGTTAATATTAAAGTATATAATAACTGCGCATTCCAAAGACTCCTTAAGTTAAACAATTTCTTCTTCTTTAAATAATAAAACATTTCTTGACATTATTTATATAACCCCAACCTTGAAATAATAGTGTTAGAAGCATATTAGAAGAACGGAGGAAGGATGAAAAACTAATCGAAATAATGTCAGGTACCAGTGTGGCCAACTTAAAATATTCCGGTAAAAGTCCCTTATAAATCTATTACAGCACAGCGTGCGGTAATATTCATATCAACACTGCGTCGTTTGTTTTAGCTTTATTGCAACATCCAATTAGAAAATAGTATTTCAAAACACAAGTGTCACAATGACGTTTATGTAATGCGAGTACAAGTTTGAATCTCGAGCCGCGTAGCGGCGAGAGATTCAAAGTACGAGCATTACATGTCATTGTGGCACACGTTTTTTACAGTATTTTTTTTCTAATTTGCACATTAATCGCCTATACTACATTCCGGCAAGAGTCCCCCCCCCACCACGTTAATATCTCATTACAGCACAGTATGCTGTAATAGCCATATCAACACTGCGTTGTCTTTTGTTTTAGCTTTATTACAACATCCAATTAGAAAAACATTTTTACTAACTTCGAAAGCAACTGAGATTCTCGTGTCCGAAAATTAAGATTTTCGGTTTTACCCTGTATCTCAAAAATTAAGGGGCCTAGTAAAATTCTGTCTTTCTAATTGGATGTTACAATAGCACTGGTATCTACACTGGTGGGACTTTTACCGGAATATAATATGGGCAATTAATGTGCAAATTAGAAAAAATACTGTAAAAAACTCGTGTCACAATGACTTGTAATGCTCGTACATTGAGTCACTTGCATTACGACAAACATCATTGCGACACTTGCGTTTTAAAATACTATTACGACATCTTTTGTTTCATACTGTCACGAAAACCGCAACCCTTTATCTGTATTAATAACTCAGATACTCTGTCAAAGCGCCCAAACTGGGACAGCCTGTACAGAAGAAACAATTTACTCGGATAAACACAGCAGATAGTTCCACCGACTAATAATAATGGTTTAAATAAAAGCACTGAACTCTAACGAAAACCTCCCCCTGTTGAACCGTGGGGGTGTATTCCGGCGGCCGTTAATCTGCCGTCTACCCTGTCGACGTACCATCGCTCCTTAAAGACGCCAAAATGGGTTAGAGAAAGGGAAACTACGCTCTCCGTAATGGAGAGGAGGAGATAAACGGCAGATTCCATTTACCACCCGTCCGAAACTCTTTTATTTAGGTCGTTAAACAGATAGTTGATTCCATTCTCTCTATGTCGTCGCGACTACCGCTGCAATCTCGTCGACGACTAAATGTGCCGGAAAATAAACGTCTCCAAGAGTTCATCCCGCCCTATTACTTATTCGCTAATGATATTTTTATTCCGAGATTTCCCCGCTGTGTCGCTGCAGCTGTAGAGAGCGCTCTCCTTGAGATAGAGATAATAGAATCGCTTACGCGACTCTTAAATGGGGAAACCGTACGTAGGGTATTTACCCCGTTTCTAAAGACAAAACCTTCGACGTCCCGCCGATATATCAAGCCGGCTAGACAGTTTTATATGGCGGCCGGTCGTGTAAATCACCGTTTTAGACGTTCGCGGTATCTATTAAGTCGCCTTAACCTGGACGCGCCGTTGGTCTTGGGTAGGCGGATCCGCAGTCTGGAGTGTAGTGTTCTTGAATGGTCGCCGGAAGGAAATGGCCGTCGCTCCAGCTTGTCTGACGTGACTATTTCCTGGACGGTGCCGTTTACCGACCTCCTCTGGCCGTTAAGTAATGTTATAACCTACCGAAGAGTGTCTACCTCTGATAGGTTATACAGGCGGGCGAGAAAATCTTTGTACCTAGATAATGTTGATCTTAGATAATTTAATTACAAATTTTTTATCTCTTATAAATAATGCGTAATATTCTTGGCGCCCAACGTGGGGCATCATAAAATTACGAGATGAATGTTAATTTAGAAACATCTTCAAGTCGCGTTTGAGATTTTTTTTAAAAAAATTGAGAAATGTCCTAGACCTTTCATCGACCAAATTGAGAAACGTGAAAACTCAATGTAAATATCAACGTTCGAGGTGGTAAGTACGACGTTTTAATAAAGGGCTTTTAAGGCTTTATTTTGCTCCACCCCGGTCATATTCTGTAAACAATATTTGTAGTATTCTGGGCGCCCAACGTGGGGCGTCATACACTTACGAGATAATGCAATAGTACTTACAGTAGTGGCGCTACAAAATATCGAATGTTCATTTAGAAACGTCTTCAAGTCGCGTTTGAGATTTTTAAAAAAAAAATGGAGAAATGTAGACCTTTCATCGACCAAAATGAGAAACGTGAAAATTCAATGTAAATAACAACGTTCGAGTTGGTAAGTACGACGTTTTAATAAAGGGCTTTTAAGGCTTTATTTTGCTCCACCCCGGTCATATTCTGTAAACAATATTCGTAGTATTCTGGGCGCCCAACGTGGGGCGTCATACAATTACGAGATAATGCAATAGTAGTTACAGTAGTGGCGCTATAAAATATCGAATGTTCATTTAGAAACGTCTTCAAGTCGCGTTTGAGATTTTTTAAAAAAATTGAAAAGTGTCCTAAACCTTTCGTCGACCAAAATGAGAAACGTCAAAACTCAATGTAAATGTCAACTTTTTCCGTATATAAATATTCGTCATTTTCTCCATGAATTTTTAATTACGATGTTTAAAGTTTTTAAACCTCTCAAGGTCGATAAAATGATAGACTTCTTTAAGATTTTTACTATTATCTCACTAACTGATTAAAAACCTGAAGTGTGTAGGTCCGGTAGTTAACGATAAACTTTTTATAAGCATAATTTATTTACTCCATCATATTCTCTAACCAAAAACTTCGATTTTACAAGAGAAGGTCTCTGTTTGTCTTCCGCTTTTTTTCCCATCACCAACGCGGCCCTGTCGAAATTGATAACCCTAATCTTCGGAAACGCGCTAAAGTAATACCGTCATCAGAGTGCGCCGCGAGGTTCCGAACTGCTTTATGCGATATCATTACCGGGCAGAAATCCGGTAAAACCCGCGCTAACGTTGACAAATGCGAGCGAAACGCCGGCCAACGTGCCACGGGATTCCCCTAATCCACGAGCGACAACCGAGTAACCGGCCCGGCTCGAATTTTTCCATTTTCGCGCGGGCGACTCGTAAAACCGCAATTTGCCGCGGTCGCCTTTCATTAGCACTTGCGTGCCATCGCGGAAATAGCATTACGAAGATCGGACAACTTTCCGAAAGGCAATTCGGTTGTTTTTTTTTTGGGCAACGATTGGATGTTAGTTCTAAATTTATGTTTCATGGAAAGTGTATATTCTCTGCAGTAGTAAATGAAATCGTCTTATGATAGCAAGTTTGTTCGGTATGAAATCAGTTGTTTGAGGTAATTATTTTTGTTGCAGTTAGTCAAACGAGATTTCTTCGGCCAGGAAGTTAGAGTACAGGCATCTAGTTCAAGTGAGTATAGCTTAAAATTGTTGTAAGGTAAGGCGGAACAAACGCGAAGCAAGATTCATAAAGTTTGTCTTTGTACTACATTTAAAAATTTTAAGTGCTAGAATACCAACGTAAAATTAAAAAATTACTTTGACATTTTCTACTTTCTATATACCATCTAACACTATCTCAAGATATTGACAATTGTGGCAGTTCCAAGCCTCCCTACATCAAAGAATGATGTAGTATCAATTTTCTCTTGGCAGCTCTATTTCTTAGGTAAAATCTGGGATTTCGCAGGATTTGATCTGAACTAATCGAAGAGTGCACGGGAAGACAGAGGAACGTCACAAAATATCGAATATTGCAATTTTGGCGCCATCTACTGTTTAAACAGGAATACTTTCGTGCCAGTCACATAAAAGTGGATTAGTCACAGATCTAGAGCCTGTTAAAATCGATATACCATGTAAGAAATCAATTTTCAATTTATTTTGTTATAAATTTACGTTTTTATAAATATGTCGGAGTGTTACTCTTTGAACTCCAATGCAATGGGCACAAAGAAGAAAAGATCGTTGGGTCGAACGAAAAATTATGGTTAAGTGGTTCGGCTCCGGCGAAATTTTTAAGTGTATTCGTTTTCTAAACGTCAACAGAACTAAAAAACTTCAATTCAATGAAAGATCATCATGAGCAAAATGCATATTTCTGCAGCCTAAAGTCAGTATAAACAGTAAAGCATAGACGTCCAAAATTCCACGAAAATAATTTTTCATACCATGTGGAGTCCTGCACCTTCCAATATGTTTTAAAGCGTTTTATGCTATTCACGGTGTTTCTTCAAGAGAAGAATATTTGCAGCGTTCGTTAAAAGAAACAGGACTAGCTCCAAGAGATAAAAGACGACTTCATACTAATAGACACAGAAAAGTTCCAGATGAAACCATTTCAAAAGTGTCGCAGCATATTGGTAGTTTCAAAGGCCGCAGCTTCGAAAAAATTTTACCTTAAAAAAAATTACTTGTCCGAGGAATTAAATCTAGCAAAGATGTACCATCTTTACAAAGAGGCATACCTTCAATATCCTGTATCATATGAAAAATATCGCATCATCTTTAATACAAAATGGGCTATCTAATACTTGTAGTATCTGCGGCAAATATTTGGCCAAAGTCCTAGAAAAGATTCTCAAACCAAACGAAACAGATACGCGAAAAGTTGAATATAGATTGAAAACGACACGCACAAGAAACAAGCAGAAATATTCTACACACTACAAGGAAAGCATGTAAAAAATGACAAACATCTAATTTTTATGAAGCAATCTGTGTGGATTTTCAAAATAACTCTTCCTAACATATCCACTAACGATGTGTACTATAAACGTCAATTGTCTATGTATAATGTATACGTTTAATATTCACATTTTGTCGATCGATTTTCTGTATGTATCTTCAAACGATAGCCAAAAAAGGTGGTTTCCATGCTTCACAATTTTATTGCAACAGTGCTAGATTAAAAAATTCGTCATCTGCACATAGTTTGCGATTCCTGCCCTGGGCAGAACAAGAATTACACTATGTTCAAATTAATACAATATGTTGTGCATCAACTAGGCCGCTTAGATTATCATTAAAATAACATTCCCAGTAAGAGGACACTCGTATTTGGAATGCGATAGAAATATTAGACTTATTAATCAAAAGATAAGGATAGAAGTTCCATCATATTGGTGTGGGAGTGTTTAGAGGTGCTCGAGTAAAATCTTCTCCTTTTGAAGTTATCGAAGTCGAACAAGAGTTAATCAGAAACTGGGCAAGGTTTTTGCAAAATATTACAGGAAAAAGAGTCCACTAGCCACCAGAGATGTTAAAGGGATTTCAGCACCTAAAGAGCAATGGACATCATAAAACAGCGAAGGTTACACAGTCAAATTATAAGGGTTTTTCCCTTTGTCATTTGGTACATCCTGTTTCCTTACATAAAGATCCATTACCAACTTTTGCCTTATTGTCGAAGCAGGTTTTTGTTGTGTTACTTGGATGTAAACATCTTCACATTGTCTTTATTAAAGAATATTATTTTAAATTAATTTGGCATCATCAAAGATGTTGGGAATTCTTTTTCGATTATTGTACTTTTGTGGTGGTTTTAAACAATAACCAATGCTAATTTCGTTTTCCAAATCATTTTTAATGTCTTGGTATTTGATTGAGCCGTTTAAGCAGTATTTCAGTCGATTTCACTAGTATATGCTTATAATTATTGTAACACTCAGTGTTCCAGTCCCTTAATCTCCTCTCCAAATCAATTGCTCCCCGAAAAATCGTACAATCAAACCCTAAATCAATGAGACATCGTTTCCGTTGTACCGTTCATCCCCTTCTCGCCAAAACCGCTTCCAATCCGGCACGTATATAAAACGGAAAATTAATTCTCCAACGCCAGCCGATATCGCATCGACTCCCCGCCGCCTCTACCCTATAATAACCAACGGTATCAGCGACAACGGCAATCCAAACACTCGTAATAATCTCAATTGCAATTTTCTTCGTCAAACAATAAGCTAATAGCGGGCGCGTTCGGCTTCCGTTGATGAGTGCTGCGGTAGTGCACGGTTGGCGGCCCCGAGGGCTCCCAGCCGCCGTAATATAACCGGAGTAGACAATTACAGACGTCGTTATCGATGAATTACCGCTCGAACAACCGGCGTAATTACATCGTCTCATTGTGCGCTCATCCGCTCCTACCGCTGCGTACCGGAGATGGCCGCCAGCTCCGCCAGGATACTACGCAAATAATGTCTAAACGTATTAATGGTTAATTCCGAGAAATCGAAATTAGCACCATCGTCGGGGCTCTTGGGATACGGTGGAATGTGTAATTTGAAAACGAAAATTTGCTCCCATACTTTAGAGTATGTCTTCGTCGTTGTGAGATAGCAAAAATCATTTAAGGATCATCAAAAAACAAGTGAAAGAGGGGAGTAACACCAAAAGTTGATAGATTTGCAATAAATTAATATTCGTTGTATTAAGTTAAATTCAAATGCAATCAAAATATTAAATCATTTCATTCAGCCTTTCATTGTTTGCCTGCCAAGAGGGGGGTTCCGCAGGGATCGATCCTTGGCCCTGTTGTTTTCTTCGTTTCGAAGATCTGTAGTATTTTCTTTCATTATACACTAAACTTTTCATGTATCCCCACAGAAAAAAAGTCTAGTGGATTTAGATCGGAGGTACGGGTTGGCCACGGAATGTAACTTCCACGTCCAATCCAATGTGGAAATGTCCGGTTTAAAAATTGTCGAGCAACCCTACTACTATGCGCGCGTGCTCCATCGTGCATATAAACATAATTGTAGGAATATCGCTAATGTTATGTCGTCCAAATATTTAGGCAATTCATTTTGAAGAAACACTAAATAAGACTGCACATTTAACCGTGTTGGGAGTATATGTGGTCCAAGTAGTTGATCGCCTATACTAGCCGTACCCAAACATTGACGGATATCCTAACTTGAGAAGAGCCTTGGTTAATATCATGGGGGTTTTCATACGCCCAGTGGTGAATGTTGTAATAATTTAAGATACCATCATTAGTATCCGTAAATAGGATTATTGACGCGAGATCCGGCTGACGAACTTCTCGGCGTTGGAACCACTCACAAAAGGCAATTCGGCGGGGTTAATCTAAGTCCGTCAATCGTTGCAAGCGTTGAATATGATATACAGATGAAGTAAATTCCTTTTTAAAATTTGATGCATTGTAGCTTGGCACACATTTACTTCCCGCGCGAGGGATGTTGCGAAATAGTGGCAGCGTAGTAGGTAATAATACCTACTATTTAACTTACTGTAAACAGGAATCGTCTAAATGACTTTGTCGAACAATCATTAGGCGTTCTTTATGGATCGTATTAATGCACCTATCTTTATTGTCCACTATATTTTGTTACAGATAAAACGAGTGGGCCAAACATTAAACATGATATTTACTACCAATTCAAGGAAGGTTACACCAACGCTGTTCGAAAGAAAATTAAGATAAAACAACTGAAATAAGTGTCCCTCTAACTTCCTTCTACGTGACTCTTATTTCTAGAGTGTTGGTTTTGTTGGATGTTTTTATTAAGTATGTAAAAGTGTGTTTTATTTAAATAAATTTCTTATAAGATTTACCTTTGTTTATTTTTTTATTATTATCATAAGTGTTGAACTGTAGTTTTGTTTGATATTTGCTCCTATAGCTTACTATGCAACAGTAAAGGTAATTGTTATTTTTCTCGTCCTTTTCCAGCAATTCGAAACCACTTCATTAAGAAAGCGATTACCTTATCCTCAAATACCATCCACATAAGTAGCTGCACACCGCAATAAATTTCCTCCGAGTAACACACACAGAAACTGAATGGACTCGTTATTGTAGCAAACGGCCACTTTAAGACATTAACAATTACGAAATAGTCCAAACTAAACGTATACATTATGCCGTATATGAATTTCTTACGGGCGCGGAACCCTTTTACATTTCCTTACTGCGGGAAAATTTGCGTTTTAAGACTCTAAATCACCCCATTTCCAACTGAAAACAGCTGGTGCTCGTATTGCTCGAGATCTAAATGGGAAAGCGAAGATTTTCCACCCGTTTATTTAGCGATTAAAGAAGGAATTGCTGAAACTAAAAGCGCAGGTGTTACTTTGGCAATGTATAAAACGGTTCCTGGTTGATTTATACCGGTGTTGGTAAAGTTTTTGATAAATGTGCGGTTAAGAATTAGGAAGAGTAATCAGAAGTGAATGGAGAAGATGGTGTTAGCATTTAGAGAAATCTTACTTAAAGGGATTGCTTTGTATATGTTGAAAAGTTAAAGTGAAATTACAGTTGGAGATAAAATAGAGCAAAGTCTAATCTATAAGTAGGTATAGGTACATAAAACATCTAAGCGAAAGAAAAATGGGATGGGCACTGAACATTTTTTATTATATTATTGGTGTAGATAAAGCCTACTTATTCAACACACTTCTCAGCCATTTCCACTGAGCCAAATCTCATATTTAAATCATTTTGTCATTACCCCGAAAAAAATAAAACAGTTACCACAGTAAGCGCAAGCGAGTTTTCAACCAGCATCCATACCAATAATAGACAAGGCCATGAGTAAAACCGTTCTAAGATATCTAGAACCTAAGATATTCCATTCCAAGAGCCTATATGGTTGGCATTATTTTTTGGTCATATTCATTTTTATGCTGACATAATCGGAAAATGTATATGTCAAGCACGGATAATACTTTTGCGTTTTCTGGTGATACTTATCAAAAGAATTGACATCGTCTTTCATTGTAGTCGATTGGTGAACAAGCTGAGGCTTTGCTCAGCGCCAAACAAACAAACCCATGGTGACTGCATATTCGCAAATCCCAAACATGCGAAAAAACTTAGCTGAAGGTTAGATATTTCTCTTGATCTCGGTCAAAGGTGCCGAGGCTGTTTGTCAGTTCTATTGACATGTTAAATAAATAAATAAATAATTTATTGTCAAGAAAAATTATAAATTAATTTTGTGGACAAAGCGGAGTAATTGGCAAATTTAATAATTGAAAAGGTACCTATACAATAAACACAGCTAGAAAGTGTCAGATACACTCAGTGGTCAAAGAATAAACCAGGAGATTGCACAAAGAAAGAAAAGGGGAGATGAAAGTTTGAAGGAAAATAAATTTAGTGTTACCCCTCTCCGCAAAAATCGCTAACAGCGTAAAAAGGTTGCTGAAGAAGGTAAGATTTTACCATTCTGCGAAACTGGACGTATGTTGGTATCGACTTCAGTTGGATTGGGAGAAGATTGTAGAACTTGATTGCATCGTAAAAGATTAGTTCTTAGTTAATTCTGAACTGTTCTTCGAAGTAGTTTTTTTTTTAATCAGAAATGCACTAAGAGTTATGTTAATAAAGACGTGTACAGCAAATAACTTTACCAGTTTTGGAGTGTTCTCGGCAAAAGTGTAAAAAAAAAATTGTCAGTAGTAATACCACAAGTGAAAGAATTTCCGCGATAAGTCTGTCTTTTATTTCTAAACGGCACTGAGTTGCTTGAAAACACGAGTCCGCAGGACGAATGGTGTTTCCTTTAAGCAACTCAGTTCACAAACCGTAGATGCTGTGTCAATAACAGGTTATGGTGGCTGATATATGTAGTTAGTTAATGCAAATTATGAGCAAAAAGTGGTATCCTTTAGGTCCTGATTGGAATCATACAGCCTTGGCCATATGTCTGAAGCACCCCCATAAACGTAAAATATTACCTGAACCGCAATAAAATAATTAAGCCTACCATTAGTAATCGGTATATAACGACTATTTACCAGAAAAATCTTGAGATTTATACAAATATTCTGTAGTTTTAAGGTTTATTGCTGTTAGTTACTCTTTACTGTGCAATACGTGAGGTGTATCAGAAACGATTTTGTGTTGTAGAATTGATTGAACTAGTTGTATTGAATATTGTGTTTTTGAATAGTGTTGTGCATTGTGACAACATGCCTAGAAATCGGGAGTTAGATGTAGTAGAGCGAAGTAAAGCGGTGTTATTGCATTCTCAAGGACAATCGCAATCAAAAATCGCGAAAATAATGAAGCGATCGCGCTATGCCATATAAATGGCAATAAAACGTTTCAAGGAAACAGGTTCCTACGAGAATCGACCGAAAAGTGGACGAAAACGTATTACAACAGAGAGAGAAGATCGATTTTTAACGCGACTTTGTCTCAAAAATCGTATGAAAACGTCAAAAGATTTATCTGCAGAACTAAATGAGCGACAAGGAATTTCTGTATCAGCGAGAACAGTAAGAAGACGACTTGTACAAGCCCATTTACATGGTCGTAAAGCTCGCCGCAAACCCTTATTGACCGAGGAGCAGAAGAAAAAGCGGTTACTATGGGCAAAGAAATACAAAACTTGGACGGTTGAGGATTGGTCTCAAATCATATGGTCCGATGAATCCAATATAGAGGTATGATAAATGAGTTGCAGCTTTACCTTTGTGTTACATAAATATGATAATTTACTTGTGCTGAATAGTGAATCGTAATTTTTTGAACAGTTATTTTCTATATCTTACGTAGATTTTTCCAACACCTGGGGCTCAAATTGTTCGTAGAAGAAGGGGCGAAGCGTTTCAGCCAGACTGTATTGTGCCTACAGTAAAGTTCGGGGGTGGTAGCGTGATGATATGGGGATGTATGACTGCTAACGGTGTCGGCGAAGTATACGTCTGTGAAGGTCGAATGAACAGTAGCAAGTACACCACTATGCTAGAAGAGGTACTAGAACCGTCCATCATAAAATTGTTCGACTCCGATGAAGAGGCATACATTTTCCAGCAGGACAATGCACCCTGCCATAGATCTAAACATACAACCGAGTGGTTCAGATCAAATAACGTCTCCGTATTCGAATGGCCGGCACAATCGCCGGATTTGTCCCCAATCGAAAATTTGTGGGGTATTTTAAAGAAGAATGTCGCAAAATATAAACATAAAAACAAACACGAACTAAAAAATAAGATATTTGAAGAATGGGAAAAGATTTCGCCCGAAGTATGTAGCAAATTAGTTGCTACAATGCCAAAACGGATACAAGCCGTCATAAAATGTCGCGGTGGTGCAACAAAATATTAGTACATTATTAAATTACCATTTAAAATGTGTATATACCTGTTGTTTTACTTTTATACCTCATAATCTCATTTTACATACAAAACCTGAGGGTGCTTCAGACATATGGCCAAGGCTGTATTTTCTGGCAGTTTTACTAAACTAATAATGTTGTGTAAGACTGGAATAGAAGATTTTCTGACACGTTAAAAAATGACATTTGAGTTTGATAATTATTCTCAAATTTGCTTGTGTAATATGAGCCTAAAAAAACATGTGAGGATACAGTTTTTTCTGATTTAATCAACATGTGAAGACATAGTTTTTTCTGGTTTAATCTGAATGGATCACTTCTAACATTTTGCAAGCTTCGGTTTTCACCCAAATGGCGTGGACGCACCTGATCATCTTCGTATTATATCACCTGCCTTCGATTTCGAGCGATTATAACCAAACTAAGGAGATGGTATCGGGCAAATGCAATAGCGAAGTGATCGAAAAATACCACAGGAACCGAATCTTGAAACATTTCCGTTACCTCACCTGCTTAGCCCTATCGACGAACGTTACTTGTCCCGGCGTGATCGTACAGGAAGATCTGGTGATCACTCGCAATTGCCCGGCGAAGATATCGAGAGTCTGCTGTCGCGGGCCAGACGAACTCGAAAGGAACGACCAGTGCGACGAAGCGGTGCACCAGTTCCAGGAAGGCCCGAACGTCTTCGTGAGGATGAACGGGAAACGAAGCGTAATGGAGCTGGTCGACCGTAGCGATCCTACGTCGGCCGATGACTGCGCCACCTTTAGTGCAGAAGGCGAACCGCGTCCTGCTAACGTTACCAGAGATGTCTTGGCTGGATATGTCATAACTTGCAATTGTGACGCTAGTAATTGCAAAGAAGGAGACGCTGTCGTGTGCGATAATTACATAGCTGGAATTGTTGTCTTGCAATCCGATAGGATGGTCACTAAATTGGGTTGTACGCCTTAGAACTTTCAAAACTGTTGAGGGGAGGACAGTCCCTTCAAACGAAGTCGGAGTCGAGGAAGTAGCTGATATTAAACTTATAAATGGGTGTGTAGTTGTGTTCTTCAAGAGCGTTGCGATAGTGATTCTAACAGTTTCCATTCTTGTGCTTCATGCTCATAAAATTTTTTAGTAATAGTAGGTATATTTGTGTAAAATATCTGTAGGAAGGCTCTTGTAAAGTATCACCTATAGAAGTTATCTGTGGTAATACGTATTAAAATTGAAAATGAAAACAATTCAATATCAATCATTTCACGTACCGTAATCTGGGGCGAAAGCGGACAGTAGGGGTAAAGACGGACAGTCGGGTAGTTTCGTCGTTGGCGTCAATGCCACGAAATCGGGGGAGGTTAAGTTAGGATGTAAAGACAGCAACAGCTCAGTTTGAGTCTAGTACTGGTGAGTTGTTGCTCGTTGGATGGAAAAAATCATTTTCGTAGCTCGCAAGTAAGTGTTTGTGGAATTAACTGTTTTGTTCCATTTTACAAACTTAAAAAAGAAACTCTTGCACACAAGAAACGGTTGGGATTGGTCACACGAAACATATTGTCGGTTGTTAAGCAGTTAATTGGCAACAAATACCCATAAAATAAACTTGCTTTAATAAATTATTGTTAGAGAGAATTGAGAAAGTTTAAACAAATCGCGTTTCGTAGGGGTGAAGACGGACAGCATGGGTCGGAAATATCAGAGGAAAATTGGCATTTCTTTTAGGAACTACACCGAAGAAAATTTACTTAGAGCTCTGGACGATATTAGAAAACGTCGAAAAAGTTTAAGAGGAGCTGCCGAGTACTACAATATTCCCAAATCTACGTTATGTGATAAGATAAAAGGCCTTAAAACAAAAAAACACGGAGGACAAAGAAAACTTTCCGACGCAGATGAAAAAAAGTTGGTTGACGGAATAATAAAATTTTCTGAATGGGGGTTTCCAATGACCAGAAGTGACATAAGATTCTTAGTGAAGAACTTCCTCGATAGAAAAGGAGTGAAAATTGCGCAATTTAAGGACAACTATCCGGGTCCTGACTGGTTTTATAAGTTTATAAGTCGCCATAAAAATATATTAACAGAACGACTTGCCCAAAATATAAAAAGAGTACGAGCAGCTATAACGAAAGAAACTGTAAGAAGCTATTTTGAAAATCTAGGAGAAATAGTTGATGTGGCTTCCGGCAGAGGAATATCCTTGAAAGATCTCGCTGGAACGTCACAAAGCCTTAGCGAAACTGATATAGAAAATAGTTATGCAGCGGAAGAATCTAATGTAGAATGTGAGGACGAATCAGATGGAAACGAAGACAATCCCAGCAACTGTGATAACGACAACCAAATAAGTGATGTCGACGAGACTGATAGTAGAATAGACAATGTAGAAATAGGAACCTATATTTTAGTTCAGTTTAGTTGTCCTAATAATAATTATAAATATTATATCGGCTGTGTGACGGAAGTTTTCGATGAAACTAATAAAAACGTTTTCCTCGCAAAATTTTTACGAAAGCAGACGTCGGACAAAATGGGTTTGTATTTTACATATCCAGTTATAGAAGATGAGAGTATTATTGACAAAGGTCAAATAGTTAAAATTTTAAAAAATGTTATTGATCTGAGGCGCCAAAGATACCAGTTTCCTCATTTGCCAAAAAATGTTAAAGTAGAATAAAAGTTTTATTTGTTTTCTTAGTGTTTGTTTGTTCATTGGAATATAATTTTATTTTATTTTCGTATTTATTAACATTTTTTTTCATTTTTAGTGTCCGCCTTCACTGTATATCCGGGTCCAAGACGATTCTAAATAAAAATAAACGCCTGTCCGTGTTCACCCCACACATAGGGGTGAAGGCGGACACCCATTATCAAAAAAAAAGTAGTGGGGAGATTAACATTTTAAAGAAAATTTTTATGAGACCTTATTCCAGATGCATTCAGGGTTGCTCATTATTTTCTCCAGATTTTTTCGGCCCAGTTCTTAAAAGTTATTAACAAAAATATTCAAAAATTGTCCGCCTTCCCCCCACATTACGGTACTCGATCCTTTTTAAAACGGTTTGATTTAAGATTAACCGCTACACATACAATAATTCGAATCGAATTTGCAAAATGGAAATATCGTCCGCTCATTGGGCGCCGAAAACGAGACATCCGATATTTTACCCCGTTGGTAATCAAGAGAGTTGTCAGATAATATCCCCAATAAATTATATCAAACACCGGTGTAACGGAGTAATTAGCGGGTTCGCATACATCTCGGTGACATTCGCGCTAATGCCGCTTGAATTATGGCAGCAATTGTGAAATTAGATATCGCGTAGGCGCACACAGTGCGGTTTCGATGTACGAAATGCCGGGGACTGTGGACGGGCGCGCTATGGCGGCACAACGGCCTCGTTAACTAATGGAATTGCGTGATGATGTTTGCCTCTGGTAATTTATGGTTATTAATATCTATGATGCTTCAGATTAATTAGACCTGAAAGCCGCTGAAGCAACGAAATTTATTAAATCTTTATCGATGTTGCCGCGGTGTTGGGTAAACCCATTTGGTGAATGTGCGGTGATTAGTGACGTGGCGATCGTTAGAGGTTTACCTGTTTGTTTTTTAACGGTATTAATTCGCTTACATAGAATAGATTGATTGATACTTCAATATCGTGAATTATTTACAAAGGGATTTCAAAAATTTGCCAAAAATATACACACAGCGAGGAAAAAATGTGTTTAATTAACTCAAAATGCGTTAATTCAAGAAATATAAACAATATTACTGTTGCTGCCGAATTTCTTAAGTTAAATTAAAGTAAAATGTATACAGGGTGTTTTGAAACATCGTTTAAAGATTTTATGGGCATGTAGTACGATCGAAAATAAGGTTAAAAGTCATAATAAACATATGTCCACAAATTAAATGTTTAGGAGATAACAGCGATTTTATCGCAAATGCAGAATAAGTTTGCTTTAGCGGTTTTTATTAAGATGTTATTGTATTTTAACATAAAATAGATTATAACTAAAGAAGATCAGAGACAGGATCTACATCTGCTTTCAAAGGAAGCGCGCACTCTTTCAAAAAACAAGGGTTTTTCTCGTATTATCTGGCAACAGTGTTCTATTCGTTGGCGCAACTCTGGAAGATCGTTTACCGGTGTTGCGTACACTAAACTTTTCAAATAACCCCAGATACTAAAGTCCAACGGGTTTAGATCGGGAGACCTTGGAGGCCAAGCAATGGGGCCTGCTCGCCCTATCCATCTCCCAGGAAATTCATTGTTAAGATGTTCCCTAACAGCACGCGTAAAGTGCGGTGGAGCTCCATCTTGCATAAACCAGAGGTTCAGTCTTAGATTTATAGGTAAATCTTCCAAAAGTTCAGGTAAAGTATTTTCCAAGAACTCGAGGTGTGCAGGACCTGTTAAGCGTTGTGGCAAAACAATCGGTCCTAACAACCGTTCCCCTATCATGCCTAACCAGATGTTTAGAGAGAAACGTTGCTGGTGCCGAGCTTCGACGGTAGCATGAGGATTCTCGTCACACCAAACGTGATTGTTGTGGAAATTAAATATTCCATTTTTAGTAAAACCAGCTTCATCAGTGAAAAGGATGTTATCAGCGAAATCTGGCCGATCAGCAGCTGTTCGCAAAAACCACTCACAGAAAGCCCTTCTCGCTTGATAATATATGTTTGTTTGTCGATTTGTAATATGCATTAATGTGTCTTTTACAATTTTAAAATTTTGAATTCTAAATGTTAGTAAAAAAATTACTTTGACAACACCGCAAAGGTGAAAAAATGGAAATAATTAAATGATGAAGTATGAAAAAGGAAAAAATATAATTTCCGAAACGTAAAAAAACAATTGTATTATTAACTAAACCGGAAGACCCAAAGAAAAGAAAAAAATATCATAAGAAATACACACCGGTTAAATAATCTTGAAGAAATTCCTAAAGTTTTCTATTAAATTTCCCAATTTTTGGCAATTTTACCTTATACGTTACTGGAATTTTCTGTAGGAATTGCAAATATTTTTTAGTTTGTATATTATCCCCGACAGCAGATAAAAGAAAATGTACCTACCTACTTCGACGGATTGTTCCTGATATTTTGCATGCACAAAATAAAAATTGAACAGCTGCGAAGGAATTATGCTACGTGTTAATTATGTATTATTGTTATTAAGTAGTATTGTTCTTGGGTGGTGGTAAAAGGGTTTATTGTTATCACATTTATTGCATACTAGTATATAAGATGACCTTGCATGTTATTGTGAATCATCGATTGAAAGGTATATCACGCGAGACCCAAATTTTACCTGCGTTTTGTTAACAAAGAATATGAATCACTAGATGTAAAGAAATTGTTAAGAGTTTAATTTGAATATAGTTCTTGAGCGGAATAATCTTGTTATATGCTTAATTTTATATATCAAACCAAGGGTTTTAAATACTATTCGCACCTGCAATATTTTTTAGGCGTTTACTTACTACATTTATGGATCATTCTCATACCTCTATTTCGTTTTTTTTTTTGCAATTTTCACCCAAGTATATAGTAGGCTAGCACAATAATCTATGTGTGGCAACACAACCGATCTATATAATATGACCATCACCAGCCAAATCAAAATGTGAACCTATGCGTTTCAATAAATATGTCTTTTTTGACATTTTATTCATAGTATAATTACTGTGTGATTTAAAATTCAAATGCTGGTCTACCACCGCGCCCAAGTATTTCAAAATAAAGTTTTCAATTCTGATATTAACATTTATGTTTACATCTTTTGTTTTATATGATTTTCCTATTACCATAAATTTAGATTTATTTACATTTATACGGAAATCATTATCTCTCAGCACTTTTATATAGATTAGACAACTCCCACTGGTTATTATAGAAGCCATTTCGTTAAGATCATTTCCCGATATATATAGTATAGTTTCGTCTGCAAACATTACCAACTGTACATCATTAATATGTTTGATTAAATCATTAATATATAAAATAAACAGCAGCGGACCCAGCACTGTACCCTGTGGCACTCCAGAGTTTACTAGTTTATCATCCGACACAGTATCATCGTATTTAACTTTTGGGTTCTATTACAAAGATATGACACAAACCAATTCAGTACATTACAATACTAAATTTCTGCAATTTCTTTAAGAGTAATTTGTATCTGTGATTTAATGATATGTAACAATTTTATCTGGTAAACTTTTATTACTATACTATTCTCCTAATCAAAACTATGTCTTTCCGTCCAGCTTCATTACATTTTCCAATCTATATCAACTCCTTCCAAACCGGAAATCACGTTTTTTTTTTTTATTATTCCTTTAAAACCCTTCTACCGTTAGGTGTAAGGTCATTTCGAGATTGAGGTTAATTCCTTGCCCTTATCTTCTCTCTCCACTTTTTCCGGTCTTTTGTCATTTCTCTTGGCTCATGCCAATTCATTTCTCTCTCGGTCAATGCTTCCCTTGTCTCATCGTTCCATGTTCTTCTTGGTCTTCCTCTTGAATTTTTCCCAGATATTTTAGTTTCATAAATTTTCTTTTTTGTTCTTTCTTCTGACGTTCGACAAATATGTCCATACCATCTTAGCTGTCCTTCTTCTATTTTCATTCGTATTGCTATCACTCCCAATTCTTCCCTTATTACCTCATTCCTGATTCTATCTTTTCTCGTTTTGTTTACTACTTTTCTTAGGTACCTATCTCATATTCATAGCATTAATTTTGGATTTTTTTCGTTTAGCGTCCAGGATTCGCAGCTGTATATCAGCGTTGGCCTTTCTATTTTATTTATTACGTCGACTTTAACGTTCTTTTGCACCTTTCTTTTTCCTATAGGAATGTCGTTTTCATCATATTATATATTTTTCCACCCTTCTTCATCCTCTCATCTATTTCTTTGTCTATCTTTCCATCGGCTGCAACCGAAAATCACGTATTTATCCAAATCCAAATCTTTTAAATCACTAAAAATCCTCTGGTAACACATTTCCCATCAGATCGGCCGTCTTGATTCGACGGTATTTCGATAGCGCCGTTCCACGGGAAATAAAGAGGTAGGCGTCGACGATGCTGATCGATGCGTTTGAACAGCGGCCGGCTATTGGAGCGGTGAGTGACAGGGGGCGTGGCCTACGGCTACTCGCCGCGTCCTCCACCCTTCCCAGTCGTCGACGCTTTGGCGCGCTGTTTCGGAACGACGGAGGCGCGTCGCTCGACATCGGGACGCGCGTAAGCTGATTTATGGCAAACAGAATTACTTTTATGGGACGATAAATTGCGCGCGCGGGACGTCCAACTCTTTCGCTTTCAATTTTCGCGGAAGCCGTATCGCTCCGGATTTGATAAATTTCGGGTTTTCGGTCGTCCTTTCTTCGGAAGGTGGATATGGTTAAGGCGGAAGAGATTTTGGGCCGAGATTTATGCGGGTTTCTTGCAGGAAAAACGGAGGAAGATCTATGCATGCAGAAGGATTTTTTTTCATTTGGTGGGGGTTGATAATTAGAACCGTCCCTCGACACAACTGCTTTACAACAACAAGACGATGAAAATAATAAATATGTACTATATCAAATTGAGTAGAAAATTTAGTAGGAGCATTAATACCTAAATGAAACTCGAAAAATCATAATACATATAGAGAATCTAAGTTGGGGATCACGGTGTGCAAAAAGGCATCATCACTCCTCAATATTTAGGCGACGTGGAAAGCAAGAACGAGATGGAGCCCATGGCACAATTAAAGTTCCAAAATTATGTGTGGAAAGTGGCAAATATTTACCAAATTCTCATCATTAGCAGTAGAGGGAGAAAGAAAATTGTAGGCTAAGGCATATATTATAACATAATTATAAGAAATTGGAAAGAAGTTTAAACGTAGACTATTAGGTTATAATGGAAATGAACCTTGAGAGATCATAAATCAGAAAAAGTTTTTCTATCAATCAAATTATTGATAAATTAATGTCAAGTCATTAACAAATACTGGCTTATTCACCATGTGCACATGTATCGTCTTTTAGCAGGATTGACATCCAGTAGCTTCTGCTCGGAAGCGGATCAATTATGAAGGATCCTGATCTATTTCCCTATCAATCCTCGTGCTTAACCCAAATTGCCAGTTAGCAATATTCATTCTATTGGATAGCAAGTAATCATGATTCTGAATCCATTGCATATTGTTTCCTGTTCGTAATGTAGCAGCTTTTTCGCATTCGCAAAACTGTGTGATACATGCCAGTTTGGACCAATAAGCGATGAGAATTTTAAAAATACGTAAATTCTATTGGATAGCAAGTAATCATGATTCTGAATCCATTGCATATTGTTTCCTGTTCGTAATGTAGCAGCCTTTTCGCATTCGCAAAACTGTGCGACACATGCCAGTTTGGGCTTTACATATTTTTTTTGAGATGGTATCTCAGAGGGCAATGTCCGGTGAGCAAAATAGTGACTAGCCTTATTAGTTTCGATTTGCGGAATTTGAATAGGTTTTTGTTAGTATTTAGCTTAAGGGTTGAACAGTCTTTTATAGCTACGAGTTTTCGGGAAGTTGGTCTCCAGATGGATCTCTATTCGCTTATGCTCCCATTGTTGGGGTTCACCCCTAATCTGAGTTTTGGAAACACCCTGAGCAGGTACTGGTCCATATACAGGTGACAGTTGGTTCCTTGTTTGGTCAGTTGATCAGTCATCTAGCTGCCTTTGACATGAGAATACCTTGCACTTAGAAAAATACTGGTCGTTATGTCAATAATCTTAATGTTTTATTCTTATTATTCTTATGATAAAATATTATGTTTTAATGTCTTCCAAATTATTGTAAGAACGAATATACCTTGATGAAAAGTATATATTATATTATGTATACGTTCACTAAATATATAGAAAAACACGGCCCTAATAAAAAGAAATCATTGAATATGCAGATTACTTAGATTTCTATAATAATCTATATCCATAGGTAAAAATGAAATCTTTTATAATAAAACTTCTTTATAACAATAACATATTTCATGGAACCAATCGAGCCATCATTTAATTTTCAATGACTTTGGTTTCATTATCATCAATAGAATGAATAGTCTATAACCGAATAATTACCTTCGTCATTTAATAAAATTTTTTTGGCTGATTTGATGAACTAATTCCTCGGACCAATCTCAGTGCATTATTTCGTGCAGACAAAGAATTTCTTTTATTGGCTATTTTTGGTTCAGTGTGTGCACACAGGTAATTCTAAGCTATCCTACTTACCGATAAATAAAACCTTAACTTCGTGTTTGGGCGTGCATCATGCAAAAACTATATTTGTGCATATACCTACTACATATTTAAACCAAAAAAAAAGTATAATATGAAAATATCTTTCTAGGAATAAGGTTGCATCTGTAAGCTGTTATTTTATTTTTTTAAAAAACTGAATTTCAGATAACCTTTTTACAGAATTTGCAATGGCATTAAATATCTTTAAGCACTGAAGTAAAACTGTTTTCGGCACTTTAGGTTGGAGCAAAAAAAATTGATTGTTCAATCTCTAGTATTTTCTTTCGATAAAGTTTTTGTATAAAAAACTCTTTTCTTACAAATGAAATTATTTTTTTTTAATAATAAATTTAACAAACAAAAAAAATTTCCCCATGTTAAAAAAAATATCGTTAAACGCTTATTCTCTCCCAGTGCAGTTCTTTAAAAAAAAAAAAAATAATAAGGTAAAAAAAAACATTAGGGGTAAGTAAAATATGATTTAAACATTCAAAAAAAGAAAATTTCCTTGGTGTTGAAAACTAGTAACTACAATCTGACTGGGCATCTAATCTAATTTTCTGTAATGTGTTTTTCTATTCTGTAATGCATAGACTAACTTGTCCTTTTTAAAACTGAACAGGAAAATATTACAGTAGAATTAAATTGAGTTGGCGGTTGCGCGAGAGCAAGAGGGCGTGCTCAATAGAGTAAGACACACCCAAACGAATATTGAGAATTTCGTTTTATTTCTCGCTATCTTCACGATTCGTACAAAATCCATAATTCAGTTTTTATAGCAATATGTATCTGCAGTGCTGCACGCTGTACATTCAGGGAACTCCGCCTGCCTCTTCGAGCTCGTGACGTATGCTGCACGTGTGGGTGAAGTTTCCACCAACTGAGGCTAATCCTGCAGCATTATATGCTCAGAGATTAAAAAAAAAACTTACGGTATATTGTTCTGTACTATTGAAGTTACGCTCACCTACGTTTTTAAAATCATTGTTTAGTAGTGATGATTATTGGTTTATATTTGGTTTTAGATTCTTTTAATTCAACTATTTATTTATTTATAACTTCGTATTTAGTTAACAACTTTCCATGTCTTCTTCTGCATTATATTATCAGATTTATCTATGCAACCATAATATACCGCCTTTGTTTGCTCTGCTAATTTAATTTATGAAGTTTTCTCAATCCTTTTTTTTTTATATATAGGTACACATATATTTACATTTTTACTATCTGTAACATTAAAAATTTGCCTTTATTATATAAAATTTAGTGAAAAATTGAATTTCTTTTGTACATTACAACGATAAATATATAGTCCTGCAATAATACGGATTTGTCTATTATGCTAAAATAAAATCACTAGCCATGGTTATTTGAGATTAATTTATTGAACACACTATTCTGCTGTTTGTACATAATATTTATACATCGGTTATCGTTAATTAATATTTCGCAATAATAATAATAACTCCATATTTATACTTACAATTTTAATAATAATATACAACTTTTACAAATTAATAATACTTATTAATGATCACATCACAATATTTCATTTTTCCGCGGATTTTAAATATATATTATAACATTTTATTGTATGTAATAAGCTATCTACAATTACATCTCGTATATTAGATAATTTCTGGTTAAATTAAATATCTATAATATGTACATTTCCAACTATTGCTCATAATACACATCATATTATATTTCATTTATTTAACAGAAAGGGTTTTATAACTTTACAATCAGTTCAGAATCGTCTGGAGTGCAATTGAAGGAGTATTATTTACATAGTTTTAAATACAATTTGTTCTAAAATAACACAGTAAAAATTAATAACAATATTTTAAAATATATCATATCATTAGCATACAATTATTTGTTTTGTTATCTACTATTTTTAGTAAATAAAAAAATAAAAAAAGGCTTATGCCAATTTTATATTTTTAAGTGTGAAAAAATTGCACATTTTAATTTTTAATTTTTATCATTATTGTTACGTTTTAAAATTAGCAATTGCAAACTTGTGCCGGCTTAAAAAATAAATAAAAATTAATCTTACAAATTTCATGAGTTTATATCACATAAAGCAGCAAAATTTACCTTTGATTTCGAAATTAAATCTCAATAGTTTTATCGTAAATAAAATTGCTGCCACCTATCGGTGAGAAGCTCTAATAGTATTCAAACTTAGTCTACATCCACTAGATGTCACCATCGACGCGACAAACTGTAATATATATAATATATACAGCGATTACGTGAAATATCTGATACTTTGACAGTTATTATTAAACTTGTTCTTTGTTGCTGGTGACGGTTTCATTCGTCTCGTGTTTTCGGTGCAACGCTTGCAGTGTTAAAGGTGGTAGGAGCGGGAAATTCAAACCGCTCGCCAGTCCTGCGGCCTGTTGGAAGTTCGCCACGTGTTGTAGACTTTGCAGCAGAGCCGCTGAATGTTCCTGCGCTTTCCTTCGTAGTTCAGCGACGCTGGATGACCTATGGTCGCTACCGCTCGGCGAGGAGGGTTGATCAGACGGCTGTAGGAGTGACGTACCCAGATTGGACATCGGTTTGATTGGACAACAGGAGCAGAGTCCTGGAAAGCCTGAAATAAAATCAATTTGCAGTTTCCTCTTTGAAATATGGACGTTATTATGACTATTATCCTAGGAATCATTTATTATTCATTCCAAACCAACGGCCGGGATTATCCGATAAATAAAACCATTGATCATGGCTTGGGTGAAGTCGCGCAACGCGGTGCCAAGATTTACGACGCCACCCGGAGCGCTTTGATAAATATTACGCGTTGTTTTAGGGCGCCGAGCGCTTCCAATTCACTTAAAAACCTTCTAATAGGCAATTTACTTCCACTTTACACCTGAGGACGGTAAATTCGGTTCGAATCAAGCGCGCTTTAAACTTTTAATCTAATCTACCGTGCGAGTTATTGTTCTTATCCGGTGATAAACTAATTCGTTTTATATTATATGTCTAGGGGTTTTTTTTTAGTTACTAACCGGGAATATTTTGCGTCGGGGAAGGTGGCAAAATGCAAAAAATACAATGATGAAATACCTGTGTGATCTGAGTACTAAATTTTAAGATTGGTAAATTCATTTGTGATTAATAAGTAGATTAATTTACAAGCAAATAGATAAATTATTAATACGTTTTTTACTCACCATCCCAAAACTGTTCATTACTATATTCTAATATAAATAAATCGGCTTTCACAGTAGTTATTGTATAGTGTCTTACCTTTTAAACCTGGAAACAGTGGAGGCGAAAATTGAGATGATATGTGCGACGCTAAGTGAGGCGGGAAAAACAACGGTGGAGTTGTTCTGGTGGCCGAACTTCCATCGAGAACTGGTCTGAACCCAGTGCTGAAAATAAACGTCTGCATTGAGATAACAATATCTTGTTTAAAATTATTTTCGAAGCAACACTATTCGCTTAAAGATCCCAAGTGATTTTTATGTATCAAAGCGAAACTTCACAACAAAACATTTGACGCAAGCGGGCATACTGTATAAATACTTCCTGACCGTTTAAAAGCGCCTGTACTTGACCTATTTTTTCTTAAACTCCCGCAAGAGATAATCTCAAGATAATAGTGCATTTATTTAAATGTATTCATATTGGTATAATGGACTATTGAACGGTTCTTTTCTGAAGATTCTATATGCCGATATGTAAATTATGTTGGTGAGAATAACTTTTTCTCTGTATGTATGTATAAAATCAGTCTTCGTGAATTTCTTTCTTAGATCAGTTCAATTTAGCGCACATATTTCTCTTATTTTATTATTTATATTTTTATTAGGGTGATTCAGAAGAATATGGAAGTGAAATTAAAAATATTTCTATTAATACTTATAAATGCATAGTATTTCGAAATGTTTCTTCCAATATCACTGGTATTATTACTCGTCATATCCTATGGAGTATACGTCTTTTGCAAACGACAATTTTCATACTGGCGCATCAAAGGGATTGATTGTCTAAATCCGACGTTCCCATTCGGGGATATGGGGCAACTCTTACGCGGAGTACCGCCTTCAGTGGATTTCGCACATTTCTACCAGATTTTCAAAAGCCGCGGGCAAAAACACGGCGGGGTATATCAATTCTTTAAACCTACATACCTCCCGGTTGATCCCCAATACGTAAAAGACATCCTCATCAAGGATTTCCAATACTTCACCGACAGAGGCTTGTATTTCAACGAGAAAGACCAACCGATCCTCAGGAATCTATTCTTCATAAAAGGCGCCGATTGGAGAAGTATGCGGTGCAAATTATCGCCGGCATACACAGCCGGGAAGATGAAGATGATGTTCAAAACGATGCTGGAATGCAGCGAGCCTCTAGTGAAAGCCATTGGAGATTCAACCCGCTCCGATCAAGTTATAGACATCAAGGAGGCTTCGGCTAGATTTACAACGGATGTTATAGGATCTTGCGCTTTGGGCATCGAGTGTAACAGCTTCGAATCGCCAAATTCGGAATTCAGGATGTATGGGAAGAGGATTTTTGAAGATAACGTCGTCAAATCCTTAAAAGGGGTGTTCCGCATGGCGTTCCCGCAAATAGCTAATATATTTGGGATGCTGTCCTTAGAGAAGGCGGTGGAGGAATTCTTCGTTAAAGCCGTGACCGATACTTACCACTTGCGGAGGAAATACAACGTGAGACGGAACGATTTTATGCAATTACTCATCGAGTTGAAAGATAAGGGGAATAATCCGGATCAAAAGGCAAATGCGTTAAGTATGGAAGAGGTGATAGCTCAAGCCTTCATATTCTTCATCGCCGGTTTCGATACCTCAGCCACAACTTTGACTTTCGCTTTATGCGAACTGGCCTATAATGAAGCGATGCAAACCAGATTACGTGAAGAAATCAATGGAGTACTATCAAAATACGGAGACCTAACTTACGATAGCATGAACGAAATGAAATACTTGGATAGGGTTATTCAAGGTATTATTCTGACAACATTGTCGTCCATAATAATCTATTTCCTTTTCAGAAACTTTGCGGAAATACCCACCAGTGGCTATAATCAACAGGGTGTGTACGGACCCATACAAGATACCCGCAACAGATATCGTTTTGGACAAAGATACTCAAGTCGCTATTTCTGTTTTGGGCCTGCACAGAGATCCGGAATTTTATCCGGATCCAGATAATTTTGATCCGGAGAGGTTCTCCGAAGAGAACAAGACTAGAATTGTCCCAGGCACGTACATACCTTTCGGTGATGGTCCTAGAATTTGTATAGGTAATAGAAATTGGGATTTATAACAATATAATGAAGAAATGCATCTTCAAGGTTTGAGGTTCGGGCTGATGCAAGTGAAGATTGGCTTGGCGATGCTGTTGAAGGATTACGAATTTACGATACACCCGAGGACCAAGATGCCGTTGGAAATTGATTTCGGATTTGTCATGAATGTGAAAGGTGGTATTTGGTTGAGTTCCAGAAGTTGTCGTTAGAACAGATGAATTACCCTTAGATTTATATAACCAATTTAATTCTAATTATGGGTATTTCCAAGTTTGAAGCTTGAATAACTATAATATATATACACAAGGGTGGAAGTATGTCATATTCTTAGATGCAAAATTATTTTATGATAGTGTACACCATTGGTGTCTATTGTAATAGTTTGTAATGCATAATCTGTTTATGAACATGAGAAAATATCAGCATTATTTGTGCAGAGATAAAAATAGACTATTATTCATTATCGTTTTTTTTTTATTTAAATTTCTAAATATTTCACAACCACCTAACCACCGCTATAGTCAAAACCGCTTGTTTCGTTTTTTGTATTGCGCAAAATTGAATATGCTTGCTTAATCTGGCATACCAGCACCTACTTCTTGATAATATCTGTTGTAGTCCTAGAAGATGAATTATTTTTTCCAACATTAGGACATGGAGGGTGATCGAGTGGCGCCCATGAATTTTTTTTCAACGCTGAAACTGATTCTTTTGGCAAACGTTAGACAGGAAGTGATCTCTTCAGCAAGAAATACCTACTTTGATAGTACGTGCCACCATCTAGTATTGTGTGAATGTTCCTTGCAGATATCTTTATTTTTTTTACATAGAATTTTGTTTTTCCTAACCATCAAATGCTTCATTTATACTTTCAAAGGATTTTAAATTTAGAGTACAGCCATTAGTGTAGTTGTAAGGATTGCTGTTGGAAGAAATGAATCGTCTAAGTTTTAAATCTTAACCAGCTTTAAAAAAGTCCAAACTATTTAAGTCTGGAGACCGAGGAGGCCACGGTTGTGGACCTCCCCGCCCTATCCACCGATTTGGATACGTATTGTTAAAAAACTCGCGAGCAACTAAAGTAAAATGCGCTGGAGCACCGTCATGCATAAAATACATTTGTAATCTTAATTGTAAGGGAACTTATTGCAGCAGTAGTGATAGCTCCTCTTCAAGAAAATTGCGGTATACCTCGTCATTTAACCGCATCGGTAAAAACCCTGTATATAATCAATTTCAACAATTTAACACCAAGTTTACAGTTACTAATGTTAGTTTAATAGGTTTATGTATAATTTCTATTCTATTTAAGATTACCACTTAATTTTATACGTATTTAATAGTGTTGTGCTTCAGTAGATGGACTTGGATTTATGCAGGTAAGAAATTGTACTTGCCAAATATTTAAAAATTTCATGTATTAAAGAAACTTCATTTCCATAAACATACATATTTCGGACTTCCTGTAATTCATATGGTTATATTCATGTTAGAATTTGGTTAATTAACAGCAGGCGTTTTTATTTATTACATTTTTATTTTATTTATTTATTAAGGTGAGGTCCATTATACGCATCAGTGTGCAGACCCTGTATAAAAGTAATATTAAAAAAAAATTAGGTGTAACATAGACTTATTAGTGTTGAATTAGTTGTACGAGTAAGTATTGTCTTTCAATATTTTATATAGTTTTATATAGTATACTATAAAAGCTAACAATTTAAAACACAAATTTTTTGGGTAATTACAGGTGAACTTTTATATATTTTTGTAGTTTGACAAGACATACTAAAAAAAAAAACAAATTAATATTAGATTAACTTAATATTAGTACGACCGAGTAGAATTGAAACCTGAAGCAGCATAGTCGAATCGGACGGTACATTCGGAGACAAAAGTTTTTCGCGCAAAATTGTGAATTTCTCTAACCTAACAATTTGAGTTCGTGACAGATCGAACAGCAATGATTTATAGTATTATATTTGATTATACTGTTTCTTGATATACAAACCACAAACGTACCTACTATATTGTAAAGATCAACCCAATAAAATGAAGTGGAATGTGCATTGCAATTTATCATATTTATTATATGTTTACGTTACAGCATTGGTTATGTATTTATTATAATTAAGATATATTTACAACGACGTTTGATATTTCAAAATTATAGAAGGTATTGTGTATTAAACTAATATGTGTGAAATCAAAAACTTAAATAACAAATCTGCAAAAAAAAAAGATTCGTTTCCAATTTCTACAAAAAACTAAAGTTCACTTTCAGAGTCTGTTCATTCCATTTCACTATCTGATTCACTTAGCTGTATGATAAATTCATTCATCTCATCATGAAGTCTATCACGTCCTACATGTTCTTTTTCAATTCGTTTCACATGTTCACACTCGGCCTGCCACAGATCTGGAGTAATTTCTTCGAATGACTGACTTTTTGAATGCAGCCACGACACAATTTCACTCTTTTTCGATGAAGCTGTTGGCGCTTTATTAAGCTGGACACTGTGATAAGGTGCATTGTCCATTACAGTAATTGAATTATTTGGTAGTTTTCAAATCAGAACTGTCGTAAACCATTTTGCAAAGTTTTCAGAATTCATTTCGTCATGGTAATTGCCCCTTTCAGTTTTGGATTTAAATAGCAGTAAACATCCCTCGATGAAACCCATACTTCCTCCAGCATGAGCCATAATCCACCTTTGTCCCGCAAAATACTTTTGGTATAGCTGAAATTTATATATTGAGCACACACATAAAAAGTAAGGTTATACATTTTTCACCGCCACACTATTGTTGATTGACCATGATAGCTTTCACAAAAGCTGTTATTTAATAAATAAAAACGGAAAAAAATTATTAAAATAACAGATAGATAGCGAAACGCAAACAATCAACCAGTAAACAAACGAGACGGGACTGTACTTCACTGTCAAACGTGCAAAAGATGGGTGCGCGGGTGAGTGGGGTAAAGAGGTTGACAAATTAGTTCGCACATTTTCCGGGTCTCAAATCTATTTGGTCGCACATAATGTGAATGAAAAGAAATGGTCAATTAATAAAAACGGTATTTACATAGATAGATTGTCGACATAAAGTAAGTTTTAACAATAATCAAAAACCGACAATAACAAAATTAATAAATACAATATTGAATAGTAATTTTTTTAGGGAGGAAAAAATGTATAGTTATCAGGGATTTATGTTTAGTGCGTCAATCGCTTCTCGATTTAACAAAATATTTGTGTAGTGCACTGCGTGACTTGTAACTCATTGATTGGTTATCGATTTGTATCTGCTTTTTTTTTTTTTTATTTTGGTGATTCGACCATTAAAACGAAGGTCGTCTGTGACAAACGTTTGTTTTTTTGAAAACATCGCTATTAGCACTGAACTATATACAGCGTGGTAAGCACTTGCGGAATAAAATTATGTATTTTTAATGTTGTCGTAGAGTTTTATGAAAAATGCTGGAACGCATCAATTTTTAATTTTAAAGATACGCCTTTTGAATGAAATTAGAAATATACAGTTTGATTCATGTAAGCGCAGCAATAAAGTAGATAATTTTTTTTAAATTGACCAGCTGTATATTTCTTTATTTTTGTAGTCTCCTTAATGAACCGACACTTATGACCTTAATGGTTGATTATATTAATTACAAGCATTATGGTTATGAGATTAGCCATTATACAGTTTAAAATATTAAATGTTCTCCAGTTACTTATTGGCAATAACCTAGTCTATAGTAATTTTTTTTTCTTAACTGTTTCTAAAACTTGAGGTAAGATATTTCTTATTTCTGTTCGTGTTTTTTGTTTGAGGTCGTCAATGCTATCTAGCTTTGTTGTATTCACTTTATTTTTAAGATTCCCCCATCAAAATTCGAAAGGTGAAAGATCTAGCCATTCGATTGCACTTCTTCGTCCTATCTAAGGGTATCATTTAAACAGTTTCTTAGAAATCGACACCAAATACTTTCACTTGGTAATATCGGATCTATCACATTGAGTTATCAATTTGCCAGAGCAGGAACAACGTCATTTCTAATGAGATCAAAATATTTTACCGCTGTCAAACCCCCACTAATAAAAATTGGACCAATTATATGGTTACCTGGCCAGACGCTTTTGGGGACATTGCGTAGAGATTTGTATTTCATGCATCCAATGAGGCGAAAAATAGAAAAGAAGAATGACTTGATGGAATGCCACCAGGTTCTGAAGTCAAAATTCCTGACAAGTCAACCTATGTGGATAGTGAAATATTTATGGTTGGTTAAAGATCTATTTTCTCTCAAGAAAACCTCAAAGTAAGGTACTGCTAATTTTAGATGAGACTTACCTCCCATACTACTAACGTAGATTTACTAGAATTCGCAGAAGAAGACGATATAATTTTGTTTTGTCTTTTTTTAAATCTCTGAAAGGAAATTACTATGATGCATGTAGACACATGTTAAGAAATAACCCAAAGAAAGTTTTAAACAGATTGCACTTTGGAAAGCTATTAGGGGAAAGTTGAGGAAAATCAACCTCAGCCCATAATGCTATTTCAGCATTCAGATCAACGGGAAATATTACCTTTTAATTCCGACTATGCATTTTTGACCGTAAATCCTGATTGCTCTATAGAAAACCGATTACAAAATGAAACAATTCAAACAAGACCAGGAACTCCCCAAGCAGGTCGAAAACGATATTACCCCCAACAAACCAACAGCTGCTGAAGATACTACTGCCGGAAAAGCACTTGACGAAGTTTTCCCTGTAGCTATCGTAAGCGTTACTGCAAGAAGAGCGCGTAAAAAAATTTCAGGGGAAATTACATCACTAGAATTTATTAAAAGAAAAAGAGAAGCACAATGCAAGAAAAAAGTTCGCGATACCACAACGAAATCAGTAGAAAAAAATGTAACGAAAATTTAGTCAAGGGCATCACCTTTTCGGATGATGAAGCAGACTTCATACTTTTTTAATTTTATTTTTTGTTATTTTGTATTTTGTAACTATACCAAAAGGAATACGAAAGCTTGGTTTTTTTTCTGTACAAATTTTCAGGTTTTTATTCTTATTAATAAAAAAAAACCTTTACTTCTTAAAATGGTAGTCTTAAACTGGAAACTTATCTTAATCTTATCTAGTGTTGTCTAGTCAATTTTATTCTGTAGATACATGACCTAACAATGACTAATTAATTGTTTTTATACTTTCAGATAAAAATTTCAAACAATGCAAGCCTTAATAGCATTATTAACCATAATTCTGGTATCAATTTACTATTACTACCAGAGAAAGTTCTCGTATTGGCGAAAAAAAGGCGTTCCTTGTCTGAATCCCATCTTCCCTCTAGGAGACCTGAAGGACCTCTGGCGAAAACCCAGAATACAACAATTCGCCGACTTGCACAAGGTTTTCAGAGAACGAGGTGAAAAAATCGGAGGCATATACATATTCGCCACGCCAGTGCTGGTGTTGACCGATCCAGAACTCATAAAAACCATCTTAGTGAAAGATTTCCATTATTTCGTCGACAGAGGCTTATATATGAACGAAGAGAAGCAACCGATACAGGCGAATCTGCTATTCCTCGAAGGCAACAGATGGAAACAGCTGAGGCAGAAGTTGTCGCCCACTTTCAGCTCGGGAAAGATGAAGATGATGTTCGCTACGATGCTCCGTTGCATCCGTCCTCTCGAGGAGATCATAGCGAAGATGGCGAGGGCGCAGGAAGCTGTGGAAATCAAGGATATGATGGCCAGACTCACGACGGACGTGATAGGAACTTGCGCCTTCGGCATCGAATGCAACAGCTTCGAGAATCCCAATTCAGATTTTAGGAGATGCAGCAACAGGGTCATGCAGGAAACGCCCATGAAAGCGCTTAAGAATAGTTTCCTAGTAACCTGCGGGAAGCTCGCAAAATCCTTGGGGGTAACCATGGTGAATAGGGAGAGCGACGAGTTCTTCACTAAAATGGCGACTGAGACTTATAACTATCGTAAAGGCAACAATATCATACGAAATGACTTCATGCAATTACTGATAGACCTGAAGGATAAACGGGATGATCCCATCACAATGAACGACCTGATCGCTCAGGTGTTTCTCTTCTTTTTGGCTGGTTACGATACCTCTTCAGCCACACTTAGTTTTTGCATGTACAATTTGGCCTTGCACCCTGAAGTACAAGAGAAGCTAAGGGGCGAAATCAAAACGGTCTTGGGCAGATGCTCCGGCGAAGTTACCTATGAAAGTTTGCAAGATATGAAATACATGGATCAAGTTATCAATGGTAAAATGAAATAAATGCGTTTATTTAATGGATCTTTTCAAAACGGTGAATTTTCAGAGAGCATGAGGACTTTCCCAGTACCAGCGTACATAATTCGTATATGCACAGAAACTTATCGAATCCCCAAGACAGACGTGGTAATTGATAAAGGCACGAGAGTGTTTACCTCTCCATTGGCGCTACATAAAGATCCAGCATACTTCCCTGATCCGGAAAGATTTGATCCCGATAGATTCTCCGATGAAAACAAGAGAAATATAATCCCTGGGACGTATATTCCTTTCGGTGATGGTCCTAGGATTTGCATAGGTGACCTGTTTTTATAAATGTAATCAAGTTAATGAGACAATTTCTTACAGGTATACGGTTTGCAATGATGCAAATGAAAGCGGCCCTTGCAATTCTGTTGCGCGACTATGAATTCACCATCAATCCGAAGACCAAAGTACCGCTGGAATTGGATTTTGGGTTCATTATATCAGCTAAAGGAGGAATTTGGTTGAATGCCAAAGCGGTGTCTTAAATGAATTATTTCTTTACTGTGTTTGTATTTGTGTTGACAATTATTTTTTAGTGCAAATTATAAACGCTAATTAATGGATATTGATGATATTGTAGCTTAAGTAATATTTTTCAAATAAGGATAGAATAATGTTTTTAAATGTTATATTAGGATGAATTGGAACAACAATAACAATTACAACAATTTAGTCTATTGACTCAATTGTAAGTACAAAACAAGTAATCATCATGTGTTGTTTCTTGTTCTTTTTTTTGTGTCTCTTCAGATGTCTCCTTTAAGCATTTTCTGTTTTATTTTTTTTCGGTATTGTATATAATTTAGATTTTTTATTGTATTTGGTAAATTGCTATATCTATTTATTACGCCTGCTTCTAGAATTTTTTCATATTTTTTTTTTTGTTTTACTGTATTTATTCGTATGTGTGATATTCTTCTTTTTCCGTATCGGTGTACGTCTCTGATAGTTCTTAACTTTGTATTTGTTTTTATGAGCTTCTTTTTGATTTTACGTTTTCTTTTATTTAGATTGAACAATTATTTATTTAAACAAACACCAACTATACTGTTTACAAAATGTATGTATAAACACAAAAAAAAAAAAAATTTCAACACGTATAGCAAGCGTTGCCATGCACTGTTTTTCCGCCTTCATTTTTCATCCGAGCATACGAGATGGTGCACTCTTCTCGAACTAACGGTATCGAAGGCGTCGTTGGTTTGGTCGTTTGGTCCTTCCTACATGTTGTACTGCTGCTATACCTCCATCCTTATCTTGCTTTTAAATTTAACGTGTTTTAGTGTCTTTGTCTGTTTTGGTAGTTTATTGTATGTTTTGATCGCATCAGGTGTTGGAAATTTTTCATATTTGTAACTCGTGTTTTTTTCTGTTCTTAGGTGCGAATCCTTCGTATTTTGTGTGTGTGTGTGTATTTCTGTATTAGGTGTGAATTTGCAAACAGTTTTCATTAATTTGTTGTCGATTTTGTGTATTGTAAGGAGATTTCTGAATGTTATTAATTGTTGTAAATTTAGTTCTTGCGTCTTCTCGTAAACGTCCTTCGATGGTGTCCATTTGTCCATGTTATACAGTGTCTTTAGTATCTTCTTCTGCTGTCTTTGTAGTTTACTTAAATTTTGCTTAGTTGTATGGCTCCATATGTTTATTAGAAAGCTAATATGGGACGTAAATGTGCTGTGATACACAGACTTCTTCAGATATTCTGGTACTATGTCTTTAATTTTCCGCATTCCTGCTATAATCATCATATCAAATTTTTTACGTGGGTATCCTGTTTTAGGTCATTTTGTATGGTTAATCCTAGATATTTTATTTGGCAGGTTTGAGTTATGGTTTGTGTTTTAATCTTGATGTTAAAAGTGGGTTTATTTGTTTTCTTTTTTTTGTAAATACCATGTACTCTGTCTTGTTCTCATTTATCGTTATTAGATTATTATAGCACCAATCTTCTATTTTTTCCACATCTTTTATAATGTGTTGCTGCAACTGTTCGTCGTTCTTGCTAGAGCAAACGATGCATACATCATCTGCGTATGCATATATTCTCCGTGGATCTTCAAATTAAAGATGTCATCTGTATAGGCTATGTACAATATCGGTGGTATATTCCCTCCATGGGGGATTCCATATTCTGCTTGTAGATGTAGACTTTCTATTTTGTTGACTATTGTTGTTTGTTCTCTATTTGATAAATATGTTTTATTAAGTTTCTATTTGCGTTCTTTATCCCCAGAGCATCAATTTTTTCGACGAATTTCGTTTTGGAGATAGTGTGAAACGCTTTTTCATATCTAGGAAAAGTACTACTACCGTCTTGTTTTTCTCTGTTTTATTCTTTATTTTATTTATTAAGTCAATTCTAGTAGATATGGTTCCCCAGTTTTTTTTGAAAAGCATATTGATTTTTATGTATGATGTTTTAGTACATGCTAGATATTCCCTTAGTTGTATTTGTATGCTTTTTTCTAATATTTTGTTTAATGTGGAAAGTAGACATATTGGGCGATAATTTCAATCTTTGTCTTGTTGCCTTTTTTATGGATAGGTATGATTATCGTACGTTTTAAGGAGTCAGGGTAATTGTCCACTTTTTACAATGTTGTTGGTTAATTTTACCAATATTGGTGGTTATTTATTTCTGTTTTGTTTTAATATATTTGTAGTTATTTTGTTATCTCTGATTGAGTGTAAAATTCTGGTATGTAAGGAATTATATGGCAGATAAGATGAGTGCATTTTCGTTTGTATAATATGAGATGCAAATTTTAAATTTTCCTTGACATTTTGCAGTGTATACTTTTTGTATTTTATTTTATTCCACCATCTTTTAACCTTAATTCACCTTGTATGGCGAGGATCTATTTTACCCGTCGCTTTTCAGCAAACCCCACGCGCTGTAAAGTTGACGCGATTCGAAGACATACACAAGCCCAAAAAGTCTGCCCCGCGGGAATCCAAAGCAAATTGAAGTCTAAACATTTTAAGTTGTCCCGTAGAGCGAGCGGATTTGTTCAACGTATGTACGGTGGATGGAAAGAAACCGCACGTCGGCAAACATTATTATATACGTCAAATATGGTTGTCGTATATCGAAACGAAATGCAATATAAGGGACGTGACATTTTTATTTGTTTACGTTCCCAAAACCAAGACGTATCCATGCACATTGGTTTTGGGTACATTTTTAGAAATAAATCTATATATATATATATAAAAAAAGGAAAAAGTGAGGCAGATCAAACTGGATATTTATTGATTTAGGAAAGATCAAGATATACAAGATATCAAACGACAAAAGAAGATTGAAATATAGAGTCTTTTATAAAGACCACCGCTATATTTCTACGTTTCAGCAATAAAACATAAATTTGCTTTGACTTTTATTCGCAAAACAAAAAAATCAGAATTTCTATTGTAAATCACTTTTATACCACTGCTGCTAGTCATATTTAAATCTCCCGCAATTATTTACAATTTAAATTGTCAGGTTGGTCATTAAAATGGCACGAAATAGTTATTTTAATATCTTTAATAATATCTGCAGAGAACTTAAATTTGTCTACCAGGAATATAAAAACTGAATTAGAAATATATTTGTTTTATCAGTGCGTAAAATAAAAAAAAATTATAATACGTAATCAGTTATTCTATTGTCATGTCGGCTGTCACTTGAATAGAATTCATTCGTTTTAATTGAAGGAATTCGCTTTCCGCCTGCACGCATTCGCAGCTAACCGTCATAAGCAACAGTATAGTTGGTATAGCAACGGCCGATGGTAAACACAATTTGCGAAGCAACCTATTTAAAGGGTCAAGTGTCAATTCGTTGCCATGTTTTAACGTCATTGTCCATATTAGTTATATAATTAACGGACACTCTTATATCTGGGATTCGTTATTCGAACAGTAAATACAGCCTTGCTCTGTTTTCTATGCTAGAATTACTATATTAGATTTCTGATTGTTCAAGGTAATTTGCAAATGATGGTAGCAAGCAATATGGAGTGGTGGTCCACTTATCGTGGGCCCCCAAAAAATTTGGAAGCAGTCAGTTTCATGAAAAAGAGTTTCAAGTAAACGTTTTACTACAAGAAGTGTCCTATCTGATGGTTAAGCAGTCGTACACCAAGGAGAACGTATGAAGGTCATACGAAGGTCAAGCTTTTTTTTTTAAATAGAACATGGTATTTTTTTTTTACAAATTCTGAACAAGGATGTAATTGCGAGTAGAAAAGTGGCCTAAAATTAAGATTCAGCGAAATATTCAAGAAAAACAAAATATAAATTGGAAATAATACATGAAAACATAGTATTTTCAAAGCAATAATGTGGACGTATTACAAAATAATTAATAACAGATAAGTCATATTTGAAACAGCGGATGTAGGTAATTACAAAGGAATTAAATGGGTATAAGTTTGTTTTTTATAATTGGATATTAATAGGTCGTATGAATTAGTTGCTTGTTGTAATAATAGGTTATTTGTTGCCCCTTAATCCGGGAATACCATCGCAACTTTGTATTTGTAATCCCTTGCAGCTGCATAAATACCTTACAACCTAGGTAACTGACTTATTGTTACTTGTATCGCTGTGATAGGAAGAAATATTCGCGCAGCGAGTCGTTTGTATGCCGTAAGATACCCTGATAGACACCAGCCGAGTCGTACGACCTTTCGTCGTGTTGTACAACAGTTCACTACCACAGGAAGTATTGTGAAGAAGAAAAAAAATCGAAAAATGTTACCGATGAAAACGCGCAAATTGCTGTTCTAGCGGCAGTGGCTCATTATCCACACATCAGTACTAGAGAAATTGCCGACCAGTCTGGAATCTCACGAACTAGTATTGGTCGAATACTGAAACACCAAAAATCAGTGAATGAACCAATTGAAAGATACTTAGATCCGCAAATAGAAATTATGGAACGCGGGAACGCTAATCTGCAACCACCAACAGAACAGCCTTGTTGGTCCCTTCCGATCATAATGTCATTCCACCACAATTATAAATTTTAAATAGTCGACCAGTAATTGCTTTCGTGGCATGCTAACACATCGAGCAATTGTCACAATAATTGTCTATGCTAGAGAAGATATACATGACGTTAAATCGATTAGGGCACGACGTCTTGTCCGTCCTTCCAGTCCTGTGACAGACGTAAATTAAACGAACCATTATTGGCGGAGGAGCCGGTTCCGCGGCGTATGTAATTCATTAGTGTTAATCCGGCTACCGCGCTCTATCCCTTCGAATTAGTTTAACGGTAATTCGATTAGCCGGAGAAACTTCCGATTCATCGGATAATTTTCATCGAAATTCCGCGCTGGGTGTCGCGAAACAGACACCCAATATAGTGGGGAGTAAGTATCGGTCCTTGCGGAACACACTATAGGGATCGTGATGGAATTACAAGAGCGGCGTGAAGGATTAAGGTGATAAGGTAAGTTGGTATGGTGGATTTTGCAAATCGTATATACAGTGGTGAACTTACAAATAGGTACAAAGCAAATCACTTTAGTGTTAGCCGTATAACTCTGTTGCTTATCATTAATATCATGCGACATCCCTTGGTAAGTGTCCACAAACACATTGTAAGGTATACACTAAAGGTAATGTAAATATCGCTGGAAAACAGTGCTGGTTATACCCCGATAACAAAAATTTCAGATTCACTGGCTTGGTGATGACTAAAGAAATTTACATCCTAAACAACATTATGCTTCCATACGCAGATTAAATATGAAACATGCCGATTATTTGGATTTATCGACAAGATATTAACCCTAAACACACTTCCAAGTGTTATCAAGATTGGTTGCGTGACCATAACGTACGACTTTTAGATTGGCCGGCACAATCGCCACAAGTTAATCCATTTCAAAACTTATGGAAGTGTGATATAGAAAAATCAAAATTCGTTTGTGGGCCCACGGCGAATATGAGCTTTATCGAGAACGATTCCGATTTATTCGAGCTCTGCGTGTTTTCAACTGCGCGTCAGACATCGAATTTTATTAGTAGCGTATTCCCTCGGAGTTTAATTGATAGCGAAGCGTGGATGTGCAAATCATCTAACGTCCATTCGTTCCGAGAATTATAATCAAGTACATACGGGATATTGATTGAATTAACTTCATCTATTCAACTCTCTAATAACAATTAGGTTGAAATATGTAAGTAAGATCTATTTTTAGTTTGATTAGCTTATAGGCGCGGGTCGCCCGTATAATAGATTTCAACGCTACGCGAATTGACATTGGAATCGTTCGCGAGATATCGAAAGCTGGACTTTCGCATATAACCGTCAGCATACCAAACGAATCAAATAAATTACGGGACGATTATCGGCCGCAATGGATTTTATTAAGTGTAATTTATTTACGGAGAAATTATTAGATTAATGCAGATTGAACTACGACGTATCTCACTTAGGCAGCATGCGAATGAATTGTTTTAATTTGAGGTGTTTGTGTGGCGATCTAGTTTTCTTGGATGAATGGAAATATCCTAAATAGTATTTTAGTTTTTTTTTAAATTCGAGAACACTGGTTGCTCTTTTTATGTTGTTAGGAAGTTTATTATAAAAAATAATCCCGCTATACGCTGGGCTTTGCTCGAAGGCTTTAGTATTATGAACCGGTATGGTTTTATTTAGGCAAGTACGGGTAGTCATAGTATTGTAAATATCGCTGTTTTTTGTAAAGCGATCTTCATTGATCTTTAAGAAAACCAACACTTCATATATATACAGAGAGGCAAGAGGTAGAATACTTAACTCCTTGAATAATGGACGACACGAAGAAGAGGAAGGCACACACAGCATGCAACGAATGATTTTCTTTTGCAATACACAAATAGTTCTCGCTCCAGGCACCGCACCCCAAAACACAATTCCGTAGCGCATACGTGAATCCACATAAGCAAAGTAGAAAAGCCTAAGTGACTCCACACCGACGCTACCCCTCAAGGACCGAATAGGTTACAGTGGTCCGCGAATTTCAGCCTCCGATCGACTGTCAAACCCAAAAAGCTAATGCTGTCGCCTTCTGGCACCGACTTGCCACCGAACAAACTACTGCCACCACCAACCGCCACCAACGAAAACCTCAACAACCCCGTTTTTTCAGTGTTAAGGGACAACTCATTGCTGCTGCACTAGTCAGCCATATCACAAATTAGTTTTGTTGTTGCATTGGATGCACACTCAAGTGATGTCGCTGTTACAATACAGCTGGTGTCATCAGCATACTGCGCCAGTGTACAGTTGTTCAAGGTAGACTGCAGACCTTGAACCTTGTGGTATAACCACAGGTTATGTCAATTATTGAAGAATTGTGTGTTCGAATTATATTTGCATTCTCCGCCCTAGTACTAACTACAGCCTTCCTATCAAAAAGACACAAAGACAAAAGATCATAAGCCACGCCAAATATGCCTAGCGATTGTAATTTCTTAAGCAAGAGTGAATGATCTACCACATCAAAGGCCCTAGACAGGTCAAAGAAAACGCCCGTAACAAAGCTTCTTTTATCTAGTGCTTCAAAAACCTTACTCAGGGCATGTTCAATTGCACTACAGGTAGTTTTGTCAGCTATAAATCCAAATTGAGTCGGTGACTGCAGATTACTGCTAGTTAAGAAGTCGACAATTTCTTGTGCATGTACATAAATATCTGCAGTATAGTCTATTCTATATTATAAGCTGAATGCCCCGTTCGAATACGATTTCCTGCTCTATTCTAAACAAGGAAATATTAACCCATCCTTGGGCCTTTAATTCCATACTCGCTTTTTTATATAACCCCTCTTCAAATTACAATAGAACAGAAAAAACTATAAACCCAAAAGCGGAGTCAATAATATCAGAATTTAACACCCCGAAACCGCTATTAATAAAACCCCCGACAAAAAAAAAAGAATCACTAGCCACCTATCACCCCAAAAACGACTGGTCATACGCGCGTCCTTCCCTAAGAAAACCCCACTCGAGCGAACGTGTTGTCGCTCATCGCTTGGTGATCACCAGCAGGGGCGAGAGCATCCCAATATGTCATCTCTTTTCCTCGCCCTATCTAATCCCAATAGCAGATACATAGTGCTTACCGCTTCGCAGGCGAACAATGCACGGCCGATTACCGTTAAGTCAATGGCAACCGGATGACGGCACATGCGCCGCCGGAAGTATGACTGCGCGTCCGCTCCTACGGAAACGGAAGCTCGGAAAATGTCTCTCCGGCGAGGGGCAGGCCCGAGCGGCGACTTCCTGTCCGCGCATGTTGTCTCAGCATACTTAGTGACCTTTAAATCGGCTAAATCGACCGAATCAGCCATTTGTTACATGATCGTGAAGAATTCGAAACAGTTACATTAATAATATATGTTATAATAAAATAATGGTCCTAATACAACACCATGCGGTACTTCAACAATATTTTTTCTAATTCGATATTACAATAAAGCTAAAAGAAATAACGACGCGCTGCAATGATTATTACCGCACACTGTGCTGTAAAAAACTCGCATCACAATGACTTTTCTTCACTGATTGGAGGGGAAAATAAATGTTTTTCCAGACAGTTTAATGGTTTCAAAATAGCACCATGCGGTAATATAAAAAGTTAAATAAAAGAAACATGTATAACAGATTTTATAATTGCCCGGAAATATGCACAGACATGTTTTTAAAGAATTAAGAAAAATTCTCATACAACACCTAGCCTGAGTCCAAAAGAAACCGGGTATTAATCTTATTAATACCAACATGACTGCTAACGTCTTTTTTCGTCGTTAAACTAGATAAAATTCTTCCGTAATGCAAGAAGATGTGGTACTTTAAACACAATTTTAATTTGGAATATATAATATAGAAGAGTGAATGAAAAGGAATGGATTTAACTCTTTGCGTAAGTCGTTGTTTGAATCGTGCGCTGGTAAATTTCCATCGTCTTGTCCTTTTCTAGAATTCGAAGATACAATTAAGTAATTAACTGTATTCATATGTTCCATTAGCGCTTATTAAGTTCGTCAAATGAATTAATTAGAGCCACGCATCTACTTAGGTTTGTTGGCAGCATGCTCCCATGTTGCTTGTATTGTTTCATATTATGCTTTATGATTTAGAAGAGACTGGGCTATTCTTTTTTAATAATTGATATTTGTTTTATTTCCTTCTGTGTTTTTTTTTTATATAAAAGTATGTCAAGGAATAAACAGATTACTTATTAGTTTTTGAGTGTGTTGTAGCGAATTTCTGTAATCAAATAATTTTCTTTTTTTAATGTTATGTAAAATAATAACACGTCTATTCTACTCAAGAACTACAGATATGCTATTATTATTATTAGACACCTATATTTTTTGCTAATAATCAAAGTAAGGTGAGTCCAAAATAAAAATAAAATTGAAGTGTTTAGGTTTTCGTTTTTATGATTTTACAACAGTTTTTATAGATACTTTTCCTAGATCTATTAACTTTTTATGCATGTTCACGTTTCTGAGATGACAGTTTTTTACGCACTGAAAAAAGTATTGCAACTATATTAAAATCATACAGAAATGCAACAAATTATTAAGATTCTTTATTAAAATACTATTTATTTAAATTAGGAGTTTTTATTTTGAACTCACCTTAGTTTGATTATTCGAAAAAAAAAAAAATATAGATGTCTAATACATCTGAGCATATCTGTTAATTCAAACTAAATTCATAACAATTTCTTTACATCTAGTTATGAGTCATATTCTTTGTTAACAATACCCAGGTAGAATTTCGATCTCGCGCGTTATAGCGTTGGATCGATGATTCACAATAATATGCAAGGTCATCTGATATACTAGTATGCAATAAATGTGATGACAATAAACCCCTTTATCACTACTCAAGAATAATACTAATTAATAATAATAATACATAATTAACAGTTATTTTTTGCAAAAAAAACTGAAAATACTAAATATTTCCGAAACAGTTGAAGATAGGTGTAGGAAAATGTACATGAAATATGTGTAGAATTTTCTGAAGGATCCCAAAATTAAATAATATACAGGATGTAGCATTTAAAATAAAAAAAGTTGTTATTGGCCATTGTTACATGACGCACCATGGATGAAAGGTTCCTGGTGAAAAAAATGCACAACTAAAAATACCAATCGACGTGTTCCTTCAAACATGCATCCATTTATTTATTAACGAATTTATGGCATTTGACTGATACAAGTGTATAATTTCTTCAATGACTTTAGAGATATTGGAAAAACGGATGTAAATCATTTTAGGGACTATCGATCAAACATCTCTCGTGGTAAATATGGACGCATATTTGACGAAAAACAACAATCACGTCTTTTGGGTACAGGGAGAACAAAAAAATAGCTGCATCGATGATTTATTGATGACCGTCATCGTAAGAACTCGAATAAAAACGCAATTAGAGGCATGGGAAATTATTTTTCTGGGCGTGCCCGTAGCGAAACGCAATTAAGATTTCACTTTGTGACGGGAGGTCGGGGTGGTCGCGTGGCGGGCGCGGGCCGGCGCGACGCGACGCTCCACGGCCCTCTCTGTCATTTAAATGAGCCGTATGCAAATCGGGCACGCTTTACCGCTTTCGCGAGCACGCGGTGTTATTATTCTGCCATTACGTGTTTGTTCTTTATTAGGGCGATCTGTCGTTGCGTAAGCTAGTGGTATAAACATATGTGCCGGAGTAATAATTTTGTGTGCGCGCATACATACATACACTACCGTTCATATATTTGGGAACGACTAAGAAAAACTCGAAAAAATAAATTGTGTTTGATATGGAAGAAATAATAATAATAAATTACAAATAACTGTTTGTTTTCATTCTAATTAAAAAAAAAACCTGTATTTTTGAATCGTCCCCAAATATATGAACGGTAGTGTACGTAGGGATTTTAGTGTTTGAGTTTTCGCGGAGACATCGCTGGACAACCTTGTGGAAACTGATTTTAGATTTACTGCATTTTGTTTTCGAACGTGGGATCTCCTAGCAACCTTTCAGATTTAGCAATATCAGATTCCTTTCTATTATACCTTTGGCTTTATATTATTGTGATATCAAAAATGTTGCTATTACATGAAACTTATATTTAACTGATAAAATGTATTTAAACATGCTAAACGATGCAATCAATCACAGAACACACTTTGATCACAGAAAAGTTAGAGCAAGATACAGATTGTTACACTTCATAAACATAATTTCATATTTGTACCGATTCTTTTTTACCCCCGTGTATAGTTGTCATATGGTATTATTTTCGATTCTAAAAATAGTATCTGCGCATACTTCCTAATATCAGTCTCTCTGATTCGTCAACCAATGACTCGCTCGCATTCAGTTGCAACGCACCCTCTAATTGGGCGTTCGACGTCACGTTATCGTAAGGGTAGTTTGTTGTCATACCGAGGCTATATAAGGAAGCCGCAGTTCTTCTGCGTAAGTTTTTCTCATCCCCGACGCCAGATCGACGTTTTATTACCGATAAAAAGCAACAATTTCTATGCCTACCGCTGCCTTATGCCATCAGCCTTGTGCTGATTTAAGAGGTACTATCCCGAGCTCAGCAACGCCTTACCTAGTGGGTTTCACCGAACAATAAATAAGGTTAAAAGTGTTTTATTTAGAAACTTCGCCCAGCAACAACATACATATGGGATAAACCCCAAGTCATTTATTTTAGCAGTCGCTTGACATATGTCGACAGCTGGTTGACACATAACTGTTACATTCAGTGTTTTGGTAGGATAATTTAATGCATCTGCCAAAACACATTGGATTTTAATGCACGTTATGTCAGTTTGACATCAGATAAACTGTTCGCAAGTGGATTTTACCATGGTAACAAATGCGTAAAATGAAAATGTGTTTTGACTTTTGGTCAATTATTATGGTTTTTATATTTTGGCTCGTTAAATTTGTAAATAATTAATCGATTGTAATTTCTTTATTCATTGTTTCATTACCAATAATTTGTAGCGCTACCTCCTGAAGATGTTATAAACTTATAATGAACTATTGAGGTTCCTTGACGAAGTCCAATCGGTACTCCTTGTTACTATTATATATAAGTATTACACTAGTTGCTACATTGTACTGTTTGGCAATAAATGAATAAAGAAATAAATAAAAACAAAAAACCTAAATTCCCATTTTCCGTACACTTTGTTAATAATTACATTTTCTGAAAAAGTACCGAGTTGATTTCTGTGTTACGACGATATATGTTTTTCAAGAATCAGTTATATGTCTATGATTTAGCTGCCTGCAAGTGTAGTTCTATTGTTCTCCGTACAGTAAACTTCTAAATTAAATAGGAACTGCCTTTAATTGTGGTTGTAGAGACTCTGGACCTGCCCTAAGTCAGTTCAGATATAAGAATAGCTAATATTCGATCTAATCTAATCGGAGTGTGTTTCGCGTTGCCACAAGTGCCGTCGCGACGTCTTTACTATCTCTCGCCTCTTGAATTCCTCGCCCGTATAGACATACGAACCGGAATGCCACTTCCACAGGGCAAACTTGCGCCCGGGCGCCGCTTATTACTAACGCAACATCTCTCCGGAATCGTCGGTGGCGTCGCCCAGACCCCAGTCGCTTTGATCCGAGCTAGTCTGCTAATTATCTGATTAATTAATTGCACATTCACTGTAATTTGAACGCTGTTTATTTATGAGCAACAACATTAATGTAATTACCGCAGGTGTTCCGAGGAGGATTTTACCGTAAATCCGTTTATTTTGCTCCGGGCCCCGTACTGCTCTAGCAAACTAGGAAGGTGAGGTATATATTAGGTTGTCTATGAATACAAATTGAAATGCCTACGGGATTAGCTAAATTGGGGAATATGGGAGCTGATGTTACTGACTACTTTTCTGTCGAGGTTTTGCAATTAAACATACTTAAAAACTACATATGTAATTATTACTATAATATGGTAGTGAAAATGGTATGCCTTAAAATGTATAAAAATAAATTTAAAGGCATCACAAAACATGTTAAATTTAATGTAGCAGATGACTTTCAACTAATGTTAGGTCTGTCGCGTACGTGAACGCCTACAATTCCCCACGTAAGTACTGCTAAAAATAAAGCGAACATTGTACGCTTTTAAAGCGTATGTAATGGACCCAATACTTTCAAGGTTATATTGCTGAAGTAATTTTTTCCTTTCTTGCTGATCCAAAGAAACTAAGGAACTATGTGAATCAGCGTTAAAACAATACCCGTATTATCGGATTTATCGTTGTAGATGACACCTACATTGAGTCTCCTGACGAAATAGTCAATGGTTTTACTGCAGACTTTGCGTCCGAACGATGATTAAGTTCCTTTGGATGCAACCTTCTCCGATGAAAATATACTGAATGTTTGGCAATTTACTGAGAGCGGGGTGTTTTGGGTATTCTCTAAAAGCAATGGGGCCTACATTCATTGTCAGAGATCGTAGATATGTTTGTTCTACAGCGATCACTCTTACACATCTACAATTTAACTCTCAACGTAAATTATCTGATTGTTGAAAAGTTTCAAGAGTAGCTCCGGTTTACAAATCTGGAGATAAAAATGATGTGAAGAATTACAGGCCGATTTCATTAATTTGTAACATTGCTAATTTTCCTACTGTACAACATAACCTAATTTTATGGAAGTTAGATAACTTTGGTGTTTCTGATAACTTGATTCAAGCCCTTATATTTAATTTGCAGCAGCGTACTAACATCATAGAATAACATGGTTTTACATTTTATTCCTACATCTCTCAAGCTGTAGGAGTACCTCAAGGGTCTACTTTGGAACCATCATTGTTATTTATTATGATCATCAATGATATTACCACACAATTGTCGTCCATTATTTGCCTATTTTATGTAGATGATCTAAAGATATTTCGCAGGATTAAAGACTGTACAATACTAGTTGGAACTGCTTGAGCAATGAAGTTTGGAGAATCATCTGCATTCGAATATAAACAGGATTATGAGTGTCATGCGACAAAAGAATACTATAATGTACACTTATAGAGTTTATGGCTCGTCCCTGAGGAGATGTTGATGTTTTGAAGGACATCCGTATGGTATTTAATGCAAGAATTACCTTCAATTCGCGTATGGTTCATCATTTTTAAGCCTGCTTGGATTTTTGACCAGAAGTTCTAGATATTTTGTTAATGTTGCACTTGAATCTTACTTGGTATCAGCGAAAACAATTTACTGAAATTAAACATAGAAATAATATAGGAACGATACAGATCTGAAACAATAGACAATTCTATTGGAGTCCCACAAGGATCAATGTTGGGTCCACTACTATTTGTTGTTTTTATAAATGACTTGCCGCATAACTTGTCTGGTATTTCAATTAGGGATGCCAAATACTTTTTGGTGTTCTACATTCTTTCCAGATTTATCAAAATCGGAGAGATACACTTGGGTGTCTTTCCTTGTCAGTAATATTGTTCCTTTTCTTCCTAGTTTGTTTATGTCCACTCTTAATGAAGCATACTTTATACATATTTATTATAAAGCGAATATTAATAATTCCACATATTTTTACAATTTGACTTTTTAAAATGAAACGCCTGGGATATTTATTACGTAATAGCAAACTAATAAATTCTCCTAATTCAGTGCGGATAGTAGGAGCTAGGATGTGGTGATCCCGGTGCGACCTCTCCAGGACCGTTCCCCTCTTACAACCGGAGGAATGCGGGTTGATTTTACAATGTTTATGATTCTATTAAGGTCGCATAAGCTAGCTCTAATAGGGAATTAAGGTAATTTAGTCGCTATGCGGAAAATGAAGTTATGAAGATACCTCGCCGCAGGCCTCGCTCGGCGCTCGTTTTGAGAACAGCGAAGAGCGAGTCGTCCGGGCGCCGCCGCCATTGTGCCATAATTCGGAATTACACGTAATCTAGTTTCAGTTTCGCAATTTAATGAGGACGATGCGTATTTTACCCGTAACGTCTATTTTTCTGCCGGTATAGGGAGTTATATAGCATTCCATTTCGGACGGAAATTGAGATTATATTAATTTACGATGCTGTGCTATAAGGGATAACGGAATTGGTAAGGACGAGATGAATGTAAAAGGATAATTACTTATTGCTAATATTAAATTAAATATATACGGTTTATCATATTGCATAAAACAACAAATTTTTTTTTTTAATGATGATTATGATGATGATTGAATGATTGTGGGAGTGCATTATACAATTTAACATCCCAGACATCGATATAATTTCTTGTGGATGTAAGCCGATGGTACGATGGTCATAGGTCATCTCTACCGCGTGTATTGTGTTGGTGGGATTAACCACTTTCGAAGAAGTCGCTTCTGTGTTCGCTTACATACTTTAAAGCTGCATATATGTAAACAGATGCCAAAGTAAGTCTGTTGCTCCGCCTAAACCACCCCCTACATGATTCGATATACAGGGTGAATCTCAATATATGCCACAAACTTTAGGAGCTGATTCCTGAGGTTATTTTGATCATAAAAGTTCATAAGAACATATGTCCCAAACTGCTTATTTCTAAAGTTATACAATGTTTAGTAGTAAGTTAACATAATTAATGTTCTTATTATAAATTAACAAAATAATTAGTAAAACAAAATTAACTTATAGTAACTGTTGAAAATGACCGCCTCCAACTGCAATCCAAGCTTCTATCCTCCGTTGTATTGACTGGCGAGTCCGTTCGAAAATACCAGGGATATTTCGAATTGTTTGAAAAGCTGCGATAATACGATTTCTCAGTTCATCGATATTTTCAATGGGAGTCGGATAAACTAAAGATTTAAGGTGACCCCAGAGAAAAAAGTCCAAACTATTTAAGTCTGGAGACCGAGGAGGCCACGGTTGTGGACCTCCCCGTCCTATCCACCGATTTGGATGCGTATTGTTCAAAAACTCGCGAGCAACTAAACTAAAATGCGCTGGAGCACCGTCATGCATGAAATACATTTGTAATCTTAATTGTAAGGGAACTTCTTGCAGCAGTAGTGGTAGCTCCTCTTCAAGAAAATTCCCTCGAAAAATCCTCTTAGATAGGACACTCGTGTCATCAGCAAACATGCACACCTCCCCGTTTATAACACTGTTTGGAAGATCGTTGACCATAATTAGGAATAGCAGTGGTCCTAAGATGGATCCCTGTGGCACTCCATAATCTATAAGTTGTAGGGTCAATTTTTTCCAACGCCACTCACACAAGTTGATGCCTGTTTGAGAAATAAGACCGTAATAAATTTATAATATCGTGGTTTCTCTAGAAGTATTTGTGTATCCACTGAATCAAAGGCCCCTAGTCAGATCTAGCATTTGAATCTGTAAAGTTTTGGGCGATATAACTATGTAGAATCCAGATCAGACATAGCACTGCTAACCTCCATATTCAATCTTAAATTGTAGATGTCTAAAAAAAGCGCGTTTTAGAATACTTGCTTGCTCGTGGCAAAGCTAATCCTAAGATTATATTCGCTAAAAGATTTTAGGCAGTAATATTAATTCTCAAGACTTATTTTCCATAAACAATAGCAAAATGTCAACATAAATCTGTTTTTCTCTTGAATTTTAAACTCATTTCCATATTTCCAACACCCATCCATGTAAATCTTCGTCATAGCAAACACAGACCGAGTTTTGTAACGGTTTCGCGATCGTAAAATCCACAGCCGAGCAATAAGATCTAATTTTGCTCTTTTCCTCATCCTACGAGGTATATCTTGAGAAGGCTAAGGAAAAAAAAATTTACGTTTTTCTACATTATTATCCCGTCCTTCTTTAGTGGAAAAAAGACGCAGCAGTAAAGAATATTAGCGTTATACGCCAGCACCATGTACGCGCGGTTTTTACGGTGGGGGCAGTTCCGAATGCCAGCGAACGCTATTACCATATGCCTCTCACAACTGGGAACTTCGCGTTCCCCTGAAACGTCGGATCGGCTGTGGTTCATTTAAAAAGAAAAGGCACATCCCCTCTGACGACTGTCCCCCATTGTAAATATCGCCGTGGAGGCATTATTTATTTAGGAAGGTAAGGAGTGGGAGTCGCCGCCGCAAACCTCGCTAATGCGAGATTTAGGGGTCGATTTTAAATTGTTAAAAAAGGGAATTACCCGAGCGTACAGTCCTAGGTATGGATTTTGTCTTTGGGAGACGTAGATAATGGTTTACGATGTATGTGACAGATCCGAGGAATTCCCTCATGGATTGCAGCTTCTACATAAGGAACATTTCCAATTCAGTTACAAAAAATCAAGTGAGTTATGCGTTACGGACGATTTTTTGAGAGCTTGTGATTCTTCAAAATCTTTGGACACTGTAAACCGTGAAATGCTTCTAGATGTTTTGAAGGCGAAGGGTTTTAGATGTTTTGAAGGCGAAGGATTTTAGATGTTTTGGAGGCGAAGGGTTTTAGATGTTCTGAGGGCGAAGGGTTTTAGATGTTTTGAAGGCGAAGGGTTTTAGATGTTTCGAAGGCGAAGGGTTTTAGATGTTTTGGAGGCGAAGGGTTTTAGATGTTCTGAGGGCGAAGGGTTTTAGATGTTTTGAAGGCGAAGGGTTTTAGATGTTTTGAAGGCGAAGGGTTTTAGATGTTTTGAAGGCGAAGGGTTTTAGATGTTTTAAAGGCGAAGGGTTTTAGATGTTTTGAAGGCGAAGGGTTTCGACAGTAATGCGCTGACTTTATTGGGCGATATCAGGTAGGGGAAAACCCGCATGCATATATCTGCAGAACTAATTGTGATAGGGCAAACATTCTTGTAATTACCAGGTCAAACTACGTCGGAAATGATATGTTTTAAACGATTTCAAGAGATTGCAGATATTTGACAAAAAATTTCAATTTTTCAAAGTGCGTAAAATCGTGCTTCAAATGGAAGCTATATGCGTATATTTCATAGAAAAATTGTTTTCGCTTCTGGAAAAGATAATATTGGACTTTTCCGATCAAATCTGACCCACAGTTTAATGATTCTTTTAAAGATTGAAGACCCACATGCATATATCTGCAGAACTAATTGTGATAGGGCAAAAATTCTTTAACTATCGTAATTACCAGGTCAAACTACGTCGGAAATGATAGGTTTTAAACGATTTCAAGAGATTGCAAAATATGACAAATTTTGAAGGGGCACCCCTTGGATTTTTGACAGAAAATTTCAATTTTTTAAAGTGCGTAAAATCGTGCTTCAAATGGAAGCTATATGCGTATATTTCATAGAAAAAAAGCAATGAAACCAAATGTTATTTCTCAACCCTTCAGACTTCTGCCAGGTGTACCATAGGGTAGTATACTAAGCCTAATTTTATTCCCTCTTTACATTTCGTCATTTTCTCTACATCTTAATCACACCAAAGCCCATTTTATGCAGATGACTGTCAATTATATTACTCATTTAGAGCGCCAGAATGGGTTGAGGCTGTCGCAAGAATTAATGCAGATTTGGCGAATATAGTCAGCAGAGTTTCTATTGCTTATGGCCTACGTATTAACCTAACCAAGTCCCTAGTTTTAATCTTTGGAAATCACGATCCGTGCAATATTTTAAAACACCTAATTAAAGTTAAAATAAATAACGATACTAGTTAGTGTAAAAATTAAGAATTTATTTATGAATGATTATGGATCATTCGTTTCGCTTTCCAGAACACATTACATACACAATGGTTGCAGACATCGTACAAAAATAGTAAAGATAATAAAATCATCATCCCATCAAATGACCCGACAGTATTATGAACCCCTAATATTAATATCGAGATTTGTGGGGTAAATTTGTTATTCGCTTTATTCAAATGAGATTCGCCCGCGTCTAATGAAGGGATCTGGTATGCATTCTCGCCAGTTCGCAGTGGTCAAAAGCGGAGCCTCCTCACAGAGCCGCTCTAATTGAATTTGATATAGTTTGCATTGATGGGGCAAACATCATATGTAACATAATTGGCGGTGAGATGTGTCGGCACTTTACAGCTCTACCCGGGACGGTCGGCGGCTTGATCTAGTTGACGTTGATGGCGTCCGATGATGTAACAGCGTCGGGTGTGCTCTAATTTCAATTTCAAACCAGCAGCCGGTACGGCCAGATTTCCTAATTTTCGCCGCAAATGCCTACGCCCAACTAGGCACGACTGGGTGGGGTGGGGGGACGTGCCATAACGCGTACATCGGTGAAAATTAGCATTTTTTTTCTTTTGACGAGGGAGGAACTTCATTTAAAAATCATATAGGGGCTATGAATGTGGGAATGCTAATTTTTCGTCTGTTACGAAATGCATCTGCACATCAATATTCTGCGTATTTGAAAATTTGGAAAAACACGTTAATATGCCTCGACAGGGTATATAAAATATATTTGTAGTTTGTGTATTACCGTAATGTTAAAGTAAATGGTTATAGATATTGTTTATTGCAGTCATATTTCGCTACTCTAAAGTGGAGGTTATGAAAGTATTATTCAACTTGTCTATTTATACTTAGAATATTATCTTATACCTATCTATGCATTTGTTTTTACGGTTAAGAAAGCGTTTAGGTTGTTGTAGGTAGTTGTTATCTAAACAAACACATAACTATTATACGCTTAATATAACATTAATGATTTCTTCTACCAAATTTCGAATGCACAATACTTATATACACTCCGCCAAAAAAGTATCGCATAAACTAAAAAAGGGCATTTATGAACCAAGATATTTTTATACGTTCACAAAAAGTTTGCCTCGTGTATGTGAACTATAAAAACACTAACAAAATAATGGAACTTAGCGTTTTCACTTTATTTTTTTCCTAAAAGAACACATTTAGAAAAATGCATATGTGTAAGGTTTGTTCAGTTGTTTATTGAAAGTCGTCCTATACGGACAAATTTTAAAGTGCGAAGTCAGAGTTCTGTACCAACGCTTTTAAAACTAAAATGAGCAATTTAACTTCAGAACAAGTGGCTGCTATAGTTGCTTTAATCGAAGATGGACGATCTCAAGCATACGTTGCTAATTTGATGAACATCATTCAGTTAAGTGTTTCTAGAGCCGTAGCCAGATATAGGAAACAGGCATTTACAGTAGAAGACCTGTACCAGGTCGTCCAAGATGTTCTACTCGCCAAGATGACCGCTATTTACTACTACAAGCATTACGTCGAAGACATGTAACTGCGAGACAATTGCAGAACGACTTGGCTAGAGTCAGAAATACTCGTGTGAGTACTCAAACTATTCGGAATAGGTTACGACAGAGTGGATTAAGAGCTAGAGTAGCTGTAACAGCCCCTCGTCTCACTAGGAACCACCGAGTGGCTCGCTTAAGGTTTGCCAGAGAACATGTAAATTGGAACATTAATGACTGGGCCAATATACTCTTCACAGATGAGTCAAGATTTGGTCTTTACACCTCAGATAGGCGTATCTCAGTGTACAGACGAGACGGTAAGCGCTATTCGCAGTGTAATATCAGACCTAGACCTAATTTCGCTGGTGGCTCTATTATGGTTTGGGGAGGCATCTGTTTAACAGGTCGTACAGAGTTAGTACCAGTAGACAGAGGTACACTGACTGCCCACAGGTATATAACGGACATTTTAGAAGAACATGTAGTACCATATGCGCCATTTATAGGAAACGAATTCATGTTAATGCACGATAATGCACGACCGCATGTTGCAATAATCGTCCAGGAATACCTTAACGATGTTGGTATTCCAGTTTTAGATTGGCCTGCGGTAAGTCCGGACATGAACCCTATCGAGCACGTGTGGGACCTCCTTCACAGACGGATACGAACCCAAAATGTTGCCCCAGCGGACCTGCATGGACTAGCAAATGCTCTCCGTGACGAGTGGGAGAATTTGGATCAGGCTTATATGCGGAGGTTAATCGAATCTCTGCCAAACCGTATGCGAGCGGTTATAAGAGCCAGAGGTGGCAATACTCAGTATTAAAAGCTACTGTTATGACATTTTTCTTTCCAAAATTATAATTTCTTGTTTTAATAAAAATCTCAAGTATGAGTTCTTGATTTTATTTGGCCTGTATTTTATTTAAACAATCATAGAAATTATATCTTAGAGCGCATTAAAGTATATTTACAACTTTATGCTACAAACAAAGATTATGCGATACTTTTATGATTCAAAACTAAATTATGCGATACTTTTTTGGTGGAGTGCATAATACAATTAGCCTTTTTCATACTTTATTTTTTTATTTTCTCTTCAAATAGGTAATTGTAAAACCTATATTTTACACCCACTACACATTGCACACTAAGATACTAATTGATATCTAGGCATTCATTTTTCATCAATGCTTACTTGTAAACTTGATCTTGTAAGTATATCAATAATGAAAGAAGATCAACATTTATAAAAATACTTAAAAATTCCTTATGTAAAAAATGCTTCTGAAAAAATAAATCATATTATCAAACTTTATAATTTTAAAATAGCAAATCAAAATAATAAATATTTTTATACATCAACATTTTATTTTCTACATTATTAATTTTTAACATGTAAATGATTAAGGTTTTATTATTAAACCGAAACGTTTTACTCACTACTAATAGTTGTTTAATTATATGACTTCAAAGACCAAGAAAATATACGTATATATATTTATGAAGTCAAGAGAATTTTGAAGAACAAAATAAGATTTATCGAGTATACCTTTACAGCAATATTATTTTGAAATGCAACCTGAAATCATATCTAAGTCAATATTAACTACCTGATTTCAAAACTGAAAAGGTAGTTTCGCTAAATGCATGCCTATTACGAAATTAATTTAATCTAGAGACCAGTTATTTATGTATATAAACGGCGTTTGCCAAATCATTTAAAGGAATAAACCGTTATTACCTACAATTTGAGCATCTATGTTTAATGCGATATTCTCTAGATTGCTAGCGAAGGAAAACCAACTCGTAACATATTATGTTCGTACATATTGCATATCTGTCTATTTAGGCGCGTATGGTAGATCGCTAAAAGCATTTTCCACGTGCAAACACAGCATAGATACCTATAATATCCCGCGTGTGTTTATTTGGAGTGACGTGACGTCAACGTGGATACACAGATCATCACGTTACATGGCGGCGAACATACATGCATGCATCCATATATTCATAGATGGATGTAAATTACTTAACATATTCGTCCCTACACAGAGAGAGGCGCAACATCGCGCACAGCTTATCGTCTAATTAGGATCAATTACGATGTTAATATAATTACTGGTGCTGGCAGGCAAAGCATGTTGTGCGTTATTAATTAATTGATGACATCATTAAGTGTTAATTACTGCCCGTGGATATGATATATGTATGTATGCATGGTGTTTTATTATTTTTCATGGTGGCGCAAGCTGAAGCAGAGACAAACGATAACTAATGCGATAATAGATGCCCCCATGATGTTAAAATGGCGGTTCTTAAGCGCGTTATCGTTTCAAATTGGGGGATCTCTAAGAAATATAAGTAAGTACCGTAATGTGGGGGGAAGGCGGACAATTTTTGAATATTTTTGTTAATAACTTTTAAGAACTGGGCCGAAAAAATCTGGAGAAAATAATGAGCAACCCTGAATGCATCTGGAATAAGGTCTCATAAAAATTTTCTTTAAAATGTTAATCTCCCCACTACTTTTTTTTGATAATGGGTGTCCGCCTTCACCCCTATGTGTGGGGTGAACACGGACAGGCGTTTATTTTTATTTAGAATCGTCTAGACCCGGATATACAGTAAAGGCGGACACTAAAAATGAAAAAAAATGTTAATAAATACGAAAATAAAATAAAATTATATTCCAATGAACAAACAAACACTAAGAAAACAAATAAAACTTTTATTCTACTTTAACATTTTTTGGCAAATGAGGAAACTGGTATCTTTGGCGCCTCAGATCAATAAAATTTTTTAAAATTTTAACTATTTGACCTTTGTCAATAATACTCTCATCTTCTATAACTGGATATGTAAAATACAAACCCATTTTGTCCGACGTCTGCTTTCGTAAAAATTTTGCGAGGAAAACGTTTTTATTAGTTTCATCGAAAACTTCCGTCACACAGCCGATATAATATTTAGAATTATTATTAGGACAACTAAACTGAACTAAAATATAGGTTCCTATTTCTACATTGTCTATTCTACTATCAGTCTCGTCGACATCACTTATTTGGTTGTCGTTATCACAGTTGCTGGGATTGTCTTCGTTTCCATCTGAGTCGTCCTCACATTCTACATTAGATTCTTCCGCTGCATAACTATTTTCTATATCAGTTTCGCTAAGGCTTTGTGACGTTCCAGCGAGATCTTTCAAGGATATTCCTCTGCCGGAAGCCACATCAACTATTTCTCCTAGATTTTCAAAATAGCTTCTTACAGTTTCTTTCGTTATAGCTGCTCGTACTCTTTTTATATTTTGGGCAAGTCGTTCTGTTAATATATTTTTATGGCGACTTATAAACTTATAAAACCAGTCAGGGCCCGGATAGTTGTCCTTAAATTGCGCAATTTTCACTCCTTTTCTATCGAGGAAGTTCTTCACTAAGAATCTTATGTCACTTCTGGTCATTGGAAACCCCCATTCAGAAAATTTTATTATTCCGTCAACCAACTTTTTTTCATCTGCGTCGGAAAGTTTTCTTTGTCCTCCGTGTTTTTTTGTTTTAAGGCCTTTTATCTTATCACATAACGTAGATTTGGGAATATTGTAGTACTCGGCAGCTCCTCTTAAACTTTTTCGACGTTTTCTAATATCGTCCAGAGCTCTAAGTAAATTTTCTTCGGTGTAGTTCCTAAAAGAAATGCCAATTTTCCTCTGATATTTCCGACCCATGCTGTCCGTCTTCACCCCTACGAAACGCGATTTGTTTAAACTTTCTCAATTCTCTCTAACAATAATTTATTAAAGCAAGTTTATTTTATGGGTATTTGTTGCCAATTAACTGCTTAACAACCGACAATATGTTTCGTGTGACCAATCCCAACCGTTTCTTGTGTGCAAGAGTTTCTTTTTTAAGTTTGTAAAATGGAACAAAACAGTTAATTCCACAAACACTTACTTGCGAGCTACGAAAATGATTTTTTCCATCCAACGAGCAACAACTCACCAGTACTAGACTCAAACTGAGCTGTTGCTGTCTTTACATCCTAACTTAACCTCCCCCGATTTCGTGGCATTGACGCAAACGACGAAACTACCCGACTGTCCGTCTTTACCCCTACTGTCCGCTTTCGCCCCAGATTACGGTAAGTAAGTATGTTTTATTTCTTAGACTAATGACAAGATTACATTCAGAAAGGCAACAAAAACGGATATAATAATTGACTCTAAACAGAAACGATTGAAATTAAAATTAAAAAGGGTGCAAACAAAAACATGAAAGCATACATGGTAGCAGTATTGCTGAGAACAAACAATTTATGTTTTTCGAAGAAGCCAATTAATCTTATTTTAAGTAGCTCTTCAAATATTTTTTTTAAGTGCAAGTAGAATGGCTATTGGTCTGTAGTTGTTTAAATCCTCTTTACTACCTTTCTTAAAAAGAGGTATCACTTTTGCAAATTTAAGTTGCGATGGGAAAACTGTTTCTATAAAACATTTATTGATAATATCGGCAAGTGGATAAGCACTGACTAAACTAACTTTCTTCAAAACCATTGAAGTTAACCCATACGCGTCTTCACAATTACTATTACTTAAAGATAAAATGGTCCGATAGACTTCTATTTCATTCGTGGGCATTAAATAAAAAAGTGACACAGTTGTTTGTTCTCACACTCTTCAAGCAGGACTCCGCAGAAATAGGATTGGAAGGAATATGACTTAAAATAGATTCAGGAATAGATTTGAAGAAGGAATTAAAAGTTTCAGCTGAAAAATAATGTTCATTTTCCGATTTAGATTTTAAATTGAGATTGAAGGCATGAACCTTTGCTTTTGTTATCGGAATTGACAATGTAATTAATATTAGTATGTTTCTTAGCTAGTTTTAATTGCGTTTTATACCTTTTATTGAGTTCGTTATACAAACTTCTGCATTCAGCCGTATTTCTTTTAACTCAGCTGTGTACCATGCAGGTCTCTCAGTTGTATTGCTAGAAGAAAACCTCTTTCGTGGACGCTTAATATTAAAAGCAGCTATAAAAGTTCGGAAGAAAATATTGAAAGCGTCAGAAGCAGACAGTAGCGCTATATTAACTACTCCAGTCAATGCTTGCAAGTGTTTGGAAAAGATTGTTCAAATTGTTGTCGCTGATATTATGCTTGTAAAAGGTTTTTTTTATCACTTCTGATTTTCAATTCTAACTCAACAAAAATAGCTTGATGATCAGATAATAGTGAAATGTAGGAATGTATGGAAATTAGTAGTTTTATTATATATTAGTATTTTTTTTTAAACACCCATAATAATGTTAAAAAGAAATTTCCATCATGGAAAAGGAATTATATGAAAGGAATTTATACATCTAAATATACTCATATGCTTTAAGATACGATGCGTAAACCAACAAGGTAGATAAATATATATATACAAAGCCTTTGTACTAGAAAATGCGCCTTTCAGAATATTATAATGTCGTAATAGAATTCCTATATATATAGCATCTGGATGCTGGCGGTGCTTTTTTTCCTCGTATATACAGTTTGCTTTTTTCTTTCGCCTCTTTCTTTTTTCACTTTAGCACTATACTACTTTCTAACCACGTACAAAAGCAATTCGGCAGCGTCTCGAAAATTTCATTCCCATAGCAGTTATATAGGCACTTGATATACAGAAAATTATATTGCACCAGCTTCAAAAGAAATTACGGCACTCATTTCTCTTTGGCGCTGTTATAAAAATTAAATCGAATTTTCTCCGAATAAAGTTTCCCCAGGATATAAGTTGGCGCGTCTTCGCGCGGCTATCAATGCAGGAGGGCAACTACGATATATTATGTGAAATTCCTCCAAGATATCTTTGATGTAGGAATGGTATTTATTCAACGAATCTTGTAAAAATTAGTAATTAATTCATACTTTTTCTAAAAATAAAAGATATAAATCAGTTAATAATCACGATTTTAAGAGATGATATCACTCCTTAAATCACAAGGAAAAAAAAAACAATATTTCCTTTAAACAATGATTAAACAATCTGTGTCGAGTTAACACAAACAAGAACTTAATTGAAACACATTTTCGGCCAACTTCGCAGTACTTAAATAAGAATTTTTCCTAATTGATAATTGTTTATTTATAGCCAAACAGAACGTACACAAATACTCAAATTAATGAAATAATCGCTCCTAATACGTTAATTGCTCCAGTCACGCACCATTAATGATCCCAATTATGTGTGTACTAATTTTCTCGGTACGAAATTATAAAACGCAAACGCTTCTCTGCTTGTAACGTCAAAATCTTCGCTCTAATGCCTGCAGGAATGATGTCACCGGTCGGAGTGTCTTAATTGATCTGTCGGCTTATTTCAGGACTGCTTAGAACTATCAAAATGGTGTTAAATCCTTATTTATTTATTTGTGTTTACAGCTGACGTGTAGTTTTGTTCTTCTATTTAATTGACGCCAAATATTTACAATGCAATATTGGAGTTGTTCTTGCGTCGTGTAGAGCTTGTGAGTGTTATTATGATTAAAGAAAACTTAAGTTTTAGAATTACTACTAGTAAACTCCCGACCGTTCATCCAACCAATTAAATAGTCGTTTGATGACGGATTACGGCCCTTTCAGCGGACCACTCTCCGATAACTCCCGTCTACATCTGTGGTTTGGGATCGTCGGTATATATTCATTTTTCTTAATTAAAAATTACATATACTGTATATATTGTAATAATTAAACGTGAAATTGTCACCCTGTATATTAATTTTTCTTAATTAAAAATTACACATACTGTATCATCATTATTTTCCGTTATAACACCAAAACAATTAATGTTTTACCATTTCTTCGATCCCCTTTCTGCTGATGTATTTCACACCGAATTCCTCGTGGTCCAAGGTTTCGATGGTTTGATATTCGGTGCACGACTACCTGACCACCGGCGATGTTACATAATCTAACCCTTCTAGCCGGCGCGCGGGGTTCGGCCTTGGGCATTGTCGGTTCGTTACCGAAAATAGTGAAAAACCGAAATACGGGAGAGGTTTATACGTTTTTTTCGCTTTCAACGACGAACGGCACCATGACTATTCAGGTACGCCTTTCTAGATCCTTTCGTGCAGCAACTTTCCCGAAAGGCGTCCACGCATCTTATGGCACACCGCATTTGGATGCATTTTAGTAGATCGCATTGAGAAAAACATGAAATAACACAAAATCATACATTTGATTTTAACAATGTATCGATCAACAAACTATAATTCAAATTTATAAACATAATAATTCTGTAAATGATAAAACTGACACACAATTTTTGACTAAACTGTATAACTTAATTCTATAAATGAAGACGATGTCCGCAGGATGGACTTTGTCCCCTCTGCTGTGAAATTTGGTCGTGGATAGCTATTATATAGTAAATATGCAAATGTTATTGTTTACCTAGTTATCCTTATTTTGTTCAATATTATAACGAGCAGCATTGCCAACTTAGCAACTGATTTGACATATTTTATCACGTTTCTAAATTAATAAATCCTAAATTTATGGAAAGCTTTCAAGACTTTCTACTTTAACGTATCGTGAACCTTGTATTTTCCCTGCTCTTTCTGGGTAAACAATTTTACAATTACTCTAGCTTATTTTCTCAATAATAATTCTAGTATATACACAGAGTTGAATTTGCACGTATACAAACTTTCTTAGTTTCTCTAGTTTTCCTCGTTAATCATTCCATAAAAGTTAGCAGGAATAATTCCTCCATTAAATAATCAAGTAATTCCGGGCGTAAATTCAAAGTTTCAACGCGAAACTAGGATCAGCCAGTAAGATAATTTTAAATTAAGATGCAAAACGCGAAGCACGCAGTCAGAAGAAAAAAAGAAAAACGGAATTGGAGAAAGAGCGAGGCAGGATTGGAGATTCGAAACCACCACCGCGTCAGGTGGGATGGAGGTGCTTTCCTGCTGTAGACGAATTACCCCGAAGAGGTTTTAAAAAGAACTCTAATTTGCTTAGTAGAGAAATTAAGATAATGAAAATATCACTGTCGCTTCAGTTTTGCTTCCGACCGGGATGAAAATGAAACATTACTACGGTGGTTCGTTTTTATCTTTCTGTTTGCGAACGAATGGAAAATTCATTTTGCTGTATTAAGATCTTTATGTCTGGTTGATGAATATTTAAATTTCCGTCTTGGCAGGGAAGGAAGATGGCTCCAACTGGAGCGGAAAGCCTGGGGGGTCGGGGAGGTGGAAGAAACGTTCGTGTTTTGTTTCCAAATGTAATACTGTGCAACTGCACAGAAAGAATATAAAATTTAAATATGAATCGTATGAATTCCCTTTGTAGCAGCGAACGTTGGCAAATACGTCTTCTGCAGCTTTTAAGGTCCTTCATAATTCGATATTTTAGCGGTGCCAGACGTTTATGGCTCCTTTTCTACTGTTATATTTACTTTAATTAAGGACGAATTATTGTCAGTAGAAGAGTGCTTTTATATATGTTGCAATGGCGTTTGTTAAGCCCATAGATTGTAGAATAACATAAATAATAAAATTATTTTCAATTATATGTAGGGAAGGATGGGGGCAACTTTGCAAAATTTATTCTGTTGTGGTTATCAATTATAGGATGCAATAAACGTTTACTATCGACAACAGCTTACAATTTTTATTAAAATTGGTTTTATAAATAAAAACTCCGTTATATAACATCATTTTGCATCAACGCGTATTTACTTTTCACAAACAAAAAGTACATTCAAAGAAGAACTTCTCCTTCTCCGGCAATCGCATCACAGACCCACTTTTTGCACACGATTAACATTGAATCCAGAATCTTTCTCTGGACTTAGATTCGGGAAATTTACTATTGCAATACAAGCATTAATTTTCTTCAATTTTCGAAGAATCATCTTTAAGTTTCAATTTTGTAATTTGACGTTTTACCTTTTAGCTTTTTTAGTACCGGTCTTAGTCTTTACAGCGATACCCCTATTCAATTCATTCTGAAACGGTGTACTGGTTAGCGCTTCTGCTCATTGGGCATTCCCTTCGATGTGCTATGTTTGGGAGGAGAAAGTACTTTAAGCGATTCGACAAAATCTGCGACTCTTGTGGTGGAAGTTGTACGCACTAAGAAATATTTGCAATTCCTACAGAAAATTCCAGTAATTGCCAAAAATTGGGAGATTTAATATTGGAAAACTTTAGGTATATTTTCTAATTTTTGGTAAATTTACTTTATACATTACTGGAATTTTCTGTAGGAATTGCAAATATTTTTTAGTGTGTAGCTATCTCAGAGCAGATAATGGATCTTTCTACTTCATTGCTCATCATTATTAACTTCATTTGTTACCTGTGAAGACTTTACGTTTTTCTCCACATTTATTACTTCAGCTGGTAAAAAAATCTTCATTACGGAATATACTAGGATTAAATGGCCATATACCAGTTGCGGAAAATCCTTTTATGGCTTTCTCCATGCTTGCAATATACATTAATGCTGCAGCATTGAATAATGACTAGGAATAAATCTCTGCGCGCATCAGAAAGCTTTGCCGACACAACTGCCACATCGAGGATAACTGGAGAGAATGCTTGTCTAACCATCAAATGCGCGGTTTATATACACTACAGTGGTGCCCTACGCGCTCCCAATGGTGGGAGTTGGGCGTGTGTGAACGGACGTACCGTCCGCGGAGACGATACTCGCCTCGTAAACAAGAATAAATAAAAGAACTTAATCGAACAAAATATCTTGCGGTAGTAACGCTACCGATCTATAGGAAAATAAATCGAAAGAAAGAGGATTAATCATTAACTAACGATAAACTCAATATTTATACTAAAATCGCTTAAATCATATAATAAAATATGACAGACATAGTTATGTTCAGGATCGCGGATGTCAGTCCTTTAACTATTCAAATTCCGGTGGCGTACCGCAAGGTTCAGTTTTTGGGTCTGTTCGGTTTCTTATTTTTGATAACGATGTTTCAAATTGCATCTGATCGGAGTTCTTGCTTTATGCCGATGATTTTGCCGATGAAATTTTTCGATCGATGACTGCAAATATTTGACAGCATAGAAAAGAAATTTTTAAAAACTTACGTGGTAGCATAAAATTTATTTAAATCATAACTGTTACTGAAACACCTTATAAAATTTGTTTAATTTTCAATCTTTTGAATTTAGTTTTTTAAGATATGTTCCTCAAATAATTTTTGTCTATAAGCTGATTCACGGGTGCGTTAAAGACAAGGAATTATTTAAATTTCTGTGTTCCCTTATCAAATAGTAGGATTACGTGTTTATTTTTTATGCAGCCTTCTGCATATCACTATTCAAATAATTTCGTATTTTTTTCCGATCAGGATACAGTTTTTCTTAGATCAATAACTACGAATTCTTTGCCTATAAGAACTTATCAGAATTATAGGTATTGCAAGCCCTTGTTCCCTCGCAAAGATAGAATTCTTTATCGATCCATTAATTTTTGAAATAATAATTAAATCTATTTAGTTCACTTTGGAACGTGTCGTTTTCCTAAAGCAATCATCAAAACACGAACGACCCGCGCACACGAAACGAATCCACTGCCAAACGGCGCAGACGGAAAGAACATGCGTAAGTAATCAGCATAAATAAATATTAAAAACCCTTTGCGAAAAGAGAAAAAATTCGACAGGGAAAACCGAAAATATACATTAGGTAAATTTATTTCGAAATTATTCAGTATATGATGGGTGTCCTTATGTAATTTCGAATTCGTCACATAGCCGGCAGCCAGAGTCATCCAATAAAACACACGCAAAAATATGAAATATGCATGTTTTAAAAGCATCTGGTCTGTTGGCCCTAACGTGTGCAGTAATGGAGTAAATATGAAATGCTAATATTTGCGAAGAGTCAGAAATTATATTTCAAATTGAACTGTCCAATGGTAGCGCGATTCTCTCCCCGTATAGCAGGCACATATATCCTCGCTATGTATTACGTAATTCTGCTGGGGGTAGAACGGCTGAACCATGTTTGCGAACCGATATAAAAATGATTTAAAATCGCCTGCAGCTCTTTCGCTATGCAAATATCCCCTAAAATAATTATCTACTCGCTTTTAGGTTATAATTCGTTTTTATTAAGGCATACGGGATACCGGGAGCGGATTTGGGCATCTCAAAATAAATTAGGAGCACGTCGTTAAGGGAAGCCAATTAACACTGTCCAATAGGACTTTTCGCATTTGGAGTTTTAAATTTGGCAATATTACATTAAAAACATGGCCCACCTTTTGCCCAAAATTTGAATCAAGAATAAAAAAAAAGCAAACATTAACCAAATCATGTGGAATACAATAGAAAAAACGACTTATCATTATGATGAGCCGACAAAATTCAAGTCTGTTAATCTTATCTCCTATTGTGATTTTATATTCCTACATTTTAACATTTACCTTGTGCCTCGATCACTCATACCAAGGACGGAATAATTAGATTTCTTACCCGTTCTGCGTTACGTTCATTGCAGGTAGTTCTTGGTCTGATTTCTTGTCTGCAATACTCATTTATATCTCACAATTGAAATACTTTTGTAAAAACATGAAATAATAATATCTATTTTTCTTTATCAAAGGCCAGAATAGGGCAGATCAGAATACACAGATTAAACCTATTAAAGGGACGATCTATTTTTCTTGTCGGTTGCCCCAACTAACCATATTTTAATCTAATTTAAACTATGTATATTTCTTCATACAATTTCGTTCAATTAGTGAATAATTCGAAGTGACGCCACAGCATTTATAACTTTACCGCCCGGATATTATTCTGTACAATTAGTAGGCGTGAAATCAACAGATGTTCCAATATAGATAGAATCAAGCCGTAATTAATGGTTCTCACACGCAACGTCTCACAAAAAAAAAAAAAAAACGCTAACGATCATACAATTTATTAACGATTTGTGGTGTTATGTTAAAGACTTACCTTTCACCGAATGAAAACATGTGATGAGGAAACGGTGGGGGTACAGGTCGTGGTGGCTCGGAAGATACTGACGGTGCTGGACTGCGAGGTGAAGACGGGTTTGAAGGTACGGTTTCCGGAGCGCTTCTGGCTTGTTCCGGTGATTCTCTGTCGCTGCTTCTGCTGGAGCATTCCCTTATTGCGTCTTCGTCTTGTGTCATGTCTTCGGGACCTCCATCTGGGTTAATTTCTTCCACCTGGATTGAGTAGAAAACGAATTGATGTGAGATATAATAATGTCTTGGAATAAGTTAAATATGTCTTTAATACACAAGAATGTGATTTTAAAATTAAACAAACTACATATAATCGACTAGATTTCTATTAAGAGGGGAGTCCGACTCTCTAGAACGTCTCCAGGATACGATAATTTCACCCAAATAGATTCCTATTAAGAGGGGTATCTGATTCTCTAGAACGTTTCCAGGATACGATAAGTCTACCTACATAGATCTCTGCGGGTTTTGAGGTAGTAATAAGCAAATATTTTAAAACTGCATTATCCGGAAATTCATTTTTGAAATATATAAATTAACCAAAATTCTTTATGTCAAAATATCAAATGCGAGGTATTGGAGGTGTCGATAATATAGATCTTAGATCTTGTTACGAAAACATTTACAAGCAAAATTACCAAAATACAACATTTCAGGGGAAAATTAAAATTATAGGATAATGAACGCCTATCTGGAACGGAATTTTCGCCGGGATAGATTTTTCTTCGCCAGATAATTCGGAAGGTAGGTTTATGTAGGTAAATTTTAAAATGAGATAAATTTATTTGGAACAATGTTCTGGGTACTTCGTTTGGAATTAATCATTGAAAAGATTTCATGAAATTTTTTAAACTTGGAAAAAGAAAACCGAAAATTTGAAAGTGCATCGCGACCGGTAAAGCCAAAGCCAAAGCAGAGATTGCAATTTATTTATCATAATGGCACTGAGCTCCAATACTATCAGTTCGAAATTAGTCTGGGAATGTCTTGGTAGACTAAATAACCTAGGCAAAGAAAACAAAGTTCAACTATACTGGCTACCAGAACATACTGGAATCAGCGGCAACGAGGACGCTAATCTATTAGCAGGGAGGGCCGCCGCAACTTCGTTTGTCGGACCAGAGCCTTTAAGTTCAGAGCTTCCCTTTGGGAGAATCTCTCTGGTTTGAGACATTCCAAGTTATTCCTTGGAAATTACAGTAACAAAAGAGCAAAGACCATGCTAGAATTAAGCAGAAACAGGTTTTCTTACAGGGTATTGTCACCTCGGGGCACACATGACAAGGATAGGTTTGAAAGAGAACAGCGACTGCAGGTTTTATGGGGTGGAAGCTGAAAGTCCGGAACACCCGTTATCTAACTGCACTATCACTATCACAGAAACTCGTGCCAACCATCTTGGCAAAGATGTCATAGATAAGCGAGAAATACCTTCGCTGACACCATCACAGCTATTGCAATTTATTAAAGCTCTCAGACTAGACGGGAAGTTATCAGTGTGTGTAAACCCTAGCAGCTTATAGCTGATGTAAGGGGGCACAATAGATCAATAGGTCGCGGTGCAAAATTACCCTAGTTAGATCAAATCTAATCTAATCTAAAAGCCAAAGCGAAAATTCGTTTGAAAATTAGTTGAAATTCTTTTTTTTTTTTAATAACAGCGAGAAGTAAAGATGCCCCGAAGACTGCACTAGTTACTTATTCAAATTTGAGGGGAATAAAATGGAGGATAGAATGTCATAAGGACCTAAAATACAATTCAAACATTGATATGAAGCGAACACAAATGCATATGTCATATGAAACGAAATTAAATTTTTTTAAGAATATTAATATCGGGATATACAAAAATACAGGTAGGTGCATAGAACATCTTATAATCTTAAAACTAGTATAAATATTAGTAGCATTGTATTCGATATGGCTTGTGTTAGTAATTAAAATTTAGAACAATAAATTGCAGTATTTTCAGTGTACTTATATTTGAAACTTATATTTGTATAAATGAATTGAATGCAGAACCACTTCCTCACCTTCTCCTCCTTGGAGTCGTCGTCCTTCTTTATGATATCCTGTCCCTCCCTCTTCCTTTGCTCCTCTTTCAAACGCTCAGCCTTACGCCACTTAGCCCGCCTATTCTGAAACCAAACCTGAAAACAGGAAAAACAAAAGAGAAATAAGATGTGTAGCCATCTCTAAGTGTTCATTGTCGCCGTCTTCAAGGCTAGCAATAAGAACGACAAAGCCGATAATGCAGTACCGCGCAATTCGGTACAGTAGTTCCCCTTGGGGGACACTCGGTGAGTATGTTTGTTTATGTTGGCGCACAAAGCGCGGATGTTTCCCAGAAGAACGCGTTGTAGAAGCGTGGCGAGTGTAATTGTGTCCGGAGTGTCTCATTAGCAGGCACTAATTGCTGACGCAATCTAATACACACCTCCCTGACAGGGAACCTCCCCTCCGGGCTACAATTAGCGGACCATTCGCGAAGTGAGTGCGATAACTACCTGGTCCACTTAGTAATTATACGTACTACGTATGTGCAACTCCTTCGCTGCTGTATGGGTTTTCATTATTAATGGCTCGTTACCCCAGTAACAAGGGTTTTATTAATAAATCTCAGGTTTTAGGGTTATTCGTTGTTATTCTTGCTTGTATTAGGTGCATTGCAGATGGGAAAATTGCTTGAAATTCTGCCCTCCTCAAAGGAATAATTGAGGAGCTCCAATCCAAAATCGGATATATCCAATTTTATAAATTTTTCAGGAGATAAAAAAAAACACCCTACATATTTATTTTAAAAAATAATGTTATTATATGAAAAGAGTTTTAATAATGGGTGATTTTTTAACCGTTTGGGTTTTTAAAATTGAAAAAAAAACAAAGAAAATTCGCAAAAGTGAAATATTTATTTGGGCCGATAAATGATAATCTTTTTGAAGATTATTCCACGTAAATGTTGCCCGCGGCTACGCCCTAGGTGGTGCATCCGTGAGCTCCGATTTTGGCATACTTTTTCCAGTATTTCGGTCGGTGTCTCACCAATGGCAACTGCAATGTTGCCTGGAATTGTGGCTGGCTTGTCCCTGTACAACAGACTTTACGTATCCCCACAGAAAATAATCTAGTGGTGTCAAATCGCGGCCAATGGACTACTCCAAAACGTGAGATTAATTGCTCACCAAACTCGCCTCTCAATAGGTTCATGGGTATCGTGTGCCGTGTGGCATGTGTCTTGTTGAAACCATATGTCAACCAAATCCAATTCTTCCATTTTAAGCAAAAATAGTCGGTAGTCATCGCACGGTACTCCATTGACTGTAACGTTGCGATTTTCATGGTTCTTAAAGAAGTATGGTCCAATGATGCCGCCGGCCCACAAGCCGCACCAAACAGTGCATCTTACAGAGTGCATTGGAAGCTCTTGAACTGCCTCTGGCTGCTCTTCACACCAAATTCGGCAATTCTGTTTGTCGACGTACCCATTGAGCCCCAGAAATGAGCTTCGTCGCTGAATACAATTTTTCGATAGAAAAATGGATCTTCATTCAACTTTCCTAAGGCCCGTTCACCAAACAAACGACGTTTTGGTAAGTTTCTTAGTCTATTCATGGTGAAATGGCAAACCTTACTGAGCATTTTGGCATTGATACATGTTACGAATCTTTTTTTACACTAAACAAATTTACACTGAAAAACCAAATAGCAAAAAACTCACGGGGGGTTCACCAACTGATTGACGTATTTTTTTTTGTAAAAAACGATTTTGCACAATAATGAAATACATTGACCAAAAAAATATTTATTTTCCTTTAAAAACAAAACAAAACAACTTAGTTAAAGCATTGTTTGCAAAACGAACAAAAATAATTAAATATATATTGCAGTCTTTTCATCCAGACAATCGCATAGCTCGTCTTCATCTTCTTGGGTCTCACTATTTTCCACAATATCTGTTTCCTTCTCCGCTACTGTTTAATAAATTTTTGTACCACAAAAGGTCTTCCCTGTTTCGTCCCAAAATGCTCCTTCATCAAATGATTCAAACTTTTTTTCTTTTTATCTGGTGTAGAACTACCTAATAGGTAACCTATTTAACTGTATGTTGTCTCCGGATTTTCCCTTCTTGAGAAGCGATTCCCAATCTTAAATAAAACATCTTAATGGTAGTTTCATTATTTTTTTCACAAATTTTTGTAAGTGTTTTTTTTGCATTCCCTTTATTTTCTTATACACCTTGTGCAGTTCTTTAACATCGTATAGATTTGCCAGTCAGGACCGAGTGTTTTTACCTATTTCAGAATAAATTTCTATGTATTTTTCTTTCCATGTTATGACTGGATTTTTTTTCAAGACATTCTCAACTCTACCTAACGATGGGTCCGCAGGTAGAAAGGTATGCCCTCGCACTTCTTATTTCTTAAATTATCTGAGGACTGGTTTTTAAGCCAATATATTAGAGTGTGATATGCAAATTCTTATTCTGCCCCCCACATCCATCGCAGAATAGTCTGATAAGAAGTACTCCTTCATAATTTAAACTTTGAAGATGATGGAACGAAGCAGAACCAATTTGAATTTCCGCTAAATCTTCGGTGCAGACATAGAATATCGGATTAAGAGACGTCAAAGGAACGCAGCAAAAAGCATACAAGTTAATTTGGTGCGAATAAGACGCATCCCCGATTAGTGGTTGCATTTGCTGGAGGTCGAAACAAAAGGTTGTTATCAGATTTTTCTTTGGCGAGTTCATAGAAAGGATTTGCCCTTTTTTCTGTGAATGTGGTACTCCATAATAAAGTAATGTCTTTTCTGTACGTCTTTTGTGTTTCTTACTTGCTCCCTTAACCTGGTACATTTGGAACACACATCTGACGCAGGGGATGTGAAGACGATATTGAAATCAAATGTTCCTGAATATATCAGGAGGATTACATTGCCTGTTATTTATTTTATGCAGTGTTGTTAGGTACTTGGTCAATGCAAAAAAACAATTCTTGCTTGCAGTCAATAGTTTTAAAGGAAGTAGACTTTCTTCGTGAATTTTTGAACACTTCCATCCATTAAGATGATTAGTTGCGAACTGTTTCGTTGACGAACTGATTGGTCAGCATCTTTGCTGCTGCTTTGAAAGCAATTACCACACTAGAAAGAGCAATTCGTTATTTATCACATTTTAAGCAAATTCATTCACATATTTTAAGCATATGTAAGCAATTCCTTCTATTTCTTAAGAAAAATCTTTGAGTTGACGCAATTTATGCACTTTTAAGCAATTGTTGGCAGCAAAACCAATACTTCAAATTTTCTTCATTGGCTTTCAAGCATTTACTTTGATTTTATGAGAAAAAGCATTCACTAAATGTTTATTTTTAGGCCTGTTATCCTACCACATCATCTTCTAGTACCCCATACGAATGGAATGTATCCGGAAAAATTCTCTCCCGTATATAACAGGTTATTATGTTTCCCTGTCAGACGTCTTTAAAATTTGATGCTAAGTCGACGTACCCACGAGTATAAAATATATATAAAATGGCCAACAATATAAGACATCGGGCCATAACTGACTGTAATATGACACTAGACATGTCCGTCGTTGGTTGGCGTTCCGCAGGGACCGGCGTTCGTCGGCCGGGTCCTGTTTTACAATGCCCACACGTGTCCCGGTCGCTCCCGTCTTTATTTCCGTCTCTGGAGCATTCCCGCTGGTCGCCTATTTTCTTCCTTCGGACGGGAAAGAATTGAATTTACGATATCCAGCGGGTAGTCGGCCGTAATGCCGTAGATTTAACCTGAGGTGTCAAATTTCAATTGTAATTGACGTATACGGAGGCGATAGTTACGTTTCGTAACATAAGGTGATCGCTGCGGATCTAATTTTCTAATGAATGGCAAGAAAATTCCAAAAATTCGAATTAAGACGTAAATCCAATTCAGCTATATTGGTGTATTTTCTTTCCTAAACTTTATTTCTTACGTTGCCCCAAAAGAAAATAATTAAAAATGGCAAGACTAGGGATGAAGGTGATTAAGTTATACGACCAAACAGTCTTTGCAACATTAAATCAACTTTACAGAAATTCTAAGCTGGGGCTCCATGCTGTTCGAAATCAATGGTTTGACGATCTAAATTAACATCATCTAGATTTGCTTCCAAAACTTTTACCATAAAAGAGATCCAACAGATTTTAAAAAATATAGGAAAAACTGTGAAATCATTGAATGGTGATGTTACTAGAAAGTGGCAATATCTCACGAAATATAGCAGATAATTTGGTGAAATTTGGCACACGTTTGAAGAATGTCATTGTAAATAAATCCCACTAACGAAAACCTACATTTTTCCTACATATTTTGAAAAATATGGAAAAACTGTGAGGATTTTCTCTGCACCAAGCACTCAAACAAGAACAAAAAATAAGGCAGACCCCTATCTCCAGCTAATAAACTTTGCTCTGGACGATTTTTATAAAGAATAAATGTACGTTTCTTTATGTCTTATATCTGTAAATTTAAATGTGCCGCGTTTTTTATTATTGTATTTTAGGGGAAAGGGGATTGGCAGCACTGTAACTGGGAGCGAGGTACAACATGTACGTAGTTTGTGTTTGATCACTATTATTATAATGTACCTGTGAAAATAAATACAGTTTCTCAAATAATTTTCTCTCAGGCACGCGTAAGTACCAGTGTTCATTGTGTGTGATTCTAACTTTTTTTTTTAATGTAGTATTGGAGTTTCAAGACACAAATTGCCTTTCCCCGCAACTTTGAATATTTCTCGTCCTAATTCAAAACGACAAAAAGCGACCTTTAAATAGATCAACGGCCGTTATCAAATTCGATCCTCGAAAAAAAAAAACGAACCAGATTAACCCTGCAAATCCAATTAAAACGATCCGAGTAAATCCAATAAAGTCGCTCTTATCAAGAAACAAAAGTAACTAGCGGGGATCATTCACTATCGCTCGGACGAAATTCTAAATCGAATTTTCCAACGATCCGCAATTACTATTAAAGTATCGGGTTACAGGGTGAGAGTGTGCCATCGTCCTGGGTCCAGTTTTCCCTCGACTTGCCGCCTAAACTAGTAGATGTATAGGTATATAGGCGTACTTTTACATTCGCAGGACAGTCGTACGCCAGCCACCTATCAAAGTTGAGTGGAGAGGATTGGGAAGTTTCAAAGGTGAATGTAAAACGGAAATTTATTGCGTTTGAGGGACTGGTTTGACGCGAACTGATCACGTCATCGGATGTCGGGGTATTATATCCCGTTTGGCAAATCGAAATTTACCAAAGTAAACACACGTGCCCTTATAAATGATTATATTCTTTAGAATGATATAATATTAACGTTTATTTACATTTAAGAAATTGTTTGATATGGAAAATTATAACGCCCACTGGTTTACCGGACGAGCGCTTTGCCAATTGAGCAAACGAGGTCGACAGGTTCCTACGATTTTGATCACATCAAATGCAGTAATTATGCAGTTGTGTGCACTTCTTACAATGTGAATTCATTAAAGGAAATAATGGTTTTCTGCTATCACTGTAATTAGATTTAGTGGCAATTTTTATATAAAAAATTTTACCTCTTGTAGGATTTGAAGCTGACACCTCTCGTTTACCGGACGGGCGCTCTGTCAATTGAAAATGGCGGGATTAGACAACCTGTAATCGCCGCTCGTAAGGCTATGATTAAAACCTTACGATAAAATCTACCTATGACAAAAAACACCGTAATAATACTGTTATTATAATATCAAATAATAACATATTGATCATTAAAAAAAAATCGCTTTAGGAACTATGGTTAACGCACCCCATACCAAGTATTTCTGTCACGGTACAACAATGGCAACTGTGAGTATTATTATGTACGATGTGCAGTATATATTGTGGCACAAACTAATGAGTCTCTATCTGTGAACACCCGCCCAATTTACAGGGGCGTTCTACAAAGGCGTTGGCATCCTACTATCGCGGGGTATTTATTAGGTATTAACACTAACGATGTTTGAAGTATTTAGCTAACAGCTGTGAAATATGGTTTCGGAATTAACCCATTGTTATGGTAAAAACATGTTATATGATTATGTATGTAACGAAATGCAAAGTACATAAACTTTTTTTTTTACTCAGAATTGTGATATTTAAAAAAAAAATTATGTAATCTATTAAATTTCCTATTTCATACAATCCGAATTTGATGATCGAAATTCCAGTTGGGCTCTAATCGGTATACAGCGCAATTCGATCAATTTGGCTGTGGCGACTGCGGCGGTGCGATCCAGTGCTTTATCGTGGTGGAAGAGCACTTTCTTCTTCGCCAAATGTGGTGGTTTTTTCTTCAAATCGACCCAATAAATCGACATAGTATGCTCCTGTGATTGTTTTTCCTTTATCCAAATAGTCAACGTGGATCACAACTCGCGCGTCCTAAAAAACGCTGGTAAAACCCATTGTTTCGATCGTTCTTTGATCTCTGGTGTGTACCAATGAATCCATGTCTCATCGACGCTCACGAAACCATGCAGAAACTCCTCGGGATTTCGATTAAATAGGGTTTAGCACGTCGGTCGTTGAAGTGGTCTCACGATTACGCTTGTTCTCCGGTGTGACCAAACGCGACACCAATCGCGTGCAGGATATGTCTAACGCGTTCAGTTGAGATGCCTGTCATTACAGCCAACCCGCGAACTTTCACTCGACGGTCCGCCAATACGAGATCGTCGATTTTGTCCACGGTTTCCTATGCGGTAGCCGTTTTTGGGCCAAATGGACGCGGTTCATCAAAAATCGACGTGGGGCCACGGCGAAACTCTGCGCACCAATGATGAAGACGGTTGTACGGGAACGTGAATGGGTCCCATAAACACCATCGAGAAAACCTCGCAGGTTTTGCCACTCAAAACCAAGAATCGGATCATGGAGCGATGCTGTTCTTAAACGCTAAGACGATGTTTTGAAATGGCTGTCAAAACGAAACTTAGCGTCTGATTGTCACCAAGTTTTGACAGGCCGGTTACAAAAGATTATATTATGATGGCATGCACTTATTTTATTACATATATACTTATTTTGGCTTAGTAGCGCCACCTATCTTCCAATGCGGGTATTCATCAAACAGCCCTCGTAGATTGAAATATCAAAATAAAGAAATACCGACAATTATATCTTCTATACGCACCTACAAACGTAAACAACGAAATTATATAATAACTCCATATTACAAATATATGTGCCCAATATTTAAATTGAGGGTAATAACCGCCATAAACAGCTAAATAACTTTGTATAAATTACGCAATTACTTTCGAGAGAGCCCGCGTTCCCTCCTAAGAAGACAAGCTGCTAATTTAATTTACTCGAATCATCCTGTACCTAACCGTGGTATGTACGTTCTCTTTTAAGCGCATCGCGGTGCCAGTTCACGAGCCGAATGGGGAACACAAGCAACATCAGCAACGGCAACATTCATTAAGACAAATAACGGCAACATATGTACTTACCGACGTACGTATATGAATATATGAGCGAGTATACGACGCGACGGACGTACTACAAGCTAACAGATGTGCCGCCAGCGTCCATAATGCACACATAAACACGCAGACACACGAAAATATAATACAGTGGCTGCTGGTACTGTAACAAATTCTTCTCCCCTCGCTTGAACGTAGCCAACCTGTTACCACAATCCTTTTGTTAAATAATAGGGGTGAAATTGCGGTTTGAATCGTTGTTTATGCGATTAGCTTCCGGCTATATACATGCATAGGTCCATACTTGCGTGTGTTTCGAACGCTTTATGAATATAATAGGTGCTTGTATGTGAGGATGTATTAATGTTTCTTTTTTTCTCTCTCTTTGTGCATAATAAACACATGTTTGATTACAAATTGGCCTTTGAGGAATTAGATTAATAGCTAGCAATACTGTAGGGTATTTTTTATGTCTTCCTATAAGTGAATAATTCTCGTCGAAACTCCAAAATTTACAAGCAAAACCCACAAAACTATACGCTAAAAATTATGTGACTAACCTAAATATATATATATTTGAAATAATATTTCAAGATAGGCTCTTGAACGCAGAAAGTGTTATCTGTTATTTCAACTATGTTTTGTGTTGAACCAAGAGCAGAGTTGTTTTCCATTGAAAATCAGCAGGCATAATATAAACCAAAATAAGAAGGCTAATGCCTGAACATATGAAAAAATCACTGTATCATGCTCTTTTCACATCCCACATGAGCTATATGATAAATGCATGGAGTGACACTACGAAAGGTAATATAAACAAACTGCAAAGAGAGCAAAATAAGATTTTGAAGATATTACATAGATTAGACAAAACTATACACTAGAAGTTTACGAAAGAACGCAAGAACTAAATATAAGACAACTAACCATCTTACAAAATTTAATTCTTATACACAAGATGAAAAATGGATTAATAAAAACCAACGCCAAACTAAAAAACAACAGAGAAACACATAACCATAACACAAGAAGACACTCACATGAAAGAACTGAGAGAATAGTCAGCAATAAGTATAAAAGTATCCTAAACATTATAATAAATAAATGCTTTTCTGCTTTAACTGTAGTTTTTAATATGAGGAAATTTTCTATGTTAAAATTTTTTTACCTCATGTCGGATTTGAACCAGGCAGCTCTCGCTTGCCTGGAGGGCGATTCTATCAATTGAGCTAACGAGGTGTCTGGTGTAATACAATGTCTCAAATACAGATCTTAGGAAGCCGGCAGGACGGAAAATGTGCAATATCACGAGGTAAAAAAATTTTAGCATAGAAAACTTCCTCATATTAAAAATTACAGTTAGAGCAGAAAAGCATTTATTTAATGATTTCACACTGTAAGAAAAATTGCACTATTGCAAGCATTATAATAATCTACCCACAGAGATTAAAGAATTAAAACACGCACAGTTTAAAAAAGAAATCCAAAAAAAGAATCTTGACAGACAATAACCGTTAAACAAAGAAAAACCAAAAACCAATCTCAATGGTGAGGATCGAAAATGAATCAGCCTGTATACTATATACAAAATTTGTCCACTCAACACTTAACATAAAGAATAAAAATCTGATTTTCATTCTTTGTGTTAAACTTATATTGTGACAATGACTGTTGTTATGTTTTATTAGCACAGTTTAGTTCTGTTAACAAATAAATGCTTTTCCGCTATAACTGTATTTTGATATGAGGCAATTTTTATATTAAAAATTTTACCTCGTGTCGGATTTGAACCAGGCACCTTCGGCTTGCCGGGCGGACACTTACTGATTTCATACTGTAAGAAAATGGCACTATTGCTTACTTCTGTTAATTTTATTTGGTTTAATTCAAATGGAGTGTAATAAATAGTCGAAACGTTTTAAAAAACAAATTAATTCCTTTATTTAACCAGACTTATCACCAAAAAAAAAGGACTAATCTTGGTATATTAACAATATTAATGCAAAGCAATTCACGAACGTTACAAATCACCCACTCATAGCATAACCAGGCAGTCATAGTTCACTGCGACAAAGGAATAACCCATTAATCCGTTTGTATTGACGATGATCGAATAGACGGCTAGAGAAACCACATGAATTCGTCAATACCGAACCACTCCACTGTGAAATTCTACAATATTACCGCTGTTGTGTAAGTAAACAAACAGCCCTTAGGCCTGGCCGCTCAATCTCTCCATGTTTTATTAACCCTCTCGATTTATTCCACGTCAGTGCTACTGCGTGTCTCTGTGATACCCTCCGCAGTAGGGTATTTGCAAGCATTAACCGATACAGAGAGGATATTCAGTGTACACCAAGGCACCATTGAGGACTTAATATTGTTACCCAAGCGAAACACGTCCGAGTTAAACGCAAACAGTAACCATAATATTATTGCCGCTGTATAGGTAAATTCAAGTTATTATTCATATTGTTTGCGTTGCGGGATATCATTGCGTTGTTTGTGTATAATCAATTTCTGTTTCACCGACGAAGCTGATTCCGTTTTTTTTTTTTTTTTCCTATTAAAAGTTAGATTTATCTACCGATATTTTGCGATGTTTTCACGTAGTTTTAATTATAAAACGGACATTGAATTAAACTAGATTGTTTTCCAGGGATCTAGTAGCAGAAACTGATTCGTTGAATATTTAATAGTGAATTGCGGAACGTACAATTGAAAATTTCGAGTTTTAAATTGACGGTACGACTTCGCTTCTGTATAGCACAGTTTGCCCTGCTTGGGAATGAACACCACCCTGGGGTGTTATTCTGCACCCTTCGCAAAGTATGAAATCGGTCTCGATCGTTCGCAAACAGTCTTCACGTTGCTGAATGCGTATTCTGATGTCTTCGCTTCGACTCGAAGTTCGCAAACTATCCTTCGCCTCACAACGAGCGGGTAGAAGTGGACTTCAAGATCGTGACGAACGTGACGCCTGCGCAGTAAGGATAAACGGTACGGTAGAAAGTCAATTTATGAACCTTCGCACTAGTAGAGAGGTTAGGTGTTTTTGCCGTTACCGCTATCATGTTCCAAATAACAGAAAAAAAAATGGAAAACTTTATGCTGTTTGATGCACTTCAAGATTTCGAAAATGCAGAGGAGAATGCCATAGAGAGGCAAAACATGAACATACATCAGGTGGACCCCATAAATGTTGTCAATACTATGACATATGAACAATTTAGAAAAACATTTCGTTTATCCAAAGAATTGTTTGAATATTTGGAAGATATTTTGCGACCTTATCTACGACAAGGACCATATAGGACAGATATTGATACTTTAGCTTCGTTCGTGAACGCATATCATGCCATGTCTTAAAGAATATTATATTTTCAATAATTATATAATATACTTAATTTCTTTTTTATTTTAAACAAAGTTTAATGTAATTTTACTTTACCTTACGCCAATTCTTCCAGTCCTTTACAATCCCTGGGATACTATTTAATAAATTCGAGAAATATTTCCATCTTTCTTCTGCATCCTTTTGTGTAAACGTATTGGAAAACTTGCCCGAGATTAAATCATGATTCATTTTTAAATACTCAATCATCGCGCTTTTTTGACTTTCCGTAATTTTCATTTTGGTTAACAAACAACTGCTATTTCCACTTATAACGTGTACCGAATAACGTCCAAATATCGTCTGAGACCATTTACAAGCAAAACATAGTAAAGACTTTTATTGTTGCCAGGAATTTGCAAAAATTTACATAAAGGGTTTCTATTTACCGCCATAATAATTGTAAAGTTTACAGACACATCTGCGCGCCATATGTTGGAAGGTTTTGGAAACATAGTTAAAGTCTTCAATTATCGGCGTTGTCAAATATACCGCACGCAAAGCTGCGAATACGTGTGCTAGTGGCGTTCAGAATACAGATCTTCGCATGCGCACCCTTCGCAATCGCAAGTGTACGTCTGGACGCGAACGAAGTTCAGAATAGCACCCCTGGCCTCTCTCCAGCTGTTTATCAGGGTATATAGAACTGGGGAAAGCGGTTCCAGGCCCTGTTATAGCAGGACCGAGAAGATGCTAGTTTGAAGAATTCGATAGCTCATCGAATTTTAGATCTTACCTCCGTGCTCTCAGGCATGGTATCTGAGCTGACCTCAGCCCCATACATTTCCTCTCAATCTGGGTTTGAACGACCCTGGAGCCCGGAAAGTGCACTTCCAACAGATGCTTGAGCTCTTCAGTTTCGGCTTTTAATTTAGGTATAGGAAGAATATGATATACACTCCGCCAAAAAAGTATCGCATAAACTAAAAAAGGGCATTTATGAACCAAGATATTTTTATACGTTCACAAAAAGTTTGCCTCGTGTATGTGAACTATAAAAACACTAACAAAATAATGGAACTTAGCGTTTTTACTTTTTTTTTTTCTAAAAGAACACATTTAGAAAAATGCATATGTGTAAGGTTTGTTCAGTTGTTTATTGAAAGTCTTCCTATACGGACAAATTTTAAAGTGCGAAGTCAGAGTTCTGTACCAACGCTTTTAAAACTAAAATGAGCAATTTAACTTCAGAATAAGTGGCTGCTATAGTTGCTTTAATCGAAGATGGACGATCTAGCATACGTTGCTAATTTGATGAACATCAATCAGTCAAGTGTTTCTAGAGCCGTAGCCAGATATAGGGAAACAGGCATTTACAGTAGAAGACCTGTACCAGGTCGTCCAAGATGTTCTACTCGCCAAGATGACCGCTATTTACTACTACAAGCATTACGTCGAAGACATGTAACTGCGAGACAATTGCAGAACGACTTGGCTAGAGTCAGAAATACTCGTGTGAGTACTCAAACTATTCGGAATAGGTTACGACAGAGTGGATTAAGAGCTAGAGTAGCTGTAACAGCCCCTCGTCTCACTAGGAACCACCGAGTGGCTCGCTTAAGGTTTGCCAGAGAACATGTAAATTGGAACATTAATGACTGGGCCAATATACTCTTCACAGATGAGTCAAGATTTGGTCTTTACACCTCAGATAGGCGTATCTCAGTGTACAGACGAGACGGTGAGCGCTATTCGCAGTGTAATATCAGACCTAGACCTAATTTCGCTGGTGGCTCTATTATGGTTTGGGGAGGCATCTGTTTAACAGATCGTACAGAGTTAGTACCAGTAGACAGAGGTACACTGACTGCCCACAGGTATATAACGGACATTTTAGAAGAACATGTAGTACCATATGCGCCAATTATAGGAAACGAATTCATGTTAATGCACGATAATGCACGACCGCATGTTGCAATAATCGTCCAGGAATACCTTAACGATGTTGGTATTCCAGTTTTAGATTGGCCTGCGGTAAGTCCGGACATGAACGCTATCGAGCACGTGTGGGACCTCCTTCACAGACGGATACGAACCCAAAATGTTGCCCCAGCGGACCTGCATGGACTAGCAAATGCTCTCCGTGACGAGTGGGAGAATTTGGATCAGGCTTATATACGGAGGTTAATCGAATCTCTGCCAAACCGTATGCGAGCGGTCATAAGAGCCAGAGGTGGCAATACTCAGTATTAAAAGCTACTGTTATGACATTTTTCTTTCCAAAATTATAATTTCTTGTTTTAATAAAAATCTCAAGTATGAGTTCTTGTTTTTATTTGGCCTGTATTTTATTTAAACAATCATAGAAATTATATCTTAGAGCGCATTAAAGTATATTTACAACTTTATGCTACAAACAAAGATTATGCGATACTTTTATGATTCATAACTAAATTATGCGATACTTTTTTGGCGGAGTGTATATGATGTTTTCCAGTTTTCCGAAATTTGGGTGATCACTAATTTTGGATGTTAAATGAATTTTATATTCTACATTTATTTACATCTTGATATAATGCATTTCTTCATAACAAACCTTTTATCTTTCTGCTGTAGTATTTGTGAGGAACGACGCTATAAAAAAAATCCCATACTTCATCATTCCCATTTCACTCGTCGATATCAATTTAAAATAATACGGACCTTAGTACGTATACATACATATATAAATAATCCAAATGGATTCGCCCGCCGTGAAACGCGTAACATTTGATTACGCGAGCGCGCGCGCCCCATCGCGGTATAAAATATATAGACAGTGAAAACTCCCCGAAAACAAATCGCCGAGTTAATTTAGTATTGATGTACAATTCATTTTAAAACGTACGATTCTTGAAATCTCCATGCCCGTGGGACGGACGCCCGAGCCAATGGCGGTATAGATATGAGTTGCTAAGCAACAAAATTGAAGGGGTGTCGCGGAATGCAGATGGCTGCACTGAGGGGGGATCGCTGATTACGGCCGGTGTCTTGACGAGAATGATATCGTTTAGGTAAGTGAATCGCCCGTACGCAACGCTGTGTCATATTTTTTTTAAATAAAATTTGCTCAGCCAAAAGATCGTCCATTAGGTGGTTTATTATAAGCACTCCAACTGTTTGAAACTGAGTTGTTGCGCTGTAAATGACATCTACCGCACTTTAATGTAAATAACTATTTCAATTGATAACAAAATATAAATATGATTTTCATGAAATCAAAATCTTACTTTAATATTTTACTGTGTTGAAGGACTTTTACGCAGAACCTAATTTTTTGACTATCGTAAATGCAAACAGCATATTATTTATGCGCAAGTGAAGGTAGAAAGTGATTAACGAATGTGTCAAAGCCAGATATAGACAGTACCTCCTGAGGCACGGGAGAAATTGCGCTCCAATGTGACACAACACTCCTGCTACAGCGTTTTCTGTCAGTTTGGAAGCACGCCGATATCGTTGTCATCCCCAAACCGATGTCCGAAAGGATGTTCGCTTCTCTGAGAGTTATCGCCAGATCAGCCTACTGTCTAACGTTTCGAAAATTGATCATCCTCGGCTAACCTTCGCTAGCGATGACCTTCAGTTAATTCGGGACGAACAATTCGGTTTCCAGACCGGGCTGTCTACTGAATTGCAGCTCCTTAGGTTCACTGAGGCGATAAAAAACGGTTTAGAGATGAAAGAAACCCTAGCTGCAGTTTTCTTTGATTTTAGACGTACCCTTGACTCTGTCTGGCACAAAGGGCTGATCCACAAGTTTATTGTTTCTGGCATTCATTCCACTCTGATCAGATCTTACCTTGGACACAGGTCCTTCTGTGTAAGGACTGCCGGAGTTCGATCCGCTTCTTGCGATACCCTCGCCGGAGTACCGCAGGGATCGCTATTGGGGCCACTCCTCTTCCTGTTGTTTCTAGCAGAGGAGAGCCTCGCACGCACTGCGTTATATACGCTGATGACACAATCGTATGCACGATTAGCAGGAGCGAGAGATTGGTTTGCAATCGCCTTCAGGCAATGACACACCGCGCCTCGTTCGCTGGTCTTCTCGGTGGAGACTGCCTCTGAACGAATCCCAATGCGTAACAGTTGGATTCTCAAGAAGGATATGTGATCCTGACCCGCTCATCCGCGTGGGAAACGCCAGGTTACCGTGGAGCCACCAGGTTAAGTACAGGAAACAGAGCACCGAGCTCCGAACTTGTTGCGAAGGAGTAGCCTTCACCTACCAAACAAGTTGCTTCTCTACAAGTCAATCCTAAGGCCGGTTCTAGTTTACCAGATTGAAGTCCCTCGAGGTACTTCAAAACAGGCCGCTACGGAAAATCGCAAAGGCCCTTTGGTTCGTTAGGAAAGAGCAGATTCATCGTGATCTGCAAATTCCGACTCTCCGAGACTTGATTAAGCAGATGCTCAGTGCTGCTTGGGCTGGCGCTCAAGTCAGCGAAAATCCCTTGGTTCAGGCGGTCGTGGAACCACAAGATCGTCCACCCCCTCTTTCTCGAGTTAGACGTTTAGATATTTTCTTAGAATAATATCTAATGTACACCTTTACCTTACTGAGGTGAAACTTCGATAATTTTCACTTCAAATCCTTTTACAAGAAAGAGTTTTTATCAAAAACTGCGATCACCAATTCCCCTTGCGGAGTAACTTGTTCATAGTTACTTCTGAGTCCCACTCTGTGGCTTGATCGGACCGCTTTATCAGCGACGAAAGAGGACAGGAACCTCAGAGGTTCGTACCTTAATTGAGATGTAAGTTTATTGTCACATGGACAGTACTGATTAGTTCACGTCAACGTGCCACAGACTCTGCCAAAGACGAGACACAATCACCAACACTCCAACACGCAGCTAAATGCACTGATGACATACAGATGTAAATGAGAAAAGTGCAACGCCATCTATCATCTATAATCCACTACTGTTTGACCATGTCTGGCGTTGACACATTCGGCAATCACTTCCTACTTTCCCTTGTGTTTCAAGAGCGCATATACTTATACCCTATTCTTTTAATAATTTCTCTTTTTCTTATTTCTTAAAAATAAGGCTAGATTGTCGCCAGCAGATTCTTCAGATTGGACATTTATAGAGTAGTATTTTAAACAATAACATTTCCAAGAAACGCATACATAATCTAATCCATATCAAGATTTCTTACATGTGTAATTAAACATGAACCTTCGAAAAGCTACGTAGACGTTTGGATATATATAGAGGGGGAAATTATTCAAATCAAAAGTAAAGGCCCGGATTATTATAAGAAGAGAAGAGACTGATTATGTACAACTAACTACAAAATCTTGTTAACTTAGCGACGAATATTTTTCATTAATTGGGGCAACTTTCGTTTTTATATTATTTAATAGATCATTAACAGCTGATATTGTTCCTGAGTTTTTTTGAAATGCGTATTGTCTTTTATGGATTATTTCATTCTTCTCTATGTATTCGCTTATTTGCAGGTGTAGAGTTTTTTCTAGGATTTTGTTCAACACGGATAATAAGCTTACAGGTCGATAATTTTCTGGTTTTGTTTTGTTACCTTTTTTGTATACTGGCTTTATTATTGTCCTCTTTAAAATTTTTGGATATTCTCCGTTCTCTATTACCTGGTTTATTAATTTTATAAGTATTGGTGATATTTTGTTCCTGAATTGTTTGACTATTTCTGCAGTTAAGTGATCGTGTTCGGGTGCTTCATTGTGTTGTAATTGCATAATTATTTTATGTGTTTCTTCTTCTGTAACTTTTCTAAATTCAAAATTTGTTGTCCATCTAGGGGTAGTAGTCGATGTGGGAGGGTGTTTCGAGTTAGCTATCTGTTTCTCTGCTAGTTCTTTCCCTATATTCACAAAATATTCGTTTATTTCGTCTGCAATTTCTCTGGAATCTGTTGTCACTGCCGAGTCTTTTTTTTTCTATTTCCATTATTTCTTTGTTATCCTTTTTTCTATTATTTAACTCTGTGGTTATTAGGTTCCAATGTTTTGAATCCATTTTATTTAATCTGGAAATTCGTCTTGGCAATCCATCAATTTGTGTTACCTTAATGATTCTAATATCAAAGAATATCATCTCCAATACCTAAAGTCCTTCTCGCTAAGGTAATTACTATATTAGCTTGAAGAGTGCATCAATTTTAAACGTTTTAAAGTACCCGTAGCGAACGAGTTAACGAAAGTGACGTGGCATAAAATTCATTAGCCAATGTATACATATAAAAGTGTAAAAGCAACCTCCCGGTTTTCCCCCATTTCCGCCGCCGTGGACCATCATCAGCATCACCAGCGAGGAGGGGCAAAACCCAGAATCCCGAGACACTTTTACCATCAGAGCAGAAATTCACTTTGCCGACATAAAAAGCGCCCCTCTCCTGTTTTCCACGAGATCAAATTCATTTTAATCACATAGGTGGAGTGACTAGAAGACGCCGACTCTCGACATCTTCTTCTTCTTCTTCTTCTTCTTCTGCTCCTATACTTCTACCCGTGAAACTCGAAAGTGGCGCGCCCTGTCGCTTTTTATCGCATTAAGATGGCATCTAATCGCTTTATTTTGTACATCAGCGTTTAACTTCTTCGCGGCACTCGAAGGAAGAGGCGAGTGGGGATGCGCGTCTCCGGTTTTAAACGGGGCATTAAAAAATTTACTGCGCCCCGTTATGAGAGCGCTGGAAAGTTTAAGTCGAGAAATGAAGTGAAAAGCGCTTACTCCCGGCACGCTAATACACTTTGGGAGCGACATCTTGTGAAATATAATTTAGGAGTACTATAAAAAGATAGAGAGTTAGACGATTTCAGCGTGTGTCGAACGCAAACGCTATTTACTTATTTAGGAAGAATTACTAAGAAGACCTCTTAAGATATTTGTTGGAAATTGGGACGGTATTGGTGACATGAGGTTAATAAGTGCGAAAAAGTTATTTAGTAGCTAAAAGTTAACATTTTACAAGGTTCTGCAGAAGGGTGAAAGATAAATGCTTGAAAAATATACAGCGAGTGTCAAAAAGTACGCATCATATGCTATTCTGTTTTTGTTATGGTTTTTTGGAAAATTGTAACAATGTAGAAAATTTGCACACCATTTAAAATCAAATTGACGCCGTTACAATAACGTTTTAACCCCAAAGTGGTAGCTATGAATCTGCGTGTGAGGACGTGCAGGGTTCTAGATCGATTGCGCAACTTAAAAATGGAATGGAGTTGAAAGTAAAGTACCCGGAAAATGTTAAAAAAAAGTTGTTCATAATAAACAGTTATGTCAGAGCAACCATATCATTCTTTTTTAGATAGGCACACTTTTTTATGACTAATGTCCGTCATGACAGTATGAGAGAGATGCCAGCTGCCGGTTGTCTGTTTTGGTTTTTGGTTACATAACGAACAGGAGCATGTTGTAATCTCGAATTTATTTATTTATTTATTTAAATGTCCAACAAAACAATATCCATTTACAGGACACATAAACAGGAAATTAACATATCTAAATAAATTAATATTAGATTATATAATACTTAAACAAAATATTAAGGTAGTAACATTAATAAACTAATTAATTATCCCAACAGGTGATGATGTAAACAAATAATAAACAAATAATATTTCTATAAGCTGACTGAACTTAATCAAATAAATAATAATACAATATATTATTCCATCAAATTAAACAGAAAATTCCAAAAAACTACATTACTACATCGATCATAAAGAAACTGAATCCGTACATTAGAAAGTAAATCAACACATAAATGCAGCTATCACAGAAACAAAATCTGAATTTGATGAATATTTAAGAATATGTGGAATCCCGAGAAGGCTGTGTGTCCCATACACCCCACAACAAAATAGTTTGGGCGAAAGAAAAAACAGGACGTTATTGGATAAACTGAGACGTCTGCTTTTGCTTGCAAATCTACCAAATATGTTTTGGACAGAAGCATAAATACTGTAAATTATTGCCCAAATAGATCACCACCGCGATCATTAGGATGGAATGGAGAGACACCATTTCAAAGATGAGTTGGTGACATCACGAAGTGTGAAATGTGAATTTTCATGGGATATTAAAATTTTTTAAAAGCATATAGAATATGGATGCCGTTGAGAAGACAAATTATAATCAGTGGACATGTTAAAGTAATGAAATTTGTTTTTACTACATTTAGTATCTGACAGTTATTCCGTGTCCACCGAAGCATCGTGCGGGTACATTCAGTTCCGTTCCCGAATAGTTCCGATAGCTCCACTGCCGAAAAAACTGTCGAAGTATCATCGGCAAATTAGCGCAACTGCCCCGCATCGAAATGTAGATGAAGATCGTTCATAAATAGTAGAAACAGCAATGGCCCCAGCACTGACCCCTGCGGGACGCCAATATTAGTTATTTTATTTTTCTAAAATCAAAGTTCAAGAAAGCATCGTATCAGAAGAGCGCCGGTTTGATGAATAAGGATAAACTGGGTTTATGTATCATACGTATATATGTTTTCTTTGAACAAATTCTTCGTGTTAATGCAAAGAGCTTTCCTATCAAACTCAATCACCCACCCTATTTATATCTGCAATTTCCTAACTTATTTCCTGAAATCAATACTAAATCCAATATCACCGTGTTTTCCTCGAGATAGTCGAAGGAATCTAACTGTAATAAATAAGACATATAAGAGAAATCATCAGTTTCAATAAGCGAAAATCCTCATCTGCGACAACGACGCCTCTCCCTCTCTAAATCCGCCCAGCTCTTCGCAAGCCGACGCCAGTGAGGGTGTCCTCGATGAGTTCTCAATTACACTTAAAATTATTCAACGAAATCACACTTTATCCTTGCGGAAAAACCGCCACGTCAGCTCGAATAGATTCGTTCTTCTCTCTAATTCCCGGGGCGTCTAATTTTTCAGCGACGGAATCCCGGGGTAATCCCCGGGTGCGCGATCCTAAACGGAAACGACGGCTCATCGACGGGGACATTACCGGAAGAGCCGGCCCGAAAGTTCCCTAAGTACTTCTGACAATGCGGTTTATCGCGAGCTTTGCTTCTTATATTTCCGTTATCGAGAAAGTCTCGAATTGGTTCCCTCTGGGGTTTAAAGTTAATTTTTGAGATGTCCGTCCGAGGGAGGTTTGTCGGTGTATTTGCCGAAATAGTATTAAGATGGGGAAATTGAAGATCGAAGCCACATAAACGGCATTAAAATGAGTTTATTTCATTGTCACTGCCTAAATTTTATTATTAACTTGATGTACGGATTTAGAGGAAAAAGTATTTCTAGGAATGGAATGATGATGGAATGATAATGAATGGTGACCAATCAATCTTTTCTTATGTGTCCCACATTCAATATTACAAGCGATATTCTTTTTTTTTGTGAGATATAAGATCGAGCAAGGTCTCATCCGAAATGCTTCGCGAAATCTTAAAATCTAGTAAACCACCCTCTAACAAACCTAACCCAAGCATTTTCTTTTTCTTAAATTACACTCCTCTCTTTTTGACATTGTGATCCAACTACGAAGAGTGTGGAATAGAACGGTATAAACGAAAACTGCATTCAAGCAATATTTAATACGAAAGGATAATACCAACAGTAAAATAACAAAAAGATCCTTACAAAAAGTTAAATAATGCATCTGTTGGGTTATACATGATTTAAATACTGTGCAACCAACTCCGAGTTTTGAGTTGGTGCGCTATTATTTTGCCAGCACAGATCATTGCTAATGGAGCATCTTCCATTAACCCCGGAAGATCATTTTATAAAAAATTTAAATAGCGTTGCCCTGCCAAAGTTCCTTCAAAGATGTATGGGCCAATAATACGTCCATTAAATAATTCGCACCGAACGTTGACAATCCATATTATCCGAAAATGAGTCCCTTGCATCCATTGAGGATTTTCTGGAGCCCAGTGACGGCGATTCCCCATTGGCGACTGTTATGAAATCGCTCTTCGTCAGTCAACAAAGTAGAATTATCGTTTATCAGTGCTTGCATTACAGCGATGAATCCTAGTCTCCGTGCAAAACCTATAGGATATAATGCTTGGAAGAACTGAATTTTAAATGGATACATGTATAAAACGTTAGTATACGCAAACTACTAACGTTTTACACATCCGTATACTACAGTTTGAACTGTAGCAGAAGATATGAGAAGAAATAAATCAACAGAACTGAATTTTTAAAGGATGACAATTTTAAAGGATTGTCATCCTTTAAAAATTCAGTTCTGTTGATTTATTTCTTCTCATATCTTCTGCTACAGTTCAAACTGTAGTATACGGATGGAATTCAACATAAGCCAGTACTTCAATCATAATGTCAAAACGATACCAGAACCGCTGACATTTCTAAATGTTCCAGTGTAAGATTTTGTCGTTTTTACGTCAATATACATATCTCCAAAACACAAAATTATATTTCTTCAAAAACTACGATACTTAAGGGTGGATGATGAAAATATACCACAATAAATAGCGCGAAGTTGCATTCTTCTTTCAGCTGTTTTTATTTGAATGAAAGAAAGTTAAAAAAAAAAAAGGGGAAGACCGCTGCAGACGGCAAACAGTACGAAATGGTATTTACGGATGATGCGACTCCCCCGATACAAATCTTTGAAAAGAGTCGGTGTTGCCCTATTAGCAATATAATTTCAATACTTTTTCATAACTTATTTTTCTATGGTATGAGCTTTTGATTAATCTTTAAATCTTTCTAGTGTTAAGGTTACTACAAAATTATCAACTCAATTTGATTGCAATACATTCATCTCGTTTTTTATAGTCGTATAGGGTGAGTTGTTATACCGAAGGGGTAGGTTCCAGTATTTACATACATGGGAAGTGAATGATGCTCGATCATAAAGCTAGTGTGTCACGCGTGTTCCACGAACGGCCACCGATTCAAAATAAAAAGCGCCCTTAAACAAATGACAATTCAACGACGTCTCGCCACTCACTTTGTTATTTACCCCCATTGTTCGTCCTAATTGGGCCGCGCTTCCTTTGTTTTTCTTATTATTATTTTAGGCTAAATATTGTCCCTTTGTCGTCACCGAACAATGCAGCTGCCCCACGCCGTGTTAGTGCTCACTAGTAATTGCGTTTAGAGCGATGCCGCTTTTAAGTGGGCGAAACTTTAACGAGTTCCTTGTTTAGCGTTTTCAAAAGGTACGAATTAATTGAACGACTGTAATATGGTGGTGATGGTTCAAATGCGTGGCATCTGGTGAATGTCTAAATGAGTTTTCCGATCGATAGAAGTGATTTAGCTTACCTGAACTCGGGCTTCTGTAAGATTGATCTTCATGGCGAGATCTTCTCTAGTGAACACGTCCGGGTAGTGCGTTTGGGCAAACGCGCTCTCTAATTCTTCTAACTACAAATAAAAGTAGAAAAGAACTATTAACATCATTGAAATACATTGAATGATTAAATGATATCTATGTTCCTTTTCAAAGGATATTTTGTAGAAGATAAAAGTTAAAGTTTGTAGCTAAATTTTGGCAAACAGTTTGGCAAATGATTTGATACAAAAACGGTTTGGCAAATGATTTGGCAAACGGTTTGGCAATTGATTTGATAAAGGAAACGGATTTGGCAAATGATTCGGCAAACGGTTTGGCAAACAGTTTGGCAAACGGTTTGGCAAATAATTTGATAAAAAAACGGTTTGGCAAATGATTTGGCAAACTGTTTGGCAAACTGTTTGGCAAATAATTTGATAAAAAAACGGTTTGGCAAATGATTTGGCAAACGGTTTGGCAAATGATTTGGCAAACGGTTTGGCAAATGATTTGATAAAAAAACGGTTTGGCAAATAATTTGGCAAACTGGCAAATGATTTGGCAAACAGTTTGGCAAATGATTTGGCAAACAGTTTGGCAAATAATTTGATAAAAAAACGGTTTGGCAAATGATTTGGCAAACGGTTTGGCAAATGATTTGATAAAAAACGGTTTGGCAAATGATTTGGCAAACTGTTTGGCAAATGATTTGGCAAACAGTTTGGCAAATGATTTGATACAAAAACGGGTTTGGCAAATGATTTGGCAAACAGTTTAGCAAATCATTTACCGAACAAATGATTTTACAAAGAAGGAAAAGTGGAACAGTGAAAAGTGGAAAGTTGAAAAAGTCACCAATTACAAAATTGCACATTTCTTTCTTTTATGGATATTAAATATCAATGCAATTCTCATTCATTTTGTACTTGTGAAAACGTTTTGGCCACCTAGAACTGCAGTTCCGACCACTGTGGGTCGCAAAGAACACTAACACCATGTTTTGAAATGGCTGTCAAAACAAAACTAAACGTCGTCGCCGAGTTTTAACAGGCGCGCTAAAAAAAGGTTATATCAAATGATGGTACACTTATGTTTGGCTCAGTAGCGCCAACTATCTTCCAATCCGGGTATTCATCAAACCGGCCTCGTATATCCGCTTCACCGATGAACATTTTTTAGCAATTTTATCACAATAATAAAGTCTATGAAAGCTGAAATGCAGTACTTACTTGTTGCAGCGTGAATGTTGTCCTGTTTCTTCTCTGTTTTCTTCTAACGAAAGTATCATCATGAATGGCAGGATGATAAGAATAACTCGTATCTGGAAATAATTAGAATTCGTGAATGGAAACTTATTTTCAAAGTAGGTAAAAATAGTTGTGGATTATCAGAACCCCAATCATTTTCAATTTGGTTTTTTGTCTATCTAGTATCAGTAAGATATTTTTCAATGGCCTCCATATCCAATTGGATGAATAAAATTTTCTTAGAAATCTTAAAGATAAAAAGGCAAAATTTAGCTTCAATTCAGCGACTTCCTTATAATTTAATGGCACATTTTCAGTTTTGGTTAAAACCGGTTTTCTTCAATTATACTGTTTAGTCTGTAATCTTGCTGTTTTTTAATTAATTTCTAACTGGTTTCTTCAGTTTCTTAATAGTATCATTACTACAATTTCGTTTTTTTAAGAAATAAGTCCGGGAAGTGCGAACGATGGGGCAACGTGAATCCCGATATGCGATAACAATAGTATGTCGTTATTGCACTGGCACTCTGCACAGATGTATCGGATTTCCCATATTTATCTGGATGTGAAAACATAAAAATGCAACAAGTCAAAAAATTCAGTAGCATTGACGTAGTATATTATTACATAGACCTGGCAACCACCTAGCCTGTATTTTGCATTTTACTCATGCATCGTCAGTTCACGTGCGTTCACTTGGTATATCGGTAATAAAGAAAAAACAGTTTGTCTCGATGGAAACGAAGAAAAACACCAAATTAGACTTAGATAGGAACGTAATTCCATATCTGCAATATTTATGAATTGAAATACTAAAGTTACTTTCAGAAATTGAAATGAGGGAAATGGAATTAGCCCCTCTCCACAACGCTATCGAGTACACCTCGGTTGGGGCGGACCACTCCAAGGTTTTTCAGACAGGTAGACGAAATAAGAAGCGATCTCTGAAGAGGAGCGAGCAGCACGGATTCGCAACGGTTCAACGGAACGGGTAGCAGTCGGCGGCAGCGAAATAACTCCACTCTGCATCGCGAATCGTATATACCCATCTCTTTCCGTGCGTGTGGAAAGACGGAGTCGGGGCGATACACTTTTTGCGATGACGCGCACTTGTTCCGCACAGCCCGACGGCATCTCTCCAAACTTTAATTTCGAGTTTAGGCGTAATTATATTATCGCAATGCCGAGGATATATTAATTAAAATCTCATGTTTAATTCAGTGAAATTGTATATTTAATCCGATAATCTGCTCTGTTCCCCGCGAATTAAAACCGCGCGCAAACATTCGCTTATTTCAAACTCATCAAATATTTAGGGGCTTATTGATTTAATATTAAAATCGGTTTATCTTGGTAAAATTTTGCCCGAGTATTTTTTCTCCCGTTATTACGTAACCGACTGGGAGTCGATGGTACACCAACCTCCCCCCACCCTCCGACGGGTTATTTCCGTCTCTCTTCGGCTCCCCGCAGCGACTCTGCCATAGTCTGCGCGCGAGTGTATGTTTTAAAATTTAATCCATATTAAAAACTTTTCCATATTTAATTTTCAATTACTTTAAAAACACCGTAAAACCCAATAATATAGTATTCCTGAAGCGTCCCCTTTTGGTTTTTATTATTATTTCCACATTCCGCCGTTTAAATTTTTCGTTGTGCGGTTGGTAATCGGATTGTGGCAGTTTGATTTAATGCAAGCGTATACAGAACCCTCCTAGAATCTTTTTGAATACGGCAAAATTCTCTAGAAACATTTAAAAAGCATGATAAGGTATTGTTTCCCAATTATTTATTATTTCATTAAGAAATAACTGATAGTTTATGAATGGTTGCGTGGTTTTTGTTGGTCTACTTTAAATAATTTGAAAAAAGAATCTTTTTTTTTAAGAAATTATAGTTTAGTGCCGTTTCTTTACCTTTTTTTGAAAAAATAGCAATTTTGTCAATAAAATGAAAACACCCATTTTGTAAAATTTACTGTAATTTTTTAAATATTTATTTTCATATTATACAGGATGTTCCAAAAGCTCTAAAAGTATCAAAATTGTGCTTTTTTTTTAATGGAATAATGGCATATTGCATTTTTGGATTCTCTGACCAAAATAAGTATCTGTTTTAATAAGGTTTATAATATCTAAACCTTAAGGTTTTTTAAATTCGGGAACCATATCTGCTACAATTGACTTAATAAATAAAATAAAGAATGAAACAGAGAAAAACGAGACGGTAGTAGTACTTTTTCTAGATATGAAAAAAGCGTTTGACACTATCTCCAAAACGAAATTAGTCGAAAAAATTGATGCTCTGAGGATAAAGAAAGCAAATAGAAACTTAATAAAAATATATTTATCAAATAGAGAACAAACAACAATAGTAAACGAAATCGAAAGTCTACATCTACAAGCAGAATATGGAATCCCCAAGGAGAAAATATACCACCGATATTTTACATAGCATATACAAATGATATCTTTAATTTGAAGATCCACGGAGAAATATATGCATGTGCAGATGATGTATGCATCGTTTGCTCAAGCAAGAACGACGAACAGTTGCAGCAACACATTATAGAAGATGTGGAAAATATAGAAGATTGGTGCTATAATAATCTAATAACGATCAATGAAAGCAAAACAGAGTACATGGTATTTACAAAAAAAAAAAACAGATAAACCCACTTTTAACATCAAGATTAAAACACAAACCATAACTCACACCTCCCAAATAAAATATCTAGGATTAACCATACAAAATAACTTAAAATGGGATACCCACGTTAAAAATTTTATAAAAGGAAACACCATGATTATAGCAGGAATGCAAATTAAAGACATAGTACCAGAATATCTGAAGAAGTCTGTATATCACAGTACATTTACGTCCGATATTAGCTATCTAATAAACATATGGAGCCATATAACTAAACAAAGTTTAAACAAACTACAAAGACAGCAGAACAAGATACTTAAGACACTGTATAACATGGACAAATGGACACCATCAAAGGACGTTTACGAGAAGACGCAAGAACTAAATTTACAACAATTAATAACATTCAGAAATCTCCTTACAGTACACAAAATCGACAAGAAATTAATGAAAACTGATTGCAAATTCACACCTAATACAGAAATACACACACACACAAAACACGAAGACATTCACACCTAAGAACAGAAAAAAACACAAGTTACAAATATGAAAAATTTCCAACACCTGATGCGATCAAAACATACAATAAACTACCAAAACACACAAAGACACTAAAACACGTTAAATTTAAAAGCAAGATAAGGATGGGGGTATACCGGCAGTACAACATGTAGGAAGGACCAAACGACTAAACCAACGACGCCTTCGATACCGTTAGTTCGAGAAGAGTGCACCATCTCGTATGCTCGGATGAAGAATGAAGGCGGAAAAACAGTGCATGGCAACGCTTGCTATACGAGTTGCAATTTTTTTTTTGTGTATATACATACATTTTGTAAAGTGTATAGTTTGTGTTTGTTTAAATAAATAATTGATCAAAATAATTCTAATTTTGTGAAAATTAATTTTCATTAAGAAGTATTTAAGCTATATAAGCGAAATGTAACAATAGATCATATTTTACAATCCAATTATAATAAACCTGCCATGTTATACAGGGCGTATAAAAATTAAAACTATTCAAATAAGAACTTTAAGTGGCTATAACTTGATTAATTTAAATAGAACACCATATTTTTAAATTATTGTTTAATATTTAATTAAATTGTATCAGTTTGAAGCGACATCTGCTTATAGTCGACATAGCTTTTTACAGAAAACTTCAGTTTGACTTGTATTTAGATTGAAAAATTATTCGGTAGGACAACTTGTGATATACATTTGTATTCGATATAATTTTCTTGGAGACGCGACAGTTCCACGTACCACGACCGCGGTGACGCCTTGTTAAACCCCGTGCCCTTTCGAAACCTGACGGAAAACCAATAAACTTAATAAAGTTTAAGTTGCACGAAGTTATCTCGTTTCTGTGGAAATCTACTTTGCAACTTCTCAACTTCGACCTGTGGTCAATTATCGATTAAACACGGTTATCTTCGCTCGTAGGGAAACGCATCTCCCCTCGTTGGGCGCGGAAATATCAAATTCCTCCCAAAAAAGATTTAATTTTGCGCTTTTGTAAAAGACAGCAGTAAAATTGCTACCACGTTAAACCAGATCAACACAAGACATGCTAACGATAATGTCATTAACATCTAGTCAGGGACCAAGGTAATGAACGTAATCCCGTAATGATGGGCTTATATTTTGGTGCCATGGCGTATGAGCGAGGCCGGCGGTTCATATTAGCTGACCCCTGCAGCAGCGCCGCCCTAGTAATGCAACTGGGGTAGTTAATCCCTGTAATTTACTTTACATGAAGTGACAGACATCATCCCGCGCGCTAATACTTTTGGGATTTTTGCGAGTCGCGGACAAAGTGGTTCGCCCTAATGCGTAGAAATAAAGTTTCAAGTCTCGTCGAAAAATCGACAACGCCGAGTGCTGGGGTAGACGGAAATAATGCGATTTCCAGATGTCTACCGTGAAATAAATTCGAAAAATCCAAGACACTAAAACGATATTATATTTATTATTTCTCTAAATACTTGTCTGATGCTGCTATTTTATATAATTTCAATGACAGTATCTAATCTCTAATCTGGTTTCATCTGGTGTACAGAAATGTATATTAAAATACGATTGATTTAAATGTGGATATTTACCAAGTGTGCAAGCTACTAGGCCATCAGCCGGCCAATCAATAAATTTTTACCGTCTTGCGTTTAACTGGAAATATATTTTTATTCAAGAAATAGAAGAAAACTTGCCAACAATTTATAAGTTGATCTTGTCACATGTTACAAACTGTATGCCTCTTATGCAGCACACTGTATAATTTAATTATGTAAAAACACGTATTACGGAAGAGATTAAGATAACACGTTTACACCGTATATGGACAATGATACAAAGGTATTTGGGAAAATTCTATGTATTGATAAGTTCGAATACTAATCATATGATGAGATAGCATTTTACTACAGGTATTTATGTATTCTTTGGCAAATTAGTTTCGTAGGTTATAATTAAATAACACAATTACAATGCGCCAGTATTAGTTTTGAAAATAGTGACATTGTAACTTTGATGGACAGCCCAGAAGATCTATGTGCCGATTTGCAGTATCAATTAGAAACAAAGGTATCTTAAACATCAGAATTAAAGACGAATCTAATCATATTAAAAGGGCAATTTCAACAAAAAGGAATTATTCTCACAATTGTCAAACGTACAAGAACCAAGTAAGCTCAAATTACGATAGGACAAATCTATGTAAACAATAGCCTAATGGTGCAAATGAAAAGATTCTGCATATTGATAACTAAAACTGTCTAATATCAATGATCCATGTTGAATCAAGTTCTTAAATGAGATAAGATTCTTATCACATATTTCTATATAAATTCATTCGCGCAAATAAGTTTTATAGATCGTGGTGTAGCAGAATTCAGAAACGCAAGCTATGGGTGCGGAAACTAGTGTAGTTACCATTTTGACCGAAACAACAGATGCGTTGTGCTTGAAACTAGAAGACACCGAGCAAAAATTGCACGCGAGCAATATCCGTTACGCAACGAAAAGTAACGAGTGGAGAAAGAAGAATCACCATCTTTGGTTGACACGTCGAAAATTGGAATGGAATCTGGCGGTTAAAGAAGCAGAGATTAGACGTTTGAAGAACTATTTGCGAACAGGGAAAGGCGAAGTTTGTTTAAATGATCATCTAACATGTGAGTCACCTAAACCGATGAAATTCTACCAGCTTACAGCGCAGAAAGATGAAGAAATCAAGTTTTTGCAGGATCCACTCCAAGCAACGATAAGTAGCAGTAATGACGGAGAAAATTTGACACTTGAAACAGAATTGAAGGTAAATCTAAACGAGTTACAAGCGCAATGTCAACAAACCACACAGGATTTGAGAAACAGCAATGCAAACTTTGATATTTTAAAAATTGAACATCAGAATATTATTTTAAGTTCGGCGAAGAAGTGTGCTGAACTGGATGGTATGAAGAATCAATTGAAAGCCGACCGGTGTATATCAAAACAGAAGGTTAGAGCTCTCAGGTTAGAACGGTGGAAATTGCGAACGGCTTTAACGCAAAGTGAAGACAAAATCAAATACTTACAGAACCAACTCGAAACAAATACATGTAAAAGTAACGAAGAAGATGTTGAAAAGAAAACGCTGATATCTGAAATATCAGAGTTGAAGAAGAATCTAGACGAGCTACAAGCAAAACTTCAAAAATCCGCAGAAGACCTGGGAAATAGCAATGCGAGCCTAGAAGAGTTGCAATCGAGACATCGCAGTCTTGAATTGGATTTGGCGAAGAAAGATAACGAATTGAATCTTACGAAAGACCAATTAAAAATCCAAAATAATCAGATTCAAGTCAAGACGCAACAGATATCAAACGATATAAGCATAAAAAAATCAATGCAACATGCGAATCAACTATTACAAACAGAACTGTCATCTGTAAGAAGTAGGCTAAGTATTGCAGATGACAAATTGAGACTAAGTATAAAAGAACTGCAAGCCGAAAAGACAAAACGCATGGAAAAAATCCAAGAGTGGAATACGAAATACCAACTCCTCCAAAACGAATATTCCGCATACAAAAATCAACTAAACTCTCGCCAATGTGCGACGATGATCTGTCAAACGTGCTCACAACTGAAAAATTTAACTGATCGTATTGAATATACCAGAGGGCGTCTAGTTAATGATGTCTGCGTTTTAAATCGTATTTCATTTTACAACGAAATAGAGAAGATGACTGCCGCCTACAAACGACAAACTTTGAAGCTCGAAAATCGAAAAGTGGTCATGCCAAATATGAATTTTGCCGTTTTGTTATGTCAGTATCGCAGTCTTTACGAAGAGAATACTGTCAAGTTGCAGGACAGATTAAAAAGAGTGGATCAAATCAAAGAAGAGTCAAGATCTTTATCCACTGTGAAAAATAATTCAGACACGCTTGCAAAGGCTGTGAACAAGTATCTGAGCGAATTGGGTCAATTGGAATGGACCAACGTTCATAAATTGCGCGATGAACGAAAATTGTACGATGAGGTGAAACAAGCGTACCAAGAAGCCAAAACCTTCTTCAATAGTGTACCGAATAATTTAAATATTAACAATAAATAAGTAGATGTTACAAAATTACGTCTAACATTTGTCCACTATCATCTAATAGTTGTAATTTAAGGATTAAAGTTATTTGATTCTGATGTATGTTAAACCCAAGATTTTTATTGCTTGTTTTTATATCCACCCTGTAAACTTGTGATGCAAAGAGGTGTTTGGAAACTAAAAGTAAATATTTAAACAAATTTTACTGCCTAACTGCCAGAAAATAGAAATTCAAAATATAAAAACTTCAAATCGTCATATATTGCAAACTTTATGCCGCACATTGTATGCTCACTTAAATTTGTTAAATCCAGATTACAAAGGAGATTAAGAGAACACGTTTACAAAGTCATTATAGACAATAGCATAGAGGTATTTGGAAAAAGCCACTACGTATTGATAAGTAATACGTTCTAAGGTGAAATTTTGATCCCATACCGAGATAAGATTTTACCGCGGGTTTCTATATAACCTTTGGCGGATTAGTTTTGTAGTCTAGTTAAATAATACAACTGAAATACGCCATCATGAGTTCAGAAGATAGTGATATTGTGACTTTGATGGACAGTCTAGAAGAGTTAAGTGCCGTTTTAGTGTTAAAAGGAGAAGAGATCGAACGCTTGCAGAATGAACTTGGGACAAAGGTATTCGCAACAGCAGCATTGCATGCGAATCTAAGCATATTGCAAGCGGAATTTCAAGAAACTGCAGACGAATTACGCACTATTAAAGTTAACTTTGAAGAATTGCAAACGAAGCAACGCGATTTTGATTTGGAATTGACGAAGAAGGATGAGGAATTGAATCGCACCAAGAACCGACTGGAGATTCAGACCAATGAGGTTGAAGTAAAGACGCAGGAAATATCAAACGAGATAAGTAAAAGGGACGCCTGGGAACGTGAGAATAAACTACTGAGGATGGAACTGTCGTCGGTAAGAGATATGGTGAATGATAAAGATCGACAATTGAACGGTAAAAAGATGAAGCGCGCAATGAAAAACCGTAAGTGGAAGATCAAATACCAAAAGCTGCAACAAGAATGTTTTGCATACAAAGAAGAACTCAATTCTTATAAATATTATGCAAATGTAGAGGATACGTATCAAACCTACGAACCACTGCAACCATCAACCGACCCTGTTCAATATGGCAGACAGTACAGAGGCATCGGTAATAGATATAATCGTATTCAGTATACCAGAGAATGCAGAGACGTCAACGCTAAATATTATAGAGGAAGAAAAAAAGCAAGAAGACTTCTTCAGGAATAAACACATATTTTTGTTTTTCAAACAACATTTTATGGGAATAGTCCAGAGCTTAACTCCTACAATTTTTGCCGTATGTTTAATGAACATCCTGTATATTAAGGGAAAAAACCAATTAAGTTATTTATATAAGCTATTAAGTACAGCTCCTCTCACAATTAGGTTAACAATTTGAATCACGATTTTTGTTATGTATTTTTAGGTTTTTTTTTTATTGGCTTTTTGGGATCCCATTAGCCACTATTACTTATACGGGAAATGAAAGAAACTAGGAAAGCACACAAAACGTGAATGATCAATATAAAGTTAAGATAGCAACCACCGGGAGTATTTTTAGGTTGAATTCTACATACAACGGTATTTACTGAAGATGGTTTTATTCACTGGTGTTTTGAATTTATATTTTATATCCTCTATGAATTTGGTAAATTGTTTGTGAAAGTTGTGTCGGTGACCTTCCTTGATTTATTAGTTTTTTAAAAAAAAGGGTATTCATTCGGTTTAAGGCGTAAAAAGTTCGCCGCGAAATCACAAAAAGGAAGCATTTGTGTTTATCTGATATTCGGCTTTTATAAATACATTTTTTATTGAAACCTCGCATAACAAAAATACATACAGTCACGAACAAATGTCATGTTCTCTCATAATTAAATTAATAAATCATTTCAATTAAAATTTTGCATAGCTTTAATTTATTTTTACTTTTTTTGTTTTATAATATTTTCCGAATAGTTATTTTTATTGCTTTGTTTTACAACATAATACTGAAAAAATAAACTGCAAAATCGTTTTATTCAAACTTTGTGAGGGTAAAGTAAACTAAATTTAATGACTAAAAATAGCTAAAATGATAGGTCAATTTTACCCACTACCATCAAAGTGATTCAATTTGTTACTTATTTGTTTAATTTGTTTATTTAAATATTTATTTTATATTAAACCAACATATTTCCGTAACCAAACACAATTGGCTAACACCACAGTTATTTTTCCGGTAACAACTGCACTTTATTAATCGTGTTGTTGGCAATAACGAATAAAAACCAATGGCATTGGAAAGCATCGACGATTTTAGTTTTAGGAAATAGTATTTTAAAACACAAGTGTCACAATGACGTTTATGTAATGCAAGCAAGGACGTATGTATACAATGTGTCCCGTATCGTTTTATTCAAACTTTGTGAGGGTAAAGTAAATTAAATATGTATACAATGTGTCCCGTATCGTTTTATTCAAACTTTGTGCGGGTAAAGTAAACTAAATATGTATACAATGTGTCCCGTATCGCTTTATTCAAACTTTGTGAGGGTAAAGTAAATTAAATATGTATACAATGTGTCCCGTATCGTTTTATTCAAACTTTGTGCGGGTAAAGTAAACTAAATATGTATACAATGTGTCCCGTATCGTTTTATTCAAACTTTGTGAGGGTAAAGTAAACTAAATATGTATACAATGTGTCCCGTATCGTTTTATTCAAACTTTGTGCGGGTAAAGTAAACTAAATATGTATACAATGTGTCCCGTATCGCTTTATTCAAACTTTGTGCGGGTAAAGTAAACTAAATATGTATACAATGTGTCCCGTATCGTTTTATTCAAACTTTGTGCGGGTAAAGTAAACTAAATATATATACAATGTGTCCCGTATCGTTTTATTCAAACTTTGTGAGGGTAAAGTAGACTAAATTTAATGACTAAAAATAGCAAAAATGGTAGGTCAATTTTACCCACTACCATCAAAGTGATTCAATTTGTTACTTATTTGTTTAATTTGTTTATATAATTATTTATTTTATATTAAACCAACATATTTCCGTAACCAAACACAATTGACTAACCACAGTTGTTTTTTCGATAACAACTGCACTTTATTAATTGTGTTGTTAGCAATAACGAATAAAAACCAATTGCATTGGAAAGCATTGACGATTTTAGTTGTAAGAAATAGTATTTTAAAACAAAAGTGTCACAATGACGTTTATGCAATACGAGTGATTCAATGTAGGAGCATTACAAAGTCATTGTGACACGAGTTTTTTACGGTATTTTTCTAATTTGTACATTAATCGCCCATATTACATTCCGATAAGCGTCTCACCAGTGCGTTAATATCTCATTACAGCACAGTGTGCGGTAATAACCATTTCAGCACTGCGTCGTTGTTTGTTTTAGCTTTATTATAACATGCGATTAGAAAAAATTACATTTTAGACATCGTAGTGTTAAATCATACATCAAAAACAAAACAGCCACGTTCGAACTAAACATATGGTAACATTGGTAAAAAGTAGATAAGACGATTATTGATATTCTATTTATAAATTACCACTGAGCACTTGTATTAAGCAAGGCAGATAGTATCAGCATAATAAATACTTTACCGAACCTTTCAGGGGAACCACACAAATCTTCTATACCATTAAATAAAGTTTCTGAATATTTCCGTAATTTTTAAATTATGACCAGCATTTCAATTTGTAAATGATTTTGTATGGTATATCTATTAGGTTTAATTCTTCCAGGAAAAGAAACGTAAAGTATATTAGGTAATATTACGTCAATTATTAATTATTATCAGAAGTTATGTATGATTGGTATTTGTGTACGATGAGGATTTGAGATAAGATAAACGATCTATAGATAATTGTGAAGCTTGAATCGCAAACATCATTCTCACTTAGTTTATTGGTAAAGTGTTATTATATAAATCGCAGTGATGAATTTTCCACAACCGCAAATCGATGAATCGACTAATCTCTTCAGGGCAACAATCGATCGATTGACCGGTGAGATACTGAAGCAACGAATCGTATTGGTCACCGGTAGAAACGAAAGCGAGAGGGTGCAACGTAAGCTATTAGAAACCCAAACAAGAAGCGTAGACTTGCAATTGGAACTGGACGCGAGGACCGAGGCACAGCTGCATGAAATCAGTGAGCAGCAAAATAAAATCGCCGATTTGGAATTTATAAATAACAATTTGCTTTCGGAAAATTCCGAACTGCAGGAGAAGATAAAAATCTTGGGCAGGGCAGTGGTAAATTTGGAAGGTGCGGTGAATCAAAAGCAGGAGACAGAAGATAATTTGCTATATGAAAATCAGAAGTTAAAAACGGATTTGGCGAAGAAAGAAGACGATATCATAACCCTAATGGCGCAAGTACAAGCTCAAGTGACCAGGATTCAAACGAAGGAAGCTCTAATCTCCGACCTGACGAACAAAAGGATCCATCTGCAGAGGGCCAATGAGGATCTGACATTGAGATTGTCAATAGCAGAAGGAAGATTATCGCAGATAGAGCCGCTATATAATCGCGCCAACGAACAGTTGCAAACGCTCCAAACCAACCACGCAGCGCAAATTTTGAGGTATCAAAATTTAATGGAACAGGTCCAACAGCAAGAAGCCCTATTGAATAGCCACAGAAGACACACGCTGGTAGTTGCAGTGATCGAATTGCACGAGATCTTGGAAAATCTAAGCCGTACCATCAACACCACCGCCAATCAGCTGACGGAAAAAAAGAATTCCGATCAGCGAACCTCTGCCAGAAGCAAAACGGACGAGATGGAATCGCATCATGAGCGGATAATCGAAGATCTGGAACGTCGGGGCGCGAATTTGCCACAGTCGAATTTCAGCGACCTATTAAAGGCCTATACGAAGATGCATGGTGAAATCGATGATAAATTCAAAGAGAGAATGGGCCGACTCTTAGACATCGATAAGGAGGCTGTCGTGATTTGGGAGGCTCTCAAAGAGGTTATGTGCAAAATTATTGATATAGTGAAATCGTCCGGTGCAAGATATTTAAGGGAGATTGGGCTCTTAGGAGATATATCACGAATCGCAGAATTGGCGGAAGAGGAACAATTATTCGTAGATATAAATAGCTTATATGACGAAATAAGAGCATACGCGCTATCGATGGTGGGGACAATAATTAACTAGAATAAGAAAGATACTTTGTGGCGAATTTAAATGAAAATTCAATTAAGAGAATTAATTTATACTACATATTAAGTTAAGTTATGCTAAATATAAATTGTTTTTTTTAAGCTTTTATTGGTGTGATAATTATATAAAGAAAATAATGTATTAATCTGAAAAAAATGGTTTTACATTTCACATAATAAAATTATTTTAGTGAAGATTTTTTTTTTAAACATGTTAAATTATTATATATCAAATTTTTTTATCAACGATGATGTCAATAATATATATTTTTTATATTTGTTTCTTTTCACAACACTAGAGGGAGAGAAGGTGCATTTAGTAAGAAGAAACAAAACAATAAACAACAAATCGATCAAGTAAAACAGCATATATGTAGAAACAACATTCAAAATAATCAATATAAAACAAAGATTCACTGCGATATTAAGATAAAATAGAATTTGAATTCTCTCTTCAGCACCCACAGATGCAAATAGTGTTTCACTAAGAGTTTGAACCATAGAGATGATAGAGTGCTGATATTGAACTCAAAACTGCCATCAATTGCAATGCGCCATATTGGAACACAAACGTCATCAATGACGTCGATACCATGGCGGATATTTAAATAAATAAAGTTAAGGATATATGAATAAATTTTAATAGCACTTGCAATTTGTAATGATAATTAGTAGCATATGTTAGATTTTATCCTATGTATTTTATATGGCATTGTTTTTTTTTTTTATTAAAGTTGTGGACAACTTTGAACTATAGACTATTTCTAAACTTACGATGAACTGGTAACATATACTTCATTCGTTCTCAGGTTTAATATGAGAGAAAAGATAAAATTTCTTTCAACGCCATATAAAAATACGTAAGAAAAATCTAATACAAGTTTCATGAGATCTTCACGACTTGTCATAACGATCCAACATTGTATGTTGTCTTTAAGAGTATATATACTGCAGTAGTTGTTGTATAATTTATTGATGATTAAATAATATTAGTTCACTTAATTCCTTCCATATTGATTTTCCTTGTATTTTTTCTGTAAACTTCTTCACTAAATTATGAAATCTAATTTTGCTATAAGACGGTCTTATGGTTTTAGTTAAAATTGAAACATGAGTTTCTTCCAGAGGTGACATATCTAACAAATGATGGGATAATCTAGAAAAAATGTTTCAAGTTAGGAAGTTTTCTTCTTGTGGAATCTTGTGTCCTGTCAAGACCATTACTTTCCGAATTTGTTTTTTGATGAACTGGCAAATATATCGTACTTTCTTTGACGGCCAGATTAATTTACCTAAGAAATAGTGAAGAAAATTTAAAGAAATATATATGTTATACATCATTTATTTACCTCTACCCTTTGTTTTCAGGAATATCAAGTGATTCTAAATAAAGATATACTTTTTTAATTTATGTGATAAAAGGTTAAATAAATCTTCAGCTGTTCAACCGGATGATACGTCAAAATACTCCAAAAATCTTTCAATAACTTCAACGCTCTTGACATAACGTAATATGATTGATAATTGAGACTTACAGTAAATAAGGTATCATCTACTTGCCAAGAAAAAAACGGAGCTCTTTAATTTCTGTATCTATTTCTTGTTTTAATACAAGAGAAATACAATCTATTAAATCATTTTGTATAGATTTAGATGTACCCGAAAAAATATTACTACTAACAAATTTATTAAAACTAGGTTCATATATTTACTAAAGAGTTCGAGTAATTCTTTATAATTTCCACGATTAAAAGAATCTGAAGTCAACAAAATAATCTTTCCCGTTCAATTGAATCAGTTAACCAACCACATTTAGTGTACCATAATGAACTAAAACCACGATTTTACCGGTTGCCGTCGTTAGATACTACAGATAAATTAGGCCGTGGTTTCTCAATGTTTTGTACGATGTGTAATTTCGTCTCTATGTTTAAACAACTAAAAGGATTTCTTACCAATCAGTGGACAATATCTTGGCAAATTCTAATTTCGTTCATTTTATCCATTTTGTGTGCGTAACCTCACAAAACTCACCCAACGCTTCTTAAGTTATTAGTACTGGGAGCTGGGAGTCGCATGGGCAGTTGCGTAGCAACGTTTTACGACCGATAACGCAACATGCCGATCGGGTAGGATCTCACCGCGGCGGCAAGCCTCCAACCATACGTATTCGCCGTATAAAGTGCACGTGCACTTACGGAGACGCATTGCTTTCAACAATGGCATTAATCATCGCTTGCTATTATAGTGCGTCCAGTAAAATTTCGCGCATTATTGGAATTTTTTTTTGCATTTTTAAATTAAGTAATGAATAAATATACTATTGATTATATATTTTTTGCGAAATTGCTTTATTTTAGTATATAACCGATGCTTAAACATTATTTTAATACATAATAAACGCTACTTATTTTATTAAAAATAATAGGGGAGGCTTAGCCTCCGTAGCCTCCCCTGACGAGCCGCCACTGCTATTATTATGAATTAAAACATTGGTATTGCTTCCTTCCAGCGAGGTAAAAAAAAAACAAAACCATTTTCCAAAACTGTTATATCTTTTCGTGGAAAATGTATGGCCCACTAATATCAAAAATGACTATTTTGCCTCTTTAATCGATTCAAAAAAAAAATAATAATTTGAGAAAATATTTAAATAAAATACTTCTTAGAAGATAATTATAATTTCAAAAATTTTATTGTAAAAAATAGTGTAATCATATTGATAAAGCGTCCATTAATATTAAAAGCACTTCACGTATAAAACCAATGGCCTCCAAGGCCTGTAGTGTTGCTATATATATAATTCACGCACTTTTTCAGGTATACCAAATTAGAACCTGTATTTTATTGGTCACCCAAATAACTAGATGCGCTCTTCAAACTTATCCTTATGATAAGATAATCACTGTAACAACGTACAAATCGATCCGCATATAATTTTGTCTCATATCGGGTTTTTCACCAAAGTACCGTGCATCTTCCAGCTATGAGCTCGCAGAATCGTTTAACCGAGTTGGACGCGGTAGCAGAACAGTTCCTCTTGACAATTGCGAATTTGACAGCAGAGGTGAAGGAGCAAAGAACTTTGTTGTTCACCCTCAGAGCAGAAAATGAGGATTTGGGGAAGAAGATGGCCGACGTTCAAGAAGATAACCTCGAATTGCGACAGGAACTGGACGCCTACACAGTGTTAATAGAAGGGAAAACTCGCGAAAACGCTGAACATCAAACGACCATCAACGATCTAGAGAAGCTCAGGGACCAGTCAAGTAAGGAAAACGGGCAGCTTTTAGAGTTGGTGAGCATATTGCGTGAAAAAGTAGCGGGATTAGAACCGGTTGTGGATCAACTCCAGCAGAGGAACGGAAATTTGCAAATGGAAAAAGGAAGATTGGAGATGGAGTTGGTGAAGAAGAACGAAGATATCCAGGGCATGCAAGCTCGTCTGCAACAGAATGCGAATACAATAAGTGCGAAAGACAAATCGATTTCGGATTTGAAAAATACGGCAAGTGAGTTTAAAACTGCTTACGAAAAATCACAAACAGATTGTACGAAACTGCGAGCGAATTTATCTGAAACGGAAGCCAAATATATAGAAGTCAACCAACAGCTGACAGCGCTCCAATTGATGCACGAAGAGAAAATGAGGCAGTGGAATATCAAGCATCAACAACTCCAACACGAGAACCAAAGAAACGAGATAGAATTGAACCAATTCAAAAACAATAACATGGTGGTGGAAGTCTGCGAAATGCACCAGCTATGGCAGGATCTGAAGGTTCGCGTTGAATCTTCAAGGCAAAGCGTCTCCGTTCAGGTGAGCAGCCAGAAGCGACCGACCATGCGAGAGGTAATGAAGGGATTCCACGCCGAATACAGGCGAATGACGAATAATTTAGCGAATCGCGAAGTGGATTATCCAGAATTGAACTTGGCCAATCTGGATAAATGCGTGCAGCTTTACGACGGTATAAATGATGTTCTAAGAAATCGCTTAGACAGAATTAACGCGATAGAGAAGGCAATGCAATCAGTGTGGGATGCGCTAAAGGCAATAGTCTATAAGATTCTAGACACGCAAAAGGTACTGCTTCAAAAATATCTGACGGAAATAGATGGGATGGATTCTACACCTGTAGGTCAGGAATTAACAGGAATGGAGAATCTAGGCGAGAATGCGGAAAGTGACAACGAATGAATCAACACGCATTAATATAACCAAAATTCTGTAAGGAAATCTGTATTTTTGATGTGTAATATGCTTTTCAATCAATAAAGTAAGGTGTGGCAAAAGTGTTACATCATAATTTTTTTTTATCTATTGCATGTATTAATATTCACGTAATAATAAATATTACAACCAATACACGTTTCATTTAGTGTGTAGATAAGTACCTTTGATAAGCACAATCTTAAATCGGGAAATCACCGGCGATAATAATTTGTGATGTGATCTAAATGTGTTTTAATTTGAAATACTTGATTCATGGCTTGGGCGTGGTTAGCAACTCTTTAACGATAATTAAGCAAATGTGGTTTAAAAAAATAAAAAAATATGATTTGCCTAAAATATTTTCACGAAGAATTCCTATTAATAAATGAGTAATATAACGGCCACACCTATCCGTACTTCCATCTACGATTAAATAAATAAAATTTTTCCCTATACCAATTGTTGTATATCTGACATTGTGTGCTGGTGACAAGACGTGGCATAAATTTTTCGCAACGTAGTTTCGTCACAGGTAGGTATATTATGTTTGCAATATTTTTGTATAGAAACGGTTTCAAATTAACATTATTTAATTTTGCTAATGGTAATTGCTTAAAAAAAAGTGTAGGTCTAATTACCTAAAAAACTACAGTGAATCATAAAAGAGTACGTAACTGAAGTACATTAAAAGTTGTATCAAGTAATACATAGAAAGTATACTTTTGTAAATTTATTTAATTATCAAGTCAATATGAAACAGCGAAATATTAAATGGCATGGAAAACGAAAAATAAATATTTTTGTATAAAATAAACATTGTTTCTCTAATGTAAAAGAATGATTCTATATAAAAAAAAAAACAAAACTTCAACAAAAATAAGCGATCCCATAGTCTAAAAATCCTTATGAACCTTATGACTATTCTAGCATCCTACAGAGATTCTAGCGGACTGCAATCTTGACAAGTTGGCCGGATGACCAATTCTAGGGCAAGTTTTTGAATGAAGTCTCTACGATTCGTGTTAGTTGAAGGATTATTCGCTCTGTGAATGATGAATGAATTTATAGCTGCTACATTCATCATACTGTAAAATATGACCATAGCTCATCTCTTTGTATTTCTAGCGCAATTATATTCGACAACATCAACTACTTTTTTTGTAATATTGTAAAGCTCAATCATCTCCGGTTTATTGCTGTGTACATTCACATTATTATGGAAATTCATCGTTGAAAAAAGCAAAACGAGTTTTTTTCTTTTTTGGGACGTATGATACTAAAGTACAGTCTTCTTGGAAAGCAAACATGCTAGAGCCAACCGGGCGATTCAAATCGTGTATAAGTTCTCTAGGTGTTTCTCGTTTATTTTTCGAAATTGTTCCCAGAAGAGTTTAGTTTTTTTAATTTCAGACTGTCAGCTAAGGGCATGCCCGTAAACCAATTATCTGTGGTGACATTACGGTTGGATCCACTGAAGCTCTCGCATAAACGTTCTACAACAAACTGAGCTCCTGAGGTGCGTCAGGTTGAAGCCCAACATCAACTTTCATGGCACTGGTATAAAACGATTTGGCATTACAAGCAGCAAATATTTTTAAACCGTATCTATTTGGTTTGTTGGGAATATATTGCCTGAAGCTACAGTTTTCCCTAAAAGCTTCTAGTTTCTCATTCAGCGTTACAAATTCTGAATGGTTATAAGCGTCCTTACAATGTGCAACAAATGTATCAAATAAATATCTTATAGGAGCTAGCTTATCTAATAACTTCCTTTTTGCAAGGTAGTAAAAATCTAAATCTCTTGACGTTCAAAGTCAATCCAAATGCTTCAATGGCTGTACCATCGGTTTTCCATAAGTCTTCGGCATTCAGGTGATTTGCACGGCGAATTCCAGCTAAATACAGCAGGCCCAGTAAAGCTTCGATTTCAACAATATCAGTAGACCTTGCATCCCTACCATGCGCATAGTTTGCTGACACTAACTCAATCTTTATGTTTGTACATTCAACAATAATATGTCATATATATATATCTCAAAAGGCGACTGGAAATGTCTAATATTCTGTTTTACTCCTGGAAATATTTTTATAATATTTTGCTACCTTGTTCGCATAGTCCTTCGCATAGTTCACCACCAGTAGGCGCATAATATTTTTTTAATGGCAACAACTCACTGCTTCTACTAACACTTTCATGTTTAATAAAGACACGGACATTTCCGGAAGGTACTAAATTGGACAGCAGCGTCATCTAATAATGAAGGAAAATATTAGAAAATTTGATAGCCGTCGGTCTCTCAGACCGAATGCGACCACTGAAAGGTTAACAATATGTTTAAGTGATTAATTTTATGGATGAATTAATGTGTTTAATATTTATTTAACTTTCTGTAAGAAGTTTTTGTTATTTAATATCGATATGATCATTTTAAATATTTATTGAATGCAGTTTTCGTTTATACTGTTGTTTCCCAAACTCTTCGTACTTCAATGATAATGCCAAAACACGTGGGGTGTAACTGATTCGTTTCTTTTTATTCACAGTGTACCGATACAGCGCAAACGAATTAATTAGTATTTTCTAATCTATTGTCGTCTAGCGTCTGAGGTTCTAAACAATGAGAGCTATACCCACCTAGCACGGCTTCGTCGAATTACCTTTGATTGCACGATAACGGGGTTTAATCACAGCGCTAACGACTTTTAATAATCGGTTAATGCACCGCCTGTACCCGGATATCGCATAGATGGATTACAGGCAAAGGCCCCTTTCCAGTTTGATGTGAGCGCAGCGGTGTCGCGTTGACATTTGCGAAGGTCACAGATCAAAGACGTCACTCGCGAATGAATATACGGTGATGATATCAGAGGAAATCATCGGTGACATATAGAAAGCCGTAGAAAAATAAATACAAAAGGGTATTAGTCGCTGATATTCACAAACGAAATGATCTCCTTTAGTGTATGCGCATACTGTCAGTCACAAGATTTTTTTTTTATCTTAATTTCTTCCAAACTGCAATACTCTTTGTTCTCAACTTCCGAATGCAACACGCTGTAGTCCTGTAGTAGATACATTTACACTGTGGAATCTCAATAGTATAGGTAGTAATGCATAATTACGTCGATTAGGAGTATTACCATTGTTTGTAAATGTTGCCTCGTCGGAAAACGAAATGACAAGATGTAAACTCTGGATTAACATTCTTAACATTTATTATATCATGGCAAAATGAGGTTCCTCTATCTAATTTATTTTCTTGAAGTTTAATATGATATTGATAAGATTTATATTTTCTCGTTACTTCGTCTACAGTTGTTTCACATGTTGCAATAATAACTGCTAATATATGGGTGCAGTATTTCTAGTTCCTTTTCATCAGTAACAGTCTTCTTCCTTTCCCTTTTCGCATAATCGTCACGACTGAATATCGTATTTGATAAATTCGTACTGCGAGTAAACAATTCCTTTAAGCTTATCCAAGGAGGTGTATCATATCAGAAAAACCCATTTTCAACCATAAATAAACCAACAAGTAAATAACCAGCAAATTAAACTGAGTGACAGATATACCTAATCATACAATAATAATAATGGAAATCTATTTGGCCCAACAGATAAAATCCAAACAGGCATATAATCAAAATAGAACAAAATGATAATACATTAGTGTAAAACAAGAACAAATTAGCAAATTTATGCAATCGAATTATATATAGATACATATAAAAAAAGAAAATGATAAGTAGTGAATGAAAGACGTTAATCTTTAAATTGACCAGTGCAAATATCCTCGTAGATGTTGTTGGCATCCCTTGACGAGTGGATAATGGATGCTCTCATCAAAATGTTATTTATCATTCTTTCGCAAAATTCCATTCGGCGATAATAATTATCGGGAAGAAGTACTTGTGCACTTGTAAATTTGTATGAACGATATTTATTAGTACGTAAACTCTTATGAACCGTTGTTTTAGAGATACCTAATTCGCGAGCAATTTGTCGAGATGACATAGTGGGATTTACTTCAACTAAAGCACATACTCGAATTTCTATATCGCTTACATTCTTATCCGGAACAACTTTATTTTTATTATTTACTAAAGAAAATGTAGTTTCAAATCGATTAACGGTCCTACGAATGGTGCTTGCATTGGGAATTTGACTTTCGGGGAAATTAGCTGCAAATAAATCCCGAGTTACTTCCGCGGCATTACCACCGTAAAAGTGTTTAATCATAAGAGTTTTTGCTCCGGCGTATAGTAGTCCATTTTTAAAACAATCGTTATCTACCTACCAACAACGCGTTTTATTAAATAGTACGAGCGAGTAGTTCTCCCGACGAAATATAAAATGCATCTGACACGCACGTGTGCGAGCGACGCCTCATGCACCTGTGCGGCGACAGCGTAGAAATGTGGATTTCTTGGCAAACACGAGTGCATCACAGCAATATGCTAATGTAATCCAGTAGAATATTCCGTATACTTCTTTACCGTTCTAATGCACGGATACCTCTGTGTATCTCGCTTACACTACAGGATCGCTATAATGCGGACGCAGGCGGACAATTGGTATATTTCGATTATCAAAATTTTTGCTGAAGGTAACAGTTATCTAGTAAATGATTAAATTGCCATTTAAAAAACTCAGCTTGTATATGTAAATAGGTTTGCTATATGCAGCATTTGTTTTCTTTGTCAAGTTATACGCATTATGTGTTGTATGCATACCTACCGCGTTTACGGTCTATTGTGCCCACGTGAAAGATTGCGAGTATGCAGTCGATTGTATCGGCGTAAGCAGGGGTGCGCTTCGCGTGGTGTTAAGACCTAAATTACGAGGGTAACCTCCCTCGAGGATAACACACTTTCCGAATCTATTAGGCGAGATCGCAGAATTAGTCCCTCTTAACCAATACAACACGTATTTTCGACATTGACAGCAAGCTACTGCGGTGCGCGCTTTACACTAGTGCACGACGTAGTACCCTTATTAAAGTTAATTAGCGTTTGGAAAATCCTTGGCTGGGGCTGTATCATCTCTGAGTTTCGTTCACCCCGTTTGAATTCCGAGAATCATTGATTTGATTTCTTATATCCTGTGCGCATAATCATTACGGACGAGTATAATTATCATACTTACAAGGGTGTGTGGGGGTGAATGGATATTCCAGTTGCGGTAAACGGGGTTGCGGAGCTCCCGGATGCAAGGCAGGGGGACAATGGTAGCAGAACATGCCACGTCCACCACCGCCGGCTATCTGCAACAAAAGAGGCAATTTGAATGTATTGGATTTTGATGCATGGAAAGTACAGTCCAGGGATTCCTTCCAATATATACAGCACGACAAATCCTTTGATGTAACTTGGTTTCGCGGAATTTGTAATAATAACATTCTGAATGTAGAAAATAAATTTTTATTTTAATAATAATAATCTTTAATACTCAACAGGACGAACCCAATTACAGGACATAATAACGAAGTTACTATACTTTAAAGACACAAAGTGACCGTCAGAAACAAGTTAATACTGAATAAACGTAAACAAATATACAACCAACTTATATTCACAAAAATAATATGCAACAAAATATGTAGGTATATACTACCACATATAAATATAATTTATATTTGCAATTTTCTATAGTGCCACATGTTATTTCAACTTAGAGGAATGTATCACTAACTAGTCTATTAGCATTCCTGCGCATAGTGTAAACTGGAGAGCGCTGCAGCATATTAGTCCTCGCAACAGGCAACTGGAAAGTGATATCATACCATGAAGAACTCCCAGGAACGTAAAACACTCACTCTCGAGAGAAGATATGGACATTGGACAATCCACCTTGTTATTTATCAGCTTCCGTAAAAGTTGGCGCACTGAAAGTTTCTTCTATCAGAGAGCGAATCCATATTATGACGTAATAGCAAATCTGATTGGTTGGTGCCTCTAGGTGAATAAACACTGTCAATCTTGAATGATAAAAACTTTGAAAATCTTCGATGTATTCCGTCAAGCATTACTTGGTGAGATGCATAGAATGGATACCATGCAATAACTGCATATTCCATCTTGCTGCCCAGAGGGAGAGAATCGGACTTATAGGACGAGGTCTATTTGCATTAGTTGGATCAAGCTTACCAAGACGCAAAGGGTGGATAGTTTCAGCAGGTAAATCAATATCAGATATTATGACGTTGATTGTACACGTATCAAGATTTAATCTAATTGACACATTACAATTTAAGCAAAACATTAGTTTGGACTATAAAAATTAATATATTTACTTTGATATTAAATAATAACAAGAAATAGAAATAGATAATATATTTACGCTAAAGCTCAAAGAATTTAAACAAGTACACCATGAATACGTAAGTTAAATAGACAAACAATAATAGCATAGGATATAGATGTGATATTTTAGATCAAGAGCAAATAACCGCATACTACAAAGAAAATAACGAAAGAAATCTGCTACACACAATGCAAATTCACTCACTAAAACACTCAAGAAGCAAATAACAAAAACGAACGTTTAAGTTAATAGAAAATTAAATCACAATGCGGAGCAAACACAAGTGCAACACCTTGCAATGATTTGATGTAACTTGATTGTATATCAATATTCCGTCAGACTTAGCCATTCGTTCCATGAAAAATACTGGAACGAACTAGAAGATTATACTCCCCTCCCTTAAAACGAATTCATAAAAGCACACAGTAACTTCTGTCTAAATTATTCGATACAGTTACACATGTTATTCATATCTACAGAAATTAAAGTTTTACAACCAGTCATACAGCTGAACGATTGTTCAAGATTAATTTAAAAATTCACTCATAGGTAGCTGCACTTTTCCAAAGTAATATTCTCATCAATGAGAGAGAATAGAAAAGTTTGCATATAGAGTTCGTTTTTTGCCATGTAGTTGCGTCTCTTTACAATTCCTTCACTCAACGCTTGTTTCAATGTTTAATACCACAAGTAACTCACAGATGACACTTTACCACAATCGAGTACAGTTCCTCTTCAAGGCGGTGATGGCGCCACACGCTTCAAGACTCCAATAGATTTGAACATAGAGACAAGCATAGATATGTACACGTTATAATCTGTATAGCTACATACTGCTAATAAGTGAAAATCAACTGACATGCAGAAGCACATTAACTGACAGTCGACTGCTCCTACATCGGTGGCACATTACGAACGCATGCCCGCCGTTACATACACATGTATAATTACAGGCATGACGAGTGTCTCCAGCGCTCGTGATGTCACGTATCTACTACTTAATGTAGTTAACTTAATCAGAATTAATTTGCTGTTAATTTAAACGATGCGACCGACAGTGGCAGTGTAGGTTTTATTTAATTTAAAACTCGTCCATTCCGTACGTTTCACTTGACGGATTATTACAAACATAGAATACTGATTTCTGCTGGGCGTCTGCATCGCCTTTAACGTTGGCTGATGTGCTTTGGGCACGTGGGAAGGCATTTAGGGATATAGAACTACGGATAAGGAAACGGTTCAGGTAGAAATATACCTAACAGAGAGCCAAAATTTATTTAAAATTTTCCACGACAAAAGCACTCAAAACTGTGACACTGAATACACATACATACTTCAAAACTCTTTGCTATGAAACTTTGCTGAAGGGAAGTTTCAAAAGCTAAGCTATCACCATCAATAGTAAAACTGAAAAGGTATTCCATGAAAGAAAAATATTGCCTTATGTAGATCACAAAAAATACAAATGAATGTCTTACGCTGATCAATATAATATAAAAGTCTATTGTAAAAAGTTATTAGTGCAGTCGAAGTTGACATATTTTTTTCTAAAACCATGCTGAGAAGACCGCTAAGTCGGTCAAGCATACAATATTGACATATATTCGAAAAAATCGATGTCAGTGTAATAGGTCTATAATTAAATGTTGATTCAAGATTGCTTTTTTAAATATAGGAATCACCATGCGTGTCTTCAGAACGTCTGGGAAAATACCCTCCATAAAGCATAAATTTATTAAATATGCTAAATGTGAACAATGTACTGTCGAAATTCTTTGATTATAGTTGGATGAATATTATCAGGGTCCATTGAAGTTTTATTTTTTAACTTCAATAACTCCAATAATATCATGTACTTCATGAGCAGTAAAAGGTTAGGTAAACATTGAGTTGGCATTAGTTTGAATCTTATTCTCTAGGACTGCATCGGGTATGGTCGTCATTATGTTAGCTGAGATAGTTCGAAAAACTTTTGTTAAAAACATCTAATTGGATTCTTCATTTCTTTTCTTTACATCTGTGGTCCAGTATCAGCGTTCCGCTGGATTGTGTTACCTCTAACTGTTGGTAGAGACTTTTTAACAGATTGTTTTTCATTTGGACTAGATAAAACCTGTTTTTTTTTTTTAATAAGATGGGTGGTTCTTTTAGGTTTGGAACAGATACTGACAGCGTTTTCAAAAGGAGAACATTCAGATGCACTTTCATAACGCCATATATTCTTTCTTTGCAGTATTTTAACCACATGTGTCCAACCTAAGATGCAACGGTTCCTAGTCAATTTATTATTGCCTTTTTGAAAAAAATTTTCAAATAAATGTTGCCTCGAATCATATTCTACATATGCTAAAATTAGTTTCAGTAATGGCGGACTTCCGGTTGTACCGGAAGTAGATACTAACTTCAAGAAGTCACACCAAAAATACTCAGAAATGCTCAAAAGTGTTTGCAAGAGCGATTTCGATTATGTAGTGCCCAAAACGGACAGCATTTTGAACATTTAATATGATAGTGTTGTACAAATTCTCTGTACAATGACAACACTAGCGTTTAAAATGTAGCCTGTTGCGAGCAAGACGCTCGAAGTGTACGTACGCCATACATTGGATAGAGTAATGTAGTTTGAAAAATGTGCTGATTTATTGATATTCAAGTAATGTTATGTTGTCTTTTATCTTTGCTATGTTTGCTTATTTCTAGTGGTCCTATTGTGTTCTGTTGGCAACTTTCTAAGCATGCCAGTATTATTGCTGCCAATCCCAAGCCTGGTGAAATGCGAGTGGAAGGTGGCTAGCGCCGGCGGCAACGCTTCGCAATAGGTATCTATCGTGAGAAACTGAAAAATTGCGAATATCTCCAAAACCGTTGGAGATAGGCAGAATGATACCCATATAAAATCGAAAGAAAATTAAATTTTAGATCCACTTATGTAAAAATTGCTATACCGTTCAATTTAAAAAAATCAAGTTATCAATGATTTTAGAATTCGAAAATTACAGATCCCTATTTAATAACGCTGTACCTACTGTAAACGCAACAATTTTAAAATAAAAGACGTGTGCTGTTTCAAGGTTAAGCGAAAACCGAAAGCCGCATCCTTCTATCTTTCGTATTTCCTGAGGTATTTCCAAACACAGAAGACACTGCAAATGTAATTTTTTTTAAAAAACGTCATATAATTCGGAAACGGTACAACTTAGCCCCAATGTATTCCTAACGTATTGTTATTTAAATTTGACAAGGAATCCAAAAGTGCAATAATATACAGGGTGTTCCGTTTAAAATAATAAAGTTAGTAGTTACTTCCGGTACAACCGGAAGTCCCCCATTTCTGAAACTAATTTTAACATGTGTAGAATATGATTCGAGGCAACATTTATTTGAAACATTTTTTCAAAAAGACAATAATAAATCGGCTAGGGACCGTTGCATCTTAGGCTGGACACCCGGTATAATTAACACAGTGCGAGTATTTGTGTTGTTGCATTTCTGTATGTGTTAATCATCTATGCTTATGATATCTCTTTAGTTATGAGCCTAACACTTCGAATAACCAAAACTCTAATCAAATAAAAACAATAAACTAAACTGATGACGTATCAAACCGAATCAGCCTAATCGATCGCTGTACTGATTTAATTATACCGCGGTTCCAAGGAGAGAAGCACAACACTTTAATTAGGCTGTCAATTTGATGGGCCACAGATAAAGATGTATCGATGCCCCTTAAATTCAATAAGGTTCTCTTGCGAAGAGCGCCCGTATTACACTGGTCGAAGATCATCTGGAGATGAATTATTATTAGCTGTATATGGGTTAGGAAACGTGCTAGACGCCTAGCTGTGATGGTATTTTATTATACTTCATATATACTTAGACACTGTGGCGGGTTAGCTTCAATTGGAATGACATAATTATCGATAATTAACGGGCAGCACTCGAAAGCCCAGTTGATCGATGGCGTTTTGATTTTGATGTCCGGTTAAATTTACGATGGAAATTTAATTTAAACGATCAGTTGAAATAATTATAATAGTAATAATATAATTTATTATACAAAACATAGAAATTATGCGTAAAAGTCAATAATTCATTTTAATTCGTCTTTAATTTCGGACACATCTAGCTCCAGATGTGATTTAAGAAAGGTGATAAGGGTTCAAAAACATTAAAAAATGACAATATCACAAAAACTGTTCCTTTTAAAAAAAATTCTATTCTATTCTATCTATCTTATATTTTATGATGGCCCTGATCTACTACGGACCAAGGACTGACTGACAATAGAACTGCAGTCTTTTAAGCAGCAAGAAATAGAAAATTAGATACTTATAAAATTCCAAGAGGCTGATGGTTATCAGAGATTCTACATCAGATGACTTGCAGATAAAGAAAAGTCGATCGATCTCTAAAAAGCCGATCTCAAACTTCGAGAAGCAAATTTTATTAAAAGTAATCCGCCAATAAGAACTAAGAAAACGATGTAGTAAAATTAAATTAAAGTGCTCTTAATAACGAAATGATTTCAATACCAGAAATAAGAACAAAAAATTACCGGTTACCTAAAATTACTTTACAAATACACGCAAAGAAAAATGCCAAGTTTGAAGCTCTTTTCATAACACGTAACCCTCAATTTAAACAGGTTTTACATACCATTTAACACTGGTAAGTGTTGTCCGTTCTCGCCTTGTTATTGCAGATTAAGTGGCAATTGCTATTGCAGGAACAACTTGATTGGGAGAATAATAATCTATTTAGTATGGTAATTCAAAGGGAAAGAAGCAGTCGGACGCACGTAAACGTAAGAAATTTCATGCGCAATCGTAAATTTATTTATTTGGATTGATATCTTTGCGTTTCGTAAACACCCACATTATAATGATCTGTCATTCGTATACACCAATTATCGACGAACAAAAGAAAACCCTAATGATCACAATGCGTAAGTAAATGAGGCGCAACCAACAACAAATAAAGGCTAATTCTCTCACTCGATTTAATTCGATAAGGTCTCGGAGCCCCGCGCTGACAAAGCCAGCGACAGGCCAACTGCTATTGCTGCGTTCCCTCCGAGTATTCGCACTCGAGTACCACTCGAGCCGTCACCAAATCCGCACAATATAGCACCGACTGTGCGAACAGCGCTGCCAACAAAAGCACATCCTGTATCCCCATTTCCCTAATCGGGTTTTCAAACTGGCACGTCGCCGTTCTTCAGTTCTACACCTTTTGTTTTTAAATCGAAATCATCTGAGGCGAAAATGAAACACGGGAAATTAAGAATGAGAATGATGTGGATCTGTTAGAGATATACATTTTTTTTAGTGCGATTGAGCAGTTTGCATAATTACCAAATTTTGTTTTTGGAAAGTTAAAACTTCAATGCAAAATTTAGATCTTGAAAAATATATGTTCCATTTAAAAAAAAAATGAGCCTTATGGCGCCGCTCTTATTGAACTGAGAAATACTCGCTGAAAATTTTTATTGATTTGTGACTGATTTCACGCATAGATTTCAACCTAAGAAATCGCAATAGTGTAATTTTATTACAGTGTGAAATCCTTAAATAAATGCTTTTCTGCTCTAACTGTAATTTCCTCATATTAAAATTACAATTAAAGCATTTAATGAACCTAGAAAATCGTTGCGTTGTCCAAGGTTGTAGTATTTTCTAACTCTTGGATTACGACAGATTGATTCGCAATGTGCCATAGGCGGAAGGTAATTAATCGAGCCTCCCTTTCCACGAGAATGAGCAAGTGTGGTAGGTGGTAGGTCCAGAAGGATTTCCAATGCAAATGACGGGGAAGAAGGCACTGCTCCCGTGAATGCCTTTATATAGATGCAAGTTTTGCTGTGGCTCTGGCGTGCAGCGCTTTCTGCCACCATGCTTTTGCTCCATACGTTATGGTTGGACGTACTACTACTACCACTGGATTTCGCACTTATTCTTCGGTAAATCCATAAGGATAACCTTGCCTTGTGAGTAATCTTTTCCACATGTGGAAACAAAAACTAAGAAATTATATGTTGGCGGATCCAGAAAATTTCGCAGGATTCTAATATGCAAAAAGTGAAGTGGCAGCTCGCAGATTTAAACTGAATTATTCGACGGAGAAATCCGCCGTTCCGAGACCGATTGAGCATCCGCTGTAGACGTTATAAATCACTGCGCCTCCTCGCTGTTACGACAACAAACAAATTCGCGATAAAAAGTCGGCTCCAATTGCGTCCAATGGGTTTGTTTGCAATATCTAGTTATACATATTACCACAACAATTATCATCGCGGTGCTTGTTAGCGGCAGTTTAACTAGGAGCATCCTGTTCTACGAACGTTCGCCTCGATGGTGTGCTAAAAAAAAGTAGACGCATCTATATATCCGTACTATATTCATCAGAGGAAATCTTGAAGTGGAGAGACGATATAAGATAAATAATGAAAGCATTCTTGTAATAATTTTGAAGAAAATTATATATAGTATACACTTCGTGGTTTTCGAGTTGAAACCGCATCCTAGTACTTCGTCTGGTCGACGTTTTGTCAACACTTGCACGGGACATCTTCAGGGTTGCTTCTTTCGTCGCTGTTGACCTGAAACTGAGTTTAAATCCGCAGCTGTTGATCTGAAACTGAGTTTCAAGCCACTGCGACGAAAAACGCAGTCCCGTGCAAATGTGGACGAAATGTCGGCCAGAGGCAGTACTATGACATAGTTTTAACCCCGAAACCACTAAGTGTATTCTAGGAAATGCCTTTTCAATATTTTCTGGAGAATTACATTCTAGATAAAATAGATTTTCTGTATTTATAATTTCCACCGCATCTTTTGGAATGCTACGTGGAATGAAGGTAAACACCTTCATCTTTTGGAATGCTAGGTGGAATGAAGGTGTTTACATTCAATGAGTGTCATCTGTATATTGTATATTTATCATGGCTTTAATGGCACGGAAATTCTGAAGTTAAACGAGTTTTCCATCATATAGTTTTATAATTATATAATTTCAACAGGGAATACAGATCCCAAGTACATCTATTATTTTCGTAGATTCTAAGCGTCTTCAAGTTCACTCATCTCAACCGCTGATCGTTTTAATATAAAAATCTCATCTATACGATAGTAATTATAGGAAACACTTTGCGGTCTCAAATACATTAAAACTAATATTATTGTGACGAATAATATAAAATTGACTTCGCTTTGTTCTACGAACGAAAGAAAACGACAAAAAGAACCACAACGTAGGGTTTAATAGGATGCTGTAATGGTGTCTTAGTGTGAGAAAAACGAAACTTCCTATACTTTTATGGCCAGTTTATTACCAGAAAATTCATACAGTGATTGTATTGATTCGAACCGTAACATTGCTATTACCAGTCACAGTTTAGTATTAGGAACTTAATATAAACTTGATTATGTCGCCATTAATTTCTGTTAATTTATTGTTTAATGAGGATTACGTGTTCATAGGTGGTTAGATATTTAATAGCTGCTATTGTGGCATGTCTTCCGTTACTTAGAATCTTTTTTTACTATGCTGGCGAATCTGTTTAGCTTGTTCCTTTTGTCAAATAAAATCGGACACATTTACAGTGTGCAAGTGTACTGGACATGCGTATTTCAATTGAATTCATATTTCTTTTTTTTTTTTAATAAAATGGACTATTTTGTGTTCTACGGCGGTACTTCTGCGATGATCGATCAGTCACTACTAATACAGAATATTCTCCTAGTTCCTTCGTCTAAGTAGTCCATGTATAGTAGTTTCTCAATTCTCGGTGACATTTTGTCTTTAAGATCTTTTATTTTGTCTTTTGCCGAAACTAGGAAAAGCTTTGTTGTTATGTTTCCATAAAAATAAATTCAAATTTACGGTTTCATCAACTAGTTGGAACAAACCTATTCTGAACAAGAATAAGAATATTAAAACTGGTAGCGGCACTCGAACAGAACCAACAAACGTCGAACATCAGCACAGAGATACTAGAACCGACGTCGGATAGTAAGTAAGTTGATCATATACTATATAGGGGGCTACGATAATTCTATTAGCTCGGATATCCCTTAGTTTGGGCCCCTCCAGTTCGCTGTAGTACAGTTAGCGAATTAGGCCCTAATCATACGTATGCAATGCAATTTGTATGTACTCAACTCACTTTGCTTATGGGGCGATATAATATGCTAATCATTTCTAATTCAGACAACGCGGTATTACATTCTGCAATTGATATTAATGTTGTGTGCAGATACTACTCGATGTACATACGTATATACCTATATTATCTGTGTAGAAGTTGGTTCAGATGAGCATCTGACGTGTATATACTGGAAGCAATATCAATATCTACCGTAGCTACATACATAATATATTCATATAACACGTAGGTTTAACTAGGTATAGGTATTTAACGAAGCACAGAGTTAAATGAATTTAAATTTTAGCGAGGCACCTGATACTCGGCTAAGTAGATTATTTTAGCATTTTGAAGTGAAATTTACTACAACATGGGTGGGTATACAGGGTTATTGTTGTATAGGGGTGAAAGATATACATAAGCAACGCCTAAATACAAAAAATTGCAGTTCTAAGTGCATTTAGTACCGAGAAAATGATTTTTCTTTATTCTAGTTACCGGTGGATCACCGACCGTCGCTATACTTTGAAAGTCGAGATTTACTTTTAGTGTGCACTTGCTATTCGCAGTGGATGCGTGCGTTTGCAATGACAGCGTATACGAATATCGAATTTATGGTGAAACGGGAAAGAATAGTGTTGCAGCATTTGTACGTAGAAAGTGTCCCGCATCGACGTCATCCTTCGGCAGAAACATTCGTAAGAGCCGTGTATCGACTTCGAGAGACAGCATCAGTGATTCCATGTTTTGAAGGTCGTGGGCCTCAAAGATCACGCAGAGCGCTACAAGCCGACGAGGAAATTTTAAATATCGTAGAAGCGGATCCCGGCGTTAGTACAACAACCACCGCGCGGGAAGTAAATGTGTGCCAGGCTATTTTTTAGCTTCATTTTTGGTTTTTATTTTTAGTTTAATTAAGGTTTAGCTACTAGTTTATATTATTTGTTATTTACATGTGTATTCAGTTTTGTTTTATTTGTCCTGTAATTGGATATACAGGGTGTTCCTAAATATCATGTACATAAGGAAGGGGGTAATTATTTGGTTTATTTTGTGCCTAAAATTTCATATAAACATAGGTCTGCAAACGCTTCGTTACCAATCTGCAGGGTGTTGAAATTTCAAGATTTTTTCACTTTTTACTGTATAGCTCCTACAGTTTTTGAGATATTTTGCTCAAATTTGGAAGGTAGGTTACGCTATAAGGCCTGCATCATTAGCCATGCCAAATGATGATGTAAATCTACAGGGTAATAATTTTTTCGGGGTCATGCCCTCTTTTCCCACCCTGAACTTTTTTGCGGTGCGCCACTGCTAGATTCTAAAATACGTAATAAATTTTCTGTCTTATTTAGAAACTTTTTGATCTCTTGTATTTTTTTCTTATCCATGACCGTTATCGAGAAAAAGAATAGAAAACAATTTTCTGTAATTCGCCAGAGAAAACTAAATTTTTTAAAATCGTCTAGCAGGCTCTGGCTTTATGGAAATTACGTAGGAAATGATGTTTTAAACGATTTTAAAAAATTGCAAAATTTAACAAATTTTGAAGGGTCACCCCTTTGATTTTTGAGAGAAAATTTCAATTTTTCAAAGTGCGTAAAATCGTACTTCAAATGGAAGCTATATGCGGATATTTCATAGAAAAATTATTTTCACTTCGGGAAAAGATAATATTGAACATTTCCGATCAAATTTGGCCCAAATTTTAATGTTTTTTTCGAAGATTGAAGGCCCACACGCAATTATCTGCAGAACTAATTGTGACAGAGCAAAAATTCTTTAACTATCGTAATTACCAGATCAAACTACGTATGAAATGATATGTTTTAAACGATTTTAAAAAATTGCAAAATTTAACAAATTTTGAAGGGTCACCCCTTTGATTTTTGAGAGAAAATTTCAATTTTTCAAAGTGTGTAAAATCGTACTTCAAATGGAAGCTATATGCGTATATATCATAGAAAAATTGTTTTCACTTCTGGAAAAGATAATTTTGGACTTTTCCGATCAAATTTGGCCCAAATTTTAATGATTTTTTCGAAGATTGAAGGCCTACACGCAATTCTGATGCTTCGATAAAAAAATAAACATGAATTCTAAACAAATCAATATGGCAGTTTATTGCCCTTTTTAGTTTTATTAAATTAGTATTGTCTTATTATTTCCCTTTTGACTAATGCAAATTTAATATTAGTTTTACAACCTTCCTAATTATCATGTTTACAATAGCCCACCTAGATAATTGGTTATAAATTTATTGTTAATACCATCAACAGCAATATAAGGGTGAGAAAAACATATCTCCTTCATTTTACTTCCACTGCGCTATGATGATTAGTCGAACGTTAATAAATTTGTGTTGCGACCTTGTGCGTAGGTACGCCTACAACTGAAGTCCCTCCGATTTCCAATCGCCCAGGATGCAATCCACGGCTCGTAATTTTTCTCTCGGTATATTTGTGATTGAGTAAAAGCGCAAAAAAATATTTTAAAATCTGTTTTTGTGGATTAATTATGGCAACACTCACTCCCCTATAAAGATAAAAAAAAATACATAGGAATAAGCAAAAACCTTACGAAAATAATCAAGATGCCATTCAATTAATCAGGTCGAAAACGATATCTTTTATTTATACAACATTAAAAATTTCATCACGACAGGACGTTTCAGACCACCTAATTACGTTGTAAATTGATAGGTGTCGCTGCTAATGGGATAACAAAAATTAACAAACGTCAAACCGGTTGTTATCGTCGTACTGTATTATGAACGCTCCGTTCCCCCATTTCATCGTAACATCCTTGATTCGGATCCTGTATGTAACGGTCTATTATTGCCTTGACGGGCGGCGCGCAAATTACTGGTACAGGCACAGTCCGTTTCAGTTTCATTAAAGGAGCGCTATGCTAATTCGAAAATTACAGGTGCCTGTAATATCGGCGAAAATGACGCATATATGCAGATGATGCAGTAATTTAAATATAACACAGCACGGCAAGCATATAGGTTGCAGTTCTCAATGTAGGTAATCGTAACTGTTATATGGCGTTTATTCTTATTTTCATCGATGGTATCTCTAAATACTAACTGCTAAAATTTTCCGAATTAAACATTTCTAAATGAGTTTAACCTTGACCGTAGTAACCGACTGTTTAATAGCCGTTCGTATACTGATGTGCCATGAATTTAATATAACGAATTGTACAAATTAAGCCGTACGACTGCCATAAGTTAATAAAAATAATTGTTCGGTGTATTCAAAATTAAACTAATTAGAGCAGTACTTACTTGATGCCAATCAATTTGACTGCGTTGTGAGCAAACAACGTGCTGGTTAAAATATGGTTTTTATCAATTAAAAACGAAAAGAAAAAAAATCAAGTTAATATTTTAAGTAACTACACAAGCAAAAATATTTTTTTACAAAAGAGCCTTTTACACGTATGAGAATTTTTACGAAAATTAAGCCGAAAATTTTATCTCGAATAATTTTCTTAACTAGAGAATATATTTGCTTAGTGCAAGTAAATAAAGAATGCAGCTCATATCGCTCATATGCATATTTTAGTGATCCGGTAGGGACATACGTACAACTCTCAAGAAAAGATTTGGGGGCACCAGAACGTTTTACTTTAAATCTTAGATTAGAAGACTTTGTAATGCGGGATTTCTAAGCAGTCATTCATTTAACGCATTATAGACTAGTTAGTTACGTTGAAAAGACCTGAATTTGGATTGTAAGTATTTTGGTAGTTGTGATCTTTCGAGAAACTCTATTCTATACCATTGTAACTACATACATGTTGTAATTGATACTCTTACATTGCTGCGCAATGGACTATGTTGGTTCTTTTACTGAGACCTTTTTATTTTTATAAACATTAATAATAATATTTATTGTCCAACAGTTCGAAAACCAAATAAAGGACAATTTACAAAATACAGAAGAATACAATACAAAATATAATATGTAAATAGTCATTCACCTACAATGCTATAAAAGAAACACGGTTACCATCTAATAACTCTTTCATAGTACAATTGAATATGTCACAATCTTCACTAATTCGATTGTAGGCGTTACACATCAGAACTATCGGGGAGCAAAGCATAAGATTGGTGCGTGCTGGTATGGTATAAAACGTAGGAACGAAACGAGCAGTGATCCGAGGCAAATGGAAAGGCAGTCTACCCAGCAAGTAAGAGGAGTCATTTTTACCATGCAGCAATTTATATATGAATAAGAGATAAGAATTTGCACGTCGTTTAATAGAATTTCCTGAGAGAAGCCTCTATAGGTGGATATACCTATATGTTTTTCTTTAAACCATAAGTACTTCAAAAATCTCCTTTGCACACCTTCGATGGATCTCTTGCATATTTCGTAGAAAGGACGCCAAATAATTGCAGCGTATTCCAGCTTGGACCGAACTAATCAGGTATACAGCAGCCTCGAGGCATATGAATCAGTGAAAGACTTCGTTGAAACCAAGAGATCTAGTTGCAGCGGAGACAGTATCAGCAACGTGATCAACGAAAGAAAACTGAGCGTCAAAAATGTCCCCCAAAGCCAAAGATGTAGAGTCAATACTGTACGGAAAGACAATATGAGTTTTCTTTCTAGTAAAGGTTAGTGGGTGGCATTTCTTGACATTAAGGGCCAATCTATTAAGTATACACCAATCGGACAGTGGATTCAAGGTTCCTCTGGAGTTGTAAGCAGTCAGCAATAGATGTGATGTTCGCGTATATTTTAACATCGTCACCGAACATGAGAATGTTGCAGTCAATGGTTTCTGGAAGATCGTTGATAAGTAAAAGAAACAATAAAGGGCCCAAATTAGACTCTTGTGGAAAACCCTGATGTAATAATATGGCTATCAGATCTGAAACCATTGTAGGATACATAAAACTGACGACATTGGTGAATAGAACGACTGAAGTAACGAAAGAAATTGTTAGATCTGGAACTCGCTAATTTGTGCGTGCACAAGACATGTGCATACCGCTTTTATGCATCTGAATGATAAAAGTGTGTTTGTAAGTTTGATTTGAACATTTGGAAGGATAAAACTTAAGATGGCTTCATCATTTCATAAATGGTGTATTTGCAAATAAGGCGGAACTTCTGAAAATATTATATATTATATATTTTATCATCTTTAAAACTTCTTATTTGCAAATAAGGCACCGTTATAGAACTACTTGTTTCTTGTTGTTCCCAAGAAAACATTTTCAAACCAACCATTTATTTCACCTAAATAATCGGTACTTTTTATTTGATAGAAATAAATATTTATGCTTGTATAAAGCGTTATAATTTTAAGGTAAGAAGTATTACTATTTTAAAAAAAATTTAATTCAAGGATTCTAACATTTTGCTCCAAGACTATTATACCTTTAATGCAAGTAAATGAAATTCTTAAGTGCGGAGACTAAAAGTAGTTTCATCAAAGACTGCTAAATTCTTACGCCAAAGATGCTGTTAAGACAATTTCTTTCTTGCCTTAAGAAGTTTTTATCCTGCGGATATTCAAAACGTAGATTTAATTTATAGGTAAGCATGCATTTTTCTGTTTATATAATTACAACCAGACCACGCAAAAGTAACAAATGCATTTTAGTAAAGCAACAAAAACAGTGTGTTAAGTTATTATTTTTTTTGTTTTTGTAGTTTAACTAAATTAATTTATTAATTTTGCGTGTTAAAACATATTTTAAGTAAATTTTACAAGTTCATGCGGATAATTTTGCCAATTATTTTTGCTGTTCTAGCTGAAACAAAATTATTATCTTTTAATAAAAAGTATAAAGTGTTTCGGTAACAACTTCTCTAGTAGTTATTGCATTAGCAATTTTTTCTTATTGTGGATCAATTTAATTGTAACAAAATTTTCATTGCGCGGTAATTAAAAGCAAATTATTTTGTCATCTGTCAAAAAAATTACATTTTAAACAAAAATATCTTCAAAAGGATATTGGAAGCAATGTTTAAATAAACTCTTACCTTATGTGTATCCCCGAAAATCGTGATGCTGATTCTGGGGGTAACCCCCGACTCTTCTCGATCAAAAATAGCTTCTATACGAAGCGGGAGAACTTAATAAATAAATAAATAAACAAGGCCGAGAACTGATAACCACAAATTTCCGCACCGAATAATTATTATATTGTCATTTTTCTCGTCGATATATTATCCGCTATTAAAAATCCTATCATTCGATAAAATCAAATTAATTTAGTCTATATATAGATATATAAAATCGCACCGTTACTCAACGTAACCGAATGGTAAAGCAATAAAACCCATCTGAAATTTCAAAACTGCCACCGACTGAAACCGCGCATCAATGAATCAAATGAGCTACCGCGGGCAATAGGGAGCTTTCGGATTGTCGCGCCAAACTTGCGCTAACCGTGCCTATACCGAGATGGAGCAGAAAGCGAGAACGGCAAGAATACTAAGGTGGCTATAGGGGAGGTCCGGACGTGAATCGACTGTTCGCGCAGGCGCGTCTGTTCCCGGAGCTTGTAGGCGGGCTCTAGGCGACGCGAGCGGCTATAGCCGGCGGCAGTCGGTGCGAACGAGATGGAGAAGGCCAGAGACGGCGATGAAGACCGCGGAGATCCTGTTCCGGGATAGATGCCGCCGGAATTCGCCCCTGTAAAGTGGGGGGATACCGATACAGTTTATGGCTAAACACTAAACAGTTTTTTTACGGTCAGATTAAAGCGAGAAGGCATTAATGGATTTGTTTTCGGAGATAAGGATGTGAGACGGTGGTGGGGAGCTGTGCGTCGATTTGGTGGGTGAGAATCGTTCGCTGTGTTGCGAATAATTGCGGTTTAATGAGGAAAAAATATAAAATGTATTTTAAAAGAACACTTTTTTTAAAAAATTATTCTAATTTATCACTGTGTGAAAAGCTAGGCCTGGTACACACGGAAAAATGCACACCTACCTTAAATAAATTTGTCTTGGATCAAATAAATCCACATTTTTGAATATATGCAAGACAAAAACTTCTTAAGGCAAGAAAAAATTGTCTTAACAGCATAATTTTGACGTGAGAGGTTAGCAGTTTTGGATCAAACTGCTGTTAGTCTTATTTACTTGCATTAAAAGCATTAGTTTTGGAGCAAAATGTTAGAATTCTTGAATTAAATCTTATTAAGAATAGTAATACTTACCTTAAAATCAAAAGTACGTGAACTAAATGCTTGGTTTGAAAAAGTTTTTTTTTTGGGAACCACCACTAAATGCACCACAGATATACTTTATAATAGTATTCGCTTTTTTAACAAATTACCATTAGATATAAAATTAGAGAATCACTTTGTTAGGTTTAAACTAATGACATATTCATAATGCATTATCAGAATGCATTTCTGTCTGTGTGGAATCGACATTCTTCTTCTGCAAAATATGCACCTATATTTTTGCATTCATTTGTGTGTGGTTTCATTAAAATCAATGTTGCAAAAATATGTCCATACCATAATGAAGCCACTACCATGATAAACTATATGCTAAAGATGTTGGGCATCGAACATCCTAATTTTGCTTCCTCTAATTTTTTTTTTTTTAATGCCGACCGAATATCTCAAATTTCTGTATTTCTCTTTAGAAAACTGTTCTTTTTACCTATAAGAACAAATTTGAGACATTGAAGGAAGCAAAATACTACTAGCTAGAGCATGGTCACCATTTATAGAGTCGACAAGATCATTGAGATATACAGTGTGGCAACCGCTCATAGCACGATGCATGTATTAGTAACTGCTGGTCGACTATGAATGGGCGTGCCACCTTGAATTGCCACGCCTACTTAGCGGCACGCGGATGGCATTTACAAACGATAGCGGACGTATTATAAGTTACACGTATAAATGTATTGGGGCATATAGGCAAATCAGTCTTAGAATTCTATGTTATAGCATAAGTGATTAATAACATTACATGTGGTAGAAAATACTATTCCTGAAAAATAAAAAGCACTGTTAGAGGTAGTGTGTTCCCGATATAAGTAAATATTTTTAGTTGTTTGAAGCATCAGATAATCACTGATAACATGCCAGTGAAGTAATTCATCACAGCCTCATAAACAACATAAAGAATCAAAAATAAATAATCAGAACTCCTAAACTTTAAAATAAAAACTAAAATAATATTGTTCAACAAGTATAAAATCTAAAAACCGAACTATAATAAAATAATGGAAAATAAAATATTTAATTCTTAAAACAGAATTGTATTCAACATTGCAATAAACCTGCAATTAGCTAAAAGCGAATATTATTCTTAAACAATAATAAAATTTGAAGTAAATCAATTTATTAAGTGTTCAAATAAACCTCCCTCTTGATAAGAACAGTAACCCAACCGATCATAAAAATTCCGACGAACATTTGTTAACATATCTGCTGTGACAGTATTACTGATTTCAATAATTCTCGCGCGCAGTTCCTCCAGGTTTGATGGCAGTTGATCACCGTATCCGTATATTGTATTATGTAAAAAGGGCCATAAAAAGAAATCGATTGGAGCTAGATCAGGGGACCGCGCTGGCCATTTAATAGGGCCCGAGTTACCGATCCATCTGTTTTCAAAAACCGCGTTTATAAAGTTTGTTACAATGCGTGTATTGTGTGCTGGGCAACCATCTTGCTGAAACCAAACTTCATTTATATTAAATCGCTCCCGTATTGCCGGAATAATATTATTTTCAAGTAACTGTAGGTATCTATTTCCGTTTAAATTACCGTCAATGAAAAAGGGCCCAATTATATAATTTCCAATGATACCTGCCCATATATTTAGCTTCTGTGGATACTGCGTTCGCGTTGGTATATTTAAATGTAGATTTTTACAAGACCAGTAACGACAAACTGCGCGGTTATGATGCCCGTGCAGGTAAAATGTTTTTTCATCTGTGAACAATACGTTGTTAAAAAAAAATTGGTTATCGTGATATTTATTTATCATTCTTTCGCAAAATTCCATTCGGCGATAATAATCATCGGGAAGAAGTACTTGTGAACTTGTAAATTTGTATGAACGATATTTATTAGTACGTAAAATCTTATGAACCGTTGTTTTAGAGATACCTAATTCGCGAGCAATTTGTCGAGATGACATAGTGGGATTTACTTCAACTAAAGCACATACTCGAATTTCTATATCGCTTACATTCTTATCCGGAACAACTTTATTTTTGTTATTTACTAAAGAAAATGTAGTTTCAAATCGATTAACGGTCCTACGAATGGTGCTTGCATTGGAAATTTGACTTTCGGGGAAATTAGCTGCAAATAAATCCCGAGTTACTTCCGCGGAATTACCACCGTAAAAGTGTTTAATCATGAAGAGTTTTTGCTCCGGCGTATAGTACTCCATTTTTAAAATAACCGTTATCTACCTACCAACAATGCGTTTTATTAAATAGTACGAGCGAGTAGTTCTCCCGACGAAATATAAAATGCATCTGACAGCACGTGTGCGAGCGACGCCTCAAGCGCGTGTGCGAGCGACGCCTCATGGGCCTGTGCGGCGACAGCGTAGAAATGTGGATTTCTTGGCAAATACGAGTGCTTCATAGCAATATGCTAATGTAATCCAGTCGAATATTCCGTATACTTCTTTACCGTTCTAATGCACGGATACCTCTATGTATCTCGCTTACACTACAGGATCGCTATAATGCGGACGCAGGCGGACAATTGGTATATTAAGAACAATACTGGGCCAAAGATCAGTGTTTTGGGGCGCTCGTACATTTACTATTTTATTTGAAACATGCAAATTCACGCTTAGACTCTGCACTCCGCACAATTTGAACCAGATCTCCCAACCAAAATGTTCCACTTTCTCTGTCAGAATATAATGATCTACACCAGTGGTTCTCAACGTGAGCGGTAGCGCCCACCAGTGGGCGCTGGGATCTATACAAAATCCAGTAAGTGGGCGCTAGGCGAAAAAAGGTTGAGAACCACTGATCTACACAATCAAATACTTTGGAGAAATTAATGAGAAGGTCGACAGGAACCAGAGTTTAAAAACCAAGAGCAATTTTTATTACTCTTCGGGCTGAGCTTGCTTAAACAGAATAAGATCGATAGGCCGTTTCAAAGTCCAAATAAATAAATGTCAGATAAGCAAGGGTAGGTACCCGTCAAAACGGAATCGAATCAACCGGTCTTAGATAACGAAGTTACCAGAGAGCCCTGCCTCGATAACAAATAAAAATAACTCCACGTAAGTAGCTAATGCAGTTTACAACTTCGGCTATTTCTCACTTATTTAACGTTTCACCTTAACTAGGCAACTAACAACCGAAAGTTTTTCCCGTTTTATGCGGTTATCGCACTCCCACTAGAATCAACCTTTTTCTTCTACTTCACATATCTTGGCTCTTAATCGATACAATTTAGCCCGATGTTTGTTTTTTTCTGTTTTAATTATATTCGATCTGGAAATTAAATTTTTCCGTTTGCGAATTACTGTGTTGCTTCGTGCACGACAAGATTAAAAATTCATTCGCGCACGTTGAATAATGTAGGATTGTGTTTAGCGGGAAGTTGTGTGTCCGGACGTTGTTGGCTCTCATCGAGAACGCTTGTAATTGTATTACTACCTAATTCCGTGGCCTAACCGTATTAACTAAAGAGAACTGTCTAGGAAACTTGATCTCTCGTCTTTATTAGCGCGAAGCACGAACACCTAAGACGAGACGGGATACATCATCGGGCTACTCTCGACAATTTCGCCGTGTGCTTTCGGTCGGTCGGATGATGGCACTTGTATTCTATTGCTGCCACTCAAATATGCTGCAATTTTCGTGAAGTATTCCCCAAAAATAGAGGCCTTGCAGGGAGGTTCGTGCTAAGATATATGCAACGTATTTATTTTGTGCTCTCAAGTAAGATACAGTACTATTTATACTGAAATAGAGTTCGCTACTTTCCAAGCAATTCTGTTTAATTTTGATGTCAGGTAATAGCATAACAAAGCAAGAAATTTCGACGCTGTAAACGCTGAATAAACTATAAATATATGGTTACAGTAATCGTGGAGACAATACTGCTTAGCGGAAGAGGAAAGCCGGTGCAATGTTTGTTCTTGATGCTCCTGTCTGTGTTGACATTTTTATATCAATGCATGGGATAACAAGGAGGAGAATCATAACATAGAGTTCTTTGACAATGTCTGGTACTGCTCCAACGGATGAAAGAGGATAACACTCGTCCAAACACCGCAACGTGTCACAAGAGAAAAAGAACCGTTAATAATAACGCGATGCGGCCTTGAAGTTAAAATTTCGAAATCGTTTTTTTATTATAAATTCAAAACGGCTTATGCGATTTTAATAAGATTTGGCATGGTCAGTTAGTATTATTGGACGAATGTTTTGAGAAAATTTCAATAGAATACTAATACCGGAAGTGAATGAAACACGCATGACCATTATGAAAATTAACATTATTTTTTTTGCTGTCTGTAGTAGGAGACACGAAATAATTTTTATTCGATAGAGTATTCAAAAGCGATCAAATTATGTCTCTTGTAAAATTTTCTTATTTTTATTCGAGGAAAACGAAACAAAAGTGCTTACGGTCGTGCGTTCGAAAAAAGCAAAAGGTAATGCAGTCGCCTATGATTTCTACCATAAACAAATGAATTTCAACAATCGATTTGGTTTATATTGCACCCTATACGGACAGCCAATCACAACGCTACCTTTTTTCGATAAAATTTTAAATTACTCCTCTGATCTAAATAAATGTTTTTCTGCTATTCACTGTAATTAATATGACGTAATTTTTAAATCTTTACTTCGTGTAGGATTTGAACCCGCCATCTCTCGTGCCTCCGAGTGCCTTTGAAACCATTCACTTGAGAAAAAATATTTCGTATTTTTCATTTATTTCTATTGACCATACTAACAATAGATAATACCGTACCATCCCCAATATTTGCAATCCGCATCGACATCTAACAGAAATACACTCACTACGCAATGTAAGTTTTCTCCGTCAAATCTAAACAAATAGGAAAATAGATTTTCCTTTTTTTTTCTGGGAAAAGTTCGATATATTTCTACGGAGCGCGCAGACACGAAACCCGTATATATGTATGTAAGAGAGGGGAGGAGCAACGCGCCCGCGGCGCAAATAACAGATATTTTTCTTCATTCCGCGTGTATTGATAAAATAGAATAGCGAGTTGGAAACACATAAGGAATCTTAAATTTATTTCTCCATCTTCGGGCGACCTGAACCGACAGACAGCCCAGAAAAGTATTTGTATGTATGTGATTGGAAATTGATTGAAAATTTATCGGGGATACGGCTTCTCAATTTTTGCATTTTCCTACCACTTCCGACGCGAAGATTCGGGGATATTGATGGGTTAGCTGGTAGATATACGATAGAATCTGTTTAGATCTGCGACGCGGAGGATCTGTTTCTGGTATTGTGACGCTGTGCGAAGTGAAGTTGGAAAGATGAGAATTTAGATTGTATGAGCTGATTGTAGATGAGTTTCATAAAGTATAAAATACTTGGATTCACATACAATCTGTTCGAAAGTTATGAATTCTTTTAAATTGACAGAGATTGGATGCTTTTAGTTCTGATTCAGGCATAACTAAGAAAAGACGATTGAATGAAACGTTTTTAAAATAAACTTACTCGTAGACTTGTCCATGGTATACACTTCTTGGTTTCCGGGTTGAAAGCGTGTTCTAGTTCGTCCACAATTGCACGGGACTATCCCACCCTAACTATCCAATCCCCAAGGGTGCCGCCTTAAATGAATTGAAACCAGATTGAAATCGATTTGAAAGAAGTTTGTCACAAGACGTAACCTGTTTGAAACGACTTTCAAACCAGTTTAAAACTACTTGCAAATCGATTTCAAACTGGTTTCAAAATGTTTTTATTTAACTTCAAACTGATTTAAAACTGATCTCAAACTGGTTTAAAGGCGATTTCAAACTGAATTGATACGGGTTTAAAACTGATTTAAAATTGTTTTTAAACTAATTTTAAACTGGTAAACAGTGTATAACCTGGACTTAAACCGGTTTCAAATGCTTGCTTTAATAAGTAAATTTATATTTTTATTGTCCTTTATAACTTTATATTATTGTCTTGTTTGTGCTCTGTATGCTTTTTGCGGTTAGATTTGAATTATTATTACTTTTTTCGTACGATATTATTAATTATATGTGAGTTAATGAATTCACACCTGATTAATGTATTTTTTAAACTTCCCTCCAAAAACCTAAGAGCAAGATATTCTGGTGTAATGGGGTCTTTCCAGGTTACTCCTCCGAATTAAAAAACAGACTATAGGGTTGTCTAAAACTTCAAGTGCTTGTACCTCAGTTACGAAAGAATTTTGGGCATATGTTCACTTGACATTTTCGTCTCGAATTTGCTTCAGCAACACATCCTTAAACTCACGTCATGGGACAGCCTGTATAGTTATCTGAATAATACCAAATTCTGGCATCACCGTCACAAAACTATTAAATGTATTTTCTTCATATTGGCAAAACAGATATCCGCAAAGAAAGAGCAGAAAAAAACACTAAAACCGATTACATCAGCAATTCCACCCCCCTGCCGCTCTACCCCTCCTCCTTCTCAGCTCGCATATTCCCGACCGAATAAAACGGTAAGAGCAGCTGGGCGCACACGTACGTCGCGGATTGTAGCATCCCGTCCGGGCCGCTGAAGGTATGAATAATGAATAAAGTTATCGTTTAGTTCATATTTTTGATGGGGTACGGTAGAGCCAAATGAAATTTGCATTTGTAAGAGATATGGAGAGATCAAAGCAGACTGGTCCGGTTCCCCCCACCCCGCGCAACGTCCCGCCATCCCGCCGCGCTGTTTCCACCCCCCACGCCTCTTCTTACGCGAGCGCCCCCGCACTTTTCAACCCAAGCCGCTCTGTCCTCTTCTATTTGGCCCTAGACGGGGTGCCCGCGCGACGATAGCGACGCTCATTTTTATTGCTCGCTTTGCTCCTCCATAGATGGCTCTAGTACTAGGCTAGCTTCTAATATTTATACGGTATCTGTATAGTCGTCGATGATATTTAAATTAATAATTTGAGACGTTGCGTTGCCAGTAGTATCGACTCTGAGAAGTTGTTGGATTTTGAAGTTTTTATCAGAAGCCGCTTCGGAAACGTATACCAAATATTTTATTATAGTGTATAATAAAGCACGAGTTTCGTAAAGCGAAATTTTACTGTGCGTGGCTTCGAGTTTTCCAAATAATAATATTAATATTTTAAATTGGGATTCAGAGTTTTTTACTTAATGCGATTCTAAGACTGACAGTTGAATTTAAAATCGAATTTTTTCATGTGAATTTGAAAATATAATTTATAACAATATTTTTTGGTTACCTTGAAAAAAGTATTGGCCCAATTATTCCTATGTGATTAAAAGCTGCTAAACCCCACACCTATGTTTTTAGTGTGTGAATGTTGTTGAATTATTTCGTGTTGGTGTACTTAGCTTCGAAATTTCAAGTTGCGGCAATTTACAAATCGTGATATGTAGGTGAAACCATGCTTTACCGGTTCAAGTCATTCTTTGTAATGATTCCATATTATTGACGATGTTATTATCTACAAGACGTCATGCATAATCTGCTGGATTCAATTCTTGTACCACGCAGTGGCATGGTAAGGCTAGGGTTCCAAGGCTTTGCGTAGAAGTTTATGAGATCTTTTCTGTGCGTCATCCATTATTTGTTGAGCATTGGCAACAACTTCTTCAATACGTTTTTTCTATGCTCCACTAATACCAGCTTTTCGCAACTAAAGACATTAACAAGAAAAATGCAAGAAACCTACAAATCCAAGCCATAGATACGAAAGATACCACAATAGCAACAGGCTCGAGAAATAAATAACTACTTTGCGAGCATAGGAAAAAAATTGGCGGGTTGACACCATTGCCGATAAACATCCCGAAATTAAAAACGCAATTCCTAAACAAAGAACTAACTGGGGAAGAAGTACAGAAAATCATAGTAGAATTAAAAGACAACACAGCACTAGGATTCGACAAAATAACACGGAACATAATTAAACAAAACAGGAACTATTTTGCACCAATTTTGAAAGAAATAATCAATAACGTAATAAAGGCTGGGACATTTCCGGAATATTTAAAAAGAACACAAATTGTACCTATATGTAAAAAAAAGGAAGCACTCTATCCTGAAAACTACAGACCGATATGCATGTTATCTACATTATCAAAAATCTTAGAAAAGACTCTACAAAAGCAATTAAGTGAATATCTTCTACAGAATATAATAAATAAAAACCAATATGCTTTTCAGAAAAATTCAAGGACTACGGCGACAGTAACTGATCTGCTAAATAATATAAAAACTAAAGTAGATAAAAAGGACATAGTGGTGGTAATCTACATAGACATGGAAAAAGCATGAATATCATCTGGTAAAATGTGTTAATCGTTTCACCACTAAACTTGACCAATTTTAAAAAGACTTTTTATATTCGTTCTAACGTATTTTTTTTTTAAAGCCTTGCGGAATCTAAGCCCATTGGCCACAATAACCTAACAACTAATGAAAAAACCAGAGGATAGACCAGGGACACACTTTTCACGTTTCGGGGCCTATCGAAACGACTTCATAAAGACAAGCAAGAATCGGCCAACGGATAAAAGGTAACCCCACACAGGAAAAAGAAACATAGGAAACGACGAGAAGCTATTAAATAGTAATACCGGCCTCCTTCATAAATCTAATGATACCTTCGTACACTTTAAAGTTGTTGGAACCAAGTAAGGTCACTACATTAGTTGGAAGTGGTATTGACATTGTTGTTAACTCTTCCATGAATTTCTTTCTGGGCTCCTGATGTTCCACGCAGGCAAGGATGATGTGATCTAAGTCAGCCGTATCATATCCACACTTACAAGTGGCCTCGTCAATAATGCCCACTTTCTTAAGGTGAGCAGGAAAAATACCATGGCCGAACTTTAACCGGGCAATTGCAGTATAGCAAAAACGTGATACCATTCTCTGGTGATGCCATCGATGAAAGGAAATGGAAGGATGAATAATGGCATACTGTGTCATTCTTGTACCATAGTACGTTTGCCATCGCTCTTCTCATTTGTCCACAAGAAAATGCTTGCGCGCCACACAAAGAACATCCTGCGCGTACACTTTATTCGATGCAGCAACTGGCAAATCCATAGCTGATTTTGCCAGAAGGTCTACCCGTTCATTGGGCTGTATTCCGGAGTGACCTTTTATCCAAAAAAAACTAGACTGCGATAACGTTTGAAGCTAACTTATTAAACAGCGTGATGATATTTCTAACGTATCGTTATTCTAACGTGTTAATAATCTAACGTGAGTAACTGCCTACTAAAACCAAGTTGTTCCACAGAATACCTCACAAATTTTAATATGTAATACCAATGGTAATAATCTTCCCTATTACGCTCCTCCACCTGTTAGTCTACCCTCATTCCCGGCTGGCGAATTCCGACGTTAGGCGGCCTCTGAGTAAGTAATACGTGTTATGGAGGCGGCAAGCGGTAGATTCGGGAGGCACACGAGAGACGTGCCGTATGTAGATCGCCTCCACCGTAAAATATGAACACAATTTTTAAATTTGCTCAATTTAACCTGAGGCGACTGGCATATACCCGGGCGCTTCCCGTAATCGGGTTCCTCTGCTCAAATGAGTTATTCATTTTAGATTTATGGACGCTTCGCGTCGAATTTATCCCGAGTTGCGTTGTGGGACAGTGGCGTACTTGGGGAGCTTCGTTTTGGGAGTGCAAAATTTTGGAAAGAAAATTAGAATAAGTGTAGATCTTTCTTAATTTACCTGTTAAAAGGGTTTCATGAAATCTGTACTGATGAGTACGACGAAGATGTTTGTAGGTATCTTGTAGAGGTATTGAATAGGATTGTAAATCCTGTTTCTGGCTTTGCCAAACCGTTTGATCAGAAATGAAAGTAGAATATCAACTAAGTTGTTTTTATCAATGGCGTACGTGCCCAACCAACCACCAAGATAAACACAAAACGAAATTCGCTTGTAATTCAGTGCATTAATAATAATAATATATCATTTATTGACAGCTACAATCGGAATACAACTGTCAAAAAGACTATATCACCCTCAGGTGTTCTTCCTACAGGCTTTATTGTTTTTACGTATTTCTATAACGATGGTATCAAAGTTTCTTTCCAGCGTATATGCCAACGCTCCAAACTATTTTCCAGGGCACAATTTCGGATGTCCCTATTTCGAGTATGAATCGACCGGCTCCGCTTGTCTTCGCCATATGCGTTTAAACCGCTGATTCGGGCACAAAATCTCGTGTCTCCAGTCTCCAGTTAGCATCGTGCATTCATCGGGACTGCATCGTTTTCGAATGTGCGATTTCAAATGCGTTTCAAAGTGACGTTTATTATTAATGACGGATGTTGAAATTTTTAAACAACCCGCTAGCATCTAAGGAAAAACTTTTAATTAAGAAGAAAAGACGGCCGATTCCTGATCTTCAAATAAACTACATTTCCACATTTGAAACTCGAACTTACAATAGAGTATTCAATAAAAATATAGATGAAAAATATGATGAGACATTTACTGCGGAAAATCCAGGTATTTATGTATTAGGATTAATCAACTTTGCAGATTCACAAGTGTTTAAAAGCCCTTCAAAAACGATTCAGAACGAATTGCTCTTTCATAACTCACGAGCCGCCACTGCTGATTACCAGTAAAACCACGTAACTAGTTGAATTTATTTGCACCAAGAGAGTTGTAGTATAGCACTGAATGCAAATATATTTACACCATACTTCTCTCTAAAAACGCCATATTAAAACAAAGCCGGACTTGACTTATACTTTGTGAAGGGCTGTCATTCTTCTTGTATTCTAAAACTTCAATTTGTACACCTCAATTTACCATCCAGATATTTACCTATTTATTTATTTAGGAATAAATGAAAACATCGTGTATGGGAATCTGGAAAAAGAAAAGAAATTCAGCCCAGATACGGCCCTGTCACCGGCGATTTTCGGCAACGTTCAGTCGTCCCCCGGTGCGAAATATGCGCGCCGAAAGTGGAGGAGACATTTCTGACTTCTTTATCGCATATACTCGCTCGAATTCTGTTAGGTATAAAACTGAGATAAAAGGGAATGGATTACATTTTACATGGGGGGAAGTGTTTGCGTTCGTATATATTTTATGTGGGTCGCCTTTTTCTCGAAGTGAACGCGGGCGCGAAAAAGACGCCGAGGGTGAAAGAAAAAAAACGAAGAGGCCCAGGCATGGACGCCGGAAACGGAAGTGATGTTCGTCGCCGTCTCTTTAGCGTTTCTCCGTCTTGTTTTGTTCCCCCTATACGTGAATGTATGAACGGGGTGGTCCAAATTGCTTCTCAGGATAGGTCCAACCTGACCTTTATTTATGCGTATCAAAATTTCGATTTTTTTGATGTATTTTGCGGACTGATGAGTGTAATTTCTCCAATAGTGGTGTGTTAAACAGGAAAACACAGTATTGTTGGAGTAATACAAATCCTTTGCACTTGTTCATCCTTATAATCCACAAATTCGTTATAATGTAATCGTTTGGTGTGGTATTATCGGATATAAAATTTTAGGGCCTTTTTCTTATTGTGGATCTTTAACAGGACATCGAAATTTATTATATCTATTCTATCCGCGGTCGTCAGCTGTACCGATCACGTTACAAGCGTTCTGTTGAATTTTTATCAAAAATATTTGAAAACTTCCTGAATTATTTAAACTTGTTAGACTGACCATTTGTTGTCCGTTTCCAACAGGATGGTGTTCCAGCCCATAATTAGCATGGAGCACAGCGATGACTGGACAGTTTATTATTAAGGCAGGTGTTCCGCAAGGATCTATTTTGGAGCCACTTCTATTTATTATTTATATCAATGATTTAACTAATATAATTGTAACTGGTAAAGCCTATAGAACTGCAGGCCAAACTAAGAAAGGATATCGCCAGTGGAAAACCTAAGATAAGGGCAGACGAACTGCTAATACATCGATGGCAGGAGATATGGAAGCAGGATATGACGGGACAGCCGCATGGACGAAACGCATTTTACCGGAACTGAAACCGTGGATAACAAGGAAACACGGGGAAATGAATTACTACCTGGTGCAACTTCTCTCGGGGCATGGCTGCTACAGAGTCTACCTCAACCGTTTCAAGAGGAGTGATGTGGAAGACTGCCGCTACTGTGGACAACGGGATACCGTTGAACATACTTTCTTCGAATGTGCGAGATGGAAGAAGACGAGAACGGACGCTGAGAAGTTAATGGGTAAACTTGCCCCGCAGACCCTGATAAGGCAAATGTTGTCGTCGGAAAGCCATTGGAAAGCGATAGATCAGCTGGCAACGACTATACTCAGGACGAAGGAGTTGGACGAAAGGAAAGCCACACTGAGTTGACTGTAGAGAGGAGCCCGAACATCCAGAGGCAGTCCCCCCCCTTTAAAGCAATGCCACAGCAGTCCCAGAGGGAGGTACCTAACTGATACACTGCCAGAGAGGGGTTTTTTAGTCGGCAAGAATCCGACATGCCCCGGCGACACGGGCCGCCGGAAGTCTTTGGAAGATTTTTGTGTGACTGGCTTCGTAACAATAACCTTGCAATTAATGAAAAAAAAACAAATATTATACGGTTTACATCACCTATGGGAAAAACTCATATGAGAGTATTTTAGTTAAACTAAACGGTAAATCGGTTCAGCAACAGACTTCTGTCAAATTACTGGGCTTAATATTCGATCAGACATTATGTTGGCAGAGCCACATAGATTATGTAGTCAAAACATAGTCATAGTCAAAACACAAAACACAGACGAATTAGTTGTAAACAATGTTTATCGTAATAAAAATGTATGTGCTATAAAAACGCCAGCTTAAACCAAATTATCTAAAGCGCAAGAAAAATAACCTACTATAAAAGTGACTTGCAATCAGAATACTATTTATTTATTTATTCCTAAAACAAAACCCAACAAAATACCTCCCCATCAACGAGAGGAGTCTCAGCCGTCACGAAATCAGATTCCAGTTAAATTCGAAGATTTTATTGGACGGTCGGTGAGCGTAGTTTGTTTGTACAAACGAACAGAGAGAGAGAGAGAGAGAGAGAAAAATAGAATGAGATACAAGGGCTTGGGAGCGAGGCGAAAGCTCTTGCGTTATCTGCCAAAATGCAATCGGATCGGGCTTGGCTTTGACGCGCCTAAAGACGCTGTAGTTAGGGACGAGAACCGTTCGTTTCGCTCCCGGACTCTCCACTTGATTCTCGCAATCAACCGACAATCTGATTTATCCCCGTGACTTGAATACTCCTGTGATCACATAAGTAAATGTAGAAAACGAAGTTGGCTGATGTCTCTGTAAGTGTGTTTGTGCCGGGTCTCCGAGGCAGACTCTGCCTTGTCGTCTCCACTGTAGTCTGCGTTACCCTGTGGATGCGTTGCAAATTCACGTCGATCGGATTGTTTATCGTGTATATTGGTTAGGGCCGTTCTGTAATGACTATAACGACCTCTATTGGCCTTTCTACTTAATTCTATTCCTGTTTCCACAAAAATTCCTCATTAATATATACAAATTCGTTATCAAAACTGGCGCAGTCAGTAGGATTTCTTTTAATTGCACATTCATTCCACAATCGTAATTATAAAGGATTTAAATCAACGTCGGCATGGCATGTAACTCAATTTATCCGATATTCGACACACAATCAGACGGGGGCGGCACACTGGAGCCCCATTTCACTTTTCACCCTCCGTGAAATTCATACCACTCGGTGAGGCGGACCCCGTGCGACGTCGACGCGAACGAACGCGGGCAGCTAATCCGACGGCGCGGCTTTTAATATAAATTATTCACGAGAACATCATCAGAGACTCCTCCGTTATAGATATATACGCTGCGTATGCGCTCATACTTACCCGACATACATAAATATGAAGGGTGCTAAGTATTAAATTAAGTACATACTCGACGCTGACGTAATTCCTGTAATTGATGAACCGTTTGCGGTGGATTTTTTCCGTCGGCAATTAGACGTTGCTTGCTTTAAAACGGAGAGAGCGTAGAACGCACGGAAAAAAAGCACGAACGGGAAAGGGAGACCGACCACGCAATTAGATTTGAATTTCAAATGGACCGCGTATCGTGCGCTTTTTCTTTGCGGGCGCCGCGATGTACTTACAAGTCATTTACCCTATACTTACGTAACATAGCTACGGCATAATAAGTATTTAAGGAGAAGGGGATATTTCAGTAATTTTCCTTTCTATCTGGAGATGGCGCTAGCGCTATAGAACGAACTGTCAAATGCAGTGTGGTATTTATGTACATATTACAGAATACTTATCCCTGTAACTTGTATGCTCTAAAAACACATGATAAAATAATAAAGAACTGACGGCTTTTCCTTAATTTAGTTATTTTAAAATGTTCTTCTCCTTTATATAAAAAAAATAATTTAATTATTAAAAAATCTTCAATTATCAAAAAAAATTGCTCCTTCTACACGAAACTCATTTAATTGTTTGAAGTACACTTAATTCACTCACCTCTGCTCCCCCCTCCACTTTTCTGCATCAACCTACTGTATTATTGCAAAAAACTTATATACAGTGTGTCCCCAGATGGAAATAAGCTTTCTACATATACCCTCAGGTGAGTAGGATAATTTACTATATAAAAATCACAATAATATAAATTTCTGTTATCCCAATTCAGACTAAGAACTTAAATCTGTCGTTTTACAAACATAAGTAAATTCAAATTTCCCACCAAAAAATCTCACCAAACAACCTTTCATAAATCAATGCGCCAACATATGAAAATAAAATATACTGACAAGAAAATCGTATGTGAATAAACACAAAGTATCGTAACTAATCTCAAACATACAAATTGCTAAAATTTTACTATATGATATGTCAATTAATCACAAATATCTAACCTTGAAATACCTTGTGTGTATTTCTAAATTAAAAGTTCGAAAGATTGGATAATATCGCTTACTACAGGTACAAATAACTCCTCCAATATAAGTTCCGTATTATAGAAATCAAATCCAAAATTACTTATCTCTATTCCAATAAAAAAAATTAAAAGATGAGGTTTAAACCAATGTTCAAATATAAAACACACAAAAACTATAAATTAATTATGGTAATCTTTGCGATAAAAATAAATTACTCATTTTAAAATGTAATCCTGGGAATTATCTAAACATATTCTTACTTCGGCTCAAAAATTAAAACGCATCGTACAGAAATCGCATTATCTAATCTGTTATCGGGGCCTTTTATGATTCTTTAGGTACTTAATTTGCAGATGTCGCCACCTCCAAATATCTGACGTTTCGATTAGAGTCGCATATGAAGAAATCTGTAAAGAAATCTTTCGTTTGCCTGTAATCAATATTATGCTATTCGGCAATAGATGGCGCTAGACAATCCACCACTTAAGAATTAATATAATATATGTTTATTCTTTATTTGCTTTTCACATTAATGTTTATGAAATGCTAATCAAATATTATTGTATTTAATGTTCAACATAAAATGCACTATTCCCTATAAGTATGGAGTTTCAGCTAACACATACTAGATGGCACTCTTAAATTCGTGAAGAAAAAACTAGCGAAGAAAGATTCATGCTTCTGTTTGTTTATTAATTAATTCGTTATAAAAATGATGAAAAATAATCTTATGAATTATTGCATTAAAACTACCATTCTTTCAAGCATGCTTTCAAGCTCTTATAAACCGGAAAAATAAAACACTAGTTTTAAATTTATTTCAAGCTTTCCCAAAGCGGTAACTAACATTGCCACTGATAAAAATATCAAAATTAAATTAGGTCCCCCGCATGGATATCCACCGAAAGCTTGCACCAATCTCAACTTAGCGACGTTTAACAGTACCGACCTATCATCTATCTTAAAAATCATCATGTCCACTATAGATTTATCTATCACTATTCCCACTAAACTACCATTGCAAATAAACGGCGAACTGGACGGTTGCACCTCCAAAACACCTTTCGCGCACAAATTCCTCAACGGATCAAATGACAAATTCGGAAACCATTTCGCACATGTGCCGTTGCCGATTAACAGAGCACTAGAAACCCCCAATCTATCTGGCGATTTTCTCAAATCCTTCTGATAATAATAACTGTAGACGATACACTGTCCTAAAGCAATATCTTCTGATGTTCTCCCGTCCTTTATCGACGCAGATATGATGGAACTGATTGGAGTGAATGGCTTGGATATCTGCAAGAGAACCACACCGACTCGATCGTCGTTTTCTTGCGTGGCGTTTACGACTGATCTTCTTTCGCCTTGCCTGCATTCGATGCCCGTATTTCCTATCACCACTTCGGGCTTTTGAATGAAATCCACCTGCGATACACAGTATTTTGTCGTTATCACCCACACGTCTTTCAAGTAGATTCCCATACAGAACACTCCGATGTCTTCACTGCAAATGTCCACGCGATACGGGAAAACATCGTGTTTAAATGCTTGGATATAATTGTAAAATATTGGTGTAAATATGATAATATAAATGACGTAGACATACATGTAATAGAAAATGTGTAAAATGACAGCGTCAATTGCTGTTAATGCCGGTAAAGTAGATATCGTCTATATCAAAAGCAGCTGATGTTTAACATTTATAGCATTTTCGACTTACTGCACTTTCATCCACTGATTGTATTTCCATCTTATTTTAATACATAACATTAGTAAGGGAGATAGATATACTCCACGCGTAAAGTACAATAAGTCGAAGACGCTATGAGAAAGAAGCAGTTGAGAAATATATACATGTGATGTGCTAATAATACTAAAATATGAGTGACTGTGTGTAATATTCCTGATGTTAAAAATGTGTCTTTTCCATGAACAATATCTTTACTGGCTATATTTTCTTCCCTAGGTAGGTATGTGATATTGATGCTGCGTTAAAGCGTTTTCGTATAGTTCTATTTAGTTCAAAAGCAAGATATTTAACAAATAACAATAACCACCAGCTTTAGCAGTTATTATTAAAAGAATTTGTGAGCTTCCTTGTTCCGTTTTTAATTCTGTCATTAATTGACCAGTTTGAAAGCCGTCCCTGGATCTTCACTTCCATTTGCTTGGCGCCTGTCGTTGCTTCATTTTATATCCATGCACTCAATATCGCTGCATTCTTGTCTGTAAGTACCTATTAATTCTCGGACATCATCGATCCTACAACTCAAGCTCGATATTTCCACCGATTTTTTGTCTTATTTTTCATTGGTTTTAATTTCACGCCGTGGCCTGATCCTGTCGTATTCTTTTTCATAAACCTGTTATACCTAGAAGTAGGTATGTGTCCTATGCATACGCTTCAAGGTTCTTGTTATATTTTCGCGTAAATTTGCAATGCGTTAGTTCTCCATTATAAACAGTGCCGGCACGTTTAAATTATGCTTACGAAGATTATTTAATTATATTATTATTATTATTTATGGAGAATGCAATGAAGTGATATCAAAAATATGTGATACCTACCTTTGCTGCTGGGAATCCTCAAAAGCAGAAGCCTTCACGAACAGTTTTTTCACACAGTTAAAACATGTCTATGAACTTGCGCGAGACAGTAGAATTTTTGTCTTGTTGGGAATTTCATAATTTGTTTATATGTATGTCCTAAACTGCCTTATTCAAAATATTTAAACGGAGTTAGGTATAACAGTAATTTTGAATAATCGGAAACAATATAGCAATAAATCATTAGGTAAGGTTGAGTCATCTTTGTTGTGAATGAGTTTTTTTTTAAGTTATACTAAAGTCACTCTATGTGGCTCTAATGTTATGCTAGCCCAATCTGGTGATGCATCGTAAATGACCACTAATGTCAATGTGACAACAGGGCATCGCATCTGATTACACCTTCAACCAATAAACAAATTGACAGTCACTATTTTCACAACAAATCATGATGATTTACACTATTAAATTTTAGAAAGGACGCAGTATAAACACCGATGGTGTTCAGTCTTATCTAGTTGTATTGCTACTAGATTGTATGGTGAAGCTGACTACTAGTACATTGTCCTTAGCATGGATCCCGATGACTTTGATTATCCAACTATTCCACGAATCTCAGAGCCAATACTACGTGTACGTAATCAATATATGCCATCGAAAATTCGGTCATCGCTGCATAGGCGCTTATATAGGCAGCAGCTGGGTTGTGATACCATATGAATGCGGTTGGCCTGAAGCCCAAAAGGAATACATCCTCCTGTTGGCCGATAACCCCCAACTGGATTGCATCCGCGGCCAATACAGAGACCCGGAATTTCTATTCCTACCGTCAACGGATCTACTCCTTCAGAACCACAGACTTGCTTTGATAAAAATACAAGATCCGTTCGTAATGGACAGCACTGTGGGAACGATCAACGTTAGTACGTCTGATCAACCTAGAAATCCCTGTGCCATGCATATTTACAGTTATGATAAATACAGCGAAGATTTTACTTTGAAATTCGTAAAAGTGAATATTGTCAATATGACCAATTGCGCGAGTTTTTTCCCGGATGCCTCCGTTGTCTACGAAGATACAATAATCTGTGGCGAAGCTGGTAAGATGATCTCGCCGGTGGAAGCTGTAGATTTAAGCGGTATGTCGCCGTTCGTTTGCAATCAGGAGCTTTGGGGCTTCGTAGTGACGTCTAATAGGTCTTACGTGGCTGTTTTGAGTATTGCTCCTCAAGTGAAATGGATAAGGAAGAAGCGAATGGAATTTCAGTTTTATAATAAGGGTACCTATCAGAGAACATTTAATCAGTATATCCAAATTGTTTTACTTAATGTGCTTTCTTATAATACCCTGCGTGGTTTAAAAATATAAACCATTTTTTTGTTGTTTCTTTCTAGTCGATGTAAAACCATTCGGCCTTTCTGAGATGTTTGGCTTTTTTCATCATCTCAAGGGTTATTTTTACTTCATGGGAGTCAGAGCTATTGATTTTGTTGATAAGAGTATTGCATTTTGAGCAAGTGTCAGACTTTGGTTTGCCAAAAGTGATTTTAAAATATTTTGGAGAACATATTTAACAAGTGTTTTTTTTTGAAGAAGCAGTGAATATTGCTCTGGCTCGTGTTTCTGCAACTGCACATCTTTATATGTAAATATTTTGTAAAGGGGACAAATAGAAATGTTCTAAGTGGTTCTTTCTGCTATAATGAGTTTTGTATTTAGCAAATAAATTTGGCTCTATTTTGGTAGCAATTTTTGAAAGGTTCCTCATGACAATTATAACGAACCTATAATACAGCAAAGCATTAACTTAAGTCATAAGATATCAAACAAACTTAGACAATACCTTATAGAAATTGGACGATGCTTTAGATTTGCCTTGTTCTTTATACGGGTTTTCTTTTCATTAATCCGAACAGATACGAGTCTTGCAAATCTTTTGGAGGCAGCTTATAAAATTCTCTAAAAATTAACTTACAACCTTTTTCGATCTTATCAAAACACTGTTTTTGGCAGTCGCAGTTTTTTCCCAGAACTTTTGCCCTCGGCTCTTTTTGCGTTTCTAACATTTCTCGTCCAAAGTAATCTTCGTTGTAGATGTTTTCGACCCACCTGAGAGGCTATCCAAGAATGATCTTCTTGCATAGCCTCTCAGGTCCTGATTTGGTGACACCAGCAGTGGCATTATTTTCTAAGTCGTTATTGGAATCTGTAGCAGACTCTGAAGAACTCTCCAATAACTTGCCATTTAGTTTATATTGACGATTCGTTGGCATGTTTCGTATTTAATCCTTATCAGAATTTGTATTGGTACCAGCGATAGGATCTTCGCTCGACCAAACTTCATTGCTGAATTTGCACAAACACAAAGGAATTTTAAATAAAACAGAGGGCGATAATGCCACATGTATCGACATAAAAACATTTCATACTGTACTGAGCAAAAACCGGTCAACTCCTTCACTTAACTCGTTCTTGCAGTACAGTGATAGATGCAGAATGATATACTAGCGATTAGTAAGAAAGAAATTTACATAGAATGGCAAAATCGATGGCAGTGGGTTAACGACGAAAGACCAACTCAGTCAGTAACAGAACATGGTACTCGAAACATCCAGTTTTCGGGTGGTTTTATTCTATCATTGCTCGGCTAAAATTTTGACATGGCCAGTTTCTGCCACATCTCTGTAGGTTACACCTGAAGGAATCACCAACTTGCAGTTGCGGGATGGTAAATGGAGACATCAACCATTTGATGTTAGAATGTGGCAACTCTGCTAACGTCAGAAAGGAAATGCTAAGAGAACCAACGCAGCTGAAGGTTCCGACGAATATGGTGCAAATTTTGAGAGAGGATAACTTCTATGTATATAGAACATTAATCAAATAGTTATTTGGCTACCCTTTGTTTTTTCCTATGTGGGTTTTTCCTGTCTTTCCGATGGCCTAACTTGTGTTTGTCTATTTCGTTAAAGTCGTGTTGACAGGCCCCGTGAAGCAGTGTCCATGTTTTACCCAAGGAGGTCTCAATTTATATGTTGTTTCACAGACGGCTTTTGGGAACTTAGCCTGTTATTGCATTGGACCCTTCAATTGGATGTATGTTCTGATTGCTTCTTTTCTGTAGTTCTTCGTTGATATATAATGTTATGTATTTAATAAGACACGTGGGTTTTCGTGCTGATTCTTTATTTTATTACCACTCACTATTACAAGCATTAAAGGCACGTTGCCTCTTACAAACCGGACATGCTTTTCTGTTAATGAACTACCCGGGTCTCATTGACATAAAGCATCTATTATACATATCGTTGAATAGACATATCATTTCATATACATATCGTTAAGTAGACATGACATTGATATATACTACATATAAGTAAATTAATCTTCAAAATATTATAAAAAGGGCGCTCCTCCCTCAGTACGCCCCTGCGTCTGCTCACGTCACTTTCGCCTCTCCGAACGCAAAAAGCCGAATACTTCACGATCCCGACCACTTGTTGCCGCGAGTGTACAACGTGCTCCGCGCTAGCGGTGGTGGGGAGGCCACATGTCCGATCTAGGAACAGCGCGGGTCATTAGACGAAAGCGGGGCGATGTTACCAACTTCACTTGGCTCTTTTGACGGATAGTTTCCTAGTGTTTGTTGTCGCAACGGGCGCGTGTTGAGGTTTGCCCGCTTGCCGTCGTGTCCGCGACCGTGGAAAAATGTGACGTTACGATAGATAGATTAGCGGGAAAACGATGGCACGTCTCCTGCGCCTACGCCAACGAAGAAACAACAGTAAACATCCACTAATCACGCAAAACAAACTCCGCCTGTCTATCGTACATATATAATAATTGATATTCGTGCCAAGATACCAAAGTGTATACACACACTTATAGGGATTACACGCGCGCACACAACACAACAGGATTCGTTAGTGAATAAGAGACTAATTTAGGAATTGTGGCTTTTGTCTGTCGGTATTCGGTGTGTCTCTTTAAAGCTGGCACAGTGGCTCCTCTTTTACGATTCGATACGAATGCAGGGACGCGCTTATACATAAATAAAAACCTGTTACGAGTGCGCGGTGTTCTGTGTTTCTGTTTTCCTGTTTATTTTATTATTTACCTCGTGTCTGTTTTGTTCGCCCGTTTGTTTGCTCGTTGGAATTTGACTTGCGTGATCCAACACGGTAAGTACTCGTGTTTTCACTGTAGTTTTATCAGTAGGATAAATATATACATACACACATAGAAAGAGAGGCGAGTGAGAACGAGATAGGATGGTTCTTATCAATCTTAAAATTTAGCGAATTTAACGGCACGTTTTGACAATATAAAAATGTTTTTGCCATATTATAGAGAATCATATCTGTAAAACGTGTGACCTTGATGTCTATTCGTTGTATGAAATTGAGGTTGGAATTAAACAGAATTCTAATTAGATTTTAAACAGTATCTCCGGCTTCAGTTGCTAAAACATTTCACGTTAAATAAAAGTACAAAACAGGAATTGTTCCTTAGCAATAATATGAAATATGAGTTCCAAAACCCATTGTCATAATTTTTGTTGGTAAACATGTTCGTCTGTGACACTTATATTGTTAGATTCAAAGAAATGTGTATAACATAACCTCCAATTACTATAACCCAAGCAAATCAATGTTGTGAGTAATGAAACACACAAACTTTTATAATTACAGCTGGTTTTTCATTAATCAATTGCCCTAATATCTATAAATATTCTTCGTGCTATTTTTTTACGCCTGTTTGACTTTTAGAATAGATATCTTTATTTGCCCGACTTGAAAGGAATAGAACTAAACAATATGTGATGTTGAATAACAAATTTGTTAGTACAATTAACGTGCTAGTGACAGGTTTTTAGACAAATAAACCTTATTTACCTCCACAATTAACGCAGCAACGCATTAGAAGCCGCATATCTTGGATAAGTCTGAAGTTTCAATATTATATTACGTACTAGGTCTCCTACGCCAAATAATTTCCTTAACTATCGTGTTTTGAAACAATAGTCTGCCTACGTGGTACATACGCAACTGAATTTATATATAAATTTAATAATAATAGCACAAATAAGTGGTTATATTCGTAATATGATGGTTAATTTTAAAAATATTTAACTTATAAATCTACTAATTTAAAGACGACATATTCGGTATTGGTACATATCTATAGATCTCTGAATTTTTTATTGGAAACATAAGCCCACTCGTTTGGAGTTACTGCAACTCACGTGCTCTGTTAAATGATCTACTAATTTAATCTTAGAAATGATGTTCTATATTGTAACGTGATAAGTACTAATCACGAGCATGCCCTCCTACTGTTGACCTTTCTAATATCTTTCCATCATTGAATTGATGAAATCGTTCTTTAACTATGATTAAGTATGTACATTGTTAGGAGTTTTTGCTCATTTATTTTTTTCGACAGTTAATTTATATACACACTTAAAAAAAACAATCTTTTTTTCACTTTCTAACACCGACTAGCGATTGTTATCGACACTTTCTTACCATGAACAAAAATTTAAAGTTTTTGAAATGCAAAAGTATTTTTTAAACACTCTGTATAGAATAATAGAAATATTTTGTATTCATGGTTTTATATGAAGGTTAGATTGTTACCAAAGATTTATCAGAGAATAATAGTTAATAATGGAGATATTGATTTTTTAAGAATATTGTGCGAATAACATTTTTTATTAAAAATTTGATATCTTAAAAAGTATTAAGTTTTGCCGTAGGGTGTGTTGGATAATTATGATTTGTGAGGAATCAAGGAATTCTAAAATTTAATAATATACAGAATGTTTGATTTGAAAAAATAGGTAGACTAACGTACTGACAAAGCCGAACTTTGACTTAAAACATTTTTCGATTAAGTGATGAGTGGAGCATAATCGACCAATGCCAGATAAATGGTACATCCAGTATATAAATTATGCTATATTGAACCTCATTCGAAGATAAGATAACCATTATAAAACTCATAAAAATCTATGTACACGTGTTATATACCTCAGATAAAGTTCGTCATTATAGTGAATCTGTACGAGTCATGGACTCGCAGAACGGTTTAACCTACTTCAACGAGGTAATAGAACATGGAACCAGAAGCATTGTAAGGTTGGCAAACAAAGTAAAGATGCAAAAGTACTCACTGTCAACTGCCAGAATCGAGAACGAGAATTTATTTTCGCAATTGGTGGAGCTACAAAAAGATAACACCAATTTGCAGATGGAACTACAAGCGAAGACGGAACAGCTGGAATTGAAAACTCAAGAAATCTCAGGATACCAGCGGGATATTAGCGATCTAGAATCGAATAGAAATATTTCACTTGAAGAAAACGCGCAGCTTGTGCAAGACGTGAAGATCTTGTGTCGAAAAGTGGAACAGTTAGATCCGTTAGTGGATGAACTCCAGCAGTGGAATGGAAACTTGCAATCGGAGAATCAAAAATTAAAAGCGGAGTTAGCGAAGAAGACGGAAGAAATCGAGCGTTCGCGAGTCGTAGAGCAACAGGAAGCGGATAAGATGCAGACGAAGGATTTCGCGATATTGGAGTGGACGAACAAGACAGTGCAATCTCAAGTAATTAATGAACAACTAAGACTAGATTTATCGAAACTGCAAGCAAATTTATCTCAAGTTGAAGCGAAATATAAACATTCCAACGAACAGCTGGAAGGTCTCAAAGAGAACTACGAGAGGGAAATGAACGAGTGGAGCGGAAATTACCAACAACTCCTTGGCGAGAAGCAAAAGTACCAAATCGAATTAGATAGCTTCAAGGATCACGATATGGTGGTGAAGATTTTTGAATTGCACCAATCGCTACAGAAACTGAAAACTTGTAGTGAATCCTCAAGCAAAATGGCTTCCGCTCAGGTGAATTCGGAGCGACAGGTTTTCATGCAGAACAGATTGAAGGACTTCTGTGCTAATTACAGGAGAATGACAAACTATTTGGGAAATCACGGGATAGATTTGCCGGAATTTGACTTCGCCAGTTTGGATAAGTGCACGCGACTTCACGATGATATAAACAGCAAGCCAAAAGATCGCTTAAGAAGAATTAAAGCAATCCAGAAGGAAAGCGAATCGGTGTGGGACGCGTACAAACGCACAATCTATACGATTTTAGACGCGGAAGAGACATTGATAAACAAATACATGGCGGAAATAGATGAAATAGGAGCTGAACTCGGTGCTAACGAACTAATTGAGTGATTTTTCAATATGTAAATTTGTAATCGAACAATTTGGAGGTAACGCAATACAATATCGTTGCTTTTAAATATGTATGTATTTTTGTTTTATCTGAAAATAACATCGCGAATGATAATTCTCTTTATCTATTTGATGTGTTAGTTATTAATAAATTATTACAGTTGGGCTGTCTGTTTGTACATGGACGTAATTGCAAATGGGGACTTTACCCATGAGCGTGTATCTATCTGATGATAAAGTTTATCACATTACATCCAGAGAGATAGTAGATACATCAGCATTACATATATAGAGTTAACATACCTGACGTCTAATTGTATTTTTTATTTGATATCAAAGATAGAAATATTGATAGTGTTCTTGCTAATTATACTATGGAAAAAATCATTATATAATTTGTTTAATCAATAATAAAAACTGGGCTTATTTCCCTGTGTGTTCGAACACACACTACGATTTCATAAAAGTTGGACAGACGCAAACCACGGTTGGTAAACTACTCGCTTCCACGCCCAGTTAGTACTCCATCTGTAGTGCGAGCGCGCGCACTACAGATGGAGCGGTACATTAAATATTATTATAACCAGCCTAACTTTCCATATTTAAAACATCCTCACTATAAATTACTGTACTATACTTACAGATCTTAAATAATAATTATACTAAAGTACAGTTCATGGACTGCTACAATATAAAAGTAAAGAAACTATACAATACCCACTGCAAGAATATTTGACATTTAAAAATTCCAACTAATTTAAGGCGAATGTGGACGACCAAGTGTCCGAGAGAGAAAATATATATTTTAGTAAGTATATTTAGATGTTTAAAGGTTATAATTTTGTTATTGCTCGCTCCGAATCTTTTGAGACCCTGTACCTCCCGCCTTTCCGGAGTTTTGGTAAGAAAACTAAAAAAACTCGTGTTTTTCGCCGTTTTCCCTTATTCTTTCATATAAATCTCGGCTCTAAGCGATTATCTATCATCGATATCCCAATGTATTATATATACCATCGGACGTACTTTTCGACTTTTCGATTCCTTATTTGATGACGGCTAAAGGTTAGCGTTTGAGAGATAGTGTCGAATTTCATTAAATTTCGTCGAAAATTTCAACAAAAAACGTCGAAAAATTGAGATAACCCCAATTTATTATATATCAGACGAAGGGCCTTTTCGCGGGGAATCGATTGACGCTAACCTCGTCCTTCTAGTTCGAAGCGTTTGAAGTTCTTTGTATAGAAACATGACAGGCTTTTAAAGTGAATTTTACACGAAACTATCTAGGCATCGTTTAAAAATAGAGTTCTTTTTTATAACATTAGATTTAAATCTTTTTCATTTAGGTATAAATGATCGTAAGTGCTATATAGATACTACTAACTGAAATTAATAATCTTGAACTTAAAACTGTGTATCAAATTTTCTACACGCAAGACATTTGCGGTTACCATCAAGGACGGAGCTTATGAAAATCTCAGCAGTAATAAGATCCACTTAAACCGGTTACAAGCAACCGACCAGAATTAAATTAGCAATTATTTACAGCTAAACGCAATAAACGGCTTTTCTTTCATATATATATACCTTTCGTATATACTCTTACAGGCGTATCGTCGATTATATCCACGACCTTGATAATATTTCGACACCGATATGTGTGTGTTAAGCGTCTTCCATATTCCGATTACGTAGCGCAGGAAGGACCAACTGTGACAAATTCCCACATCAAACACGGTTTATTAAAACAACACGAAGGCACGTAAGTACCAACACTGAAACACTGATGCGTTACCCGAAAATCTGTGAAGGAGTGAATCATAATTGTCCGGCATTTCCTGTCTAGACGAGCATATATTATGATTGCAATCCTACACTCTTCCATTGCGCCCGGTGCTATATTTAGAAATGAATTGAATAAAATCGTTTTACACTGGCGCGCATGTTGATGTTTAAGGCGGTAAATTTTGAAAAGAAAGAATTAAGTATTTAAGGTCGAATAACTCTTTTAATGGATTAAAGGTATGCTTGGTATTATTCTTATTAATTGTGTAATTGGTACAGATATTCCACCTTGCATTCCGACACAAACGCACCTAAATTTGTCATTCCCTGGCAATGAGCAATGCCAAGAAGAAACCTATAAATAAAAATGTGAATTTGTTTTGATAAGTGTCATTTGTCATTTTGAATGTGTGGTATTTATTATTTCGACTGATTAACTGACACATTACAGTCAAGAATTATCTTTCTTTGAATCAATAAGATAGAGTACCAACCTAACTGGAGTTTGTAGCGTCTGTCAAAATTATTTTCCCGTTCGAAATTTTATAACTTCACAAAGGCATTGCAATATTTGCAATGCAAAGATGTGTTCGACAGCTGCAAATTTAAATAAATTTCACTGCAAAGAATTAAACTTTCAAATTTAGATATTAATTTTGTCATATAAGTAATTTTTGCTTACATACAGTAATTTGCCGGCGTCACCTGTGGCATTTTGTTGTAAACGTTTATATTTTTTATACGCTTGGTTAAATGCCGCTATTAACTAATCTCTTTGTCAGATTTAGTAAGTAAGTTTTTTCGCTATTTTTTTAATTTCAATATACTATTGAAACATCTTCACGACTCTTCTTTCGTCCTTTGCTTTGCTCATCGCTACCTCGCATGCGTTTAATCGATATATTCTTATGCAGTAGTACCCCGTTATCCGCTGACTCCGTATGCGCGGTTTCAGTCATCCGCGATTTATTTATGATGAGCAGAAAACGCGTTATATCAATAAATACAGACACAAATAAAGACATTCGAGCCTTATTAAAAGTTATAGGAGCATTTGTCGATATATCGTCGTATATATGAGTCATCGCTTGAATTCGGCGCTCTCTTATGATAAGTTAAACAAGTTGGAACGTGCTTAAGGTGCCACTCGCTTTTACTTGTACATATAAACGCTCCTGTTAACTATGAGTTTAGTACAATTCGAATTGTCGGACAAGACAGTGCTAGCAATAGTTTTTAAATAAAGCAAGTAAATTTGAAAATCATTTTAAAATGGCTTCTAAACCAAAAAGAAAACGTGAAATGCTCACTATTAGTGAAAAAATAAAAATCATTAATATGATTGAAATAGAAAAAAAAAATCCATTGCAACTGTTGCTAAAATATACAATAAAAACGAATCTTCGATACAGGAAGTGTTAAAAAACAAAGATAAGATTCGAGCTAGTTTTTCTAGTGCACCCCAAACTGCAAAAATTGCAACCACAATACGTAATAAAGTGTTACTTAAGGTAGAAAATGCCTTAAATTTATGGGTGGAAGATATGACAAGAAAACATATTCCTATCGGTGGCAAAGTGCTACAACAAAAGGCGTTGGTTTTATATGAAGATATGCAGACCCAAGATTATACTGAAGAGGAAGGAAAATCATTCACAGCCAGTAGGGGGTGGCTGCATAGATTTAAAACTCGGTTTAATCTAAAAAATGACGGGGGAATCTGCGTCGGCTGATCATGTAGCTGCTGCCCTGTTTCCAGAAAAATTTAAACAAATTATTGCAGAAAAGAATCATCCTAAGCAAGTTTTTAACTGCGATGAGACTGGTCTTATGTGGAAAAAAGTGCCCCAACGGACTTATATTCATAAGACTGCAAAGAGTGCACCAGGCTTTAAAGCAATTAAGGATAGACTTACCTTGATATTTTGTACAAAAGCAGCTGGTCATATGATTAAACCTGGACTTGTTTACCGATCACAGAATCCACGTGCTCTTAAATACAAAGATAAAGCTTGCCTGTCTGTGTTTTGGCAATCAAATCGAAAGGCGTGGGTTACGGCTGTTCTATTTACACAATGGTTTCATCAATGCTTTATTGCGGAAGTGGAATGATATTTGGAAAAGGAAGAATTACCATTTAAAGTGCTGTTGATACTAGACAATGCTCCTGGGCATCCTGTGTTACTAGGCACAGAAAATAAAAATGTTGAAGTGGTTTTTTTACACCTAACACAACCCCATTGCTTCAGCCCCTTGATCAAGGTGTCATTAGATGCTTTAAAGCCATATATATTCGACAGGTTTTCGAAATACTGTATACAATGGCTAACGAATGCTCTGATATCGGGCTCATGGAATGTTGGAAGTCATTTACAATTGCTGACGCAATTCTATTTATCAAAGGAGCGATGGAGGAATTAAAGTCAGAAACGATAATAGCATGTTGGAAAAATCTGTGGAATGACATCGTTCTTAGTTCTGAGGACACACATGATATTAATTCACATCTAACAACGATATTTAACATAGCGCAGAAAATAGATGGGAAGGATTTAACGATATAAACAAAGAGGAACTCAGTGATTACATAAACGAAGAGGATCAAGTATTCACCAACGAGGAATTGGTAGACCTTGTGAAATCTTCTCCAGAAGCGAGTGACGATGAGGATGAGGGTCAACAAGAACCGCCAGCATGGACGCTTGAAAAATTTTCAGCGATATTTCGAACTGCTCAAAAATTAAAAGAACAGATAGTAGAATATGATCCAATAATGGAACACAGTTTACTCGCACTATAACAGACGCCTTGAAACCTTTGGAGGATTTGTTTATTGAAATGAAAAGACAAAAACGACAACTACCAATAACAATGTTCTTTGAAAAAGTCGACAAAACTATCGATAATGCACAGCCAAACTTAAATTCTATTTGTGCCACAGAACAAGAACATTTATTTATTTATTGTTTATTTATTTTAAATAAATATTATATAACTTATTTTTTCTTGTTTCTTTGTTTTAACTTTGCTTCATATTTCATATTGTATTCGGAAATAAAGCGTTCGCCACTATCCGCGGTTTTCAGTATCCGCGGAAAAGCACAGAACCAAACCCCCGCGGATATGGGGGTACTGCTGTACATGCCTTCCCATTTGTAACAATTCTGGTATTACACGAGCAAATATGACACAGCAAAGCAAAGATTCAATCGAAAAAGGTATACCATATGTCTTTACTTTCCCGACCTGTTATTAATATCCCTACTAATACGCTTTTGTGTATATATAATCAAATATAAGCACTCAGATCTCAGATATAATTACGAATTGCATGCTCTCCGCCCATACTCCGCACAGCTGGAGAATTCGTATTCATTCTTACCTGCAATTTGTCGTTGTAAATCGGAATCTTATGGCGACCGAAATGACCTATGGAGAGACACTTAAAATCCGTACGCATTCTTGCGCATAAATGTGAGTTTATTATGTCTCAAAAAACGACGGTAAATTCTCGTATTTTATCGTTATTATAAGTGTTAACCGAGTGTAGAATTTAATGCAGATTTTATTGTGGGAACGCGAGAGAAATTGAGAAAAAGATCGTCCGCTTTCGCTAACCAATTTTTATTCATACCATGAGAAATCTTTTCCAGATTATTTCCAGTAAAAATAATCCATATACACATAAGAGTTTAAAAGATACCAACGGCATTCTTGATTGGACTTGAATTCCGCGTGAAACTGCCTCACATTCGAACGTCATTCGTTAAAAGAATGCAGCAGTTGGTCCTCCCATGTTCGCATGTCCAACTTCGTCGATTCAGAGTAATTGGTAGGAGGTCCAGAGTCGTGAGGAATTATCGAAAGTCGATGGATATTTTGGAGATCTGATTTTGTGCTTTAAAAGTACCTCGTTGGAACGTTCGCTGTTTTTTTTTTGTCCTCGGATCGTATCACGTAATAAGTAATCGCTTCTGTAATCGGTTGTGATTTTGTTTCTTGCTAATACAAATTACGTGCAGCGATTGAAAGAAAAAAAATTTTAATCTCAGCGTGCTCCATTTCAATATACAGGGTTATTATTGTATAGTACGTAATAAAAAAAAAAAGAGGTGAAAGATACAACATTCACCACTGGGCGTATGAAAATCCCCATGATATTAACCAAGGCTCCTCTCAAGTTAGGATATCCGTCAATGTTTAGGGGATCAACCACTTGGACCACATGTACTCCCAGCACGATTAAATGCGGAATCTTATTTACTGTTTCTTCAAAATAAATTGCCTAAACATTTGGACAACATATACCATTAGTGACACGCCTACAATTATGGTTCATGCACGATGGAGCACCCACGCAAAGTAGTAGGGTTGCTCAACAATTTTTAAACCGGGCATTCTCACATTGGTTTTGAGGTGGAAGCTACATTCCCTGGCCAGCCCGTAGCCACGATCTAAATCCCCTAGATTTCTTTCTGTGGGGATACATGAAAAGTTTATTTCCTGACAAGAAAGAAGATACCGAAGATCTGCGAAACCGTGTTTTCGTAGCAGCTCAACGCATTCCCGAGGAAATGTTAAATTTTACGAGCGTACAATTACAACTTTCGTCGCTGAATTGATGCTTGCATTCTAGCTGATGGTGCACTTTTTATAAAACACATATTTTGTCCTGTTTCACCTGCATCAGACTACCACAAATTTCGTAAAAGGAATTGAAAACATTTACATACTATATAGTATTTGAGATTTGAAACACGCTACATATAAAGTTAACAATCATACATTAATTTTATTACAAACATAATAGGTTTATTTTAAAACAAATTTAACCTTTAAAATGTGCCGCCATTTCACGTGATATACAGTTCATGGTAAAAGCACATCACAATAAGAAAATCACCTCAATGTTTGTTTGCTAATTGTTTGCTTAATTTGATAAAGTCATACACTATAGAACAGTCTTAAATGTAATATTAGAGTATAATTATCATAACATTTGAGCTAGCGTCACGCGATTTGGATCGAATTCTATTTTACATGCTTACGATTAAGCGTGAATGTGTGAACTTTATGCACTGTCTGATCGCGTTACAAAGGCGTCATTTAGAACGTTAAAGAACATACATAGCGAATGGCACCAACGTCCAAAGTGATTTACGATAACGTAGCATCATTGTGCAGTCTTCGAATTCCACCACCTAGAAAGGAATGCTTATATCTTGAATATACAGTGATGTACGAATATATATGGAGTTGAAGAAATTATTATTGATTAGTATATATATAACTTTACATATGCGAAGTTATCCATAGTCTCTTCACTTTCACAAACATCTTTATAACAAATTAATAATCAATGACGTTTTGAATGTGTTATTTTCTTGATCGCCACTGTATACGCATACCTTCTTAACGGTTATATTCACCTTCAATTGAACGCAGCAATGCCTGGCTTATAATAACACGGCTAGTCGGTCTATGCGCCTAGTATCTGCAAGTTTTTATGTAGAACTTGACTGGCGCCAGCCATTTCTCTCCGTTCTTGCTGCTGGCGCTTTTATATCCAGTCTCCAGTAGCGTTGTATTGTACACCAGTAATGAACATGAAGCCGTTTAAGTTGCAAAAGGTGAAAGATAAGAATTATTATTATTCCACACCAGGAATGCAAGTCAAAGTCTGTACGATCTTCTTCTAACACTGACACGGAAGATAACTCAATAATAATGGGACGAATTGTATGTAATAACATAATGAAATATCATGACGTGTATCAAGTTTGAGTCTGATCTGGCTTAGATAATTAATTTCACATAAAATATTTCACACGAACAACTAAATTGCATTAATATTAAATTTTTATATATATAAAAAAAAAGAATAATCATCGTTTGAGTGGGGAACAACTTTACAGCTAGGGCCACCTGCAAATTGAGACTGTGGTTTATTTCTGAATTTGTAGAGAGTATCACAGATGACTCCGGATGGTATTCAGTAAAATTTAAACAGTTATTTCATTTATAAAAATATAATTTAATAGTTAAAATATTGTCTACAAGTTTCGTAGCTACCAATATATTGTTCCTTATGTAAGAGCTCTAAAATAGACCTGTGTGAAGTTAGCCCCACATTTATAAATTGTAGATAAACTAATTAGAGTTCCAGTTGCCCCCCGAAGAGTTCTAGAGTTCTCAATCGATTATAAAAATAGTTCTAGCATTTTAAGTAGTCAAAACGATATTTAAAAAAATGGGGGGCCAACTTCACACCATCTGTAACTTTCATGAGCTAGAACTCTGCAATTTCCATTCGAATCGCTTTGAGTCATAAGGATAATTTATGGAACTCTTTGGGGGGCTATCAGAACTCTAAAAAAACTCAGCGATTGTTCAAAAAAAAAAAAATTTCAGGAATTTTTTGCGCCAATGAAAATAGAACGAGCCAGAACTCTGTTATTTCCACCCGAATCTCTTCGAGTCGTAAGGATAATTTATAGAACTCTTTAGGGGGCTACCGGAACTCTAAAAAGCTCAGCGATTAAAAAAAAAATAGGAATTTTCTAGAATTTATAGAACTGTTTGGGGGGCTACCAGAATTCTAAAAAAATTCAGCTGTTAAAAAAAACCTTAGATTTCTTCATATATGTTGTATATATACAAGAACGTCACCACGAACACCCATCATCATTCATTGCCTCCACAAAATATTTCGTGTAATTTTGGTCCTTTTAACTTACCGTAATTTTATAAAATAAATTGTGAAATTTGCAAAGTTCGCTTGTGGATGTGTATAGACTCTTGTTCAAATTGATAAAATATTTCTTACTGCATAAATATATACGAAGAGAGCAGGTTATGTTGTTAATAATATTGTAACAAAATAACTTAGAAGAGGATTTTCTAGAATAATAATGATAAACTACCTGTCTATAACACTAAATTCAATATTTGAAAAACCGCTATAATTTTTTGTTCACTCACTTATTTACTAATGAAAACATAAACGATTACCACTATCATGCAGATTAATGCCTTTTAAAAATATCCGATAAAGAAATTCGTAATTACATCCACTAGGAACCCAGTATACTAAACTATTTCTTGTATATGATTAATAACAATTTATTTTGGTTAGTTATTTAAAGAAAAAGTATACACTCATTTTTAACTAAAATCCAAAATTTGGAACCACAAATTAATGAAATAAGACCTACACTTTCAAATTTCATATTTTCAAAAGCAAATTAAATATTACTTGAAATCATGTTGCTTATCCGATAGTTTATTAATTTTGAGCAAATTAAAGAATCACCAGCATTGTGTAGGCAAATTCCTATTTATAATTACACTTTTTTAGAGTTGTGATAGCCCTCCCGCCTCCCCCCAAAGAGATCTATAAATTATCTTTATGACTCGAGGCGATTCGAGTGGAAATAACAGAGTTCTGAAAATTCCTGAGTTTTTTTAGAGTTCCGGTGGCTCTCCAAAGAGTTATATAAACTATCCTTACGACTCGAAGAGATTCGGGTGGAAATAATAGAGTTCTGGCTCGTTCTATTTTCATTGGCGCAAAAAAGTCCTGAAATTTTTTTTTTTTGAAAAATCGCTGAGTTTTTTTTAGAGTTCTGATAGCCCCCCAAAGAGTTCCATAAATTATCCTTATGACTCAAAGCGATTCGAGTGGAAATTGCAGAGTTCTAGCTCATGAAAGTTACAGATGGTGTGAAGTTGGCCCCCCATTTTTTTAAATATCGTTTTGACTACTTAAAATGCTAGAACTATTTTTATAATCGATTGAGAACTCTAGAACTCTTCGGGGGGCAACTGGAACTCTAATTAGTTTATCTACATTTTATAAATGTGGGGCTAACTTCACACAGGTCTAAAATAGACTACATACATTTTTATTCAAGAATACAATTTATGTTTCTCTCAGTGTAATGACCGGAAAAACAATTCTCTGAATTCCCAGATTTACCTGTCAATTAAGTACTCGAAAATGGAACGGATGAATCGCGACTTTAATGCGACGTCAATTTATCAATCACAGTACATTAAGTACATGTCCCGTACTTAATAATTTTCCAGGAAAAATGTTCGTTGTCAGGTGAAAGTATTAACTTTGATAGATCGCTTAAAGTTTAATGTATTCAGCTCATGATTATTATTATTACTTTGTGGACGATTTACCGCTCCGATTTTATTCTATTGTGGCGCAAAATGTCTCCCTGGTCGCTCCGAATCGTTTGAGATAAAGCGCGACCCTGTAGCTCTAGCCGTTCCGGAGTTATTGTAAGAAAACAAAAAAAAGATCGTGTTTTTTCCTTATTTTTTCATACAAATCTTGTTACGAGCGATCAACTGTCGTCGATACCCCGATGTACCATACACTGTCGGACATACTTTTCGACGAGGATTCCATATCTGACATCGGCGTTCTGCTATCGGTTAGGGGTAATTGAGGGATTGTTTGCAGTCTAGTTTTGATCTAGTTACAGGGTTCCTGTGATAGTAGCCTGGTTATTAGTCATTATACTTATTTTCCTGCTAATGCAACCCCCCTTTGCAATCATTTCTGCGCAGGCTGCAAGGGCGGATACCTCTGCCTGGAAGACCGTCGCATGCTTCCCCAGGCTTGTGGATACCCTTTGATTAGGGCTCGGTCCGGAAATACCGGCTCCTGTGGTCTGGCTGGATTTAGATCCATCCGTGAACCAGTAATTAAGAGGAATGATATCGGTATGGAGATTTACACCTTTTCAGGCCCACAATGGTCTCCAAAGTAGCGGTCCCTGTGCTGTTGATTGCATCAGTGATTCCCAGCAATGTCTGTCTCTGGACAGCGGTTAGCAGCTTCCACCAGACTACAGCCCCGTATGTTATCGCTGGTCTCACCATAACCGTGCATAGCCAATCGATCACCCTCGGCTTCAGTCCCCAGGTTTTACCAACAACTCTCCTGCAGCGCCAGAGTAGTTGCGTAGCCCGTGTCATTGTTTTTTAACTAGGTGATTGTTTTCGAATTGAGGGCAACACCCAGATACTTTACTTCTTTGGTTAATTGTAGCTCTTGCCCAAACAGTTTAATGCCGTTTAGGTCATTGAGTTTCCTCATGTTGGTGTAAGCAACCACCTTTGTTTTTTGTAGATTAACTGAAAGTTCTTGTGAGAGGCACCATTCGCAGTGCATTAGGCATGATTCCCCTTAGCCACTACGACAATGTCATCAGCGTACCCTTGCGTCCATATTCCTTCGTTATTTAATGACTTGATGAGATCATCCACGACGAAGCTCCACAGCAGTGGTGACAGTACTCCTCCTTGATGGCACTATCTAGTGGTCCTCATGGCGATGTTTTTATCTAGTATTTGGGCATAGACCACTCTGCTTCTTAGCATACAATCAACCCATCTGCTGGTCGTGTGGCTAATGTTCCGGTTCACTCTCTGTCTAAAAACACTGCAAGGGCAACTTCATTTTGATGTAGGCTCCTTTCGAGTCCTCCCACCATGAACAATGTAGGGGAGCCTCTCCTTATTTTCCCATCTGGTATGCCCATTGTAGAGGATGCAGAGGAGATCTAGCGAGTGCTTCCTCTGTAATATTGAGATGTATAATTTTATCCATAGTCTTCAGCATGAAAGATGTAAGACTAATTGGTCTGAATGATTTGGGATGGTAGTATGTGTCCTTCCCGGGTTTCGGAATAAACACAACTGTAGTATCTCTCCAGGGATATAACCCAAGGCGTGACTAGCCCTAAATATCTCCAAGAGGGGTCCTATGATGTCTCCAATCGCCTCTTGCAGCAATCGTGGAAACACTCCATCTGGTCCGGGAGATTTATACGATTGGTATTTTCAGATTCATTGGAATTGTATTAGAAACACGCATAAATCCGTAAAATTTCGCTCATTCCTTAATTAATAATAAAAATATAATTTCTATAGGTAAATAAAATCTATAAGTACTGATCTCTTTTACGCATGCAAGCATTGTATCTACATAAATTACCTACAGATAATAACGAATGTATGCAGAACAATTTAGCGCCACGATAAATATATATCTATCCACTCCGGTTTAATCATTTATCAACAATCCACGACTACTAATGGAGCAAATATTCACGAAATGATTACGCGAATGTTTATACATAATCCTCGTATTATCACTTATTCTAAAACATATTCCTACACACAATGAGTATTTTATACGGAGATAAAAAAAAAACCATTATGTACTTCACCGTTGTGAATATTTCTACATTTCACGACGATTGTTGGCGGTGGCGTCAATCGTTAACGCAATAGGAGAATATTGATTCAACTTGTTAAGTAATATGTACCAAGAAAAATATGTCTACAGTAAAAATAGTTCAAGTTTATTTGGATATCGTATAAATAGAAAATGAAAAATTCCGCACAAGAATAATAAAGCTTGCGTTGCAAAGCAATAAATATATGGAAGCGATTGTTGTGTATATTAGTGTCACTGTGTTATCTACACATTATTAACATAATCGTTTATGGGTGCATTAATGTTATGTTGGAGTAGATATATTTAGACGGTGTTATTTTTGCACAGTTTACATTAATTTAAGAGAATATTAAACAGTTTGGAAGATTATATATTTCACTTATGTGATATTTCACTGGGTTGTTTATAGAAACAAACTTGCGTTCAACAATTGGTGCTTACATACAATTTTTTCTATAAATATTGAATGAAAAAGTAAAGTAAAATTATCAATTTGCAATAAATTAAATACAAGTACATCGGACATTTTGAATTATAATGTAATTTAGACGAGTTTTTGTCAAGATGGCGCTTCCCTTATTTCACACTGGTAATAATCTATATCCTGCGTAAATATGATGCACGGGAGACAACGTTATAAATGCGCGTCCATTAAAACTACGACTTTTGTCGCACCATCGCCGGTGGCTTTTAACCCCTGCGAATCCATAATAAAGATATCGACGGCTAAGAGTGCTAACCTGCTAACTCCACTTTCCAGTGAATTAGACTTTTTAATAGCATTTCCATCACAAATGTTTGCTGCATTATTCTGTAAAACAGTTTACTCCTAATTTAAGGGTAAATTGTTCAATTTTAATGATACGTAGACCTGCCATTTCCACGGTTTCCTTTTGTCAGCAGAATTACTGCTAACTGCGCCAGCTCCCGTGCAAGGTCCAAGGTACTGTGCTTGCTAAGATTTTTGGACAAGTGGGAAGGCTTACCACAACGTTTTCTAAGAATAACAGACACATACATTCTTGGACACAATTGGGTGATTTGCACCCACAACGATTAAAGTAGAGATGGAGACTCTTTTCAAAGATTTGTATGACACCACTCTTCTTGAACCGAGATTCGTATCGGGGTTCGTACCATTTCATACTGTCTGGCTGCAGTGACGGTCGTCACTTGTTTTATTTGTTTGTTATTAAAGTAAAAAAAAAGCTGAAAGAAAAATATAACTTCGCGCTATTTATTAGGCGACAACAGAAGAAATCTATAGGAGTGTAGAATCTGAACCACACGGCATGCCGATTTGAAATTTTCAGGGTGTATTGGACACGTAATTGTCATTACATACACCGAGTCCAACTCGATTTGGGTGTCCAGAACTGGCTGAAAGAAACATGCAACTTCGCACTATTTACCGGGCGACAATAGAGGAAATCTGGAGGGGTGTAAATTCCGAACCAGACGACATGCTGACTTGAAAATTTCAAGGTGTATTAGGCACGTAGTTGTCATTATTACCATATTATCAAAGATACTATCATACGAATACTACCCATTTCTAGATTAAAAATAAGCGCTGTAAAATGTGCCCCTTTTACAAGATTTACAAGAAGTACCTTGAGCGTAGATTACACTGGTCAACAGTGAAATTGCTTCTTAGGTGAAAGTACCCAATCCTGAATGAATTCAACGTGCTGAACACGAATATCACATTGAAAAAAGTTGATTGGCTCACGTTCCAGAGATATTGACGTTTTGTCCATTGTATAGATGCTATTGCATAATGTAATGCAATTTAGTGAGAAATTACGAAATTTTGCGTCATACGAACGCTTTCATCAGGACATTGCCACCATGGAGCAACGGTACCAAGGCAAATGGTCTACGTCAATGCTAGCTGACTATTGTTGGACAATCAGTAGAGATGCTCCACAAGTCCACTACAAACGGCAGGCCAAAAGAAGTCGAAAGCCAGAAGCAGACTAATGTTTTCTTACCATGTATTATAATATTGACATAAGTACACTTTTTCTGAAATATGCGTAAATGTTTTCTTACCATGTATTATAATATTGACATAAGTACACTTTTTCTGAAATATGCGTACATATTACAGAAAACCCGTAGCCAATTCAGCTTTTTCTTAGTCATTTTCGTGTTCAGCACATTGAATTCATTAATAAATGACTATTTTCAGCTTGGAAGCATGAACTTTTCGAAAATTTGTTGCCCAGTGTTATTATGAGTACTACAATAATCTACCTCATGATGGTTAAAATTTTCAAGTTTTATTGTACTGTTTTCATGTAAATAAAACCATCACTTTAGTGTGTTGATTCTTTTATCATGGTTTTCATTTTAGTTTAAAAAAGTTATAACAAAACCTGCTAACTCTAAAGTTATTCACAAATGATGTTTGTGTTTACCTGCTATCTCCTTTAATTATTCATAAAACATAGGTTTTCGTTTATTTTAAGTTATTTAAAAAATATGTAATATTTCCTTATACAAATAAACTATTCGTTACCTTTGTATACAAATTTGCTTTAATAAAATTACACAGTTTTTATCGTTTTCTAGCGTCCTGGATTTATGGAGTTAACAGTTTAACACTTTTAGTCGACGATATTCTACACTATGCTTCATATATATTATCATGACATGACATGTGTTGAGTAACGTTTCTAGAATTTGAAATATTGTTGTTATATCAAAGTGCTCCAACTTTTTTTTTTCAAATATTTTTATTTATATCAGATTATTCCTCGTTGTTGTAAATTCGAATTCGACACAGTAAAAGCAACAATAAATTCCGGAAATATTACGAATTTCTCTAAACTATTGTGGAAGGGAAACGTATATTATCACTGCCAGATGATATTATAAATAAATTATAAAAATACTGGCTCGAAATGTTTGGCAACATCGCTAGTTTTAAACGAAGGAAATTCATTTCGAACGAAAACAAATGCATTAGAACCATATTAAAAAGGAAAAGTAGAATTTTACGAGATTTTGTAGACACAATTATTTGTGTTATTGTATTAGGTGCTTGATAATTTTTCGTTTTTGTTCTAGGTTATTGTTATGGAAGATCGTATTCCCATGTGGCGGTATAAACTACAACTGTACAACGAGGATTTTGCGTGTAGTGCGTCGAATTAGAACTTACAATTATTAGTTTATCTGAGCAATCCTATACTAGTAATATTAGGTAATTTAGAATAAATTCTAAGTGATTGATAACCGTTCATTCTTTTCACTTATAATAATAGTAAACATATAAAGTGTTTATATATAATACGAATTGGATTACGAGGATAGTTCAGTGTGACACAGCTGCTTGAAACAATCGCACGTATTATACGCTATTCTAAAGTTTTTATTTTCGCAACACAGTGCGCGGTATACATCAGTGACACGTGGCAGCTTCTCGAACTGTTGGCCCGCCGTCAAGAAAGTCGGCCGTAAAGATTGCGGTTTTTACAGCGCGTTTTAGCGTTCGGAGGATTATTTCGTTTTCGTCCCATCGAGTCCGGAATCCTTGGCCACGGTGACGACGCGTTCGTGTATTCGCACCGCTGCCAGCGCGAATGCGCGTCTGCTTCGACACTTTCTGCTTCTCGTCCTGGCTGCACGCTGCCGACGAGGAAGCGGCGCAAGGCTTGGACCCGTCCATGGTTTCCGATGCCACCACCGTCACCGGATCGACGAACGGTCTGAATCACGAAGACGTAACGGGTGCGAGAGAGAATATGGCCGCCGTCGAGGAGTTGCAGAGGAAGGTGCACGAGCTGGAGGAGGTCTTGCGCGCTCGCGACGAGGAGATCGTCGAATTGCGGTCGCACATCGACAAGTTTCAGAGTGTCTTCCCGTTGCATTTTAACGTGAACGCGCGTCACTTCGCTTTGAATAATAATGTGCGTCCTAGGCCGAGGAAGCAGCGCGCTGGTATCTCGGCGGAACCGCAGAATGCCAGTTCTATACAGGAGCTGTCGGAACAAACCCTTCCGGTTTACGACAAGGATGAAAGGTGAGTGCAATTTTTATTGTAAATTATTTTTACACCCTTCAGACAATTTTTTGTATAACACGGATCAGCACAGTTTTTTTTTCTAATGTAATTCTTTTCGACGTATTATTAAAGCTGACACTACTTTAGTAATACCAGCGTCGCCGGATGAAAAGAATCTAATAGACATATCGGATATGTCCGTGATCTCATAAACTGTGCGGTTTTCCCATGCGAATCACTCCTAGCCGGCAGCGTCGGTCACTGACCGTAAGTATACCTACAGTAAAAAATTGCGTGTAGAAATTAAATTAATTACTGTGTATATACAGTTGTTGTGACCACTTGTAGGCATTTAAGCCTACAATATTTTGTAAAAATCTAAGGTGACCAGTTGGGTGACTATGATTGTTAGACAAAATCATTCGTTCATAATTCAGGCAAAAGCCGGAAATTAAACAAGAATGATGTGCCGAGACTTTCAGCCAATATTAGCTGTGAAGCATACGTGTTTCAGAAACCTTATAAAAGAGTTAGAGCCCACAGGTATTCTTTACCTGCAGTCGAAGAAATGTCAGCTAAAGGTATTCATCTGTAATGTATGAGGAAAGGAAATATGTATGTACTTCAAACTAAGTATATTGGACAAAACTAAGCACGTGGCTTTTGTCAGAGATGAATAGATATTAGTCGCAGAATATTTAACAGATTTTAAGTATGAAACACAAACTAGTGAATGAATACAAGCTGTGATAGTCATATAAACATGTAAGTGATCATGTCACAGTTATGCTAATGAAACACGTGCGCTAAATTACGCTCAGAATTAAATTATTTGTTAATTGTTAGTAAGGTGGCGTTCTGACCTTGACAATTTCATCTATGCACGTAAATCTTTTAAGTTATGAATGATACTGGTATTACGTCGTCATTCGACCCATTTATATTTGTGTATCGATAAGCTATGAATGGTTGCTTCCATTCATGTTTTGCACCCATTAGAAGGTGATATAAAATTATGTTTTTAATCCTTTTTTTGTGAGAACATTGTGAAAGTTCTAAATGAGTGTTTAAAAACGTTCGCTGTATCAGTCAATGTGATAATTATTACGAAAACATGATTCTTCCTAAATCTGGCCACTTCCGTCGATTCACATGCTAAAAATAGCTGTAAGAACGCCACATGTTCATACGATTATTATCAATTCCGTGTTCTCTCAGTGAATGCTATTACACAAAAGTAATAATTCTGTAGAAATACCATTGAAAGAATAGATATTAGATAGTATTTCCATATATTTTTATGACGTCTTAAATCTAATCAAAATACCTATATACTGAAAAAGCCAAAACACTTCAACACAATTGTTGGTTCCAGTCCAATAGACACTGTAATTTCCCAACTGACTACAAAGGAATTTACTTTATATACATATGTAGTACATACTTGGAGTGTGGAACTGTTGACCTAGACACAGTTTTTTTTATATACACACAAACTATGTAATCTCAAAAAAGGATTCACCAGATATATAAGCATTCAAACTATTATTTTTATTGGTCACCATGCTTCTAATTGCAACCGTGATATATTATGTGACTTCTGATTACAACTTTTTTGTTTGTATATCTACAACAATAATTTACTTTCGCGATAGCGTGTTAACCAATTGTATAGCTCTAACTGGGTATAAAAATAGAAGGAAGGTCAAAAATGTTAATGTAATTGCCTTGATAATGCAATGCATTCTATTCTGATGTAAAATTTATCAAAGTGTCCTTGATAAGCAAATCATAGTTCACAAACTTGAACATTTTTACGTCAACTATCTCTAATAGATTATATTGTATAATCATTGTTGAATAATGGAGAAGTAAGTATTTTGTTTAAACAGTAAATAAAAAAAATTAGTGAATTAAAAAAAAAGAAAATTAAGAAAAATTTAAAAATTAAGAAATTGTAAATTTTTTAAACGTGACGCGTAACGTCGATGTAACAAAAAAAAAAAGAAAAATTAAGGAAAATTTAAAAATTATGGAATTGCAAATCATTTTCAGTGACGTGGAAAATAAAAAAAAAAGCAGAAAATCAAGAAAAATTGAAAAATTATGAAATTGCAAATTATTTTAAAGTGACGCGGAGCGTCGAGTCTTTTTAAAAGTGAGAGGCATTTGAAAAAGAAAATTTAAATGAGAAAAGGGGGCTAGGCGTACCAACTTTTTCAATAGTCGTTTGATGACCGCTTACGCCCCAACTCGGCAGACAGCAGAAAGTCCGCGTTCCACCTGAGGTGCTTTCCAGGTGGAACGCGGACTTTCTGCCGAGTTGGGGCGTAAGCGGTCATCAAACGGCTATAGAATTGGCTGGCTGTATGGACCCGGCTTTCTAGTTATACATCTAAAATTTTTACTTTTTAAGATTAATAGTAAAATATGTTTATATGGTATATGAGTGTAGATTATGGAGCTTTTTAAAATGTCATCCTGCTTTGGTATATCTAATTCAGTCATGACCACTCGAGAAACAATCTAGCATTGATGAAATGTCACTTAGTTTTCAATTATAAACAATGCTGGCAGGTTTAAATTGTACGTACGAAGATTATATAAATTTGTTTATTATTTATGGAGCGCTGCTGTTACCAATACACAAATCAGGACGCAGTAAGCTATGCAACAACTATAGAGGTATAACACTATTGTGCACTTCTATGAAGCTATATGAAAAAGTGCTGGATAACAGACTAAGACCTAGAATAGAAAAAACACTGAATCACGCGCGAAGTGGATTTTTAAAAGGGAGAAGTGCACACGAACAAATATTTATAGTTAAAAAAAAATAATTGAAAAAGCCAACCTACAGAACAAAGAAGCGATGTTCGCATTTCTAGATCTCGAAACAGCTTTTGATAGCGTACCGCGTGAAAGAATTTGGGAAAGTTTGATGAGAAGGGGGATAGATCGGAAGTTAATAAATGCCATCAGAAGTTTATATAAACGTAATATGAATTATATAATCAGAAATATCTTGAGATCTGATCCATTTCTTACTAAAGAGGGATTGAGACAAGGAGGAGGGTTAAGCCCATTGCTGTTTAATGTTTTCATGGACGATATAATCAACATCTGCACGCAGAAAGCTAGGAAACTCTGTATAGGACACACGAACATGCAAAGGGTGTTGATATCATATACATAGTGGTTATGGCGGATAGCCAACACAGTTTTCAGAAAAACCTGAACATCTGGAAAAAAAAAAACGCTAGAAGAGCACGCAATGAAAATTAACGTAGAAAAAACGGTAGTAATGTCCGTGAAGAATCAGAAAATAAATATACATATAGACAACAAGAACGTGCAACAGATTAACACATTTAAATATCTGGGAGTAGAGATAGAAAATACTGGCAAACAAGATAAAGAAAGAAACAGCAGAATAAAAAAGGCCTTAAAAACTTACCACACGCATTCAGCCGAAGTTTCATAAGCAGAAAAGAAGTATCGAGAAAAACAAAATTAAACGTTTATGTTGATCTATAGACCGGTGCTAACCTTTGGATGTGAATCGTGGACATTAACAGACAGGCAAAAAACCATGCTGCAAGCAGCTGAAACGAAATATCTGAGACGACTTCGAGGCGTTGCGAAATGGGATAGAATAAGAAACACGCAAATACAACAGGACCTGGAAATACCGTCGTTAATGAAATATATAGAACAGAGACAGCTAAGCTGGTGGGAACACCACCAAAGGATGGAAGACTCGCGTACTACAATTAAATGAATAATACAGAATTTTAAAAACTTCGGATCGGTCAAAGCAAAACTTATATATGAAACTAACAAATAAAAGCCTGGACATGTGAACAAGCCGCGACAATGACGAAAGGGCTAAATAGAAATGTTTAATTGTAGTTCTGAAAACGTCTCCAATTGAAAAAAAAAAATACTAACTATGACATCACAATCAATCAGAAATGGTAAACTGCTTGAATTCATCTTCCATAACGCACAAAAGCTATTCCTGTAAACGAAAATAAATTTACCGTCACTAATTTCACACATCGAAATTTATTAGCGTATATATACGTATGTACATCGCTTCAACCTTGACTCTATCCACAAAAGCATTGGTATGGGCATTTAACGAGATGAGACAGGTATATAATTCGCTGCAGCGTAATCTCTTGTTGTATATCACCTTTTATCTCATTTCAACTTGACATTCACAAATATTTAACTTTAGGTAGGTATAGCTAACTATATTTATCTGTATTATATCCTCGTTTATTTTTAGACATCTAAAAAAAAATCTTCACACACTTATTCAAACATTAGAGAATGGTGACGGACATTCGAAACTCCAATATGTTAAGGTGAAGGCTCATTGATATTCAAAATGATGCCTTGAGTACGCGCAACGCAGCGTTCCATCTCTTCAGGGACCCCAGGGAAATTTTAATGGGCTTAGAACCTGATGGAATTCCTGGGACTTTCGTTTAATGGTCGGGTAATTAAGTCGTGGGGTGTCGGTGTATATCAGATGAACATAACTGATTTTATACATAGATATCGTTTGCGGCTAATTAAAATAACATAGTATTTAATTGCTTTCGCTAAAATAAATTAGTTTAAACGATATTGTTACCGCAACTATGAACGTATAAAATTATAATAACGCCAATGAAGTAGGTCCCAGTACTGTGCTTTGAGGAACGCCAGCATTAACAATTTTACAGCCCGAGTAAAAAAAATATAATCCCATACCTCACACATTACGTTGGCTTTTATAAAAAGTTAGAAGAAAGGCTATTTTGATTGACCCAATATAGCATCTAACACTTAGGTATCTTTAATGTGATTGTATAGTTTTTAATTAATGAAGATTTTCTATACGTCATATTAAATAAAGAGACAAATCACAAGTGAAATTAATTTATTTTAGATAAATTCTAAAAAGTAACAGAGAAATACATAGATACTCTCAGGTGAGTAGATTCATTTACTATATAAGAACCACTATTATAAAAATAAATAAAATATAGTAATAAATATAATTCTCTATATTTCTTCGGAAATATAATCTCCAACTTTTCGGGCGCACCGTATATATAGCCAATCTCCAAATTTTTTGGACGCAATCTTTGTATATGTAAAGATTCGATTGACCAATTGAAAGCGATTAGGAATATTTTATATAGGATGGATCCACAACACTACTTTGATGTGTAAAGTGTTGAGTATTGACCTCTCCTGGTCTCGACGAATAGGATTATTTATGTCCTGCAGTGATATCATCGCTTAATTGCTTCATAAATTGTCGTCACTTGTAGAAAGCGAACCATACATACGCATAAATGGTACATTCGTAACTTGAATCGCCTATTATTCTGTCTTGATGAGATGAAGTTTTATTATTATCTGAAATATTCGGAACGTGCATGCCTACGTATACGAAGATCAGTGCTGCTTGATATATTAAGTAAACGGGCGTTAATTTATGTCTGCAATCTATATGAGAAGACGCGTTAAATTAAAATTGAAATATATACAGCCTGTCCAAGATAAGAATTGGATAGCATTATAATCTTGAAAACGGTAGGTGTTACGATGTTGGTTAGGTTAGGAAAAAGTTGCACAATTTAAATACCGTTTATATGGTGCTTGAAAGAGTAAACTATTTTTTACCAATTTCCTTTTTTTTTTAAGAAAGTATTTTTTGCGATATTAATTTTTATTTATTTTAAGAGACATAAAAAAATAAACTTTTTGAGCTGAACAAGATAGCGTTTACAGATTTTCAGTACGATGTTTTGTTTTCGAAAAACCACCAACTTTTTTCTTTTGATTTGATTTGTTTGGAAGCAATTTTGACGAGAATTCGGCGGGAAATTTGAATTTTACTTATGTTTATAAATTAACAAATATAGGTTCTAAGTCTGAATTGAGATAATAGAAATCTTTATAATAGTAGTTTTTATATAGTAAATGAATCTACTCACCTGAGAGTATCTACACATTTCTTTGTTACTTTTTGGAATTTAACTAAAATAAATTAATTTCACTTGTGATTTGTCTCTTTATTTAATATAACGTATAGAAATACTTCACTAATTAACAACTATACAACCACATTAAAGATACCTAAGTGTTAGATGCTATATTGGGTGTTATATAAGGGAGTATTGGCCAGAGCGATAGATGCCCTCCTACATCCCGAGGGTTACTGAATAATTTAGTATTCGACCCATGCGGGTGCTATCTTATCTAAATGCTCAATACCATATTACCAAAAAATCAAGTTGGATATATAATTCCTTCTGGGTGTCACACGTCTAATATCACGGAGTATATTTAGAGAGTAATTTTTACTTCATATTGATTTTTGGACTAATTTCTTAGAACGTAGTTTTATCTGCTAGTATTTTTAATTCCTCAGAGTTTAAGTTTTTATTTTGATGTTTTTAGTTTTTTTTATTACTTCTTGGGGAAAAGTACCCAAATCAATATTAATATATACTTGCCACATGTATGACGGAGCATCACGTAAGAACGACTCTCCCGATCTGCCTGATTTTTCTTGTTCGTAATTGTAATTTGAAAATGTCGGAAACTTGGACGATATTTTTATATCTATTTAATGAAAAAACAAAATTTATGTTAAATTCTGACGTTTTCTCGAGACACACATTGTGGATCTTTTTGAAGTGAGACGCGTTTGAAAAAAAAAAAAATTAAAAATAAAATAAAAAATTAAGTAAAATGAAAAAAATTCAGAAATAAATTTTTTTTCAACGAGGCGTTAAAAAAACCAAATAAAAATTAAAAAAAAATACAAAATTTGTAATTTCTGAATTTGTGAAAATTTCACTTTGACATTTTCACGAGACGTGTAGCGTCGAGTCTTTTTTAAAGTGATACTCAAACGCGACTCAAAAATTGCAGATGATAAATCAATAGATTGAAACTCTATTCTAAATTCCCATATCAATTCTATAGATATGATTAAAGAGCGAAGCGCTTCCACCCCTTGTGTAGCATCTCGCTCTTAATATAAAAAAATTGTTAAATCACCCCTCTATATCAAAGAGCATACGCAAGTTACAGGATGCGCGTGGCGCTAGGTCAGCACACGTGCCGCTGATAACTAGAATGCAAGATCAGCATTATATTAGTATAAAAAGGGGATCAATTCCTCATTAGAATTAGTTCCTAACAATACGCGGATCTCGCCGGTTGTTATACTCGTTGTAGCAGCAAACTGTTGGTCAAAAGTGTGAAAGTCAAAAGTGTTAGAAAAGTGTTTAAAAATAAAATTGTAAAATTAAAAAGAAATAAAGTTTTTTTTTTTGAGGTTGTTACGAACCTGAAACGTAACTGGCGCTGCTTGAACAGGATTTGGTCACCACAGCCTAAGGATTAGAAACGCCAAAGGAAAACTGTGGGCAAGTTTCAACTTCTCAGACCAAAAGAAAATCCAAACAAGAAAACTGCTGCTACATCGGCCAAAAGGATCAAAATCTCCGATTGGTACAGCTACGTGTGGGACACAGAAACCAGAACGATCAAAATCTCGTCGAGGTACCCTCCGAAGCTATAGAATTAAGGCAAACCAACAAATGAAAGGAATTCAAGTACTTCTTTTGTAAGTACCAAACAATTTTCAATTTTTTCTCGCTTCATGTCAATTGAAGAACAAGTGAACGATCTAGTCAACAACATTTTAAATTTATCAATCAACATGCCTGAACACACATACACTCGTGCGTCAATAAGCCAAGCCGAAATAACAACAATTCCCATCTTCAATGGAGACCCGAACACACTACCCATGTTCGTGGATGCTTGCAATGATCTGGTACGCACTTACGCAGACAGAATTAATACAGCCAACCCAATAAACAGCTACTTGATTAAGATCATCAAATCAAGATTAAATGGGGAAGCACAGTCTTTAATCGGTTCCAGAAAACTAAAAACCTGGTCAGACATCAAAAACCTGCTTGAGTTAACCTTCCTAGACCAAAGATCAGAGGATTGTTTGCTAAACGATCTGATGAGTGAAACACCTCTCAAAAATGAAAATCCATACACCTTTGGACAACGAATTCGAGATCTTCTAAATTTACTGTTTACCAAAATGCAATTAGACACTGGTGAAGAAATGATACCACTAAAAACAAAATTATACAAAGACACGGCACTACAAACGTACAAACGAGGACTCATGCGATATGGTAGATTAGGAGAAATCCTATATCTTAAGAACATCGATTCAATGGAAACCGCGATGGCTGAAGTATTAGAATACCAAAATTGGCGCTACAGATGTGGAGAATCATCAATGCCAAGAAATCAACACAAGACGACACAGCAAATCACACCTGGACAAATGAGAATGACACCTATAAATTACCCAAATAACCACAGAATGATCCATCATCCACAACCAAAACAGAACTTCCCGAACAACAACTTCCAGAAACCAAATTTCCCGAATCAAAACTTTCCAAATTATTCAAACCAATTCAACAACCAAATGCAACACAATTATTCCAATGCAAATTTTAGAAATCCATTTCCAAATCGACCAAACTTCCCAAACCAAAATCAAAACCAACAACACAACAAACCACCATCATTCAGGTTTGCTAAGACACCCGCTCAACTACAAGAAAGACGACAACCGAGACAGCAACCCATGGATGTCGATTCAAGTAACCGCTTTAGAAGAATGACACCATTTGGACCCTCAATGCCTCAAAACAAATATCGAGTAGAAGAACTGCACAATCAACAACAAGAATGGCAGGATTATCAAGAACACTACGAAGGATATGAAGACTATGGAAATTGGGAGTACCAACCAATATGGGATGAGGACACCGAACCTTTCCCGTGGGAAGCAGAGGATAACGCAAATTTTCCCGAACCAGCCTTGGTACCGGACCCACCGCCACTGCATATCCAACCGAATGCAGCTATCCAACCGAATGCACCTATCCAACCGAATGCACCTATCCAACCGAATGCACCTATCCAACCGAATGCACCTATCCAACCGAATGCACCCAATCACCACAATCAACCCAACCACCATTGAGACTAAACGAACACATCGAGTTTAACCATCAACAAGCAATTCGATTACCTTATATCATAATTCCCGAGATCCAAGCCAAATTTCTTATTGACACTGGCGCATCAGCATCTTCTATTTCAACTAAACTAGCTAAAGAAGAATTTCCCGAATACATCAAACGATCACCATTCTCAGTAACTACGATGCATGGCACAACTCATCATCAATACATTCTTGAAATACCCTCTCTAAAAACCTTCAATGCACCTCACCAAACCCATCGATTCAACATCATCGATTTTTCCAAAAAATATGACGGAATAATAGGCTTAAAACTCATGGAACAAATGGAAGCCATAGTGGACTTTAAAAACAAAGTTCTTCGAACAAAGTATGCTACCATCCCATTGTATTTCCGCGATCCAAGAATACAAATTGGACCCAGACAACGAAAAATAGTTCAAGTTCCTGTAGACCGAAATCTCAAAGAAGTAATGATACACCACCAGCAACTTATTCCTGGAGTAGAAATACCCGCTTCGTTAACTACTACGCAAGACTATGAAGCCCTCATAGAAATCGTCAATTTCAACAACTATGCAGTTACCATTAGCATAGATAAACCAATCGAAACAGAGTTATATTATAATGAAATCCAAAATAGTAACCAGATGAAACTCACAATGGAACAGATTCGAAAAATTCAAAAGAACAATATTGGAACAAAATTACGTTTAGATCATTTAAACGAAGAAGAACGAAAAGCAATCAAAAGTCTCTGTCATGAATACAAAGATCTATGTCATGATGATCAAATACCGTTAACATTCACATCAGAAATCAAACATCAAATTAGACTGAAGGATGATACACCCATCTATATGAAGCCCTATAGGAAGAGCCCACTGCAAAGAGAAGAAATCGAACGTCAAGTTAAAAAGATGTTAGATCAAGACATAATCCGTGAAAGCTCCAGCCCTTGGTCAGCTCCTGTGGCAATAGTACCGAAGAAATTAGACGCTTCTGGAATTAAGAAATATCGAATGGTCATTGATTACAGACGCCTAAATGAAAAAACCATCGATGATAAATTTCCAATCCCAAACATCACAGATATATTGGACAAATTAGGAAGAGCAAATTATTTTACAACTCTGGATCTAGCCTCTGGTTACCACCAAATTGAGATGGAAGCCAGCGACGGAGAGAAAACAGCGTTCAGCACAGAAAATGGACACTACGAATTCACACGAATGCCTTTTGGACTCAAGAACGCCCCGGCAACTTTTCAACGAGTCATGAATCATATTCTACGTGGACTCACCGCAGAAATCTGTCATGTCTACTTGGACGATATCATAATCTACTCTGCATCATTACAAGAACATCTAGAGAAACTCAGAAAAGTCTTCGATCGACTACGACAATCAAACATGAAAATCTGTTTAGATAAATGTGAATTCTTACGAAAAGAAGTCAATTATTTAGGCCATTTAATAACACCCGAAGGAGTAAAACCCAATCCCGACAAAATTGAAGCAATCAAACGCTATCCAATTCCGAAAACTCAGAAAGAGATAAAATCTTTCCTAGGTTTACTTGGATATTATAGAAGATTCATCAAAGACTTCGCTAAAATCACTAGACCCATGACGAAGTACCTAAAGAAAGGAAGCAAAGTTGAACTAACTCAGGAATACCGAGATACCTTCGAACTTTGTAAAACTATCCTATGTAATGATCCCGTACTGCAATATCCCGATTTTTCGAAACCATTCATCGTTACGACAGATGCAAGTAATGTCGCAATTGGAGCAATACTATCACAAGGACCCATTGGTCAAGATCAACCAATAGCGTATGCCTCAAGAACACTGTCAGGTACAGAACAACGATACTCGACAATAGAAAAAGAACTGTATGCAATCATTTGGGCATGCAAACAGTTTCGACCTTATATATACGGAAGAAAATTTACGATAGTGACGGACCATAGACCATTAGTATGGCTACACACACTAAAAGAACCCAATATGAAACTACAGAGATGGAAAATCAAGCTAGGAGAATACGACTACGATGTAATATACAAGAAAGGTAAAATCAACAGAAATGCCGACGCATTATCAAGAATCGAAATCAATCATCTAGAAGATGAAGACGAAATGGAAACAGAAACAACAAGACCGGAAATAACAGATGAAGAATTAGATGAAATATTAAGATCAGTATTACCCCCCGAGGAATTAGCCGAGTTAAGAATACATAACCCATCTGAAGAACCACAACCCGGACCTTCAACACAGGAAGTGAATGAAGAAGAAATCCCAAGAACAATGCGAGGAATAGGAATAGGCCATAAAGACATCAGAATGGATGAACCCCCGGAAGACATAGAACAATTTAGCGATTCACTGCACAGCGATATAAATGATGAACCGGAAACTACAATCCCGATAACAGAATTGGCAATTGATACTCAAAAAGTACAAATTTTCATTGAACCACATATTTACGACACAACAACTCATTGGGACATGAAAGAAGACAAAATTATATACCATGTCAAAGTAAACAACGAAAAACTAGAAACGGATCTACTACAAGTAATGAAAGACATAATGCCGAAAGGAACGTACTACATCTATACAACAGACGTAATCTATCAAACAATGTGTAGAATTTACACTGAACATTTCACTAATCAAGGCCCTAAGATTTATCGTTGCACGAGAAGAGTCAAAATTTTAGAGAAACCAGAAGAAAAAATCGAAGCAATAATACAGTATCATGAAGGAAAAACCAACCACCGTGGAATAAATGAAACTCTAAATCAAATCAAGAAACATTACTACTGGGCACACATGAAAAATGACATCACAGAATATATTAGACGTTGCGAAATTTGTCAAAGAAACAAATATGACCGAAGACCCCCGAAAATCCCTCTTCAAATCACCGAACAAGTGGATAAACCTTTCGATAAAATTCATGTGGACACAATTTCAGTTAATGGTCAAAATTTCTTAACCATGATCGACGCGTTTACAAAACACGCTCAAGCTTTTCCAATTCAAGGAAAGACAGCAGTCGAAGTTTGCGACAAACTACTAGAAAGTTTCGCCAATCATGGAACACCGAGAGAGATAATAATGGATAAAGGATTAGAATTTAATAATGTCACATTAAAAGAATTACTCAAACTACACAAAATCAACAGTCATTATACAACACCTCAAAATCCAAATTCAAACTCCTATGTGGAACGTCTACACTCAACTCTTTTGGAACACATTAGGATATTAAAAAATCAACATATAGCCCAAGACATAAAACAACTCATGAAACTGGCAATATTGGCATACAATTCAACGAATCATACAGCAACAGGAAAAACACCATTTGAATTACTTTACGGTCACACTAGTGCAAGAGAACCATTAGATCTGTATTACGATAATACCTACTATCAAGAATACGTACAACGACACAAAGAACGAACAAGGCATCTATATGAACAAATAGCTAGAAGAATGCAACAAGATAAGGAGAAGAAAATTACTAAGCTAAACGAAAACCGCTCTGAAAAAGAGTTAACAATTGGCCAAGACGTCTATATTAAACCATCAAAATATTTCACACGAAAAACGACGGAACGATATTGGGGACCGTACACCTTAAAACGAATCCTGGATAGAGGAATAGTTGAAGTCGCAAATAAAAAAGGAAAAATATTCCGTTATCATATAAATTCATTAAAACCTGTATCTGTTTCAGCCTCTCCATCCTTGGAAGAGGATTAGTAGAGATTATCAAAATCGAGGAACAAGTCGGACTACTACCGCTAAAATTAGGACTTGCTTACATAGTAGATACCGAATATGAATTGGTTATCCAAAAAGACTATTCAGAATTACCCAAAATTTGGAAAACATATTTAGAACATAAGCAAAACATAACAAAAACAGGATTTCCAACACACGAAGTAATGACAAGAGAGAAGCTTATTAATCAAGAAGAACAAAAGGTACAGCAACTCCTGGAATCCATTCAATTAACAAAAAGAACTAAAAGAGGAGCCTTCAATTTCCTGGGAGGAATCGTAAAAGCAATAACTGGAAACTTAGATGACGAAGACGGCAGAAACTACGAAAATCAAATTAAAACTCTGCAAGGAAACCAAGAAACCATCAAAATTATGGCAACAAAACAATTAGAAATCCTCCAAAATGTGTCAACTAACTTCGACAACAATATGAAAATTCTGAGACGAAACCAAGATGAACTTTCAAAATTAGCCCAAGCCAATCGACATACCATCCAAGCCCTGGAAATGAACCAGTACCAGCTTCAAATACTTGGACTCTTACGCCAAGAGGTCACCGAAATCACCGAAGCCCTAACTTTCGCCAGAGCCGGAATACTCCACCCCATGGTGATATCCCCGGACGAACTACTTCATCACATAAGAAGGATACATTTAGATGTAAGTCATGACTTTCCATTTGAAATCATTACGGAAAATGTTTATCTAATCGAATCATTAATTACTGTAAAAGCTTATCAAACTAATACGAAATTTGTGTTTATATTAAGTATACCAGTAGTTAATAATTCACCTTATCAATATTTCTATTTAACCGCATTACCTATTCATGTAGAAGATAGTAGTTTTAAACAAATTAACCCAGAAAATAGTTATGTAGGCTTAAGAAATGATAAGTATATAGCTGCTACAAAGAGTTGTCATTTAATTCGAAAAGAAATCTATTTATGTAATTTTGAAATTGAAAATGAAATCACAAGTAACAATATTGTACAGTTAAATAATAATGATCAAAATTGCTTTTATCATGCTTTTCAAGTACGAGACTTAGAAATTAGAAATTTGGAAAATAACATGAAATTAGTGCTAAGTCCTGAAGAAAACAAAATTACTCAGAAATGTGGAGATTTTTCCGATTCTAAAATTATTAAAGGCACTTATTTAATCAAAAACATTAATAATTGTGAATTTAGAATTAAAAATTATGTAATTAAAAACTATAAAACTGTATCAGATGTTGAAGTAAGCCTGATAGAACTTAGCGAATATCATAAACAAATTCCAGTAATAAATTTAACAGACCCTGTATATTTCAATATATCTGGCAAAATTCATGAACAAGAACAATTAATAGATTCTATCAAACTTGCTCAAACGAATAAAAATGTAACGAATAATGTGATACTCTGCATTGTGCTATTGTTAATAATAACAATCATTTTATTTAAGCTTTATCAAATATTAAAGCGAAGACGCAAAAATAGTGCAGTGCTGAGTAAACAAACCGAGATGCAAGAGTTCGCTTCTTTGTAACCGCTACTCTTGCAACTGTCGGTGGAGGAGTTACAGGATGCGCGTGGCGCTAGGTCAGCACACGTGCCGCTGATAACTAGAATGCAAGATCAGCATTATATTAGTATAAAAAGGGGATCAATTCCTCATTAGAATTAGTTCCTAACAATACGCGGATCTCGCCGGTTGTTATACTCGTTGTAGCAGCAAACTGTTGGTCAAAAGTGTGAAAGTCAAAAGTGTTAGAAAAGTGTTTAAAAATAAAATTGTAAAATTAAAAAGAAATAAAGTTTTTTTTTTTGAGGTTGTTACGAACCTGAAACGTAACTCGCATTTCCAAAAAGCTGAATATAAACACACGTTTTACCTCGTTAGACACATTCCAAAGTCTCTTACTCAACCCGAAAGATAAACCAAATAACAACGAAAGGTCGGCCATTTACAAAATTAAATACTAATTCTTCCTATTCGTTAAGGGTGGACGTGAAACCGTTGGAGTGGGGCAGAATTACCAATCATTTCCTCTATCATTTGAGATCTTATCTCTGCAGTTTTTGAGAGCATTACAGATGAACTTGTATGGTGTTTAGTAAAATTAAACATTTGTTTACTTTATAAAATTTTATTTAAAATTTAAAAGATTTCCTAGCAGTATATTTGTTACAGTATTTCAAATACTGTCAATGAAAAAATTATTAAAAGAATTCACTATAGTTTTTGGATCGTCAACTAAATTATTATTGTCAACTATGTTTATTTTTTTTTTGATTTATTTGTTTTACCAGATATATGTGTAACTGTACGCCATGCTTCTTTATATGGATTAGATGAATTTATATGTTACCTTAACCATTACAGATTGGTCCTCTTTTTATGGAGAAATGGTGTGATATTAAAACCCATAATCTAAAAAATCAAAAATATAATTAAACGTAAGATCTCATAAAAAAATTCGTTTTTCACTTTCACTTATTAAGAAAAAGAATGAAAAATGTCTCGCTTATGCAAGTACGCAAATATCTGCATGCTTTCTATATCTAACAACAAAAAAAAAAGGCAATCGTTTTGCTTTTTAACGAATCGCATATAAGAAAAGGTTAAACTAGCAATTTATTCACCACCATTCTCTAAATATCCTTGACTGACCGTATACGCCGCAGTAATTACTGAAATAAAGTAAATATTTTGAATATATTAGCTATACCCATAGATAATTCACGTTGTAGATTTTGTATATCTGAGTGGGTTTAAACAGATTTACTTAAATAAATTTCTTTCGATTTATTCTTCTGGGTCATCGTATCAGTGAATATACAGGCTGTCTCCTCGTTGAGTTGCATAACTTATAGGATTATTCCTTGTATCAAAATTAGCAATCAGCATAAGTCCAATTCTTAACCGTTTTCGAGATATGGGTGGTCAGAAGCGTTGAAAATCACTAGTTACGGTAACTAATTTAGATGAATCATGGACGCATTTGGCTCGACTGGTAACTTAGATCCAATGCACCTGACGTAGGCCTTTTGACAGTCGTCATGTAAGCAGTTTTGTTGTATTTTTGACAATTTGGGATTTCGCTCGCAGAACATTTAAAAATGCCTCTTTTTACGAAGGAAAAGTACGCCGACATGATATTTTTGTATGGCTATCGTGGAGGAAACGCTTCAGCAGCGGCAAGAGAGTACGCAGAACGCTACCCGAACCGAAGACATCCTTGTCGGACAACCATCACGAACTGTTTCATATCGCTCCGGCAAACAGGATCCTTCCCGAAAAAGACTAATGAGCGAGAGCCTGCGCGAAGAAACCACACTGAAGCTGTTCTTCATGAAGCTTCTGAGAATCGGAGAACCAGCATAAGAAGAATTGCTGCCACCAGAGGACAGAAAAGAGCGTCGATTCACAGGACTTTACGTGAAAATGGGCTACATCCATACCACGTACAACAAGTACAAAATCTCTTACCTGCCGACTAAGCAAAACGGGAAGAATTTTGCTTGTGGATCCTAGAGAGATTCTAGAGATTCTAGAGAGATCTATTGAAAGTTTGAGAAATACGAATATTCTTGTAGATGGAATTTATTTCTTGTAATTCCAAACCGAGATTTCTGCATTAACATAACAATTTATTTATTCTTTTTGTTTTGACCTTACATCAAAGACATTTTTTATTTGCAAACTTGAATTAGTTTTAATTTGTTATTGGAAAGATATTTGAAAGGACGACTAAATAGCAAAGAATTTAAAATGTTTAAGAGTATGGGGATTATAAAACAGTAAAACGTAAAATTTCTTCAAATATCATTAATGTTATTTCACGTAATTTATTTTGAGCACAAGTGTAAGCTATGCAAAGGAAAAAATCATTATTATTTAAACGTCAGAAGGAAAACTTATTGTACTTGTATACATAACTAAAAAAGAGAAAAAAAAAAACAAAACAATAAAACGTCCAAAATTCAAAGTCATCGTAATTCTCGAGCCTGCGAGCTCAGTAGCGCCCCCCTGTGGATCTCACAATCATCAGCGATTTAATCGGCAACCTGAATCCGATTGCATGACGCCTCCATAACGCTAATCGTCACGTCACGACAGCGCCAAGTTTTAATTGTTGTTTAATTTTAGAGATCCAGTCGGTAAATTAGCGGTCGTAATTCAAGGTCGAATTTGACGTTGGAAAAACGAGACGTGCCATTGCACTCGCGTCGTCGTGTTTTGTTCGAAATCACGTGCCTATAGGTAACTGTTAGCTGAATTAAAATTGTGTAATAATAATAATATATATCGTTGTGATAGCTTCACATTTTACTCGGTGTACGTAAAAATATTACGTACACCGAGCGATCCGTAAGCTGGTTAGGAATTATAAGATAACTAGTAAACTCCAGACCATTCACACAGCCAATTAAATAGCCGTTTGATGACGGATTACGTCCCAGCTCAGCGGACCGGCTAAACCGCACCACCCTCCACTAATCCACGTACACACTTGTGGTTTGGGATCGTCGGTACACCCTGTATATCATTTTTCTTAATTAGTAATTACACACACTGTATCATCATTATTTTCCGTTGTAACATTAAAAGAATCGAAGAAAACACAAAATTCTTATCTGCTTTAGATATTTCAATATTCAACTATCGATAATTTACATACTTAATAACCGGCGTCTTCGGAATAATGGTTATTACATTAATTATAATGTTAATTAATAATGTTTTACCATTTCTTCGATCCCCTTTGGGCTTATTTCACACCAAATTCGTCGTCGTTCAAGGTTTCGATGGTTTTATGTTCGGTGCACGACTACCTGCTGATCACCGGCAATATTACATAATCCGACCCTTCTCGCCGGCGCGCGGGAATCGGCCTTGGGCATTGTTAGTCCGTTGCCGAAAATCGTGAAAAATCGAAATTTCGGAAAAGGTTTACGCGTTTTCCCGCTTCTAACGACGAACGGGGATACCCCTAGTACCAGACGACCGACCGTCTACGCCCCCTAAAAATACTCCGGCGCCTATTCGCGGTCTACGATCGGATCCCTTGTAACAAAACATACCGGCTAGAGGCGTCTATGCTATACTAATAGCGTACTGCTTTTGGGTGCCTTTTAGTATTCTTAATTTTTTTGAATTGAACGTTCTGTATACAAGGAGCTTATTGAATACCACATTAAACCCTTTTATTTTATAAATTCAATATTTTTCTGTTTGCTAAATGTGGGCGTTTTTTCTTAAAGAAATCGCATTTGTGCATATGGAAAATATCTTTTTTACTCCTCCGTCCAGAAACACTGATTTTGCATTACTTTAAATCGACCGGAAACTTATCATTCTCCGGCCTAGGCCGGCAATAAGACCACTAATGGTTGGCAACACCATATTCGAATTACTGACGTTTCTGTGATTAATTCTAGATTCGATGACAGATGACAGAATTTTCGTTACACAACCTGTTAATTAATTCATATTCTTTCCAATTCTATTTTCGGAAGATGTTACAGGTAATAAATGGCTAATAACTTCACACGCAACCTCTGTAATATCAGCTGGGGTCTCCATTGTCCTTATTATTGATGGATATGTATCAAAACTACCAAGAAAATTAAAACGTCAAAACACTAAAGTATCTTAACCCCGAGTTCCAATTCAAAATTCATACGTAATATGTATTGCCAACCTGTACTGTTAACTCCCTAGCGTTAATTTTTTTTATTACTTACAACAGAATTAAGATTTGTCGGCTCAAAAAATAGTGTGTAACACACGGCCAGAAACTCTTTTGCGAGTATTCGCACTTGTGGGACCTCGGCTTCGCATCGGCCCAACAAACCGTACTCACACTCGCAAAACTATAGTTTCTGGCCTATACAAATAACTATTTTGTAAACAACGTCACTTTACTGTAAACTTATTGTGAATCGTTCAGGTTTAGCTTTGTATGATCGTACAATTTTGGAATTAAAAGATATTTATGAGGAAAGTGATAAATATCTGTGATAACCGTATCATATCTATGAAAAGAGGGATAAATATAAATGTATCCCTAGAAATCCTATAGAAATGTTCAGTTTGTACGTTCCGTGACTTAGTGAGAGCTACTTAGATACCGACATGGGTGAATTCCTGCAGTATTTGTTTAATATAAAACCGGCACCCTGCCCACCCAAGTCGCTAGTGAGTGAATTAGGTGCCGGTATATTGTTGTGTGGTCTTTCGCTTTTCTTGCACTGGAAAATTATTAAACAGAAATCTGATTGGTCCGTTGTAAAAGCAGAAGCCAAACGTTTAACAGTAGAATTGATGTTAATGCATCAAGAACTGGGAGTGAAGATCCGACTGCTTACTATCATGTTTTCCCATATGGAGCAGGAGGTAACTTTTTACGACAGGCTTGCAAAAATAAAACACATTGAAAAGTTAAACGAAGAAAACTACCAAAGGTTTCTTAAATTACTTGCGATTGAGAATGAGAAAGATAAAGTCATCGCAGTATTTGGAAATGAAATTTTAAGCGCAGCAACGGAGACAAGTGCAAAGTACACCAGCCAAAAATTAAATTCGCAAATATCGGTATTGAAGACGTTACTGCACGAAATAGAACAAGAGTACAAAGCGTGGAATTTTGCGTATGTCAGACTTCATAAGGAGGTGCGTGACAAGACCATCATTATTAATGAATTCAAATTGAAACATGAAGGTTTGCATATACATATCGCACTACTGAAGGATGAATTGAATCAGAAGCAAGACGATATTGGGGAGATGAGTATCAATATTTCAAACGCAACTGTGAAGAGAAAAAATCTCCAAGGAACAATCAATAACCTACATAAGAAGGTTGCATCGTTGAAAGGAGAAACTACCATTCTCACCGAAAAATTAAAACTGGACTATGAGAAGTGGCAATCGAAATTGATGCAGAAAGACGACGACTTGGCATATTTCCAAAAATTACTGCAGGAGAAGGATCTTCAGATATCCAGCGAGATTAAAAGAAGGTCCGACGTTGCGGTAAAAAACGAAAACTTGGTATTGAAAATATCGCTCTTAAAAACAAATTTAACGGAGCTGCAAAGGAAATTCGATACAATGGAGAGAAGTAATTGTAAGTATCAAAATTTGCAAAATGAATGCTCCAAATATAAAACCGAGTTGGACAGGTACAAATCTTGCAACGTTGCGTTAAAGTTAGTCGAGGTGTACCACCAAATGCAAATTCTATCAACCGATATCGATTCTGCAAGCAAGAGCCTTTCCAAGCAAGCCATTCCCGAACTTCGAAACAACCGTTGCGACGAAATAAATGAAATCTTTGCCGAATACAACCTAACGTCTGCCAAACTTGACGGTTATAATTTACTCATGCCAAATACGCAATTCGCAGTTCTATTGGCTAGGTACCGAGAAGTTCGAGGCAGGAATGAGGCTACGGTGAAAGCGACATTGAAAAATGTGTACGACATCCAGCAAGGTTTAAAATTCTCACGTGGCAAAATGGATGAAATGGTAGAGATTGTAAATTACACCGAACAATCGATCAACATGCATTTTAGTAGCTTGCATAATATCATGCGGACATCTTTTGACAGGGAATTGGCAGAAGAAAACGAACTGTATCGAGAAGTTAAAATTGCATTTGTAGAAGCAAAAACTTTCTGCGATGATGCGCTGAAAGATTCAAAGAGGGCAGATCGGCGCAGAAGGAATAGACGTAGATATAGAAAATAAAATGAGAAATTAGCTTTGTTCGCTGTGCAGTTAGCAACTATCCACAACTGTCCGACGCATGCGTAATAGCAATTAAGCGTTCGCAGTGGTACAATTTCGTATTTGGACCGTTTGCAATTTAGAATTTGGTGTTCGCACAGTGTCAAATTGTAGTCAGTAACAGTTCGTGATTAATCCAAAAAGTTCACGGATTTCTTGTGGATTTCAAATCCGCACATGCGCATTAAACGAGAGAGATAAAACAAAGCGTGTTGAAATATGTTTTCTTGTGTTTGTGAGGGGATAATCAAAAGATCGACCATACCGAAACCTGTAAATTATATTGCTTGAGTGGCAAAGCAATCAATAACTACTTTCATATTAAAAATTTACCATCCATATTAATCCTGTTATTTTCACAAAAATACAAGCCAGTATTCAAATTATTATGTATCACAGGCAAGATAACAGACACAAACTTTAGGTTATACCCAGTTATACCAAAGTTCACGCTGCGCACATAAATTCCAATTGTTGGACACAGATGGCACTATTGTTGGTTTTGGATGTGTTCGCAGAGTAAATTATCAAACTAATTTCAAACTACAATCCTTTTTAGAATCATGCGCACTGGAAAAACCAAAATAGTTTCCAATTAAGTTGTGATTCGCACAGCGAACAAACCTATTGTTAACGTTAAATCAACAGATGTTTTTCCAAGCCATTTATTCAAGTCATTTGGAACTGATTAATATATGTATGTATCCCAAGAATTACCTACCTGCTTGGTATATATGCATGTATATAAATGTATCTCACAGAAGTGGAATCCATCGAGTTGAATACATTTTTTCATTAAAAAAATATTTATTATAAAACAATCATAGAATGGGATATTAAACAACTGAAGAATATACAACCTAAAAGCCCCCATACTTTATTATGGAATATCCAAAGCTGTATATCTATATTTATAATTACTAATTACTTTTTTGTCTATTCCGTGCTTTATTGTTATTTTGTATATACAATATACTATATTATCCTTTAAAATACTTTTATAATCGTGATACCTATACATATAGAAACTTAACAATTTTAATGTGTGTAATATAAAATAGAAGACTATTAATAAATTCAAGGTTAGAGTTACAATAAACAGTTTATTTTTTGCCACTGTCCGCTAACGATAATAAATTATGGAAGCTGTTATTAATTCTTGTCTATGTAGTTAGAATAATTTTATTTTCCTTTAACTAAGTATTATATTTCTACAACATTCAAATATGTGTAATAATCTTAAATAACCGATATCTAATTATACTTCACAAAAACATATTTTTAAGGAATGTTTAGTCTAATTTTTACCTAATTCCCAGATGTAATCTGATGATGTTTCTTTCACTATTAAAAATATACTTGCTTCGTTTTGCACTTTTTGCAGTAAACCCTTTAGCACGAATAAGTAATACAGATAGCTCTCACCTTAGGGGAGAATTGGCAGCGGCTAGCGCTAAAACTGGAACCCTATGTCAAATAGTATGAGGCCCGGAGTGAGTTCATTCGCGTTGTACTTCAGTCGTCAGTCGATACTCGCGTCGGCACTTATATACCGCTAACATTGAACTGTCGACACGCGGTGCTGGCAATAAATGCGTATATACAGCGTGCGGCAAAACAGACAGTGCAGTTTTGAAGGGCTGTTAAAAGAAAACGGCGCAATTTAGAGAATTTATTTTATTTTATTCGGTACATCATGCCGTTTCATACATCAAGTCTTGAAGATGACATCAGAAATATTATGCCCCCCAACAGCGATACATGCATGCAGGCGATTTCTGAAGTTTTCGACCACATTTGCGACGGGGGTCGGTTGTTTGTCGTTCTATGTTGTTAACCGAAACAGAGCCATTCGATTCCTCGCCTAAATTTGACATCGTTACCGAAGCCCCGCGAGTGTTTGATTGTTTGTCACTGTACATATATTTATGTATGTTCATTTGTTCATGACTGTACTTACACATGTTTTGACACTCACCTTTTTTTTCTCGCTGTATATACTTGATGTCTTTCACACCTGTTGTATGGAAATAAATGTTTGATTTATAATACGCGTTCAGTGTTTTGTTGCGCAATTCAAAGTAGAACCCTGAAATACCCACGCACTGACACTCATAGCTACCACTTTGGGGTTGCAACTTTATTGTAACGGTGCGAATAAGGCGCAACACCGTTTAAACCGCCATGAGGTTGTAATTTACCGTTTGACAACTGGCCGTACGACCAGCGCCGCCGAACGAGCTCAGGGCGAACCTCCTCTTTCGACTTACGGGGATCAACGCATAAGTAATAAACATTTTAAAAGTAACTGAGTAATTGAAAACCCGTAAGTAAGTTTTTAAGGAAAGTTATGTCTAATTTTATCTCTATCGGATTTAGTATTTAGCACATGTCATTTTATTTTTTAAATCTGTTTTTAGAATTGTAAGAGATAATGTTTTAATAAATACAAAAAAAAACATATCTAACCGATAGATAAGATATAATAAATAATGCTAACACTCAGGGGATCTAGTATTATTAGTGACAGTGGCATTCGTTGGTGAACTACGCATCGATTTATTAGTGTGTAGTGTATCTTTTATTGTTACTGGATTTTAACAAAATAAAATTATTCGGGAATCAACGTTGAAGAAGAAAATAAAAGCTTGACATCGAAAGTATCATATGTACCAACGAATTTAGGAAAGGTGCAAATGGAATTGGTGCAAGGGCGCGATACCGTGACATACTGGCAAAAACAGCTGCAAGATAAAGAACTTCAGATATTGAGCGAACTTGAACAGGAAGCTAATCTTGAGAGGGAAAATAAAAGTCTAACATCTACAAGCATAGATTTGCAAAAGGTTTTAACAAAGATGCAAAACGAATTAGAGCAAAGCCATGGGGACGAGATGTATTGGCGGAATCTGCTGGGACAGAAGGAACTGGTCGTATCGAAGGTGATTAAAAATAGGACTAAATTTGAGGAGGATAATAAAAATCTGGCATCGAAAATATTAGATTTACAAAAGAATTTAGAAAAGGTGCAAATGGAATTGGTGAAAGGCCGCGATACCGTGACATACTGGCAAAAACAGCTGCAAGATAAAGAACTTCAGATATTGAGCGAACTTGAACAGGAAGCTAATCTTGAGAGGGAAAATAAAAGTCTAACATCTACAAGCATAGATTTGCAAAAGGTTTTAACAAAGATGCAAAACGAATTAGAGCAAAGCCATGGGGACGAGATGTATTGGCGGAATCTGCTGGGACAGAAGGAACTGGTCGTATCGAAGGTGATTAAAAATAGGACTAAATTTGAGGAGGATAATAAAAATCTGGCATCGAAAATATTAGATTTACAAAAGAATTTAGAAAAGGTGCAAATGGAATTGGTGAAAGGCCGCGATACCGTGACATACTGGCAAAAACAGCTGCAAGATAAAGTACTTCAGATATTGAGCGAACTTGAACAGGAAGCTAATCTTGAGAGGGAAAATAAAAGTCTAACATCTACAAGCATAGATTTGCAAAAGGTTTTAACAAAGATGCAAAACGAATTAGAGCAAAGCCATGGGGACGAGATGTATTGGCGGAATCTGCTGGGACAGAAGGAACTGGTCGTATCGAAGGTGATTAAAAATAGGACTAAATTTGAGGAGGATAATAAAAATCTGGCATCGAAAATATTAGATTTACAAAAGAATTTAGAAAAGGTGCAAATGGAATTGGTGAAAGGCCGCGATACCGTGACATACTGGCAAAAACAGCTGCAAGATAAAGAACTTCAGATATTGAGCGAACTTGAACAGGAAGCTAATCTTGAGAGGGAAAATAAAAGTCTAACATCTACAAGCATAGATTTGCAAAAGGTTTTAACAAAGATGCAAAACGAATTAGAGCAAAGCCATGGAGACGAGATGTATTGGCGGAATCTGCTGGGACAGAAGGAACTGGTCGTATCGAAGGTGATTAAAAATAGGACTAAATTTGAGGAGGATAATAAAAATCTGGCATCGAAAATATTAGATTTACAAAAGAATTTAGAAAAGGTGCAAATGGAATTGGTGAAAGGGCGCGATACCGTGACATACTGGCCAAAACAGCTGCAAGATAAAGAACTTCAGATATTGAGCGAACTTGAACAGAAAGCCAATCTTGAGGCAGAAAATAAAAATCTAAAATTCAAAATAACAGATATCCAAACAAAATTGATGCAAGCACAATTAGTGCAAAAGTCTGACGATATGGAATCAAGTGATATGAAAAAGATGACTAACCTTGATGTAAAAAATGAAAGATTAACATCGAAAACGCCAAATTTGGTAACGAATTTCACAAATACGCAAACCCAATTGACGCAAAGGGAAGACCACGTGGCAAATTGGCAAAAACTGCTGCAAGAGAAAGAGCTTCAGCTATCGAGGGAGATTGAAAAGAGTGCTAATTTTAAAGTAATAATTGAAACCTCAAAAGCGAAAATATCAGATTTGCAGACGAATTTAACAAACCTGCAAACAGAATTCGATCTGACCAGCGATAAAGTGCAAACAGATAGTGCAAAACATGCCGAGGAGAAGAAAAAGTGTGATTCTGAGTACCAAGATTTGCAAAATTTATATTCCAAATGCAAAACCGAGCTAAACAACTACAAATCTTGCAACGTTGCGAGTAAGATTCTCGAACTGCACAACCAAATGCAAAAGCTATCAGTTGAAATTCATTGTGCAACCAAGAACCTCTCCAAACAAGCTAACACCGAACATAGGGCCAGCCTCGACAACGAAGTAAACGAAATGACGTACAAATTCATGCAAAGAACTGCCGAACTTGAAAGTTACCATTTGGTTATGCCGAACATGAACTTCGCAGTTCTATCGGCTCAATATCGAAAAATTCGAAATGAAAATGAAGCTGCCTTGATAGCGTCGCTCAGAAATGTATACGATATCGAGCAAAATTTAAAGTCCGCATATTGTAAAATGGACAAAGTGGTCGAAATTGTAGATGACACCAAAGAGTCAATCGACAGACATTTAAATGCATTGCACGTGGTAATGAGAAAATCTTTCCATCGAGAACTGATTGATGAAGAGGAACTATATGACGAAGCTAAAACTGCGTTTGAAGAGGCAGAGGATTTCTTCATTAATGTGCCATGATATGGTGGGGAAGAGTGTAGTGCAGCATTGCCATCTAAAACCGATAAATAGGTATCCAACAAGAAAGACAATCAAACATAAAAGAATATCAAATGCCATTTTTCTTTGTAAATTACAATAAGTTACTGCAATGCTATAAATTATACTATCGGATATTTTAAATGATCCTAAAGTTTAGTTCTGAACCAGTAATGTAGTATCTCAACATCAGGTAAACCATCATAAAAAATGGGAAATACCAGACATGTAATCCAATAAAAGCTCATAATTATTTAATCAATGAAAATACCCGGTTTGGGCCGGTATTTAGATTACGTATATGAAAATAATAACCTTAAGTATCATTTAAACAATAAATAAGCATTTAGATAAATACTTTGTGTTTTTTTTTATTTCCTAGAAATTGTACTTATTTTGAAGCATGTGCATTAATATATTTTATCGTCGCGTAGATAAGACATTATATATATATATATATTGCTATGATATCAAATTACCTAACCTACCTAACTAACAACATACAGCAACAAACGTTTGTTATTGAAATAAAATGTATTCTGATTTATGTATTTAACTACTTTGTAAACAAATTGTAAAAATTCAAACTAAACACTCACTATATCCTACATAATTTTAAAAGGGCACGTTTCCATGGATTTTTAGGTATAAAGTAGAGCTGTTATCCGGATCCGGATAATTTACTATCCGGATATCCGGATCTAAGTGCTATCCGGATATCCGGATCTAAGTGCTATCCGGATCCACTATCCGGATCTGCTATCCGAAACTTCGGATCCACATCCGCTATCCGATACCTCAGATCCGGATCCGCTATGCGAAACCTCGGATCCGGATTCGCTATCCGATACCTCAGATCTGGATCCGCTATCCGAAGCCTCAGATCCGGATCCTCTATCCGAAACCTCGGATCCGGATCCGGATCCGCTATCCGATACCTCAGAGCCGGATCCGCTATCCCAAGCCTCAGATCTGGATCCGCTATCCGAAACCTCGGATCCGGATCCGCTATACAAATTATTATCGAACAACTGAATGGTAATTACTAATTACTTTAATAGTAATTAATTTAATGGTAATTACTTTATAGTAATTAATTTAATTGTAATTCCTACTTACCATTCAGTTGTTCGATAATAATTTGTATAGCGGATCCGGATCCGAGGTTTCGGATAGCGGATCCGGATCTGAGGCTTCGGATAGCGGATCCGGATCCGAGGTTTCGGATAGCGGATCCGGATCTGAGGCTTCGGATAGCGGAACCGGATCCGAGGTTTCGGATAGCAGATCCGGATCTGAGGTATCGGATAGCGGATCCGGATCCGAAGTTTTGGATAGCGGATCCGGATCCAAGGATTCGGATATCCGGATAGTTTTGGATCCGGATATCCGGATCTCAATTTTGTCGGATATCTGCAGCACTAGTATAAAGTTCCTTCGCTGATCGTACGAACGTGAGTTCATTTAAAGTGTCGTATCGTTGGAAACGAATTTCTTTCATCGTTGCTGGGATCTATAATGCCAAGGAGATATGAATGTTGTGTAAAAAACAATTGTGGAGGACTTCTTTTTCGATATTTTCCCGAGTTGGTTGTATTTTCAAAAACATCTAGAAATTTCAAAATTTAAATAATTATAAGAGTCATTTAACTAAAGATTTACTTGCCAAGGATGAAGTGTTGTGTGTTTTGTGCAAAAATGATGGTAATCCATTAATTTCGAAGAATTGGGGGACGTATTTTCTATTCCTGGAGCCACAATCGAGGGTCTTCGATACAATCTTAGTAGCTGAGACATCGATAACGCAGATTTGGAGCTGAAAAGATTGTTGCAGAACTGGAATCAGTATTTGGAATATAAAGGAGCTATTTATCGTACTTAAAGTAAGCGTTTATTCATCTTTCGAACTTATAACCGGCGTTCAGAACGTAATTAAATTCTGAGGTTAGAATGATTTGATAACAGTGATTTATTAGGGAGTTTTGATGTACAACAAACGTATGCTGTTGAAGAAAGGTTACTGGCATTGCTTGAATTTATGACGGGAGTTTAGCGGGAGATTTGAATTCAATTTTGATATTTAAACAAGATATATTGAGTTTAGTTTGGATTAAGATTCAAGGAATCTTATGTTTGTATAATTTAAATAGTATTTGAACTTACTTCCTTACCCTGAGAGAGAGAATTTTCATCTTAATTGTTCATCACTTTTTATTAACTCGAAATAAACAAAGTTATGTATTAAAAATTGTTTTTATTCACTATAACATAATATCATCACAATTAAATAACTAAAATAGCACTTATTAAAGAAACAGAGAGTATAACACGTCAATTAAGTAATAATATACTTCTTTATTTGGCAAACTATAACCCCCCACGTCCCAGGAGTTACTGAAGATATAATAATAAAGAGTAGTATACCCCCCCACGCCCCAGGAGTTACTGAAGAAATATTAGTATATCACCCGATTGGTATGCTGTATACTCAAAACAGGTAAAGGGGAAGGTTTTCATTCACTTGTGTGCTATAGTGGCATCTATGTATTGAGGCATAGCTTATCTGTGGAGTCTATTTATCTTAAATAGAGGACGCTGCATGTCTGAATGTTAATAAAACAGTGTTGAATTAATTTAAAATCAATTTAATAAAATTATAAAAATATCTACAAGTTTCGTAGCAATATATATATAATTAAATTCCCTTCTACAGTAAGTGTCGGGATTAACTACACTATTTCATGCACAAACTTGCACCACAGTTTCTTGTTTTGCGCCATATATCTTGCTTCCGTCCATGATTTTCCTTTCCTGTCTAAGATTTTTCCTATTGTGCTATCCCATGTTTCTTTCGGCCTTCTTCTCTTTCTTCTTATCCGTAAATAAGGTTGATCTAGAAGATAAAGTGAAATTCTGTGACAATCTTTGTATGCAAAATAAAATTCAAAAATCTACTGCTAATATAGTTCGCATTAGTGGAAAGGGAGCAACAGTGAACGTGGTTATTGAAGTGGATCCAGATGCATTTAAATCGATTATGCAAAAGGGTAAACTTTTCATTGGTTGGAAACGATGTTCAGTGCGCGAATCGTTTCATATTATTCGCTGTTACAAATGTTCAAAATATGGTCACTTCGCCAAAAACTGCAGTTTCGAAATACAATGTCCTAAATGTGCCGGTGATCATAGATTAATTGAATGTAAGTCCGAAATAAATAAATGCGTTAATTGTATACAAAATAACTTAAAATTCAAAACAAGTTACAATGAAAACCATACTTCATTTGACAATGCATGTCCGTGTTACATTAAATCAGTTGAATTAGCGAAGTCTATGACTTCTTATGAGTCACAATAGCAACTACAGCCTGTTCTGAAAACAGAAAAACATTACAACTTGTTGCTTTTACTTAATTGTCGTAGCATTAGAAATAAAATCAATGATTTAGATATTCTACTCTCTGATTTAAGTAGCTCCATAGTGTGTCTTACTGAAACATGGTTATCATCTAACGAAAGTCAGTATTGCAATTTTAAAGACTATCACCTTGTCAGTGAATACAATAGAAATACTACTTTAGGTGGTGGAACTTGTATATTTGCCAAAAAAGAACTAAATGGCAGTAAAATTGATATTACAGCTAATAGTGAAGATAAAATTTTTGAAATATGTGGTGCGCGATTTTATATTAACGCTAAATATTGCACAATTTTTAGCCTATATAGACAGCCTCAATCCAACTTTAATGAATTTACTTCACATCTATCACGTTTGCTTGATACTGTATTTAATAAGAATGAAATTTACTTTGTTTGTGGCGACTTTAATATAGATTTTATGACTACATCCTATGAACAACAAACCATTGTCAATATTTTTGCTGAGTACGGCTTAAGACCAATTGTTACTGATTACACGAGAGTAACTAAATCCTCTAAAACCCTGTTAGATAATATCTTTACCAATATTAATACGGTACGTGATGCTACGGTGGGGGATACTTATATGTCCGACCATAGATTTGTCACGGTTACAGTAGATAACACTTTCTTAAACTTTCACAAAGCTAAACAATTTTTATACTCTAGAATTTTCAATAGTTACAATAAAAACCTATTTTCGCATTTTTTATCGAACGAATTATGGATGGATGTATATTATGGTTATGATGTTAATAAGAAATTTGAATCTTTCTTGAATACTCTCACATATCATTACGACAATGCGTTTCCTATCACTCGAAGATTTCCTAGAGATTCTCTTAAACTATGGGTAACTAATGAAGTTAAATGCTCAAGTACTGCATTACACGATTTGTATATATTGCAAAAACAGTATCCGGAACTAAAAAATTATTACAATGAGGCTAAGAAGTAACATAAGTCATTGGTTACAACTACGAAAATAAGCTTTAACAATACCTATATAGTCAGATCAGCTAATCAAACTAAAGCGATGTGGAATTTGATTAAACAGACAACTAACGCCCCTGAAAAAAACCAGAAAGAGAACATTGTTTTGTGTGAGGATGGGATCATGATTAAAGAACCGCGGACTATAGTAAATAAATTTAATAATTTCTTTCAAACTATACCTTTCCAAGTAATATCGCAAATACCCCCAACTGTTTTACCTAATCCGCACGTCAATTATTCGTCATCACTATTTCTTTATGCCTGCACACCTGAGGAGGTGTGCGACGTTATTAGTAAACTGAAGAACAAGTTCACAACCGGACCTGATAACCTTGCACCAGCTATCATTAAAGAATTCAGGCATTACTTGACCGAAGTGCTGGTCTATTTAATTAATTTGTCTTTCACAACCGGTATTTTTCCAAATGTCTTAAAAAAATCTGTAATTGTACCAGTACACAAAAAAGGTGACAAAAAGTTGACTGAAAATTATAGGCCAGTTGCACTTACTTCAACTATATCAAAAATTTTAGAATACTGCATGCTTGAGAGACTGAATTCATATTTAGATAAATTTGAAATTCTTACTAAAAGCCAACACGGTTTTAGAAAACATAAATCAACATCTACCGCACTTATTGAGTTTTACAGTCAAATTCTTACCATCATCGAAACACGTAGGGTGCCTGTAGGTATTTTTTGTGATCTCCAAAAAGCTTTCGACTGCGTCCAACACGTTCGGCTAATCGAAAAGTTAGCTTGGTACGGAATTAGAGGCAAAGCAGCAGACTGGTTTGCTTCCTATTTTCAGGGTAGAACACAATTTGTGAAAATGAGTTTTAAGTCGTCTAATGGTGTCAATACTGCTTACCACTCAGAATGGCTTCCTGTTCAATGCGGTGTAATACAGGGTTCTGTTTTGGGCCCTACTCTGTTTAACTTATATATTAATGATATTGCGTTGTTTCTTGCTGACATTTATTTAACTATGTACGCTGACGATATAGCAATACTAGTAGCACCAGACGCGGACACCACAACAACTGAATTATCCGTTAATAGAGTAGTCAACGTTCTCTATGAGTGGTTCTCACAAAACAAGCTTGCGTTGAGCTTGGACAAAACTAAATATATGTTGTTTCATGCCCGACAGAAGAAACCCTATAGCATTAATGTAAGATTAGCTGGCAATACTTTAGCAACATGCGGTACCACTAAATTCTTGGGAGTTAATCTAGATTCAACTCTTTCTTGGAAAGAACATTGCTGTGACCTAATAAAAAAATTACATGCTAAGAGTTATGCTTTTAGATGCCTACGTTCACAATTACCTGTGGCGACCTTACTCTCCCTGTATTACTCCGAAATTCATTCACGGTTACAATATGGTATATTACTGTGGGGCTCCTGTTCTACCATGCAGCAAGTCTTCCTGGCGCAAAAATCTGTAGTAAGATGTATAGCTGGTGTACGCTACAATGACTCGTGCAGACCTTTATTTCAAAGATACAGAATCCTACCCTTACCATGTATATATATTTTAGAATCCAGTAGCTATATATACGATATTAAAAACAACATTCCGACAAATGCTGACTTTCACCGGTATAATACCAGGAATAGACAAAATCTACGGGCACCTCAGTACACCATGTCCATGACACACTCTGGAGCGTATAATCTCGGGATAGCGTTTTTTAATAAATTACCAGCGCCAATAAGGGAAAGTAGGTCTGTTGTTTGTTTTAGAAAGAGTTTAAAATCCTTCCTTTTAGAAAAATTATTTTATTCCCTGAATGAATTTTAATTTCTTTTTTTGCCGATATATATTTATATTTTTTTTTGTCTTGTAGTGTGCTCATTCGCTCTTTTTAAATTGAATTTTAAGTTAATAGAATGTATTAGTTTAGTCTTCAATTTAATTATATTTCTTTTGCAATTTCTTTCTTATTTGTTCAATAGCAATAGAATATTTGTTCCAATTTGTTTTAGCTTAGAATCAACTTTAATATATTAGAATGTAACCTGTTTTGTTAATTATTGCCACTCATATTTTATTTTATCTCTTTTGCTTGAATTTGTATTTTTCTTTTTTTTTTCTATTTACTTATTAGTGCTAAGCGGTGATGGACTTATTTTAGTTACATTATTTTTTTCATTTTTTTCTTTTTTTGACTCTGTTATATACACTATTTAAGTGTCTTATAATAAATACACTATTATTATTATTATTATTATTATTATTATTATTATTCTTGCCTCCCATATCTTTTTAACTGGTCTTCTGTTGTCCATTCTTTGCAAGTGTCCCCACCAACTCAACTGCTCTATAAATTCTAACATTGACTCGACAACCAAATCTTTTCTTATTTGTTCGCTTCTAACCTTGTCTCGTCTTGTCAATCTCCTGACGCCTCTTAAGTACCGCAAAGTCCATGATTCACAGCCAAACGTAAGCATTGGTTTATATATAGTATTATACACATCAATTTTGGTTTATTTATGAAGGTTTTACTTAATGCGTAATAAGTCTTCATTGCCTTTTCAATGCGTGTGTTCACTTCTACTTCATGCTGTCCCGTATTTTCTATCGTTACTCCTAAGTATTCAGTCTGGTGTATCTGCTCAATTTTTTCTCCCTTTATATGTATATTGATGTTCTCCTTTTCCTCACTTATTACCATCACTTTTGTTTTGGCTATATTTAATTTCATTCCTCTTTCTTCTAAGACATCTTTCCATATTTGTAAATTGCAGGTCACCACTACTTCCCGCCATAATGACTACATCGTCCGCAAAAGCACATTCGGAAATTTCAATGTTCTGTAGATTTTTATATCCCACATGTAATCGCTTAGTCCTTCGATTGCATTTCTTAAAGATGTCGTCCATAAATACGGTAAAAAGTACCGGGCTCATTCCTCCTCTCTGTCTTAATCCTTCCGTCGTGACGAACTCTTCAGACCGCTTATTCTTCAAGCTAACATAGTTAATCGTGTTTTTATACAAGCATTGTACAGGGTGGGCCAAAAGAAACCAAGGGGTGTAAAAGTTTAATAACTTTTTTGTTTATTAATTTTTTTTTATTTTTTCTTTCAGATTATATAATATACAAAATGGAAATTTTTTTACACTAAGTATGAAAAATGATGTCTCTTAAATGACCACCGTCTGATAGGCTCTTTTTAGAGCATTTTCCATAACATCTTTCAAAACTTGTGGCTGTAGCGTTCGAATTTCTGCAACAATGTTTGCCTTGAGTTCAAGGATTGTCTCTGGCTTGTTCACATACACTCGCTCCTTCAAAAAACCCCAAAGAAAATAGTCGGGTTAAAATGTCGACGATATGCTCTTTGCGTTAAAATAATTGATCTCTGGTTTAAATTATAAAATTCTATTGTTCTGGTTCTCTGTTCAGTTGTGAATAACTTCTCCAAGTGTTGTCTATATAATCTGAAAGAGAAAATATAAAAAAGTTAATAAACAAAAAAGTTATTAAACTTTTACACCCCTTGGTTTCTTTTGGCCCACTCTGTATATTCTTCCTAAGCTTATCTGAGATGTTTCGTTCTTTCAAGATGTTCCATAGTCCTTGTCGTGGCACCCGATCAAATGCCTTTATATACATATAAAGGGCACAAAAATCCTTGATTTGTTAGTCAGTATTGTTACTGCAAGCTGTTCGAGCACCGACATGACTTCAACAATAGAATTAGGTGGTAATTTAGCAGAAGCACACCGGTGTGAACTTGGCAAGCAATTTGTTCAAAAAAATTGTTTTTTGTCTTTCATAAAATCCGATTGTACTACGGTAGGACCTGTGTGTACCACCTTCTGTTTTTTCTTTGTACCTCAAAGGGTACAAAAATAGGAGAGATGAAAAAAAATGCTCACCGCCATTAGAGAGAGCATTATCGTTTCTATTCATTTGTACCACTTTTCCAAGTGTGCCATATTGGTATCACGGATTTGCATTTATTATAAAAGATATCGAACTTTTTGAACTGACCTTGTATAAAATTGACTATTACCAACCCCGTATACTTAAATCAGAAAAAAAAACAAGAGGTGAAAATACGTTACAATACGCCAACGTTGTCGGCAACAACTCGGTTGTCTAACGAACGGTCATCGGGCTAAAAATAACCTCAAGTAGGTAGATTTAATAATTCTTTCTTCATCATTGTATAATTTACCAATTAGGAGCGATTGTCGAGCACATTCGTCGCCGTAAAGCTCCACGTCAACCTCCATTTAATTGGCCGGCTTTAATTCATGCAAATTGAGCGATATATACACGGTGCCCTGTATGTGCGAATCCGCGGACAAATAGCCGAGCATTACAAGATACAAGACATCTTTGAGGGTAATACCACAGACAAGAGAATATACAGACTGTCAGCTAAATGTAATTTTTTGGAAGCATAAAAAGAAGCAGAACGTCTGCCGCTGCTTTCCTGTGCTATATATATATATAACCTAACTTGAACTAATCGGCACGCGATGGCGCCGCTAAAATACGTTGTCAATAATTTTGATTCATTTTCACATTAGATAACGTAATTAAAAAGTATGAAATATACACGGTATTCGTGTTCATGTAAGATATTTAATGATGCTGCATTAGTCAGAAATGCATAAATATGAAAACTAATTGCTATAATTTGATTTTAAATTAATTAATCTAAGTATGTACATATAATTACCATCTACAAACATCAAGCTAATAAACATTCTATTAATATTTGTAGGTTATTAGGAATAAATAATACTTAAATTTTATTTTCACTATAAAAATAAATAAAAGAATCATCCAGAATGTCAGAAAGAAGCAAGAACACAATAAAATAGTATGCACTGCATTAATTTTAAAAACTACACGCTTCCGATCACAGCGGAATTAAATGTTGTCCTTAATTTAAAAAATGGGAAAATAACGATTAAACATCTTTGTGTAACATTGAAAAAACACTAACATAATGCGATTATCACTACTAGATTAGTAGTGATCAGATCGTGTTTTACTTGTAAACAAACAACCAAATCTGGTTCGCAGTTTGACGATTTTTGAGGTTTTAGAAGTTTTGCAACGGTTTCTATCCGAAAAGATAAACGAAAAGCCTTTGCAGTTGGGTAAAGATTCTATCCTCCATGTTGTGTAATGACGGAAAAGAAATTTTCTATGGCATCCTGATTTAGTCTGTTAGTTAAGATGAAATGTATACCTTTGCCCTTCTCGACTTCATACAATTTTAGAAATGCCGTTGTAGTTTGAATCATGCCATCAAAACAGTCTACTTTCCCTACCATTCCTGTCAATGTTTGTCATACTTTTGAGAAATTCCGTTGCTCAAATTAAAATATTTATAATCTCGGGATTCCTATCACTTAATCTGCAACTGTACGGATTCTTGTGGTACATCAGTTTATTATTCAAGGTATCAATCAAATTGTTAAGCTATAGTAAGAACTATGCGGTATCTAAGACGATTTTAGAATTAATTTGCCAATTTACCGCACACGTTCTTACAGCCTATGTCAATGTGTTGGAAAAAATTTGTAATGCCAATTTCCACGATATTTTTTCGAAAGAAGTTGGATTCATATGCTTGTCCGTTATTTTCGTTAGAGCACTAGCAGTGGTGGAATTCCGATCGATGAAATATGTCTGCTGTAGAGCATCAAAACTTATTGTTGAAGTACCTTCTTTAAAAGTAACCGTTAATAAATTGTTTGGAATACTCTTGAATAAAATTGAAAATATCATTTTTTTGAATTTTTAATCCATTGTGCAAGTAAATTCTCATCACGCACAGGAAATCTAAACATATTTAAATTAGGAATTCTTTTCTTGGATCTTCCACAATTCAAATAATTGTACTTATTGCCTGCCATACTAGGCCGGGGAAGGTGGTAACCACGTGCACTTAGGCCACCCTTACCGGACTCATTGTGCTATGCCGGCCATACTAATTCAAATAAAATAAAATCAAATTTTTCCCATCTAAAACTCCTGTTTCGACATAAATGTTCACCTAATTGAAACTTTTAATGGTATATAGTTTTTAAAATATGGTAATTCGACAATAGTCGTGAACGATGTATGCGACATAATAACTATAACTTAAAGCAAAAAATGCTCGTTTTTTTCTAATAACGGGAATAATAAACGAATGTCGGGGTAAAAGAAATAAACCTGAACAACCGAGTTTGAAGAAAACATTCGCCAAAGGAATGTTGATACCAAGATTTGCCATGTTTGTATAAAAGAATACGACGTATTTTAAATAAGCGGATTAGCGGCGGTGTCCTTTAGATGCAACAGCTTTGTCGGCGCGCCGTCTACAAGAGCAGTGGCAACATTGTACTGTGTCCGGGGGTGATGCTGTTGGCGCTCTTTCAGCGATATATAAAATTATGTACAGACGTTACCTATAGTGACATCTGGTATCAGTCCTATGAACAATTCTAGTCGCCCTATCTAGCTGATCGTCTGTTTTGTCCTCTTGTCTGCGGTAATACGGAGATTACGCTCAAGTCATGTTGTCTACAAAGTAGTGTGATCACGTGTCGTACAGATGGCGTCGCGATCGTTGCAGTATTTCAATGTTAATACCCAGCATAGAATGTCTTAAAGTGGAATGCAACGACTGGTATTTCGGAGATTAATGTCCCATGTCGGATTATATATTATATATTAATGCATATGAAAGAAACACAAAGCACCAAGCGGTGATCCCTGAGGCACTCCATGCTTAATCACCTTGATTCGTATCACAAGGAAGGGATTGTAAAACCGTTGCGATTTGTGAACTATAAATAAAATTTTATCGTGTACTAGACGAATCTTCAACAGAACATTCTATATAGACAGTTAAATCGTATATCCTCCAATATGGCTATCAATGTGTGAACCTTTATTTTAAATTATTAAATCGGAAAGCGCAGTGGGCTGATGCGATACTCAATAAATCAATTCCAGCTTAATCCACGTGGAGTTTGCTCACCTGTTCGAGTACAAAAAAGGTACGAGAGCGTCAAGAGAACCTTAATACGCAATTTTTCTTATTTAATTGACCGCAAATGCACGGTGAATTGGACGAATTATGTCCGAAAAGCGAGACCATCCCACCTGGATGACGGAGAAAGGAATACGATTGATTATTCGCCAGTCGAACTGGTTTCTGTCCGGCCGAAACACGATCGAAGGTATAGCAGGGAATATAAGTATGTGTTTAAAACATTTCGGCGAAATTGCCCATGCTAAGAGACGAGGTAAGATTGTATAGCTGACAACCCGGGCTTTGTATTTCGGTTGAAATTCGTTGTACCCCATTATAGGTATTACCTAGAACTTTGCTCTCTGAGGTTGTTTATCTTGTAAGCGATACCATTTCGAAATAGATACCCTAGTTCACCAAAATAAACATAGAACTACGTGGCATTCCCAATGCTCATAAACGCTTCTTTATTTGGTTTATTGTAGTAAATATTTTTTGGTTGTGCACAAGGAATATTTTGACGTGACCCGAAATATACTACTACATTGCGAACTAACCAAATATTTATCACTAAAGTTGATAACTCAATGGAATTATATCGAAAAACTGACGATCTAAGAATGCATTTCTTCTTTAACCACTATTATTTAAATTATTTATAAAACATCATATTCATTAGATGTTATATACCGGGTGTACATCATCGCAAGCTTAAATCATTTAAAAATTAAAATTAATTTTCATATCTCTTCCCATCGTGTCTTCCTATTCATCTTTATATATCTAAATTGAACCAATCTCATCCAGCTTCCTGAAGATTATTTTATTAAATATCATCAGGAGCCCATGACTAGTCTAGTAGAAGCAATTCTCTACTACGTGGGCATACATTCATCGGTCAGACGAAGTATACAGCGTCAGTAGGAGGTATGTATCTACGCAATGTACTACGCGGCCGACATAAATTGGACACATCCTGATAAGTATAAAGATTTCTTTCGTCATTAACGAAGTACTGGTCACATAGTAAGGAAGGACCTCAATTGAAAATGGTAGACAAACGAAATAACCTGTACCTACTAAGCACGGTGTCAGAAATCATTGAGCGATAGTCGTAGGAAAAGGAATTGTATTTAAAAGTGCGTACACGTAGTCTTTATGCTATTGTAACATTAGGTATTAGCATGGAAATGAATCAATGGACAAAGATGAAATGAAAGTGTTCTATTTATAAAACAATAGGTGGAATGCTGCAACGCTAAACGTGGTGTGTAATCGTAAAACTTTGCCAAATAGAATGTACTGAAGAAGACCCGAAACCGCAAATAAAAAATGGTTTTCTCAGAATTTTGTGTTATTTGTTTTAACAATAATTTAAAATGTTAAACTTAACAAATAGGATAAAGCAAAAGAAAATCATATTTTCGCTGTTACAAAACTTCTTCGGCTCAACAGATCCTGTAAATTTCAAAGGAGACCTAAATGTAGTCTGCTTGAAGGAACACTTTTTAAACTTAGGAAAATTGAAACTAACAAATTTTAATAAATATTTTGAAAGAAACATCAAATTGACGCTGGAGATGATTTTTGATTGATTTTCTTTTTCACTTCAATTGCATTTGGTAAATAAAACTGAAAAATGTAATACTAATTTTAGATAAAGGAGATTATTACATTATCAGATTCTTTATGTAAGGCTAACCAAAAATCTGGTCACAGAAACCAACCAGACTTTATTAGAATATAAGAATATTGTTAATGATAACGTAAGATAAAAAGTAACGGTATCAAATTCAGGTAATAACCTGGAATGTATTGTCCACGTAACATGCATAAACCAGAAAAGACTATGAGAGCCATTGTCTCCAATATCAAGCTTAGTCGTCCAATTTTCTTGTTATCCGATTAGCTACCTGACAAATTTATCATCACTTACCTGTAACGACTACAAATAGGCATATCAATCTTTAATCAATACTTATCGACGCTGAATTCATTTTTACACCCAATGCTATAATTGGAAATATAATGTTACATTTGAAAAAAATTGAATTTTCTAAGGTTCAAGGTCTTGAAGTTGACCATACATTTATAAACAGCCTGTATAAAATGTAGTTTTTTTATGACAGTATGTATTTGGTATGAACGATTATTTTTCTTATGCCGAAACAAATTATTTTTAAATATTTTCAGAAAATTCTTCAGGTAAAGTTTTCTCATTAATTTTTACTGATGATTGATCGAGACCGTCCATTAGAAATATTGGGCCTCCTAGTAATAATTAATTTCTGTAAAGTTGCATACGTACATAGTGTAATAAAGTCTATGCCCTGAAAATATTTTCAAGATGGCGGCACTTCCGGAAACACCGGAAATTGACATCAACTTTCTTATTTCAAATGGAATGGTATAGTTTTCTTTGCACTTTTGAAATCTAAACGTTATTCTAGAGGAACCCTCACTAGTATTCCCTATACCTAAGTGCAGCCGTTTTGGAGATTTTTCGACTTTTTGAAAATTTTTGGGTGTCACGATGTTTAACATTATGTACTGTCGCGAAATTTTAATCGAGAACGCTAAAATTAAGACTATCGATGGAAGAAACCCTCACGTTTCTGTCGAAGTTTTTACATTTGTTGCACTATCTACAGGATGTGCACAATTTAATTGTCCTTTAGTGCAACTGCAGACCATCAAAACTCGATTTTTTCAAATACAATGCCCCATTTTTTTTTTTCAATATTCTGAAACCTTATTAAATTTTGCATCAAAATGTATTACCATTCCTCATACATATCGGCAATAATTTTCAAGTTATACAGGTTTTTGATACATTTTACAGGAAATTACACAAAAAAGTTTGTAATTTCCTCTAAAAATCAAAACCCGATTTTTTCAAATAGAATGCTCCATTTTTTTCAATATAGGGAATACTAGTAAAAGTTCCTCTAGAATAACGTTTAGATTTCAAAAGTGCAAAGAAAACTAAACCATTCCATTTGAAATAAGAAAGTTGATGTCAACTTCCGGTGTTTCCGGAAGTGCCGCCATGTTGAAAATATTTTCAGGCCATAATTAATTATTACTAGGAGGCCCAATCTTTCTAATGAACTGTATATTGACCAAACCAAAAGATCAATCAAAACTCATTACGAGGAGCATTTGGCCCATCTTAAATTTATTCAGTTGAAGAAATCTACACAGTGTCCCCTTTACATAGAAGATTGAAGAAAATCCGTTTCGTTTAAAAAAATTAATTGTACTATGCCACCTTTTTTTATGAAACACTTAGTACTTCAGACTATATTTCCGAAAGCTGAAAGTTATATTAATAATAAGATAATAATTGGTGTTGAAGGATTTATAAATAACAATTTACAATAAAAAGTAGTCATAGAAACTTCAGCAAACCAAAACCTTCAGGATCAGCAACTAAACAACTTGATCTTCCTCTTGAACATATTGAAAATATTATATAAAATACAAAACAAAAATAATAATAAAAATTAATAATGAAGAAACAATTAATAATTACTAGAAGCAAAAAAATATGTTTTGTGTTTATCTTGTGTTATTTTGGAATGCGTAATTGCTTTTACAACCTTACCAATTGAGTAGCTTGTCGAAATTCCTTGATAATGCACAGCTTTGCCGCTAGGGGCAGCACCTTAGGATTAAATTAAATTTTATTTTGTTAGTTCGATGGTATGGATTTATCAACGTCGCTTTTTAATTTTATTTTTACAGAAATTACTAAAAGACCACTGCCAATTTGGTTACGTAACCTTTTTTGGTTTTTATGTGTAAAAAGAATAATGACCGAAAAGACATATCACCATACTTCATACTTCATTTGCAAGGTCTACATTAAAAACAAAAATGAATTATTTGTAAATTCTTAAACCAGAGAACAGCGAAAAATAGGCACTAACACTTAAAAATTCTAAACGCGTACATATTTTTAAACATCACTGTATCAACATCAATATCGCTCATATTATCCCTCTTCCTTCAATAATAGCGCCCTCTCGCGTTGGCTGGATCGATACTCTAGCGTTACAATAATACTCGAATCGTGCACCAGTCCGGCTACCTCAGTAATCCGTTCCCACCACATTTTGGATTATAATCGGATCAACCGGGGAAGTTACGCACGATGTGCAGTACCCGTAAGCGCCGCGTACAAACAGCTGTTTGTTGTTCCTTCAATATTTCAAGTTTTTTTTGTTATTATATCGTGGTTTTATCGCAGAATACGTTTGCGTGGTATCATAACGCTTCTATCGTGAACGCTCTCACTTATAGCAAACGTAATGTTGGCGCTCCCAACTAGTCAGAAGCGTAAACACAAAACTTTGACCTTGAACGTCAAAGCGGAGATACTGAAAAAGATGGAAGCGGGTGAGCGTATGTGCGATTTAGCCAGATTTTACGGCATAGGACGCGCGACCATTTACGATTTAAAACAGAACAAGGAAAAGATAGAAAAATTCATCCAAAATACCGATTTCAACTTGGGCCATCGTCACACGTTAAAGTACGGCGAATACCCCGAAGTCGAAGAAGCTCTATACCGATGGATAACGCAAGAAAAGGCTAAGAACGTTGTTTTCTCCGGAGAACTCATACAAGAAAAAGCGAAACAATTCTACAAGCAAATAGTGAAGAAAGGTAACTTCAAGGCGAGCTGCGGTTGGTTGGATAAATTTAAAAAACGCTACGGTATTCGTTTCACAAATTCGCCTGAGAAGAACAGAAAACACCAGACTAGTTTACCGTTGATTCCACAGAAATTTAATGAGAAATTGAAGGAGCTAACTCTAATACCGGATCAAGTGTACACTGTTGAAGTTACCAAATTATTTTGGAGGTATACCCCTTCAAAAATTCTGAAGAATCGAGCATTGAAAGATGAAATAGTTATAATGCCTTGTTCTAACGCTTCCGGAAAGCATAAATTAGATTTGTTTGTGCTGGGGAATGAAGAAAAATCTTGGATCGATGATACAAATTATATGACCGTCAAACAAGCAATTCTAACGAAAGATATCTTCATAGAGTGGTTCAACGAATACTTTACACCAGCCGTGACGGAATTCCTCATCAGAGAACGGCTACCACAACGTGCTTTACTTATTTTCCATAGCGATATAGGATTCACAAGCGAAGATGTGATACATTCCAAACATAATTTTTTCCAAGCGATATTCCTTCCTAAAACTGAGGAGGACATCACAGCGAAGATGCTTAGGACTTACTACAAAAAGAATCTAATCCATAATATGGTTAATCAACCAGAAGAAGATATGCCAAAATTTCTCGAAAAATTCACTTTAGAAGATGCAATCATTAACATAAGCAACGCATGGAAATCTATATCATCCAAGATTCTAATAGCCGATTGGAGAAATATTTGGCCACCGCACAATTTGATCTGTAACGGCATTGAAGATTTTGTTACCGCAGAAAGATACGATTTTCGACAAGCTCTCGAACAACTATGTCAAAAATTATGTGCACCCGTGCCAAGCGAAGAAGAAATTGATAATTGGCTGTCGGAAAACGTTGAAGACGATGTGGATTATACGGAGAATAACAAAGATGATCTAGTCGACGTGAAAAAGGAATTTGAAACTGTGGATTATGATTACGAGGATTTTGAAGTAACTCCGAACGATTCGCAAACGCAAAGTGAAATTTTAACCGCCTTTGATACTTGTATAAAATGGTCAGAACAAAATAGTGCGGATTTAAATGATATAAGTGCATTGCAAAGGTTGCGTGATAAATATTTGAATGAATCAGCTGTCGTTAAGCAACAGACGGAAATAGAAGGTGTATTTGTGAATGAACCTGGCATTAAATGTGAATTTGTAACTAAATAACTTTGTATTTACAAATTATAATTTTCGTACTTTTATTTTTGTAAATAAAATTTATAATTCATTTTTACGGCATAATTTTACTCCTCCCATATATGCAACGACTGCCTGTAATTTATTTGCTTATGGATTAGTTGTAGTTCAGCTCCTAAACCATAGATGTCTCTGCACGTACTAATCTTGAAGTTGATCTAAAAATACCTACCATGTGATAAACACACGATGTTTGGGTGACAAATACCAGTTTGGATTACTGGTTCAGATTATTTTGTTTGTGTAAATCAATATGTTATCTTTTTTGTTTATGATTTAGGAAAGCAATATATACGCTTGGTTAAATTAAATAAGACAACTTTTATTTCTCAATCTTATCTTCAACACTTCCTTTGTTGTTTTTAATATACAGGAAATGAATTGTACGTAAATGGTTTATTGCATAAATAAGTTAGGTTGTTTTTTCCAATGTTTACAAATAAAGTGAAAATTTACCATATTTAGAACAATAAAAAATCAATTACTTTGCATTTAAGGCTATTTTCGAACCGGCAGGAAAAATAATTGTAATTTGAATCTAAATAAATGTTTCTTTATTAAAACAAGGTTAAGCGGTTTTTGAGCTGGAATTTTTTCATTAAACCCAAACACATTTATGAATACAAAATCATAAAACAGCAATATACCCGCAGTAAATGAAATTGCTGGCCTCTTTTCTGCGACAATTTTAAACTTTAATGACTTAACGCAATTTGCACAAATAATGAAAGTTCAAAGAATTAAACTTAACCCATTATTTGATCGGTTTCACCGTAAACAATTCAGACTTTTCCATTTTTCTTTTGTAATTGTAGTCGCACCTACGTTAGAAATCACAACAATAAATCAGCAGAAACAAGAAAACGTTAAATAAATCCTATTTTTACACGCCTTTCGTAATGCCATTACAGCGTAGCCTTCAGTAATTATTACTTGACCGTCATAAAACTGCTTTTATTAATCTCATATACTTGCTCAAGTCTATTTATGACAAAATTGCAGGTAGAAATGTGGCGACACAGTTAGAAAAACGTGCTTCTCTTTTTCGTTGTTGTAATTAAGGAAGAATTTATCGTGTCGACATATTCTTTCCTGATTATTTATTAGGCACTGTCGGAGATACGAATACCAACTAATTAATAAAGCGTAACAATTCTGAATTACTATGTGATAGCAAGGATACAGATCAAGTTTGGGACGGAAACTTAATCCAACCTGAGGCCCCATAATTAAATTCAAATTAATTTTTTTCTGGCGAGATTTGGTATTGACTTAATGGGTTTATTTATAACATGGAGGTGCTATTGTTTTTTTTTTATATTCAATAATATAAAATAGTGTAAACTATCTTCTATATGGGTTTATGGAGTAATCATCAAAGATGGCGTTATGATCAAAAGAATTTTTTTGGTCGACAGAATCTTCAATTGTTTTTTATTTGGAATAGTATTAAAATTAAAGCAAATTTTATTAGTTGTCTAGTCTTGTCTTGAAAATTTGAGTAACGTCTATTTTTGTCTCTGTTTATCTCAAATATTTAATTTGTATATTTGAATATTTACAATTCTTCTCATTATATTTATTATACAATTTAAATCTTCTATAGTTCCTTCCCGAATTACCGAACGGTATTTAAGAAATTACTGACATTACGGGTGGGTATTGTGCGCTGGGCAACCGTACTGTTGGAACCAAATTGCATTAATATCAAGTCGCTCCCGTACAACAGGAATAATATCAGTTTGCAACAATTCTAAATACGCTTAAGGCGCGATGGACTAAACGGTTGATTAGTTATATTAAAAGCTGAACCGAATGCAGGCATGGGGAAGGCGACTATTACCTGACGGAAGCCTTCACGGTGCACGGCGTATTCAGATCCTTAGCGAAGTACTTTGGAAGGGACGCTACTGATGTATGCATCTACTGCGGAAAAATCGATACCGCCGAGCACACCGTCCTAAACTAATAGCATTTTCGACTTACTGCACTTTTATGCACTGATTGTATTTCCATCTTATTTTAATACATCATATTAGTAAGGGAGATAGATATACCTACTCCACGCTTAAAGTGTAATAAGTCGAAAACGCTATAAAACTTGGCACACTGACCCCTGACAACTTAGTCCAATGTACGATTTCGTCCAGGAAAAAGTGGCGGGTGATTTCATGGCCACATAGACAACATCATGAGCCGGAAAGGATCTGAGGAGTTCGATAGACAGAGGAATGGACCCATATAATGGGATTAGACTTAGACGGCCACTGACGGTGACTGATGTAGATGCCTAAGCGGTTCCGGCAGCGTTTATTTATTGATAGTGATAGGGGTTTTTTTTTAGTGGGTAACCAGATATTGGAGTCCCACACCAGTCCACCAGGCAATCGGTGAAAAAACTGAAAATTGATAAGATTTGTCACAAACGTTTGATTCCAACAGGACGGAAATTTGATGGCCTTAAATATATTTGGAAGGAAACCAAAAAAATAAAACTATATCACTTACAGGAATGGTTTTATTTTTTATCATGGAAAGGCTTAGTCTAGGTACAGCGTCTACAAATTATTCACCTGATGTTTTACAAAAATCAGCATTCTACGAGGAATGTCTTTCATGCGCTTAGACCAACTTATGGTCCACATAATTGGAATATCTTCTTTCGTTTGTCGACAGTCAGTCGTATGTAGACTTTTCTGGTTCTGTGTACATGTAAAATTGTTTTATACGCTTAGCATGTATTTTTTGTACCTTATCTATCTAATTGAATGTATTATATATGTATATATTTATTATCATGTGACAAAAAAAAACAAATTACATTGGCAAAAAAAAAAAAAACCTTGGCCCATGAGGGGATCGAACCCGCGACCTTCGCGTTATTAGCACGACGCTCTAACCAACTGAGCTAATGGGCCATTTGAACCAAAGCGTTTTTAAGTCACTACAATAACTCGTTATAAAAAAATTATCTTCATATTTATTTATATTGTATGCATATGAGCAATCCTCAAAATTAACCGTCATACAGCGCATCAATAAGATACGTAATTTCGTATCTTATGCTGACTATCAAGAAGAAAAAAGTTCATGAAAAAGTCCCGATAAAACATAGAAATATGATTTGCAAACTTGAAGAGAAAAAATTAACGTTGCTGATGAGTTATTCTGGCAAATTAGAAGATATAGTTTCATTATATTATTCTGTAAAGATTGTTCTAGCAGTGTTCCTAGGGAGCGTTAGTCGCTAGACCATGAGCATCGTATTTTGAAGCGCTTAACGGGCACATGATTAATACTATATGCGTTATGTAGTGTTTCAGAATTCTTTTATGCTTTCTGAGAAGTCTAGTAGTTTACTAACATATTTTTGTCTTACAACTTCTATATAAAATCATGTTAAAAGTGCCCACCTGGACAAATTTATGCTTTATCCCCGAAATAATTAATTCAGGCAACCTCCGCTCATCCAGCATGAATTCGTATATTAATATCGTAAAACCGATGTTCATGGTGATCATTTCAGCTGATGATTTATGAAGATATCCCGCTTAATAAGGTAGCACACTCAACGACAGTTTGTTTACGATGCGCATTTAAATATTCCATAAATCAATCGGCGATATCAACACTTTTTGATCGTTCCCACTCTTATCGACTCAAGCAGAAGTCCGCAGCGACTTTACCTACAACCTACAACCAATGGGAGATCGTTCAGAGTGAACCAGCAGGCGGTGGCAGTAAAAGTATCATTCCTGTTAACCTAAAACACGATCAACGTAGTCTCATACGTATAGATGTATATAAATGTTACAACGGTGTTCACTTGTCAATGTCTGATTTTAATTTATATCCACATCATGTTTGCCTATCTAATTTTTTAAATGTAAAATCACGTAGTTGGTTTTATTCGCATGTCCGCGAGAAACTATATCTATATAGATAGGTGTTTTTGCAATTGGGTTAATATTATTATGATAATTTATTCTGCCCGTTGTGGTAGTGGTAATGGTACTGCCCGCAATGTATATTTTAATCGTTTATTTGATTTAAATTAAAGCGGGATAAATGTAGAACAAATATATATGTATGTACATATATGACAGCAGGTTATTAACGATATGGTTTTTGATTGTTACGTTATAGATTTTGCTATATATTTTCGCATTTTAATGATGTATCCTTTTCGGTTTATTTTATACATACAGGTATAAATAGAGTACAATCCCGATCAACCGAATCGCGATTATCTGAAATCCGGTTTATCCGAAACAAACTATTTAAAAACAAAAATCCCGATTAACCGAAAAATTCGCATTATACGAAACGCGTCTGGGATTCGCATATACTGCTAGGCGGTTCCCCTCGGGGTTTCACGGCACTACGACGGTCTAAAATGTGAATAGTTTTGGTTAGCCGACAGAGTGTTACAAGTGCATATGTATTAACGTCTGTTATTATCGCAAAAAGAGTAGTTTTATTCTCAAATATTTTACAAAATGCAGTGTCAGAGCAATAAACGTAAACGCGTTGTTATCAGCTTGCAGGAAAAACTTAAAGCGGTTCGACGATTAGATAATGGTGAATTGCTTAAAAATATAGCAAAGGATTTAGGCGTAGGCGTGAGTACGGTTGCAGAATGGAGAAAAAATCGCGAAAACCTTGAAAAATGGTGTAGTGTTTTGTCATCGCCGACCCCGGCACGAAAAAGTATGAAAAGAGGTGAATACGAAAAAGTGAATGATTCTTTATTTTTATGGTTTACACAGAATCGAGAACGTGGAATACCAATTTCGGGGACCATTTTAAAACAAAAAGCAGTGAGTTTAAGCGAAGAATTGCCGGTCATTGAAGCGCCTGAAAGTTTTTCTGCAAGTGATGGATGGCTAGACCGATGGAAAAAAAGACATGGTGTACGTAAACTGAAAGTTTGTAGAGAAAAGTTGTCTGCCGATGTATCTGCCGCAAAAAAATTTGCAGAGAATTTTATGGAGCTTATGAAAGAAAATGATTTACAACCGGACCAGATCTATAATTGCGACGAATCCGGCTTGAACTACAAAATCTTGCCCTCAAGTACCTTAGCTTCAAAAACGGAAGCTGGAGCACCTGGTTACAAACGTAGCAAAGAACGTATCACTGTTCTTGCATGCGCTAATGCTTCTGGAAGACACAAACTTCCATTATTATGTATCGGTAAGTCAGCAAAACCACGAGCCTTCAAGAATATTCGTCCCAATGCTTTACCTGTTTTGTATAAAAATCAAAAAAGAGGCTGGATGAATGCAAATCTATTCAAAAATTGGTTTTTTGAAGATTTCGTACCAAAAGTAGAGTCTTCTTTAAAAGAGCACGGATACCCCAGAAAATGTGTTTTCTTACTAGACAATGCTCCCACTCACCCAAGTGCGGAGCAACTTCAAAGTGGGGAAATAAAAGCAATGTTTTTGTCTCCTGCTGTAACTTCTCTCATTCAGCCCATGGACCAGGGTGTGCTGGAAAATTTAAAACGAAATTACAGGCGTTTGCTTTTGGAGCATATTTTGGAAGAAGTAGATGAGGGTGCCAATCTCACTGAATGTCTAAAGAAGTTAAACTTGAAAAATGTTGTATATTGGATAGCTTCAGCTTGGAATCAAGTAAACGGTAGAACCCTGAAAAAATCTTGGTCGAAATTGATTCAACACGAGGAGGGACGTATCACAGAAGCAGTGTCCGACCATGAAGAAAGTTTACAGCAAATTTTCACGAAAATACCAGGATGTGAAAATGTTACGGAAACAGAAGTTAATGAATGGTTAAACAGTGATAATGTAGAAGATGAAATGACTGACCAAGAATTAATTGAAAGTGTTTGCAAAAATGCTAATGAAATAAGCAGTGATGACGATGACGAAGTAGAATGCACTGACAATATTCCAGTAAAAATGTCACATTCAGAAGGACTAGAAGCCTTGGAGAAAGCGTTAACTTATGTAGAACAACAAGAAAACGCAACTGCCGCGGATGTTCTTTTAATAAAACGTTGGAGAGACATTGCGGCCAAAAATAGAAGTAGTGTTAAACGAGTGCAGTTAAAAATTACCTCACTTTTAAACAGTAAAGTGTAGAATGGGATATATATTTTATATTTTACGTTGCATTTAACATGTCTTTTATGAATGTACATATGTACATATTTAGGCATTTATGTACATACTATGTTAAAAAAAATTAAGTAATAAAAATTAAACAAATTATTTGTTGATGTTATTTTTAAATTAATACATAAATTCAAGTAAAATATTTCATAAATGTTTTTAAGTCGATCTAATGATATACGCATCCTAAACTCCTATTTTCCAAAAAAAATTCGGATTAACCAAAATTTCGATTATCCGAAAACACTTTGGTCCACATTATTTCGGATAATCGAGATTGTACTGTATATCCGTTATTATAAAAGTTCTAAAATTTTTTAGAAAAACCATAAGCTGGTTTTTGATCAATATCTCAATAATTTTGGATTTATTTCGTCGTTGCTCTTGTTTTCTCTTACATTTCTTTCTGTTTCAATGTTTACAAAAAATTATGACAAACTAGCTTAAGTTAGAAATGTTCTGCATTCGAATTCAACTATATTTTGTGCGTAGACCTATCATCAACCTGTCATATCAATTTTCGTATTCGCTGGATGTAAAATACGCAAAGATTTCATGGCAGCCTCGCTGTGTATTTATCTTACAAACGTTTTTCTAATCTTGAAAATACTACCATACCAGTTTTGGCATAATCATTATTATAACGAAACACGACTGCCTTATTTAGTTTTTTATATTTCTTCTATCGAAATAAACCTTACATCTTCACAGTATCAACTTCTAACCATTTAATTCTCTAGACAGTATAGAACACAACCTGTCCACGATGTAATAATGACAACCTCAAATGCATTCGATCATAAAATTTAAGAGCAAAGCATAAAGATACAAACAACCATATCGAACGCATAAACAACTTAACCTCGGAAAAATTTCAACCGCAAACACATTTAGATCATGGCGATAGTTGTTACTGCTTGCTATGATGTGGTGATGCAATGTCGTATTATAGAACTTAACATAGAGACGTTGACAGGAATCGCTAAGCGATACAAACACGGAACATGGCAATATACGTAAAGCTAATGTGATGTCCGTTTTTACTTTTTACTGCGGACAAGCTAAGGATTCGATGCGATTGGCGCAATGGTAGAATATATAATACACGTAAAATTGTTCCAAACATTAATATTTTTTTTTTTTCGACATTATAATTGTCACTTACAAAGGCCGTGTTTTCATTTAAGTGTTGTCTTTTTATTGCTCTCCAGAGCGGTTTTCGGCGAAGTGATAAAGACATTAAGCAGGTAGGCATATAGCTAGCGTATTAATAGCGATGACGAGTTTTAAACCGTATACTGGCCCTGTGTTTTACCTTACTGCACCTGCGAAATTTGAGCGATGATTTATTAAGCCTTTAGAATTCCAGGAATTTTGAAGAATTTAAAATGGTATTATTACAAAGTATATGGTACTACATGTATTGAAAAGACAGGACTGATTATACAGCGTAATTTTTTTAAAACCCCATTTTTTTTTAATTCTTAAACCAACACTGCTAAAAATCAAATATACGAAACTACTAAGCTGTGAAATCTCTTCCAGTCGAGGCCAAAAATAATCAGTTATCATGGCACAATATCTTTCCCCATGCCCGTTTTAAAAGAAATGAGGACAAATGATTCCTCTGGACCACAAACTACACCAAATGGTAATTTTTTTAGGATGAAGTGGACGTTCTTGAATTTTCATTAGATTCTCGGTGATTCAAATGCGGCAGTTGTGTTTATTAAAAAAAAACTAGTCCAACCAAAAGTGAGCTTTCTCACTAAAGATAATTTTTCGAGCAAAAGCAAACTTCCAATTGTTCCTACACAACCTATGGTGGTGAGGTTTCAATTCTTTAGAACCATTTCCGGCTTTTAATAGCTTGCAGGACACTTAAGGAGACTGACATTTAATCTTTGGCGCTTCTAAAGACTTAGCATACCTGAGTGCTTCCCAAATTACTTTGGCTTCGGCCGACAAGATATTTAACTCTGCATTCAGGCAAAAGGATAGACTTTCGCCATTACCAGAGTTAAAAAAAGCACAACTACAATCGCTTAATGTTTTGGATGCATCCGTTTATATATAACAGTGAATCCGGAAAGCCGATCGAGAATTTCTGCATGTATCCACTTGTCCACGCAGCTTTGGCCCGAATAATCACCGAATAAACACCCGTACTGGTTTGACATACTGATGGAAATCTATCTTTGGAAATTCTGAATGGGCTCTTGAAAGGTCTAAACTAGAAAGATATCTATAAGCTGCAGTTAACAAAAGGGGGTTTCGCTTTGCCCAGAATGGGGATGCCAGTTCTAACACCGAAAGTCTACGGATGTTATAAAGAATTCTCGCATTTTCGACATTTCATTGCCTTCAATATAATGTATCTACGAACACGGCCAATTGCGATTTTGTTTATTTAAATTCTGCTGGGCGTCGGCGGACGTGCCGCCGAACGCGAAATCAACTCAAACCGTCGAGTTGTCATCGATATGCCCGAAGCAATTAGCGACGTTCATCAGATACCCGCGCGCGAACAATGCGCCCCGCGATACGCGATTTCCTTTGAGAATTCTCGCTCGTCTCCAGTCGTCTTATCTTATGAATTATTAAACGGGAGATTTTTCAATGTACACGGACTTCACGCTGCGCGCAATGAATACATTCATGGGTTAGCAGTTGGCATCGATCGGCGTGAGATTTGCCTTTACGTAACTGGTATTATAACTACTATACTCTGAGTTTTTTTAAGCGGCGTATGCGTTTGTGGAGATCGCCAAGATCTTCCTTAGCGCGTTGGTCGTTCAAAGGTCGCCGTGCGAGTGATGTGTTTCTAACAGATGTTCGAACACGTCCGGCGATGATGATTGTTTAATGCTGTAACAAGTTCGAGCAAGATTCCATCGCGTAATGGCATAACGATGGCTGTAGTAATTGAGCTTGGGATTCTGTTAATTGTTTTATTTTAATTAATATAATCTAGAATCTAGATGCAATTGTGTGGAATTATTAAGTAGACTAATAAATTCCTTTTATTGATTGCTTATTGAACAATGGTTCTTAATTGCCATTTTTGAATCCATGTCATGGGATATTATTAAAATGAATGAACAAGACGTCAATAAAGTTTTTAGGTATCACTATGGATGCCAAACTCAACTGGAGTGAGCATTGTACTGAATCTATCAAATACAATGGAGGAAATAACTGTACGTCCACACTATATTTTAACTACTAACCTATATCGCTAAAGAATAAGATAATACAGAGACTAAACCTTACTTTATTTGCATTCATAAGGTAATTACATCTACTTAATTTTAGAAATAAAGCGAATGCATTTTAAAATAACTTAATACGTTGCCTATAACAGGAAATAAATATAAATCCAATGAAAAGAAATCCATGTAATTTTACAATAAATTAAATTAATAATGCGTATGTTTCCCGTTTAATCTTGTTAAGTCAAAAACTCTGTTTTTCATTGATTTTACCAAGTTTTGCATTTCATCTAGTTCTATGTTAGCCCAAACTTCACGAATTCTATTTTTGAGTTCATTGATTGTTGCAAATTGTTCACCATTTTGGTAAATTCGTCGGGAAATGATACCCCATAGATTTTCAATGGGGTACAAATCAGGACTGCACGCTGACCATTCTAGAAGTTCAATATTATTAATCTAGTTTTATCTCAATTTAGTTACTGTGTGCCTGTTTACCATCCTGCTCTTACTGTGGCTACATCAAATAAAATACAGAAATTGCAAAATTCTTGCCTTAGACTTATTTATGGTGTTAGAAGGAATGAAAGAATATCTCATAAATTAATTGAAGCATCGTGGTTGTCAATGTATAATCGAAGACAGCTTCAATCACTAATTTTTTATCATAAAATCATACGTGCAAAGCATCCAGAATATCTGTATCAACGGGTACGTTATAGATCACAAATTCACAATCGCAGTACACGTTTTAATTGCCTCCTTCACCCTCCGCAACACAGCCTTTCATTTTTTGAAAGAAGCTTCACCTACCATCTCTACAAATCATACAGTGGGCTTCCGCCTGGTTTTTCAGAATTAAGTTTGGGCACTTTCAGGCAACAATGTTTTGAGTGGGTGTTCGAACAGCAGTGTGGGGGCGGGGCGCGTTAGGGTGCGTTGTCGTCGGCTCATCGCAGTTTAAATTTTGTTTAAAATTTGTTTAACATTGTTTTCTTTTATATTCTGCATTTATTGTGACGTTTTTTTTTGGGATCTTTTGGGGATATTGGGATTATAAGTAGGATATCATGTTTTAATTTTACGCAAGGTTAGATGGTAGAGCGGATTGCTGGGATGTGATCCTGGCAAAACTGAATCTCGCCTTGGGGTTACCTTAGCACACATAAATATATACTTTTATTTAGTTGCATAAGATCAATAGTTATTATAGTGTACACTTTTTAATCATTAGAGCCCTTATGCTGTAATTATTTTCGAAATGGTAATAAAGACGTATTATTATTATTATTATGTTGTGCAAACCACTGTTTTGTGAACTTAGAAGCGTGGATCGCCGCATTATCTTGTTGAAAAAGAAAGTTTTCCTCTAAGAATTCAAGCGGATTGTCGATTAATTGTGTTTCTAGTATTTCCACATATGCAGCAGAGTTCATTTTCGTAGTAATCCAAACAATAGGAAATATACCCTGAAAGCAAAATGCATCCCAGATCATTACCGTGCCTCCTCCAAAGTTCCGATTCATTGACACTTCTGTGCTTTTTCGTAAATCGCGCCAGTAGCATTGCCAGCCATCAGGACCATCCAAGTTGAACTTGTTTTCTCCTCTGAGAAAACTACTCTTTCCCATTCATGATCCCATTCATGGGATATACCTTTTGGCAAACGTCGACCTAGCTTCGATGTACTTTACAGTAAGTTCCGGTTTACCTAATGTTTTGCGCCATTCTAAATGTTCATTACTTTGCAAAATTTGGCGTACACGTCTCGTCGTAACGTCAAGTTGTAATTGAGCGCGAATCTGGGAAGCAACCATGTGATTTTCTGTTGCCAGCCTAAAAATTGTCCCTTTGTCGCGGCTACTAACGATCGATTTTCGACCAGTTCTTTTAATAGATCCATACCTCTCCCCTAATTTTAAATACGAATTAACACCATAATGGCTTCTATTAATCTGCTTGGCAATCTTCCTGTTAGACACACCATTTTTGTATAAAGCATCAATAACACACTTCTCTTCATGAGATAACTGTATTCCCCTCGGCATATTGAGCTATCTAATGATAAAAACGACCGCAAACTAATAAATGAGGTCCGTTTCCTTAAATTTGGTCTTACCTGGAAGTAGCACGGCAGAAATTTAATTTAAATAACGTAAATCTCTGTCTTGATGGATAACTCTTTCCACCAAGAAATGATAGCTTATACCTAAAAATCAAATAAGACAGTGCATTCTTTATTATGACTATCTGATATCTGCACAGGTGCTGTGAAACATGTCGGGACACGCATAAAAGCAGACGGCGTCATTGTTTTAATGATCGGTCATAGACTACATGATGTAATGCCAGTGGATTTATAGCAATTTCCTCTAGTTCAAAGGCATCTTAACATAGACATTTGTTACTAATAAGTTGTCTTTAAGTTAAAATAGAATGACATGTTATCTGTATTCAATTCGCCAGCAGTATTGTATAATAACTATGACAACTACATTCTAGGGAATTCCATAACGACTATAGCAATTAGATAGTCCAAGAAGTTAGTCCAAGAAGTACATGGACATATAAAACAAAATCTAGATTAATATACGTGCAATATAAATGACAGGAAAGATAAAGTGGAACATGTAATCTCTGAGATGTATCAGTCGCGTTAGAATAGCCCAACTCTTTAGGTGTATATATCTCTATCATTATTCTAAATTCTGATTTATATAAACGAGTTCTCGAGCATGTAGGCGAATAGCCATTGTACGATTCAAAATAAGGATTACCATATCTGAAGATCAGTCGTTAAGAAACCATTTTAGGATATGTATATAATCTTTACATCTCTATTCTGTGCAGATTTATTTTCATTATGCTCTATCGCGCTGTTTAATCTATTGTACGAAGGGAGAGAGTTGATAAATTAAATCTTTGTAATATCATCATTTGACATTCACCTACGTATATATCATAACTGTTACTTTGAAATAACAATCTATCGCAAAAAATAAATCGGCGAATCTCTAGCAGGTATACCCAAATTCATGCTGATTGAAACAGATTCGCTGAAGGCCGATGAAAAACAAATGATGAAAGAAAAAAATGCCGCCGCAGAAACGCGTCACTGTATTACTTACCTTTCTCCCGCGAATTGGCACCAATTAAGTCGGCTTTTACAATTTCTGGGCGTGATTATTTATCGTGTCTTTCCTTGCGAATGTTGTTTATATGAACGCATGCGACCCGCGCCATTAAAAAATGAGTTTCGGATGCAATTCAAAGAGTATGTATATCTCTTCATCAAGGAATCAAAGTTAAAAACTGTCAAATCATTCAACGAAATTAATAAAACATCGTTATGATCCTTTATAATTATTTATAAAAATATTTTTATTTGCCATCGCTGTCCGAAACTTGCAAATTAACATCTACGAAAGGAATCTCTTAATTTAGTTGGCACGTTTGGGTCATGGACAAAGCGGTTTGCTTAAGATATTCGAGTGTTTCTCTCGCGTTTTCTTAGCCGGAGGCGATGTTGAGGAGTAATTAGTTATACAACAGGACGACAGTCCAATTACAAGCAGGTATAATCACTCAAAGTGATGTAATTACTTTATAAATTTTGGGCCCAAATTTGTACTATGAGTTAATATTGTCTTAAAATTATAGTGTGGAAACCACTTACGGAATAAAAATATTTTTTTTTTAGATCTCCCTAATGAACTGATTTCAATGACCTATAAACACTTAAATAATAATTTCCAGTATAGAAGTCAAGTGAAGTTGCTGATATCTTTAATCAGAAGTATCCTGAATTGCCCAATAGTTCGCAAGGAACCGTCTCTAAAATTCATTCACAGTTTAGAGAACTTGGACATGTCCGCTCGATAAACAGAAAATCCCATTTCGTGGACGGCGATGTTAAAATAAACATTTTATTATTAAGTGTTGCACAGAATTAGCCATCCAACTATTCAACAAAAACTTCATTCCTCCATAATATGATATTTCTGCACGAATTAACCGAAGACGATCCAGCGCTGGATTCTGTCTTGTTTTCGGATGAATCAACTTTCATGCAGTGGCGGCTTTTTTTTTATAAAGGAATCTTGGATCTTCTGTCATTTTTGTGCACATGAACTCGCAATAGGCCTCATCACCGAGGCGTAAGCCTTGTACAGTTATTTCACAAAAAGGATGCATTTTGTGTTTTTTTAATATCCTATGAATTGAAGTTCTTGATATGCCCAATTCCAGCGCTGCTGCTGGAATTGAACTCCGCGGATAAGCTTGAAAATAAGCCAAAACATTCACCTCGTTAGCTTCATTATCTATTACTGACTTTCGGTGATTACGAGTTGTCTTTACACTCCCAGTTTCCAAAAACCGAGCTTCGATTCTTGCAAATTTTCCAGGAGTCATTGCTGGTAAGTCCGGACATCGCTCGTTAAATAATCTATATGTGCGTCTGACAATTCGTTCACATTCACCGTGCGTATAAAACAAATTTAGCAAATCATTATTCGAATATTCTTCAATATTCTCCATTATTAACTGTATTTCATAGAATTAGCAAAATAGAATTGTACTACTTTGACATAAAATCAACAACTGTCAAGTCACTTGTTCTAATTCCTCTTATAATCAATGCTTACTGGATACGATTTTGTAGTTTTATCAGATTTTAGTAAAAAATATTGACATAACAAGAAAACCGTTGTAAATAGGTATAGGGAAAGTCATAGCGAATCGATGCAGAATTAAATTCTGCATCTGATCATCCAATAATATACAGGGTGTTCCATTTGAAAAAAAGAACTTTTTCAACTTTGAAGATTTTGTAATTGGTCATGCAGTTTTGGACATCCTAGAAGTGTTTAACACCAGTCGAAAATGGGCAAAAGATACTATGTTGCAAATAACGCTACATCTTTAAAAATTTTCAAAAAAATCAAGATATCTAAGCAGCAGTTGAAAATAGGTATAGGGAAACCTATTAGAACTCATCATAAAATTTTCTCAGGAATTTAAATGTATTCCATTTAAAATAAGAAAGTTTATGGCGACTTCCGGTATAACCGGAAGTGGTAAGACCCTGAAAATATTTTAAAACGAAAGAGAATCTTGAATAGCCCCGGATTCCAAAAATTCAGAGTTCCAGGTTTTTTCTAATCTCGGAAACTTCTAACGAACGGCTACCGTGGGAAACCCTGTATATAGAGTTTTCCATCTGCAAAAATGATTTTATTATTCCTAACAAGCTTACGGATCACTCGGTGTACGTAAAAATATTTTCAAAATGTTCAAAGCTGTTACAACAATATATATTGCAATTATGAAAATTTTAATTCAGTTGACAGTTACCTAATAAATGAATGAATGACTTTGCCAATTAAAAAACTCGCCCTGGTACAGTTTCTATTATTGTTTTTTGACTAGTAGAATTTCATCTTGGTGTTTATATGATCCCCGTTACTACCATATTTATTATATACATATAAGATAACCTTCAGGACATGCTATAAACATACAGAAGTTTCACACGGCTTTGCGAGGATTACAGAATTTATTTTTAGGCGGAAAATGTTTTCATGCGAGGCGGAAGATACCTCCTCAACGCGTGCGAGTCTATATCAGTTTCGAATATTAATATCACTGCCCATAAAATTTAAATTTTGTTTATCGTATTTGCAGCATATACACCTGTGCCTTTTTTTGTACTCTTCTCTGCCGTTATTTATAGCAACAATAACATATTTACAGCCTCATTTACACGTGAAATTAATGAAGATTTATAACGTTTGGTACACACATCTAGACGGATCAGGTGAAATGAGATGTTCTAAAATATAGTCAAAGCTTTGCAATACTACATCAACTTGGCACTGTGCCCTTTCTTATAATCTGTAAAGTGCAGTTAGATTTATGGTGTCACGAAAGCCGAAACGTTTCCTGTTTATTCTCTTTGCTTCTCTATTCCTATAGAATGTGTTTAAAAAACAAATTAAGATCGGAATTAATTTAATGAGTTGCTATTTATAAATAAGAATATTAGTTATAATTAGTTTAATTTCTAAATTTCAAAAAGAAATTTCATATACCACAGATGGCACCCCATAGAGATGATAGAGTGCTGATATTGAACTCACAACTGCCATCAATCGAAATGCGCCATTTTGAAACACAAACGTCATCAATGACGTCGATACCATGGCGGATATTCAAATAAATAAAGTTAAGGATATATTAATAAATTTTAATAGCACTTGCAATTTGCAATGATAATTAGTAGCATATGTTAGATTTTATCTTATGTATTTTATATGCCATTGTTTTTTTTTATGAAAGTTGTGGACAACTTAGAACCATAGACTGTTTCTAAACTTACGATGAACTGGTAACATATACTTCACTCGCTCTCAGGTTTAATAAGAGAGAAAAGAAAAAAATTATTTCAGCGCCATATAAAAATACGTAGGAAAAATCTAATACAAGTTTCATGAGATCTTCACGACTTGTCATAACAATCCAACATTGTATGTTGTCTTCAGGAGTAAATAATATACTGCAGTAGTTGTTGTATAATTTATTGATGATTAAATAATATCAGTTTACTTAATTCCTTCCTTATTGATTTGCCTTGTATTTTTTCTGTAAACTTATGACTCACAACACCAACTATTGAGCACTACAAAGTTGCAATTAAAAATTTTATTTTTCCCAGTATAGGTAAACAACAACAGGTGTCCGTTTCATTTACGTCAAATAGGCAGATTGCTAGAATTTTTTTGCACTGAAATATGTTTTATGTACGTCGTGGAATGTGCTCTATAGTATTCAAGGTTCATCGTTCAGGGTTATCTTACTGTAATAAATCATTAGTGAAAATTGTGAAGAAGTGTGATTCATTTTGTGTTTCGTATTAATATAAGGCAGTACCTAACTAAATCACAGTATATACATTACTGTTGCCGTGAGATATTTATGAATGAATTTTTTGATTTTCAATGACCTCGCTGGATAAGATGAAGTGAAATTTAAAATAACCCAAGACTATACTATAATCAAATCGGTTATTGGAGAAAGGATAATGCGTCCACCTTTTTTGGAAATTTATTTTAAGGGTAAAATACCTCCTTATTGGTGTCTAACTCCACCTTTGCAGGAAAAAAAAATTTGTTACAATGCACAAAACAGGCAGTTTAAATATAAATGCTAAAGGTAATGTCCATATAATGAAAGTTTTCTTTATTTTTTCTGAAATTGTGTTTTCGTTGACATAATTTGTGTTGTAAGGCAAGAAAATTGTCAACACGACAATTTCTTCAATATCATAAGTAGATTAGATGTTACAACTGTGGATTGCATAAAGGATAATTCAGAAAAGAAAAATAATTTATTGTTTTTGAGATAGGAGGCATGACTTTATATTTCAATATAGCTGTTAAGTATGAACATTTAACTCGGTTTTGAAAAATGAAGGGAATATTAAGAGAGAAAAAAAACATAATATAAATCGATTCAAATACCCTTCATGAACCCAATTCTATTAACAACTGGTGATGAAATGTTAGAAATGAAACCGTTTTTTTTTTTTAGCTGCTTTATTTGGGTAAATACTGGCTCTCATTAAATTCGATGAGATCACGTATTCACCCAAACAAAATATCGAAAGAAAAATCTATTTCATTTCTAATATTCCATCAACAGACAGACACCTTAAAATAACTATCTAAAAAAAAAGATAATAGTCTCCTAAACAAAGCAACAAAGGGAACCTGAGTCACCGCGATGCAATCGTCTCTCGCTATTCAACTAGTCTGTGCAGCTAAAATTAATAATTATGCGTTTTCGTACCAGAAATACCAACAGCAAACGAGGATTTTCCATCTCTGAGAAAACGCCGACGAATTCAGTCTACTGCTATTGTATACCTTCTCTTGTGCTTATGTTGCCGCGTGTTTTAACCATAGACTGATCGACCGGGTAGATCAGTCTGTTTTTAACCGCGAGTATGACAGGACGCTACCAACAATCGCGATTTATTTCTTCTCCCAACTGTTTCGCGAAGAGGAACCTTATAGTTTAGAAAATGCAGTAATGATAACTTAATAGGCATTCTCCATCTGCGTTTTCGTGCTTCACTAAAAGCGACTGCTGACTGAACGATGTTTTAAGTTTTAAGTGTGTATGTTATGTCAAGTGTTGTGTAGATTTATTTTATTTAACTATAGTGTTTGTGCATTTATATAGTGAGTTTATTTCCAAATTAGGAATATATATTTCAAATTTCGTAGGTACAAACAATTTTCTAACGTGGTTCTAGTATTTATTTATCAACACATTAGCTTTGTATATCCATATGTACTATGTAAACACGATAGCGGTTTTAACTAACATAATCGCAATTTAGAAGCCAGTATGAACGAGTTTCATAACCGCAGAATAACATCCTGATTAAACTGATTGGATTTTGAACTTGGAGGGACCCGAAAGCGATTCTTGATATTTCAACATTATAGCTTTAAATCATCAAACAACTTTGTATTCTCCTAACTTCTGTAGCATACATAGTTTAGCCGAGCCGAAAGATCTTACAGTGCTTATCATATGGTTATGTCCTTGAATTTTGTTTGTATAAACTTGTGGGGAATTAAACATTAAAATTTTCAGATCAGCTATAAGAATTCCTGCATTGTTTGGAATGTTCATATTTCTTACCAGTCACTCGTGAATAAAAATGATAAAGATGAAAGAATTTTATGGATGTTTTTGTGTTCCGATTAATCTTCTTTTTATAAACATTATCGTAAATTAACGCGATTTATTTTTGCAGCCATACTGCGATATTTAACTCGCATTGTATATTGAGTAGATTACCAAGTATTTACTTATATGTAAATTATTTATATTGACTCGTAAATATAACAGAGGAACTGTTTATTTAAATGAGGAAAAATTTAATTTGAATAGCGTTAAATTAGATTAGCATCAAGACCATTTCAACCTTTTAAGAACGTTATATTGTGGATATATATACTTTTTCGTATTGAAATAAAACATCCAAATTCCTCAACTGAAATAATTTGTATTCCTTTCCGTTTTGAGTAGTAGTAGTCACAATATATCTTTTTTCTAATCACATGACACGTGCATATCTACAATATAACACCTAAGAAATACTTGAATGTTTAATTTTGACATCACAACAATGTTACCTGCAGGAGGCTCTATTAAAACTTGACAGGGCATTGTTAGGTGGTCCTTAAATAGTTAATTCTGATACAACAGTCAGTTCCTAGCATATACTATGTATATGTTAGCAATCATAAAGCCGATATGAATCGACCGGAATGACAAACAGAATTCAACGTTTTGATCCGTCACGATAAAAAGTTATTGTTTGAAATCTCTTTTCATCTAACTTAATAATACTGATGAGAGCACTTAGTTAGGATATTTTATTATTGCGTTCGATAAATATTTGTCTAAAGTAAATTCTTTTGTGATGCAGGGAAGAAAAGTATAATAAAAGTATCGATCCAGTACGCACTTTGAAACACTTTAGCAAAGGTATGATCTTCAACAGTAAAACTGAACTAAATCTAAGAAGACATGATACAATGATGACACTTATGGTTGACTGCCATGGTTTTTTTTTTCACTCTATTAAGCAGACTCGCCCAACCCATAGTCACTGATAAGGCACGACAGCCTTCAAGGCTTATTGTGCTACGTCTGTGTATTCGAGCCACCCGCTTTAAGATGGTGGTCCCCTCCACTAATCGGTACAAGTCCCTCACCGAGTGACTAAAGTATGTCTGTGGGTCTCTTTTCGGTCTCCCAAATAAGCTAGGCCTTTGGTTAGGGTGTGGTTAGGGATCTACGCAATCGTACAGCAAGTGATCCACTGTCTCCGGTTCTATCATGCAAAGTCTACACTTTGGGTCGCCTTCAAACAATCCAATTTTATGCAGGTGTTCTTTCACCGCGGCATGTCCGTTCATTAAGCCCGTAATGATGCAGAGCTGTTTCCTACTGACTTTTCCTACATGATTTTCCTATAAAGGTTTTGCCATGTCTTATATTGGGGTTGAAAATGGTGTTTGCAGGAAATTTTGCTCACCCCCGATTCGATCGGTTACTGGGGGTGTCCCTCAAGGGTCCATTCTGGGTCCGACCCTTTTTTTATATATATATCCTTGACATGTCCTCTGTACTGTGTTCCTGTGTTGCTTATCAGTATGCGGATGACCCGTCTTGCTTAATAACGGGATCTAGCACTGCGATTTTGTCGCAATTATGAAGTTCTACTTGGCATGTGTTTAACCACTTGGTGTCGTAATAACAGATTGCATTTCAATACAGGTAAATCTACGGCTTTATTTTTCAATAGTGCGGATGAGAGTATTTATTTAAATTTTAATAACAAATCGATACCGAATACTAGTAAATTTAATTTCTTTGGAATTTGGAAATATTGATTGTCTACTGACATGGGGGTCTCATATTCAGGATTTAATTAAAAACTTTTAATACTTTTTATTTAGTAACGAATTAACTTGCTTAAATCAGTAACCACCGATGTTTTGTTATGTTATTATTATGGGCATGTGTATCCAAGACTGAAATACTGTATTCTAGCAGGGGGTGCCTCTTCTACTTTTTGTCAGAGTTTTTAGGGCACAAAAGAGTATAGAACAGAGGGCAAAAACCCCGCTTTTTCGAATGCTAGGCGTTCTATCATTACCGGCTATTTATTTGTTTGAACTTGGTATTTTGGCGCGTCAAAATATTCAGAATATTGATAAAAACTCTCCAAATGATAACGTTATGTCGATCAGGGGTGCTGAACTGTTTTTAATACCGCGGCATCGAACATCCATTTTTGAGAAATCATCCAAATACAGAGCCATTAAGGTCTACAATCAACTACCCGTACATATTAGGGATTTACAAAGTTTAAAAAGGTTTAAGAGCTCACTAAAAAGTTGCCACATGGAGAAATGTTTCTACTCCTATGAGGAGTACCTTGTGAGTCTTTTATTTTTAACATTTTAACGTGTCAGATGTGTCTTTTGTTGTTTTTGACAATGCTTGATATCATTTTTTCTGATCCATAAGCAATAAATAGTATTATTACATCGTATATGTTTCTCCAGTATTCTAGCTGCTTGGTTTGGACCCAGTCGCCTATATATTCCCGGGCGATTGCCTTGTAATCCGGAAAAAAGGTTCTGGGCCGTGCATTTTCATCTCTGATCATCTCTTTTTGCGAATTCGTCAGCCTTTTCATTGCCGTCGAACCCTTGATGGCCTAGTATCCAAGTCAAGAAGACCTTGTTCCGGTCCGAGAGCTCAACAAATTTAGAGACACTCCCTTACCAGCCTATGGACGACACTTTCCTCCTTAGTAACAACATAAAATCAATAACAGTGTTGATCCTAACCATTTTCTTTGCTGAAATTAATAAGCAGATATCGTTCTGCATATCTAATTCTAAATTCGACTTCTATAGCAAATAATAGAGAGCAAATATTGAGAATGATGGCTAACGCAAAAAAGAGGTAAACGTGTACACACACGACAAGGATGCAATTAACCTGGATTTTCGCGACCGCCAGCAGACCGGCCCGCTTTTCATTCGCTAGCCAATAATAATAATCAGCGATATGTTCTTTGCCCGTTTTCGACGTGGGGGATTGCAAAACCTCGACCCGTGTGAGAGTCGGTCCGAGAATGGGTTTTGCCATTATCTTACCGTCGCACAAACAAACACGCCTATAATTAATTGTTCTCTTCTATACTGGCGAAAATATTGCTAACGTTCTCTAACACAGTGATAAAATAGACAAGGACATTTGTACATACGTATATATGTATAGTATTTAAATTGCAAACAACTTCTACCCAATTTATGCTAATGAAGGTTTGTTTGTAATTTGCCAAGATAATTAGTTGGTAAAATTGTAGGTAACGTAATAAATAACGTAGACGCATATTAGATGCACATGTTTTTTTATACCACGTATTGCATTGCTGTCAAATCATATCCGCAAAAGCAGAATTCCGTTTTTGAAATAGGATATTTAAGACAGTAGTTGTAGGTATTCTCGAAAAAGGGACTATAAATTCTAGTAAATATCAAGAAATTTTTCTTTGGAATTACAAAAATATATGCATACATATTTCCAAAGGTCTTTTAATTCTCTTTAGGGCAACATTTCGCCGCGAAAATATCCTAGTGATTAACAAAAATAAGGAAGTTATTAAAAAACAATACTACACCAGGATATGACAAAATACCTACAAAGATATTAAAACAAACCAGAAATAAATTAGCACCAATATTAGTCAAATTAACCAACAACATTATAAAAAGTGGACATTACCCTGAGTCCTTAAAACGAACAATAATCATCCTATTCATAAAAAAGGCAACAAGACAAAGAAAGAAAATTATCGCCCAATATGTCTACCCTCCACATTAAACAAAATATTAGAAAAAAGCATACAAATACAACTAAGTGAATATCTATCATGTACTAAAACATCATACATAAAAATCAATATGCTTTTCAAAAAAACTCGGGAACCATATCTGCTACAATTGACTTAATAAATAAAATAAAGAATGAAACAGAGAGAAACAAGACGGTAGTAGTACTTTTTCTAGATATGAAAAAAGCGTTTGACACTATCTCCAAAACGAAATTAGTCGAAAAAATTGATGCTCTGGGGATAAAGAACGCAAATAGACACTTAATAAAAACATATTTATCAAATAGAGAACAAACAACAATAGTCAACAAAATAGAAAGTCTACATCTACAAGCAGAATATGGAATCCCCCAAGGAGGGAATATACCACCGATATTGTACATAGCCTATACAAATGACATCCTTAATTTGAAGATCCACGGAGAAATATATGCATACGCAGATGATGTATGCTGTCTATGTCTTGCTCAAGCAAGAACGACGAACAGTTGCAGCAACACATTATAGGAAAAAATAGAAGATTGGTGCTATAATAATCTAATAACGATCAATGAGAGCAAAACAGAGTATTTACAAAAAAACCATATAAACCCACTTTTAACATCAAGATTAAAACACAAACCATAACTCAAACCTGCCAAATAAAATATCTAGGAACCATACAAAATAACCTAAAATGGGATACCCACGTAAAAAAATTGATAAAAAGAAACACCATGATTGTAGCAGGAATGCAGAAAATTAAAGACATAGTACCAGAATATCTGAAGAAGTCTGTATATCACAGCACCTTTACGTCCCATATTAGCTATCTAATAAACATATAGACCCATACAACTAAGCAAAATTTAAATAAATTACAAAGACAGCAGAATAAGATACTAGAGACACTGTATAACATGGACAAATGGACACCATCAAAGGACGTTTACGAGAAGACGCAAGAACTAAATTTACAACAATTAATAACATTCAGAAATCTTCTTACAATACACAAAATCGACAACAAATTAATGAAAACTGATTGCAAATTCACACCTAATACAGAAATACACACACACAAAACACGAAGACATTCACACCTAAGAACAGAAAAAAACACAAGTTACAAATATGAAAAATTTCCAACACCTGATGCGATCAAAACATACAATAAACTACCAAAACACACAAAGACACTAAAACACGTTCAATTTAAAAGCAAGATAAGGATGGAGGTATACCGGCAGTACAACATCTAGGAAGGACCAAACGGCTAAACCAACGACGCCTTCGATACCGTTAGTTCGAGAAGAGTGCACCATCTCGTATGCTCGGATGAAGAATGAAGGTGGAAAAACAGTGCATCGCAACGCTTGCTATACAAGTTGGAATTTTTTTTTTTTATGCGATTAGATACTATTCATCCCACAGCTTCAGTAAGAGAAATTGGAATAATCCAGAATTGGGAATCCAGAGATGTTGGAAAGAGTAGCAGGAAAGACTCTGAGAAGAGCAGGAGAATGTCTTGTGGATAATGTCGGAGATATTGAATAAGCTTTGGAGTAATTGGATATGATAGATGTCAATTACCTTAAAAAAAATTATAAAAAGTTTTTTAACACTGCGTCTTGATTTCTTAATGGATTTTAAAAGTTTTAGCACAAAAAATTTCAGAAAAAAAAATCCTGTATAAAAACATCGATATGCTTTGAAATTTTGAGGGAGACACCTAGAAAAAACATCGGATTTGAATTATTTCTCATGATGACAATGCAAACCAAAAGCAATTTATGAGAGTCACAGCGACCTATATAGTTTCGGTTTCAAAATTTACTTGAAACATACCTACTTTAAAAAGAAAATGCGGATGGCTTCATCATGCGCATGTTCCAATATAATTATAATAAACTAAATATAAAGTCTGCAACCTCTATTTTTATTATCGATTTTTCTCAGCGTAAAAATTTAATATATAACACAGAAACACGTGTTATAAATGCACATACCACATAAGTACACCGCATTCTTTCCTGCTGATACCGTAAGTATGCACACAATAAAATCATTACAAGATTAATTAGTATTCCCCTTAAATTTCCGATTGCAACGTAATGTACTGTTCAGAAACAGCGCACGCATAGCCTGATGGGATAACCTTGAATCGAATAACAACATTACACATTGCTCTTGTTCTAGGAATTTATCAAATCACGGATACGTTATGCAATTATATTGCTATAACAGTCGGTGAGATAACTTTGTATTTACGTTTGAACGTTGTACATATACAGAAACTAAATAAATACATGCCAATCTGTTAGCCATGCCATATTTTCCGTAAATTGCCATAGATGCCGGTCTATTCTGCTTATTATCGTGTTTAGTTTTGCCGTCAATAATGCCGAGTAATTGGGAAAAGTATCGTAACAAGAGCCGCGGTTTCGCTCTCTGTTCGTGTTTTATTAATGGAACCAACAATTGGTTAGACGCGGGGAATTTAAAACACGTAATGTCATGGTGTGATCATTAATTACACCTATATTTATATATCATCTATGCACATAGTGTTTGTAATACAGTAGAAGCCCTCTTAAGCGACCATGACGAAACCAGGCCGTAGGTCGGACAACCAGAAAGTCGGTTAAACCGAAAATCGTTAAAACCACCCCCAGAGAGAGAGAAAAAAATCGTAAATTGACATTAAATAACTCTATTAAAAGAGATATATTTTACGATCTATAAACAAGAAAGTAGTATATGTAATTCACAATCACTCACATGACAATTATTATTACAATTATAAAAATTGTACAAAATGTATGTAAATACATATGTACTAGAAAAAATCTGTGATTTTCTTTTGTTTTTAGCGTCCCATTGTTTTCTTGAATGCGTAGTCGCGCCACTTTTTAATGAACATTACATCTACCGCTGTCGATGCATTTTGTTGCTCAATGTACAGTGCAGCCAGTTGTAGAGCATTTCTCGCATGACTCAGCATGACTAACAGTGTTGCCTTCTTCTTCTTCTTCAATTTCAATCTCCTCGTCTTCTTCCTTCATAACAGCCTGTACGATTTCTTCATCTGTCAAATTTTCATTGGTCAAGTCATCATCAGCTCCAACAACCCTGCAGTTGAAGTCGTTCATCAACGATGCAATGTCATCTGGCTGTTCCAAAGGGGTTTCATCAGGATTAGAACTGGATTCAATAATTTTTTCTACGTTAGGCCATGCTTTTCTCCAAGATTTTACGAATGTTCAACTTTGTATTTCATTAAAAGCTTTTGCCACAATAAAAACAACATGTTTATGCCTATCAAAGCGTCGATTAGGCCTTTGTTCTCCAACTCCATTTTAGCCAAGATTTTAGCCTAGCTCTCTCTAGCTTATTAAAAAGGGAGTCATTCCAACATTGAATTCGGACAAAGAAAATCTAAAAAAGTATATTTTTATTTAGAATCGCTTGATATTCCTGAACAAACAAAGGTAGAGGTAAATAAATGATGTATAATATTTATATTTCTTTAAATTTTCTCACTATTTCTTAGGTAAATTAATCTGCCCATCGAAGGAGATACGATATATTTGCCAGTTCACTGAAAAACAAATTCGGAAAGTAATGGTCTTGAGAGGAAACAAGATTCCACAAGAAGAGAACTTCCTAACGACTTTTGTTTATTTACTATCAAGTCATATTCCCCAAAACATTTTTCTAGTTTATCCCGTCATTTGTTAGATATGTCACCTCTGGAAGAAACTCGTGTGTCAATTTTAAGTAAAACCAGAATATCGTCTTATAGCAAAATTAGATTTCATAATTTAGCGAAGAAGTTTACAGAAAAAAATACAAGGAAAATCAATAAGGAAGGAATTAAGTAAACTAATATTATTTAATCATCAATAAATTATACAACAACTACTGCAGTATATTATTTACTCCTAAAGACAACATACAATGTTGGATTGTTATGTTCAATATCAGCACTCTATCATCTCTATGCTTATGAAGTGTACAGAGAAAAGCTACTTATACTACTGCATTGCTGTACATCGTATATTGCGTTTATTTCTTTGGCACAAGCGAGAATAGAGATAAAAACACTTTGGCATGAGTATAAAAACACGAATTTAATATACCTCTTTCGCATGAAACAAAATAATAAACCATCACCAACACATATCGAACGGAATGCGCGATCAAAAGCTCTCCATGATGATAAGTACTGTATACATTACAATATAGTTTCTCGAAACATCGACATACATATATACATTCTTTTTATTAGACAGTAACGTTTACATATTTCAAATCCTACAGATTAAATATAGCGACCGGTTTATATAAAACTATTATGGTTTCTCTGTATTCGAAAATATTTCACAGGAATTATAGCATTTTACAATCGCGGATCGGTTCGGTGTACTTCGGCCTTCACCTTCTAAAAATATCATCGTAACAGGATAGGATCCATAAGGCGGCGTTCAATGACCAAAAGCTTCAAAAGAAATATTCCCACAAATACTGGCGATCTATAAAAATGTGCGATCTTCAAGGTTCCCCCGTGTACATATAAGCAATATAAGATTTGATGTGTTTACAACGACTAAAACTGTCGTCCATTTGCTTCGAATTGAAGGTCACTTCATTAATGCTAATTGGCGATATTATTAGCTTATGGAAGCGAATATTTTCTCTTTATTTATTTTTTTTTTCTCTCAATCGGAATTTAAGATAAAAAAAAAATCGACACGCAATCGCCCGAGTCGGTATATAATCATTTAACATTCGGACAAGATCATTAATTGCAGTTCGATACAGATACACGCACTTTATTTATCAATTAACAGCGCTACACGCGCTGAAGTTTTAAATCTGGTGGGGCAAACGCACGGACGCATTAAAGCGACAATAAGAAATCTGCAGTTAACACGTGCATACTTGATTTCGATCAGAATAAACGAGAAAGGGTAAACATAATGTATGTAGTACGAATATAAATTACACGGCTGAATGTCACTGCATTTTTTTTTTCTCTTTAGAATGCGTTTGCGGTATATTTACTTCTGCGTTGAAGTGATCTTTATTACGGATATTTTCCGGTTCAAATAAATGACGATGATCTGCAGGATTGTTACGAGAGATATTGAAGTACCACAGGGCCTCGCTACCTAAATGGAAAATCGTGCAAGTGCGGCTATGTTGTAGTATCTACCACGCAGATACGATTTATGTAGTAATTGTGGCGTACGATATTTCAACAGACATTGCTGCTTGACAACTTCTTTTCTCATAAGAGATGCTCGTTGGTCGGCATGCATTTTAGTCGGTGCTCTTAAAGATAAATAACGAATATATGAAATGAAAAACGACTCCATTACAGTTAATTTTGTAATGGATAATTTAAAGAAGAAAATGCCTGTAGTTTTTTAATAGCATTTTATAAGAGAACAATAATGATAACACATATTGATGTTTTGGTAAATATTAGAACCACGTAAAATGAGATACCTACACCTACCACGAAATTAACTTAGTGTTTTTAAAGTGAAACCAAAAACAAAGTGTTAAGAACCTTACAGAAGTGCATCTTAACAACCAGCATTTCTAATGCACTTATCCTCAAACGAAAAACCACCACAACATTCGCGTCCACACCAGACATTCATACCACCACTTTAATGAGCTGCTACAATTTCGTGTCGAGGGTCCTGCCGAGGAAGAAGACGCACCAACAGAACATGCCGGACACGGAAGCCGTCTTGTCCTTGAAGAGACTCCTACACGATCAGTCGTCGGAGTTGAGGAAGCGACAGGAACTCATAGAAGATCTGCAGAAGGAACTGCAAGAGAAAGATGCGGAGATAAAGTACTTAAAGAACGAAATAGATAAGTTCAGGCAGGTGGTCAGTCCGCTGACGCAGAAGATTATAACGAAACAGTTTTCGTTCTTTGAAGAAGGTAACGAATTTCACACTCGTGCAGTTAGCAATAACAATGTGGAGCAGAGGATTAAGAGGCAAGCCATCAGTGCTGAACCGTTGGCTTTGCAGTCTGAAGAGTTTAAGATTGAGAAAACTCCGAAGAGTGCAGAGTAAGTGTTTAAAATTTCATATATTGCTTTTTACCATCTTATACTATGTGATTATGCTAAACGAAAACCAACGAATTTATGACAATCAAAATTGTTTATATAAGTGTATTTTTATCTTTTTATTTATGTAGAATAACTTACTACAAATTATACGATGCATAATTTTCAATTAATGCCTGTAACCAAGGTCTTTATGGCATGTGTATGTCTTTCGATGAATGTTGGAATTTTAATCCTGTAGTATCGTTGGAAACGATTTCTTTTTGGTTGTTGCCGGGGTACTTTCGCCTAGGAAATTTTGAGTTTGTTGAAAACAAATGGGTGAGAACTTCTTTTTCGGTTTTTCTAAGAGTAATTGCTTTTCGAAATCATTATCTAGAAATTATTTTAAGTATCACTTTATAATTCATAAAAGTTGTTAATTCACAAAATTTAAAAGATTTATCTACAAGTTTCGTAGCGGTATATACCATTCTGAAGTACTTTTATTGTGATATAAATACATAAATTTCGAAATCTATCAATAATCAACCATTATTACGGACGTAAGGTATATCGATTTCTTTCTAACATATTACGATATACCTCATGAAAATAAATGCCAACAAACCCTTCAAATTGACGTAAATCTACAGTCGCAATCTAAAGACATACATACAAGCATGAGATGAAATGAAACAGATTTACTTCGGGTATATATGTCAAACTCCATTCCAGTTCCATAGGCTACAGCAAAATATTTAAAGATGGTGAAGGGTCACTAATGCAAATGGCAATTATATAAGTTCAAGTATTTTGTAAAACATAATCATTTTGAATTTAAAAAAAGAACACATTTTTTCTGAGCAATCTAATAAAAGCATGTTGAGATAGCCTACGTCAAAATAATTTGTATTACCTACGGTTGCTTAGAAGTAGATTTAGATAGTGACTGACGTATGACTGCGAATCCCGTCATAGACCTGTACAATATGACATGTTCCCCTGTCAAAAATGCTAATGCAAAAATTAGCATTCACCGTCACCATTATATTGTCACTTACGGAGGAATATCACCAAAGGCAAGTGGTACCCCGGGGTACCTCCTTCATCATCAACATTTACGATAAAAATCTGAAGGAGCACATCTGCATTGGAACGTACATCAAGAGCTACTGGGTGTTGACGAGCGCGGTTTGCGCCATCAAGGGCCAAACTTGCCAGGAGGTCTTGCTCATCGCTAGCGATCTAGTGTCCAACCTCAACGGGCAGACAAGGAAGGCCTTCTCGTTCGTCCTGCATCCCAATTACGACGCGGATAATAAAACCAACAATATCGCGCTGATAGAGATCTTCCGTCCGTTCTCCCTGGGAGTCGACGTGGATATGATACGCATCCCGAAACACGGGAAAACCTGGAACCGTTGCAGTTTGATCGGCTGGACGTTTTGGAGTAACGAGGACGGGATTCAGCGATATTTCGTAGCGATGTCGGTCAAAGCGAAAACTCTCTCGCAAACAGATTGCGAGGAATTGCAGCGCGACAACGCTATCCAAGGTAAATACTTGAAGGACGCGATGTTGTGCGTTTTGGACGCGCTGTGCTTGAACGAGGAAGGGGCGCCCTTGGTATGCGATGGTTTCCTCTTCGGGATCTTGTCCTATACGGCGTGTACATTCACAGTGATAGAAAGTACGGTGTATCACGACAATTGGATAGGGAAGGCTACAATGAGTGTCTCTAAGAGGACAGCCCCCATTGACATTGATGAAGATTATTCTGACGATTATGATTCGTCCGGGGCAGAGAAGAGATCTGTTTTATCTTTTGCCGTTCTTGCAACGGTAATCCTATTCTTTAAATGTAAAGAATTGTTTGTGGTGTATTAATAAATAGCTTTTATCAAAATATTTTACCTTTTGGATCTGAAGAAATGCAAAAAGGATCAATTGGTTTGGTTGGGAACTAAAATAGCTTTTTTCTCATTTTTGGATGCACGATGTCATTATAATCTTTCACTTCATTAGGTATTTACCATGTTAAACAGCATTATTTCTTGCCTTTGCAGATTACACCTGGGCTTCTCTTTGCCTACTTGCAATCTAATGAATTCGTATTGCCCTTACTAATATGTAGTATACAATTTGTTTCACTTTTCAGGAGGACACCTAAGTAACTTTTTTATTTTAAAAGCAATCCATATTAAAAATGTTATCAGTTGTGTAGGCCACAACAATGCACCTTTTTTTATGAATAGAGTTTTTATAAAGTCAATATCTAGCCAACTAGAATTAAAATAAAAATTCGTTTTCCAAGTAATGTCATACTTGGAGGAAGTCTACGACTACTGCATTGGTTGAATTTTACGATAAAATATTGGAACATATTGCACATAAGAGAACTGTGATTGCTATATTTTGTGATTTAAAGAAAGCGTTCGACTGTGTACAATATAATATGCTGATCGATAAATTACAGCAATACGGTGTTAGAGGAGTCGTTGCTGCCTGGTTTTCATCGTATCTACATGACAGAACACAATTTGTGAAAATTAGATATACCAACGTAAATGGGAAAATTGAAAGTATTCCATCACAAACTTTGCCCCTACACATGGGTGTTCAACAAGGATCTGTCCTTGGTCCTGTTTTATTCAGCTTATATATTAACGACATGGTGCTGTTTCTATCAAATGTGTACTTGACCTTGTACGCAGATCATATTTCAACTTTAGTAATTGATCGTGATGCAGAGAACATATCGAACAACCTATTACACATATTAATGCGTTGGTTCTCTGAAAACAAATTATCCCTTAGTCTAGAAAAGACCAAGTATATGATACTTCATACGAGACAAAGGCACGTAGATTTTGGGAATTTGGAAATTAATGGCAATGTACTTTCACAATCTACTGATGTAAAATTCCTAGGCATTACACTTAGCTCTGATTTATCATGGTCCACCCATTGTCAGATTCTGGCTAATCAAATATCACGCAAATGCTACACTTTCCGCTGTCTTAGATCTCAAGTAACGACTTCCTGCCTTTTCTCACTCTACTATGCTGAGGTTATGTCACGTCTGCAGTATGGTATACTACTGTGGGGACCATCTCCTGCAGCAGGACTGGTGTTTAAAGCCCAGAAAGCAGTAATTCGCAGCATAACAGGTGCACATTTCACGGATTCCTGCAGACGTATTTTTAAACAACTGCATATTTTGCCATTAGTTGCCTCTACATATTAGAAACTTGTTGTCATACTTACAAAAACAAATTCAAATTTCCAACAAATGCTGATATTCACAATCATGCTACCAGGGCCAGAGATGATCTACATGTGACAAATCGCAGACTTAATGTATCAAGACCACGAACGATAAGAGATAGCAGAACGTTCACTATATTTAGGACCAAAGTAAAAGATTTCCTTTTTGTAAATTCATTTTATTCCCTAGATGAATACTTTTCTACCTAATTTATATTCATACTTATTTTATTTTGTTTACTACACATGTGTAATTAAATTTAGTCACCGTAATTTCTTTGTGTTTGTATTATGATACTTTGCAAAATTCTTGGTAGGTATTTCTATTATAATAATTATTTTTTCTGTTATTATGGAAATGGTATTATTATTATTATTATTTGTGAACACTATTAATTATTTTATTTTCTTATAATTACTATTCTTGTCACTTAATAATTATTATTAAGTATATACCATTGTAATTAGTAACAAGTATTTTTTCTTTTTCTTTTCTTTTGACTTGTTATATACATTTTTTGTAACTTTAACCAATAAATTATCTATCTATCTATCTATCTATCTACTAGCGATTAAGATACAGCAAAAAAAGTATTAAGAAAAGTCACTCAAGAAGCTCTAATAGCAAATTTCGCTGAAAATTTTCATTTTTAAATGCTTCTACATTTTTGTACCATCAGTAGATAATAGGTTGCCATTGTAATAATAAAAATCCTGTGAAGCCAGTCACACGACAAATGTCAGTTCACTAAACAGTTTGCTTCAGTTGCAACTATTAAACTTTGCTGAGCAATGGCCGATAGACATTTAAGGATTGCTGAAAAAGTAGAAAACGTTCGAATTGTTGGTGATAATGTACGTTTTACCTGAGAGGCTGCTAGAGCGTAAACGGATTTCAAGATACGGAAATAAGGAAATTGTCAAAAATACGTGCAATATTTTAAGTGGTTGATATAGGAATTTTAACAAAAAAACATGTTTGAAGCAATAATTATACCTACATTTGGTTGTCTTACATTCTGATCTATAAGTTAATTGAAAACAGCAAAAACGTTGCTTCTGTCATATCCAAATGTCAAATCAAAACGGTCGTTTTTAGAATCAACATACTGCAGTTACTCCTTTGGCACTAGCAATCAATTTTTTTTTTGTTTCATTTAACCACATTGTAAAGCCTTATTTTTAGTTTTGAACCCAAACAACAATTTTATTTTTATAGAATCAGAGGAGAAAAGAATCACCATATATTCATCAAATTTCAATTCCTAAGAAAACACATAAACCCTGCTCGTAAAATCTTGTAAAAATTGAACCCAAATTCATTTCGATGCGAATTCATCGCTTTATTGCATTCGATATTGTCACTACACCTTATCTGTGCCCAGTAAAACCCAGCGCGGGGTAAGCAACGCCTCTTAGAGTATCACCACTAAAGTTGTGCCACACGCAGCTTTTATTGGGGTTTCAATTTTGGACCGGTGTGCGATTTAAAAAGGTTTAAATTGTCGCGTGTTTATGTGTTAATCGAATTTATTCTGTCCGAGTGTGTATTTTTCTTTTTGTTTTGTTAGTGAAATACTCCGCGGTTTTTCGAAGATTTTGATGATGCGTAGGTGTGAATATTGCCGTTTTATTACATCCAAACACTCGAAAATTTATCACCAATTAAATGGGAGCGTGAATTGGCAAGTTTTCCTTTAATTTTTATGGTTTTTTTTTTGTTTTGTGCAAGTTGGTGGTCCAATTTTTATGGGCAGTAACGTGGTACTAAATATTATTTACAGACATTCCTGGGTGTATACTCAACTTACTGCGTAAAAATCCATAATTTACTGTTTAATAACAGAAATAAGACTAAAAGAAGAAATCCAACTAAAGTTGAGTATAATAGGGAAGCCACTTTCTAAGCATGCCAGTCCCAAGCCTGGTGAAATGCGAGGGGAAGGTGGCCGGCGGTGGCGCTTCGCAATACGTATCTATCGTGAGACACTGAAAAATCGCGAATATCTCCAAAACCGTTGGAGATAGACACAATGATAAAATCGAAAGAAAATTGAATTTTACATCCATTTATGTAAAAATTGCTATACCGTTCAATTTAAAAAAGATCAAGTTATCCATGATTTTAGAGTTCGAAAATTACAGATCCCTATTTAATAACGCTGTACTGTAAACGCAATAATTTTAAAATAAAAGCAATGTGCTGTTTCATGGTTAAGCAAAAACCGAAAACCGCATCTTTCCAAGTTTCGTATTTCCTGAGGTATTTCCAAACACACGCATTGTAACAAACTTTATAAACGCGGTTTTTGAAAACAGATGGATCGGTAACTGGGGCCCTATTAAATGGCCAGCGCGGTCCCCTGATCTAGCTCCAATCGATTTCTTTTTATGGCCCTTTTTACATAATACAATATACGGATACGGTGATCAACTGCCATCAAACCTGGAGGAACTGCGCGCGAGAATTATTGAAATCAGTAATACTGCTGTCACAGCAGATATGTTAACAAATGTTCGTCGGAATTTTTATGATCGGTTGGGTTACTGTTCTTATCAAGAGGGAGGTTTATTTGAACACTTAATAAATTAATTTACTTCAAATTTTATTATTGTTTAAGAATAATATTCTCTTTTAGCTAATTGCAGGTTTATTGCATTGTTGAATACAATTCTGTTTTAAGAATTAAATATTTTATTTTCCATTATTTTATTATAGTTGCGTTTTTAGATTTTATACTTGTTGAACAATATTATTTTAGTTTTTATTTTAAAGTTTAGGAGTTCTGATTATTTATTTTTGATTTTTTATGTTGTTTATGAGGCTGTGATGAATTACTTCACTGACATGTTATCAGTGATTATCTGATGCCTCAAACAACTAAAAATATTTACTTATATCGGGAACACACTACCTCTAACAGTGCTTTTTATTTTTCAGGAATAGTATTTTCTACCACATGTAATGTTATTAATCACCTATGCTACAACATAGAACTCTAAAAGACTTTGATTTGCCTATATGCCCCAATACATTTATACGTGTAACTTATAATACGTCCGCTATCGTTTGTAAATGCCATCCGCGTGCCGCTAAGTAGGCGTGGCAATTCAAGGTGGCACGCCCATTTATAGTCGACCAGTAGTTACTAATACATGCATCGTGCTATGAACGGTTGCCACACTGTATATTAAAAATTCCTTTTTGTGCAACAACACTTCTAGTAATACAGAATGTCAAGCTTATCCCGTCTTGATAATTTCGCTTCGAATTTAAATAAAGCAGCAATTAATCATGCCAACGTCGAAATACAAATTTATATGTATACGTAGGATTTGCCAATCGTGTTAACTTTTCCAACATCACGAACTAACAGACAGTAACTTATTTTTCCTCTTAACTATTCGCACAAGTCGACAAGTCGACACGCCTCTGCTACCGATCGATCTTTGCTTGTCCTGCGATCCGCGACGTTTTACAACACGATTGCACGACTTCGCAGAATGTAGACATACAGTCTGGTGACACTACAAATGAATGAGCTATTAATTATACCGCATTAACATTTAATTAGACAGAAGTCCGGTGTAGTTGGCTCGCATATACAGATATACATACACGAAAGCGGTAGATGGGAATTAGTGATAGATGTTTATGTGTATATTTGCGCGCATAATACAAATAAATTAACGCGTTTATGTGGCTGGGTATCTCCTGATCTCGCGTGCAATAAGCATTAATGAGCCGGATAAGATTTTACCGCGAATCGAAACAGGTTTTTCTGTTCTATTGATATACACGTAATCATTATGGTATGTTCATTTATAGCTCTTCTTTCTATAATTGATATAAGGTGCATTTGAAATTTTAAGTAATATAAAAAACTGCAGAAAGAACAACCGAAAGTAATGGGAGGGGCAGCTTTCTGCACTGCTGACATAAAAATGTAAATAAAAAAACTGCAACGCCATCTACCCGGGAAGGTAAGATGTAAGATGTCTGCTAACCTTGAAGATCAACGTGATACGGATTCAGATGACACGTCGCACAGTGGGGCCAAATGAACAAAAAGCGAAAAAAACTTAATATATTTTTAAGTAATAATCCTATCGACTTGCTGATGTCATTCGATTAAGAACGAGAAATATATTGGCAATCAAGGAAGGTTTGAACTTAATCCGAGGAAAGTCACACATTTCATTATTAAAAAAGATATGTACATTGCGGAAACTCAGTTCTGTAGCTATCTTCTGGATTCAGGATTGGATTCAATTCAATATGATAAAGACAAATAAGATTGGTTAAGGAAAAGACCTGTATTGAAAAAATTAAAATAACAGGTGGCGTAAAAGTAATCCTCCTATCAGAAAATGCTATAAAGTTTGCGATTGGCCCCTAATAACAGTTCTGTTTTGACATTTGTGTAGTAAACACATGCGAAATACACGTTAATAAACAATGTTACGCTACAGTGCTCCAGAACGCGGAATATTGGTGACTATTTATTTGATCAATAATCGGTCGGTGACTTTGGCACAACGTGAATTTCGTCGCAGATTTCCTGGCCGTCCAACGCCTACTGGTGAAACACTGCGACGTTTAGCCGCTCGCGTCGAAGAGACTGGCACAACACGAGATGCTGCCAGGCGTGGCAGACCCCGGAGTAGCCGTTCTGCAGAGAATATTGCTGCTGTAGCCGAGGATGTCATGGAAGCGCCGTCGACATCGACCAGACGACGTGCCACGCAAATGGGTATCAGTCGACGGTCTTTACAGCGAATTTTGGTGCAAGATTTGAAGATGTTTCCGTACAAAGTCCAGACGGTGCATCAGCTGTTAGCTGCTGACCGCCAATCGCGTCTAACATACGCTCAAGCCATCCTTAATCACCACCAAGAGGAAGATGATTTTTCATCAAAAATAATCATGAGTGATGAGGCCCATTTCAATCTCTCAAGCGGGTACGTAAATAAGCAAAATTTACGCTTCTGGGGCACTGAAAATCCGCGTGTAACCCACGAAGAGCCATTACACCCGCTCAAAGTCACTGTATGGTGTGCTGTTTTCGCTGGAGGAGTCATCGGACCTTTTTTCTTCGAAGACGTCGCGGGCCAAACGGTTACTGTGAATGGTGAGCGCTACAGAGCAATGATCAACGAGTTCTTTTTGCCGCAACTTGATGAATTGGGATTGGAGAACATGTGGTTCCAACAGGACGGTGCAACGGCACACACTGCACGTGCCACCACCGATATGCTGAAGGATGCATTTCCCGGGCGCCTAATCTCCCGTTTTGGCGATTTGCACTGGCCAGCAAGATCGCCTGATTTGACCGCTGCAGACTTCTTTTTGTGGGGCTTTTTGAAGTCGCGGGTTTATGTCAACAAGCCTCAGACTCTTGCAGCTCTTAAAGACAATATCCGTCAAGAATGTGAGGACCTATCGCCAGAAGTTTTGACCAAAGTGATGGAAAATGCCATAAAAAGGGCTCAAATGACAATCAACTGTGGCGGCGGGCATTTACATGACATCATATTCTCGACTTGATGTAAAAAAATTAAAAGACCAAATAAAAATAATCCACAAGAAGAATCAAAGTTTTTCATTTTTTTTTTAAATTGCAGCCAAAAAACATCGGAAGGTTATTTTTGCGCCACCTTGTATTTAGACTTAGTAACAAATACAGATATATGATAATAATCTATTAATTGATAAGAACAACCTTCTGGGAATTTTAAATAAATAACTAATATATCTTTTTTAGTTCGGGTCTTTATTCGGATTTGTTTGCATTTTATTTGCGATAAATCATTCATTTCTCATGGAGGAGCGTTACAAATGACACACTTGCTTGATGTTGTAATTCCCGTTACAGCTTGGGCTACCTTCCCATTCAACATTGTGAAGATTAGATTAATACATATTTAATCGCGCCAAAGTTTAATATCTTAAGGATATTGTTTTCCAAAAGTAACGGGTCACCCTAACAACTCTTCAGTATGGAAGATAAGTGATATGAGCTGAGTAAAGGTTGTAGCGATTGAAGTGACCCACCTTGTGACGATGAACTCGTTTTTAATCTGTTTCCATGTAAAATCGTAACGATCCAACGAAGAATGTCGAATTTTGCGCCCATTCAAAATCCGCGGTCAAAAATACGAATTTTTATTCGCACAATACGAATTGATTTTGAAAATTGCGGTTAAGGCTACAGTCGAAGTTGTCAAAAAGCATCTCAATCTTCAATGACTACAACTTTTATTCGTATCATTTTCTTTGAAACTTCAATACCGAAAAGTTATTAGGGTAGTTAACCACTTACTGTTCAACCAAAATGTTGTCTAAGCCAATGTTACTTTTGAGCACGATTCCTTTATTATGTGCTAATGTTATTTTATAAAAATCTATGTCTAAAGATTTGACATCCTGGACTAAGAAAAGAACGTCTGCTTCAGGAGTTTGAGCGCTGTAAACGTTCGCCATTAGGGTTGGCTTCGAATTCCCGTGAAATTTTCGGCTATATGCCCAAGATTACAAAGTTTCACATCGTTTAATTCACCTAAATATGTGGCAATACGATTTAAAAAAATGGCTGTAAATTCATTGTTTTATTGCCTCGTCATCGTACAGACTTCATTCAGAATAATGTGCGACCAAATCGAAACACCACATGATTTTTTTTTTAGAAGCACCGGCGAAGAGTTGCCTTCTGTTTTAGTTTTTAGTTCATGGATTAGTGCATCGCGTTTTTACACCAGATAAAGACATAAAACACCATTAACGGAATCATTAAAAGGATAATAGTAAGGTGAGGCGAGATCATTAGCCGTTAGCTGGCCGCTCCAGATCACCCATAAATTCATCATAAAGTCTACTTAATGCGACGATTGTCACATAAATTATCCACCGCATGCCACAGATACGCTACAGACGGCAATTTTTCATAGCAAGGTCGTGCTACATCTCAGCAGCGGGGGGTAGAAACTACTAATTGCTTATCATTAAACGTCAATTAAGTATTATAATTGCCATCCGCGAATCGGTGGTTTACGGTCAGTCGAACAAGATTTGAAACCCAGCAATAACCTCCACTGGTAGTCGTTCCGTCGGAATAGTAATTAGGCTTGGGCATTGGTCGCGAAATAACGCGCGCTAAAAAAAAAACTAGCCGATAATGATAATTATGAGTTGCGAATACATGGCGGTGTTTCGCGAATGCTAACGATGCCCAGAGGTGCAATTAAAGCTTACCAAACTAGCCAACTGGTTGGAAAGAATATAAATGTTGTATACATAATATGTGATATTGTCTATTATGTAAAAGCAATTTACTATACTGTCTAAATATTCACGTTGTGTATCTATTATATGTGTGCAAATTCGGTTCGAGATTCAGGTCAGTGGCCTTCTAAATATTTTCGATGGGAATTTCATACATTCCTTAGGATGATTAGGTTATAAAAGCATAATAATAATATTGTAATAATGAGAGTAATTAGTATTTTATTGCTGCTCTAATTATGCCCTCTCAATTATTTTGTCAGGAATCCTCAGGGAATCTTGTCCGTGCCAGTCCATTGAATGGCAGCTGAAGATTTTTTTAACCTTTTATGAAATAACAGCGAAAAATATGATTTAAAAAAAAATTAGTCGCTCAAACATATGATGGTGCATCTGTTATGGGAGGGCATTTAAATGTTTACAAAGCAAAATAAAAACAATTGCACCTCCAGCTCTTTTTGTACATTGTCATGCTCATGCCTTAAATTTAGTTTTGAGTAAAGCTTGTAATATAAACAAAGAATCTACAGGTTTCTTTTCTAATTTAATTGTTATTGTTTTTAGAGTTTATTTTTAAGTTTTTATTACCTTTTTACCTATCACCTCATAAATTATCCTATCCAGGCAAGATTTCACTCTCACCTCTACGTGGTTCTCGCTAGACAATAAATTATATTTTATTTTAATTTTTTTTTTTTTTATTTTTATTCTACACTTACAATGCTACAATAATAACTATAAAAGTATAATTTATTGACCGAGAAGGGTTACTTAGGCTACAGTAGCCTCCCTTGCACAAAACGTCACGAGCCGCCACTGGTAGCTAACAAACAAAATCAATGTCATCCCACCTAATATTACACAACATTCTTTCGTTATTTTCAGAACGAGAGAGCTGATTAAAGGTGCCATCCTAGAAAATGATTTCATGAAAAACCTGGAGATAACCCAAATCAGAGAAATCGTCGACTGCATGCACCCAGCCCATTACGAAGAAGGCAACCTCATCATCAAAGAAGGCGACGTCGGTAGCATAGTTTACGTCCTAGAAGGTCAGTAGTTTCTCCAAACAATATCCCAGATTCCAATTAGATTACAACATCCAAAACATATGTATGTGATAATATATTCCGTTAACGCTAATCAACAATTTGTCCAGAAGCAAGCATTCGCGAAACATCGAGTATAATTCGGTTACTTATAAATTATTTCATTATGACACAGGCAGGAAATTTGCAAAGATGTTTCGCAACTGCGTTGACGGCTACTTCAAAGCCGCTTGCTTGATTATGAATAATAGTGGTATATATGTACCTAGTTCTTAAAGGGGTTTCTACTGCACACATTTCTATAGAAATCTTGTCGCCGCACGTTGAGTTTATTATCAGAATTTATCGTGTTGGCACGTGATTGTGACTCCTCCAAGATATCTGGCGGATATTTATTTGGCAAGTGAGAAAACAAATGATTCGTCACTCTGTTGAATCGCAACAGTATTTCATTAGTTTTGGGGTTATACTGGCTAAATTCATTATTAAGTTATAAAGGATAGAATACATAAATTAATAAACCCTGAAATTAATATAACACACAAAATTTAATTGCCTTATTTACTTATAAATACTACAGAAACGCTTTTGTTTTGTAAATTGTTATTTATATATGATTACAATGTTTGTAATCATATATTTCTAGGAAATTTGAACATTTTTAATAAGCTCAACCTTGTGTTTATTCTACCGGATGTTTATTTAAAGACGGCAACAAAGTAGTGTATGAAATTTTTTAAATAATTTGAGGTATGCCTCAAACCTTTCAGAAAGCAAAATAAGAAACGTCAAAACTCAATGTGACTGTCATTATCATTACTAAGATTATTTTATTAAAAATTGCTTGGAACCGATGAAAATATTGTCAAATTTGGCATCTCAATATTATATCTAATTATAATATATTAGTGCTAGCATTGCCATCTAGTGGGAAATAGCTGAAGTGTACGAAACTATAATATTACAGATTCCTGTAAGTGAATATGTATGCAACATACAGCACAGCACTGCATAATAAGTTCCATATTACATCGTTATTTTAAACCTGTCATACAATTATATTTTTTACAATTTTTAGGATTTATTAATTTATATTTATTCATTATTAGAATAATATTGCGACTTTCAATCATATTATAAAATAAACAACTACCAATAAAAGTTCTCTCACCTTTACCATTATAAATTACATGTGCTAACTTTCCATTAATTTTTATTTATAGAACGCGGCAACTTTACTTTTACTATGTATGCAAGCGGGGAATTTTCAACGAGCAGTAAAACACGCCTAGAATTATTATGGTACAACAACGTACGTTCGATATTTAAACAATTCGTACAAACAGAACAATGGATATGTATTTACATACAATATGTAAATATAAGTTTTGAACTTTCACTTCGTCGTTATAACAACATAAAATAACAGGAAAAAATCATGCCCTACAAAGCATACACATTATTACATTTGCCGGTTAATCATCAGATTATACAACGCTTCTCGATAAAAAGAAAAACAATGCAGATTTTTCCTTTTGTAAAAAAATGAGGTCATATATTGGAAAAACAAATTAATTGAGATACCAATGGTGATTTAAAAGAGAAATGTTGAGGTATGTTAATGATTTATAAATATGTTTTGCATACAATTCGAATATGTTTAAATTGAAAATCGGTTATTGGTAAAGATTAAGTTTTTCTATAATTTTAATTTTCTTTAAAATAAATTTCGAGAAACAGAAACTGTTTAAGTGGCAGTTGTTCATTGTTCCCGTAAATGATTATTTAAAAAAATAGTTGTTATTACCTTCAGCTTTTAGCATTAATTTGCAACTTAGAAATACTTCTAATCACTTACATTAAGCTTGTCGAAACTCCCAATAAAGCTCTGCATTGATTCGTGGCGGCATTTGGAAATAACGACTGTACAAACAATAGATTTCCTTCTCTGTGTTTATGTTATCGTCGTTGAAATTTTCACGGCTTTTTAATAGCACTCAAGGACGATTAAGGCAGATGGCCTACACATCAATTAATGCCGGCTATTCTCAGTCCCACAAACCGCTTTTTCATAACATTTCCGGCTGTGGCTTGTACGGTATACGAAGAGCTATTTTTAAAGGTGTCAAAGACGCTTAAATTTTGACGTATACCGCTCTGATGTAACCACTAGGGTAATTATCATCGCGTTTTGTTATTACATCGACTGGAACAGGATGTCGTAACTCGCGTAACAAATAGTTTTTATTGTTATTAAGGATACTACGGTGAAAATTTTGGTATTTAAACGACATGCTGATGGTACCATTCATTTTGTTTTGTTTGTAAATAAATAACTCTCTCTAGTTTACTATAATTACTTTTACTATTCAACCTAATCGATTATTCTGAAGTAAATACGGAGTTATTAAATTAAATAGCAGAGCAAAATTGCTCACAAGGAAATATAATTAATGCAGTTCACTAAATTAAACTTACGACTCAAGATTACGTTTCTTCTCTTTAAATAAGTAGGAATCTACATATATAAGTGGAGGTATTAATGCAAGAAAACGACAAACTTTCATTTCGATGTGATAAATCAGGATTGAAAAGAGAAATTTATGGTTTTACTGTTGGTTCATTAATCGTTGAAATTGGCGTCAATTTTTAGGTTTTAAGTGCGCAATTTTATCTATAGAAGACATCTATACTATATTTGGCGCCTAATTAACTTAATAACTTCTTCTTGCGCTATTTTAAAGGAAAAAGTAAGTAAGGTATTTTGAGTTGCGATGGAAATTTTCTTATATTAGTAGGTAAATGTTCCTTTCATAGATTCTTTAGATTTTTACGTTTAGAATTCATTGAATAATACTTATAAAAAGAACATGATTAAAGGAAAGTTCTTAATGGAAAAAGAATAAATTGGAACTTTCCCTGGAATATGTAAAAGCTTCTTGTGTATTGCCTGATACGAATTTGCTAGTTTGAAATTGTTTTTCATCTAAATTGTTCGAATTTTTTTTGAGCAGCAACATAATTCTAGGATTATAGTTTTATCTTATTCAATTAATACGCTTTGCAAACTTTCCTGTGTGGAATGGTCCTATTTCGTACTTAAAAATATACATATTTATATCAGGTAAATATAATTCGTAATTAAATATTTTTCTGTGGAAGTCCTACAATTTTTTTCGTCAACAATTTTAACAAAACATTCTTCTATCTAAACAATTATTAACTCCATAGTTCGAAAGTAAATTAACATGGTCTTTACTTCCTGACGCACGTTTGCGTGTTATAGGCCCGAGGCAAAGGAAAGAGTTATTGAGGTCGTTTCAAATGTCACCGCCATTCTATACGGAAATTATTGAATAAATTTTCGAAACACCTCCGGTCATTATCGTTTATTATGTATGGGAAGGCAAATACGCCAGTGAAGGTGCATTATTGAAACTATTCTAAGTATGAATGGCTTTGGTTAGATCACGTTACGAAATATTTACTTACTAATCGACATGAACGCGCTTAGATTTAATTTTCTGAATTTGTGGATTTAATTTTATTTTCAGGAAAGAATGCTAAACAAATTTATGTTTACTTATGTGCCTGGGTGTTTAAATTACGCAGTAACATCAATATACTGGTATCAGGCTAGTATTCTCATTCTTAGATTCGACATTAGTTAAATCCGGGCCGTTTCAAAGATTTATCGTGGATGCCTTTTTTCTGTGGTGGCAAAATCTTACCAAGACAAAGACAGGCAAAACAGTTTTTAAGGAAACGAAGGAATTTAATGTTGATACGATAGCAGGTCTATTAATTTGATCACTGTAAACTAAATAAGCGTATACTCATGATAGGCCAGGCAGAGGAAACCTCAGTTAATATTCCGTGCCATTAGGGATGAAACTGGTCCTTATGACTATCCCTAACCTGTCTTTTCTTGAGCTGGGTTTTCGAGTATTCGCTATGGAAGATATGGAAGATCCATCCGTTCTTGATTCAATGCTTCTTCTAGATGATGTTTGTCTATTGTGGTCATAGGTAATCCTTACGAACTCCCATAGGGTTTCTACGACGTCTGCCATAATGTTTTAAAGTCTTCGCGAGGTCTTTATTTATCCTTGGTATTCTTCCTTATTCTATGTTGTCTGATTTATGTCTCCCTGATTTTTCTCCCTCTTTCATTCGTCTTTTGCGGCCTGACTTCTGCCTTACGCTGGATTTGTCCACTGATGAAACTTTGTAAAATATTAGTCATCAATGGCCAGGTTTTAGTGTCGAAAATAATTCAGGGTCTCGCTTTAAGTTTAATTTAAACTTTGGTTTTATTGTTTTCACATTATTATAATAATAGCGGCGATCACCATGAGTGTAAGCACCGTTATTAAAGATTAATTTCTTTTCGTCAATTTTATTTTTTGGCGACAAACCTAAACTCGTTATCGAAATAGGTAAAATCGCTACAGAGTTATTGAACCCACCACGGACAATCATTTAAACACTTGTCTTCCTTATCTCCCCCGATGTTTTCAATAACATTCGGAGGAAACGAACGACGAACAAAAACAAGCGATTTTTGATGGATGCTCGCCCCGCTGAACGTGTCACAGTCCGATGTCAAAAACCTCGGCGCCTCTAACCTTGAGTCTGGCAATTTGATCATCCTTTGCAACGCACGGATGATGCAGAACTTTTATTGCTCGCAGTGCGTATCTAAAGGCCGCTGAATAATCGCGTGTTTGTCGATACTGTGTTTGCAGTTTGCATATCGCTTCGGCGTACGTGTTTACACGGTTCGTTAGGTTTGACTTGTACCCATCCGATGATGGAGAGCGCGTGTGAGATTTTATGGGAGCAGTTAGAAAAGTTTGTTTTCGAATGAATGGTGATATCGTCAATAAAATCTGTATCTGCCTGAAAATTGATTATATTTTATGGTAAATATTGGTTTTGCTCATTCATCTTTATACTGCTGAATTTATGAGATCTAGTCGTTTTAGTTTGTTACTTTGCTATTTATTATTTTTAATATTTTAATAGATTCGGCGTTTACTTGATGTAAATCCATATTTATATATATATATTTATATACATATATTTATTATTTGTTTATATACAAGGTGTATCAAAGGAAATACTGACAATTAGCAATTTATCGTTAAAAGTGTCTTTCATTCCTTTCTGTTCGGGATAGTTTAGGTATATATCTTATAATTCCATTTTTTTTAACAAACGTCATTTGTTCACTTATAGATGGCGTTAAATTTTAAAAAAAAATATTGCATGAATCGACAAAAAGTGAGGTTAAATGTTTAATTTTATAATTTTTTAAATAAATTGCATATTTCTATGTCTTTTTTAATAGTTTTTTTTTTTAAATGGTCAAAATAATGGTTGCTATTGTAAGGGACTGTACTGTCAAATTATTTTAGATATAATTTTATTTTGAACCACATTAATTGAAAATTATATTTTTTTTTCTTTGGGTTGGTAAATATTAATTTGTAAAGAAAGGTTATCCTGTGATGGGTGGAGACTGTGGCTTGAAAACTATAACAAAAATCCCAAAAGAAAGGTGAAAAAAATCCCTTACCACAAAAAGAAAGATTAAATTAAATTTGAAATAGTTCTTTAAAATATTCTTTATTTGTTTATTGATTTTGACTACGCCCTAGAACTAGTTTCGGCCCTTTATGTCGTCCTCAGCTAAAATAGGCAATTCAGATAGGTATATGAAACCAGTAAAAAGTTATGTGGTAAAACTGAATCATTTCGAATTAAAAAATTAATAATTAGGTAGGAATTTTAAAAAGACAAAAGGTGAAACAACAAATTATGAGAAATGTCAAAATTATGAAAATAAAGAGAGAGAAACTGTGTGTTTGTTTGGGGATTGAGCAGGGACAACAGCTTTTAACTCAAAACTTTTAAATTTTACTACATAACCAAAGAATTTGCCAATTTTTGTCAATTTAACAGACATTGATAGACTATTAAGGATCGTCTAACAACCAAAACTAGTTCTAGACCACATTAAAAATCAATAAGGGAATTAAAAAGATTTTTACTATACTAAAATTTAAGCAAATATTCAAGACTACGGTGAAATATTTTGTTTTCCAAATAATTTAAATTTCCACAACAATCAAATATGTATGTTCTTTAGACTTTTTTTTTTTTGGGCTTTCATGGGCAGGTTTAACCCCGTGAGGCAACTCGGCCTTAAGACCTATTGTGCCCCCATGGTGTCTTAACCCTCTCGACCAGGTTGTACTCGAACAAACAGGTCCGCAAGTTGGTCGAGAGTTAATTTGCTTATACTGGGTTCGTCGAAACGAGCGACCCCTAGACAGCTCCGTCTCTCCCTGTCCACTTCCGGGCAGTCGGCAAGGAGGTGCACGGGAGTTTGTTCTGCTCTCCCCCAGTTTCTACACAGGGTAGAGTACACTCGCCCCATTCGGTGCAAATGCTTATTTAATGAGCAGTGGCCGGTTAGGACCCCCGTAAGAAGTCTCAGTCTGGCCCTGCTCATAGAGACTGCCTTGCGGAGTCTTTCGTCGCCCGGATAAAAGCCGAGGATTTTACAGTGTCTCACGCCGACTAGTCCATTCCAATAGGAGCGGTGACTAGCAGCGAGTTGAGATCTGACAAAGGCTTTGATACCGCCATAGGAACTCCCGCACGACGGTTCTGGACCGGTGAACGGTAGACCACTGGCGCCTCTAGCTAGTTTGTCAGCAATTTCGTTGCCTCTCATCCCAGGGTGACTAGGCACCCATCTCAGCGTAATGCTGTGATGCTCCGCCAATTCTTCAAGCTTCCTATGGCACCTCAGTACCACTTCGGAAGCAAATTTGACAGCCTGTAGTGCCCTGAGGGCAGCTTGGCTGTCGGAGAAAATTTCGACCGATCCATTCCCATGCGGGCAGTTTAAGATGCTCTCTGCACAGGTCTGGATGGCTAATAACTTCAGCATGGAAGATGGAAGTGGAGCCCCCTAAGCTGATGGTTTCGCCATTCGGTTCTCCATCTCTCCAGATCCCAATGCCTGTGCCATTCGGCGTCTTTGAGGCATCCACAAACCAGCGATGAAAACATCGCCTCGGTCTGTGAATGTATGCTTTGGAGATGTGTTACGGATCTACGGAGTATTTCTTCTTTAGACTTAGAATGCCGTGCATGCTGTTTTTTTTTTTAAGTTTGTGCATAATTTCGTCCTTGTGTTTAAACAACTGCAAAAGAAATCAGACAAATTCGTAGATCCGCCATTTTTTAATAAGAAAATTGAGAATGCGCGGAAAACTAAGCCGTTTGTGGAAAAATATTTCTAACAAAAGATATTCGGAATTTAATGTGGAATATAATAAGCTGATTATATATAGGGTGTTCCTTTTAAAAAAATTATCTTATTATTCCTAACAAGCTTACTGATCACTCGGTGTATGTAAAAATGTTTTCAAATTCTAACGCTTTTACAACAATATATATTTCAATTGTCCAAATTTTTGCTTAGGTAACCGTTATCGAGTAAAAAAACTTTACCATTTAAAAAAACTCAGCCTGTACAAAAAGTAAGGTGTCACACAACCGCAGTAAGTTCGCGTTCATTTGCATTTGAAACAGCAAACTCCCATCTGTTCTGTCTGCTTACTACATCTGGTAGCTCTACCAGACCAGCTACAATACAGCCGGTCAGCTGGCGTGTTGCATGGGGGAGCACAAACACCTCAGAAGAGAACAACGGAGCCGAGACTGGACAGACAACGGAGGAAAACGCGCCTCTCTTTTCTCTCTACAAATCCAACTTCAGTCTTCGCGCCAGCACAGTCAGTCGTTGCCGGACGTCGTTTGGTGAAGGTTGGTACGCCTCGTTTCGCAAAACAATAGCCGCGTGGTCGCTGACAGTTGTCGCCCGTCGTGATGTAGCTCACGATTATCATCCCTTTGTTTGGTGTGTTCTGATGTTAATATTTCTGTGTTACGTACCTGGTGTTTATGCAATTCCTATGCGGCATTAAACGGATCATTAGTGTGCATCGTTAAGACATCCTGGTATTTTCTCTTTGAGAGGATGTGTAAGTTTATTTTCTTTGTAAACAAAACATGTATCGAAGCAAAATAGCGTTCATCTGTTGTATATATATATAAGCAGAACAATATCAAAATAATTTTATTGTGACGATGTGCGGAAAATAAGTTGTTAATTGTTTTAGAAGTATGTCAATCAAAAGACGTCATAATATAACAATTTTGTACATTATGTAGTACGATATAGAATAAACTGTGAATAGTTTCTAAGGAAAATTTTTACGAATCCTTATCGATTTTATTCTACAAATTGCAGTTCCTTATATTTAATTAACGCTAACGATAATACTAAATTGTCCAATTTATCAGCACGAATATTGCACATAGCTCTAAAGTATATGCAATAAATTATCTCCCGCCGGTTTGATGCAAATATCAACCGATTTATATCGATCATGGTTTCTCAATATGATCACTCAATAAATTCTTATTTCGCAAGATGTTCGCTGTGTTATCCTTGAATCGTTGGAATACGTAATTAATTTATAAAATACTGCATGCAAGTATATAGATGAACGCTGTTTTGCTCTTACTTGTTCACTTGCTGAAGTGAATCAGTATTGTATGTAGGAAAAAAGAAAATGCTCTCTAATACTGGTTGGATTTTTAAGTTGTGTGATATATTATTCTTTCAATTTATTGTGTTATAGAATTTTTTATCTGCGGAATTACTAAGCGGAACGTCTTACGATTTGAATAAAAAAAAAGTCATTGACGTTCAAATAGGAAGCAAATGTAAACAAAAGATAAGAAGTTCAAATAAATTTTATTAATATTATTTATCTACATAAATGATTTTTGTTATTATTATTAGTGTCGGGAATTTTGGGTACCAAGAATATTAAAAAAGGATTTTTTAAATAATTTGAACAACAAATTTTATTGCTACATTGCACATCATAGGAATACTGTCTTTGGACTATGTGAATTTTTAATTTATATAGGGTAATCAAATAAAGGATTTTTCATTGGTTTAGAGAATATCAAAGTCATTACTATTATAAAAGCCATTTAAACATAATAAAGAAGTTAAAGAGATTAAAAATGTCATTAAAACAGCTAAAAATATTTGCGGCAGTAGATAGAAGCATGGAAAAAATTCCGACAAACCATTGAAATATATTCGAAGACAACGGAATTGAATGCAAAACCATTAGCGAACCAATAAGTTACATTGTTACAAATTTTAGGAGATGAAGCCACTTACTGTGCGGGTACTAAAGGATATAGTTGCACCATAGGCACAACCGTCAACATATATAATAAACTCATGCTTTGAAGTAGGAATATTCGCACATGAGCTGAACCTGGCTAAAGTCGTCCCAGTGCACAAAATAGACATAAACAACTATATAGACCTATTGCTGTGCTTCCTGTCATATCAAAGATCAAAATTATTAAGAATAGAATCCTCGGGAAGATCTTCGGTTACAACATTGTTGAACCTGCTTGAAAACATTTTCGCGGCGAAGGATCGCAAGCTAATCTGGCCTGTGAGCTGAGTAAAGCCTTCGACTGTGTCTCTCATGACATCTTGTTCCAAGAACTTTGGCATTACGGAATCAGGGGAGGAGCGTACGGTATTTCTCTAAATAATAGAGAGCAAAAATTTTGGTGGCAAAATACCTTATCAGACTCAAGGTCCATCCACATCGGAGTGCCACAGGGTTCCATATTGGGTCCTCTATTATTTATTATATACATAAACGATATGCCGATTAACATCCTGTAGTGTAGTAAAACTACCATCTATGCCGACGACAGCTCATTATTTACTGGATGAACACAAAGGATGATATAGAGACCAGAAGGAACGACCCGTTAACATCGGCTGAAACATGGTTTAACACGAATAACCTAAAACTCAACACCAATAAAACTCAGACTCTGAGCCTCGGAGAGCCGGTTGTATCATTTTTAGCATTGAACAATTATTTATTTAAACAAACACAAACTATACAGTTTACAAAATGTATGTATATACACAAAAAAAAATTTCAACACGTATAGCAAGCGTTGCCATGCATTGTTTTTCCGCCTTCATTCTTCATCCGAGCATACGAGATGGTGCACTCTTCTCGAACTAACAGTATCGAAGGCTTCGTCGGTTTGGTCGTTTGGTCCTTCCTACATGTTGTACTGCCGGTATACCTCCATCCTTATCTTGCTTTTAAATTTAACGTGTTTTAGTGTCTTTGTGTGTTTTGGTAGTTTATTGTATGTTTTGATCGCATCAGGTGTTGGACATTTTTCATATTTGTAACTTGTGTTTTTTTCTGTTCTTAGGTGTGAATGGCTTCGTGTTTTGTGTGTGTGTATTTCTGTATTAGGTGTGAATTTGCAATCAGTTTTCATTAATTTGTTGTCGATTTTGTGTACTGTAAGGAGATTTCTGAATGTTATTAATTGTTGTAAATTTAGTTTTTGCGTCTTCTCGTAAACGTCCTTTCATGGTGTCCATTTGTCGATGTTATACAGTGTCTTTAGTATCTTGTTCTGCTGTCTTTGTAGTTTATTTAAATTTTGTTTAGTTGTATGGCTCCATATGTTTATTAGATAACTAATATGGGACGTAAATGTACTGTGATATACAGACTTCTTCAGATATTGTGGTACTATGTCTTTAATTTTCTGCATTCCTGCTATAATCATGGCATTTCTTTTTATCAATTTGTTTACGTGGGTATCCCATTTTAAGTTATTTTGTATGGTTAATCCTAGATATTTTATTTGGCAGGTTTGAGTTATGGTTTGTGTTTTAATCTTGATGTTAAAAATGGGTTTATGTTTTTTTTTTTGTAAATACCATGTACTCTGTTTTGTTCTCATTGATCGTTATTAGATTATTATAGCACCAATCTTCTATTTTTTCCACATCTTCTATAATGTGTTGCTGCAACTGTTCGTCGTTCTTGCTTGAGCAGACGATGCATACATCATCTGCGTATGCATATATTTCTCCGTGGATCTTCAAATTAAAGATATCATTTGTATAGGCTATGTACAATATCGGTGGTATATTCCCTCCTTGGGGGTTTCCATATTCTGCTTGTAGATATAGACTTTCTATTCTGTTGACTATTGTTATTTGTTCTCTATTTGATAAATATGTTTTTATGAAATTTCTATTTGTGTTCTTTATCCACAGAGCATCAATTTTTTCGACTAATTTCGTTTTGAAGATAGTGTCAAACGCTTTTTTCATATCTAGAAAAAGAACTACTACTATTGCTTTGTTAACATGTTTTAAGAACATAATAATTGGCCCTTATTTAAATTTCTTCCATGAAACACGAACAAAAAGCACATTCTTTTATAAAAAAAAATCTACCGCTTAAAGATAAAGTAACCTAAACAAAATATACCAGAAACATATATAAAAGTGAAAACATCAGTAGTATATTCTACCGGAATTTCTTTTTTGCTCCCGCTTCTAACACATAAAACTGTAAAACGACTTTTTTACACTTCTATGTTATAACAACCGTTGGGATTCTATCTTTGTGAAACATCGGGAACCACAGCGCCATCTATGACGAAACGTCTCTCGTTGCCACAGTTTTATTGGCCCAATTAGAAATGCAAATGCATGAAAGAAACGAAAAGGAGAGATAGACTTTCGTTTTTAACTGTTCCTGTTTGTATGTATGTTTGTTTCTTCACAGATTTCCGTACCGCTTAGGAATTGCCTTCTCCGCAGTTTCTATATGCGAGATTCATGACGCATTAAATATATGGTGAACCTGGGAAATCGGAATTGTCTCTGTCGTAACGTAAACATTACATCATATATGTGTTATTTTTACAATAGATGGACTAGCATTTGACTTTGTAGGCGATCATTGAGTTCGTAGTTGACATGAATAAATATAAATACTATAAGAATAAATCGAATTGATTTTTTTATTATGACACTAAATTGTTCTTAAATTTTAAAATAAGGGTATTTCACTGATAAAAACATATATTTTTAGCATGTAATAATAACGTTAGCCTAACTGTAGTTTGTAAAAGAAAATCTTGACTTCCAGTCACACATTCAAACAAGAAAATCGATCTTGTATCTTATTGACAAGCTTTGTTTGTCTCATCTATAGGAGAAATTTACTTTGAAACAGTGAATACGTAACTTAAAAATAGAGAACCAACTAATAGAAATAGCCACTGTTTTAACTTTAACTGTGTTTAGAAAAAATAAATGCCGGTACTGATATTATAATCTAAAAATACAGATTCACTAAAATAGAACTAACAAAGTTGCAAACTAATTTAAAAGAGATTGGAGGTTTTGTGAAACCCAGAATTAAGGGTAGCGCAGACCAATATGCTGCTAATTTTATCAAAATATGAGTACCATCCTTACAAAAAATTAGTTGGTCAAATTCTGCACGCTGGAGACGGTAAAACACGATTAAAATTTTGTGCTTGGTGCCTTGAAAATAACAACTTTCCGATGCAGAATCTTAAGGATCGACGAAACACGTTTGACAAACTGCAAACTGTTCAATCGCATTATTGAACACCTGTGGGCCCCAAAGAAATCCACACCATTTAGGAGCAAAACGAGCCCAGATGAAGTTCAGTTTCATCGATACTTTACATAAAAAACTAAACAACGTTTGTTTTATTCTTTACAGATTGAGGAAACAAAACTAAGTATTGATATGCTAAAAACTTGCCAACTATTCCATAATCTCACATGCATCTATTGCCTGGAGTATCCCAACTGATCTAGACATTATTTTCAGACTTCAAGTCTTGACACGTGCAGTTTGAACGAGCTGCAAATCTAGTAAGTTGCAAGTTCTGCCCTTCCTTTTATTTATCAGTTACTTATGTATCGTGAAAATAATCATCAGGAATTCAGCAATACAACTCATACCACAAGGATGGTACTATAGAGAAGGAACTCACTGTTCAACTATCGAAAAATTACCACACCATTTGTGCAAAGCGAATTTCGTGCAGGATCGCCAAATGTGCGATCTGGCACACCACAGCAGAGTCGATTCTTCACGCATAAACGATCGTAAATTCTGTGGAACGCCTCTGCAAGCCCTGCGTCGCATCTGGCAGAGTGCGCATAAGAGCCTGTATATTGTAAGAAACACGTTCCGAATGGCCAGACATCGACTGGATACCTGCCTGCGAAAACCCGAGGTTCTTCACCCTATTGTTGGTCGAAATATTCGCACAAACGTTCTGAAAGTATTGGGAGAAAAAGCGGTCTTAAAAACCACCGAGTTGAATCGGTGTCTCTAAGGGATTAAGTTCGTTCAAAGGTTATGGTGGTGGTATAATTTACCCGAAACATCATGACTTATTAAAACCTTGCAAACGTATTTTTAAATTAGCATGTGTAATTATCCGCTGATCTGATACATAAAACTTTCGTGTGCGAAGTACTTATTTTACTTATAGAAAGTAATGGATAAACACGTCAAAAACATAACAATATTGCACCCAAGAGAAGAATGTGTTATACTTTCGCTTGTTGTTACTTCTTTCGACGTGTCTGTTACGCTAAATAATTGGAGTCATTAATTCTTTCATGGCACTGTTCTCACGAAATAACGTGCAACTGGTTCTGCGCATTTAATTCTGAATCGCAATTGAAAAACTAAGTTGTCATGACTTCACTAGAGAATAGTTTGTTTGGTATTATTGACGTTATGCTTTTTTCTTCCATTGCAAAGTAACTACCAGTGGCGGCTCGTGACGTTTTGTTCAAGGGAGGCTACTGTAGCCTAAGTAACCCTTCTCAGTCAATAAATTATATTTCTATAGTTATTATTGTAGCATTGTAAGTGTATCACCAAACAACAATTATGTTGTTTGGTGATAGTGGAAAACCTAGCATTGACTTTTGTCAGTGTGATAGTTATTGTTACACCAAAGGTTCCAAAACCCAATTACTGGATTTATATTTTATTTTAATCTATTTTTTTTTCAATTTTTATTCTACACTTACAACATAATTGTTGTTTGGTGATAGTGGAAAACCTAGCATTGACTTTTGTCAGTGTGATAGTTAAAATATAAATGATTGTCTAGCAAGAACCACGTAGAGGAGAGTGAAATCTTGCCTGGATAGGAAACTGGATGAGGTGTTACGCAAAAAGGTAATAAAAACATAAAAATAAACTCTTGATAAACGTAATAATAAACCAAAAAGAAACTCTAAAGACAATAACAATTAAATTAGAAAAGAAAATTGTAGATTCTTTGTTTATATAAAAGCTTTACTCAAAACTAAATTTAATTGAGGTGCAAATGTTTTTATTTTACCTTGTAAACCATTGAAATGCCCTGCCATAACAGATGCACCATCATATGTTTGAGCGACTAATTTTTGTTTAAAATCATATTTTTCCCTGTTATTTGATAAAAGGTTAAATAAATCTTCAGCTGTTCGACCGGATGATACGTCAAAAAACTCCAAAAATCTTTCAATAATTTCACCGCTCTTGACATAACGTAATATGATTGATAATTGAGACTTACAGTAAATATCTGTGGTTTCATCTACTTGCCAAGAAAAAAAACGGAGCTTCTTTAATTTCTGTATCTATTTCTTGTTTTAATACAAAAGAAATACAATCTATTAAATCATTTTGTATAGATTTAGATGTACCCGAAAAAATATTACTACTAACAAATTTATTAAAACTAGGTTCATATTTACTAAAGAGTTCGAGTCATTCTTTATAATTTCCACGATTCAAAGAATCTGTAGCCTCATTGTGTCCCCGAAAAGCTAAATCTTGTGATGCTAAAAATATTGTTACCTTTATTAATTTTCTTAAATTTTTGCGGTTTTCTCTTACTTCATTATTATAGGCAATAATTGCATCTTTGCGCGCGCTGTCTACAGCAGTAGCAATATTTTGTTTTCCAAATAATTTAAATTTGCACAACGATGAAATGTGTTCTTTAGACTTATAGAATGCCGTTCAATAGCGCGCGGTAGATTTTTTAAATCTGTATAACCTAATTTCGACCACGTTTCGGTTTGGTTACAAAAAATTAGACATGGCCAACAAAATAATCTTTCCCGTTCAATTGAACCAGTTGACCAACCACATTTAGTGTACCATAATGAACTAAAACCACGATTTTGCCGGATGCCGTCGTTAGATACTACAGATAAATTAGGCCGTGGTTTCTTAATGTTTTGTACGATGTGTAATTTCGTCTCTATATTTAAACAACTAAAAGAATTTCTTACCAACCAATGGACAATATCTTGGCAAATTCTAATTTCGTTCATTTTATCCATTTCGTGTGCGTAACCTAACAAAACTCACCCAACGCTTCTTAAATTATTAGTACTGGGAGCTGGGAGCGCATGGGCAGTTGCGTAGCAACGTTTTACGACCGATAACGCAACATGCCGATCGGGTAGGATCTCACCGCGGCGGCATGCCTCCAGCCATACGTATTCGCCGTATAAAGTGCACGTGCACTTAGGGAGACGCATTGCTTTCAGCCATGGCATTAATCATCGGCGCGGAGCCAAATCTGTGGCTAGCCTCCTCGCTTGCTATTATAGTGCGTACAGTAAAATTTCGCGCATTATTGGAAATTTGTTTGCATTTTTAAATTAAGTAATGAATACATATACTATTGATTATGTTTTTTTTTGCAAAATTGCTTAATTTTAGTATATAACCGATGCTTAAACATTATTTTAATACATAATAAACGCTACTTATTTTATTAAAAATAATAGGGGAGGCTTAGCCTCCGTAGCTTCCCCTGACGAGCCGCCACTGGTAACTACTTCTTATAATTACATTTTATACATAGGTAACTACTCCTAGAAAATCCCGTTTTATTTGACGTAAACACAGTGTTTTCCTCTAAATTACCATTACTAATTAGAATATAATGTCTGTATATATACTATATATTACAGTGCATATCTCTTATGTGGTAATTTGGACGATATTATTTTCTTTATCTCGGAGATGACTATTGCAACTTGTTATACGCACGACAGTAGAAGTTTATTTTTTTTAAGGCTAGATTTTATCGAAATATGACAAAGTTAGTGTGGGAAAACCTTGAATGAATTTATTTGTTAAATCAAGTTCTACTGGAATTATAAAAATAACAGGATGTTGGTAATATAAAAATTTGTTATGGCGAAATAAAAACTTAAGTGTAACTGACCATTTACTAATTCGTAAATTATAAAAATAATTATGAAGGCTACTAACTCTTTGGTTATTCCTGGTTTAGGATTTATATTGATCAAATTTATTGTTAGTGTTGCAAATTTTTATAAAGATGCATTATTTTGACAATAAAGGTTTTCAGTATTAACAACTTTGGGTAATTATTACATCTACGAACAATTTTTTTTTTATTGACGTTTTGGAACAACACTTTTTTATTAAATTTTTATTAATTTTAACAAATTTTCTATTACTGTGTATATCCGCCTACTTTTTATATCAACAACATAACATTCAATAACTGCAATGGAAGTTTATTTAACCAGCATTTCATTCAATAAACACCCAAGTGAGATATACTTCCTTCCGCGGTTACACTTCAACTTTATTTATCACTAAACGTATCGCATTATACGAAGAAGACAAGATGGATTTGTTTGCATTTCCTGTAATACAATTTCGTAATTGTGGTCGTCATATAACATTTGAATTTATCTTCCTGTAGCTGGAAAGATGGTGATTCAATCTGCGACTAGTACAAAACGCATTCGGAACTCTTTTGTTGTGTTGTCATTTGAATTTTTTAGGAAGAAACATACCTATACAAAAAAAGAACAAATTTCTCGTTTTTATGATTCATGCATTGACTAAACATACTTTCACGACACAAGGTTATATATGTACATATTGGTACTTTTCTTTATTGGTATTACCCAATAAATGAACGGCTTAGTCATCTCTACTATGAAGAATATTGATGAGGAAGTATTTCCTATTGCTTTTAAAAATCTGATTTATAAACCTAGTACGAAGAATAACGAGTTATTTTGCTGTTACATCATCTAATTACTCAATAATTATGAAGATATGCATCATTGAATTTATTATATATATGTACTTATGATCCACACAATATATACGAAAGTAAAACTACGGGAAATTGTAACTGTTGCAAGGTGCAGGCGCAACCTTTGGTCTTTCAAACCAAGAAGGCCAAACAGAGCATGACGTTAAAAATACGTGATTCGGTTAATGTAAAACTCCACTTAAACCGGCTTTTCATTACGAACGAATGCAGCATGTCATTTATATCAGGTTGTAAATCGGGGTTTTATGTAACGCTATTGCATTGCACCAAAACTGTAATAAAATACGTGCGAATTAAGGAGAGTTACTATTAGATACTGTTATAAATATTGAACAAGCTTATATAGTGAAAACATTACGACAATATATGTAGTTGTAGTTACACATGCATTTGTGATTAGAGTATTAACTTACAATCTCTATATTTGGAAATCCCAGAAAGACCGTACACGTTTTCTGATTGTGGTCATTGTGTTTATTACATAAATACATTTTTATATTCCACGTGTCATTAAATATTTATGCATGGGCTTGTGTAAGTTACACAAGCTGTAAAGGCGTAAGCAAAGGCATAAAATCCTCCAGAATGTATAAAAAATACGGGGTTTTGGTGTGAATGCTATTAAGTTGTGTAGGGAATCTAAGACGGAGTTTTATTTTCAGTTTTAGGATACAATTTAATGACATTCACACATCAGATTCTGGGAAGTAAAAATGTATTTCGGACAATTCTTGAAACTTTAGCGAACAAAGATAAATAAAGCTTTGCCATCAATATTTACAAAACAATCTAGAATATTCTTTCATTAAGGCAGATCACATTAAATCAAAATAATTTAGCAGCATTACTTACAACAAGTTGGTGTTGAGGACTGACAGTGACAAAGTATGTCAGAAGTTGCAATTGTATCACAAGACTGAAGTACCTCAGCAAGCCGTGATTATCTATCATCAAAACTGATATCGTGGGTTTCATGTTTATAATTTAAATAGTGTATCTAGCTATTTCAAAGTGAATTGACTATTATATCCACTCGTGACTGCTCCGTGCTTATTTCTACTGACAGAAGATTTTCTAACGCACTGACATCATGCGAAGATCTAATCAAATTCCTTGTGACTACCTACTACCTACATATCGTTTTACAGATGTGTTGGTAGCTATTTATTATATAAAACAAAACGATCGACTTAAAAATATAATAAAAATAAATCGGTAGAGGGTTCCTATGAATAATAACCAGAGTGCGGCGGTTTTAATGGCGCAAAAACGCTTAGGCGGCGGATGAACTCAATTCTCGCCAGCAATATGCGACAAGGTGATTAACACAGTCACTGGGGACGACTGGAGCCGAATCAACAACAAAGGATGGCATGAACATTGGTATAATTATTTATCATCTGTGGTAACCCAAAAATAGTTTTCTAAAAACTTTTATCTTAATTTCCGTTGGTGTCTTGTCATATTCTTCAGATATCTATGCAAAATCTCCCGATAGTCCACTATCGTTAGGAATATCATGATTTGCATATTTATGCGAGAATTGTCGCAAACTGGATTGATGTTTAAAAGTTTTAATCGAAATGTTGGCGGCTACAAACGTTTCGCACAAAAATCTGCATAAAATCCGTTCTTTGATCCTTCTTTATATATCAAAGTTTACGCACAATTTTTACAATCAACTTAACTGTATTTAACAAACGTAAATTAATCAAAGATCTTCAAGATTAATATGAGCATCCAATGAATTATCTTCATTTGTTGCAGTTTTAGGTCGAACGGATTTTGGCGGATTTTTAACAACCCCCGTTTCCTTAAAATTTCGCAACACCCTTCAAACTGTTAATTTTAAAATACTTTCGTCAGGAAATGTGGTATTAAAAATATTACACGCATCTTGTGTAGAGATTCTCTGCCTGCCTCCAAAACCAACCAGCATTAACAAAACTTATTCTTTCACGTTCTGTTAGTTGGCCCATAATCAACAGCTATTTTAGTATGCGGAAACTTTCTATCAGTATTGACTAGTTTCCGTGACAAATGAAAAATGCTAATATTCTTTATCAGATGATCTGACAAAAAGGTGTTAATAGCCGATGCCTTGTTTCAACATCTCCAAAAGCCGTACATTATTTTAATTCTTGAGAAGTGTCTATCCGAAAATGTCAAAAGATACAGAGAAGATCCACTTAAAAAAAAACTACCGATGACGTCATATCTCATCTCAACATGTTGCTGAAAATCAAAGTATGTCACAGACTAGAATAAAAATACTACCAAAACTTTGCAGTATATTATTTACTCCTAAAGACAACATACAATGTTGAATTGTTATGACAAGTCGTGAAGATCTCATGAAAATTGTATTAGATTTTTCCTACGTAGATACTTTTATATGGCATTGAAAGAAATTTTTTCTTTTCTCTCTTATTAAACCTGAGAACGAATGAAGTACCTATATGTTACCAGTTCATCGTAAATTTAGAAACTGTCTATGGTTCTAAGTTGTCCACAACTTTAATAATAAAAAAAAAAAATGCCATATAAAATACATAGGATAAAATCTAACATATGCTACCAATTATCATTACAAATTGCAAGTGCTATTAAAATTTATTGATATCCTTAACTTTATTTATTTGAATATCCGCCATTGTATCGACGTCATTGATGACGTTTGTGTTCCAATATGGCGTATTTCAATTGATGGCAGTTTTGAGTTCAATATCAGCACTCTATCATCTCTATGGTCTAAAGAAACTTGTCGTGAAAGCCTTATTACTTACTATAAGTCCGAAATAGAAACGAAATCACACAAAAATAGTCGAAGAACTTTCTATTTTCTCCGTTCTTAATCACTGAACACACCTACATATGCCATCGATGAGCGATATGATTTACGATATGCTCGACTATCAAACAACCCATGTCAAATTCACATTATACTGTTATATATGTAATACAAAGGTAGGACGCAGACATGCATTACATTGTCAGCTACGAGTTTATCTCTTAAACACGCTGGAGAAGTTTATTTGCGTACGTTTATCGGTTACACAGTTTCTCTCAACTAATTAAGTCATAAGTATGATTGAATATATCGTACCGAAGCTGCAATAAAACACATTTATGTGCGTGATTTGTACAGATGTACTCTATCAGTAGCACAGCCGTCTACATTACTATATAGTGGCATGCGCAGAAACTTCGATAAGTAGCTATCTATAGTGTTTTAGACACGGAGTGACTAGGTCAGGAAAGCAGTTGGAAAGCCGGCATGCCCGTTTCTACTATAAACCTGCGTAATTATATGCTTTTAGCGCTTCCTCTTTCCTTGTTTGTTGGATACATAATGATAGAAATCCTCTTTTACACCTTCCAACGTTTCTGTATTTAAATTTTGAAGTCCGTAAACTGCTAGAAAATACGTATACATCATATCGTTTAAGTTTTATAAATAGCAAGCAATTTATTATAATGTCTACATGTATTGTAATGTGTCGTCTAAAAAAAAATATTAAATAAATTTTATTTTTCTTAAAATTAGTATTGTAAACTTATCAAAGGACAGAGTCTAGTTCTTCCAAAATTGATATTAAAAACTTTCTTCTTATTAACACATATTCAACGACGTAAACATGTGAAAGCCACATTTCCTATTCTAAATTCACAGCCACGGCCGATTATGCAACACGGTATTGCACAAAATCCACAGATGATTCGTTAATAAGTATCGACTATCATAAACACACCCATATTACATGCATGCATAGTCGGGCACACATCTATTTAGGAGTAACGGAAACCACGACAAATACAATCGAAATATTTTATGCAATACGAATCCAGGTAACTGTCTGTCGGCCTAATACAGACGGTACAGGATTTAGATAAATGCATATGTAAATATAATTAATGTAAGTACATTTACACGTCTTGCTTATGTACGAATAATCAATCGATTCCTTTTGCGGTAAATCGTTACGCGGTGAAGGATCGTTTATATTCTGAAGTCGTTGTCGATGTTCTGTTACCTAACCGATGATGAAAACATCCGTCATCGACGTATTCTAGTTTGACCAACGCGTGTTGAACTTCAGAATTAATAAGATTTCTATGGATTTGTACAAAATAAGTAGATTTCGCTGACAGAAACATTACATAACGACGAATTTAGTGTGAAATAAGCACAAAGAGGATCGACGAAATGGTAAAACATTAACATGACACACAGAACAACAGACGTCGTAAATTATCGATAGTTGACGGATATCTAAAGCAGATAAGAATTTTGTGTTTTCTTCGTTTGTTTTAGTGTTACAACGGATGATAATGATGATACAGTATGTGTAATTTCTAATTAAGAAAAATTAATATACAGGGCTACAATTTCACGTTTAATTATTACAAAATATACATTATGTGTAATTTTTAATTAAGAAAAATGAATACACACGGTGTACTGACGATCTCAAACCACAGGTGTGTACGGGGGTTAGTGGAGGGTGGTGCAGTTTAGCCGGTCCGCTGTATTGGGACGTAATCCGTCATACAACGACTATTTAATTGATATCTATCTCTATCACACTGACAAAGTCAATGCTAGGTTTTTCCACTATCACCAAACAACATGATGATGATGCTAACTTGGTTAGCGAAACGCGCGTCGAGAGATTGTGCATTGTTGTTTGGTGATAGTGGAAAAACCTAGCATTGTCAGTGTGATAGTTATTGTTACACCAAAGGTTCCAAAACCCAATTACTGGATGATATCTATCTGTCAATCTCGAAACCCTAAATCATTATACTTACAAATTTCATTCCACACCAATATCCATTAAAATTAACGACATAATAAAGTCACTATAACGCGAAACGCAACGTCCTGCTGTGAAACAAAATTCATACAAGCGACCACATTAAGTTTACCACGTCCATTTATGGTATTTATAGCGCAGTAATCAAAACCTCTATACGCCGACTTCGCTGGCTCGCACCGATTTATTTCAATAATTGCAAGTTTAAGTTTATTGCCACCGCGTAGGTTACGTACTTAAAACACATCTACGCCCAACGTTATGATGAATGTACTCTCTGTAAACATTATCTTGTGTACGGCGTGCACGCAGGGTGAAGTGTGTTATTCATTAAGACGCACCTTCGGTACGGGCTAGCAATTATTCTCCAAGATACTACTGCTGCGAATGAGGAATTTAATTCAACCGTCAGGATCCGTTGCAGCGGAAATTATCAATTAATTAGTTTTTGCGACACACAAACTATCTGTAGTACAGAGAAGTATTTAAAATGAGTATAAACTGAGGTAGAAAAACCGACACGAACCTCTCAGTTTTTGCAGCGGTTAAGCTTTAATATATATGAAGGTAATTTCAAAGTTATTTTTAGCATGAAATAGATTTACAGTTATTCCAGTTTTTTTTTATATACAGGGTTAGTCAGAAGTATGGAATAGGCAATTTATCTCCGTAAATATGAACTTTATGACAAAATGTCATTAATAGAAGTTTTTTTACTAATTATTCTTTATCTCTTAGCCTGCTAGTTTTTTTTATATGTCAACGCATTTCCATGGAAACGTAATTTTTTTTTGTTTTTTAAATGGCAACCTAGAAATTTTTTTGCCGATTTTTGTTCCTCTTTTTTTCCTTGAAATGATCCGGTATTTTTTTTGTGTAGTTTGATAACAAAATTTTAGAGAAAATGGCCATTATTTTATTCAATCAAATAATCTTTAACTTAAATTAAATGTTCAAACTGAAGACCCGCTGCAGCTTGACAGTAACCTAATCTGTCATAAAAATTGCGTAATAAATTTTGCAGCCAATTAGGTGATATTTGTGCGATTTCATGCCTTATTCTGGCTTCCAGATCTTCCAAATTTTTGGGTCTTTCTTTGTAAATTGTAGTTTTTAAATGACCCCAAAGGAAAAAATCTAAGGGGCTTAAATCGGGGGACCTAGCAGGCCATTCAATAGAACCCCGACGTCCTATCCAACGACGGGGAAAAATGTTATTCAGAAATTGGCGAACATCTACCCCATAATGGGGTGGAGCGCCGTCTTGCTGAAACCACATATCTCGGTTTGGCATTCCTTGTCGATCTGCATCCGGAAATAATTGTACAATATCGGGTACAATGTGATCACGCAATAGGAGTAGGTATCTATCTGCAGTTAAATTCCCATCTATAAAATATGGGCCTATTATGTGCTGCCCAATAATACCAGCCCATACATTAAGTTTTTGACGGTGCTGTGTATGGTGTTCCATCATCCAATGCGGATTCTCACTAGACCAGTATCGACAGTTATGTCTGTTCACAAATCCATTTAGACAAAACTTGGCTTCATCAGAAAATAAAATGTTGTCTAGACAATTTGGATTATTATCAATATTTCCATCATTGTTGCACAAAACTGCATTCTTCTGTCTGGGTCATCTTCGTTTAGCTCATGGAGAAGGTGTATCTTGTAGGGTTTGAGTTTGTTCTTTTTCAATATTCGAACAACCGACGATTGACTAATATCATTATTCAAAGCAAGTTGCGTGGTTGACGTAACTGGATTAACCATAACACTTAGTAATACATCAAGAGCTTGATCATTATTTGTGGCTGATTTCGGACGTCCAGACTTTGGCATATCTTTTACATTTCCAGTTTCTCTAAATTTCCTAACCAATTTAGACACCGTGGATTGTACAATAGGATCTCTTCCAGGATGAACGTTGTTAAATAAATGACAAACAGCTTGGTGTGAACGTTGTCGATCTCCATAACCAACCATCATGAGGATTTCAATTCTTTCAGTTTCACAGAGTTTCATCATGTTTACAAATTAATAAAACTATCTGTAATAAAATTAATTTGTTAACTTATTGAAAGGTACGTCACAATGACATGAAAAAAGGGAACAGAGTTACGTTTCCATGGAAATGCGTTGACATAAAAAAAAACAACTAGCAGGCTAAGAGATAAAGAATAATAAATTAGTAAATAATTAAAATAATGGCCATTTTCTCTCAAATTTTGTTATCAAACTACATAAAAAAAATACCGAATCATTTCAAGGAAAAAAAGAGGAACAAAAATCAGCAAAAAAATTGCTAGGTTGCCATTTAAAAAACAAAAAAAAATTACGTTTCCATGGAAATGCGTTGACATAAAAAAACAACTACCAGGCTAAGAGATAAAGAATAATTAGTGAAAAAAACTTCTATTAATGACATTTTGTCATAAAGTTCATATTTACGGAGATAAATTGCCTATTCCATACTTATGACTAATACTGTATATAACATACAGTGGAATAATAATATTGGTAAAAGTTCTGCTGTTCTATGACAGCCAACATAATCATAATAATTAAAACATTGCCAAAGTAAAAAAAGATACATAATTAATAAAGAAATAATAGGGGAAAGCGTGCAATATGTATTTTGAAATTAAGATATGCTAACTACTCCCAATTTATATGCATATGCGCATACCTTTAAAAGATGTAAACCTATAATTTTGTCCGAAAAAAAATCAACCAAACCTACACTCTTAATTAACTAAATAAAGCGGTACTTAAAAGTAAAAATCGCCTAACCATGCCCACATTCACGTTTTGCGTTCCTAGACTTTCTAATGATGGCAGTATAAATAACTTATGATCGCATATTTCATAGCTGCGTGTTATAAAACCGACCCAGAAATTAATGCGATTTTATTTTAATACCTACACATACCTTGCTTGGCGGAGGTGTGGTGTCTTTTTTTTATTCTTCGACTGATAAATTTGCATTTTATTAATATATATATAATGCCGCCACTATTTTTCGACTGAAAAGTGAATGTCTACTTTTAACTACGGATTTTTTTTTATAGTATCCTTTTATTCAGAACTGTTTGCCATGAAAATAATATTTTTGGAATTAGTCTCTGTTATAGCGTATATAAATGTATTTCACCTTACTAAAATTCATCAGTGCTACTGGGTGACAATTACAATTGTCTTTGCAACTGTATGACATAAGCCAAATACGTATAAAGTTTGCTCTAATGGCATTTAATTGCAAAAATATTACTTTTATTGTTGCATCCCAAAAGAAAATATTTCAGCCGAGAGGTATTTAAATGTTTAGCAACACGATCTCGTATAAAAATCCTATCAGGACACATGTAGAGCTAGTCGCGTGTTATTCACTGATGAAGCTACTGTCGCTAATAATGGAAAATTTGCAAAATATGTATAACTTTTTCACACGCTTTTGATACGACCAACCATAATGCCCTACTACCTAGTTCGTTTGGTTTCGCTCCTTCATATCATCATCACTTTCATAAAATCGAACTTACACCAACGAATGTGTTATGTGGCATACAACGGTTATCAATCAGATAGATACATAGCTGCATCGGGTGTTCTCCAAGGGTCAAACCTTGGACCACTCTTGTTTAACTTGTTTATTAATGACCTGATAGACACTATCACTTGTCCTGTTCTGGCATATGCCGACGATCTAAAGATATACATTGAAGTTACCAAAGCACATGATGTGCAGCTCTTGCAACAAAACCTTGACTTATGATGGCGGAACGGTGTCAGATCTACGAACTATGAAAATTGAAACATTTCTTCCAGAGGTGACATATCTAACAAATGATGGGAAAAACTAGAAAAAATGTTTTGGGGAACATGACTTGATAGTAAATAAACAAAAGTCGTTAGAAAGTTTTCTTCTTGTGGAATCTTGTTTCGTGTCAAGATCATTACTTCCCGAATTTGTTTTTCGGTGAACTGGCAAATATATCGTACCTCCTTTGATGGGCAGATTAATTTACCTAAGAAATAGTGAAGAAAATTTAAAGAAATATATATGTTATACATCATTTATTTACCTCTACCCTTTGTTTTCGGGAATATCAAGTAATTCTAAATAAAAATATACTTTTTTAGATTTTCTTTGTCCGAATTCAATGTTGGAATAACTCCCTCTTTAATTCGCACAATCTCTCCCGTTCTATCAAAATCCTTTTTGAAGAAATGTAGTGGACAAACATATGCTCGCTTACTTTTGCAGGGATTTATGGTACCACCTGTAACAGTAATCCACACAACAATGTTTGGGCATTCTACAAAAAATTATTTCACATAGAAACACTAAGTATTATCATAATTTCAGAATATTTTTGAGCTATGGCATTATTCTGCAACTTACATATGAAAAGTTAGTTCTCCGTCATCTTTGTAACTATTGCTTTTGCAGGATTTTACACGACAAGATGGCATCACTTTCTTTTTGGGAAAACTACCTGGTTTAATGGTCATGTACGCCCATAGGTAACATCAGTAACACTTGTCAACTTGCAAAAAACTTAACGTGACTTAACGCAAATACTTCCTAAAGAAAACTAACGTAAGCATGACGCTACACGAAACATGACGCATATAATGACGTTTGTGTTCCAAGATGTCCTTTAGTCTTTTGATGGTGCGCCGTAGCGATGCGCATACGGTTCATTGGCAGTCTATCAGGTCTGTCTTTAGATCTCAACTAGAGAATCTTTGTGCAGCTAGTTGCAGAGCCTTGCGTTTCATTATGCCGGCGGCTACATATTTTATAAATATTGAACTTCTTTTAAAGTCTTGTATTATGCATTTGTAGTCGACAAGATGGAATATGCAGTTATTGCATGGTATCCATTCTATGCAAAGTGATAAAAATAAAAATTGTCATATTAATGTAACAACAATTTTAGCGCTGAAGAGTAACTTTCCTAACATATCTTAGTCGATATTATTAAGTAGATATTTGTAACTGAGAAGGAAATTTTTACGGATAATTGGCTGTTTTCCAATTATATATCTACGTACAGAAAAATAAAAAAAAGAGAAAACCATGAAGTTCCATCGCAGAATTTAAATCACGAATACGTCTTGGAATCTCAAGATCGCGGTACATAACATAGGCGTAAACGTTCACTAGATTACCATCAATTACAAGAGCGCACAAGAGCTTGCGCATCTATATAAAACCTACATGCATGTGTGTAAATTCTCGGCCACGCCATTCCCTCGCTTTAATGTACCATACAACCTATCCCATGATTGCATTCATCTACAACATGTATCAATTTCACAGTAGGTATGTATCGTGCGGAAGATCAGAAAAAGGCGAACAAATAAAGACGGATTAGAAACATCTAGATGTTATTTATTACCGTATGGGAAATGAATCATTATTTCATTACCATTAAATTTACTATGTGTACCTAATTCAAACGTTATGTACAAGTACTTATACCAAGAAACCAAGAGGCTTTCGTGAATGATCGCTTTTATGGATTTACAGACATAAACGGTTATAATTTTTTGCAAAAAGCGATCTCCTCAAAGCGTAACACATGCTGCGATGATGGGATTCTAATGGAAATTAAGCGATTTTTATGAAATTATAATGCTAAGTTGGCGTATGCGTCCGTTAGGATTAATATTATATCCACATGGCTCGTTTTGTGCATACACAACCGTCCATGAAAAAGTGTTTCCTAATATGTAATCGTTTAAAATAAACTTGCTACTTAAATAAACAATATTAGGCACAGAAAAATTAATCAAACGTTTTTATGATCCGGAAAACAAAACCGTATTTGCACCGGATTATTTATCTTAATCTGTTTCTTGAACAAACAGCTCTCTTAGAGCCCCATCCGTCTTATCTTCTCTCTCTCTCTTAGGGCGCCATCCGTACACCGCTTTGTCATTTAGAATGTTTCATTGCGATTTTATTTTTTGTTCGAATCTTATTGTCAAGTAATTGGGTTTTGGAACCTTTGGTGTAACAATAACTATCACACTGACAAAAGTCAATGCTAGGTTTTCCACTATCACCAAACAATGATAGTGGAAAACCTAGCATTGACTTTTGTCAGTGTGATAGTTGTGAATCTTATTGTGACAAATCGCCAAATAAGTTAAGTTATAAATCCATAAGTGTTGCTTAACTACTCCAGCAGGTGCTGATCGTCGTCTAGAATTAATAAGCAAACGAAACAACATAACAACATAAGTGTGGTTTGTTACTTAACTAAACTTCCGTGGATAGTAGTCAATTACATTATATGTATATATTTTTTTGCGAGTAGGTAACTGTCAGTGGTTGCATAGTAATATATTCTAATTCGATATGGTTACAACAGGAAGTGTAGAACTGAAGCGAATCAGTAATAACATTAGCATAAATCTTTCAAAAAAGACGTGGTGTTAATCTATAAAATACCCTGCGAATGAGGTCAATTTTCAGTTGTGATGTGATACTTCCTAGTTTACAGTTGGAAAGCACCAGAACCACATGTTGTTGATCAGTACGAAATTGTATAAACGATCATAATGACATTATGAGGAGAGATATTATCTATATACTTTATATAGCCACATAAAAAATAACTGAATGGCTATGAGATCTTGGCACAAACTGACACCAAGTCCTTTCCACATTGAAAAGGTCGTGTTCTTATAACAGTAATATAATAATAATGGAACTTTATTTAACGAGCAAAGTATAAAATGCACCACAAACGGGTACTACAAACAAAATAAAAAAAAAACAATGGTTAACTATCTCTCGAGTATATGATAAATTACACAAAGAGCAACAAAAAAAAAGAGACAAAGCAGACCAAAGTTCAGTATTAGATGAAAAAAAGAAACGTTGTTGTACTTTATTTTTGCCAGTGATTTCGCTGACGCTTGGTCGAATATTATCTTTTCCAGAAGCGAAAACAATTTTTCTGTGAAATATACGCATATAGCTTCCATTTGAAGTACGTTCTCTTTGATACAATTCCCTTGTTTAAATTACCTTTTGTATAAAGTTCGTTTTAACAAAAAAATATTCATGTTTAAAATATTATTTAAACATATCTTAAATTCTATATATAAATGAACAAATATGCTACTTACAAATACTATATTTCCTGCTTAAACTTTTAATGTTTGAATGAAATATATGATAACAAATAAATACATATGTATGTTTGATTTAAGAATTGATTTTTATGTGTGTAGCTCTGTGTGTGCTATAAAGATTACACATATTGTAATGCCCTTAAAATAACACATTCTCAGACTTAAATTCCTGGATAGAAAAATCTAATCTCAGATGACCAAATAAAGATAGATTAAATAACAATTAGTGTAGAATTTTATTTTGCATACCATACCGTCCATCGATTTACACTAATTAATTAATACCTTTTACAAAATTCTTTTCTACGGTTACATTTTCTAATTTCCCCCTATTAAACTTGTTCGTGATTTTTCTACAAAATCGCAGAAAAATATCCACGATTTTAATTGCTCGCTTTCATACTAATTAACGATGCAAGCGTTTGACATCTCGTTAAGAGGTAAATGCGTGCGATTTTTGTTATATCATTAACTGCGTGATTGCGCGAAATTCCGATGAATAATATAATGCAATATGTGCGATTTCACTTTTCATTAGTAGTATCGAGAGTCAAACGGGTCAAGACCGGGAAAATTGTATTACGTGGGAAAACATCGCTGATGCACTCGAATAATATTGTGATGCTTAGAGATTTTTCGTAAACTTTTCATAAGTATTTTAATTAACTAGCGCTATATGTATATGTTGCGTATTGTTGTTTAATGAACTTCAATTTAAATCTGATATAAATTATTGAAGCCTCTTCTCATATAGTTATAACACGTATAAACATCCAATTAAGTGGCGAACCTCAGAATTATGGAATCTTACAGTTACAGCTACTTGAGCATAGTAATCTATACGACTAATTGCGGTTAATTTTTATCTGTGATGTTAACGGGACATGATATATGCTATTAAATATTATTAACTACAATATTACATGCAGGACATTGCAACGATGATTGACGTTAATGAATGAATAGTAACACAAAAATGGTAAGTTAATTATTAAGAAACAAAAATCTTCTATGTGTTCAAACACATATATTAATAAGATGAAAGAAAAATTACAAATAAACAGTTACTGTACCTTTCAATCAAATCCATTTTGTTGCATAAAAGCCAAGCGCAGTTTCATTTGTGACACAACATGAAGGAATGGTATATTCACCCTTAAAGGATCGTTTATTTTGGCAATTTTCGGTGAAAAAAAAATCGTTTTCTCTTTTTAATAGGGAATTGATGTTCATGCTTTATTTCCTTTTTACTTTTTTGTGGTCACTACCTTCTGAGGGTTATGCACCGTCGATAATAGGCAAACATCTTTTTTATCGTACCATTTCAACACCGTCACTTTTTCGTCTATACAAGGAAAATTTCGAAACATCATGGAATTGCATCCACTATCACGAGGAGAATTGTAAAGAAACATAAGTTTCACCCTTATAAAATTAATATTCACCATGGCTTACTACACACGGATTTTTAAAAGAAACTTGTGTATTCTAGATTATTGTGCTTTTCACTAGAATATATTACTTACAAACCAGAATGAGCATTTTCTTTTTTCCTGCGTCTTAGCAAAAGACCATTTACACCCTATAAAGCATTAGCATTCCTTTACAGCTTACTACAATAGAACTAAATCATCGTAATAACAACAAAATCAAACGCACAACACCATGAGAATCAAACACTATCCTGGAAAAGCTGTAGTGGACGATCCAGCATGGCTGGAGATGGACATACCGAACAGCGCTAGAGGCCGCCTGTACGAAGCCAACTGGTTGGATACCCAACGCAATCTATCCAACAGCAGTTCAGCATCCAGCTACGACTGTGGAAGCGTTCGAGGCGCGACTAAACTGGGCCAATACCAAACGCTACTAGACGACGTCTCGGACAAGAGCAAGAGCGATCAAGACTCTTTGTACTCGAGCAAGAATATATCCGGTAGCATGCGCTTGAAGTATCACAGCGACAAATGTCTATCAAGGATCAATTCGAAGAGCAAGAAGGATTTCAATCAGCACTACAATGACGATTACTATTTGCCGTCGCAGACGCGATTGAAACGAGAACAAAGCGTCCAGAAAGAGGTGACAGATGAGCTTGTATATGCCCAGATTAAGTCGAAAAATCGCGCTCCTCCAGAACCGAAACCTAGGAAGAAGGTGCCTCAAACAATCGCCACCGAGCAATATAAAAATGTTATTAACGACTTGGAGAAGCAGATCAAGAAGTCGGTTAGATTTAATGAGAGGAAAACTGAGATTGGAGATGATAATATAAACGAAGATAACGCCGACCAAGAAGACGATGAAAAAGTTTATAGTGAAGTATGTGACTGGAATGACGATAACTGTGTGGCGATAGAATTTGAAGACGCGCCCACAAAATCCGATGAAGAAAGGATGAATGGGACCAAGGAAGAAACACAGGAAGAGTCCGAGGAATTGCAGGAAAGAACCAGCGAATGGGTTGAAGAGCAGAATAAGTATTTCTTAGAAGACGAGCCTCAAAATACAACCCCAAATAACGAAAATATCAAAGAGGAAGTCGATGAACAGACTTCCCAGGAAGATCTCATAACCGAAACTAATCTAAACAGAAACGACAGTGGCTATTACGAATCCCCGAAGAAGATCCGGCAAAGGATTCCTCCCAGGAAGATCTACCCTAGTTCTTCGGAGTTATCGGAGAGTGCTTCCAGTGGCGCAGGTGTCAAGAGTGACTCGGATTCGTGTAGTTCTTGCGATAATGTCGAAGCGTTCGATATCTATAAGAACGGCAGATCGAGTCCTTTGAAACATCCACCTTATAAACAATCTTTCAATCAAAGTAGATCTTCCCCTAATAAAATCTATAAAAACGGAAGTGCGAATGTTGATCGCGGTAACGATTTTTTGATACCCCGACCTAAGTTGATCGTTCCTATTCACTCGTACGCCGTACGTAAAAGAAGGACAGGCAATCTGCATAAACAGAGCGTTAGTTGTAGTGATTATGAGAATATTTGTGCGGTTGAACTCGATGGAAGTGAGGACAACTTAAAAGAAGGTAAGGTTGAATTTAAAAGTTTTATTTTTATATAATTTGAATCTGCAATTTTATTGTTATATAAAGAAGATTAACTGTAGTAAAAAGCAAGTTCAAACAAATCGTTTCTTCCTAATAAAATGTTAAATCTAACAAAACATGGTTAATCTATCTAGGTGTACCTATTGCAGTTTGAAATCTTTTGTAATTCTTCTTACAAATTAAAATAGTTTGGGAATATTTTGAGGGGTGATTTTATCCCGTAAACGATTAGCCGAATCTTTTTGTTCCCCATAAATTTTTGGATTAATTCCAGTACGCATTTTGGATTGGACACATTTGGGCCTGCATGGTTATGGTTGCATTATGCATCATAATCTTCAGACAGAGTCGAGATGGGCGTTTCCACAAGTAATCCCAGAGTTTGTACTTTGAATTTAAATAAATATTTTTACACTACTTAAAGATAAACTAATTTTTCTTTTAAAATAATAATGGAAACACATTTTATCAAACTGACCTTGATATTTATAAATCTCCACGCCTTACTATGCAATAACAATAGTTTATAACATGAAAGTTGCGATGAAAGCAACAATTAATATTGCAAGGAAACACTTAAAAAATGATTGGTAATTTTTTACAGTTATGCATACATATAACATGTGTATTAGATCAAGGTCAAATACTAATTGATTTGTATCTATTATCACATAATTTAACTATGAATACTATTCCTATAAATAACGATTTTTTTACACTTTCATACTCATGCGTTATTATAAGTAAATACGTCCTGGTTTGATCCACCAACTGTTAATTATTGTGTACCTATATAAGTACGTTCTAAACAACAAACAATGCCATTTAACCCACTGAAAAATGCTAAACATATTTAATGCATTAAAACCATCCTATTGTTAGTATCTACTGCTGTAGTGTTGTCTAGAAGTTCACTTTACCTACTTTATGTGCAAACAGTGAGTAAACGGAGACCTCCTGTAACTTACCAGCAGGAAAGTTGTTAACATTGAAAACGGTTTTTATTTTGTCTCGGTTGGTGTAAAGTTCAAAAGAACAGTGCGCGGGCAACACCGGTTTTTATGGCCGGGTTTGTGACTAGTTGAAAGTGATTTATTGTCACCGGCTTATGATACGGATCATATTAGCTATGCTTACGTGTACGTATGTGTACTTATTCCATTATAATGACCTTGTTGACATTATAAAATATTAATTGGAAAGTAGTTGTTTTAATGTTATATTGATGGGATGTTTTTAAGGTAGAGTAAACAATGAAAAAAGGTCGTTGGAAATGATGTAAATGTCTTCATTTCTTTAATAATGGGTTTTGCTACCCATCATTATGATTTGAATTGTTTAGACCTGTCAGATTTACATATATATTTAAATAAAAAATGTAATCACCAAGTACATATGTTTTATGTTACATTGAGTATTACTTCATCTGTTATAAACGTTAGGAATTATTATGTTGTGTTGCAAATCAATGCAAAGGCTTCGTATACATAGATTCAATTGCAATTAAGTAGAAAATAGAGCAGACCCATCTGCAAAATGCAAATCGTCTATTTCCATGCCACGTGTAGATGTCCACCTTTCTACAGAGTGAGCAACCGGATGTGACCACCACGTGACCTCAAATTTTGAGGTGGCAACATTGTTAAGTTGGTAGTACAAGATATCCCACATTATTGATTTGCCAGATATTTTTATAACTTAACCTTAAATTAAAAGACGTGTCATATTTTCTTTAGTATCAATAAATTGCTTTTTAGATCAGATTTGAAACAAAAGTACTTCGGTAAATTATTTTTATTAAACTATTTTTACAAAATAGAAATATTTACAATAAATGCTCGAAATGGCCACCATCGTTTTGTAAACACAAATTTATTCTTCGTTGCATATTTTGGAACACATTGTTCAAAACTTCCTCATTAATATCATTTACTGCTGCAGTTATGGCATTTCTCAGTTCATGAAGAGTATGAAGAGGGTTTCGGAACACTACATTCTTTAAATGGCCAAACAAGAAAAAATCTAATGGTGTTAGATCGGGTGAATGTGCCGGCCATCGCCCTCTACTTATTAAACGATTGCCAAAATATTCTTCAAGGTACGCTATTGTAGCGTCAGCTGTATGTGGGGTAGCACCGTCTTATTGGAAATACCCATTCTGAAGTTCATCATCATGGAGTTCATTAATGAATGGTTCTAAAATATTCTGTCTATAACGAGCACCATTAACTGTATCGTCAAAAAATATTGGTGTCATAATGCGTCTACGTGACATGGCAATCCACACACCAGTTTTAATGGGATGTAACGTCGTTTCTTTGTAAACATGTGGGTTTTCTGTACCCCAGGTACGATAATTTTGGCTATTTATATGACCCGAAAGGTGAAACCAAGCTTCATCTGAGAAGAAAGTTATGTTTAACTGCTGCTCATTTAAATGTTCATTAAACCATAAGCAATAATTCCGTCTTTGTTCGAAATCCCGAGGAAACAACTGTTGATGTACAGTGACTTTATATGGTAACATATGCAAATGTTTCTTTAAGGCTGTGCGACAGCTCCCATATGATATTCCTATAAGAAAGAAATTTAAATATGTTGTCAATTATTTAGTAAGTACATACCTGTTTGAGCAGATAATTTTCTAACCGATTTATTGGGACTATTTGTCATACGATCAGAAATATCATTTACTGTTTCCTCAGTTAACACTCGTGGTGCGCCAACTGGTTTACGCTTTGCAACGCTACCAGTCTCCATAAATCGCTGTACCAGCCTGTTGCGATGTCGAACAAATCGGTCATATTCAATGACTTCGTTTGGATATTCCAATGTAAATTGTTGTATGCAGGATTGTAGTGAATATGACCAAGACCCGTCTTGTGCCTGTGTAGCACTTCGAAAATGCGCCATTACAATAAACCTGTCTTGTTTATCCGTGAATACCATTTTCACTGCGCAATTATTGAGCGTTCTGTTCAGTAGTCTTTAAAAAGACAGTTACTATGCAGTAAATGCTATATTTACGAAAAGTCACAAGAAACGTAAAAACTAGCAGTTTCAAACACGTTAGATGTCAGATGACAGAACGTAAACAATAAGCAGGACAGTAAACAGTGAAACGAAAAAATTCACTTTTTCTGTGACGTTTGTGGTCACGTGGTGGTCACATCCGGTTGCTCACTCTGTACTATTTATAACGCATATAGATTAAGTTTTATTTTGTACCCACTTTACTTTGATTATTCCCAAAAAATATAGGCGTCTAATACATCTGAGCATATCTGTATCTCGGAAACAGTTAAGTTTGGCTAAATTTATTGCAACTGAGATATACTATGATTCCCTTAAAGGAATAGGTCCGCTTACCAATCACCTTGCATATACAAAGTGCACAAGTTAATTAATTCATTCTACTGGTATAATGATCAAATAATTAATTCACCGGCAATAGAGTATAGATACTTCGAACATCGTCCAAAACTGTTATCTCCTCCGTTTAATCGCATTTACCTGCGACCATTAAGACTCGTTCTCTTAATTAAGAACAGGCACAGCTCCCGTTTCGCTAGAGTAAACGGGATGTTCCATTAGAGATGTCGACAGGTTGTCGTCGCTTCACGGAAATCTCGCTTCGCTAGAATTTCATCTATGTCGTCTTAAAGAACGTGACGACAGCTTGTTCTCATGTTCGCTCTTTCGTCGACTTGTATATAAGCGGACGGGCTCTTATTTGGAGCGGTTATTTTGCCCGATGCAGTTCCGGTAAAGCGATACCAGGTCAGTTGACTACTACAGTTACGGAGATGAAGAAATCCGATCTCTGTCGGTCAGGTGACCACGGCACCACACTCGCGTGTTAAAAATCGTGAAAGTATATTGCTTTGTTTGTTCAATCTTTTTTAAAAACATGTCTACCTCTGATTCAATACAATTTGGCATTTAATACCACACAAATACATAGATAAATAGTTGAAATAACATGAAGATAAAATGATAACAAACGTGTCTTTGTTAAAGCAGCAAAACGTGTTCCTTTGACTGCATTTAACCTAATAATATCATTAAACTAAAGAAAATTAAATTAATTTAACACCTTTAGGTTTCTGAGTGTACAGTTTTCTCTGTCTGCATGTTAATGAACAATTCTTTGCACATTACACAACTTTACCTGGTATTTTCGTTCCTTAAAAGTAACATTTTATTATTTATTCTATCCCTTGTAATCTTAGTTAGCAAGTTGCATAAATCATGTTTCTAATTCAATGGTACATTTCTTTTTCATTATTTCCCAATCCATACGTTTAATGAATACCCATTTTCCGCTAATTTAACTGTTAAATTGTTCGATGGCCGTTCGAAAGCGAGGAAGCGACCAATTTGCGCTCTATCTAACACCGGCCTCTGTACTTACTTAGATAAGGAGGTCACATATACACATATATATATTTTTTTTTCCTTTTGAACAATTCGCTTCCTCGTTCGATTGCGTATCGAGCAATTTGGAACGATTATACCGAGACAATACGCCTCTGCCACCGCGTCGGCTCACGTCGCTCGTGCAACGAGTGAGAATTGCTTTCGAATGTGTTGCTTACGCAACACAACTGGGTCATGCGTGCAACGCTTTACTGGCGATTTATATAGAAAATTTATAACTTCAAGAAAGCCAACTACATACCTCTATATGATGCTTTTATCAATATCGACTGGACAGTACTTTATACTATAACAGAGGTTAATTTGGCATGTGACTGCCTGTACAAGTCAATGTTCAACATAGTGGACCAATTTGTACCTCTGAAAACCAGGTCTGTGGCGACTTATCCTCCATGGTTTACTCACGATCTTAAAAAGAATATTAAACTTAAAAACAGATATCGTTTAAAATACAAGAAATACAAACGCATACAAGACCTGCAACAATTTCATACTCTAAGGAAGCAAATTAAACTTGCCACAGCGAAGTTATATCACAATTACTTGATCCACGACACTTCTGGGACTACATTTCCTCTAGGAGGCAAAGTTGTGGAGTACCTTGTATAATGAGGGATGATCGGGGCGAAACCATTTCCGGTCCTCCGGAGGTGGTGGATGCATTCCGGACTTTCTTTCAGTGTGTGTACTTGACGCGCACAACACAACCAAATGCAACTGCCTGTTGTATGAATTCTCCTTTTATAACTGTGCAAAAAATTGAAGAATGCTTAGTTCTTAGTGCACTAAAAAAACTATGGGTGATGACAACCTCTCTAGCTTTCTAGTACGTGATTGCAACTCCATTGACTTATATCTTCAATTTATCGATTGCTACAAGTACTTTTCCGGAACGCTGGACGCCATGTTTATTATTATATTTCATTTGCAAAAGCAGCTAAATCCAAATACAGAAGTAAAAGTAGTTAAATCAGTGAAATATTTATTTATTGATTTCCTTGTGGAAATGAAAGCAAAAACATTCGTTTATTTGCTTAAACAAAAAAAAGAAGATCATAAATAACTCAATTACATACAAAGCATAATTTGTAGGAGTTTTTCTACTGACCTCTCAAAAAAAAATTTAAGTGAATTCGACTGCTTTTGCTAACGTACGATTCAATTATTATAAGTGAACAAAGTCGAGTTTCTCCTACATAAAAAATGACAAAATATAAACACTAAAAAATATTTGCAATTCCTACAGAAAATTCCAGTAATGTATAGGGTAAATTTACCAAAAATTAGAAAATATACCTAAAGTGTACCTTAAATTTCCCAATTTTTGGTAATTTTACCTTATACGTTACTGGAATTTTCTGTGTAGGAATTGCAAATACTTTTAGTGTGTACGTATATTTATTATCAATTCAAAAAAATTATGTTCCAACTCCAGAGTGTTTTTTCTGCAAAAAAGCGCAGTGCGTGTGATCTACATGTTCCTGAAGTTTCATAACTTTTTGAATTTTAACCGGTTTGGGATCGTTCCTTGTTAGCAGCTTCCGTTTTTATAGAGGAATATTGTTGATGCTTATTTTTGATTGATTTTAATTTAAAATTGAAAATCCATGGCTTCTTTTTAACTTAAAAAATAAATTTGATCGTCTAGATAAAGATAATAAAAATTGATGGCAACTATCAGACATCCAATTTATTCCGTCAATGTATTTTTTTTTTCTAATCTCAACATCTCCAATCATTTCCCGAGTTAGGACACGCATTTACCATTACTCTGCGTTCCAATTAATTAAAAAGAAAAGACGACAACGAATACCCCCATCAATCGCAGAGATACGCGCCTAGTGTGCTTGTAGTAGCCGGTAATTTAAAAGTCTTATCGTCGAAGATAACCGCTACTGCACGATCGCTCCTCTTTTTTCACTTGTACCTTCCATAAGTTGGCGTTATAAATATTCAACGAGATAAAGTTTTTCGGTCGCCCGAATGTTCGGGGGTCAGTGCAACTGCCAGCGGGAGACAAAAAAATGGCAAATTTCAACCTTGTCATTTGAGAACCGTGTTTCGGATCGCCTTTCACTTTCTCGTTGCAACGATTGCAACTCTCGGTCTCACTCTTTCGTGTAGTGTATTATGCTATTTTATGCGAAACATCGAAGCAAACCCTGCCACCTATGCAGATTATTGTGCACAGACCGACGACTGCGACTTGGTGGAAGTAAAAGTGAAGCCAATTCTGAACAGATACCTGCTCGAGGTACCGTCCCGTGCGGTGTGCGTGTACACTGTACAGGTAAAATAATTCGCGAAATAGCCATGAGAAAGGTCAGCGACTGTGAAGAGAGAATTAAGAATTGAATAAAATATTGATATAAAAGAGATAAGTTATGGAAATTCAAATGATAGATAAATTTTAACTGAAAATAAGGAACAACAATTCCTAAGAATAATTTCGTATGAAAAAAAAAACGCGGGCCTTTTATAAACCCTACGTCATACTGACATAAATAAAATAACCGCTTGTTCTTTAAAAAAATAATTTAATCGTTAATAGTTAAAGATTTAAATTTGCCGCTCGCATTGTAAGAAAATATAAGTTTAATTCTTTTAAAAACCACATTAATATTTCTCTCAGTGTTGCTAAAAAAAATTTAACCGTTTCAAAAAAAAAATCCTCTTCGGCCCTTGTTTATTTTTTCCACAGAACATTAAAAAAGAAAAAAATTCCCACACCGGGAATCGAACCCGGGCCTCCTGGGTGAGAGCCAGGTATCCTAGCCACTAGACCATGTGGGATTGTCTTGGCCGATTTTCTTTCAACATTCTCCAACGACAATTTCAGTTTTACTTCACATTTAATGAGTGGTAGATACATAAATGCATTTAAATGTACCTTTCTCGGCATAAATAAGATTAAATTATCACCTAAGCTGAAATTACGTAAATAACTTTTAGCATTCAGCATTCCTCGGTAAATCCATTCACCTGTTCGCTTTGTATGTATGTACTTGTTTCTATTTTTAGTGGGCGAAACTGTCCTTGTGAATTCAAGGCGTTGTCTGCGGGATTTGCATTGTGATGGTGCTTTGCCAGTTTCTCGTTTTGATTTGTCTTACAATTAGTGCAATAGTATATATAATATATTAGAGAAACTTGAAATTATTATTATAATAATGGATTTTGTGTTAATGTTTAAATGTAGATCATTATTACAAGGTTGTTCTTATATAATTTACAAAAAAAAAAAAACTTATTAGAGATTACATAACTAGCTCATTAAGTGCTACTAAATGGCATTAATAACTTTATGACATGTGAAATATCCTGAAATGTTAAATTTTAAGCGTTTGAGCTAGTTACGTCAAAAGAAATTGGCGCACAAACATTCTAGTTTGTTTTTTATGCTTAATGATTTTTATGGTGATATTTATTCAGGATATTATAATAAATTCTGCAATTAGTAAAAAGAAATGTTGATTTTATTATCAACCTAAATATCTCGATTTGTTACGGTCAATAAAATGTTGATTCAATTACTTGTAAATTCAGGAATATCTAAATATGTATTTAATATATAGTGATTTTAGTTAATCCATCTTTCATAGTTTATATTTAAATTCTTGTGAAATTGTTTATAATGAATAAATAATGGCCATTTATGGGCTTGATTTTTGAGTGGCAAAACCTACGAGGATTGCCACTCAAAAATGATCACGGAGCGATACTACTCTGTTTCAATGGTCGTCAAAAACACAACTAAGCGTCGGATTGTCACCAAGTTTTGACAGGTCATATTAAATGATGGTACACTTATTTTGGCTCAGTAGCGCCACCTTCCAATCCGGGTACTCATCGAACAGGCCTCGTATATGCTTAAAATAGAAATCTACTTCAGTAAGCCGAAAGTAAATATTTATTATTGTGATTGAATACTATTCTTAAAAAGGATTGTAAATATTATGACGTTCTGAATACAGAATAGTCATACATATTTAATGATAATAAAAACTATAAATAATCATATTGTCTACTATATGCAAATCCTTAACATCACGGTTTATAATTAACTATTCCTTTTGAGGGAGGATGTAATGATTAATGATAATAAATATTAAAAAAAAAAACATTTCTTTTTAATATACTTATAATTTATAATCTATTTTCGAACCAGCGTGAGAAAGAACTTGGATGTTGTACAATTTATTTCTTATAGTTACAGTACGTTACAGGAAGTGGAATAACCTACATAGGCTAGTGAAAAGCAATATTCCCAAATATATCATGTCAAATTAAAAACCGGAAATTACTTACCTATCCATTTTATTACATATGCGTTTATTATATTAATAATATCATGCAAAATTTTACATAACTTTACATTTGACATGATTAATTGACGTTTCAAATTAAAAACCAACAAAAAATTTCTTATTCTACTGCCTTTTTGATTGCTGCAAACAAGAATCGATTTGATTGTATAAGCCTTATTACTAAAACATGTTTGCGCCTTCATTTTCTTGTTTTTATATACTCGTAAATAAACAGGAAATGATGAAAGTATGCATTTATTATGCAATTTGATTTTTTAGTAATATAAACTAATATTTAATCTCGTAAAGTTAATAAAATTAATTGACTTCATTAGAACAACTATAAAACGAAGCGGTTTATAGCATTCGAGTTAATTGACTATTACTTTTTTGATTCAGGGAGGTAAATGGTAAAAAGCGGTTCTCTCAAAAACAGAAATTTAAATTATTATAATTTCATTAAAATATCTATAAAAATGACAAATTCTCTATGCAACTATGGGAAAGTGGTGTTGACATTATGCATTAAATTTTATACAAAATCATTAAACTATAAATACATGAAAGTTCATATGAATGAAACGACTTTAATATTTGGATAACAAATAAGATTAAAAGTTTCCCAAAAATAAACACAAGTTTGTTTTCTCAGTTAGGCAAACATTAATTCCAGTTTGTTGTTACACACTTATTTTTTAATGCTATATTCAAAATAGTCTCTGTGTATAAAACATTCTTTGTGTAAAAAAATATTTTTCTTATCCAGTATTTATTGATGAAGAATTGCATTTTGAATGAGTAAACAAGGCACTTCAACTCATCACAATGACTAAGAGAATTGCTAAGAACAATTATAATCAACATAGTAATCTAACTGCACGGACAATAGTAGTATAGGCCATAGGGTGTTACAATGAACCGTGCAGTATCCATACGAATGTTGGATCTCCAGAATAACACCCGAGGCGATATATTGCACTAAGCGTGTTTACGATACATACTGAGAGCTGATTTTTTTAATTACCACCACAGGAGAACAGCTTTAATGTCACGGGGTCAACGAATAGTTGGTTTAGCGATTAATGCCTCGCAAAATATCATGCTGCACATATCTAGATCCATTCCCTGCGCATTGGTGTAGATATAGGTATTACGAAATATGCAGAAAATATTTCTCAACGTATTTCTCAATTCTGTCAAACCAGTTCCGAACAAGTTGAATAAAATGGTTTTCTTTTTTTTGCATAATATCGTTTAACTTCAGTGTTTTGGTTTTTGGGGGCCACAGTAAATTCTTCCACTGGCAATGGCCAACGATGGATGGATCCTGTTTCGTCAAAGAATTTCACCGTCGGCGTCACTTCTATGTAATTATAAATCGCTTCTTCGAACCAATTCGTTTAAACGCATCCTGTTGTGTTGGAAGGCAAGGCTATATTGCGAAAAGGTTATACAAACGGGGGCTACAAAATTATATGCTCTCAAATTATAATAAAAGTAATAATTTACTTTGTTGCTAATTAAGATCCGATATTTTGATATTTTTAGTTTTTTTCATGGAGTTGTATTATGTGCCTTTTAAAACATACGTTGTGCTCTGTTTCTGGTTTAGCTGCATCTTTTTACTCAAGTTTCAAAAGACGTAAGGATTAATTTATCGTGACACGCAAGCAACAATCAAAAGCTAACATATTTCATTTACACTACAAAGTTTTATGTCTGATTATGGGTTTATACCCATACCTATAATTTGTTCTTATAAACACACTTATTTCACTATGATATTCAAAAGAACATCTCTCATAACACGCTTTGACTCCCAAGCTTCTTATCTGAAATTAGGAACATTTGAATTTTAAATTCATAATCTCCACAACACACTCGATGCTATCTTAAAAGGGTTTACGTGTAGCGTTTCCGACAATTCGCCAGCTTGATACTCAACTGCGCCCACAGAACTTCCTTTTTAAGCACACGTACAATAGGATAAGTCCGCGTTCTCCGCCTGAGATTGCTTTAAACCGAATCGTGCGACTTTCTGAGGTCGAAAAACTTGCCATAATCTGACCTACCTACGTGCGTACGCCCGATGTCCGACTGAAAACGTACATTGCATTTACAATAGCCAGCCAAGCCCACATCGACTTAATCTGAAGTTAGGCTACAATGGAAGGAAACCTCTTGTTAAATCCTTTCATATATACAGAGTGGGGCAAAAGTACGTTCAGGATTTTCAATTCTGTGTGCAAGTAATATTTATTGAGTTTTTCTTTCTTTCTCTTCTTCTATAACGTAGGAAGCGAGAAGAAATCAAAATTTCCGAACACGCTTATGCGGATGACATGGCACTGGTGGGGAGAGACGAGGAAACGCTAAACCAAAATTTAAAAATATATAACGAAAAGCTAGAAACCATAAACATGAGGATAAATAATAACAAAACTAAGACAATGATTATAAACAACCGTAACAAAAGGCACACAATACAATCTGGAGATGCTAAATTAGAACAAGTTAGCAAATCCAAATGTTTGAGAGAACGCAGACTTTTTAACTGCATAAATCGAAACTGCGAAATCCCTACACAAATGGATCTTTGTTTTGTAATATTTAATAAGGTGGCCATCCTGATACTTTCGTATAGTTCAGAGACATGGATAATACACCCGAAAGGATATTATAAGTTATAAGGCACCTGAATTGGGTAAAAGTAAGAATCCATAACCGATTTATCAAAGGCCTCTCCATAGCGAAATGGTTAATGAAGTATGGTGAGCAATTTCAGCCCAAAGAATAAAATCTGGCGCTATTTTTTCCAATATGAAGTTGGTCAGGCACCATCGGTAAATGGCGATCGATCTAGGGAAATGCTGCACGACCATTTTTTACCACAACAAAAAGAATATTAACACTATTTAGTTCTGACAAAACTGTCCACACTGCCAGAGTCACGATTGCTGTTTTGAGGATACATTTTCCGAACCAATTGATTTCGAGAAACGGCGACTTGAGATGGCCCCATATCATTGCTCCAGATTATTTTCTTTGGGGTCATTTCAGAGAGAAAAGGTTTAAGTAAACAAGCCGCAATTCTTAACGCAACTTAGAGCGAATTAATATCTCAAGAGGCTTAACGAAAGATCATGGAACACGTGCAAAAGGAGCGCATACTTTTTGTCATTGGGAAAGGCGACATTATTTTTCGCAAATAGATGGGAAAAACTTCAAGAAACACACTTTGCATTTTATGAATTTTGAAATACAAATTTATTTAAGCTTCCATACACATTTTTAATTTCAAATCCTGACGGTACTTTTGCGCCACCTTATAGGTACATGATTTGCATCGTCTGATATCAGACTATGGTGTTTGGGATACGCTACAAGTATATATGAATGTTATGTGCGAGGGCGTCAGCCGTTTGGCGTGAGTGACCGCTTTTTCTCTCCATCCTGGCTGGTTAACTGTAACCGAGCCGTGTACGGACTGACATGCATATTTACTCGATCATTGGAGCACGATAACGAGCGGTTTCGTCTGGAAGTCTAGTATAGCGAAGTCGTGGTAAAAGATGCGTAATTCCGCCGTTCGGTATTTATTTGCGTTCTGCTTGTTGCTCGATTCTAATTGCCTACGTCTTTGGCAAACGCGGAGCACGCAAAAGCTATTAGCTTGTTCGAAGAGCATCCGTCGTTTTCGTTTGGAATAAATAGGGTAATTTCGCAATGTGGATTACTGTGTTAAAAGGAAGCTCCGAAACAATAATTGAGATGGGATTTTGTTGAGGCCTAATTATGCACCTATATTATACCAAAGTTTCTATTTCTGTGTATCACCTTTATATAGGAGTTCTGACACATTAGCTGAACATTCCAATCGGAAAAACCTTTCAAATTTTGACAAATCAGAACTGTCAAATTAAATACAGAAACGTCACTTTCTATCGAATCAATTCGCAATCAAAAATCTCCCAATGATGAACGACTTGATCGTAGATCCTCAGATCAGAATCTGGGTCTTCCTCCCGATAATCATCATCACCTTCACTTTGAGCATCATCAAGCACTACATCACCTATCTGATATCCTCGCCGAAAGAGATCGATTTGGAACAGATAGCCGACGGAGCCATGGTACTACGGGGGCAATTGCTGCGCGAAAACGGCAACTACATCCCGAAAGCGGGTTTCGCCATGCGCAAGCACCACTTCGTCAACGAGAAGTTCGGCTGGCTCCTCTCGCCCAGGCCGTGCGCCTCTCAGAACTTCTTCACCGACCCGGCGAAGGTGACCGACATGATGAAGGGCAACGTGGTCAACATTTTGCCGATGTTCGCCATCGGCGGTTGGATCGTGTGGATGTTCTCCGGGTTTCTGATCGCGAGGGTTCCGTTCCCGCTGACGATACGGTTTAAGTCGATGTTGCAGAGCGACATACATCTGGTGAGTTTAGACGCGTCGTGGGTATCTTCGGTTTCGTGGTATTTCCTGAACGTGTGCGGATTGAAGAATATCTACGAGTTGATCTTGGACGAGCATCTCGAGGATCCTAACGGGTTCGACCAGCAGATCGCCGATTTCGCGGGGAATTTGCCGCAGGATATCCAGAATCTGTTCAAGAGGGAGCTGGAGGCTTTCAAGATGACCGAGCACGATTGGGTTCTGAAAGACGTCTTCAAATAATTCGTTTGTTATTTTAATCAAAATAAAGCGATATAGAAATCGTTCTACTAAAGAAGTTTATTTCCTACTTAAGTTATTATTCCAGCGATAAATGTCTAGATCTAATTGACCATTGCTCGGGATATATTGCCACCTAAACGACTTACAAGAAATATAAATAGCGTAGGAATGCTGGAAGACGTTTTAATTTAGGCTATTCTGCGCGCGGTATTGTGTACCGACCACAGTCTGTCATAATTGCTGCAGGTCTGTAATAGGCAAGCGCGGCTAGCAATTAGCTGGAGTAGTGTAACTGTACTGTGTAATTGAAATGCATATGGCCATCTAAAGATGCGGTTTACAGTAGTACTAAAAGGCATGTTTATGTTACAGTTATATAGCGATCATTGAATGAAACATAACTGCGAAGGAAAAAATCATATAAGTAACACTTATAGATTTCGCAGTATTAATTCTAATTACTTTAAAATGGCTGTAATTATTTTTACTTAAAAGGGTGTCAGCATAGTGGCAATACCGAATTATAGTTTCTGTTGGAAATATCTAATTTATTTCAAATAATCACAATAGATTGATTTTTTAAGTTCCCCCTAATTAGATTGCTCATTCGATGGAAGGAACCATGGGGATGGCTACAAAATTCTTTGATTTGAACAGAAATATAGAGTTGGTTTGTAATAATATTTATTAATACATATTTGACATTGCGAAAACAAACAAAAAACAGAAACACAAAATATTACAAAATAAAGTTCACAGTGGTTTTTCGTCAATATGCCTATACCTCGAGATTTAATAATGGTGACACATATTCTTCTAATCAGAGAATTTTAAATTGTTTAATTATACGACTTAAAAAACCAAACAAATTTACGTATATCAACATATGTATGTAGATATTTAGGACACACATTTATCACTTTGAATAAAACATAATTTAGACTGACTAGTCTTTGTTCGAATGCTTCAAATCTGACCCGCATCTTTTTTTCTCCGTTTGTGTTGATGGCTATACACATGTTAACGTCACAGATATTTTAAATAGGACACAATTCCCAAGAACAAACAACAAAGACACATTATGTATATTATCACCGACCAAGTCTTTGACTATATCATTCTGTTACATACAATAATCGATAACTTAATGTACATATACCTGCTTTATAAGATATTCAGAAAGTAGAATGTAGAAACGACATTTATTATGTGTGTCTGAACGAACACACCTATAGCGTGTATCATAAATGTATAAGCAAATTAAAAATATTAATAGAAAGGTATATACTACATTTACTGGGTAGTGAATTGCATGACTTGATTTCATGTGTGCAGTGTAACAATGCGACGATATTCAAAACAATAGATACCTAATTTTAGAAAACTAATAACTATATGAGACCTTTGACAGAATCGACCATGGCCTCTTGATGGCTATTCTTCATTACATTGGTTTGGGGGAGGTTGCTCTCCGTTTTTTTTTGTGCCTACTTGTGTGGCAGGAGGCAGGCTGTGGTGTGTCTGAAGTTGTTTAGAACAAGTTGATTCACGAAGAATTCAGGTTGTGCAGAATGCCTGTCTCAGATTTATTTATGGGATAGGCAAACGTCAGAGAGTATCTGACAAGCTTTGGGAGGCTGAATGGCTGACAGTTTCATTTTGTCTGCTTTGTCCTTAAAATCTTAAATGCTGGTGTCCCGGCTTATTTATCAAATAAGATAAAATATCGTACAGACCGCAGAAAAGGTTTGATAGATATACCTAGACATCATACGCAGCAATTTAAGAAGAGTTTGGGGTCTATTTCGGTACGGTTGTTTAACTTACTCACCCTTGGAGTCAAGCAATTACCTTTTAGTGCGTTCAGACGGGTTATTTTCAATAATTTAATGGATGAGCAACTTTCTTGCATATAAATTGCTGTATATTGGTTATATGGACATTTAACACTGACCTTTGTACTTTTGTGTTTGGATCATCATTAATAACAGGAAACTTCTTCGAGGTTTACTGAAGATGATCCCGTTGGCAATTTTCGTTATTATTTTGATCTTTTTATTTATTTTTGATTGTACATATACGGATTTTTATAAGACTTGTGAGTGAATGGCGTTAGTTTTTAAGCGAGAATCCATTCGAGACAATTTATTGCATTTCTTCCTATCACTATACCGAGGTAAATGTCAATGAATGCAAATTTTAATTGTATGCGTCCCTCCTATATGCCTGCAAGAAGATATACCGTATCCTTCTGCTAGTGTGCGCGACGCATGGTCTGAATAAATTTTACGTATGCATTAGTTATAGTTCGAGCATTCAAGGTTCAACGAGTAAATAGCCTGAAAGGCGCCGTAAAGGTAAAGGCACATCCGCTCGCTATTATACGGCGAACCAAAAGAAAGGGCAGCGATTTAGCATGCGAAACCATACCGAGTGAACCATTAAAGTTTATATTACAAACCAGTGAATGTCGAAAGTATGTTAATGAAGGCTTTAAAACACGGGGGATAATTAACATTTAACTGTGAAGTTTTTATTTGTTTTCTTATATAAGTGTGTTGCTGAATCATTTGCTTTCAAATGCAACGTCGTGCTATAGTATTTGTGATTAATTTCTTCTTCTCTAAAATAAATTGTAATATAACTGCTTCCATGTAAACATGAAAGTAGCATCGATGTAAAGTGCATGATATAAACTCCAAAGAGTGACCTACAGTGTATAACTGATGGTTGCGGCGTTTTCCTTGTTCTACTTTATCAAGTTAAAAAAAAATAGTTATTTACGAACCAAGTGCGTGAAATCATATTTCGCGAATGAGTGACCAGTTTAAAGCGCGAGCCGTAGGCGAGCGCTTTATGGACACGAATTCGCGAAATGTTTCACGCACGAAGTTTGTACAATATTTTTTGTACGAGAACTATAATAATAATACATATTGTTAAATACGTTATTGTTTATGACACACTACTAATCTCTTGATATTAATTAAAAAAATTGAGTTGGCAGTATTGATTATTTGAAGTGACATTTAATTTAAAATTGTCAAATTCAAAAAATTTCATACAAAATAAAAGCCTCACCAACAACATGAATTCTGATAATGAAATGCAATGTACACCGTCTGAAATTCGCGAAGCTGCCAATATTGCAGTGGATAATTTATTACCCATAAAATCAAAAAACGTATACAAAAACACTTATACTAAATTCGTAACTCAAGTTCCAGGAAGTACCAACTTTACTTTTACGCACTCGTGTTTAAAGTGACTTTTTACGCACGCAAATTGAATCGTGAAATGACAGGTTTTGATAAGCGAGTACAAAAAACCTATTTTTAATGTAATGCATTCAAAGAAATTATAGTTTGGGCTACTTTTCGGAGTCTCCTATCCAATTCATCCCATAACAGTTCTATGGGGTTCAGATCGGAGCTTTACGGTGGCAATGTCATTATTTGTAAAGTGCCATTACCTTGTTCTTCATTTAAGAAATTTTTACATACGGCAGCTGAGTGTTTGGGGTCGTTGTCCTGCATGAATATAAAATTTTCGCCGATTAAACGTTGGCCCGATGGCATTGCATTTTCTTGCAGTGTATATTTCCAAATAACCCTCTTTTTGCAAAATACCTCCGATTCGTTTCAAGTTTTTTGTACCAGCGTAGGAAAAACAAGCACAGAACTCGTTTCTTGCTTGACAGTTGGCGCTACACAAACCTTCAACATTCTCTAACCTTTCTAAAACATGCCTGGATTGTCCAAACAACTCCAACCTTTAACTCATCAGTCAGTTTCCAATCCTACGCTATATAACTTCTTTAGATAGTTTTGTTTAATGTTTTTTTTTTACTGCAAATAAGTTTGTTGACAGCATTTAAGTCTCGTAATTTGTGTGCTTTGAGTTGTGAAAACTGTGTCACTGCAGGAAATAACTATACATCCACATTATATTTTAACTACTAACCTATATCGCTAAAAGCAACATAATACAGAGACTAAACCTTACTTTATTTGCATTCATAAGGTAATTACATCTACTTAATTTTAGAAATAAAGTGAATTCATTTTAAAATAACTTGATACGTTGCCCATAACAGGAAATAAATATAAATCCACATAAAAGAAATCCATGTAATTTTACAAAAAAATAAATTAATAATGCGTATGTTTCCCGATTAGTCTTATTAAGTCAAAAACTCTGTTTTTCATTGATTTTACTAAGTTTTTCATGTCATCTAGTTCTACGTTAGCCCAAACTTCACGAATTCTATTTTTGAGTTCATTGATTGTTGCAAATTGTTTACCATTTTGGTAAATTCGTCGGGAAATGATACCCCATAGATTTTCTATGAGGTTCAAATCAGGACTGCACGCTGGCCATTCTAGAACTTCAATATTATGTTGTGCAAACCACTGTTTTGTGAACTTGTCGGGACACGCATAAAAGCAGGCGGCGTCACTGTTTTAATGATCAGTCATAGACTACATGATGTAATGCCAGTGGATTTATAGCAATTTCCTCTAGTATAGTCAAAAAATATCCATAATAGATCCATAATATATCCCAAAAGTAAAATTTTATGAATGTCACGTGTTTTGGCCACAATATTCCGTGCCGTATAGCGTGAATACCCCTGTATACTTTTTAAATTATACAAATGTAAGTAGATTCAATTATTCAAAGTAATAAACTCTGTTCTTTTTTTACATTTATATACAGCAACAGGTGCAAAAAAATAAAAGTATAGCTATTGAGAAGAAGATAATTTAATACTACGATATTAGAAATCCATGCAACAAAAGTAATTTTATAATAGGTACACTTATCCACTCTGTTGAATATCTACTTCCAGCGCATTACAGATAAACAAAGAAGATAAAAAGAAATGATTTGCATATCAAAAGGCTCCTTTCGAAGTCATAATCAGATAAGCAGATTTCCTATTCTAAACGCTTTCCCGTTCAATATCGGGCTGTTAAAAACTACAATGATTAAAGTGAGAGTAATTTAGTTCATTTGCCTTTCGCAATGCGCACATTTACATACATAGTCGATAGGTTTACAATACTGGCGCTATATAGAAAGTGAATAAACTTGAAGTCACAAATAACCCTAACAATAATAATATAGAAGTGCACTTCAGAAAACACACAAGATAAAAAAAACCGAATTTCTCCGGTTTCGATTTAAATACGGCAATGTAACGATGCACGAAGTGAAACTAACTGCACGCAGGAACTTCACGACTTCCGTTAAACTCTACGGAACTTCTATGATTGATTTGTTTATCCGTATATAAACCGTGAAATTACAATATAGTAATTGTTTTAAGTGACACGAATTAGGTGGAATGACCCCGAACTCGTAGCTCGGCCACTTAGAGCTTCATTAAAGCCGAGGAGATACGGAGAATAAACATTCGAAGAAAGTGCTTTTGTATACTTGAAGATTGTAAATTGGAATATACATATGTTTTAAATGTTAATAACTTTCCCTTCTCTTTGTATTAATCTTCTAATTATTTCTAACCGATTCTTGATTTTTCGTTGCAGAGGGCAGAGTTGAAGTGTCGAGAGAGAACAAGTACCTGAGTACATTAGCCCCGGTCAAAGTCCTGGGTGAACTTGCCATACTTTACAACTGCAAACGCACTGCGACCATCAAGGCGGCCACCGATTGCAAGCTATGGGCCATAGAGCGACAATGCTTCCAGACGATCATGATGAGGACCGGTCTGATACGGCAAGCCGAATACACGGACTTCCTGAAGAGCGTGCCGATCTTCAAAGACCTCCCTGAGGATACTTTGATCAAGATCTCCGACGTGCTGGAAGAAACTTACTACGCAGCAGGCGATTACATCATCAGACAGGGCGCGAGAGGTGACACCTTCTTCATTATCAGTAAAGGAACCGTGAAGGTAACCATCAAAGATCCCAGCACCAATCAGGAGCAATATATTCGTACTCTAGGAAAAGGGGACTTCTTTGGAGAGAAAGCGTTGCAAGGGTAAGTTCAGATAATGTAGGTATACACTTCGCATACTGGGTGAATTTTTTATCTCTAAAACACTGCATCAAATCAAATAAGATTTGTTATAATGTAGGGGGCTCACTGAATGGTGCTGAACTTTGAAATCTTCAAAGTCAATCTTCTTAAGAACTCAATGAACTAACCAATCATTAATTACACAAGATCTCAAATATACATACATTGATAGAACTATTACCTACACTCATAATGATCTAAAATCTGAGCAAATGATAAAAAGAATACAAATTTAAAAAGATAGTTTGGGTTTGCAATGGAATATAACGTGGGAGCATTTTAGATCTTTAGGTTTTATGACACTCTTGTATTGGATTTTTTGCTAGTGGCTACTAATCATGAACTAAAGCTACGAGAGAAGTCATCCTGATTATGGTATTGACGATCAACGTTAATAATAATTCTCTAATTTTGTTTCAGTGACGACCTAAGAACAGCCAATATTATTTGTGATGACCCAGAGGGAGTATCGTGCCTTGTGATAGACAGGGAGACTTTCAATCAACTAATATCCAACCTAGATGAAATTAGGACAAGATATAGAGATGAAAGCATTGAGAGGCGCAGGTAAGCCAACAGATATTATCATATTCTATCAACACCATGAAAAACTAAATTAAAAATGGTAATTTTACATTTACTTCTGCCAACAAGGAGTCAGATTTGTAAGTAAAATCTTTCATTCTGCCATTCAATCCATCTGTAGAATAGAATAAGAAAATTAAAGAAAATACATTTTCCAGACTTAACCAAGAATTCGACAACGTACAACTCTCACATCTACGTCCGCTTGTCACGCTGGGAGTCGGAGGCTTCGGAAGAGTGGAACTGGTACAAATCACCGGCGATCCGAGCAGATCTTTCGCCCTGAAGCAGATGAAGAAGGCGCAAATCGTAGAAACGAGACAGCAACAACACATCATGTCGGAAAAGGAGATCATGGGTGAAGCCAACTGCGATTTCATCGTGAAGCTGTTCAAGACGTTCAAGGACCGCAAATATCTCTACATGCTGATGGAGAGTTGCCTGGGTGGGGAACTGTGGACCGTCTTGAGGGATAGAGGGCACTTCGACGACGCCACCACTCGTTTCTACACCGCCTGCGTCGTGGAAGCTTTCGACTATCTCCATTCGAGGAATATCATCTACAGGGATTTGAAACCGGAGAATCTCCTGCTGGACAACCAGGGCTACGTTAAATTGGTCGATTTCGGCTTCGCGAAAAAGCTGCAAAGCGGCAAGAAGACGTGGACGTTCTGCGGTACCCCCGAATACGTAGCGCCGGAAGTTATCCTGAATAAAGGGCACGACATCAGCGCCGACTATTGGTCTCTGGGTGTGTTAATGTTCGAGTTGTTGACCGGTACGCCGCCTTTCACGGGCGCCGACCCTATGAAGACGTATAACATCATCCTGAAGGGAATAGACGCCATAGAATTTCCACGGAATATCACTAGAAACGCTACGGTATTGATTAAGAAATTATGCAGAGATAATCCTGCTGAGAGATTGGGGTATCAGAAAGGTGGAATTTTAGATATACAGAAGCATAAGTGAGTTTCAAATTTTCATTATTTTTGTATTAGATTAAGAGGATGCCGTTATAAATTTTAATGTATTTCCAAACCGAAAGATGTCTCTACGATCAGTAACATAATTTACGACAAGGGTGTGGCTTCATAATAATAATTTATTGACACTATTAGACGGCTCACAACACATAAACTTAACATATACGCTATCTTCACATTTAAACAACCATATTTTACTGCAAAAACGACGCCACCCCAATGTATCCAACCTTACAAAACTACCAACTTATAAATATAAAAATTCAATATTAACATTATAATATTTACAATTTGCAGATGGTTCGATGGTTTTAACTGGGAGGGTTTGGTAAACAGAACGTTGATACCACCAATAACCCCAGTTGTAAAGCATGTCACGGATACATCAAACTTCGATGATTATGCCCCCGACATGGACGGCCCACCCCCGGATGACATCACAGGCTGGGACGGCGATTTCTAGCAGTATAACTCTCTTATATTCGATGGGAAAATATGTACATATAAATAAAAAAATTAGGCAAAAACATTATTTTAAATTTATCTAGGCGATGATATGTTTTAACACAATTTAGATCAATTTTTTTATGTGATATTTGTGTGTCGTGTGCGGGTGAAAATTTTAACAAAAATAATATTTTTTAAATAACCTTTTTGAATTTACAATTTGCAGGGTCCTCCTAAATAACTCTGTAATTCGAATATCGATTTAAAAACAAAAATAAACAATCATGACATTTTAACTACTATTAAATGATATATAGAATTTATTTATTTCGCGTCCTTGAAGGAAAAAAAGGACATTTGATTATTACGAATTAGGCAATGGTGTTATGTGCAATTTATGTAAAAGAAAATTTGCAATATCAAAAAAATGTTTAACTTATAAGTGCCATTATTTTGTATAAATGATGTTTGAAACGTCTCATCTCTATATATTGTTTTGTTTCAGAAAGAAATTATTTAAATTTCCCGCGTAAAAACGGGAAGTTTTGATACGTTCTTCTAAGACAAAGACCAATCAAATTGCTTCATTCTTACGCGGGTAATTTAAATCGTTCCCGCGTTATAATGTTTAACTATTAGTTTGTATCATTTTTCTTCTGTAATTTCGTTTTCTTTTTTTTTGTTTTCGGTATTAAGATTTTAGCTTTTGCTGACGGAGTTGATTTAAACTATAATAATAAATGTAAATATGACAAGTTACCTAATAATGTTATAACATTTTAAAGGATATATCTAAAGTGGCCTATTAGATTGTTTACTTTATTTTTATATAATATTGCGATCATCTGTGAATATTGTTTTTATAGTTATATGAATTTTACATAATACATACAATATACATATATAAATAGTGTAATAAATAAATCAGATTTGAACATATACTTTTTATTTTCTCTTCACCTCTAACACTTTTGTTTGGTAAAAGGACAAGAAAGGTAAGTTATAGTTCCAGAATTTGTAGTTCAATTAAATTTGCATCGATGTCTGGAAACTTTATTTAAGGGATACCACAAGGCTCGAATCTTAGACCCTTTATTTTCATGGTATATACCAATTATTTAAACACGAATTAATAAAGAATTTTAAACAACACAAAGTAGAGTGTCGTGTACAATAACAATGTTTGAATTATCTAGAAACTTAAAATCTCTATTTTGAAAGATCGCTGCTAATTCAAATAAAATTTGTCCCATTTTACTTCTTTAAAAAACCTTGCCCGCGATATTATACAACTTCCATAAAACAGGCAAAGGGCAAGTAAAGATAAGGCGACTAAAACAGTAAGCGATTAAAAAATTAATATTAGATAGGTCATGATCCTCTTAATAAAAACAATCCAAACTTTTCATATCAATTTATTAGGTACATTATACATTGTATAACATCGATCAGTTTCAGCAGTATAAAAAAAAACTACAAATTATTTACAAAATCAAGAATAATAATGTCTCGAACGTATCAATGCAATTACACTTAATTCTAGAATTCCAATTAATCTTGGGATATAAAAGGATTCTGTATAGATTCCATACCATCTACAGGACAAATCAAAACGACACTAGTGCCTCTGCATACCACCAAACCGAGCGGTCTAGTTTCTTCCGTCAGTTTATAAGGATCATCGGGATCTCTTAAAAATTCCGTGGTATTATCGAGTACCAAGTTCAAAAGGGGGTCGTACCCTTTCAGGATACCGGCGGCTTCGCGACCGCCGGCAAATTTCACCCTGATACTCTTCTCCAAATACTTTGAGAGGTCCAAAATCGACTCCTTGCGTTTCTTTTCCTTCTGATCGCCTTGTCCCTAAAATATCGGTTGATTTTGCGTTCTTAAATTACGTATTTCACTAATTACCTTCCCTTTTTCACCTGCTGATGCCATAATTACCCTTTAATGCCAGATTTATTTCGCGAAAATTCATGAGGAATAACGTTTTGCCGGGATAATATTTTTGACAGATTCTGACGTACTGTGACGTATGGCCTAAAGATATAATTTACCTAATATTATTTGCAATATTTAATTTTAAAACAAAATAAATATCCTCAGCAATTTAGAAGAAATATTAGATTATTTAACTTAATCGAAATCTTATTTATACATACATACATATAAAAAACTAGATTTCAAATAGGTATTTGCATATTGGTAATTACAACTATTAGATCATTATTCGTGTTCATTTAAACGTCAAGCGAGTTTTTGCAGGTTATAATTATCGTAAAAAAATTGTTTTTCGTTGGGATTTGCGATATTTTGTGGATATCTAAAGAAAAAATGATTACGTGCAAGTTCTTTTTGCAAGGTACTTGCAAATTCGGCGATACCTGCAGATACTCCCATCAAATAAGCGGTAAATAATAAAAATTTTAGTTTTATTCCTTTTTCGTTTGACATCTTCCTGCTTAGATACCCCGCAAACACAAGGAGCGTCGATTATGAGGCACAATTCGAAACCTCCGCAGATTGACACAAATCTGTTGGTAAAATCTGTAGTGAACGATATGACAAATGCAGAAAAAGGAGGGCACTGGTTGTTATCTTCATACGCACCATTCAAAGATAAACCTTGTTTTCCGGGATTTGAAAATAGGAGCTTCGAAGAAATCCGACTCGGTTATTATGAAGCGACGAAGAATGGCACTCTCGAACAATACGTACGTCGCAAAGTAGTGAATTAGAGATTTAATCGTAACTATTTATTTCGCTATTGTAGAAACAACAACTTCAAATGATGTTGCAAGATGCCGTTATGAAAATGAAAGTGTTACAAAATCCAAGTAATGAGATAATATCGATGCTAGTTCAAATTTATAATACCCCAGTGAATAATCAGGTTGGTGGAAGTGCGACGGGGATTTTCGGGCAAGCGCCGAGTAATTCCATTTTTACGCAACATCAGGAATCACCATATCAACAAAATCCAACACAACCCACATCAATATTTGCACTTGCAAATCAACAATTATTCGGGAAAAGCACTACTCAACAACAATCAAATTTTATTGCTGCTCCGGCAAATAGCAATACGATGTTCCCTGGAGCTGTAGCGCAAAGTAATCAAAGCATTTTTAGTGGGGCTAGCTCAATATTTAATAAACAACAAACGTTTACTGGTAATAACAATGCTATGGGCTCGATAGTTGGTTCAAATCAAAATTTTGTAACAAATACACAGAGTAACAGCCCTTTCGGATCGACGAATAACACACTTGCAACACAACAAAGTAACAGCCCTTTTGGATCGACAAATAACACACTTGCAACACAACAAAATAACAGCCCTTTTGGATCGACGAATAACACACTTCCGACACAGCAAAATAACAGCCCTTTTGGAGCAACAAGCAACACACTTCCGACACAGCAAAGTAACAGCCCATTTGGGGCAACACAACAAAATACCATTTTTAATCAATCAAGTAATGTATTCAATACACAAACGCAAGCTTCACCTTTTCAAAATCAATCGAACAACCATTCTCCTTTCGCCAATCAATCCCCTACGAATCCTGCACCCGCTCCATCGAACTCGACTTTTAATTTTGCAACTGCGGCTGCAGCCAACAACATAACGTCATCCCCCTTCATGCAACAACCTCAACAAACAAACATATTCGCAACAAACGCATCGCAACAGAACACATCACCTTTCCAACAGCCGCACAGTACTACTGGAAATATATTCAATAACCCATCGACAGGGGCGAATATATTTAAGGGTTCCACTTCGATATTTGCCAATAATCCCTCAATAAATTCCGAACAGAAAAGTGGAGCTTCGATATTTGCCCAGGACAGTGCACAAACAGTAATTAATTTAGGTTCAGGGTTAAATGAGAGTAACGCTTATTCTAAGTTGGAAGATCTCACTGAAACTGAAATAAAATGGTTTGAAAGCGACAGTTTTGAGTTTGGGAAAATACCGGAAAAACCACCAACGGCACAAATGTGTTTATAAATTGACCAATTTCGTTTTCCTGGAAGATGTTTTAAGAAATTAATTCTATTGTGATAATATTATGTACATATTTCAATAAATTTATTGTTAATTAAGAGGAATATATGTATTTATTAAAAAAAATATGTGAAATCCGCTCACAGTCTTTGTGTAGAATCTCATTCTTTCTTAAATTCTTTTCCGTTTTTAATATTGTATGTGAAATAATGACATACAACAATCTTATAGGTTTATTACAGACACAGTCTAAGACCTTGCAAATAGTAAAATATTAGCTTTGTTCTAACAAAAGTTGGCAACCATTAGGCACTAATTTGAATAACAATAATAATTTATTATTGTGGTAAATTACAAATAACGTTGACATTTTCAGTACCTAAGTGTACAAACATGTACAATCAACTACATTAGAATTAGGACACCAATCGATGTGAACCTGTCCGAATCTATTGCTGTCTCTCTCATATCGTCTTGTGATAGCAAGAGATAGCAGTAGATTGAAGAAGGTTCAGCGCCATGCGTTTTCCCAATGTTATAAGACTTAAATGTAGTCCAGTGTACATAGTACCCTATATACTCATTGGCGTAACTAGGGAGAGCACGGGCGTCAAGGTGACACTCTCTTCCTCCTAGGAAAAGTACATATCGATGTAATTATATTTTTTTTTTATTTTAATTCATGTAATTTTGTGATTAGTGTGATATAAATTAATAATCAGATGAATAGTATAGAATTAGTCATTTTTCAATGTGAGATTTTTTTTTTTTGTATACTTGTGGTAATTTAAACCATATAATCTTTAGAATTTAAGATGTAGGTTGTGTGACCATTAAATGTTATTCTTTTAGGAAGTGTAATATATTTAAAATAAAAAAAATTAAGAAATTGCAAATTTTTAAACGTGACGCGTAACGTCGAGTGTAATAACAGCCAGACTCTCAGCGTCGTCTTTTTTAAACACGCGCGTTTGAAAAAAAAAGAAAAATTAAAAAATTAAGGAAAATTTAAAAATTATGAAATTTCAAATCATTTTAAAGTCGAGTCTTTTTAAAAGTGAGAGGCATTTGAAAAAGAAAATTAAAAAAAATAAAAATTTAAAAAAATTAAAAAATTAAATATATTTCCAGCGAGATTTAGAATAAGAAATATACAGGGTGTACCGACGATCCCAAACCTGTGACAGGTGTAGACGGGGGTCAGGGGAGAGTGATGCGGTTTGCCTGGTCTGCCGAGATGGGGCGTAAGCGGCGCGTTCTAGGTGGAGCGCAGACTTTCTGCTTTCTGTCGAGTTGGGGCGTAAGCGGTCATCAAACGACTAATTAGTTGGATGGGTGAACGGGCCCGGCTTTCTAGTTTCTTTCTATTCCTACGATAGTTAATGCACGAGCTTAGATCCAAATCTATCAAAACCCTTTTTGCGCACACTATATTAAGAATGAGAATGAAGGAACGGAAGGTGAACTATAATTCGTGCAACAGGCGACCCATGTGATCAGCAAAGGCAGCTTGAAGATGTGGCAGTCCAAACAAACGAGGAATTGAACCGCTGACATTCTGATGTTATGTTCCAAAGATAATTCCGGAATGCCAAAGTGTGGTGTTAGTCAAAGTTGCGGCCGACACTGAACCCGTATTTCAGCGCTAAGCGGATTCTCCCGATAAAAAAATCTATAATCTCATTTGTTGCAATATTAACTATTGAGGCATCTTGCATAATATATATAAATGACTCTTTTTTCAAAAATAAGGACCTTTGTATATAAGTACCTATATAAAAAAAAATGTGAGAAGTATTTTATAGCAACGCAGTTTATTTGTAAAATTCAAATAAATGATCTTAGAAAACGTAAATCAAATCTTCTCAATGAGACACAGTCCAAATATTAACCTATAATTAATCTCTAATATAATAAATTTGCAATTAAATAAAAAAAAATAACATAGTTATACAACAATCAAAATATTTATTTATACACAATAAAACCCGATAAAATCTTTGTTATATGTAAGATTAGGAATTGTAGGAATAATATCTTCTTGTCTAAGCCTGCACAGCTTCAGTTAAAGGCAAATTTTCAATGCTAGATGTCGATTGGTTCGCCAATTTCTCCGCCTGCGATTTTTCCCAAGCCGTATCGAAATTATACGTGGATTCAACGCCCGGTCTGTGCACTAGATGAGGTTTCATCTTCGTCTCCTGCAACTCGGCCATGGCGATTCGGTCCATGTAGCTACAACCGGTGATATCTCGAAATAGTTCAAGCGGTTCGACGACATTCGGCACCTTTTGCTTCGAGAAGAACTGCAATCAGATATGATCGTTGTTACAAGTTACGACAAACAGAAATTGAATAGTTTTCGAAGCACTCACTTTACATATATTTTCGCAGTCCCTGTATAAGAAATGGAGAGCGTTCTCGTGAGATGGTTCTACGGCTTGGCTAACGTCGATGATGTAGCAATTATTGTCGTACCAAAGTATGTTGTATTCCGATAAGTCTGCGTGGATTAAATTGCATTCCTCGTACATTGTTTTCATATATTGCATTATCTGAAATACGTTTAATTAACATTTGAAAAATAAATGCTAAAGTTAAATACAATTCAAACGTACTACAATAATAGAAAATATCTAAGAAGGAAAGATGTATTGTTGCATTCTGTAATAAACATCAGCTGAATGCTTAAGATGTGTCACCTGGAAAATCGCACTAGAGAAAGAAACCCCAGAGATTTGAAAGAAAATTCTGATTTTTGTGACATAGACTATTACTGTGTAGTACCGCTAAAAATAGGTATGTGTTAATGAAACACCTGTATATCGGAGTAAATTTTTAAAGATGCACAATTAACATTAAATTGCGTTCCCAAAGTATCAAATTGCTATCCAGCATACAGCTAGCGTACAAAACACGGACGTACTATTGCTGCACCCCGTATATTCAAAGAAAAAGTATAATCCGCAAATAAATTCTCTATTACACGCAACATAATCGGAAATTACAAAATATTTGTAGTGATGTCATCTAGATATATACCGATCAATCTGTAATTTTTACATAATTTGAAATTTGGTATTTTTAGAAAATTTTAAAATTGAATTGTGTGTTTCCTATTTATTTCAAAGACGAACGGCGTTTCAGAAGATATTTGAAGAGAAATGAAAGTCTTGGATCGTTTTTATTCTTCTTTAAAGCGAGGGATATATGTCGAAAGAGACTTGTAAGAATTAACCCATTTTAAAACTTAGAAATTGAGTTTACTAGATCAACGCCAATTAAGGACATGACAGGTTTTTAATAGACAATCGCCAAATAAATAAAACACGCAAGAACGCCGAATTCCCATTTCTTCAGAAAGAGTAAAATATGAGAACTTAACACCCTTCAATGAAATATGTTTCTCAAGATTATTAAAAAATGTTACATAGGAATCAATGTCAAATAAAAAAAATATGATTTAACCTGCCAAACAAAAGGTATCGCATTAGAATTATAGTAAAAGTCTGTCTCGTTGTTCGAACCTAAATTCAATTCAGTGTTTTCATACTTTTTGTCCCAGGTGGAGCGCGGGCTTTCTACTTTCTGCAGAGTTGGGGCGGTAAGCGGTCATCAAACGACTATTTAACTTTTTGTATTACTTTTTTATCGCTTCTGTCATAAATACCAGTGTTTAGGTCTTAATTTTTACTGTACAATTTTTTGAGAATGTTTTGTATGTTTCTCACCCCATAAAACAAGACTGCAGAAAGGCTTATCTAGAGCGATATATAGAGATGTTATTTACAAATGGCGAGTAGAGCTTTGCTAAAAAAATAATTTAAATTTTGAAGTTACTTCCATCACCGGACCACATACGCCGTTCAAAATACATGACATTGATTTCTATTGTCAAAAGAGGACAAGGTATCAAAACGAGGACGTGTGGCACATTAAAATGTGATTAAATATTAGATTTGTCTGTTGCTCGAATATTTTTACAGAATTACAACGCACAAACAAATTAGGCTGTACGACACTATAAAAAATAATCTAATATAGTCAAAGAGTAATATGTCATCAGAGTTGAGCAGAAAAAACAAAACAGAATCCTAAGTAAGAGTTGTAAGTCATTCTTTTAACTCCTACATTACACTAAGAACAGAAAAATATACTTAGAGTAGTTTTATCTTGACAAAGAACAACCTAAAATATGAAATACATTTCCAAATGATCTCATAATTTTATTCCGAGCACATCTCATTAGATAAGGTAAGAAAACGAAAATATGAATTTAAAAAACCAGAAACTCCTAACAAAGACAGGAAATTTAAAATAACCATAAAAACAATATTGGAGAGAAAATTAGAAAACCAAACTTACTTGTTCATAAGCGATCATAACGTTAACATCATTGAAGTCGACTTCTTTTAATTTGCGAGCCGGCTTATTATCCCTTCCGACGAACGACATAACTAAAACATGCTTCTTTAAGGCAACAACTTCGGGGCATAATACACCAGCCTTGCGTAATCTTCGTAAATTGTGCATTTCCTTTTCTGCCCATAGCTGCACCAATTTTTTTGTATTTATTTTACCGTTCGTTTTGCCAAATCTATCTCTGAATCGGTAGTCGTCGCGTATATATTTATCTCTTTGCTTGTACTCGGATAAAGTCGTTTTAAAAACTTTAATTGCACATTCTTTGGGTATTGGACCGTCCTTATATTCGGGATTCGCGTCGGCGTGAAGAACAACAGCTTCTTTTCCTATACTAATTACACCGTTAACTTGATTCAATAACTCGGCGTTTATCATTTTATAAAGGAGGATCCTCGTCGTGGTGTCGATACCGAAAATCGCGGTCTCTTGATCTTCCTTCTTGTCGTGCATTTTGTGCTTTTTCGATTGTTCATGCTTCGAATGCATCTTCAAGCTAGCGAATTGACAGGTTTTTAACATTCAAATATGTATCATAACGAAGATATAATACCTATTAAATACCTTGTTTGAAATTTTCATATCAAAACCAGCTCCATCGCCTGTTTCAAATTCCGGCGGGAATGACATCATTTTATAAGCATTTTTCAGGCCGTTCATAGCCACATCATGTTTAGTAATAATGCTGCCATTCACGTTTCTGTATCCACAAGCGGGAATTGCATCAAAATCTCTCATCACGCTGTCAAATTTGTCCCAATCCTTTTTGTCTCTTATATCTTCAATTTCCTCTGGTTCGCTGTCACTATCAAAATCTAACAAATATTTTAATTAAGCATTATTTAAATCTACATAAAATCCCAATGACAAAATATAATATTCTTTTTTTCAAGAGTACAGAATAAAACAAGTTAAAAATTGCATTTTTGCAGTATTATATCGCCAATTGTTGTGTAAAAGAGTACATCCAAAAATTTTTACAAGATGTGTTTTATAATCTGGAAGAATTATTTAACTTTTGTGATAGTTAACTTTAAATTACTCAAAAAGAGAATCATTTTTTCCCATTTATATATTCTCAGAACTGTTCATAATATTTTTAATCATATATACCTTCCAAAATAATCTGCGTGTTGTAATAATAATTTTGTACTTACCCAAATTCAGTGGGGCTCTCCTATAATTCGAAAACGATATAGAAATTTTCGATGCACCATTAAACTTTTCCTCGGAACGCTTCAGCATATTGTCATATTCCTTGTCGTATTGTTGCTGCAACATCTTAGCGATTTCCTCATCGGATTTGATCAATTCTTCGTCTTCCGGAAGCTCGGGAACCATTACAAAATCCTCTTCGACAGTTTGTGCTACCACAGAGACTACAGATCTTTTATTTTCCTTGTCCTGCAGGTCCTTAGCTAATTCTTCGGACATAATATCTTCTAGGTTTATCGGTTCGGGAGTTGCGATTTTAGCCCAGGGTGACGACATGATTGTTGTACTTTATGTATAAAACGTAATAAATAACTATGCTAGAATGGGTATTTACAAGTGAATTATCACAGATCAAATGAAACTCTACACTGATTCTATGTCGAAGTTGGTGTTATATTTAAACTGTATGATTTACACAATATGCGTTAAATTTTTATCTATGTACACAATAGCCAATATCACTACGAAATAAATCAATTACACAAAGTTGCGAAATAATAAATAAATTTATCCATATACGTCACCGAAATTGACATACGTTAATGGTTGTTATTAATTGAGTTGAGTTGCATTTGTGCTAAATGGTAATTGTCCTAATGAGTTCGTAATAACAATAATCTATAATAATTTTGATCAATTAGAGTTTAGATTAGGCGGCTGCCGATGAGCTGATCACAAGTTATATTTAGGTATATAATCAGTATATACTAATATAATAGAGAAAATATGATCTGTAAGTGGAGTGTTCTTAGGAAATATGCACTTTTGCTTTTGTTCCAAATTCCGAAGATGAATTTATCGCGCGAATTGCGAACATTTTTATTCAAATGTCAAAATAATTATTATTACATGTGCTGCTCATATAAATTAAGATATAAGTATCTCTAATCAATTAGAGAATTTCTAATCATTATAATTACTAACTGCTTTAAATAAAACGTCAATTATTAAATTAAAATTTTATACATATAAGTTTTATTTAGTTACTAAAAATTATGATAATCTACATTGACAACATCAATTTTTTATCGGTAAAATTATATAGTAACAAGATACTTATCAATAACAAATCCGGTAAAATCCTTTGAGATAATTTCTCTTCTAACTTATCCACACAGGAATTTAGTATTAACACAGTGTTCAAATTGTAATCTAATAAGTGATTATGCATTTAAAATACTTCTTATTAACGCTGTTCTTCTGTAGACTAGGATATACGTCTAAAAATGTTAGAAGCACATCGGTTGCACAAAATCAAACAGTTTTTCAAAGAGAATTATGTGTTAAAAACCCAACCAAAATCGATATTTTAAATAATTACAACTCTCACTACGCTTATGAAAACAATACAAGAATAATGACCAACATTTTGGGCTTTTTAGACATCGTAAGTACCTACCCCGAGACTCGTTTTTACTTTATTAAACCATTTTTTAGCAAAATAGCAACAGTTATCTCGAAGCAACCAAATTTGCTCATAAATTCTCTATGTTGACCCCATTTCAATTGGAAATCAGACGTATTGGGCGAGAAAAATACAAAATTACAAGCCCGACTTCAATAAAAACCACCAAGAAATGGGTGCAGGACTTGTTGAAGATACACAGAGAAACTAATAGTAAAAATTACCTTGATTCTTGATATACTTTTTCGTGATCATGTGAAATATTTTAGTTCTTGCTTTAGTAACATTTCCCGATTGGAAACCGCGCGATTTATTAAATTTAATATCCTCATACAGTGAAATGATCAAATTATCCACAGAATTATTGAAGGTATGCGATAAATATGAGTTGGACGGACTAGTTTTGGATATATGGCGTGATTTTTACGGTAAAATGCCTATAAAATCCATGGCAATGATTATACAGGAGATTTGTAAGAAATTAATTTGTACTGCCAACTGTGAAATATTGAAAAGTATTTGTATGTCGACAGGTGGTAGATTAAGAATGGAATTTAAGTTGGCATTAGTGCTAATCCCAGCGGTACACTCAAATGAAGCTGTTATTACTCCAAATGTATTCGAAATAATAGCAGATTATGCCAGCTACGTCATTTTTGAAATGGTGGATTATTCTTTAAACGCAGGTTTTTTTTATATATATACGAAAAATCAATGAAATATTGTAGCGTTTAAATTTAATTTTTAAGGGCCACTTTCTCCAATTGACCAAATTGAAAGTTTCGTCAAATTCTTAACACCCGATCCACTTGTAAGGAGAACCTCCGTAATAATAGGAATCAACTTTTTCGGAAAGGCTTATACATCTTTGAGGGCAAATAAAATCATTGGTGATAAATATATTGAATTATTGGAAAAATATCATGGAAATGAGTTAGAATTTGACGAAGAAGGGAAAGAACATTATTTTGTGATTAAGTAAGAATTCCTATAACTTCTTTTTATCGCAGAGAATGATAACGCTTCTACTACACGGTGTTTTAGTACTGCAACCAACGGAGAGATGTCGCTGTATTACCCAACGTTATTCTCTTTGCACTCTCGAGTGAAGTTAGCAAATAAATTAGGTATCAGTCTGGCCGTAATGAAGTTAGGAGATGGTTTAGAATATTTTTACGATGTTTTATAATTTAAATTTCATACACATATATTATAAAAACAAGTTTTATTTCGTATTAATAATATATTACTGATACAATGAAAATAACATAAATTATTCACTATACGTGAACATACATCTTAAAAATCATAACTAAATATTAAAATAAAAAAAAAGTAATAACTATGCGGCCGCTGTTTCTTGAAACGATCTCAGACCCATCATCGACTGAGGACCCCTAATTAGTCTATAAGCTACAGCCCAACTGAATTTTGCCGGAACGAAACTAAAATTATTACCTTTGAAATCGAACATTCATGCAAATATAATCACTTACTTCTTCAACGGAAGGATAAACCTAGCCCACCATGGCATTGTGACGTAAACTTCATCACGTCTAATGGCGGTCACAATCCTTTTGGCTACGTCTTTGGATTCTAGCATAGGCATATTAGGTTTACACCCGGCAAACATTCCTGTATTAATGAAATACGGGCAAACAATTGTCATGTTAATACCACGATGACCATGAGTCTAAAATAATTTGTCAGTTACTTTGAATAGTTTAAGGTTGGCAGGTCGTCTAGATTTAAAAATTTTTTAGGCGGGATTTTTAAATTTTCTGACTTACTTTTAATTCCGTATGTAAACTTTCGTGGAATCCGATTGTGGCATGTTTTGTGGCGCTGTAGTCGGTGCATTTATATGCCCCCAACAAACCTGTCAAACTACTAACTGTCACAATGTGGCCTTTACCTTTTCTTATCATATCCGGTAAAAATGCTTTGACAGTCTAAAAGGGACCAGTATTTAAGTATGAGTAACAATAAAATATGCTAGTTTTAAAGTTTCTTTACCCAGTAATTCGATAAAATATTAACTTGGAAAGTTTTCTCGATCATATAATCGGGTATGTCCAAGAAAGTGTTTCCACAGACTATACCGGCATTGTTTATCAAAATGTCGACAATGCCAACTTCTTGTTTAACAAGATCCGCGTTTTTGTAAACGTTTTTGCTGTCTGTAACATCTACTGTATAACAATAGATTTTGTGTCCTTCTTCCTCGATGTTCTTCTTAATTTTTTCCATACCTACAAAATTATTAGACTAGCGTAAATTAAATACACACTGGAAAAATATATACATATTACAGAAAAACAAAATGCAATTAGAAATTTAATTGTATCACCCTGTATATACGCAATTTCTATACTTTCATTTCCAAGATCTTAACCGGGAAATTAATCATAACAAAAAGACTAATCCGTACAATCTGCGATGCGGAGAAAGTTTCATCACAAGTTCAAAAAAACCATGAGAGAGCGAAAGTTGACCACAGTTGGGTTACATCTGTTTGATTTTCGCGCGAGATGCAAGTATGTACTTTCATATGCAAGCGCCCGCATTCTAGAATATAGGACGTAAATAGCTTTCTATATTTACACATATTCTTCTTTAATTGTAAAGTTCTGAAATTAATAGGCACCGATATTTCATTTTTAAGGAATATCATATGTGAATCATTGATTCAAGTAATATGATTGGTTAATTTGAAATATGTAAGTATTTGTGTTGTGAAACATCTTTAAAAGTCGTTATAACTGCGTATTATACAAACTATGAAAAGATTTAACAATCACAAAACATGGGATTAACAATATTCAGTTGCACATAGCTAGTTTTTATGTAACAAATTTGAAAACCGCTCCGGCAAATAACAAATAACAACATTAGCACAGCGAGATGCTTGTATTACCTAACATAACTAGGAAGTACAATGTTCAAAGCTTACTATTTAAACTGCAATTGAGGTTAATTTTCCATTATGCAATGTTGCAACGTTTGAAATGAAAAAAAGTACGTGAAGCAAAAAATTAGAATGCAGGTAAAATGCACTAACAACAGTCACGCAATTGATAAACTAGTTACTATTGCGCATATAAGCTGTTTTTTTTCTTTTCTTTAAATATAATGAAATTCGTGGTGAAATTAACTATTATAAGCATCTGAACACTTAGAATTAATAGCGCCATCTATTTTGTATTTTCTACAAAATGCAGGGAATTTTGAATTCGTATTTTTAGGATTTGTTATTACGGTTAAACATGTACGATTGCAATTTTAGAATGTACTCGTATATAACGAAATGCAAATTAGGATATTTTTTTCATTCTGGATCTGGTGCAAATCAAATTTTAAAATAAACCGCCGTTCACAACGAATCATGTCAAGGATTTCACACCAACGTTTTATATATATATAATAATATATATATAACTACTGAATGAATTAAATTATTTATCGGGAAATAATAATGAATCGTCACCTTCTTCGTTGATATCCCACAGAACGACCTTGGCGTTAGCTCTTGCGAGCCTCAAAGCAAGCTCCTGACCCACACCTCCTGCACCGCCAGTCAGGACGACCACTTTTCCCCGAAGACTCTTCTGTTTCCGCATGAATGATGGCAAGAGGGTTAAAATTAACGTTTCACTGAAGAAGTACGCTGTTAGCCACATCATGATTGCCACTTCTAGGAGGAAAGCTCCAACGGCTATGGCTTGTCTTTTTATCCAGGCTATCGCAGACATGGCTTGGGAAACAAAAAACAAATGTTCAAAGAAATGTGTTATATTCTTCTTATTTATTAATAGATAAAAAGAGTTTAAGTGCCAAAAAGCTGTTTTTTTTTTTCTTTACATTTTAAAATTAAAATTTGAACCGCCCACGTGAGTTTAAAGTTTTCATTCCGCTTCAAATTCAACCCTTGCAATGAATGCCTGATAATATTACTGTGATATTACTATCTGCAAAAGATATTAATAAAAACCTTTATTTATTTCCGCTCCAATCTCCAATGCAATGTCATATTCAGTCAACTGTGCAGAAATGGACTATAATTTTACAATAGATAGAATTACACAATTTGAAATATTTATGCTTTATATTACAGGTACAGGTGAACTAGTTTTAAAAAGAAAATCAATCTTTTAGTTTCATCGATTTCCAAATTTATATGTAAATAAACATGAATCCATAAAATATAAATAAAAACCGATTTTGTTTATAATTTACATTATTTACCGGTGTAATATAAATTCCTACAAAATAAGAAAATATTCAAATATATACCTTTTACTAAACAACTGAGCTTCAAAAAGATAGTAACTGCAAACACCGCTTACATACATACATATACCAAAACCACTTATCTTCTTTTTTAACTTGCTTTTTTTATCAATATTATCGCCAACAAAGGGAACAGATAAAGCCCGATATACACTTGCGTGTATAGAAATCGGCCCATTGTAAACTTTCGACTTTAACTATATTTTGTTTCGAAGTTATTTCAACAATTGTGTAGTCTTAAATAGTAAGCATTCATCTAACCGTTAAATGAATGCAAAGATGTGTTAAACCAAATACTTTTAAAATTAAAATAATAATTTTAGGAGTAAATTTAACATTGAAACGCATTGCTCGTATTTAAAAAGAAATATGCATTTAGTGAACTGATAAATGGTGAAGTAAACCATATTTTTCTCTCGGGGTAGTGACCGGTGAACAAATGAAACATACTTATGTTGTGGCACAGATAATTAAGTACTTATCTGTGGTTGAGAGAGAATATAAACCTTGCGACAGATTGAAACTTTTGCCCTAGCAATTGAAATTTGCACATTAATCGTTTCTCATAATTTGATTCGTTTTTAAGTGTGTTAGTGTAATCCATGACAGACACTGCAGAAAACCGCCTAAGTAATTGCTGTAATAGAGCATTAATCTGCGAGCTGTCGCTCGAGAACTGCATATGACACGCGCAGCTGTTCGAAGAATCTACCAACATTATGTGGAGACTGGACCCTGGTTGATGTCCGCGATTTGGCGATTTATAGGTGTGCTATCGGATAAACCATCTCTCCCAGAGTTCAAAATGGGCATTCATTATGTGAGGAAATGAAAAGAAAGTACTAGAAACGGTATTTGAAAAGTGCTATTTCCAGGTTATGTTCGACGCGATTTTGATGTTTATTACGTGTGGTACTGGTGAAAGTTACTGAAAACAGAGCCAAAAGTTACCAACGCAGATGAAATAGGCACGAAATACAAACTAGAATGAGCTAAAAAAACGAAGACTTCGCGCTAGACCTCGCGTCCCAACCTCGATCCTAGAGCTTGTTGTTGCAATGGAACAAGAATGGGTTGATATCCCACAAGAAACAATATCGAACTTGATTAGATCCATGCCTAATCGTTTGAGAGATGTTATTAGGGCAAGACGGGGTCATATCCATTATTAAAAATTTAATTTAGGTAATTCTCAATAAATTATGTAATACAAAAAGATAATTTGTTTCATGTATTGATTTCACAATTTTATGTTTAAGTATCGGAAATAAATTTAAACTCGTATCAAAGCATATTAAATAGTCTTTCAAACAGCATATATTTTTTCTTGATCTGATTAATAAATTCGAAAGAAAATGTACTTAAAGGCAAAAGTTTAGAGTGGCCCGATTTTTATGCACGTAAACGTATATCTGATATTTTTATATTTGATTGAAATGTATTGTCTAACTCAATTTTGTTTTATTATTTGTTTTTACTCTACAAGCGAAATTGACAAAGTTAGTAACAGGAAAATGGAATTGATAATTGTGACACATACACAACAATATTAGCTTTTTTTAGAATGTTTTAGTTTAAACTGAATGATAAGAAGTTTACAAGTGCACAAAGACACTTTTACTGTGCTTTTACATTATTTTTTGATAATTTTTTTTTAAATTGAATCGGTTTTTATACTCGGGGCAAGATAAATATCGATGCACGTGACTGACCGAATATTACGTCAAGTACTACACTGTTGTCAAATATGGCACAAGTCAATGAATAGTCCAAATTTTAGGTTATGTAATTTACAGTGAACTGTATTACCGAACGTAAATATTTTCATTTTAATATTTATTATAATTTATAAAAGTCACGTGCATCGATATTTATGCTGCCTCCACTTACCATACTTTTTTAAAGTACCTATGCATTTATGATATGATTTTCTCTGTTAGACATAAAAAACAATTTATCTATTTATTTCTATCTTCAAATTCTATCTTATCGCTATGAAAAAAAATTAATTTGCACCTAAGTTTCTAAGAAATTTGCTTTACCAAATTACGATAATAAATATTTTGCTAAATTATTTTTTGAAAACGTAATGAAAAAGAAAATGCGTCAAGAATACAAGACGTGGTGTAGATTGGGTATTAGATATAAAATAATTCAAATCAGTCAAATTGCACTGGCTGACGCGCATTTGCTTTATCAAATTACGATGAGAAATATTTTGTTGAATCGCAATATGTTGTTTACTCCAAAAACGTAATGAAGAAAAAAAAAACCTGCGTCAAGAACAGACGATGTGATGTGGATTAGTTGTTAAATTGAAAATAATTCAAATCAGTTAAACCGCGCCGGCTGACGCACACATTAATATTTGAATATGTGGAAACATAATTAATTACCGTAAATACTTAAGTATTTTTGGAGAATAAAATTTACATAATAAATTTTTTTCACCTTAACCTTGATATTAAGAAGATCAAAAATTATTATTGTAGCAAAGAGAAAATTAAAATATAGGTACCAAAAATTGCCTTACTTGTATCAACCACCCAGTCGATGAATGTGAATGTCATGGAGCTCAGATCCACGCTGATTGGGTAAACAAACGATAACATTAAGTTTCTTTAACTCGCCTCAGATAATCTCACGAATCTTATCTGTTTTTTTTTTTTAGCGTTGACTCCTTTAGCCGGAAAACCAACTGAACAGCGCGAGCGTAAACATGAGAATGTCTCGACGGGGTCCATTTCTAGCGAAGGCATCTGATTGATGAAAGTTTCGCGGAGTAAAAAGAGGATTTACTTATGCTTAGTTCTTAGTTATCTCTTTTGTCGCATTTTATTTTGCACATATAACATTTGATCTCGTGGATAGCTAAATGTCCAATCGTGTTTTAAATTTGAACTACAGGGAATTTGAATCCATACCAACAGATGTATGTAGTCAAGAAATTTGTTCGATCTTATATAAACACATAACGGCGTTTATTTCAAAATTTTGGGCTACCAACCCCATATAATTGTTAACTAAATTCTTTCTTTATTCGTATTACCACACACACAATAAAATATACAGAGTGATTGTAAATGATTGAGGATGGTTTGAATTTCCCGCTGCACAAAATTTTTATTGCGTTGGTTAGCTGATGTTTCTTATCAGTGGCGTGCAAACGGACGATTCATACGGTAGTGATATGATCTAATAAATATTATGGTGCTTGGGATATAGAAATATAATGAAATACATATGCTTTAATGACGTTTTTAATTAATCCAATAATTGTCTTGTCAGTTTGCTGACATTGAAACACGAATTTTAAATAAAACAATTTTAACAATATACAATTTAATGAAAAAGATCATAAAATAAGTTTAAAATGACCACCATATGCTTCTAAGCATTAATTTACTCCTCTTTTGACATTCTCGAATACATATTGTAATTGAGTTTCATTAATATTTTGAATGCCTTGTTCGATGGCTGCTTGTATTTCTCCAAGTTGTGAAGTCGTTTTTGGAATATTTTAGTTTTTAAGAATCCAAATAGATAAAACCCTCTTAGTGAATACCACGCCGATAATGTGTTTTTAAAATAAAAGCGTCCTGTGCAACTGCAAAAGGCATACTAAAAATGAAAGATTTCAGTTCAGTTTAATTTGCCTTAAAACATACCTGAATGTCAACCCTGATAAAAAAAACTAGCTCTAAAAAGAACTTTCAAATAAAAATGATGGAAGTAATAGTAATAAATAGCAAAAATAGAATAACTAATGAAAATATGTCTGTGCTAACGAGTCGCCCACAACGCTGACAGCTGATTGCCATTTTAGCATTGTAGCCATTTTGAACATGTAAAATACCCTAAAATCTAGAGCGGGAAATTCAAAGCATCCTCAATCATTTAAAATCACTCTGTACGTCTTTACGTCAAACTACAATACTACTGAACACATACGTTACAAATCAAAAACAACTGTCAACGAACTCCGTTCTATTTCAGTGGTGCCAACGGTAATATTAAAATGTCTAACATAATTCAATTACTCAAAAATAATAGGGATGACGTAGAAGCAGAATAAATGCATAGCATCAAATATTTTTTTGCGCCTCCGGTCAGAAATACTGATTTTGCATTACTTTAAATCGACCGGAAACAGCATTCTCCGGCCTAGGCCGGCAAAAGATCACTAAAAGTTGGCAACACTATACTCAAATTATTGACATTTCTGTGATTAATTGTAGATTCGATGACAGAATTTTCTCAGAATCTCTTAAATAGTTCAAATTCTTTCCAATTCAATTTTTAGAAGATTACACGTAATAAATTATTAATAACTTGTTGCACAACTTGTGTAATATGAGCTGGGGTCTCCATTGCCCTTATTATTGATGAATATCAATATGTACCAAAACTAACCACGAAAATTAAAACGTCAATCAAACATCTTAATCCTGGTTTCAAACTCAAATGTCAGACGTAACATGTATTGCCAACCTATACTGTTAACGCCCTAGCGTCAATTTTTTTATTATTAATAAAATTTAAGATTTGTCGACGCAAAAAATAGTGTGTAGAAACTCTTTTGCGAGTATTCGCACTTGTCCCACAAACTGTACTCACACTCACAAAACTATACTTTCTGGCCTAGTGATACAAATAACTATTTTTAATTAGTAAGCAAAAAGTGCATAATTTACAACCTATGCAACAAAACATGATTCAAATGAAATGGCTTTAAACGCTCTCCTACTTATAAATAAATACATAATACTTGAATATATAGTGAAGTAAATCGTCACAACTGCAGATACTGGAGTGACACCAACCCCCATTTGACGTGGAAAACACAACGGCCACAGAAACTTTTATATTAATATTCGTAATATAGTTTACTGTAAATAACATAACCTAATATTTTATTATTCAATGACAAATACATTTGACAAGAGCACAGTATTTCACGTCATTTCCGATCAGACACGTGCAGCGATATTTATCTTGCCTCTACTATATTCAATTTCCCAATTAATATTACAAGACAAGTGATAGATTTAAAAGAAGAGGGTGGTTAACATAATATTAATTGAATTGTTTTTTTTTTTAATTTTTAACGTTGTTTGTGTACAGGGTCCCATTGCACTGGCTCTTTAAAAATATTAGGAACAGAAGGAATTTGATTTGTGAATTTTCAGGGGATAGTCAGCTATGTATGATTTAAAGACTTCACTGACGCAATTCTTATTTACGAACCAAGTGCGCGCACCAGTAGCCAGTTTGAAGGATTTCATGGACGCGAATTCACGAAATGCGTCACGCACTACGTTTGTATAATTTTCTTTTGACCGAATGAGACATACTTTTAATAATAATACTATCAAATATTCATTTATTACGGTTAATTCTGCCTATTTATGTATATTATATATCTTATAACGCTTGACAGCTTAATTACTTTACTTCTCTAAATGTCACCAGGAACGTCAATGCATTTGTATTTGTATACATCTGGTTCCTTCAGTAGGTACCAATTTTACTTTACACACTAAGGCGGAAACTGCTATTTTACGCATGCTTTCGAGTTTATATAAAAAAGATTTTGCAAGAAAAAAAACACTTTCTTGTTAGAGAATTTGATTTCTGAATAACTATTTCACAAAATTCAATGACACATAGGTACATTTGCAATATTATCAGTTAAACATCTTTTAAGGATAAAGACGATAGGTATACGCATATGATTTCTCCGCAGTGTTACCAGGTCTGGTAATTTTAATTTTACTAAATCTAGTCTTTTTTTCCTACCTAAGTTAATGGAACCTTTGATTAAAATGCCAATTTCTAGTAATTTTTTTTTTCCGATATACAAATGATTGTACATACATCGTAAATTTGGTATAGAGTAAATGTTTTCTATCAAATACTCAGTTTTTTTGGTAATTTTACCCTCCTCCACTTTAGTGGAATTTTATACAGGAATTACAAATATTTCGTAGTCTGTGTAACTTTATTAATAAACGAGTGTATTAAACTGTAAACGCCAACAGAGGTTTAAAATCCCAAGTCATTATAATTTTAAATCTAATGAAATTAAAATTAGATTTCTTTCGCGAGTCGAAGGCATGTTTTTATTAACGCTGTTTTAGCAATCACCCAGGGTCAATGTCAAAACTGGTTAGGTATGCATAACTTATCGTTTTTTGTACGGCGGGTTTGACTACGGCTAGTACTTCGCAGATAATAAATAAAATAACGTAAAAAATATGAACATGGTTTATATTTCGCAAAATAGTTCTTGTACCTACATTTTTTTACTTTATTGCAATATAAAAAGACGTTATATATGTATATACCTACCATAATATTTGTAAACTATGTAGTTGCAACATACACCTATTTAAAGTACAAAATGGCATACACAGTATTTCGTATGACAATAGTATTTTAAACAACCAGGATTTGAAACCAGGATTAAGATAGTATTTTGACGTTTTAATTTTCTTGGTTAGTTTTGGTACATATTGATATTCATCAATAATAAGGGCAATGGAGATCACAGCTTATATTACACAGGTTGTGCAACAAGTAATTAACAATTTATTACTTGTAAAATCTTCCAAAAATTGGTTTGGAAAGAATTTGAATTATTTAAGGGATTGTGTAACGAAAATTCTGTCATCTGTCATCGAATCTACAATTAATCACAGAAATGTTAGTAATTCCAACCAAGTGTTGCCAACCAATAGTGGTCTTTTTTGCCGGCGTAGGCCGGAGAATGGTAAGTTTCCGACCGATTTATAGTAATGCAAAATCAGTGTTTCTGGACGGAGGCGCAAAAAGTATTTTGAAGTTTGAAATTTAAAAAAACTTATAATTTGTATAGGATTTCCGTAACCTAGTAATCTGACACGACTTGGTTTATTTACATACAATTTTCTGTCAAATTGTGGTTTATAGATCAATCCAACGACCTGTCAAAATGAAATTCAATATGGCCGTTCGGGATAAACGTCGCGCTATTTGTCGCAGTTTTGATTCATATTCAATATTTGCTTCCTTTTGTCGAAGTAAAGTAAGTTTGAGATAAAAATTGTCATAAATGACATAAATTCATAGAAAAACTTGCATAAATCATAAATGACTTACGATATGACTGAATGCGATTCGTTTGGCCACAACGGCCATCTTAGGTCACGTGGTGTTTAGATTGATCTATTAACAGTAAAATGATTGATGTGCTAAAGTGCCAGTTTAATAAACGATTTTGAATTTAGTAAAGTATATTTAAATTCGAAAGAGTGAAAACGTCAAATATGTATAAATTCAAAGTTTCTCAACGCTAGGGAATCCTAATGCAGAGAATTTCTAATGTGTACTCTTTGTAGGTGTATACTATGTATGCTGTATATATAAAAATTTTCAATAGAACACTCAATCAAGGTTAAACAATTTCACCAATGTGTTTTCACTCTATGATAAAGAAGTATATAACAAGTACCGTTTTCGACATTCTCTTTCTGTATAGCGATCGAACCGAGATCGAACGTTTATTTTCGCACATACACCTTTCTTTCTCCATTTCTTTGACCTAAAATAATTTTGCGAGAAAAATTTTAATCTAAAATAAACATATAAACATTCTCATATATAGCATCACGAGTTTACCATTAAAATGTATTGAACCTAGACTGACGAATAGAATTTCTATTTCTCACTGGTTGAACCGCAAATCAACATATTTCGTTATGTAGGTTCGTGGTTTGACACGAAAGATGCAAACATATAATTATATACGTAGTAAACACAAAATTGCTAAGTGTTTCTTTTATTGTCATACACGAGTGGAAAGCTAACTACAATAGACACGCTCATATCGAGTTTCTATCGTTGGAGACTGCACGCAAAGACGTATAAAATATGACTACTTAAGGTAGTAACGTTAACAGACCTTTTTCGAAACTGAATTGAGAAATCCATTTGTTTGGCAATAAGTAAACGATATTCCAGGTGTTAATTTCTACCTAATTAAAGTAAAGTGGTGTAAAGTTCAAATCCCTTTTTTGCCAAATATATTTATGATGCTTCTTTACCTAAATTTGTTAGTAAATAGTCGTTGGTATACAGAGTATTACATCAACATTGTTTATTGAAGACACTTGGCGACAATCTAGTGTTAATTTAAGTGACATTTCATTTATCTGTGACTTCTGTAATATCATATTTACCTATAAAGATTGAATTCAATAATTTAAAAACCGTTTTTATCGTGTTTATTTAATAATAAAGGCTTATTGTTCATTTGAGGTGTGTTTGTTGAGGGCTGTCAAAATACGTACCAACTGCATCACACTGCATAAAAACTACGAAGGGCCAAGTTGGCAATACAGAATTCTTTCTAAACAATTTCTACAAACTGTGGTTTTTAAATTTTCCCATTAATTATTTTTTGAAATTAATTTTCAGAAGTACTTGTAATAATTATTTCAAAATTTAAAAATTGCAAAGAAGCACAAATTGTTCAAATACGAGAATCTTTAAGCGTAAATCATCTGTTGGGTGTCTGAAATATATTAGATAGAAACATCGTAATCATGGTTGCCTATAGCTCGTCTATGCATGTTCCCGAGCATAGATAATGGTATTCCCGAGGATACAGTTCAATACTACCAACCTAAAATTTATGCAACCAATATGACGTTGGTCACACGGTTTGTCAGTTTGTATTGAGTATTTGAAAACTTCATTAATATATTGCACTATTTATTCATTCATTTAAGGTAAATAATTTATGTTTTTGATCAATATTTATACATTACAATACTCAATGGACTAACAGATTTCTTTTAAAATTACTACAAAAGCTTAATAACAATACTTTAGTTCGTTCATATTAAATGGACAGTACATGTAGAGCTTATAAGAAACACATATGCGCTAGTAAACGTAAAATAGGTCTTGGTTTGGACTGTTTGTGTAGTGGTATAAGTAGTAGGTAAAATAAAATGCAAGAAATTTATGTATCTGGATTTTAAAACGAGCAAGAAACGAGTGGTATCATGAGGAGGTATTTAAACGTATTTAACCGTGCTTCGTTTGTTGATAAAGAATGTGTGCAGATAGCAGCATATAAAATATGTTCTTTATATATTATTCTGTGGTAATATTAGATAATCAGTTACGGCCTTGTTTATATATATCTAGTTATTCAACCGGTTTGAAGTACCTATGGATGGCGTTCAGATGGCGTGTCAGGTTTGGCGTGCCCATCAATTTTTTTTAATAATGTTGCATTGTAATTTCTTAATTTTGATTGGTTTTACTTTGTTATTAACTGCCAAGTTTATTTCAGAATCTGTAACCAACATAGCTCGCATTCCAATGAATATTTGGCGGTATTTAATTTCATTCATCAGTACTTTTATACTATCGCCGCCAGATATCAGCACCTTACGCAGCTCGGTTGAATAACTATAAGATATATAAACAAGGGTTACGGATACCATTGGTTCATTAACAGATGGCGCGTACACTATTTACGCTGTGCGCCATCTGTCGATGACTGAAAGATACTCGCCCTCATTGCCTTACCAATAATATATAAATAAGGCCCTTTATTTTAAGGTTAATTTGGGGTAAGTTTTTATGGTAGGGGGGAGAGCAGTTTAGGGGATATTTTTATATAGTTTATTGTTAAGAATGTTAAAATTGAATCCTATGTAGATGAATAGCACATTTTACGCTTGTTTATATAGTTCTTTACAGATATTCAACCATTCAACTGGTTAGAAGTATCAGTAACTGCCTCTTAGATGGAGCATGGTGCGAAAGTAAAATCCCATTTACGCTGTGCGCCATCTAGGATCATAAATAAGAATTTTATCCTAATTTTTCTTTAAACAATAATAGTAAATTTTCTTCAATGAGGAATTGCACTTTTTTTAAATTCTTGTTAAAATAACGTTATTTTGTACATGACCTAAATATATATTTACACTGAAATTTTGACGGTTTTCTGTAAATTAGTTCTTGAAATATAAATTTTTTAAGATCTTTATACGTCACAAGTACGTAGTAAAATTTTATGAATGAACGTGGATATATGGCAACATAGAAATTACTCCCCCGTAATAATCACAGATTGCAGTCATTTACCGGCTGCGAAATACGATTATTATTAAGGTGCTATGCAGGTTATGGTCACAAAGGAATTTGGGATTCGGCATTATTTCTGCATCTTGTTTTAGTTTGCGCTTAAAGTTCTCCAATTTATCGGAAAAGAACGAATTCTCAAAGATTATAACCTTCAAACCGCGTAAAATAAACACAGAATATCGTAATAATACATTTACGCCATCTGTACGCGCAAAGCATGCGAACAGCGAACTTAAAATTATTTATCTGCGATGATGATGCGAACTACGATGACTATCGCTCCATTGCCAAATCATGCCGACTAAGAATTTATGAATGAAAGAACTTGTGACGTCAGAGCACTTTAAGAAAATTAATTATGCTTTAATGAGAAACAATTTAAAAGAAGGTTTAATGATGGGCTATATATTACAACATTCTCTATCATTCTATGACATAAAAAAAAAGTTGTGCAATTCCTCATTGCTGCAATTTTTTAACTTTCAGCGTTAAGTAGTGATACTTAACGCTGAAAAAACAACAAAAACCACTTACCTCCTTCACTTTTATTTGATTCTTTCTTCAGCGTATGTTGCTAAAATTCAATGTATTATTCGGACGTGTTTAATGATATTGTTGGAGAGTTTGTAAAGTAATGCAGTTCAAATTTCAAATATAAGGGTGACGTGTTTGATTTAGGAGAATTTGGAACACCATCACACAGCGTTTTATGTTCACGAAATAAAACAAAATATTTGAATAATAAAATAATATATTTCATAATCTCTAATTTCTTTCTTTACAAAAATAAATGCCCTATAAACAACTTGTAATTCTTCGTAGAAACAAATGGATAACAGAAAACCCACATAGAGAATAAATTATGAATATAAAGAATCGAACAAATATCATTTTTCATAAATAAAATATCATTGTGTGAAATCTTTTACAACAGATATGTTTGGCACACATAAAGTTTTTAAGGCACGTTTTCGAAATAAATCCATTGTATACCGATATAAAAATAAGCACATCAAAAATTTCTTTATATATAATAATACAAATATGTATAGTAAGCGTGACAGGTATGTTCGAGTGCAATATTGGCATGTATGTAATTATTTCCGTACAGCTGTTGGAAAAAAAATACAAACAATAATAATACATGTGTCGGTGCCAATCAGAGTATTCTGTGCATGTTTCTAAAGATATTTCGATTGTCCTTACTTGCTAAATATAACGTAAAAATATCGGTTTGAACACACTGAGAGGTGGAGTTTTTATTTTATCTCCCACCTCCGCGTAGAATTGCCTAAATTTCTTGATGATTAAAATGTACCCCTTCCTGCTTTGTTCCCGAGGACATATATGTTATAGGCTGACGTCATTTGTTCTAAGAATATAAACGTGAGAACAGTATGTGGACCCAATCTAGCGAAGTAGGGCGTGAATCCTTTCCATAAGGAGAAGAAACCTTCGTTTCTGATAATTTTCGATAAGACATCTAAGGCGCCTGTATATTCCGGCTTTCCGGCTACGGTTTTCATGTTTTGTATCCTGTAAAGATTGCACAGAAAATATGTAATTTCAAACTCACACAATTAATATCTTATAAAAAAATATCGAATATTTTTAAATGCGAAAAATTAGCTAAATCAATGCTACCACTTTATTAGAGTGCGAATTCAAAATTTGAATTTGCCGCGTCGAGCGCTAGGGTAGAGAGTCAGTAACCGGATGTGACCACCACGTGACCTCAAATTTTAAGGTGACAACATTGTTAAGTTGGTAGTACAAGATATGTCACTTTACTGATTTGTCAATGTGTTTATAACTTAACCTTCCAATAAGAGACGTATCATATATTTTTTTAAAAACACGTTAAATGTCAGATGACAAAACGTAAACAATAAGCAGGGCAGTAAACAGTAAAACAAAAAAATACACTTTTTGTGTGACCACCATGTTACCTCAAATTTTAAGGTGGCAACATTTTTAAGTTGGTAGTACAAGATATGTCACTTTACTGATTTGTCAATGTGTATACAATTTAACCTTAAAACAAGAAACGTCCCCTATATCTCTTTTTACTTTCAAGAATAAATTGCTTTTTAAATCGTATTTAAAACAAAAATACTTTGGTAAATATTTTCAGACAGAACGTAAACAATCAGCAGGACAGTAAACAGTAAAACAAAAAAAATACTTTTCTGTGACGTTCATCGTCACGTGGTGGTCACATCCGGATGCTCACAGAATATGATTAAGTGATATTTACTACGAACACTCAAACACATATTATTCCTTATCATATGCCGAACGTATTCACAACACCTGCATCTTACGTCATTTTGTAAGTTCGTGGCAAGGCGAATATTTTCGAAATAAATGGTATATTATATCTATACAAGTTACCACAAAAATATTCGTAAAGATGGATTATCAAGTTATCTATATTTGAATAAAAGATCACCTTGATTAGCATTTTAATAGTATATTAAAACACTAGTGTCACAATGAAGTTTGTTGTAATACGAGTACAAATTTGAATCACAAGTGATTCAATGTACGAGTATGTATTACAACAGTCATTGTGTGACACCAATTATACCAATTTCTTCTATTTCAACAATACAAAATGGAACTTTGTGACACTATTTTCCGGCAAAACAGTTACAGAAAGTGCCTATTATACGTGCAAAATAATAAAAAAGGAAATTTGATTAGTAGCGATTGTCAAAATTTTTAAATACACACGAAGTTTCTGTTAGATTTTTTGTAACAATCGTAATATTCACGCTGTTTGTGTGATCGGGCATTAGCGCCCTCTAACTGTGATAGTCTAATATAGATATAGTATAAACAAGCATGTATCGTATTTATGATGTGTCATATGTCATGGTGTGATAAAAAATGAAATAATAAACAATAAATTTTTCAATACTTGCAGTAATTCATAGTACTCACAAGTAGTGTTTCGTACAGTGGATTTTATAACAGTTTCATTGACAGTTCATTGCAAGATGAAGAACATTTGTATCTGTTTTAAGCCCGTTTTACACTATAAATAATTATGAATACATATATATAAATATAACCATAAGAATTGTGAGTTTTTAGAAGTTTTATATTTACAAATATAACCTTGAAAATATTTTCTATTTATAATATTACCTATAATTTTAATCAGAATTATGAATAGTGTAAAACGTGTTTAATATTTGTTGGTAGTAAATTCAAATTGCCCCGTTTACTACTGACATACTGATCCTAACCTAAAAAAATTCGTTAAATATTCCGTTAAGTAATAATTAAAATTAGAACTGCAAATTAAAAAGAAACGTATTTATAAAAGCCTGACTTGTCATCATTGGAGTACCAGAATCTCTATCATAAAGATTTAATTCAGTAGATTAGGGTAAATAGCCAAGGTAATCAATCATGTTTTAATACTCACCAATAAAAAAATATTTTATTTTTTACATTTAAAAGATATTTTTAGAAAACACTTTTATATATAAGTCAATGAATGAAAATATAATAATACTCTACTTCGAGAATACACTCTAAAAAACAAAAAAAAAAAACAGCTGTTGTAAGAAAATCTATTATTAGAAGACCTTAACCTTTTTTCTTAACTTCTTAAAGCTGCTAATTATCGTTAACTTGTAAATAAAATATATATAAATTAAAATATTTATTTCGCTCGGCATTTTAATTTGAAAATTACCATAAATAATTAATTCAGTATATATTTTATAGTTGTGTGTGTAATATAGATTGTGACCTTGAGAACTATTATTAAAGTTTCTATTGCGAGACAGGCGATTTTTGGCAATGTGTTATCATGGCATTATCATATACATAATATTTATTGAAACTTTAACATTAAAACTATAACAGTTCCATTTTATATGACATTTTCATTATCACCATAATTTTATTGACAAGTTTACCTACTATATACACATCTTGAATAGATAAATATTTACTCATTAACATACAGATTAGAAAAACAAGGGCAAATATTATTTATTTACCGGAATTTATGTGTGAACAAAACAAAAACATGGTGACAATCCTTAATTAACACCATATTATTTTATTGAATTTCGAATGACGGAGGCAGAAAAAGCCTATTTCTCAATATAGATGCAGCTGCATAAATGCATATCTCGTGACGCCACTTTCACGATTCATTCCAATATTTTCCGGGCATTCGTGCTTCGTGCAACAAGGTGACCCTTTTAGAAACATATTTTCGAAGCTGTCACTTTACAACTTTACTAAGCCCAAAACAATCGCTAGTATTACGATTTACAACGATCGTTTGTGTTATTTATGATATTTTATACTTTAGAAGCTGAATCAACTGAAAACGTTTAATAAATACGTATTTTAGTAATGTCTAGTATTAATTTTACGTAATTGTTTATCGCCAAAAACCAATTTACGACAATAGAAAGAAAAAAAATTGTATATATAACATATAGTGCGGGAGTCTACTAAAGTAACTTCGGAATACTCTGGAAATCTTCGTATTTCGTATAATTTCTTTTAAATGCGGTTCAAATACTGAATTAATCTCACCTAGTTTTTGCTATGTCTACTGGCATCGAAGCTGCTGTCGTTATCAAACCGGATATCATAGAAGCTCCGAAGTGGCAAGCTATATTATCATGGAAATACCCTGTATCCAATAGGAGTTGCTTGGCTTGCGAGTAACTAGCCAATTGGGCGGCGTTTACAACCATGGCTCGCCCCATTGTTGGTATGGCACCTCTCCATAGCGTCAATAATCTTTCTTCTTTTACTATTCTTATTAAAGCATCGAAAACGTTCTTATAATTTCGCCTTTCAGCTGGAGGGAGCCTTCCGTCGGCTGTCATTCGTATAAGGGCAACTTCTGCTGGGGTACCTAAGTTAAAAAAAAAAAAAGGTTATTCTCCCATTGGCTGATCTTGAAAGCCGATAGGATTCCTTTGATATTTGGGGGGATTTTTAAATACATATGAGTTCTATTGTTTATGAAACTACACTAATATATAAAAAGGCAGTGACCGATCGATCAAGGTAAGTACTATCTCAAGTTTTACAAAGGAAGCTAATATCAACATACTTCAATTAATGAAACACTATTTTATCTAGCCTCAGATATATCTGTTTGTGGTAATGTGCAAATATTATTTTTATCACCAAGATTTGTTTATATAAATGCTATATGATCGTAAATCTTTAATGGAAAAATACTATTCAAACAAAGATAATAGGAACGATTCATGTTTCAAGAAGTAAAAGTATTAAACAAGATGTAATCAATAATGTTTGAACTATGTTGCGTAAGTTATACATAAAACAGTTATCCATAAGCATAAGTCATTAGTGATTATGTAATGAATATTTAGTGCATTCAATGAACCAGATATCTACCTAACTGGAATCAACCAGTATCCAATTGTTAAAGACATTATTATTCAAGTATATACGTAGCTATCTGATTTTTACATGTGGGTGCTCAAGCAAAAAAAATAACTTTCAAGTATAAAATAAACATTGCTCATAGCAATATGTAATTATAAACTACCAAATCATTTTTATTGTACTATGTTCGCAATAAGCGTTTTCATTTCAGTCCATTGGCCGCGTTATAATTCAAATGACAGCACAGTATATGTGGCAACACTGTATTGTTTCTTTTCAATGCACGCGATTGATAGAATGCATTTAAGCATGTTTAAGTACAAGTTAAAAATTATTAGGGATGGGATTATATAGATATTTAATATATGTTGACGTGCATGCCTTCTTAAAACCTTAAACGCGCGTTATGCATACTAATTACGTTTTTCTATATCAGTCTCATATTAATTTTATATCTTTAATGCGCGACACTTACCAACAAATGCTCCGCAAATGCCAGCGCCCATCCCCAATAGGGCTTTAACAGCGAAACTCGGTGGTTTTCCTTCGGTGGTGAACGTCTCGAACATCCACGTATAAATACCTAACCTGGTTGTCGTATAGGTAGCTTGACGCAATAATCCAGCGGATAAGCCGGTATACATTGCGATGAAACCCTCATTTTTAAGAATATCTCTTATACAATGGAATGAAGTCTTGTAAGCTTTCCGCTTATCGCCGACACCGCTCAATTGCATGCGATTCTTCACTAGATCCAACGGCTGAACGAAAAATGTTGCCGTCATGCTAAATAAGATATAAAAAAAAAATCGGTACGTTCAAATTTGGCGCCATTATGTTTAGGAAAAATTCGTTTTCTTTTTTTTTGCAAACAGGAAATCGAATTCAAAAACGCGCATAAATTAAAACTCACCCCGCACAGCCGCCCAGTAAAAATTTCGCATACTTCGGCATGGGTACCTGTTTATCCTTATCTTGAGACATTTTGTATGTCGAGTGTTTACACCGTGCGAGACGTCGCGTTCAACCAGACACATATATCACCAGCGACTACAAACGTTATCTAACAAACTAATCAACAAGACGGCGTAAAAACTACGAACGTTCTGGGAGTAACCTCAAAGGTCATTTTACTTGTGTGGAATCCGTTTTGGATTAGCACGACTGCGGGAAAATGTAGGCGTCCCGTTCCGCATCTATGTTCAGCTGGTTGCTGAAAATTAGGTCACTAACGTCAAAATGTCGTGAATGAAATGTCAATTGTACTTAATGGATTCGTTGTAACGACTTAGTATTAGGCTTTTAAATTACCGTTTCGTAGGTTTAACCGTAAGTATTTGCGATATATTAGCCTCAGACTTCGTCGGAATAACTATATCACACAAATGGCAGCTGTTTAGGTCGCTAATCCAGCCATAACCCCCCCGTTGCTTAAATTGGGTGCCTTCATTTCGGTATAATGGCGAGTAATATGCCTGATATGAATTATTCGTGCGAAATTTGCGGCGTCAAGGATTTAACTGAGGATGAGCTGCGATTGCACACCCATTCGGCACATATCGAAGGGCATGCTACATGTCCATTCTGCGAGTTATCCGCTTTGTCACCGTCGGAAATATTACTGCATGTAAATCAGGTGCATTTAGATTATTTGACGCCGGAAAGTGAGATGAACATGAGCTTTATAGATGATGCTAGTCCAAGGTTTGTAATATTAACACCGTTACGGTTTAAATAACGACGGTTATTTTAGTGAATATAATGGAGTCAATGGGGAATGGAGTTTACCATCCGATTCTAGCAACAACAGTCACAGTAACAGTAGTGTAAATAATATCAATTTAACACCAAAGGTATATTTTATCACATCCCGTAGTTAGGGATCAAATATTTGTGTTTTTTTCTTTAAAGGTTGTCGTGAATGGTGGTTGTGAATATAGTCCTAAGAATTCGACGCACGGGCAAGGTTCACCCCTGCGATCTAATTTAAATTTGAAATTAAAAAATTCCTCACCTATATTGCAATGCCCGATGTGTCAGTATAAAAGCAATAGTCCGGGAGAGTTAGAGGAGCACATAAACAGGTAATTTTCTGCATAAATCAATAGATTTTACATGATAAATTTACTACAATTTGAAATGCCGCTAATGTCAAAATAATTCACTACATCGCCGCCAGATTGCTAGATAAGAGAAATGCCTATGAAATGTCAATGCGTTAAAATTTTTTTGGTTATGTATATTTCAAAATTAATTCGTTATTCTACCAACATACTTTTCAACGACAAAATAATTCTTTACACCATCACTAGGTGGCGATGTACATATCAAACGTCATTATTAAATCGAAATTTCATCGTAATCCAAAATTCTCTGCGTTTTTTATAAATTAATAGTGCAAAATTTTCCGATTCAGTAATGTTTATGTGTAATGAAATCTGCTTGTTGCGTTCGTTTTCTCCGAAATCGGTTTATTGCAGGCAGCATTTCGATCTGACGTCCCCGTCGGTTGGCAATTGCGAGAGCGAAGTGTTTCCGTGTCCTTTGTGCGCGAAAAGTTTCAACTCCGCGCCGGACCTGGAGTTGCACGTCAACATCGAACACAGGGACGTACTGTCGCCCGCATCTCCATCCACTTATTCGTGTCCAGTTTGCGGCATATCACTCGATAATGATAGTAATGTAAGTTTAATTATGAAGAAATATTTACAAAAAGGGTTGATTAAGAATATTTTTTATTTTTAAATACAGTCGTCATCATGTGTGTTTTTTTTTAGTGGTACTGTTATTATCTTAGAAAACAGAAATAGTTTATTTTATCAACAAAAAAAGATCACTTAATGGGCGATTCAAAAATTTGGGGGAATTTGGTATTTTGATTTTGACATGAGTGCACCAAATTACAAATGTTAATGTATAATTTTTACGAAATTTGCAAAAGCCAGTAACTTTAACAAATCAGAACACCCAACTGGCGTTATTTGAATTGACTCACATTGTGGTCACGTGAATTTCGGAATAAATTCAAGTCTGGAGTGCCCCAAGGATCGAATTTAGGCCCATTGTTATTTTTATTATATATCGATGATTTATTAACCTTGTTGGACTGTCCAGCCTTGGCTTACGCAGACGATCTTAAAATTTACTCAGCAATAGAGGGCCCTGACGATGCCGCAGTCCTGCAACGTAATCTTAATATAATATCTAGATGGTGTGAGATCAACAAACTTAGTCTAAACATTAGTAAATGTTTTAAAGTGAGTTATACAAAAAGAACCAACGAAAATATACATACTTACATGATTGACGGCATTCCTTTGGTGGCAAGGACTACAATATGTGACCTTGGTGTAATTTTTGATTCTTGTTTGTCTTTTGTGTCACATATTAAAGATGTATGTAAATCAGCATCAAAAGCTTTAGGCTTTGTAATGAGAAACTCCAAGGAATTTACTGATATCGCTCTCATAAGAACACTTTACTTTGCCTTTGTAATGTCAAAACTAGAGTACGCCAGTATAGTATGGTATCCTATCTACGTTACACACATCCAAAGCTTAGAACGGATTCAGCGCAGATTCCTGAGATTTATATCGTGTAGATTGCATGGAATATATCCGCCTAGGGGAGCCGATCTACAAAATATTATGCATGAAATTAATCCGCGGCAACATTCCTACAGAAATTAATCACCAATAAAATTGATTCCACTTACCTATTATCAAAAATACAAATTAATGAGCCACGAATGGCTGCCAGATCCAGTGAGATATTTTTCCTTCCGACAGCACGCACAAACGTGCTAGCCAGAGCTCCAGTTACGGTTATGTGTAAAAGTGCAAACAAGTATCTGCCGGATGTTTTCCAATAGACTTACAGTTGAATCCCTGTGTTTATATATATATCCCTATGCTTATATATATGCTTCGTTGCATTTTTGGTTGCCTATTTTGTTTATTTTGTTTACTTTAATTTATTCATATGATTTTTCTTTATTAATGTATTGTTGTCCTGTCAATGGTACGCTGTTGGACATTAAAGATTGTTTATTATTATTATTATTATATAGACTTTATGGCGTTAATTGCAATTAATCGTCCAGTAGCACCGACGAGCCTTGATAAGACGAAACACGTGTCTGCTAATAGCGATTGATTGCATACTTATGCATAGTTTAATAATTATGTTAGATGAGCCAAAATGACTGTTTAAGAAATATAGCCAAAGTTCCATTGCCAACCTATTTTATGCCTCTGTGTAAATGAACATTTACGTCTAATTTTTTTGTTTATATGCGGATTTAGAGCGAATCAGTTGCTAGACATGTAGAATCTCATTTTCCTGCCGGATCGCCACAGCCGTTAGACAGGGAAGCGTTGAAGAAACGCGAAGAAAGAGAGTTCGAATTACTGCGCGCCCAATACGGTATGGACAATCAGGGTAATTTTAGGGAACAGTCCGTGACGAATATGCAACGGGCGGTGTACGCGGGAGAGATGAGCGTTTCAGATTATTACGAGCGCACCCTAGACTTGAAACAGGCGGAAAGTTGTGGAATAGACGACGGCAGTTCTGTAACTAGAGGATTGGTGAGAATTCTGACATCTGGCAATTTGTTCTTATGCATCTTAATCAATATTTAGGTACCGCGCGTGCGCGCTCTAAGCGCTAACAGCCAACACGTGACCCGCACCCTCCTCTGTACCAGCGTCGATCACTACGCCTCCTCCTACGGTGATAGGGGGTGGGGGTGCGGCTACCGTAACGCGCAGATGCTCATCTCCAGCCTCCTGACGCATACGGGCTACAACGAACGCCTGTACAAGATCTGGCAGAATCAGAAGCCGCCGCGCAGCTCAATTCCAAGCATATCCCGCCTGCAGACATTGATAGAGCACGCCTGGTGCTTAGGTTTCGATTTACAGGTATTGCGTTCGTCGTAAGTGTCCCGTGGTCGTACTCTGTATTCACTTATGCGAATGTAACGCAGGGTTCCGAACAATTAGGCAGTCGACTAGTCAATACCAGGAAGTGGATCGGCGCCACTGAAGTCCTTACGCTGCTCTCGTTTAGTAAAATCAAGTGCCAGCTGGTGGATTTTCACAGACCTACCGGGGCCGGCGGTACCCATCCCGAATTGTTCGGTTGGGTGTTGAGGTATTTCGAGAACAGCGCCGGTGGGGAGTTCATACCGCCTCTGTACCTTCAACATCAAGGTGAGTTTCGAAAAAATTGCAATTTTTAACCGAGTGAGGTAGAAAACACAATCAATGCAGCATAAGTCGTTGTATAGAAAGCCCTTTCTGATAGGCGAGGATCAGCAGATAACGCTATCGCTTGAAGATAACCTTCAATATAGCTCATTGTCATTTACTTAATTTATTTTCAATCAACTTTTTAAAAAATTCAGCTATTGCTTATAAAAACTTCGGCTGTAACCTAATAGAGGTCACCCCATTGTTAGATTCATTCTAAAGAGTTTCTAACAGATTTATAAGCAGAGATTATCGGCACGGTTGCCAGATTATTCGCTTAACAGAATAGACCCACAGTAATATGTACATATAATTTGTAGGTAGGTTCTTCTCCCTAGTTGCATACTTTAGAGGCGTTTTGTAAGTGTGTGTCGGTTATTCTTTGGGCTAATTGAGTTATAAAAATTTGTTATTGTAAATTTTAATTAGTGAAACGAGCCATATCAGATAGAAACGCACTAATATTTACAGAGTGATTGTAAATGATTGAGGATGGTTTGAATTTCCCGTTGCACAAAATTTTTGTCACGTTGTTACTTGACGTTTCTTATCAGTAATGTGCCGAATGGGCGATTAATACTGTAGTGATATGATTTAATAAATATTGCGGTGCTTGGGATATAAGAATAAAATTAAATGCATATGCTTTATTACGTTTTTAATTAATTCAATAATTGTTTCATCAGTTTTCTGACATTGAAACACGAATTTTAAGTAAAGCAATATTAACAACTGCTAACGAGTCGCCCATAATGCTGACAGCTGATTGCTCTTTTAGCACTGTACCCATTTTGAAGATGTAAAATACCCCGAAATCTAGAGCGGGAAATTCAAAGCATCCTCAATCATTTAAAATCACCCTGTATATTAGTGTTAGGATAATTTATAACATGTTTTGTAAATCCGGATATTAATTCTCTTAAAGTTTCTGGCGTCATATCAATGTTTGAATCGTACTTGGGTCTCTTCATGACCTTCAATTATCCATTTTATTCCCCTCGAATTTTAGTAAAGTAATAAAATCTTAGAGGCATTTTTACTTCTCGCAGTTACCAAAACAAACTAACGCAGAAGCCCCGGCGAATTTTAATTAATTTTCAAACAAGGCTAGGCTTCAGTCTTTCACTACTCCTCAGATCAGCAACAACAAAGGTTGTGGTGCACATCCAAATTTTAGTGACGGCTTTTTTTCCCTAAGTTTAAAAAATGTCAAGAAATGTTTTGAATGATTAAGCCCAAAAGAAGTAACTAGCCTAGAACATTATTCCAAATAATTAGACGTTCATTCATCCAAGGCCGTATCTGGGGAGGGGTTTTGGGGGTACAAACCCCATCCCCCCCTCCGAAATGGAGTGCAAATATACATAATAATTAGTTAAGATCACGATGGCAACAATTATTGGGTATCACAGCCTGTCGAGACAGAGGGAGAAATAAAAGACTCTATTTCCAGTCGCTAAGCTTTCGCCATTTAATTAAGGCGACTGGAAATAGAGTCTTTTATTTCTCCCTCTGTCTCGACAGGCTGTGATACCCAATAATTGTTGCCATCGTGATCTTAACGTTGTACAGCCGTACTCCTACTCAACCATAATAATTAGTGTTCACTATTTTTCTACGCACCAGGAATTGGCCTCAGATAAATTGCACCCGGTCAAACCCTCCCCGAAATTTTTGTCCAGATACGGCCCTGCATTCATCCCTGTTGTCCTGAAACCGTACAAGACGATCCTGCAGTGATATATCGAATTTGTGCTTAATTTATGAATTTCAAAGGTTAATCTCCAGATAAAAAGACCTTAAAATATTTGTTTATTAAAGTAATCGAACCTACCACCTGTATTATATTTTATTTTCTTTGAAATGAATGGTCGATTTAAAATGAATAACACTTTTTACTTGTAAAACTCACTCTTTTATTCGGTAAATTAGACATACATGTCAATAATACATTCGGATATAATTTATAATCGTGTCTGCACCTACTCAATGGAACAATAAATTGAGAGCAGCAGAAAAAGCCGACATTGCCCGGGTGCCAAGTTGAGTTGAGGTGGATTGATTACCTCGAAATCCGCAGGAATCTATTTGGGCGCAATTATCGTATCCTAGAGACGTTCTAGAAAGTCAGACTCCCCGCTTAGTAGGAATCGAATCGTTTACTTATATATAGCCTGTTAAAAAAAGGTTGTCGGATATTTTACCCAATTATAGTACTGGTGGAAATAAACAAAAAAGTCTTAGTCAACATGGGTCCGCAGTTCAACTGTTTTTGACATATAGCCGATTGCATATTTTAAAATAAAAAAAAAAAACATTTTTCGGTTTTGAGAATAGTTCCCTTTGTCAAACAACTGATTGTGACTTAAAATTAGTTCTGTCAGACATCTGTCATCAGATTATTTATCATTTGCGTCAATTTTTTTTTGTTCTCAAATTATGCATAAGTACACAAATGCAGAAATGGCCGATATGCATTTTATGTACGGTCGTGCGAATGGTAATGCCGCTGAAGCACGGCGTATGTATGCCGAAGAATTTCCAAATCGGTTGTTACCGAGTGATAAGACTTTCTCAAGACTTCATATCCGGCTGTCCGAAACTGGTTCATTTAAAATTAATGGTGGTTCTGGTAAACCTAGATCAGTTTCTTCTCCCGCAGTAGAATTAGACATTTTGAGACGGGTAGAAGATAACCCAAATATTAGCACCCGAAGACTTGCCGCAGAACTGAACGTCAGTCATCCTCTCATTTGGAGAATTCTGCGGGAACAGCAGCTCTATCCCTACCACATTCAACGCGTGCAAGTTTTTGCTCCTCTCGATTATGATGCACGTATGGTTTTTTGTCATTGGGTTTTACGAAAGCTGGCAGAAACTCCTAATTTTGCGACTCAGATTTTATTTAGTGACGAGGCTGGGTTTACAAGAGACGAAATATTCAATTTTCATAACAATCACGTCTGGGCAGATGAAAATCCCCATGCTGTTGTTGAACTGCATCACCAAAACCGTTTTTCGCTAAATGTTTGGCTTGCTATTTTGGGAGACTGTTTAATTGGTCCAGTATTTCTCCCTAATCGTTTAACGGGACAAGTATACTTGGACTTTTTAAGAAATGAATTATCCGTTTTGTTGGAAGACGTGCCACTTTTGAACAGATTAAATATGTGGTTTATGTACGATGGAGCTCCTGCGCATTTTTTCATCGTAGTTAGAAATTTCTTAAATCAAGATTACAACGAGAGATGGATAGGACGGGGTGGACCAACTGCATGGCCTCCTAGGTCCCCTGACCTGACACCTCTAGACTTCTATGTTTGGGGGCATCTAAAACAATTAGTGTACGCACGATCTGTAAACAATTTGGAAGAACTCAGGCAACGAATCGTAAATTGTTGCGAGGAAATTCGGAGGACTCCAGGAATTTTCGAAAGATTGCGTCGATCTTTCATAAGGTGTGAAGCGTGCTTAGAAATGAACGGTGGACATGTAGAACAATTTCTTTAGTTTTACTTTAAATAAACATTTGTTTAATTTACATTGCGATCAGAATTTCTTTGAAAATTTTTATCCTACTAAAACAATATGCAATCGACTATATGTCAAAAACAGTTGAATTGCGGACCCATGTTGACTAAGACTTTTTTGTTTATTTCCACCAGTACTACAATTGGGTAAAACATCCGACAACCTTTTTTTAACACACTGTATAATAGATGTATTTATTATTTTTCCGAGTTGGGGGGCTCTAGACCACTAGTTTTTGGTAGTTTATGTTTTTGCATACTGCTTATGACAATGTTTGTCACCGATATAATAAAAAAATATTCAAATTCAAGGTCATAGTCGGACAATAATGGGCGTTGAGGTACATCGGGACGGCACCATAATCTTACTAGTGTTGGATCCTAGTCATTCGCCTCAACAGATGGCGCAATTCTCCGATACCAATACTGGACCCGCCGCCCTCAGACTCCTGCGCAAGAGCGAGGCGTCGATGAAAGCCCGCCAGTACCAAATAGTGGCCGTAGTGGGCACCATAGATACTGAGGCGCAATATCAGGTAATTCCCCCGAGTATTTGTGTATGGGTATTGCCCCCATTTTCCTGCAACAAATGCGCAAAGGTTTTAAGACTTGTCTCCTTTTTCATAGCCGCTTAATTTTCCAGCAAAGTAAGATCTTGCGCGGACTACGCATACCGCAAGATCGGTGAGAATGATCCTGCCATAGCGCAGGACAGTCCAGGACCGTTTTATGATAGCGCCGATGATCTCCGTGGAATATATATATATATAAATATTAAAAACAAAAAAAAGTGTCTGTTTAGCCGTTTATCGGAATCCACATCGTACACACCTCCGCTGTTCAAGTAAATCAAAACCGAAATAATAATGAAACGACGAATGAAAGATTTGGGATATTTAACTCTGCATTGACTCATTTAATCATTCGCCCGTGAAATGTGGCTGTTCGATTTTACCAATTTATATAGGAATTAAGATATGAAAGTTGCTTTTCTAAAATTCTGCTTTTTGTTCGTAATTCGTTTGTATTTCTCTCGTTATACACACGCTCGAGTTAAAGATCGCAAATTTTGTGAGGTTACGCGGATTATCTAGTGATTATATTTATTTACTTTAAGTATACATACCGAATGAAACAAAAAAAATAATAATAATAAAAGTTCCACGTTTTAGAAATTGTTCCGATAGTACAAATGCGCTCCTCGCTTTGTTATTGTACATTAGATGGCCTCTACTGCTCCTGCTGAATCTTCTTGAATTGGACTTGTCTAAATAAATAAAACATTTAAAAAAAAACCTTTGGGAGACAGAAACAATAAGAAAAAAATACATGGAGATATACAATCCTATTATAGCTGATATTAATTAATCGATCGATTAATACTGTAAAGAGATCTAGTGATACTATGATTACGATTAGACTGATTTTGTTTTTAGGCTTTCGACTATAATATGCTTTTTACTTTTTACACATTGCCAGTTTTCTGCCTTAGAGTATTATACATTATACGATTACATATAATACAGAATATATATTATTATTATTATTCTTGGAGATGATAAGAAGAATAACATTTTTACGAACGACACACATCCTCGTATTGTTACCCTACAATATTTAAATTCATTATAAATATAACATTATACGAAATACACTAAAAAGACGGTTCTATAACACACGCTTTTTTTCCCTAACCCCAATTATGTATTTATTCCTATTTTACGAATAATTGTGATGTTTTCATTTCTGTGGTATTTGTTTTAAGGTGCGTACTTTACATTTACATTACTGTTAATTGTTACTAAAAAAAAGAATAAATGATAAAATAAACGATAAATAAAATTATTACACTTGACGCTACCTAATTGTACAAAAAGAAAATAAATAAATTATTCTCTTGAATATGTGTCTTTATTTTTGACCCATCACTTAGCAAAATGTAGACCATCCACGCCCAAATTAGTTCTTAGAGGTTTTACAGGTACGTAGATATAATGTTGTCAAACCTCATTTTGTAGAAAATTTTCAATACTGTGACATAAAAGTCACTAAAATAATTGCAGGAAATATGAATTATTATTAATGAAACGTTATAAAAATTGCAGAGATATAAGAAATTCTAATTTTTACCATAGTCTTAACACCATTCCTGCCAACGTAAATGATTTACAATAGTTTAATTGAAAACTGAATATACCTCATTTTAAACTTTAATAAATAAATCGTAAATCTTTCTTTTAAAGAACTGTTTTAAGCATGTTTTGCTCAGAAAAGTTTTTTTCCCTCTTATTTGACTTAATAAGTGTTTAAATCAAGATAAAAATAGGAAAAAATTTAATTGTGCTCCAGCCACCTCACAGTTTTTTCAATTAAGAGCCTAAGTGATATCCTGATCCTACGAGAGGGCGCTTGTTTTTACCAGATATCGGTTTTTACAGATTCCTGTGTTGTTCAATTCGTTATTTGTCATTTACCACGCATTTAAAATTTATTGGCGTTTTATATTTAAATTCGCTTTAAAATATTTGAGGTGGACAATTAAAAATTAGTCGCATTCCTTTTTGTCTATGCACACACAACAACATGTATATCACGACGATAGGTATTCTCTTCCTAAATCTGCAGTTTATAATAAGATAAGTGATTGCCAAGCTTGATGCGTTAAAATTTATGGATCCCAGCAGATCCTGCAAACTCCATAAGTTGAGTTTCGAATTTAAATAGGAAACAACCAATATAATGCAGGATTCCAATTGTATATTAGATTCATTCTTTATCGACTTTGCTGACAAAACGAATAACTACGTATTTGGTGCTTGTAAGCATAGATGGCGCTGCAAGAATAAATTCAATATAATTTTGAGATGAGTGTTCTATTTTATTTGTTGTTATGTAGTCCTTTAAGCAAACAGTTAATTTATAATTCAAAAAAAAAAATAATATTTTTTGTTTTATATGACGACAGTTTTATTTACTCCATTTAATTGAAACCAGAACAAATAAGACATCAAAATAGAATTACTTACGCAGTCTCTGTAAACGTGGACCATCAATTATGCACACATATTTTCTCACTTTTATTAAAATCAAGGTCCTTCGCAGACTGTTTACTACGAAGCTGTTTACAATTTTAATTTGTTGTTCATTGATTTGCAAATTCTATTACGTATTAACCATTAAATTGAGTTGTTTACTTTTTATGGGTTTTAAATTGAATATGAATAATTGATTTTTGTGGGCGGAGATGGCGCCACTGTAGATATTTTATTTCCATTTAAAACTTATAGAATCATTCAATCGTTACTTGTTTACTTATATATATTTTTACGAATGTTTTTTATATGCACACATACATTTGGTCTAAAGAAGGAATAAATATCATAAATCCCGAAACGTCACCAGCCTAATAAAGTGCAAGTTTTATTAATTTCCAATATTAGAACTGCTTCAGGAACTATAAAATCTTTAATATTCAACATACATACATATAAACTTCTGGACAAAATTAACGCGTCAGTTATAGAAAGAAGGCACTTGAATTCTTGGAGCGATATTGTAGTCAGCAAACCTCTCATGTGGTCCTCTCCAAACATGCATATAAAAAGTGGCAACCCTAATATTTACTGTCATGTACGTATTATCTAAATAACACATTTTTACTAATACACTGGCGGTAGACTTCTTTATAACATGTCGATATAACTTCAATTTTAAAAACTACAACAATTACAGACAACTACCTGCGTTCAGGTACAAGTACAGTGCTACCAACTACCAACTATTACACCAACTACCTGCTATTCGTGAAAGCTTGTAACTTGTAAGAGATCGGTGCTTATTCTTGCGTCCCTTGTGTGCAAAGTGTATTTATGTAATTAGCATCCGAAAGTATGTATGTATGTAGATATGGGGTTACTTTAATGTTATTGCTTTCTGCGAACAGAAATACAGATGTTTCGAATGGTAAACGGGACATTCCAGTGTGCTATTCTTTATTTGTAAAATTTAATATGACGATCCGGTAGCCGTTTCTTAGAAAACCAAATTATACTGCTCGAACGACGCCAAAGAACTTGCGAGTCTTGTGACTGTACTATTCAAAGATCATAGTAAGGCATACGTTACAATTACGTATGAATACATTATACATACTTATCTTTCGCGTCGAACACACGTCTGTAAAATATTTCAGTCAGTAGCTGTAGGAGTCATTTGAAAACGTAACGGTGACTGCGACGATACGATTGGTCCAAATTAGAGGTGGGGCACCACAACGCGGTCTGTACGAAATATAATGCTGGCTTGGCTGCTTCGCAGGAATCAGTTCGTGAAGAATAGTGTTGCAGTATTGATTAGTCCGAAACGGACTTCGTGAAAACGCGAAAGTTGCCAAAAGGGGGAAGTGTTTATCTTTATTAATTTTTGATATTTTCCTTGGTGATAATTTAAATTAAAAAAAAAAGCGATTGCAAATAAAACAAGTTCTATTACGACACAACGTCACTACTATACCAACTGGTGATATTTGTAGATATTTTATTTTAATAAATAACTAATTTATGATACCTAATACATATAACAATAATATTTTATTATAAATAAGTAAAAATTTTATATGAGAATCGTATAACTATATTTTCTAATTTAACCCACTTCCAGAGATTATACACTTTTTTTGCAGAATCTATAATTAGGTGAGTAAAATTTTAATTTTGCTTTTCTATATATGTATATTAGATCTGTGATAAATCTAGCTCACTTCTATGCATTGAATAATTATATATTTGTATTTAAAACTAGTTTATAATTATTTAACATTTTGTTTGCCACATGTAAACAGGAAAATCAGGCTCAACGCATTCCTCTATGCTGGATGATTGTGCGATAATGTATTTCCTGTACTGTTGTTTTCAAAAGTTAAATTTGAAAGTCACTAAATATACACCTCAACAATTGTGCACATGGTTAAATTAATAAAATGTTAACCTTCGGTAAAAATGTAACTCATATTCAACACAAAATAATTTCTAAAATTTTAAATAGTTTATTATGTTGAATGAAATATTATATATGTACTTATCTTTTTGACTTTAATATAACTTTATTAGTTCTTAACGTCTGTTGAATTCTAATTTAAGATATATGTTTATTTATAACTGAATGTGTTGATTTAAAATATTTTTTCGAGTGCCACATTCGAAAGTACAACCCTATTAGTACCCTGAATCAAAGACAGAAAACTGTCCACGCATTACTTTCGTTAGTTGATCGTCCATGGCCGGTAAAGTACAATAAGTGTAGTCAAACCAAGCTACTGTGTCAGGTCAAGGAGCGCTGTCGTTTTAGTATGTACATTCGGAAGAAAAATTTTAGCGCGCTAAATTTAAATAAATTGCAAACACTAAAAGCGTATAGTTTTAATTTGACCGAATCAATTGATTTATAAAAAAGTTTGGTAAAACTTCCTAATTAATGGGAACGATTTGGCATTCATTATGTGCGAAAATTAAAAGAAAGTACTAAAAACGGTGTTTGAAAAGTGCTATTTCCAGGTTATCTTCGACGCGATTTTGACGTTTATTACGTGTGGTACGGCGAAAGTTACTAAAAGCAGAGCTAAAAGTTACCGACGTAGATGAAATTGGCGCGAAATACAAACTGGATTTATAAATCATGTATACTATAAATAGAAGAATAATAAAAAGAATGTAATAACTCGTTAGAAAAAATAAATTTGTTAATGTTATGAGTTCTGAACTCTTTTTTTTTTCTTTTTCTTTTGTGGCTGTAACCATGAAAGTAAATAAGAAACACGGGAATGAACAATTTCTTCGCGCATTTTTAATTTAACGGTTACCTTTGTTTTAACCTTAAATATCGCACACATCGATAGTAAAGTTATCGTACAAAATCGATAATTATCGTACATATGGCAACACTGGTGTGAACCAAGGGTTATGTACATTAGTTCGCATATCTTCCGTCCGCCAGATTTGCTTGGTTCGACTGTACATACCGAATTGAATGACGGACGCGTCACTTCCGTTACTTTACCGTACTCTTACTATGAAGATTCTGAAGTTTTTCTGGATTAAGGTGTCAAAATAATTGTCAAACAATCTGTCATTCAAATAGGAGTGATCTGCATTCTGAACAGTACAAATCCATCGAGTAAATTGATTTTTAGTAAGTGGTAATTATGTGGTAGTCGAAAAAATGTTGTACGCACCACGGCTGGAAAGTGTCTCTATAGAACTTCAGCCTTGATATGTCATAGTCAACTATGGTTTCCATTTAAAAAAATTATACTTGCTAAGCAAAGTTAAAAAGATTAGAAGATGCCGTTGTTTGACATTAAATTCCCTAAAAATAATATAGAATTTTATTTAGAATCCCAATAATCTATTTCACAACTTAAATTGAAATTTTCAAATAGCTCTCGCTGTACATTCAGATGCATCATTGTAAATTCCAACGCACTGACGAACATCATATGAACATTGTAATTGTACATGTGCGATTTGCAATCGACGGAACAACAAACACATCACTCTGAGTGCGATTTCCTCATCAAGACAGATTAAACTGAATTGTTTTGCTACGTCACGGAACCATTTTATGACATAATTGAGTTTCGGAACACGAATGTACGCGTTGGACTATCGCCTCGGCTAAACGCGTATAAAGAATCGCAGTAAACAAGGTTTCTATATGCATATTATTTTGATTAAGTAATTATAGTTTCGTTGCATAAATTACACCGATCTTAATTTGTAATTCATAAAGCGACCCGTGTATTTCAAAACAAGTCGATAACGTATAACGACAAGACAAGTGACAAGATATTAATTATATTATAAATAAAATCTATTGCGAGTTATAAATGAAATATGTTAGTACTTGTATTTTGAATACAGTATAATTTTTTACATAATTTATTACATTGTTGCAATCGTGTTAATCCCTATAGCTTACGTTCTTATCTGATATTTTGATGATATTGAAAATTGTTCTATTATATTAGAGTCGCTGGATGATGGAAAATGAATTATTATAGGGCTTATGCTAATCTCTTGATGACTTGATGAGGTAGTAGATTATTTTCTGAATGTTGCAAGGTAATTTCGAGCGAGTTATGTTGCGCCTATACTTTTTTATTTTACCCAGCCGGCTGAGGTCGATAAACTCGGCAACATGGTAAATAAAAAACGAGTTGAAAAGGAATGCTACGAAATTTTCTCTTCACTACTGCGACTGGTTGCGTTCCCCTGTGTGTTTAAATACACATAGAGTCAATTGTGCTTTCCAGACTTATTGATTAAAATATACCTACTCAAAAAGAATAATTAAATATTGTTTGAGGTAGATTTCTACATGTGTATGTTTGTAATGATAATGAGTAAGGGTAACTCCGTGTTGCCATTTGTGAATTGTTTAAATTTAATCTATACAGGTTGAATCTCAATATATGCGACAAACTTTAGGAGCTGATTCCTGAGGTTATTTTGATCATTAAAGTTCATAAGGACATATGTCCCAAACTGCTTATTTCTAAAGTTATACAATGTGTAATAGTAAGTTAACAAAATTAATGTTTTTATTTAAATTAACAAAATAATTAGTAAAACTAAATAAAAAAAAAATACTCTGACAAGTACTGTCAAATGACAACACAATGACAACACAATTTTGAAGAACCAACTGTGATATTATATCGTGTTAGTCATAGTTCATAGTTTATTATTAAACATTCAATAACTTTTAAACCAAACCGTTTTGGACATATACTCATATGAACTTTAATGATCAAAATAACCTCAGGAATCAGCTCCTAAAGTTTGTCGCATATATTGAGATTCACTCTGTATAATAAAACTCAATTGCCACATGTATGACTTAAGAACGGCTCGACCGATGTGGCTGCCTTTTGTTTTTTTGTATTCGTAGTTGTCAGGACAAGGTTTGTATGAAAGAAAATTTTTAGAAAATCCACGGAAAAACTCGGAAATTTTGACGGTATTTTTATATAAAAATAAATGTCTAAATCTGTATGTTGACGTTTTGACGAAAAATTAAGAAAAATTCCAAAATTATATTTTTTTTCAACGAGACGCGCAACGTGAGTCCTTTTTACAGTGAGACGCGTTTGCAAGAAAAAATAAAAATTAAGAAAAAAGAAAACCGAAAAACTAAGGAAAATTCAAAAATTGTTATTTTTTAATGTGTGAAAATTTTGTTTTGAGGAGACGAGTAGCGCCGAGTCTTTTCAAGGTGAAACGCAATTAAAAAAAAAACGAAAAATTAAGAAAAATTCAAAAATTAAGAAATTATAATTTTTTAACGAGACGCAGCATCGAGTTTAACAACAGCGAGACGCACACCATCTTGTGTTTTTTAAAGTGAGACGTGTTTGAAAAAGAAAAAAGAAAAAGAATAATAAAAAAACCAAAAATTAAGAAAAATTCAAAAATTGAGAAATTATATTTTTTTTCAACGAGACTTTCAGCGCAACGAGAGCCTTTTTTTAACGTGAGACGTTTGAAAAAAAAAAAATAAGAAAAATTAAAAAATTCAAAGATTAGAAATTACACTATTTTTCAACGAGACGCGCAGCGTCGAATCTTTTTAAAATGACACGCACTTGAAAAAAAAATAAAATTTTAAAAAAAAAGGAAAGGCAAGATTGATTGTAATTTTCTAACTTGTGAAAGTTTTAATTTGACGTTTTGACGATTAAAAAAAATAAAAACTTAAAAAAAAAACGAAAAAAAATTAAGAAATTACAATTTTTTTCGACGGGACACGTAGCGTCGAGTTTAACGGGACACAAAATAAAAATTAAAAAAAAATCCAAAAATTAAGAAATTACAATTCTTTTTAGCATCGAATGTTTTTTAAACTGAGACGTTTGAAAAGGAAAAATAAAAATTAACGAAAAAACCAAAAATCAAGAAAAATTCAAAAATTGTAATTTTTTAACTTGTGAAAGTTTTAATTTGAAGTTTTGACGATTAAAAAAAAATAAAAACGAAAAAAAATTAAGAAATTACAATTTTTTTCCACGACACTTGCAGCGTCGGGTTTAACAACAGCGAGACGCGCAGCATCAAATCTTTTTAAAAGTGAGACGCGATTGAAAAAAAAAAAAACGAAAAATTAAGAAAAATTTAAAAATTATAATTTTTTCACAACGAGACGCGCAACTTCGAGTCTTCTTTAAAGTGAGACTCAAACGCGGCCCAAAAATTGCAGATGATAATAGGAAAAAAAAAAAGATTAAATCCCATATCAATTCTACGCGATTAAAGAGCGAGCTGCTACCCCAGCTGTACGCACCTTCTTTAGAGGGTGCGGGCAAGGCGTATCCACTTTCTCTAAAGGGTGCGGTCCAAGGTGGAACGCGGGCTTTCTATTTTTGTATAATTTTTTTTTTGGTTATGAAGATGCAAAACCAATGAAGAACAATATTCTGATGCTTCTGATAAAATTTCAATTAGTTAATCGAATTAGTCTTGAACCTTCAGTTCATTCGTGTTTATAACAATTTGTCTCGAAGACAAATAAAGCTATTAGTAAAACTGAAAAAGATTCCAAATTAAAAACAATAATTTTAGGCGGTTTATCAAAAATTATTTAGTTAGTGCTTTAAGGCGTGTTTTCTTGAACTAATTTTCTTTGTAATATGCAACTAAAATCACTTGGAACTACTTACATATTTAATGACATCTCCAAATAGGTATTATCGCACGTTTAATAGTTTCTTGTGAATATTTAATAGAAATAGGTTACTTTCCATTGCTTTGGTAATATTCCAAACCTTTACATATCTTCAAATCGCTTAGTGTTTAAAACATGCGTCACAGATAGAAAAAAATATGGAATAACAATTAACAATAATAATCTAAAGGCAAAATGGATGGAGGTTATTTCTTATACGATCCTGTGTGCTTAGTACTTGTACGTCAACATGTTTGTTTTTCATAAATATATTGTAAATGAAAACACTTTCTTAATGTGCTAATATCCGCGAAATATACGTGCCTTAGTCCTAATTATGTTCTTGTGTAAGATGCACGTCAAATTACATATTAAATACATTCTGTAAATGTCCAAGTGTTTACTGCAGACTGTAGTTACACTACCATATAACAATTAAAATGATTTAAGCGCACAGAATGATTCACCTTCATTATATCAGATAAAACTCAGTTTGTGTGTGCTATTAATTATTAAAGATAAAAATCTACGTGCACGTATGATATGATGTTACTGATAACTGCAAATGACGTTACAATATTACATATAAAGCAGATAGTAATTCCATAACAAGAAATTCGTATAATATATTGAAATCCGTGCAAATTCTCCATTTGCAGAATTCTCTAATATATCGTACCAAGGCCATCACAAACGATTTGATTCGCGCGAAGCTAAAAAAATATTTGCACCGATTGAAATCTCTCGATTATAAATAGGAGCCTTGACATGGTGAGCTGGATTTGTTGCGATAAACAACCGAATAACGCCGCACACGTGACGTGTGGATTTGTCCTGAATGATATATATGTACTTATGTTATATTAAATAAAGCCATTCACCTTTTTCATTTTTTTTATTCACTTGTTGCAGATCCACAGATCTACGTACTTGAATTACATACACATCGAAGAAGGAAACTTCAATTCTTTTAATTCGTCTTCGGACGTAGGATGGCTTCGGCTAGTGCCCAGAAAAGACTGACAGGTAAGAGAATGTCGTCTTAGACACCAATAATATAGTGAATGATGCCGCCAGAACGTGTGCTAAGTTTTCCTACAATAGAGTGTCAATTTTTGCTACTTCCAAATATCTATAAATTTAACAAAATTGTGTTACTATTTCAAACAAAATTGATTCTACAAACAGCTGTGAACTTTTCCTACAACGGCTAGTATTAAATGATAAACATGTACGTTAGAGCCCACTTATTTGCATTACTTATTTCTACAAAATCGTTAGTACTGCGAAATGTGAGTTTTTACTACAAGGATTTCTCTCAGTGTATACTGTTTTATTTCACCGCGATCTTTTCAGATCTATTATGATCTCCTTCGTCCTAGAAGGAGCCCTGTAACTTTGCCTTCTTAATAAGGCCTATTATCTTTGCGAGAGACCTTCGCAATGGAACAGCACATGCGCTTTGGTTTTTGACAGAGATCCTTGTCAATATACGAATATTATTTTTACTCAGGTTGATGCATTCCGCAGATCACTTCCCAGAAGAGTTTTAGCTTGCCTCATTCCCTGGAGATTTTCCCAGCATTTTCGATGTTCTCCGGCATTCACTGCTATGTGTTGTAACTTAAATGCGAGAAAAGTTGTTGCAACTACGCTTATCTTAAACCAGTGCTAACTAGAAGCGTAGGTACGATTAGGTTATGATGCATTTTTATTTGACCTTTTTATTTTCGATCTCTCATTGTTATATGTAATTGCCTAATTTATTGCACGATTATGCTTAAGTCCAATAATAATCCTACAATTAATTTATGTATTTGACAGGTACTCAAACAGATACGAACAATATTCATAATACAACTACTGTTATAAAGCTCTACAATTTAATCCGGGCCCATTACACTTACAGACAACAATGCTTTTCTCATCTAAATCATCTTTTGATATCGCATTCAATTTGTATCGTTGGTAATGCTGACGTCAATTAACATAAAAAAAGGATTTATTACCATCTATAAAATGACAATGATGAAACAAAGTACATATAAACTTTCTACACATCGACACTCGTATTTCATCCTAAACCTGTCATCAGATGCGTCTGCAAATCTATTCAAATAAACTCTTTTGGTTTTAATTAAAACCAATTACATATACGCGAAAAACTCATGCAGAGACATACACTACCGCCCATTGTAGTTAGGACAGTAAGTATTAACCTGCAAACGTAAATAATTAAAAAAAAAAATAAAAGTTCGTGCTTAGGAATAAAAATTTTTTTGCAAATAATTCATTCTATTATAAATATACTGATTGGCCATTCTTTAAATATCGTTCGTAATGATTTTCTTACCTGCTATAATGGTAAATTAAAATTTCTCTTTGATTTTTGTCTTTAATACTTTATTGTCATCCTAACATTCTTCTTGAAATTTCTAAGGGATTGAATATTCAACAAAATTAGATTTTTTATAATTCTAATAATTGTTCTAGCTTCCATGGTCAGTAGTGTACATACCTACGTCTTTACCCAACACGCCACTGGATATTTTTCGGTGGTAATTCCCAATTGGAGCCGATGCGTCGTTCTATCTGTTTATTTTCTGGCAGCACGTGTTGAGATCGGCTGATTTTCGCTAAAAATAGTCCCCCACCCGTTTCGAGGAGAGATTTGGAATTCCTCCCGCAGCGAATTCGCTAATATAAGATCGCTGGCGCTATTTCTCTATGAGAAAGTTTTTGACTTGTAAATATTTATTCGGTAGAGAAATTGGAAACAGTTGGACGAGGAACGGCGCTCATAGGTCATTTTGCGCAGGGACGTCTGATTTTGGCTTGACGTGGAATGAGTTCTATTTAGATGCGGTATATTTTTAGCCCGAAAGTAACCATGAAGATCTCGCTGATGAAATTCATGTGTCTGTTCCTGATTTTTGTGTGGCCGTGTTTCAAGTCACGTACTTCTGTTTCCCGCTAATTACCTTAAAGACAGGCGTCATATTTATTACATTGCCAAGCAATTATTACATTAAATATTGTACTATTAAGAAATATCCTTATTTCTTAATAGTACATTAATTTAATAGTTAAACCGGTTTTCTAGTGGCAAAATATTTTATTAGATTGCATACACAACTAATAGCACAAACACCTGCATTGTCGACTAGAAATGTATTGATTACCCTATTGATGCATAGATGGTGCTGATTTTGATGCCCTATCATTTGGGATGAATAGTGTTTATATGTTGGAAGGCAGTGTATTTCATTGATAGAATTTGAAGAATACATACTATTGCAACTACATATTTGAGAACTTATGAATTCTCTTTGATATTTGTACACCTTGTGTTTGTGAGTTGACGCCCGCAGTTTTTGCAGAACATACAAGTGAAGCCGGTTTTCCACCAAACGGACTAGTCGAGTTTATGTTTTGTTCGTGTTTTTTAGAACTTGGAAAACAAATACAAAACTGAGACAAATTCAAAACTCCTGTTTCCACCAAGCGAACTACATTTTGTTCTAGTTTTGTTTTTGTTTTCAGTCCATTTCAGTTAGCTGATGGGGAGGTTGTGTTTTTTATTTATATGCAACAAATTAAAATGCCTAGAGATAACGACTTTCTTATTCTTTCTTTTGGATGGTTTATATTGCGGTCATTAGAGGAAAGGTAAGTTTATAAATACCTGTGTTCAATAATTTTTCAATAATTGAGATGGTATCGAAAATTAAAAGAGCCGAAAAAGCCAGACAACAGCATAGATATGAAATACTTAACAATACTGACAATACTTACTTAGGTTATATCAGGTTATGTCAACGACAAACGAAAAAGAAATGAAAAAAAACACAACTAACAACAACAACTGTTTCCACTAGACAAACATGAGTTCGTAAACTTGTCGAAACCTTTTGATGTTACCGATTTCGTTCGGGACACCAAAAACAAAACAGCAACAGTCGCCTAAAACTAGAGTTCCGAAAAAGTTTGTAAAAAGTTGCGGTTTTGTTTTTTTCGACACGTGTTTTTGTTTTGTTTCTGTTTTGTCCGTTTGGTGGAAAACCGCCTTGAGTCTTACAACAGCAGAAATAAAAAATAAAACAAGTTTTGTTTTTTTTTGTCATAAGTGGTAGCAGTTTTAGAGCATAGATATTGAATTTTCAATGTAGGTAAACTTTATGTCAACAACTGGTAGTTATATAGTACAATTAACTAGCTATAAATATCATATGTCATCCGTGACATATAGTAAGGTACCAATTTATTTTTTCACTTGGTGTGATTAAAATTTTATTTTGTCAATACTAAACATTTTTCTCAATATTGAACCTTACTCAACCAAACTTAAGTTGCTTTTAAATATTCTTGTAAGTTTCGCATATACATACTAGCATGTCACTGGTTATAGATGTCCTTTGTTAACAAACCACTAAATATACTAGGTACTGATCAGGATTGCCAGAAATTGTCTTTAGAACATCTATGTTGCTATTTTGAATAACAATATTCGTAGAAAGAAATGAGCAAAGAGACAAAATGAAAAACACTATTTGACAATTAAACTGGCAGGTATTTAGTTTAAATTAAAACAAATTTAAATAATCCGAAGATCAACGCAAACTAAATATTCATTGTTAAGTAACTTGAATCTACATGTTAAATTTGTACTTTGTAATTTAAATATGATTCAACCGACTGCAGAAAATCGATACGAAGGAGGGAACTTCACGGCACATTAAGCACCTGTTGCTGCTTTTTTGCAATCACCAGACGGAATCAATACTACCATAAACGCTTATCGTGTTGTTCCACCACATGTCATGGGGAGACACACAACTTTTTGTGTCTCGCTACAACATGCTATAACATAACGTAGGTAGCTATTTCTGTATACTCGTGACTCGGCTATTAATAGTTTTCATTTGAAGCACTAAATTCCGTTTCTATATTCGAAGCGGTTACGGGGAAACATAACCTAAAAATAACCTTAAATAATAAACAATAATTGCGTCAAAACAAATTCTATGACATAATTTTGTTTGTTTAGGAAAGTATAATAAGGGAGTTTTAAGGACATCAGTTTGGGTAATATAATATATAGATCTGGAATTCGATATATGTAAAAGAATGATCTTTATCGTTTTCGCTTACTTATTCTAGGGAAAAATATTTAAGAAGCGACGTGAAACGTTTATACGAGAATGGATGGATGTTCTAAAAATAGGTTGCTGCATCTACCGTGCGTTTTTCCTTTTTGGTCGCGAGTAAAATACTAGTTTGGAGGTTCAGGTTTCAGCTAGGGCACAGAATAGGTAATATACAGAAGTGTCAGTCAGACAAGGAATTCGTACCATATCTCTATGCCGTTTTAATGATATCCCAGTCAGTACAAATTTGTCGTTCGCGCAGGTAGAATTTCTTGGTGTCATTATACAGGGTGATTGATCCAGACCGTCTATTAGAAAGATTGGCCCTTCTAGTAATCATTAATTTCTGTAAAGTTGGATACGTACATAGTGTAATAAAATCGATGCAGTGAAAATATTTTCAAGATGGCGGCACTTCCGGAAACACCGGAAATTGACATCAACTTTCTTATTTCAAATGGAATGGTCTAAACGTTATTCTAGAGGAACTTTTGCTAGTATTACTATTTACTTTAACTTTTAAAATAATACAAGGGCATTGATAATATATGTCGACACGAATGAAGAATTTATTACATATACATGAGGTTAAGCAGTTATTTACCAACTAATTGCCTTAAAAAACATGTTTTTTATTAAAAATTATTAGAAAACGTATTTTGCAAATGTATTTTTGAAAAATTTTGCTTTGCATATTCATAATTTATCTAGTTAATCCGGCTCTGCTGACAAAATGGGCCAATGGGGTCCTGCACCAAATCTGTGCGCAGAATCGTGTAGTCGTAGATAATGACCACAAAAAATAAATTCGCGACCATAGGGAAATGCATTGAGTGAAACTTCTGTATATTACCTATTCTGTGGCTAGGGTGTCTTCTCGTTATTGATGGGAGCTGCAGAATCATGTCTGCTTTCGCTGGAAGGATAACCTGTGCTAATTTTAGATAGGCGTATGCAATTATATTTTAGGTTTTATTAATAAATTTATTGTTTTATTTTTTAATTGATAAATCATTTCAAATTCTGCTACAATGAAATTAAAACAAACAAATCTTTTTCGTCTTCGTTTTGGTGGAATATTATTTATTCATTTGAGAAGAATTAATATTCTGAGACGTGTATTTAAGGTAGATATTTTCTTTTTTTTTTTTCAGATAGAATAACATGTCGCCAAGTACTGAACTTCATGGTGATCTTAGGCTTCATGTTCAATTACATGTTGCGCGTCAATTTAACGATTGCCATAACGGATATGGCATACGACAATCGCACGGCAGCAGTGAACAACGGCAACGTTTCATCTTCAAATACCACACTTCCAGACGGAAATCTAACCGCTCTCAACTCCACAACACCGATTTCCGACACCCAACCAGTGACTACGCAGTCGGACGATTCTTCCACGAAATTCCATTGGGATAAACACGCGCAGAATCTCCTGTTAGGTTCATTCTTCTGGGGTTACATTCTGACGGAGCTCCCTGGCGGTAGAATGGCCGAAATCGTGGGCGCCAGAAGGATCTTCGGCGGTGGCATGTTGGGCGCTAGCCTCTTGACTTTACTGACGCCGGTGGTGTGTTATTGGGGCTTGATCCCTTCGGTAGTATTAAGGGGCGTTATGGGTTTCTTCTTAGGTGCCACGTGGCCGGCTATACCGCCGATGGCGGCCAGCTGGATACCCCCGATGGAACGGTCTAAGTTCATCGCGAACATGATGGCTTCCGCGTTGGGCGCGGCCTTCACCATGCCGATATGCGGTTTCCTCATCGACAGGTTAGGCTGGGCCAGCGTCTTCTACGTTACAGGGGCCGTAGGTTTAGTTTGGTCTGTCGCGTGGTTCTTTTTAGTGTTCGATTCGCCAGCTCAACATCCGAGGATCAGCGCTGAAGAGCGATTGGAGATCGAAACCAAGATAGCTCAGGGCAGCGGCGGCGGTCAAAAACCGAAGAGTGTACCTTGGAAGGCCATGCTGACCAGCGCCGCCGTATGGGCCATTATAATTACACACGGGTGCTCCGTATTCGGATACTTCACCGTGGTCAACCAATTACCAACTTATATGAAGGACGTGCTCCATTTTAATGTCAAAGCCAATGGACTACTATCCAGCCTTCCATATTTAGGTATGTCTAAGTAATTCATTTTTTTTTCCCTTTAAAGACCAACATAATCTATTTTGTATCCATAAGTTCTATATGCGAAACCTACATAACAAACAAAGATGTTTGAAACCTATGCATTAACCATAATGCGGTGCGCTTTTTCAACGTATTCAATTTTAAATACTTCACTAAATTTAATTACGTTGTAATAAAAATAATAATGAATAATAGTGGACCTGGAATTGACCCATGCGGAACCCCAGCATCAACGAACCTCTGCCCGGACGCTAATCAAGAGAGCACCACAGACAACGCAATATATTTTTCTGGTCTAATGATGCAACTTTCTAATATCTTATGAAATCGAAATACAGCATTGATCTGGGCGTGCCTCAAGGGTCTGTCCTGGGACCATTGCTTTTTCGATTGTTAATCAATGCTTTGCCAAAACATATAACTTGTGGATTTCCTATTTTGTTTGCTGATGATGTGTCTAATTCTTAAATTACCAACAAATTGATTATATAAAGAAATTTTAGCATGTGTGAAATTTTATCATTTCCTTGGCAAAAATTTTTTTAAGTACACATCTTTCATAATCATTCACGACATAACATTTGCTAAGAAAACCCAAAAATTAATTTAAACTGAATTTAATCATGGAAAAGCGTTTCACAAAACCACTGTCTTTAAATTGCTTGAGCTTTTTCATAATCCCTATCGAGATTAGAGGAGAAAAAATGCCTCCGAATGGAATCACACTAATCTAGGATGAATTCGTTTTCAGTATGATCGGTTTTTCGACACTTGGGCCATCTTAGACTAAGATTTGGTGTACAAGTGTTTTGGAAAATCATCTGACAAAATTCTAATTCAATTACAAATGCACTTCCTTGATAAGTTATGTATATTTTGCTATATAGAAATATATAATAGGGTACAATCTATATTATGTAATAAAATAACATCTTTTCATATCATTTGCTAAATAGCTCTCGATATAAGCTCACCAACATATAGATAAATTCACTACTATCTAATCTAATCAATAAATTCAGCCTCACTTATTGATTTTTTATGTTTATCAGGAAATCTGATAAAAAAAAAAACTGTTTGCATCATGATTCTATCTTGCAATGATATGACTTGATGATTGTCCAGCACGTGTTCAATAAAAATATGTAAATCACCAGACACATTTAGTGGTATCTGTATGCAGATGTGACATTAATATATTCGTTTTTATGATATTGTTTTGCTGGCTTTTAAAATTCGTTTTAATCGTTAGTACCTTACGACATTTTAAAATCCAGGATCAAAATTTAATAAAACCTCTGTTCTCAAATCTAAACTTTTGCTTTTATTACCTTCATCAGAGAAGTATGTCAGTACGTACACTCACGGACACCCAAAATGTCCGGTCTAAGCCACAGTGTAAGCGCAATGGTCCGTTCGGATATACTCGGGAGCAAAACACCCACCCGGTCACTCTCTTTCCCAACGCCGCGGCCGCCGGTTATTCGCTTATGCGAATTTTAGGCTCCCGGAAGGAATGTAGATGTGTTGAGGGGAACTACGTATTCTCTTGGTGAAAATGTGATGTATGATTATGTTTTTAAGGATGATAAACGTTTAGTCACTATTATCTTTTATCTTGTTTAGCATTCAGACGTTCTTTTCATTATAGTTCAGCAGGATTATTAAGGTTATTTTAATAATTCAAATTTTAAAATTTATTATTGAAATAAAAAATGTATAATTGTTTCTGATTTGAATTGAGATTTTCTTTTTTTTTCCGTAATATTACGGAAATTATAATTAAACTTGAATCAGTTGTAAAGCATTTTGGTATAGAAAAATATTTAAACTTTCTGCAAAATATTAATTAGAGGGCAAAAAGGAACGTGTTGGTGTATTACAGATTTTAACGGATTTTATTTCTTAAGAAATTCACGGTGAATAAAAATAAGTCAAACTAATAATGAAATAACGTATATTTTACATTAAAATACAATAAAAATAATAAATAATAGGTCCGCTCGGCCTATAGGGGTAAACGCGTAAATCTTTTCCGAAATTTCGATTTTTCACGATTTTCGGTAACGAAGCGACAATTCCCAAGGCCGAAATTTTTTTTTGGTAATGTTGAAATTAAATAAAGAAATCAATTATGTTCTCTCCTTTTCAATTTTATTGATAGTTTTATTCTTTGTTGTTATTTCACCCTGTAACGCTGAAATTAACAAAAAAACACATTTAGATGCTACTCCGGGCTTTGATCAACTACAGACCTATGTTTTACTTCTTAATATCAAGAATGTTAACAGATTTAATATTAATACAATAATAATAATATATTGGACAAAGGTTGCCGACGGTAGACGTCAGAACAAAAACTGTATGTCTTTCCACGTTTGTGCAAAATAAAGCCGATACAGATTACGAAACCTCTCTTCAATATACAAAAAATTTCATGAGTCACAATCAGATACCTGGAGTTGGCGGTAATGCCGACAAAAACTTGTTATTACAATAAAAAGCCGATAAGAAGGAGCGTATAACATTTTGTCTTAATATTTTAAATACAGAATATACCAAAATACCGGTATTCTATATTAGTTTAATATTATTGGTTTTGGTAAAGCAGGTCGGTATTGCAACCCCTAATCATATTGCTTAAACGTAATACTACTTAAACAATTTATTGGGATTTCATAAACATTATAAGAATTATACCACCGCAGAAGTAAACAACAATTAACCAAGTTTTAAACGAATGCAATAAACATTAGCTATTTCTAACTGACATATCCGTATTTGCCAAACTCACAATCACTTTTCGCGTTTCAACTTTTGAATCACTTTGGCCTAACCTTCTGTCCATGACTAGTTATTAAGACAAGGAAAAAGCATAAATTGTGCTAAAGTTGTCTGCGAAATAGCGCAATGAACTTCACCCGCATATCTTTCTAAACCGCTACGAAACAAATATAATACATAAATATGCATTAGACCGGGCATTTTGGGTGTCCGTGAGTGTACACAAGATTATAACCTCTAAATATGAATAAAAAGAAACTTGCAGAGTTTGAAGTTTACTAAATAGTTGAACTCGAGTAATTTATAATATGTACATATTAAAATTAATGTAAAATTGTAGTCTGATGGTCTTTTTATTCGAACTCGTCGAATAAAACACGGGACTGCTTTCTAACGTCGTTTATTCTGTGTGCCTCGCATAACATATACCGACTTCACATCACATGTCTCAACTATCTCCTGATGCCAACTTCATATGAGATGGCGCGAAATTTAAAAATTCAAATATCAACTACTACAAAGATATCTACTTACTATTTTAACATGTTAATTTTATTGTATTTTATTGAAAATGTAGATTTGAGAATAGATCTTTCATTCCATTTTGTAATTCAACCCGGATTTTTAAACCCTAACGAGTACAGTCGATACTTCCCGTCTTCTGAAATTTTTTATTTATTCTATCCGGTTTAGCAACATCCATTTAAATTCCATTATACGAATAAAAACTATTGAATTCGTGACCTTAGTAGTAAACGATGCTACACTGAGAGTACGTATTTATCTTGCTTTTCTATTTACTTGTATAGATTCGTAGAATCCTGCATTCATTATTTATCCTTAGAAGGTAAACATATCGCCATTGAAGGCAATATGCTATGACGCTATATACGTTTAAATTGCGACAGCTTTATACCGGGTGTTCGTTTGAATAGTTCCCGCCTTAAATTTCTGGTAATCTGGCAATTTATGAAAAATTTTTTGAAACACGTATTATCGAAGACGACAACTTTGCAAAAATTGTTCTTAAGCATCTTAAATATCTTAAATGGAAAGGGGGAAATGAATAATATAATCATTTTAATGGTCTTTTTAAATATTCCACGCCAAAATCTAGCGTTTTAAAAGACCCATAAAATGAAATAAAATTGAAGGATTTTTAAGCGGGTAGGCCCCAGGGGCACGAGGTTAAAGTGGTCAGTTGTCCTCCTCGGTAATACTTCTTACCTATATATATTTCTAGACATTAGGGTGAGAGGTTTTCAAATAACACCCGGTATAATATGTACGGAGAAAAAAGTTAAGATATTTTACGTTGCAAAGATAAATTGTCTAATCGCGCGTGCGTATGTGTGAACATGTTCTGTAATTATCCACCAAGACGACTGAATATAAAAGGAAACGAATAAGAAAATCAGTGGGATATTTTAAAACAATGAACATTGACATGTGATAGAAGAGGAAACATGTTTTATTTGTCTGCATTACACTTACCAGATTAGGTACTACAAGATATTGTGAACAGAACGTTTTAAAAGCTTTTAGCAAAGAAGGAATCGCTTTAAATTGTTTGAGAGGGAAAAAGATATTTTATGATTCAAACCTAAGAAGAAACTATATTATATCATTATTAATATTTAATTCCATAAATAGTACCCGATAAAGCAGATTATATGACTTCCAGCAACGAATAACATCCACACTGGTAAAAAGTAAGGGATGATAAATATTGCCTATGAAGGGCCATAGTTTCTTCTTAGGAGAATGACCTATAGCTAAATTTTTAAGAGAAATTTTGTATAGAATTCTAGAAAGTGAATAATTAAACTTTTTTAATAAGATTTAAAATATTTACATTGATATTACAGCCTTCTATAAATTCTAGCTGCATCTAATACTATGCAGACAGTTTTTTTTTATCTTATACATATCTTACGCGACAGCAAACATGATAAGAAACCATATGATAATATTTTCTAAGTACACACATTTTATTTTATTGTTTGCCATATATTTTTTTGCTGTAACGATAACTAAAAGCGAATACTATGCACTTTCTAGACCATAAAGAATAAGAATCAACAAAGTTTCTATCTAATATATACTTGTCATTGAAATATAGTTCTAATTTTTAGAATGACGCACAATATAACATATAATATATTTGATTAGCCTTACTTTAAGAGCCGTTTTATTGGAGTTATTCAAATATTTAACCAAGGTCACATCGTCAAAATGTAAACTGGTCGTATTTGCACAGATTATCAAGGGTCTTAAAAAAAAGACCAAATAAATTTTGTTGATTTTTGTTCGCCAATAATGATGATAATTATTTGATTGAAACACTTATTGGCAGCTGTTGCGAAATTGCTTTTTTCTGCCTGTAATAAGAAGCAGATTTGCGATTTTGATTCTCGAGTGGTCGCTTCATATTTGTATGTATGTAAATTCATGCTGTTGCCAACCATCGAAAGTGACGGCCTTGACTTTTAATGATGCCTGTAAATATCTTGAATATTTTAATGTTTAATATTGCAAAATAAATGTGTATAAATTAAGACAATTATCGATGGCCGAATAATGTTTCGCAAAAGATTATATGTTTATAAATATGAAGTGTGCCGATTATACGATAAAAATTTTCAAAATTATCTCTTGGGTAATATTTTATTTAATTTTTATTATAGCAACATTGACAATATTTACTTATTACGAGAATACTGAAGGCGTGTATAAACTTGATAAGTTTTAAGAATTTTTATTTCATTCTTTAAAATCTAACGAAATTTCTATATGATTAATTTTTATAATGAAAATTTCTCAATTTTGTACACGCTATTTTAGAAAACTGACGATGTCAATTCTAGCTGTTTCACTGTGCTGTTGGCGATACTGCGTAGATATCCAAACAAAACAAATGATATATTTTCTTAAAATTGTCGAGATGGAGGTAAAATGGAAGTCACAACATAAGAAAATTCATTCATAAGTGACCAATGGATTTTATGATCTTCTCATATCGTCTTGTTTGGGAACTTTGCAGTATTGCCACAACATTTATCGACGTTAAAATTGTTGTTTTCAATCTTAAATTTTTACATAACAGTGATGTCTAACTTTGCACAAAAAATTTTGCGAAATACTTGAAATGAATGAATTTATATATATAAGGTTATTATTGTATAGTACGAAATAAAAAAAGGGGTGAAAGATATACATGTAGCAATGCCTAAATACAAACAAATTGCGGTTCTAAGTGCACGTACTAAAGAGAAAATGATTTTTCTTTATTCGAGTCCGGCTCTGATTCATTTAGCATACCGGTCGTCGCTATACTTTGAACGTTGGGATGTACATTTCAGTGAATGCGTGCGTTTGTAATGGCAGCGTATACGAATATCGAATACACTGACATGATCTTCATTTATGGTGAAACAGGACAGAATAGTGTTGCAGCACGTAGAACGTTTCCAGCATCAACGTCATCCTTCGCCTAAAACTTTTGTAAGAGCCGTGTATCGACTTCGAGATACAGGATCAGTTATTCCACGTTTTGAAGGTCGTGGACCTCAAAAATCACGCAGAGTGCTACAAGCCGAAGACATTTCGGGCCCTAAAATTTGGGAAACTACAACATGCACATAAAATCACAATTTTGTGCGCACATGAATATCTTTCACCCTTTTTTATTTCGTACCATACAAGAATAACCCTGTATAAATATAAGCAGCAATTGTGTCAATTGATTATACATATGAATCTACCTATAAAGTTGGGCACCACTTTTTTTTTAAACGTTTAAATTATCTTTTGAATATTCTTTTTTTACAATAATCAGAAGAAAAAAGATTTTCCAAATTTCTGTTTACTTTTATTTATATAAATATCTATTGAAGAATTACATACTTCAATAAAAAAATATTTATGAATGTACCTATAATGCAATTTGGAAAGTCTTGCAATTTAATTATACTTTTTTTTTATTATTTTTTCTTACATTTGTTATATCATGTTATTATTATTTTGTACGATTAATAGATGACCTCAATTAAGAAATAAATATTTTAAATTGTGCTGGTCAACGAATTTTATTGAGGGATATGTTATATTATTTAAATGTACTGCAAAAATTGGCAGAATTAATAGCCAATGAGATGCAAACAAATGAACTGACAAGGGGAGGTCGCCAGATGTGAAGCACAGTTTTGATCCTGGCGTTGCCGATTGGTAGTAGGGACCCACGTCCTCTTCACACAATTTCTATGGTAGATACCATAAATTCCAACTTTACGAATTAAAAGCAAAAACTCTAATTTATTTTTATTTCACACGCATTATTGGTCACGTTAATTTCTTGTGTCATCTTTGATTAGTTAAAATTTTGTTGACCAGTTCAGTTTCTTTTTCATTTATTATTCTATGACATCGTCTTTGTGGTTTATCTATGATTTTCGGAGCACCCTCAAGTATTTTCAATCGCATATTTGCGGGGGATATCAAGAATCAAAGATACCCAAAGCTATATAACCATTGAAATTATCAATACATCACACAGATTCGCAGCTCATATTCCATCGCACATTGGAAAGGACAAGATTTTAACAACAATTCGCTTTCTTTCTTACAGGCAAGTACATAATGGCAGTTATAGCTAGTTACCTAGCAGATAGACTCAGACGGAGCGGAAGATATTCGACAACAATCATTAGGAAAAGTTTTACCGCCTTTGCCATCACCATACCGGCTGCCTTGATGGTGGTACAAGCATTCCTCGGTTACGACGCCACGATATCAGTAACTATCTTCACAGCGTCCCTGTTCTTTAACGGAGCAGTAACGGCTGGGTATCTAGCGAACGGATTAGATATCGCGCCAAATTTCTCAGGCACGATATTCGGTTTGGCCAATACCTTATCGTCGTTCGGCGGTTTCGTTTCTACCAGCATAGTGGCCGCTTTGACCAACAAGAGTAGCACCTTCAACGAGTGGAGGAACGTATTCTGGGTGCTGGTGGCCGTGTATGCCGTCGGTAGCGCCATGTATCTGATCTTCGGTACCGGTGAAATGCAATCGTGGAATAGCGTTGAGAGGAGACCGTCTCAGATGAACGGTGTCAAGAGTCAAGAGATGGAGCCGTTGAAAAAGAAGAATAAAGACGAAATTATAGCGTAAGATGCGAAAGGACGCTTGTCAAGTTGTCAGTTCTGTCAAATCATCGAAGATGGCGCATTTCTCTTGTTTGTTTCCTTTTTGTTTTTATTTCCGCGATCTAATTTAGGAAGGCAACAGTATTATCACCTCTGTATTTGTGGAAGAGAAAGGGAGAAGAGTATTCGGTTGTTTTTCTACTCACAGCTGTTGTTTTTTTGTTTATTATTATTATTTAATTTCGTATTTTCCACGGGCTACTTAGAACTCATCTCACATTGAATCATATACCAGCATATATCGTGTTATTGTTTCGTTTATTCACATTTTTTCTTGTTGTTGTGGTACGCTTCATCGGAAAAGGAAATTGCGACGGAATCGTATAATAATAGGTGGATCCATGGACGTGCGATTGTCTCAATTACATTATTTTTTTACGATAATATAACTTAAAAAAAAAACTTTGTATTGTATTTGTGAAATACGCATATTTTGTGATTATTTTTTGATAATAAAATATTTTTTCAATAATAAATAATCCTTTATTTATTAATTTGTGTTAAAATCTTTATTTATTTTTATTTCGTATCGAGTTCTTTCCCCTGATAATCAAATTAATTAATTCATCCAATTTTTAGTAACAACAACATATTTTTATATATTACTAAAATCGTTACTAAAAACACTTTTACGGGAATTTTAAATTTGATTATCAGGATCTTCGTAAAAAAAAATAAGAGTCTAGTACCACACAAAGCATTACACCACTATTTTTCAGGTTATTCTTTATTTAGGCAACCAATGGTAATAGCTAGCGAGACGACAGCGCGTGTTGAACTTCTAGGTGAATTAATTTCAATATTTCGTCAATTTTACTGTTATTTAAGGTACTGTGATGGATGTAAGAGAATCATGTTTCACTCAATAAAATATTACAAAGATACAATTTTCTTTTACTCCTTTCATAACCCCCATTCAATACAAAACAAACCTAGAATAATGATTTTATTTTGTGTTAATTTTAGGTTATATTTTTGAATAAACCAAATTCACATTACTTCTGTAGAATTGAAATACAATGTTAATGCATGAACGATGACAACTGCCTGACGTTAACAATAGCAAATTTACGTTAGCATAACTTTGTTGCATTTGACATATAATATGTATATCTTGCTTTACAGGTTATGTTCATTATCAAAAATTATAATAACGATGGTAAATATGAGTGATAAACTGCGAGATGACAGATGACAAACAGAAATGCAGGTAGCCCCTTTACGAAAGTAAAAAATCTAGGGATTTTTTGCGTATACCAACCTCTGACAGTTGAACTTGATAAAACAAGTCGGTTAAGCGTTAATTTATAAAAAGACACGTGTCATAATTTTTTTTTTTGATTTTATCTAAGTCGAGCTAAAATTAGTTTACATCAAGATAAAATTCGTGCAATTTTTTTTAACTATACTTAAAGAATTAAGATTCTTATCTTAAGTAAGAATTAACGTTACTAAATACAGGAAAAACTTTCCTTTGTTTTGGATTTAAATTTGGCACCGCAATTCTAATGTAAAATTACATAAAAATAAAGCTCGTAGAAAACATTTTTTGTTTACAGATATTTTTTGATCATTAATTTAAAATATAATCAAAGAAGTTACTATTTACATCTCATGATATATAGGTTAAATAATATTTTACTTTATCTATGATTGACAGGTAAACCTTCAACTTTTGTTTTATGCCAATAACGGGTTACTCTTTTTTATAATATTGCATAAAAGTTCATTATGAATTTTAATTAATCTCGGAGACAATTTTAAGTGTCACTTTTTGTCTATCTAGTTTATTAAAACTAATCTAGTAGGGACCTTTCATACCAACCTATATATGACAGTTGAAATTTATCGCATTATATTTTTTCTCGTCACTTCTATGTAATTTTCCAGGCCTATGAACCGGCTATAATCAACAGAAAACCGTCTAAACTTCTACATATAAAAGCCTGACCCTTGTGGTGTGTTATCATTTAATTTTTATGCATGTGAAGCAATGTATAATAGTAACATCACAATATCTGGTTTGAACGTTGCAAAACCCACATTACAAAGTCTACAGTGTCTGTAGTTCTGTAGGTTACTCCAAGTAGATTAGTAAATAGCCTCAATTCCTTATTAATCAATCTTCATTGATGTTTTGTCTCGTCTATAACGTAAATATAACGAACACATCGGCAGTATTACTTAATAGGAGATGGATATGTATTTATATTTACATGGCAGTTGTATTGCTGTTCATATTTTCAACAAACTTGTGTACGTCAATAATTATGTAGTGTGTACATGTGTACCTATACATAACAATAAAAAAAAATTGGGAAATTTCCGTTATGGCTTATTGAGTGTTAAGAGAATTAGCAAGTATGTGCTAAAAACATGTTCGGAATATGTATACTTGTTTATCATGCAGCAGCATTACGCATACTGGTAAAGTGTTTAGAAAATAATAACAGGCATGAAAAGTATAGTTGAGGTTAGTTGTAAATTATGGATTTTATGACAGTTAAAACATTTATCAGGAATTACAAAATCTGTTTAAAAATTTCAGCACACTAATTGCTAACTTTGTTATCACTGGGTTAATTTAACAAAGATTCAGTGTTTACGCGGCTGATTGTTAATTAAGTTAAAATAAACAATTTAAATAAATTAGATTCCTGTATATTTTTCAACATTAGCAGCTAGTAACTTGTGCTACAATAGTACGTAGATATATTAAAAAATTAATTCTATAAAACACGAATTTAACATAAGAAAAAAACAATTTTTGTTAGTGCTATTTTTGGTAATTTGGTTTTTTAATAAAAAGAAAGAAATTTGGTGATACAGGGAATTATAGATATAGTGGTTGGTAGCATTTACAAATGTCATAACCTCAAATTCATCGGCCAACCTAAAATCACTAAATATTCCCTGCAGTTGTTATACCATCAGTGTTTTAAATGAAAATAAGTGCACACAAATTGATTTTTTTAATATGACAAAACCAATCTTTTGAATTATAGTACATAATATGATAAAATTATAAGCTATCCCTAGATGTCTCTATGTTAAGTGTCATACATAATATAGGTATTTTTTACATTATCTTTCCAGGGTACATAATAAATGGATTATATAATCTCTAGAATATTGGCTTCTGAGAATTGCAAGATAAATATCTAAAAATTTGTATGGATAACTTGTGAGATAGTGATATATTTTTCATATATTAGATATGTATCGTTCAATTATTTTAATGTATTTACTATGCAGGTGAATATTTACCTACCTGCAAATATTCCTTCATTTCATTTAAATTTATGTTCGGCTTGAATAAAAGTTTATAACTCTCTAGAAATTGGTTTATTTGATAAGTTACAAATACACCGTTATTAAATAATACACAATGCAAGGCAATATTTTGTTCTGTCATTTTTGTTCTCCGATTTTTTTTTAAAAAAATGTATGCCAATGAAAATGTCAGAATTCGCATAATCGATTAGGGATACCACAACTAAAAAAAAAAAATGGCAAGGATTTTATTCACACTTTTCTACATACATTTGTTGGTATTTCATTCTAACAAAGCATCTTTTCCTTCTCCTATTTAATTACTACATATTGTCCATACTTATGCCTACTTATTAAAAAAAAAACACTTTCCTTTATACCTATAATATCTACACACGAAAAATAATCTTTCGAGGAATGTCGTACCATTTAATTCTAGGGACACCCCAAGGCCTTGAATTTAACCGGTTTTTTTCCCTGCGTTTGATCTCCACCAGAGAGGCACCGCACTCGTTGGTGCAGAAGAGAGGCGTGTCACTGACGTCACAGGCGTACATGCGAGATCGTGAGCCCACCGCTGCGTTGCGCAATCTACGCTAGCTATCTGCGGATGAATGGACTTGGGAAACGGCGTTCGTTAGAGAGAGACGGAAGGGAAAGCATACGTCGCTACTCGCGAATTGGAAAGCGCCGTTCGCGAAACAATCTACTATAAATAGTGATAGGTTTAATAATAATCATTGTGGTCTGATATCTATGACGGTGGAAAAATGATTTTGTTTGGCCTTTGTTAGCCTTGAAATTCGTATAATATGAACTACATATTATGTTTTTTAATCTAGTCGATTGAGTTTAATTTAGTGGTTGATCATGTAAAAAAAAAATTCCAATCGACAGATTGAGGAAATGGAGATAAAAATTTGGCAATGTTGCAAAATATATGGCACTGAGTCATTAACGTAATTGGAAGAACCTTGTGTCGATTTTTTTTTATCTACAATTACGTTCATATATTAATGTTCATTAACGCTTATGTATTTGCAATTAACCATATCTTTAGATATGATCTGCAGGAAGCAATCCATTTTATTAATTGCATAATATATTTATAATAATTCATTCCTTTAAAAACAAAAAAATTGAATCTTGCAAATGAAAACGAACATTGCAATTTTTGGAGAAATTTTACAGCAAGATTAAATGAGTGCAATTTTAAAGAAAAATTAAAAAAAAAACTCAAATTTTTGAGGCAAATCGAAGAAACATTGCTTTCCATTTAAAAAAAATAAATAATGAAACATATTTAAATTTGGAATTTCCAGAGAGTTGTTAAGGGAATTTAAATTAAATTATTTTTTAGAAATTTGAAGAAAATATGCAAATATTAGAGAAAATTTAAACAATTATCTACACTTTGAAAGAAAAATTTAGGAACTACAAATTTTAGAGAAAGTTTGAAGGGAAGTTGCAAATTAGATGAATAATATTGTTCTTATAAAACAATTGTGAATTTTAGAGAAAATTGGTATTTTTTTTTTTGAGAAATTTGAAGAAAAGATGCAAATAAATTTCCAAATTGATATAATCGTACAAAAAATTAAAATTAAAAAATTAGATTAATAGAGAAAATTTTAAAAAATTTGAAGTTGCAATTTTTTAGAGGAAATTTAGAGAAAAGTTGACCTGTAGTTTTACCAACTATATTTTCTCTGTAAGAAAAATTTCGAATTTCCGTTTAAATTCCTTCTCTTTAAATTCTTCTTAGAAATCAAATTTAAACTAAAATTTAGATATTTTTTTCAAATTTCTCCAAAAATAAGTAAATTTTTCAATTTCCCTTGAAAAAATTGTAATTTAAAATTTTGAAGAAAAAATACAAATTTTAGAGCAAAATTTAATTTTTTAAAGAAAAAGATATTCAAATTTGTCTGGCAAATTAATGAAAAATTGCTTTTTCTTTTTTAAGAAATAATGAAAACCATTAAAAACCGAAATTTGAAATTTTTAGAGAATTGAGAGGAAATTTAAAGAAAAATTAAATGTTTGGAGAAAATTTTATTATTTTTTAGATACTTATAGAAAAGATGCAAATCTTTAACGCAAAATTTAAAATATTGGAATTTAAAGAAAATTCAAGACCTACAAATTTTAGAGAATGTATGAAGAATAGTTACAAATTAGATAAATAGTTACACTTATAGACGCTTAAAAAATGATGAGATTTTAAAAAAACTTGGAAATTGATATAATCGTCTAAGAAATTAAAAAAATATATTTTACAGAAAATTCAAAAATTAGAAAGAAATTTAGAGAAATGTTTGTACAAATTTTTGCAAATTTTCTCTAAAACTGTAATTTCACTTGTATTTTCTCTACAAGAAAAATTGCGAATTTTAGTCTCATTAGATATTTAAACTAAAATTTGTCTAATCTTTTAAATTCTCTAAAAAAAAAATATTTTTCTCGAGATTTCCCCTAAATAATTGCAATTTAAAATTCCTTAAATTTTACTAAAAAATTGCAGCTCTTAATAAATTTGAAGAAAATATGCAAATTTTAGAGAGAAATGTCATTTTCAGAAAGAAAAAAAATATTAAACAGAGTTGTGGGGCTGATTGTATTTTGTAAACCAAATTGATGAAGCGTTTCCATTTTTTAGGTTTTAAAGAAAAATTATTGTTGCATCAAGAAATACTTGGACAATACACAATTTTTAAATTTGGTTCGCTTTAATCCGAACGCTTGAAATATCTTTTTACAATCGAATTTTCACGAAAATAAATTCATTAACGCTCAAAACAAATATTGCATCACTTAAAAAGTATTTTATCATAACTTAAATTAAATTATGGATGGGAATTCTAAGAACAGTCGCGTTTCCAACAAGCAATTTCGCAGTATCGTAATTTTGATAAAATAATAAACCTGTGTAAAGTAACATCGCCTACTTGGAAAGATAACTGAATCATTCATCAGTACCTTACAATGAATTTTTTTTGGAAATATTTGTGGTTATATTTGGAATGCATTTTTATAACGTTATGAAATTCCTTGATCAAAATGTGTCCGGTATAAATTAATGGCATATTCATAAGGAAATCTGAACTGGAAATACTAAAAACAAGTTTAAATTAGGGATCTAATTAGGCGCACAATTGACGTGACCTCATCAACAACTAGCGAATTTGACAGAGCCGTGGCTCCATCGACAAACAATTTGGTTGACGCAAAACGTGACGATTGACATGAAGATTCGAAAATAAGTATTTGCTTATTCATAACTCTTGGCTTATGCGCGATTGTTACAGCTACTAGTTAAAAAAAATACCTACTTGCGATCTTGGTTTTTTATTTGTCGGTAGTATTATTTCAAGAACAATTGAACAATATTACTAACCAGGAAACAACGCCAGTTATGATGCCTAAATTGCACGCAAGTTATTGTTGGTCGCAGTTTTTATATTGGTTCTTAAATAACTAATAGCATTATTTAAAAAAAAATAATTAAATATAATATAAAAAAATATCCTAACCTCAAATTGTCACATTGAGTTATATATGGTTATTGGGTATATTATCTCTGATGGTTATATTTCCATATAATAAGATACTGCTAATGTTCCTTGAAATATAACACTATCGAAAGTACGAAATCACAAATTAATACAAAGATAAACTATATGTAAATATATAAATGTTCGCCTAATATATTCAAATGTCAACACATTTATGTATGGTATTGCCATTGCCAATGCACAACACAATAATTTCTTTCCCTAAGGTTTACTTACTTGCACTATTATACGTTTTTCTGTCGAAGGCTGCGCATTATGTAAATTACTAAAGCAAGCTGATGAAATTTATTGACTAATTTACACTATGAATACTATAATTATTATCAATGTGAACCCCACTGGGGGGAAAAACAAAAATTGTGCTTCCCACAGATAGAAAAATCCGAAATGATTATATGTTGCCAATAAACTGTAAACCAGTTTTGCAGTTGGCGAACCTGTCTTGGTGAAGAAGGCCTACAAAATAAAATATGAATAAAAAGAATAACAAAAAGACGAGTCTACTACAGAAAGAAGCTGGCGCCACTCAGATTGGACAGCAAGAATTCCACCATAAGCAATTCGCAAGAAATAAAAGACACGCTTTTCACATCCACGATACAGCGGGCAACAGTTAACTTAAATACGTGAACACGTTAAATAGAAGGACGGATATACAACATTCCGTTGATAAAAGAACAGTTCGCTGCAACTAAAAATAGATTCACCCGACGACGAAGTCGTTCAGTTTATTACCGAATTGCAATTATATGAGTTATAAATCACAATTTTTGTGTGTCGGAAAATTCCCATTAAAACTATGTACTCTGTTCAGAGGTTGGGTAATTAGCAGAACGGAAAAGAATCGTTGTGTAATAAAATGCCTTCGTTATTAATCGATAATGAAATAGGTTTTTAGTAAAGATGAAATGAGGATATTGGGAAAGAGAAACAAGTTTTTTTTTTAAAGAAACATTTAGCGTTGCTATTCGAAATAAAGACATGGTTGGTCGCCAGTTGAATTCTTGAATATAAATTATGTTAGTCTAAATGTTGCATTATTATTTCACACCCAATTTTATTTTTTAGAATTAAGATATAATAAATTCAGCTAATTGTAAGTTTTTTTCTGAGTTGTTATATATATCATTACTGTGTAGAAGAACTCTAATTAATTTTATTCAATTTATAAACATAAAAATGCACAAGGATTATACAACAAATAAAGATTATTGATAAATTAATTTTATTATTTACCTCCATGCAGCGACATCTATATAATACTAGGGATAGTATTTGGCAACGCGATGGTAAGTTAGATATTTCTTTTTAATTTGGAAAATGTAAAAATGATGAGTTTAAAACAAACATTATTACTGAATTTGTATTTCGATGGATAATACAAATCATATATATTTATGAATTAATTTAATGATAATACTAATTTAGTAAGTTATAGCGGCATCTGTATAATACAAGCAATAATATTGGTCTACTCAGAGATGGTAAGGTAGATATTTGTTTCCAATTTGGAAAATGGAATATTTTTAAGCGTCATTGATATAGTAGAATATTCGATTACCGGCAGCCAGTACCATTTTCTTGAATGGCGTTTGGTATCAATCCGAAAATGCTTTTGTTGAGTTGGACTTGAATTTTTAACGTAAATGTACATAATTTCAGTTTTAAAAGTAGTGAATAGTAGTTCTCGTGTAGTTCTCTCATAGTGTAGGAACATAAAAACGTTATTTTAGCCGCCCATTCTCGGTAAGTACCCGGTGTACCGTATTCCGCATTTCAAATACCCAAAGAAGTTCGGGTGCAATGGCCGCCGTCCGCTGCGTACTAGCCGTTTATGCGTGTTCCAACTTCGTTCTAGGGGTTTAAAATAAAAACAGCGTCTTGGAATGTCCGATCAGGCAGGTCCTGGTGTTCCCACGCAGCCCAGTAGTCCCGATGAGAAAGATAAGGCGCCGAACCGGGTCGTCTTGAACGATTCGGACTTGGAGAATTTGTCGAACGGGGAATTCGCTACGCATTGGCGCCAACAGGATACGTACATCACGTCGCTAGAGCAACGGCTGTTACAACAGGAAGGTAGATACTCTATCCACATGTTTGTGGAACTATTTGATGATAAATTTAATAAATACGACTATGAATTGACTTGAGACACTATAGGCCCTATTGTAATTTAAGTGTACGAAAACGAAAAAAAAAAGTAGTAGATATGTCTTGCTCTCTGTATCCTGTAAGAGGTGTTCTTAAAAGTGTGAGTAGAGGGAGATGATTAAAAAAGTGATGCTACCACGATGTTGATGATGAAAAGTGCGTCAAGTGCGGTTTCTGGTGTTAATTACGTCGTCCTTGCAGGCGAATTGGCGGAACTTAGACAGGTCGCCGAGAGATCCAGATGCCAACTGACGGAGTCCCAGCAGAGGGAGAAGGTGCTCGTGAGGAGGCTCGCCGCTAAAGAGCAAGAGACGCAGGACTACGTGGTTAGTACGACTTTGTGTGCGGCACAACGGTGGTTCAAATGTTCAAACCGCGTTGCTCAAAGTTTGTTGTTGGGGAGTTGTGATCGCGTGTATCGCGAGAAAGATCTCGGAGCAGTGCCTTGTGTTCTCTGTGTTTATTAATTTTGTCCCATTTATGGTGTTGCTCGTATCGGTTAAATTAATTCGAAGTTCGGCAATTACCGCACAAGTCTCTCTCGGAATACGGAGGGGAAAATCTCGAATATACAATTTAACATTTGACATTCGAAATTTGTGATATATTCTCTCATTTTATAGATTTTATAGGATGTTTGTAAGTTTTGTTCATGACGAAATTGTTGAGATACATTTGAAAATAAAGTGCTCGATACAGGTTACACAAATAGTATCTGCAATGGCGATTCATTTATGAAGAAAGTGTTAGGTATTAAATACCAATTTAATTCTTGCTTATTTTACTTTTTCTACAAAATAACAAAAAAGAATGAAATTATTTGTTTAGAATTGAAGTATTTTGAGAGCCTTTACACAGTACAAAGAGATATTTACACGAAATACTTTAGGATCAAGTTTAATGTCTGCATCATAAAACAAAAGAAATGTTTGTAGGTCTTGACCTATTTTAACGTGATTATAATTTATTAGGCATTTTAAAACTTCCAACTAAACATGTTTAATTTTTTTATACGTATATAATCCTCTTCCAAGCCATTATTTAATTTATTGTTTATCAAATTTTCTTGAGATTTGTGGCTGTTTCTTTATCTTCCTTAAGGATTTGAAAAGAAATTCATTGTTTGACGTTTTGATATATTATTAATAAAAATTTGTAAAGTAAAAAATCTCTCACCTTCAACCATGTAAAAAAAATCAAATTCTTTAATTTTTTTCTTAATATAAAGCAAAATATTTAATTTCCTTCGTCGGAAAACTGCAATGTTTAAAATTATAAATACAAAATAAGTGCAAAACAAACATTAAGAAAGTAAACAGATTTTTACAAAAATGAAATTAAGAAATACGTTAAAATAAAAAAAAACATGTCAAACATCATTTTTTTTTAGTCAGAATTAAAAAGCAATTTAAAAAAGAAATTCAATAACTATAAATAAGATTTTAAGAGGTTGCATATTATACTTAATTTTTCAGTGTCTGATTTATGGTTTATAGAATTGTTACGTTGATTTATCTGAGACATTTCTAAAAATATTAATAACTGTTTTTATAATTAATTTTATTGTTTAAAGTAGATATATTAATAAAATCGAAATTATGATTTTGTTCTTTAATTGAAGATTTTGATTATTACGGTTGAGAAGTTCCGTTCTAAATCCCACCATGAATGATTTGTTTATGTACTACTATTAAATAATACATACATTAATTATTTACGTAATCATAGATACATGAACATACTTATAATTCGTTAGTTTCTGCTGATTTTTACATTACGTACGCTCATCAAATAATATACTATTTACTTATTCGTTGGTACACTTTATATTGATTAACAATCAAAATCTACTATAAAAAAAAATATTGTATGGGGTGAACGATACAATGATCCGAAATTTTTTAATTAATTAGAAAGATTGCATATATGATTTTTATGTCTGATGTAATCAACTTTATAGCAAGAAAATCACAACAATTTCGTCAGAATTTATGGTGTTCCTAATTTTTTAATTATAATAGTTCAAGTGTTTCTACTTTTACAAAGTTTACAACTGACATTACAATCTCCATGGACTCATATTATGAAGTGCAAATGACATTGGAACTCTTTTGAACATTTGAATCACTGTGTGTTGTTTTATTTTTTATTTTTCCTATTTCATATCATAATACACATAGATTAATTGTTGTATAATATATATGCACACGTAGGTTTTAAATATAACATTACCTAACCGAAGTAATTCACCTTTATATCTGTCCCTCCCGTCACTGAAATCTCCCAATACGCTATTCAATATCTCTGACCTCGCAGTGTCAAGTGAATGAGCTGAAGACGGCTCAGATACCGACCAATTCCTCCCTGCGTTCGACTCTAGTGGATCCGGCCGTAAACAGTTTGCTGCAGATGCTACGCGCCGAATTGCAGACGACGAAAGCCCGCCTCGAAGACACCCAGAACGAATTGTCCGCGTGGAAGTTCACTCCGGATTCGAACACCGGCAAGCGACTGATGGCCAAGTGCCGGATGTTGCATCACGAGAACGAGGATCTGGGTAAGATCACCAGTTCGGGCCGCGTAGCTAAGATCGAAGGCGATCTGGCGCTGCAGACCAGTTTCTCGGAGGAGGTGCGGCAGAGTCAACTCGAACTGGATTCCTTCCTCGCCGATCTCGACGAAGACGTCGAGGGTATGCAGAGTACGATACTGTACTTGCAGCAGGAGCTGCGCAACACCAACGACGCAATGGTCACGCTGCAGCGGGAGAATTCGTCGCTGAAGCAACAGAACAATCGAGCGAATGGTGACAGTAGTGTTTGTGACCCGGATCGGACCGACTCGGAAACGGAAGCGAATCGGACTAGGGTGAAGCGCGTTAGGAGGTCGTCCGTGCTCAGCATCGACTACGAGGACGATACGCTAGTTATAAATTCCAACGGGGACGTGGCCATGTCGGACGCCGAGTAACGGCTGGTTCGCTTCCCTTCGGCTCGGCGGTTCTGGGAATCCCACGGAACGAGGAAAAAGTAACGATACATATTTTAGAGACGAAATACCGACAGGGACAGAAGGGACGCAGGTTTTCTTTTATTCGAGTACAATTTTAGTGAGTCTTGACACTAGATTTTCAACCGCGTTGGAATTGTGATAATAATGTGATAAAGAGCAGTTAAATGCACATGAAACACCAAACGATAGAAGAGAAAAAGAAACAATTTTGTAACTCTATTAAAGTGGCTTGATTTTGTAACTGTCGCGCATGCGCGTAATGAATAAAACCTATTATTAATAGTATTTAAAAATATCAAAGATGGAATTATTATAGACGACAATCATACTTACGTAATGCTTAAACAATATACTAGGTGTTATACTTTAACTATTTATTTTGAAAGCCAGGGAAAACAAAACAGTTGTTTTTATACATACACTGCCGGTCATTGAAGTTAAGACAACTAGTAAATTACTGCTAACTAAATAAAAACGAAAAGAATTCGAAAAAAAATAAAAATGTATTCGTAGAAACAAGAATATAAACAAATAACAAGAAGAATACAAAATAAATTAAAATGTTAGTCTACAACTACACTTTCTTCTCGTCGAAGAAGCCTCCTTTTGCTTTCAATACGGCCCGGACCATCCGTGGCATGCGCTCTGTTAATTTTGTCAAAGTTTCCAGGGAAACATTGTTCCATTCGGTTTGGAGGAGCCGCCATAGGTGCTCTTTCGAAGTTGGGCAGTCTTTTCTTACTCGCCTGTCCAGCCCATCCCATAGTAATTCGATGGGATTCAAATCCGGACTCATGCGGAGGCCAGGACATGATCTCCAAGATATTGGCTTCTGCTTGAGACGATAGATAATTGTTGACAGATATCGGTTGTTCGCGTCGCCTATTCATCTCCGCTGCGATTTCGGGCGCTGTCAATCGCCGATTTCTCTTACTCAACATCTGAAGGCGTCGATCTTAAGGGTTGTTTTTCGTGACGAACCTGGGCGATTCCGGTCTTCGAATGTTCCGGTGTCTCGGTAGTGACGAATAGTGTAATGGACTGTAGATTTTGTAACTCCTAATGTTTCGGCTATCACACGCACAGAATATCCTTCCTCGTATAATGTGATCATAGCCGATCTCTTTTCTATGCTTGTCGGCATTTCTTAAATACTATTTTCACAAACACCGCAATTGAACAACCGCATCGTAACTGGTTTACTAGTAGAATCATTCACGACGAGTACGATATTAAATATTCCCTGCTATAGTGGGAGATCTTTGGAAAACACCCGGGTAGAATTTTACGACCTTGTTGACCCACCCCTCTATTGTAAGCATGCTTGTCGGGGTCCCTTTGAATATCGTCTGTAATTGTTTTATTACCTGCTATTCTGTTAAATTAAATTTTCTCTTCATTAGGCTTATTCTAATGATGATTACCGTCTTAAATACTTTACTGTTCTGCTTACTTTGCTCTAGAAAATTTTACAATATTGTTAAAAGTATTAAATATTGAAGAAAAATAATTTTTTGAAATTGTACTAGCTGTCCCAACTTCAATGACCGGCAGTGTATATGTGATGTTATTATTAAGGTTATGGAGAGGATTCCGTTTTTAAGAAACAAATTTTGTATATGGTGGACCAAATTCAATGTACCGTGACTTGAAAATATCTGTAAACAAAATTTTATACGCAAGTGACATCTTTTGGTAATCGACAAAAGTTTGTGATTGTTTCGAATGTATAGCGAACTAAATTTAGTTTACATGCAAACTGCGTAGAAAGTTTTGCCTATATGCAGCTCTAGCACTTAGTAAAGAAATTTGTTTTCAAAAAGAACAAACGATGGAGAATTTACTGAAAATTTTGCATCACTTCTTTTGTATATGGCATCTTACAAAAATATAAAACTTGGTACACAACGAATAAATACACTTTACAGCAGAGTATACGAAAAAATGACATAGATGGTCTAGTGCTAGCTACCTTTTAGAGATAAAATCGTTGGTGGAATTAGATTGCAGATAAATCTTAGCGTTTTCAAGATATTAATAAAAAAATGATTTTTCTGCAATTTCGACTATAGGATAACTTTCTTATCATTCCAAATTTCAAAAAAAAAAACTTTAGACACGCACTAACATCAAAACAATTGTTTTGTTTTAACAAAATTTAATTAAATCCAATTGAATAATTTTTTGCCTTCCTGTTTAACCCAGCTAAAAGTTAAACAGGAAGACAAAAAATTATCTAATAATTGCATTGATTTTGTATCAATATTACCCCCAAAACATACTAGTAGAAGTTTAAATTAATTCCATTATACCGGCTTAAATCTAAGAATTGTAATTTCATTTGCAGCAGCTACAAAATCAAATCGTCGAAAATTACAAACGTTTTTCAATAAAAATAATCTGCGAACAGAAAACCTAATTTCCTATTTGATTTCTGTTCTTTATCTTAGAGGGTACACGAAGCAATTTAACCGTAAGAAACTATAAAATAAGTTACTATTAATTCAGTTCCTCGGACAATAAGTATTTTTTTAAAACGCATAAATTTATTTCTGTAAATATTTATATTAGAATCTAGTTGCAGATTATATTATTAATTAATTTTTATATATACATATTTTCAGGCCTAATATATATCTATATTTTAAATTTCTTAGCAATGAATACTTTAATATAGGATTTTTTTAACGTTTCGACAGCGGTCGTTATAACGGAACGTTATTCTCCTACTTAATTCTATATTATCAAATTATTTTTTCTTTTCTACAAAAAAAAATAATTGTTTTTTGTTCGTCTATATTTCGCCGGCAGTGTATATACATATAGTTAAATACAATACCTCCCGAAAGTTATGAACGTTTCGTGTCGATGAGAGAAACCCAAAAAACCTGTGTCCCGAGATAACAACGTTATAATATCGTAAAATAAAAAAAAATGAACAACATAGACACAGTCAAGATTTGATCGATGATAATTTCTTTTTGTAGTGTGGTGCACTAATGGACCCCTTCTACTGCGAAACTAAAAAAACTGACGAACAGTATATGAAAATTGTACATATAATTTACTACTAATGGATAATATTATAATTATTGTGGTTGTTTGCGAAGAGAAATACGAAGTTTAGTAAATTACTAATAATGAGAAGGAACAATTTATGATAAGTAAATATGTAGTCGTTCTTTTTTTTTTTTCTTCTTTAATTTCTTTTTAGGTTTTAATATTATTATTATTATAGTATGTATTATTATTATTATCAATTAATACTACGATAGAAGCCGGTTATCATGTCACGATCCCTGAGATTATGTTTTTATACATCGTAACACTAATATAACATTATTTTTTTTGCTTCATTCGTAGTGTATAATATTCGAAGTAGATGAATAAACTGACCATGATTTTCCTTCTTTTTTCTTTTTGTTTGAAATGTGTTTTATCACGATAAAAAAAAAATAGAATGCCTGCAACTCTGGGATCGCCTCTACAGCATATTTATATATTCGTTCGATTTTTATGTCTTTCTTTTTAGCGATGAGAATAAGAGTGTTTTAATATCATTTCGTAATATAGTTAGTGAAACTAACGATCTATTTTCGAATCCCATCTAGAATCATGTATTATTATTATCATTAGGAGCAAATAAGAGAAAGTTTTATCGATAAAGTTGTGTATTTCTTTTTTATTAATGTTTTTATGTTGAACTATGTAAAACAGATGAATAAATTGCCCGATTTATTAATATATTTAAGTATGTTGGTGTTTGATTTACAAAACTTTATTTTTTTATTTAAACAGGAAAGCGTTTCACTTTCACATGTTAAACTAAGCATTGAGAGTGCGTGGTTTTGATATCTCCAGTGGTGTCCTCTGTCTTATAATCATAGATAAGTATATAATGTGGATGACCCAGTAGAATTCTTGGAAATGCGTTCTTTCTACCCCATCTACTGAGTTTTGATCCAACTAATAAGCTACGTCCGCGAATCCTATGAAAAAGTATAAATGAGGAATTGCACTTTTCTTAAATTCTTGTTAAAATAATGTTATTTTGTACATGACCTATATATATATTTATACTGAAATTTTGACGATTTTATGTAAAGTAATTTTTGAAATATAGATTTTTTTAAGAACCTTATACGTCACAGGTGCCTAATAAAATTTTAGAGTGAACGAGAATATATGGCAACATAGACATTACTCCCCCGTAATTGCAGTCTTTATGGAGAACAGTGACAAAGGTAGTACCCGAATTTACCGAGCTTTGTTCGCTGTACAGGGGGGTTATTCTCGAAACAGTGGAAAATTAGCACTCCTAGGGGATAACATTCACCACTTACTCCCCATTACTAAAAATGTGGTATTCTCGAACTAAGAGGGAATAGTCTGGGTTTTCATTTCCTATGTCTTTTATCACTTCTCCCACTTCGTTTTTGAAACTTGAATATGAGCACGACGACACGTCAACAAAACAGAACAGTTGGTAATGCATTGGCAATGTATAAGACCCTAATTTATAGTTAGTAAAAATTGCATCGTGTAAAACACTCCCACCTTGTCAATTTATTCACGAAATTTTTCATGAATAAATTTATGAATTAATTCACCAATTTATTTGACCGTGTAAAATAAGCTTTAGTTTTATTTAATCTTGTGTGTTGTTTTTATATTTGACGCCTTTGTGGCGTAAGTGTACAAAATCGTTGGAATTTCTGAACTTTCGTCGTAATTAATACTGAAACATTGGCAACACTGATCCAGATACCCTGCCAAAATTATGCCACCAATTTCAAAGTGCAAAGAAGATTTTTAGAATACTCAAGGTTCAATATTCAAAGCTATAATTAAATCTTCCCAACAGTTCTTTTATTTTTAAGTAATATTTGACGTAAATTGAACAACTATTTTTAGGATAGTTGAAGAATATTTATTTGGAGTATTTTGTACAGGTAAATTTTATTTTACAAATATAAGTAACTGAAAAAATCTCATTTATTATTTAATAATAAAAAAAAATGCGTTTTTTCACAGTATTAAAAGTAATAAAACAGCTTAAAGTCTATGTAGTTTCACTTCTATTCACCACAGATATTCTCAGATCAAACACAACCACCGCTTGCATTCTTGTATCGTTCACTCACATCCTCCCAATTGATTATATCGAACAGAGCCTTTACATAGTCAGCGCGGACATTCTTATATTGCAAATAATAAGCGTGTTCCCAAACGTCAATCCCGAATAACGGAATTAAACCTGTCGTTCCTTGCAATGGGTCCTGATTAGCGCAAGTGGCGACACGGATACAACCTGCACATCAATTAATTTATCAGCAAAAATAAGCTATTTTAAATGGCAAATCAAATACCTGTCCTAGCTTCATATCCCAGCCAAGCCCAACCGGAACCTTGCACACCAACAGCAGCCCCAGATAAAACCTCACGCATCTTTGCCATATCGCCAAACGAATTTGAGATCGCCTTGCATAATTCCCGACTCGGTTCGCAAGCTTTCGGTGTCAAATTCTGCCAGAAAATCGAATGATTTATATGACCGCCTCCGTTGAATTTCAAAGCGGGTATCAAACTTATTTGTTCGCTACAATTCAAATAAATTCGGATTACTCGAAGCGATAATCAAAAAATATCATGATATAACCTTACGTCACCCTTTGCGATGGCAGCTTTAAGCTTCTCTTCGGTCGCATTGTAATTGGTTACATAAGCCTGGTGATGCTTCTGGTGGTGCAAACACATGATATCGCGAGAAATAATCGGTTCTAGAGCTTCATATGCGTACGGCAAGTCCGGCAGGGAATGAGCCGACCTGGCATTTCTAAATTGAATGGGTGAATTAGACTGATTCTCACTGTTATTTTTGGGGGTTAAGTAGAGTAGGGTTTCTTTTATTATATTTACCTGAGGGTGTTAAACGTTATACGGCTTAAAGCGAACATTTTGTTAAGAGAAATTGCGTAACAATGCCTTATTTACTCCGGCTAAATTTGACAGGTTCAACAGCCGGTTTGAATATCAATAAGATAGCTTATCTCTGTTCAATACCAATCACATACCAATGTAAAACCATTAAATAATAAAAGTCACTAAATGTACCAAAGAGTAACATGGAGAAAACATCGCGCACGCAGGTATGGAGATAAATCATAGAGTCGTTAATATGAAAAATTAACTATAGATTCCTTTAAATTTCTGTTTTACATGTGAGTAAAGAAACAATAGGTTATTTATTTATGATCATTGAATGACATATCACAACCGGAGACATGTTAAGCTCAATCTTTATAGCATATTAAATATAATTCATGTTTGCATACATAATTTTGACATACATGTGGATATACCAATATTTACCTACGCCTAAAATTTGTCTTAAAAGTCATACATTTCTTAAGTTTCTTTTAAATCTAGTGATGGATGCATTTTTTTTACGTTGGTAGCGGTAATGTATATGAGTTCCATATTTTGAGGTAGTGAATAAATATGAAGTTTAAACAAACAAAACATCGTATATTTTGGGTACTGGACAACCTATACATGATTCCCAACAAAAATTTAATATACATTTTACACAGTTGTACCATAATCCAATTGTAAGAATTTTTATGAAAGGGTATATCGGAAAATAAACGAAAATAGTAATGTAAGGATAATGAAATGAAAGTTGAACATTAGCGCATGATATTAGCTATGATGTGTATTGTATTTAGATATTTGATTATCTTTATGTTGACGTTAGTAACAATAATTGCGGGTTATTTGAATTTTACTCATTGAGGTTAGAAAACGTTTAATTGATGATTTCTAATTTCATTTCAAGACATTATTTGAATAAAAATATTTAAGTCTCTGTAAGTGTAATTTGAAAGTGTTTTAACGTTTAGGAAATTAATTAACAAACCATTTAATATAAGAAATTTTATTTACTAATAAAATTTTTTTGAATTTAACCAAAAAAAAAGTGTAAAACAAAATTGTACTTATAATAAGGATAAAAAGTTGTTTTGTGTTAGGTTCAGCAAATGAAAACACCAAAATAAAACATTATTTAATTTTATTTACAACATATAACTATTTATAATCTATTTATAATACATATAATATATAAATACTGAATTAAATGTACAAAAAAATAAATATTTTACATGCTTCAAGCATACTTCTTCGTTCAATATAAAAATACTTACACTTACTTACTAAGAAATATCACAATAATTCCGATAATACATACATAAGAATAGTGCAAAATTAAAAAAAGGGAAGAAAAATCATTCGCAAACAATCCTTGTTCGAGCTTCGTTGTAGATATATAATGATAGTTAATTCTCTATACAATTGTCATAAAAAAATAATATACAAACATACAATCTTACACTAAACTTTTGTCACAGGCACGTTGTGAAAGTTTTTTTGATTAGAAAACGGCGGACGCAGGATTTTATTCCAACTTTTGAAAGTTTTAGAGGAGAATACCCAAAAAGCGGCAAAGATGGCGCTGAGTAACCTCAAACAGGTTTTCATCAGCGCCACCGTTAGGGTATCTACGAAGTAACACATGAGACAAATGAATAGTGGGAAACAAATTCCGGAACTTATCACTACGAATCTGTAGATTAGTCTTTCTAGTTTGTATGGGGACCTCCCCGCGTATATCAGGGCTTTCCGTACGTTTTTCAGAGCCACTGTCGTTAATACCGCCATTATAGCACCGGCCAAGACGAAGATCATCTGGCAAATTATCGAAATGTAACTGTTTATTTCACAGAGGCCGGAAAATTCGTTGACTGTAATGTTATTCGTCACCAACGAGTAGATTACAGGCATCGTGGATGTCGTCCAAGTTACCGCGTGCAGGATTTGGGAGATCCTCTCGATAGCTTCCGTCGACCACTCCTTGGCGGCGCTCAGGTACCACACCAAGCAGAATATGCACCACCACATGCAGAAGGCGAATTCGCAGAAGGTTATCACCAGAGCTATGCTGACGCATAGCAAGTTGTACGGTTTGATGATCGAAGCGCCACCTATTATTGAAAAATATAAATATGAGTACACAACGATGAAATAATTTACTCTTAAATTATACCTGTGCACGTGAACGAACCCAAAATCCATCGCAACAAATACATAGAGGACGATATAAACCCACAAATCGTCAGGAATAGTATAGGTCTAGCAGGCCAACGAAATCTCTTGGGCTCTATCATGAATGTCAGAAAAGCAAAGACTGTTACGATAATACAGATAACAGAACTAACGCCGCTCCATATCTATATAAAGAGAAACAGAGATTAGATCCATTATTAGGGGTTTCATTTATTTATTTATTCACCTCAAATAATTGTCGATCGCTTGCCGAATATTTCGAGTCCGAATTGCAAACTTTGACGCAGTTATTGTCAATTAAGATCGTGTTTCTAGGACAGCTCTTGATAGACTTAAAACCTCGGATGTGTTCGTCCATCAGGAAATCGTTGACGTGATTGGAATGGTGGTTGTCTTCTTCCGTTGGTTGTTGCATGCAAAGATCTGGCGGTTCTGGAAATCTAAAATCCGAATATGTTAGTCGAGGCCACCTGCACAAGATTTCATTACCACACTTAAATTTTAGCTAGAATATGATTGGACGTAATGGGTGCAGCTGAGGGTACATTCATATGAAGAAATTATACAATATTTATCAAAAGATTGACTATAAATACCAACAATAATTCCGTAATTTCAAATTTTCTTCAGTATAGAACTTACCTAGAACAATCTATCTTTTGCGGCCATGATAGACCAGCATTTAATAGAGCTGGCAGGCAATCATTCTTAACTTCTTCACAAAGCCCTCTGCAAGCTGGTATAGCACCTGGTAGGTACTCAGAACACATAGGAACGTATACAGAACAGACGAACAGTCGCAGATATGGGGAGCAATCATGTTTAAGAATGTCACTGAAGTTCTCCAACTGAAATAAAAAAAAATTCGTTAGAATATATATTACGTATAATAAAGTTTTTTACTGAAGAAATGAAGAGAAACTACTCGAAAAGTCTATTTAAAAAGTGCTGTTTCTAGGTTATGTACGAATTGTTTTTGACATTTCTGACGATTGGCAGTAGTGCTGTAGAAGTAAATGTTGTTTTGATTTACTTGTAACTTCTTACTTATTTACAGTTTTTAGCGGAATGTATTTTTCCATAAAATATTCCAGCAAGTACAATTTTAATAAATACAGCCCTAGAAAAAGAAAATCATAATTTAATGCCATCTATTAAGGTAATAATTCTTTAGATTCTAGATCGTGTTTATACTGCGTTATAAATTCACCAGGCCTGTATTTCAGAAATAATCATAAAAATAAAGTTCTATAACAAATTTTTACTACAAAATAAAGTTTAAATCAAATAATGTAATATCGAGATTATCGACATCAAACAATCCGCCGACTGTATGTATGTATGTAAACCTTTAACATCCTTTGTGTTCAGTTCAAATAAACGGAATATAAATACAAATTTACATTTTATGAGCACGTACCACTTTTGGTTATTATATTTTTGTTTGATTTACAATGTCATTGAAACGTAATCTTCCTTTTTGACGTTTTAAATAAACGAATTTATTATCATGGTTATTGTTGAGGTTGGCAATGATTAATGATTATGAAATGTTTAATGTGGCTGTTCTTCTCCTTTGAAGTGAAATAATTTTAGAAATTTTGAATCATTCTTTTTGCATCTGCAAGAATAAAATTATACATTACAATAAAATTTTATTGTTTCGAAGGTTATATTCGGAAACACCGCCATCTATCGTATGAAAATAGAATATAAACATCGCGACAAGGATAAACGTTATTATTATTTCTTTTTAGTCGATTTTGAGCAATTCGAAGAGCGAGTTTTGATAATTAAACCAACGCGTAAACCGTAAAATCTCGATAAAATAATCACCAGTCATTAACTCAAGGTACACACTATCTAATTTAAAACCAATTCATTATGAGATTTCCTGTATTCCCTAGGCGAATGTTACATCTTTGTCTCTCACGATGCGATCATATATTCCGGCCCTTTGTTCTCTTTCAATCATTAGAAAGCCATACGCTTTTAAACCTGTCCTAATGCTTCTGACTCCTCTGAGGCTATATGCTGAGGAGTGTAGTATAAGGAATGCGGATACTTTTCTTCTGCTTAATTACCTGATGCCGTCTCGGTCAGTAGAGGGTAGAATCTCTAATAATAACGTACGCCTATACATAGGTAACATTAATTGTATATTCGATTTTTTGAATAGATCCTAAGGAATATTTGTCTGAAGATAACGGAGTCTTCATTAATGGATGTTATGTTCAACTGTGATTTGTTTACTGTCATTTTACTTTCTTTCTCTATGTCATTGTTTAATGTAGTATTATCAAGCACGGCATCAACAATGAGTGTAACAATGGTTAGTTCTGTTGTCTTAATGAAGAAGATAAAAGTTTAATGTGATTAGTGAAAGCCAGAATTTAAATTATATAGGTAGGTAGATATAGGCGATTTTTCTTCTCGGATGTTATATCAGTTAGTTCCTAGATGGAGTCTGTCAAATAGCGCGTATGTTGAGAACTTAGTTGTTAGTTGTTCGAAATGAAGAAGGGTAAATGACGCTGTGCAACGTTATTCTTCTACCTTTGCATATAAAACAAGGTAAAAAAAGATCGGTTCTTAGAAGATACTTAATAAGTAATCATACTAAAGAAAGCGGAAGATATGAATGAAGAAGGAACATAGAATACACGAAAATAAAAATTTGACCGATTTAAAGCCAGGCGCCTTTTTTGAATTTTAACAGATTTAATGTTACAACGCCCTTGAACTCAAAACATATACACCCCTAAAGCTAGTATCGTCCAACGATTGCAGCGCTTAAAATGGATATGACGACTACACAAAATGCGATTTACATAGTAAATGAGTTTGCATGTTTTCCACACAGCAAATTTGATTCGTGGCACCATAATTTTGTTATTTCTTTCAACTTTTGACAGTTGAGGTTATGTATGCGCTTTGTCCACTAGACCGTTCACTTCCTGTCCTGCTACTGCCTGCTACCAAACATGTAAAGTGACATCAGTGCATGAAAAGAATAGATTTATTCGCAAGATAGATATATATTCCAGTTTCACAGGATACAGCTTCACTTTAATTACTATGAATGAGCAGTCTATGTCTTTCCCGTTAATTCGCTTAATAATATAGATTTATTTACATTTTGACATTTGTATAATATAGTCATACATAAAATATCTACCACCGGTTATTTGAATAGATGTGGTACGTTTTAGGTTAGGTATATAGAGCTTTGATTACACTTCTACAATTCAAACAACAGATTGCTAAATAAGGAATTCTTTCCCGTTTTGGTACTTCTATCTGCGTAAGTAACATATTTGATCATTTTGCTTCTTTTGTATACAGAATACAGAGAGGCAAACAATTTCATTCTTCGCGACTACATCACTTGGAAATACGCAATATTTTGCAATTCGTACCGAATACCACCAATAACGTAATGGTCAAGGGATAAACGAAGAAGGTTCAAACTTCATTCTTGCACAGATAAAAACTCGTATAGAGAAAAGACGTTTCAATGCTTTCCATCGACGGATTCCACATCGGTATATAGAGAGCGGCAGTCATCAGCCTTAATTTTTTCTCCGGAGACGGCAACTTGAACATGGCGACTATACACGATCAGTTCTGCCTTCGCGTATATACCTAACTAGCTAACTAGTTTCCCGAGAACAATGACTGCTTTTTGCTCGCGCGACGGACTATGGTAGCGTGGACGTCATTCCGACGGGCTACGACTTCGGAATTCTCTCGTCTCCGTTGTGCGGAGAACGCGGTAAAAAGCGGTAGCGGCAAACGTTCTGCGACATGCGACGAGTTGACGGGCAAAAACAAAGACGCTGCTCCGCGTGTTTTTGTTCCTATCTCGGTCGTTCCGTCAAGGGTTATGCAACGATGGAGTGATGCGAGCCAGGAGGGCATTAAGGTGAATTTAGATTTTGAGGTTAGAATATAAATCGCAGACGGTTGTTTGTGGTTTGATAAGTTGGGATTCAGTGACCTTGAAATGAGGAAAATTGTAATGGATTTTAAAGGGATTCCGACAGTTCTGGCTTAAAAAAATCTTTTTAAACTTTTTTCTTTTATCAAAATAGAACCCTTCTTGAATCAAATAATTCAAGTCCTGCATTCTTCCGACAACGGGAAGTGCCTTAAATTAATTTTTGAAGATGACGATTTCTGATCTCGAATCAAATACTGACTTTTTTTTATATATATATAAGGGAAGTAAAATGCGATAAAAATATGCCGATTTGAAACTAGAAGGAAACGTTAATTTGGATCTTTGCCTTTTTTCTTTTTTATTTTGGGTCGCAAGTCTGAAGGTCCCTTTTCCTTTGTATTGATGATTGTGAAAGCTATTTGTCCTTTTTCAAAAAATGTCCTGAAATTCTAATAGATCAATAAATAATGGTGAATATCTCGAAAACGACTACAAATAGGTAGTATAGTAATCCTTAATACATGAAGTCATTAAATGTATTAAACTTCTGCAGCCATGAGTTCACATATTAATTGAGACTGTGCTACAAGAAAGGAGCTGTTAACAATAGTACAAACTATTAAAGGTTCTGGTTCAAAATATGTCAAAACAGTATTAAACATTTTGGGTATAATAATTTCAGCTAAAATTGGGCTAAGAGCTAAGCTTTACTCAAAACTAAATTTAAGGCATGAGCATGACAATGTACAAAAAGAGATTGTGGTGCAATTGTTTTTTTTTTACTTTATCAACCATTTAATTGCCCTGCCATAATATATGCACCATCATATGTTAGAGCGACTAATTTTTTTTTAAAATCATATTTTTCGCTGTTATTTGATAAAAGGTTCAATAAATCTTCAGCTGTTCGACCGGATAATACGTCAAAAAACTCCAAAAATCTTTCAATAACTTCACCGCTCTTGACATAACGTAATATGATTAATAATTGAGACTTACAGTAAATATCTGTGGTTTCATCTACTTGCAGAGAAAAAATGGAGCTTCTTTAATTTCTGTATCTATTTCTTGTTTTAATACAAAAGAAATACAATCTATTAAATCATTTTGTATAGATTTAGATGTACCCGAAAAAATATTACTACTAACAAATTTATTAAAACTAGGTTCATATTTACTAAAGAGTTCGAGTAATTCTTTATAATTTCAGCACCTATAGTTTTTTTTATTTCTGCCAACCTATGTATATTCTTCACCGCTTCAAAGATTATTTACGAAAACCGATATAAATAACAAAAAAAACTATCTAAATTTGCTAATGAGTTTGTCGAAAAGTTTAATGGTATACTAATACCTTTTAGTTCACCGTTCCTAAAATGTCCGAGCTGACAACATTTTTTACAATACGACCCTGTCTCTACACATAAAGAGGACCTCTATACATCAAGGTCATTGCCTGCCTGACTGACTGACAGGCTTCAAACCCGGTCGCGCTGCCCCGTATACAAAAACGGAACTACAACTAGTTCTCGTCGAATCTCGATTTCTCTTTCAATAGGGTCTCTTTCTTGTTTTCACTCTGGTTTTGAAAAGAATAAAACGAAAAAATCATCTTATGGTATACACAGACAGCACATCGTAAACAGAACGCGATTCGCAGAAATCAAAGGAGTCCGTGGAATAAAAACAATATCCTATAATAAAAACCACTACGTGATAACTTTTTTCGGAATCATACTCATTTACTTTCTGTTGTATATAGCAATATCATGTCTGTTTTACGATATGTATATGAAATGATATGTCTATTCAACAATGTTTTATGTATATGAAATGATATGTCTATTCAACAATGTTTTATGTCAATGAGACCCGAGTAGTTCGTTAACAGAAAAAAGTATGTCCGGTGTGTACGAGGCAACGTGCTTTTAATGCTTGTAATAGTGAGTGCTAATAAAATAAAGAATCAGTACAAAAACCCACGTGTCTTATTAAATACATAAAAGTTTTAATTCATTGGTCGCTTATTACTATGTAGCTTTATTTACTATAGACTATAAAACACCAGAAGTCGTGGTTAATTTAAAAACTGTAATGTATTTCTGTACATATCTAGATATTAACTATATTAAATAACGATTTTATTTAAATTGTAGTCGCTGACGATAAAAATAATTGATTTAATCGAGTACGATTTTCAGTTTATTATTACCGGAATATTTCTGAGAGCACCTGTCAAGTTTTCTCCTATAAATTTCAGCCGCTCAGAGGCATTAACCTTCATTTTAATTTTAATGGTTAATATAATCAGTATCGAATGCCTCGAATAGCACTGAAATTATCATAAAAGGCGATTAAATAAGCCGAGTGCCCGCTCATTCTTTATTAGAGCTTCGAATATTGCTGTCTGCAGGACAGGACCGGTTTTCGAAATGTTTTAGCGTCGACTGGATACCCAACGGCCAAGTAGCGAGTGACATTTTTAAAATGATTTGAGGTATTATGTCTTAGACTTTTCGTCGTTCAAAATGATCCTGTTTATTTAAGTAAAAATTACACGCATAGCTGAAAATGTTGTCCGGCAGTATTGTCCAACAACGTTGGATTAACATTAGTTTCAACAATTTTTTGTTCAATTCTGTGCTACACGTCAGCTAAATTATCCACAGGTGTTTCAAAAATGCTGTTTTTGTATGATATACGGACGAGAAGGTATTTGGATTTGGTAATAAGCCAAATGAATAGCAATCTGTTAAGATGACTTTATTCTAACACACGACATACATGTATTACAAAAATGACATCACTCCACTGTATGACGCCACATGGCAGCCAACTTAACATTACTGAAACATCTTAACATATATTATACAGTTTTTTTTTTCACATGGTGTCAAATCAGTTGCATTTTACTCCCTGTATAAAAGCATTAATAGTTAACCTTGTTAATAGTAGATTTACAATATCTATTGATTTTAGTTGTTTAACAATTGACACCTAGATTATTTCACGATTACAAGTGATGATTGAAATTTTATCAATCGATTGACACTACATCGGTTTTTTTTTTAAACGCATAAACGACAATATACCGTAAAATCATTGCAATCGATTGACGCATTGAATGTTTCGCTATAATATTATATGTAGAGCTTCTCCGGATACGCGACTTGAATGGTTGTAAAAACCGAAAGTATTTTATTTACTTTTCAGATAATTATGGAAACTTTATTTCTATACGTATGTCTTTGAATGAACATCCGCTCTGGATGCGGTCCTGCGCGTTTATAAGTGAAGTGAACTCCGCCTGGTGAGCCGGCAGCAGAACTAACCGTTCCGAATATAAAAAGAAAGCGATTTTTGTCTAAGTGCGTCTCTGAGTCGCTTTGATCTTGGCTGGCCGGCCCGCGCGCCGACCTCTTGCGACGGAAGACGCACGAAAGGAGACAGACAGATGATGCGAGATGCGTTTCGGGAAAATATCAATCCGAGAACCGTTCCTCCTTTGCCTTTGATGTTGGTTTACGTTACGTTTTTGTAGCGTTCTCTTTGTGCCGGTACGTAGCACCGCCGAAGTTGTTCGCTCGGTTCTACAATATATCCCAGCCGGTTCGCATTCCGTTTCGTATACGCAGTTGTCCAGTAATTGACTGGATTTTTAGGAAATATAATAATAATATGATGTATACGTGATCCTAATACGTTAATTAGGGATGTTGGAAAGTTGATCTTGAAGTATCTTACGAAAGAATCGAGGTATTTAAATATCTACCCCCAAATTGGGTATTGCGTTTTGATCGCAGACCTTAGAGCCAATATTTTGTCCCAATTCTGTAAGATAGTGAATAAATGCAAGCAATTTCAAGAGTTGCAAAAATGAAGGTCAGTTCTATCATAACAATTTACAATAAAATTACAATTCTGTTGTGTTATTAGTAGCAAATAAGTTGTTTTGATAACACACGAAATCTTATTAAACTCTTAATTTAAAATATAATTAAAATTGACAACTGATTTACAGATATCTGTCAACTTTAGTTTCTCTGTTTCTGTTATTCTGCCGCTAGATGACTATAGCGTCACACGTCAAATTTAAAATGGTAATTAAACTATTATAAAAAAAAAATTGCATTTGTAAAACGTAATTAACTCAAATTCTAACTTATTTCAATACAAAACAATCCCAAATAAAGGATTTTTAATTTGTAAAGTTTTTAAATTAACATTTTCTCTTAATATAAAAAAAAAATCGATGAATGCTTGCATTTTCCTTGTTTGTATTCTGAATTCTGTGCTTGTATGTGTTATTTGTTATGTGTGATATATTTTTATATCACAATATATGTATAATAATAGCATTGTTACCAACTTCAAAATAAAAAAAATTAAATAGTAAATTGAAAATCATTTTTTTTAAGCTATCTATTATAAATTGCACATACACAGAGGAAATTCCAGTTTTCTTTCGAGAAAAAACTAAACAACCACCAATTCCAAGGGTGATAAAAATTTACCAAAGGGTTCTATTTTCATTGTTTTAGCGAACAAATTAAATCCTACTGTAAGTTCCCCTTTTTTTTCTTAATAAAACACTTTTATTAATTTACGACTATGTAATACAATAACCATAACAACAATTCTATCTAACCTCTAACGTCTCTTCACCTTCACTTCTCTAGCACTACTACCACTACCAACTTATTTTATTTTAGGGAAATTGGATATTGCCAACACTACTATTATTAAATCATGCCATATGGAAGTACGAAACATGGTTTTAACGATACAAGTTTGGCGCTTCCAAAGAAAACATTTTGACTATTGTAAAAGTGCTTCAGATATTGACAGAAGCAAGCACAGCTAGCCGAACAGTGACATTGTATTTTCGTGTATCTTACAGTGAAATATTTAGGCCAGTAATAAAATTTTTGTAATCTGGCCCTTTTGACTTTGCACAATTTTCTCGCTTTTTCAACGATAGAATAGTGAATTTAAAAGATCTATGAACCATTCTTAAAAAAATAGTAAAAAATAATAATTTGATGTTTGAAGTTTATTGAGTAAGTTTCTAAATAAAGCGCTATATTCCACCAAATCGTGTTGCCTTTATTATCGAGTCAATGGCACATATTTTGAGCGTTACGCTATATCCCATATTACCACATAACGACCTAGCATATACAAAGCTCAATTGTTCTTCTACTACACTATCCGTCAGCAAAATCGAAAGGCCAAAGTATTAGATTACCAATTACGAGAGGAAGCGTTCGTTCTTCGCAACGGTCGATGTTGAAAGAATCTCCACCATCCATCTAGGAGGCCTGAAGCTTTATTTAATTTCTGCCCCGTCATCTAATCTGATTCCCAGTAAACTGAGCTATACGTGCACGAAGCCGACCGTACGGAGGAATTCAGAACGAGGCATAAGCAAGTCCTATGTTTTGATACTAATGAATGGGAGGGATATTATGTCATAGTTCTCATTATTTTATTCTTGGAAATGAAATATATACATATACCTAAAAGAGATAGGGAATATTGCATGATATATTAGTGCAATACATAATAAACACAGTGCGCTTTTTATTTAAGTATAAATAGGTTTTTAGATCTTTTTTATCATGTAAATCAAAACGACGCGTGCTGATGAATGCGATAAAGTATTCACGTATTCATATTCAGTAGTTGCTGGTTTGTATATATGCTCTAATTGTGTGAGACTATAAGGACTAAATGAAAATGCGTCGGAAATAGATTGTATGAATTGCAATTCGTGATTTGATAGGAGCGATGAAAAATGTGTGTTCTGGTATTGAGTTACATCACCTAAATAAAGTTACAAAGTATCTAATTCGGAAATATTATCATGTAGTTGTGTTATCACGGGACAATATCAATAACTGGCAATATCTACTTTTATAGATCAATTTAATTAATTGCTTATATATAATATACCGGGTGGTCCAATTATCGTGCCTCCCTACACAAAAAAAAAAAAAAATTGGAAGCGGTTAGTTTTATGAAAATAGGTTTCAAGTAGAAGTTTTAATACAAGAAGACGTCTACCAAGTGGTTGCACAGGGGCATTATAGCCCTAGGAGAGCACGTGAAGGTCATACGAAGGTTGTTTATTTTATACCAACAATTTTGTTATTAATAAATCTTCCACAAATCTACACAGCCACTAATCAGCACTAATGATGAAATATCTTGCGGAGAAACAGCCTGAATCACCAAAACGCAAAGGCAAGCGTCAAATAGACAGATTGCCTTTTGCCATAACTTCTAACAAATTTCAAGAAATGTTCAGACAAAAACAGATGACTAAATAAAATATAGAAAAAAAGGATGAACGCAAAAAATCGAAAGCTTTGGGGGAAGCACCGAAGGAGATGCAGGAAACAACCAAATTACTCAAAACAAAATGCTGTACTTGCAATAAGCAAAAATGCGATCTCTTTTGTGATACCTGCAAAAAGAATTACCATGCTGAGCATCCCGAAGTCCCATCAACAACATATCCCAGATGCAGATGATAAAGACTTATTCCTATGCCATGACTGTTGTTAGTTCATATTCAAATCTCACGAGGTTGGCGTCTTTGCATTTCTATGCGCCATATTGGCATTGTGGTTTTTTCATTATTACTACCTAATTCATCGGTATTAGAGCAGTAGCTAGCATCACACTTTTGTTTTTTTTGTTATTCATCGTTTAAATGTAAATTCGTTAATAAAGACGTGTATTAACAAAAGGTATTCAGTTCTTCTCGTACGGTGAGCGAAGGTTATAACAACTGTTATACAAAAACTGGAACTAATCAAACGGATATTGATATTTGTTCGAGTTATGCAGATACTTCGCAAAATGTTAATTCAGAAGATGATGTGGAAAGCACAAAAACATGATTTTGAAAAGAGCGAAGTAGAAACAGAATATGGACATTCAAGTGTAATAAATTCATATTCCCTTTTGCTGCTATTTAGTACTTATAAAATATATGTTTAAAATATCGTTTGGTGTTTCAGTTTTTGGATTTCGAGATCAAGAGTCTTTAAAATTAGCATATGGCCAAATACTGTAAACAATTACTATATAATTTCGCATGTTTGAATTTATATACGATTCTGCATTTTTTAATTTTTTTAAATGTAATGTTTTTTCTATTATTCACGTTTGAAAACTGCAATAAAAAAAAAAAACAGAAAAGAATTTTAGTTTATCTTTAACTTGAACATTACTCACAATGTCAAACTTTTAATAAAAGGAACCAATACAGTTTACCCTAGTTAGTATTTGTTTACTTTACAATTTCCGATTTTTTTCAAAACAGTGTTATCATCCTTGTGACACTCTTGCAGCTCATGTGCGAAATATTAAATTGTATTATTACTTTTTATGTTATTTACTATTGTAACAGACATTTTTGAATTTGAAAGATTCGCGCCTAAGTGAAGTGGGTGTGACCTAATCCAAGGTCTTCTTGCGCAGTGCATGATATTGTATTAGTCGTAAAACAATATCCCATTAATTCATAACATTTTTATGTACTTCAAAGTAAATAAATAAATAGTATTCGTGTTCTGTTTGTTTATATATATGTAATGCGTAAAAATAACGTTAAACTATTTATTTATCAGAATTTCATTTGTGCGTATAACTACGAGCAAAACACATTGCAGGTAATGTAGGTAACTACCAGCAAACACTGTCATAAGCATGTACTGCAAACATTTCACACATACAGAAAGTGAAAAACGACTCCAAAGAGATATTGATAGCGTTGATATGTGCCATTGTTGTACCGCACCGCATGTGGCATGTTCTACAAGAGGGACCTCGTATTAGATGTACGCCGAGAGAAGACCGTCCGTCTGAGGCCATCAACAGCGTAGCGAAAGGAGCGACCGAAGCACCGCAGGCAGGTAGTGTAATCAACGGACACAGGCGCCTTCACAGATGCCGCCTTGTCATTAGGATCAGTCTGGGAACGCCCCGCGAACTGGCCCTCGCCGTGATGCGTATACGGCAACCACCGGAGCCCCGATTATTCCCATTATTATGGGTGCGCAGAGGGTGGTTTTCTGGAACGGATCGTTTCTGAGAAAAGCGCCGTTGCGAGCGAAACAGCCGGCCGATGTCCGTGGGCCACGTTCTATCTCTTTCCAGCGCTGGGTGTCGTAATGCGGCTTGTAGAATACCGTGGTCGTATCAAATCGGGAACGACGATTTATAATTGAGCGTAATTTGTAATTCTTTACGGTGGATGACTCGGTATGGGAGAGGTTGGTTTGATGAAATGCAGGTGTGTGCATCCTACGGTATTTTTCGTAAAAGCATTTTCAAGATATTGTCGGAAAATGCAATATTTAGGCGGATAATATAAAAATAATCGCCGGTCAGTGTGAGAGAAGAAAAAATTTCATATTTCGCGTTTATACTTATATCTTAGACATTTTCAATTTAACAGTTTTTAATTATTTCACCCTTTAATGAAACCAAAAATAAATTACAGTTTAAACCTTAAACACGTCTTATTTCAACCACAAGGTAAGTTCTTTAATTATCAAACAGATGGTATATTCTCTTACGTTATACAAAATTATTTATTAGTATTGTTTGGAAATTCAAAAGTAACGGAATTCAATTCTATATCCGCTGTCACTTCAAGAAGATTATCATTTTGTTATTAATTAAATGTGACATCTGCCACAACGAAACTGGTAAACTAGTAATTGTAAGTTGAAGTAATTATTGTAACTGAATACTTCGCTTGTTCCAATTTGATTTTATATGTTTGAAACAGAATGCACGTATTTAACCATGTTGCCTCTTACCCGGCATTCAGAAGTTCGCTATATTGTCAGCGATTGGCATTTCTCCGTGCTAATTCTATTTATGCATTCTTTCTTCGATGTTTTTATTACGTTAGAAACACAGACGTTTCTGGAATCACTACAAACGCATCTGCACGTGTTCGATTTACACGAGCTATCTAGTGGGGCTGACGATCCATGAATTGTCCGAGCTATATCTCTGTGACTGCATCACCGGCTTACGTTGCGGTCATTTTGTAAGTTGAGAGTTTGACTTGTGTCCCCTAGGGAGCGCACATCTAAACTTTTGATTATCTAACAGGCAACGGTAGATAAAGCTTGAGATCATCGATGAAAACGTCGCTGAAGCAACTTTTACTGCCATCCAAATGAAGTATTGAATAAAGTTGCTTCAATCAGCAATTAATTGAGTGAATGAACGGCGATGAATTAAGTTTCATTTTCAATGATTTTAATTTCATTAATATAATGTACAGTTGATCCAATAAATTTCTTCCATCATTTAATAAAATCATTTGCATCGATTTGATCAACTCGTTAATAATTTTAATACGGTATTTCTCCCGTGAACGATTTTTTCATTGTTTCGGGACCCATTTTTGGTTCAGTGTAGCATATAGCATTAAAACAAAATCATAATAATATTATGTTAGCACCAAGAGGATTTAGAATTCACGAAAAAGCAAATGTAGAACGTAAACTAAAAAAGAAAACCCGTTCTCAAGAAGAAAAAAGTCGGAACGCATTTTAACAGCACGTGAAAAAATAAATATAGGAAGACATCTCTGCAGGAACAGCCATCAGTATCGAAGCGCGTTTCTCAGTAATTAGCCGTCCTTATTTCGGCGTTTTTTTTTTTTATTTGAAAGCGTAGCGCCGCAAAGTTGAGGCGTATCTCACTTCTGTATATACGTGCTATCATAAATATCTATCTATAGAGAGACGGAACCGCTGCACAGAGAGAGAAAGGGGGTACGAGACAGCAGGAGTTTCCTTATTATATACAACATGCATCGTCGGTAGCGAAAAAGCGGACAAGAGCCGGTTAATAGTTCGAACGAAAGAGGTGGAAAGAGATGGAGAAGTTGCGCAATTGATAGAAAAAGAAGCGAAAAAGCGGACAAGTGCCGGTTAATAGTTCGAACGAAAGAGGTGGAAAGAGATGGAGAAGTTGCGCAATTGATAGAAATGAGATCTGGTACCGTGCGTTCATCAATTTACTGCTACTATTTCGGATTACTATTACTGTTAGTATTGTCGAATTGTGCCGTTAAAGAAAGCACGAGACAGATATCCGCATATCAAAATTACATTGTCTTAAGCTCATTTTCAACGATTTTAATATAAAAAAGATGTTCTATAAGACTTGAAAGCTCACTCATTCATTAAAAAAAAGCTTTTTAAACCTAAGAGTGAGTTTTACTTTAATTACAAAAACTGAAGATGAACGCTTCTAATAAACTTTAAAACTGAACGTTAATAACTTGTACAGCTGCGGTCAATATAATAGCACCACGCACAAATTTATACTGACTCCGTTTACATCTGTTTAACTGTTGGGCCGATTCAACTCAAAACAAAATAATAAATTCTTTGATGTTAATGGTTTATTATCATAAGAAAATTATTTGGTTTTTTTCAACAGTTTATAATACGCTAATTAATTTAAACAAAAAACTTAAAAACTACACAGTCAAAATAATAGCACTTCAGTTCATTTTTAACAAAAATTAGTGGTCTTTCTTAAAATAAATCAAAAATTTCACTCGGATATCTTGTAGATAAATTAAGTGAATGGTTTCAATACTTTGTCGCGTGCCCTTTGTTTGCTATTACCGCGGCACAACGCCTTCCTATATGGAATCCACTAAATGCTGGCATCTTTCAATTTTGATGGAACTCCAAATTTTCTGCACAGCCTCCCAGAGCCCTTCAACGCTTGTTGGTTTTATTGTAGATACACCCTTCTTTATGTCCGTCCACAGATTTTCGATAGGGTTCAAATCTGGGGACTGTGCAGGCCACTCCATTACATTGATAGAGTTATCGTTGAATCGTTTTTTTGCCATTTTGATGGTGTGTTTGGGGTCATTGTCTTGCTGGAAGACCCACACCAGCGGTATTTCGTAGGAAGCATACGGCAGCATAATTTCATCAAGGATTTTTACATAAACCGATGAATCCATAATGGTTTTGATCAAATATATAGGACCCACACCTTGATACGAGAAGCAACCCCATACCATAATACTATGACCTCCATGTTTGATAGTTTTTGCTGTGAATTGTGGCTTGTATTCGCTGTTAGGTGGCATACGGACAAAACATCTGGAACCCTTTCCACCAAAAAGAACAATTTTGGATTCGTCAGTCCATAGCACATTTCTCCACTTTTCCTTTGGCCAATTTAGATGCGCTTTAGCAAAAGATATCCGTTTAGCAACATGCTTAGAGGAAAGGAGCGGCACTTTTCGAGGACTATAGGCATTGAGGCTGTTGTCTCGAAGTCTGCGGCGAATAGTTTCCACGCTTGCCGGCACATCCAATGTTTTTTTGAGCTCCGTAGCTGTCATAAAGGGATTTGCTTTAGTCGTCCGTACTAACCGTTTTACAATTAAGGGTGACAAAACTCCCTTCCTACCACGGGATTCAACTTTTTGCTCATATCTTAGGGCATTTATTATCATTTTATTGAAACAGCCTTATTTGGGAATACGATTTACCCTCGGACGCAAATTTTTTTATTAGTTCACGTTTTTCCGGCGAACAATGCTTTCCGCGACCCATAACTATACAATTTTTATAAAATTATTACACGATTTTATAGAAAGTATATTAAAAAATGTTTATTACCGTCCGTTTTCACTTTTTTTTCACAAAATTTTGCAAAACAAATTTAAAAAAGCCTACTGGTGCTATTTTATTAACTGCACGAAATGATAAGTGTTTACAAAAGATCTTTTATAACTGATTGACAGTTACGAAATTTGACAACAAATGCACACACTCTGAGATAGCATAAAAAATGTAACTGTTTTTTACACTCCAAAAAATAATATAATAAAAAGGTGAAAGTTTTACATCTTTCGGATGAGAATATTGCAACTGGTGCTATTATATTGACCGGCACTGTATGTCCTCCTCGAGCCTAAATAACAGTGTAATTTAGGCTCGAGGAGGACATACAAGAGCCCAATGTAAAGCATGTAATCGTGGAAATTAAAATCAGGCTTTTCGATATCTATAGTTAACAATTGTGGTATTGTGGCCGGTCTTCGTGCAGTTAGTTTCCTCCACTCTCGGCCTAATTGTCCATTCACTCATACATGTTACATAGCTCCAGTCCTCAGAGCTAATATTCAAGCTGTTATTCGCCAAATAGAGTCACAGTTTTTCGAAAACGTCAAGCAAAGCCTCCTCATAACAATGATCATTTGCACACAGAGTCGAAGTGGGCATTTGGGCATATTCGTATTATTTAAAAATAAATAAATGCTCCCTTTAAGATTAAAATAGGACTTGTTATTGGAAAAGCTTTTAGTTTCATAAAATAGGGACTATTAATGTGCATATATTTCACGAAATTGCACTCAAATCTTAAATACCGGTTAAAAAAAGATCACCCAGTAATAAAATAGCTAAAATAGATCGTCCGTCTTGATGATTATAAAAAGCGTTTTATTATCCCTGTAATAGTATCTTATATATTTTGATTTACGCATCGTAGAATCGTAAAACTTGTAATAGCTTCTAAAATCGCCCGGACACAGATTCATATGTACCCCGTACATACTTTAAGGTTATGCAATTCGAACACCTACACATGCAAATAGTTACATAATATACCCAGAGTGGTACTCCACATCTAAAAGTTGTATTATGCAAACTTGACAGCTGTAGGGATTGCTTTCACAGTTTATCTCACAGTAAGTATATTTACATGTGGCTTAAGCTGGTTTTATTCTGTAGAAGTTAACTGCGCTGCTAATTCCACATAAATAGGTTGGAAATTTATGTCCCATAAACCTTAAGCGCGTACTTCTAAGACGAGTTAAAAAGTTACAAGGATGGTGCGTTTATAAAATAGAGAGACTAATTTAAGTTGCTGTTGTTGTTTTCAATCACTGTATGCCATGTGAATTTTTTAAGTAGTATGAATAAGAATATAGTAGTTTTACTGTTGATCATGAGAGATTTTCTATTGAAACATACGTTCAGTCCAGTGAAGTTAGGATGTAATAAATAACCTCACATTAATTTTCATTAACATTCTGTGATTATTGAAGTGTATCATACTAAAAACATATTGAACCAAACAAATACGTGAAGAAGAATTAAGTTGGTATTAAAATAAAAAGAATACATAGTTACATTTTTGTAAAAGAAAAACAGTTGGTAGTACGGTATAAGTAAACCAGATAGAATATACGTTTTAATTATTCCTCTGTGTATTATTGTTAATTATAAAACCCACGAAAGACAACATACGTGTATCGATTTTGCCTCAATTTCAGTATACAAAACGTACTTTGATTTAAAACTGATCTAACGTGTGTGACGTTTAGTGTAACGACCTTCAAGAGTGTGATATATTGATATAGGTGTCATAAGATGATTCGCTGATCATTTTCATAACGGTTTCTGAGATATCTGTGTATAGTAGATGTTTCGCATATTGCTGCGCCATGGTTTTTAATCCCTGGCTACAATGTATCCTGTGAAAATGATAGTGTACGAGTGGTAAAGACAATTCTATATTAGAGGTTAAAGCAGAAATGCGTTGTTTACTCTATACATACAGAAGGCTTTTTAAAACTAATCTTACAATTTACGTTTGGGATCTAGCGAAATTTCGACAAAAATACACTCCTAATCCTTTAATCTGCTATTGAAACTGCAAACGGGGCGTGGCTTAGATATCGTCGACCGACAAAAGCGGAAAAAAGTCTACTGGATCGTACGAAAAAATAAAATTTATCACTGGGGCTTTATATACGGAGCCCGGTCATATAATCGGCAACTTTTGACTAGGAATCGATAACACGTTGAAAAGAGCGGCCCGATTTTATTATCACAGTAGGCAGTGGAGGGTTCCGCTTATCGCTTTGTCGGCAGATAGTCCGGGCTAGGCCGAGCGGTAAGTATTTACAACAACTTTTTACACTTTCCAATCCACCGGCGGAGATAAAGCCGGAGCGAAAAGGCGGAGATGTGTTGAGGTTCGTGCAGGAGAGGTAACGCGCCCCACGCAAAGTAAACATCGTAAAACAATAAATAAATAAAAGTAACGTGAAAAAATCGAACTGGAAACGGCCCTAGCCGTTATACAGGCCGCACATAAAATGTCGGTGTATAACATAGGCAGGAGGATGGTTATTATTGGAGATTGGAGCTATAAATGTGTATATAGTCATAGTATTGCTTTTACGTATTTCTCTTTGCCGGGATGGGTAATAAATGGAAGAACGTCTGGCTATAAGCGCTGATGGAGGTTCCAAACATTTTTTTTTTTGTTTTATGACGGTGTAAATGAAATGCGTAAAGGTCTTATATGAAAGTGCAGGTATTACAAGACGCTGGAGACCTATAAAAACTTGGGGGTTGAGCTTTATTTTATAACCATCGCAATTACCTCTTGACATACAACCAAGAGGATCTTTTAAAATAAATAGCATAACATTGTGTCGATCGGATCTTATCCGAATGCAATCGTTTACCATACCGTTAATTTTTTTTATACAATAATTTTCCATTATTAAGATTGGTGAAAGATTAAATCAGAACATCCCTGTATACACGTAACCCACATACTTATAAGAAACGAACTTTATAGCGGCTATTAAAATCGACTAAACTTAAACTGGAATCGCACATTCGCGCTAAATTATCTGGGATTATCATAGGTGGGTTACCTTCGTCGGTGAAATTACTTTGAACTTAGTGGGCAATTTTTTAAAGGTATTTATGTGTTTACGTTCGTTTTGAAGTTCGAAAAGCCAGCCGACGTATTTCTGTCCTTTTTTTCTTGCGTTAGTGCCAACGTTTACAGTCGTAAACGAACATCAGAAACGTCATTGAACATCTGCTATTAATTAAGTCTCCCAAGCGATGACCATCGACTATAAAATACGTACAGATATAAAAATATATACGGGGAGGCTCGATGAATTAGCAAAAGTGGTATTTTGCACCTTAAAAATTATAAATTTTAAACAAATTAGTTAAAAATATGGCATTAGAATAGATCTGAGGACACTTTTTTTTTTATTATTGTTAAGAAACAACTATAGGAAATAAAGCAATCTTGCAGCAGTTATTAAAAACGAAAAAAAAAAAAAACATTATTGTTTAATTTATAAAACGTAATTATACGTAACTTATTATTATGTTTTGTAACTTTAGATTATTAGTAAAAACAATTTATTTTGAACTTATTTTCTATACTGGATTCGGCGTCATTTCCGCGCATGGCCAAGGCAAAGGGGCTTTCTCACTTTTGCGTCTACAAATTGGAATTCTGAATACCATGCGACTCCACATTTTGGGTGTGCCGTGTGGGTCTTACTTCACAACACCGCAAAATTCAATGAAATCCATTTTATTTTTTAAATACCTATCATATTCACCAGTCATATGGTTATATCATTCTTTCAGTTCTATTTAGTAATACATATTTTGTTAATTTATTTTTTTATTTCGTCTTGGCGTAGTATTGACTTCGACTAGATAAAGCGGGATACTACATCGCAGTCTTTATCTATTATATTCGAATAGAAAGCCCGCGTTCCACCTGGGATCGCATCCTCTAGAGAAGGTGCGTACCCTTTGGGTAGCAGCTCGTTCTTTAATCGGCTAGAATTGATATGGGGATTTAGAATAGAGTTTCAATCTACGCGTTGATGAAAGTATAGTACACTAGCAAGCCCGCGTTCCACCTGGGAACGCACCCTTTAGAGAGAGTGGATACGCCTTATAATAGTCTAGAGAAGGTGCGAACCCCTCATCTACTACATCGTAGTCTTTATCTATTATATTCGAATAGAAAGCCCGCGTTCCACCTGGGATCGCATCCTCTAGAGAAGGTGCGTACCCTTTGGGTTGCAGCTCGCTCTCTAATCGGGTGGAAGTGATATGGAAATTTAGAATAGTTTCAATCTATTAATTTATCATCTGTAATTTTTGAGTCGCGTTTGATTCTGAAATTAAAATTTCCACAAATTAAGAAATTAAAATTTTTGAATTTTTCTTAATTTTTTTTCCTTTAATTTTTTTTTAAGTTGAAAAAAAAAATGTAATTTCTTAATTATTGAACGTCTCTTTTCTTTTTGTTTTTTTTATTTTTTTTTTAATTTTTTTTATCACTTTAAAAAAGACTCACGAGCAGAAAGGCACCGTCTTGTTTTACAAGCATTAAAAATTCATAAAATTATAGCTCTAGAGGTTATTCTGAAAAAATAACATAATGTATACTTTAGGTCAATTCCATTCTTGAGTTTTTAACAAAACAAAAAGAAATATGCGTCATTAATGTATTTGATAATAAATTAATCTTATAATACTTGTTCAAAATGTCCGCCTCTTTTCCTAAACACGTTACTAGTTTTTGGGCCATATTCTGTCGCCAGTTAATACCGGCAAGTTCGTTTCGCAGAGAATCTACTGCAAATATTCTTTGGATCAATTCTCCTCGTGTGTTTTGGCCTACTGTTATTGTAAACACGTGTCTTCAGACAGTCCCAAAAGAAAAAGGGATTACCCACAACTACATGATTGGGTCTTAACGCGCCCAACTGTGAGAATTCCGAGTATTTTTTTAAACCTTGGAATGAGTTCTAAATTGTTCTGGAACCACTGGCAATATTGAATGCGTTGCACTGAATCTCCTAGCAACATATGATGAGCTTTCTGTAATGATAGACATAATGTCCATGGAGCTTTAAGCTTCGATTTGACAAGCACCCAGTTATAGGTAGATATTTGCGGATGGATTTTGTTCAACTTCATTGAGGACAACATTAGCTGCTGATAAAAATCAAACTCCCTTTCGACGCGTGAATTTGGAGATGATCCCATCGCTCAACAGCATTAAAAGACATTAGAGGATGTCATGTACTGTGCGAATTGGAAAACGATGACGGTATTTTTCGACTTCAGCAAGTCCGCTTCCATTACAATATCCATACAAATAAACCATGTCAGCGTTTTCCGTATTGGTGGAAGTTGTAGGCATGGTTACTGATTACCGATTAATTTCAGTTATTACTTATCAACAAACGCCATTTTGTGTAGGTAATTTATCTCTACTATACGTTAATTTAAATAAATTGATGTGTTTTTGTTGAAATCTCAAGAACGGAATGAATTGACCTAAAGTATACATGATCGTTCAGATTAACCTCTAGAACAAATTGTATAAGTTTAAAGTATAATCCGAGTAGTATAAAAGCTGTCGTTTGAATCGAGACTTTTACTCGATTCCGCCCATCACTACCGTGTAACATACGGTGTTTCTCCGGTAGTGTAAATAAGTTTCCTGTTTAGCCCGAGGCGGCACGGTTACAAAGCCCGACTGGGCGAGCAATTGGCTCCTTTATTACTCGACCGTTCGCATTATTACGCTCCGCCGACCGTCATGGAACTTCAAGCGACCGCCAAGAAGGAAACACGAGTGCAAAATGTGCCTCCAGGCGCTCTAGTAGAGTACAAGGTTTGAGCGAGTATTCGCCGCGCGAACGGCCGGTCAAAAAATGTGAACAATCCATATACAGGGCCATGGAAAAGTCGTTGAGTATTGATAGAAAAACAGTTTTGTCAGAATTATGTAAAATTGTCACATAGAATCTGCATCATATAGGAATTTTTTTTAATGACGATGTGAATTTTATTTCACCTTGTATTGTACGTAGATTCAAAATATCAACAATAAACATTTCAAGTAGAACTTGCATAAGTATGCACCGGCAGAGAAATATTAGTTACTTAACTAAATGCATATTTCTTTTTAAAGCCGAGCAATGCCTTTTAATGTTAAATTTTTTTAGGTTTTAAAGGTTTTAGATGACCTTATTTTAATATTAAAAGTATTTGGTTTAACACAGTTGCATTCATTTGACCATTTAATGATTAGATGAATGATTAAATATTTAAGACTACAGAAACTGTTGAAATAGCTTTTTCATTTATCTCAGTGTGGATTATTGGAAGATTCTTACGAGTGTATGTGACAACTTTGCATTTATTCACGTTGACTGATCTATCAAGAATTAAAAATATCTAGTTTGGCGCTGTAATAATCGCAGTCAAGAAAGGTGCTGATAGTGACATATAACTTCAGATCATCGGCGAACAACAACCTTTTATAACTGAGTTGATGCCTTAAATCATTAATATATACTAAGAACAAAAGTGGTCTTAAATTACTGCCTTGCAGAACGCCAGAAGCAGGTGTAAAGGAATTGGATTCATGTTGTATGTTCTCTTCAATTGGAGAAATCCTATTGACTTCAGTTTGAATTCTAAGGTGCAAATCCTCGAGATTATTGGGTCGATTTCAGTTTTGAAATGGCCCCATATAAAAAAAAATCCAAAGGGTTTTAATCTGGAGATTTAGTAGGATCTATTCTACCAATCCATCTGACAATAAACTGTTCATTTAAGTACTCCATAATGAAGTAGAGCACCATCATGGAACTGCCCAGGAATGCCATTATTTGTATTAGGAAATGCTGCACAAGCATCAGAAACAGAATCAAGTACTTTTCAGAAAGTAGATTTCTTCTATGAAGAAGAGGCTAATAATATTGGTGCGAATTATACCCAGCCATGTAGAAAAATAATAGTAATTAATATTCAATAGTGAACTCAAAAAAACGAATGCTAAATATTATATGTTTTTTTAATTAAATTGCTCATTCGAAAGTTGCAAGCGATATACAGTATTTTTCCCCTACCCTGTACAATTAAAGATCCAACCAATATTTGGATATATTTTTTGTGTTGTAAAAGAAATAATATAAAATTAGTTTTTCTAATTTTTTAAAGATGTTAGATTTAAAGTCTAAACTTCATCGGAATGACCTAGATTTGCTTTGGGAATATATGAATTAATAATAATTATAAATGAAAGCGTTATGGTCGCTTCATAGATATTCGGTATTTACCAAGATACAAGGGAGATACATCATATTTTTTTGATGTTTTTATTATTGCTTGTTATCTCTATGAGAATCTCCGAAACGTCATATAGAGCCGACGACAATAAATTACACTAAATCCAGGTGCGTGCAAGATAAGGCGAAGAAGTCAAAACTGAAATATAGTTGGAATAAGATAAGATGGAACATGTTTTATTTTGGTGCTATATTGACGAAGAAATTTCTTTCCAATGTATGTGTATATTGTTATTTTTTAATAGTTAAACTTACCCCGGAAGAAGCCTCGCTTTGGTTCTCGTGTCCGACAAAATTGGGCATCAAAGTCGTATTATATCCAATACCCTGGCACATCGGAACCGAGATCTTTTCACACCTCGATAAACAGTTAACGCCGTTCAAAAACGCGCCGATGAAAATCCAAAATCGCCACACGACCGCACGATTCATTTCGATGCGATTTAAAATCTCCGAAAATCAACAAGAAATATTAAAATATCCCCTTACTTTTACCGCACTAAAACACTTCATGGTATCGCGAATCCGATCTGGTGAAGTGATGCCGGGACACATCCGCACTTCGCAGAAATAGAAGACCGAAAAAAAAAAGGAAACTAACGAAAGGCGATCGCACTAATTTCTCTAATTTGCTACCGCAGCGTCTGCAGATACACCACCGCTTTCTTCGCCGCTCATTGGCGGTGTGACGCGCATCGCTTGCCAGTTGTTTTCAGCAGCACACTCTCCGGCTGGTACTGGCACAGCGTACGGAGAGGGTCTTGGATGTGTGTGCCTGCGTGCGTGCGAGGAAGGAGATAGAGAGAGAGAGAGAGAGAGAGAGAGACGGCAAGCGTGTACTTTGCCGACGACGGGCAACAAATGAATGCCGGCCCGCAAACAACCGCTTGGAAGATAAAAGTCTACGTAAAGTGCCGTGCGCTATAGCTAGTCCGCTGCGATAAAGTTTTGGGAACAAGTTAAAACGTGAAATGGTGGAAACGTGACGTTCAAAAAAAAAAAATTGACTCAATCACTTTGATATTTTAAAAGCGTTACTAAACTTTCATAACTGTATCATAAACATAAAACTGTAGTAAGTAAAATATAAGGAAATTGGCAATAGGGTGTTGAAAAATGTAAGATTTCTTTTTTCTATAACTTTTCTTATATTAGAATACAAACAGGTAATATGATGATACATGATCAGAGCTCAGTAGACGTACGGGAACGCCTCCTTGACAGCGTAGTCGTTCAAAACGCGATCAAAATTGTTTACTCTTTAGTTTTAACAAATTTTACATTAAAAGTTGAGAAAGTTTATGTTTTTTGAGTATGCTGAATCTGAAATTATGCATAAAAAACCCGCATTTGTAAAACTTACCCTAAAATAGAACCCTTAAACGCGAAAAATTGATAGCACTTAATACAAGTACAAAGAATATTTTTTATACAAATTATACAGTTTAATTTGCAAATTCGAAGTATTTGTTTGTCAAAACCACCCCTTAATGCATTGAATTTGACATGTTTAGTAGTTTGTACTTGCTTAATAAAACGTCTTTTTTGCTTTTAGAATATCGTGGTAACTTGGATATAATTTGCAACCACGTTTTAAAGCTGTTGCCCTAATAAGCATATATTGCTGCTTCGTAAAACCACGCTAGATAATAAATAATAAAGCCTCTTCGGGTGTCATGGCATTTTATTCTTGTTGGGGGCTCCTGCATTTTTCCATTATACGTTTGCCTCTAGTTGGTGTAGTTGAAGTACTTTCAATTATCAAATGTGCAGTTTGTATCTCGACTTTCTCGCATGCACAAGTTCTTCCACGGAAGTACTTTTTCTGAGCTCCTCGGTTTTACGTCTTTTTATAGCATCAGAACTTTCAGCAAAACTCTTTGAAGGACGAATACCCGAAGTTGATGGACGATCGCAGTATTCAGGAAAAATAATTTCCAAGCCAATTGTATCCAAGCATTATGCTTTTTCATAAAAACACTTGATGTTCTGGACGATTTCCAATATTGAAAATACCTTGGAAAAAAAAACATGTGTTCAAGCCAGTACAAAATATTTTTACTTGATTTATCTTCTTCGGCAAGCCCGTATGTATGAAGTATAAACCGATACATTGCTCGTTTTTTACTTTCAGTCGACTTATCAGCATTCTTCATGGCGACTTCGTGTAATACCGACTTATTTTCTTCGGGTCCATTATGTTACAACTGTTCAAAAAACCTATTGCAACAAAAACACAATCTTTTACAACTACTCTGACATCAGAAATTTCGAAAATAGCACACAGAATAATCTGCATAAAGTTTCGACTCAAAATTGAGTTTCAACTGATGAATGTCGCCAATCAATATTAATATGGGCCAGTGTGGATGAAACACTGGATACTTTATTTATTTATCGGGGTATTGCATTCCACTATTGGGCAAAGTCCCTGTTTTATCCACGAAAGTAACGGAAGAGATAAATGTTGCATTAATCAGCGATATTGTAACGCAAAGCTTATCAAAATTGGTTGGCCCGGAAGTTAGTGAGTGAACTGATTCTGCCGCATATATGCTAAAAGCAGAAAAGCTATTCAAAACAATATATCCTAATTTATTACATGTAACATGTGTTGCACATGCGCTACACCGCATCTGTGAATTTGTACGGGATGAATTTCCAAATGTCGAAAAATTAATAACGGCTTGTAAGATTTTTCTTTCGCCGCCACTACGAATAAGCTTACATAGAAATAAACTTCCAGGACTTCCTGAAGGATAAAATCCATTCCATCGCCCGCCACTGGACCTGGAAAAACAAGCTTTTTCTTTCATATTCGACGGCTGCGTACCCGTACGGGCCACCGAGCCTTACTTAATATTACAAAATTAATAGATAGTAAGCATCACCCAAAATCCACTAGGTGCTTCAATTTATATATCTGCAGTACCTACTCATTATTTACCAATTATATTTTTTACGCAACTTTAAAGATAATCGTAAAACATCGAGCAAGCAAGCAACCCACTTTTTATCTAACATCACAAGTAGGGCATCTTTACACCGCACAAATAAATATCTACTTATGTTCAACCGGTAATAAATTTAAAAGGATTTACAGGCGGATGAATATTAACGAACGGTTAGCGAGTTATTGTGGAGACAGAGATTAGGAATCTAGTTTGAAAATACACAATGTATACGCATCGAATTTCAATCAATCATCCATTTATTGCAGGCGGTGTGTTTTTCGCAGTTAAAGGTGCCACCTCGTTGATTGATATATTATTGGCCTAGTTATTGTTATAGCTGATGCGTCTAGAAGACTCGCGGCTCCGGATGATAAATAAAAATTGTGTATTTGATTATTTTAGAATTTGTAAAAGGTTATAAGCTTTGAAGAGTGTATTGTTTAATTCCACTTATTGATAAAAAAAAAAAAATCAACGTATCTATCTAAAGAGATTTTATGGTGAATTTTTTTCTTAGCCGTAATATTAAATTTGGTTTTTTTGTTTTTCTTAATGTAACGGCTGGGTTTTTTTTATAAATTAATGATTTATGCAATAAAACTATCCATTGACGTTTCGATAATTCTTAATTTGCTTTATTGTTGTCTTCTTCAGTTTTTTTAAAAATTATAATGAATCACAAAAATATTTTTTTCCAAAGTTACGGACGTTCACACACATGTTAAAAAATTATAAAAACATTTTTTAAAAATTAGACATTTTTAAATTATCTTAAATACGAACTACATTTTAATTGTCAATAAGAATGTGTAGGAGATACATTTTTATGTGAAAACAGCGAAACGTCAATGGATAGTTTTATTGCATAAATCATTAATTTATAAAAAAACCCAGCCGCTACATTAAGAAAAACAAAAAAACCAAATATCTAAAGCGATATCCACTAAGACATTTACACTATCGTCCACGGTAGTTTAATAAAGCCAGAAAATTTTACAATGACATCAGGGATCCATTCTTCTTTGACAATACCTTAAATTGTGAGATTTATAGAAACTTTTTTTAAAATAATTTACCAATACTGCTAGAAGGCCTCCATATGAACTTTATGCAGAGATTGTGGTACCAACACGATTGTACATTCACACATTACGGTGCTGCTGTAAAAGCGCACCCTATAAGGTATTTATTAACAGACGGATTGAGATTCATTAAGTTGGTCACCGCATCACCAGATTGACTCCTTGTGATTTTTTTCTACGGCCTACTATAAAAAACCATCATATGCATGACACCCGATGCAACGGCAGACAACATGCACAAACTCATAAGAAATGCTTCTCTTCAGTTAAATGTGGATAATATGATAAAATGTATATTTGAAAATGTAAGGCAGACCATACACACGGAGCTGAATAGAGACATATTTGAGCATCTTTTGATTTAAAATTATTATATATATATCTAAAAGTGTAAAAAATAAAATAATTTTGTATCACGTACGGTTTGTTTTTGTTACGTTATAAATAATTTAAACAATTTACATAAAAAAGAACAAATGAATAGGGGTAAATTGCTATTATTAAACATATTTTCCATAATATCTTCGAAAATACTGAAAATAAGTATTACGTTATTGCTACCATTTTTAAGGCAATTCTACAAGGAATTTGCTCATTATATTGGAAAATATAGGTTCCATTTAAAAAAATCGAAAGAAAAGCGTTTGAATATCGAAAAATGTTCCATGACATATTTAACACCCTGTATATATTTCTAAGTTATACCACCTTGAAACATGCCAACTGTTAGCCCCCAAATCCATAACAAAAGATTCACGCGAGACACTAAAACAGTTTTTAAGATAAAAGTTAAAATCTCAAAAGTCGCAACTGCCAAAATTTAAATATAAAACGTCATTTTAAAAATATCCTTCGTATGTGTTCGTACCAGCAAAAAAAAAATCAAGACAGTAATAGCTGTTTTGCAGTCTAATGTAGTGACTTCAAAAAAACTCAAAAGTTGAGAGAGTTCACGAATTTTTATTAAAATCAATGTATGGAATCGGCCGTTCGTGCGGATTCAGAAAAATAAAAAATAGATCCTTGGCCCATTAAAGTTGGCCATCCCCCTGCTATTGCGTATATGGTCTGTGCATTATAGTTATGTCAATGTCAATAATCTTCGGAAGAAAATTACGCAACACGAACGGTTCGTTTATTTGCGCATTTAACCCAGGAATTCCGGCAATAATCTCTCTCTTAACTCTTAAATGAGACGGTGCAAAGGGAAGCGGGAATGATATAAATGTTATTTACCCAACGGAAAACGTAAACCAGATAAGATCCGTGCGGCTGTTGAATCGCTTTTTTAGAGAATTTCGCAAGGGTCCCGTTATTCCTTCCTTTTGATGGTGCGCGTAAACATTCGCGCCTTTCCGGCGCATTCTCTTTGATGGCGCGCCCGCCATAAGACGAGCAATTTATATATTGCCCGCTTCCCAGTACTTAAAAACATAAACACAGCGCAAACCAGACGAATCGCGTATAGTTAATTCAAAGCGAGCCGTTGAGTTATACGTAAGTTTAAGGAGAGAGAGAGTCTATTTTAAGATCGATCGGTTCGCGATTTAGTGATTATAATTGAAAATAATAATAAAAAAACTGTAAACGTTTTACGCGAATAGTGTTCGTAAAAAATATGTCGGCATATCTATATTAGGACCAAACCGGAATACTCACTCGAAATTGAAATTTCCAACACAAAATTTTTTCATTTAGCAATTTGTCGAGTACAGTACACCTAAAATTGTCAAATTCAGCACGTCTATCAGGTACCATATAGACAGACGGCTTCCTACCATTTTTTTTTTGTGGGAGCCGCATAATACAAGGTCTCTAGAAACACTGGCTTTTTTAAATTATAGCTTTGTTCCATCTGAGCTCGCAAACTGTCAGATGGACGTCAGACGAATGCGCATTACTTAATTTGTTAGACATAAAGGTGTTTATTGCAACGTATTTACTCAATGCGCAAGCCTCTGATGTCCATCTGACAGTTTGCGAGCGTGATGGAACAAACCTTATATCTATATGGTAGAAATGTAGCTGCAGGGGGTCCACCGGAACCAGCAAAGCTTTCAAGGTGGTCTATGAGAAAAAAAAGTTTGGGAGCCTCTGGTTAAAGCCTCGCATTCGCATAGGATGCGGTTTGCAGTCTCTGCTATTCTATTACACAGTCTGGATTGGGTATCTACGGTGTTGATTCCTATTTCCTGTAGGTGTCTTTTCAATGCAGAATGTCCTATTAGGAGACCTGCTACTTTAAGCAGATGATTCCTCGTAAGTTTTAGTAAATAGTTCTGCATTCTGCTTCTTTGATTGTCCCTTGATATATGGTCATTCCATGCGATTCCCTGGTTGTATTGTTCCAGTATTCTTAATCTCTGTTGAACATTGAGAACAACTTCTTCAGTACGTTTGTCGGCTATTAGCTTTTTGTAGGATGCTAATTACGGCTCTATCTAAGTTTTTCTCTTAATTGCATGCAGTTGGCAGCAAAATGTAGAAGCCGTGTTTGAAATCGTTCAAAGCAATTTTGGGCAGAGTAAACCCATTTTTTTCCCAACACGACATTTACGAAAATAACTTTTGAACTAACCATAGTTGCAAGGTGTACATACATTGAGATTACACCCATAACAATCCTTTGTTCAGCCATTAAAAAAGGCCATAAAATGGAAGAATTAAAAAAATAAACACTCTTGAAAAGCTAAAGCAGGTTTTTAAACGGAATTATTACGACAATTTGTCAATTGTACAATTACAAGAACCAAGTTACGAATCCCGTTTTCCGCTATATCTTATTCAACAAATAAATCACACGTAAGTTGAGTTTTTTTTTGTTGGTTTAACGTTTTTAAATTTTTATTTCTACCACACAGTTTATTTTTAAACATTTTTCTTCGACATTAAATATCATCGGAAAAAAAGAAGTCTTTTTTTGGGATGATATGCCCACGATTTCTTGGAAATGGTGTCTCTATGTAAGTGGCAGGATCATGAGGAATGTATGCGCGAGATCAAAGGCGGCCGGCATTACAGCGCGATCACCTAACGATCTACAGTTCGACCGCTACGACTTGCGACTCTTTTTCATTCGCCAAATGAATTTTAATCGATAAAAAAAACATCGTAGTCAGATATATTTACACATTATACAAAACATCCGTTGTCACATTGAATATAAACATATACATTATGTGTTCTATATATTCACTATACAATAAAATTGTCTATCGACCTGTGTATTTCATATAATATTTGTTTATCGTCGCCTGTTTAAAGTGTATTTGTCACTACAGAAATAACAGCGATATTACATTACCGGATTACATCGAAAATGAATTAGCGACTATTGACACAAACTTGTGTATATATCATTAAGGGATATATGGTGGCTCCGAGTAATATTAATTTTTTTTAATTGATTGATTCGACCGCCGGCATGTCGGCATCCTCTGTTATGCTTTCCGCGCGTGTTCGGCGGTTAGATGAAGTCGTCCTTATGTAAATATGTGCGGTTTATAATATTCTATTTGCGTATCGGTGACATATCGCCGGATATTTTCGCAAATTAAAATTTGTTTGGGGAAAGCGATCGTAAATTAGGAGCTCTTGAATAAAGGTGGATATTGCGTTACTGCTATCAGAGATTCTATAGGATAGTTTTTTGATTTCAAAGTAGAATTTCATCCCAGATATGCATGAATGAAGCTGATGTCAAGCCGTCGCTTTTTTGTTATTAAAACGAAAAGCCCAATCAACAAAATTGATTTCCTACGTTTTGGAATAAGTATTGACGTGGTTTTAAATATTTTTTTTTCACATTTTACCATGTTATATACAGTCGTGTAAAATCCTGCAAAAGCAATAGTTACAAAGATGACGGAGAACTAACTTTTCATATGTAAGTTGCAGAATAATGCCATAGCTTAAAAATATTCTGAAATTATGATAATACTTGGTCTTTCTATATATGTGAAATAAATTTTTGTAGAATGCCCAAACGTTGTGTGGATTACTGTTACAGAGGGTACCATAAATCCCTGCAAAAGTAAGCGTGCATATGTTTGTTCACTACATTTCCTCGAAAAGGATTTTGATAGAACGGGACAGATTGTGCGAATTAAAGACGGAGTTATTCCAACATTGAATTCGGACAAAGAAAATCTAAAAAAATATATTTTTATTTAGAATCACTTGATATTCCTGAAAACAAAGAGTAGAGGTAAATAAATTATGTATAACATACATATTTCTTTAAATTTTCTTCACTATTTCTTACGTAAATTACTGCCCATCAAAGGAAGTACGATATATCTGCCAATTCACCGAAAAACAAATTCGCAAAGTAATGGTCTTGACAGGAAACAAGATTCCACAAGAAGAAAACTTCCTAACGACTTCTGTTTATTTACTATCAAGTCATGTTCGCCAAAACATTTTTTCTATTTTATCCCATCATTTGTTAGATATGTCACCTCCGGAAGAAACCCATGTTTCAATTTTAAGTAAAACCATAATATCGTCTTATAGCAAAATTAGATTTCATAATTTAGCGAAGAAGTTTACAGAAAAAATACAAGGAAAACAAAGAGGAAGAAATTAAGTAAACTAATATTATTTAATCATCAATAAATTATACAACAACTACTGAAGTATATTATTTACATTTACTCCTACAGGCAACATACAATGTTGGATTGTTATGACAAGTCGTGAAGATCTCATGAGACTTGTATTAGATTTTTCCTATGTACTTTTATATGGCGCTGAGAGAAATTTTTTCTTTTCTCTCTTATTAAACCTGAGAACGGATGAAGTATATGTTACCAGTTCATCGTAAGTTTAAAAACTGTTTATAGGTCTAAGTTGTCCACAACTCTAATAAAAAAAAACAATGCCATATAAAATACATAGGATAAAATCTAACATATTATCATAACAAATTGCAAGTATTATGTATTATTAAAATTTATTGATATCCTTAACTTTATTTATTTGAATATCCGCCATTGTATCGACGTCATTGATGACGTTTGTGTTCCAATATGGCGCATTTCAATTGATGGCAGTTTTGAGTTCAATATCAGCACTCTATCATCTCTATGATTTAGAATTATCTTCATTGCAACAGAAAGAGTCGACTTCATTACCCAAGCCTTTCTATAGAACTTTGGGTTTATTCAAGATCCTATTAAGAGCGCGTCTAAACTAAATCTACCATGATATTTTCGCATAGAACCAAGTAAAACATCCTGCCTTCATTAATCCAACATACTTACGGCAACCCTTCGTGTATCCTCAATTTATATAATAATTATTATGCGGCAGTAGACAAGGGCTCGCTCCAATCTCTATGCGGGTCTCTTTAGACGATTTTCTGCAAGACTGGTTAAATATAACGCGTCTCCTATACTCGGGGACTGAACGGTTGCTTTTGCCCTTTGACGCCCGTCAAATAACACGTATCGAACACAGGAATAACATGGGGGATCTAACAAAAGCGGCTGTATTCACAGGAGAAGTCCCATGGTATGTATTTACAAAAGAACTACAGGGTTGCATTGTGTATTTCACCATAATTGTATGTTACACTACCGGTTATTGAAGTTAGAACAACTATTAGAATTTGAAAGAATCTAATTTTGTTTTTCAATATTCAATGTCTTTATTATTACGGTAGAAATTTCAACAAGAAAGTTGAAGGATAACGATAAAGTATTTAAAACGGAAATACTCATTAAAATAAATATCACCGAGACAAATTTCGTTTTACTATAATATAGCAGGTAATAAAATGCAGCACAAAAATGGTTTTCTTGTATCGTCAATTCGTATTCTGCCACCTAAGCAAATTTTACTTATTGTGACCCATTTTATTCTTAACTTGTCAACTAGCAAAAGATACATAACAACATTAAAAGCACTAATTAGGACATCAAAATACTACGGAACTCTGACGAAAGCTACAAACTCAAATTTCTAGAAAACCTGGAGATGGAGTAAAATAGTACACCCTCATTTTACATTTATTTCAGAAGGGAATGTCAGCCGTATAACTAAATCAAAGTTCAACGAGCCGTTTATTTGCCTCTTAAGCAGTTGTTCTTTGCGGTTTCAACGCGAGACTAAAGCTAAGAGGGATCCGTCTGCTATTCCTGTATTGTACCCCAGGGAGATCCAAACCCTCCCGAAAAAAAAAAAACACTGATATATAATGCTTAGGGTATTTTATAGCTATTTAGACGTTGATAGTGCACAGCTGTTCGGTAAAAAAAAAATATTATATCGGCTAAGAAGGGAGATCTGCTAATTAAAGTGGAGGATTTACTTTTTGGAATTTTCTACAATCCCCTATTGAACCAGTATGGGTATTATGTTCTTGTATATACCAATGTTTATCTTCATAGAAAACCAAACGATGATCTGCGGACAATAGCAAAGGTATATACCTTACTAATCCCTCTTTAAAATACCTCCTTACTATAGAAGCACCCCAGTTCTAATAGCATACACGTGATTCCCATGTTGTACTACGTTTTATAAAAATAGATGTTCAACCGCACAACGCGATCAACACGAAGCAGGTAGTCTTCTTGTATTTGCTGTGCGACAACCGGTAGCCGATGGTCGAGGAGGTCCCACGAAAGAGGAGATGAAACAAAGATGGATCTTTCGGCGCTCTGTATTTCCGTCGAGGATTTGAAAGGGACAAAGGGAAGCGTTGTTGTTCACGGAAGAATGGATCTGTAGTAGTTGAACGTTATTGATCTGTTACGGTTAAATGCGGCGATAATTGGTGGGTATGTGGAGGATTGTAAATGCTGTCCATCGGTAACAGTAAATACTATGAATGCTTGTTCATATCTACATACATAGTAGGTATATATAGGACACTATAATGCTGTTGTGAAGATGTTTACATTTGCAATAATCTATGGTTAGTGGGATTTTTCGTGGATTGTATTCGGTTTATTGAGTTTGGTGTAATAATAAAAACAAAAAAAAATATTATTAACGTACCTATAGTAAAAGTTTTAAATAAAAACATTTTCGGTCATATTAAGAATTAAAATAAAATTTGCAAAAGTATAAGGGACCTGTGATGTGTCGTTCGCCTATGCATTGAAAATGCTGGTCCTCATTTTGAACATTTTTCAAAGTATTAGTACACAGTACAAAATGTCTGCGTGTTTTACTTGTTTATTTAACGTTAATTATTATTAGTAATATTATTGATATCTTGTTCCAAGGCATATTTTTGTTTAATCATTAGTGTTCGTATTCGTTTACATACAGTGAGGACGCGTGGGTTGGAACAAATTCATTTAAAATTCAGGGGTTTGTTTTTTAGAAAAAACGCTGGGATAGGTCGATTTTTGTTTTTAGCAGGGTATTTTTTTACGGAAAATGTATATATACATTGTGGCCCAAAAACAAGTTACGACCACCAACTACATTTTTTCAAATGGAAACACGTATTTTTTTATATCGTTTTTGAATTTTGCATCGAATTCTAAGTATGTTTCGTGTACCATTTCCTATACCCAAACTCAACAGTTATCGAGAAATTCATGATTGAATTAATTAAGACCATATTTCTGGGGATTTTTTTTGTATCAAGCAAAATATTCGATTTTGTATTTTGAAATTCTGGTATTTTCGATAATTGACTTGTCACTTGTCAACGTGTGACAGTTCATGTAAGTAATTGGCAAGTGCAGTTATAAACTTTGAAAGAATGGCGCGTTTAACTGAGAAGCAACGAATAGAAATTTTGATGATGGTAGGATATGGCGACAGAACCCGAACACAAGCTCAAGTTTGCGAATTATTTAATAATAAATACCCGGAGAGGCCTATTACACGACCGGTGGTTAGTAAGATAGAAAGAAAGTTTAGAGACCTGGGTCATGTAAGAGATAATTATAAAACCAACCATCTTCCAGTTCCACAGGACACACAATTGAATATTTTGCTCGATTTAAAAGAAAATCCGCAAAAAGCAATTCGACAAGTAGCTGTAGACCAGTCAGTCTGTAAATCTTCTGTTCTAAAATACTTACACAAGCACAAATGGCACCCTTACAAAATACATTTAGTTTAGGAACTTATTGAAGATGATCTCAACCGCAGATTAGAATTTTGCAAAATAATGATGGGTAGGTGCAATGCCAACTCGCAATTTTTAAGTGAGATAGTTTTTACCGACGAAGCAACATTTTGTTTGAATGGTTCGATAAACACGCAAAATTGTCGCTATTGGGCACCAGAAAATCCACACTGGAGTATGGAAAGTCACACACAATTCCCTCAAAAAGTAAATGTGTGGGCCGGAATTACGGGTACCTCAATTATTGGACCGTTTTTTATTGAGGGAACACTTAATTCTGAAAATTATTTAAATCTACTGCAAAATTCTATAATACCAAGTTTAAATGCACTTTACCCGAATTGTGAGAACCCAAATATACCGGCAGATTCGATATGGTTCCAACAGGATGGAGCGCCCCCACACTATTCGCGAACAGTACGAGATTATCTACATAATATTTTCCCAAACAGATGGATCGGAAGGAGAGGTTATATCGAATGGCCGGCTAGGTCTCCAGACCTAACCCCATTACATTTTTATCTATGGGGTTATCTAAAATCCAAAGTATACCTCCATAAACCAGAAAATATCGAAGAACTGAAGAATAGAATTAGAGTCGAAATACAACAAATTCAGCCACAAACTTTAACTGAAGTGTTACAAGAAATTGAATATCGACTTGCCTATTGTCAGGAAGTTAATGGTCAACAATTTGAACATTTAATTTGATTTGTTCTGTTTTTGTTTTAAATAAATTTACAAAGAAACCTTTGAGTTTTAAATGATTTTTATAAATTGCCGCGTCCTCCCTGATTTTGAAAGAAATCCATCGTAAATTCCTCGATAATGAATTTAGGTATAGCACAAGAAAGATACTTGGAATTGGATGCAGAGTTCAAAAAAGAAATAAAAGAACAGGTATTTTCATTTAAAAAAAATTAGTTAGTAGTCATAACTTATTTTTGGCCGGCACTGTATACATGAATGTACCATGAAAAAAAAATCTCAGCCAGAAGTAAAAATCAACGTGTCCGAACGAATTTTAAATCAATTTGTTTCAACTCACGCGTCCTCACAAATTTCAAAAAAATCAATTGCAAATTTCTCGAGACCTGTTGGGTTTAGGTATAGGGCATGGTACATGAAACATTCTTAAAATTCAATGTAGAATTCAAAAGTGAAATAAAAAATAGGTGTTTTCGTTTGCGAAAATATAGTTCGTGGTTGTAACTTTTGTTTGCCACACTGTATACATGAATTTACCGTAAAAAAACTTGCAACCAAAAATAAAAATTGACATGCCAAGCGTTTTTCTAAAAAACAAACCCCTGAATTTTAAATGAATTTGTTCCAATCCACGCGTCCTCACTGTATATCATAGTGCATGTCGTTTAAACGTTGTTCTGTACATTGTTGTGCGTTTTGCGAGAAAGCAAATGTTTAAATTCTGTTTTATACAAAAAGATATTCGCAAATAAATTTTTATTAGCAAATTGAAGTTTCTTTTGGATCACTTCACCACCTTACGTTTATTAGAGTGCTTAGCGTATACATACTGTACGATATACATTTTCAGCCAAGCACCTTAATTACACTTACGTTATTCATTGTAAAAGCTACACCCAAAGGTGTACATCATCTCTTGGCAAGTGTCTTACACCACACGTTTTAAAGTGTAGGATTTATGTACCAAATCGTTTTGGTAAATTTTACCAAATTTCACAGTGTAAAGTTTACCAAAAATAGTGTGGATTTATATAGACCACTTTTAGTGTTAATCTCTACACGCAATTTTTTACTGTGTATGAATTCTGTGGAAATAATCCGAAAGGAAAAATAGTCTGCGCTAGCACACCCTGTACATAACGCCTTGCGTGTAATCCGAGTTCATATTAAAAACACGATTCACAGGACGATAATCAGTACGCCACAAAAAGAGCAGCAGGTCATTTTATTAATTAATGTAATTTTATCTCTCGGTTTGTACTTCACACGTGTTTCGAACTTGTTCTTGCTCAATGCCGATGAAGATCAAATGAAAAAAAAAAAAAAAAAGCCGGTAATGGACGAGGTAATTATCTATAGGCGGCTCACATAATAACAATAATAAATAAATAAGGTACAGGTTTGATAGATAATATAAGCGAAAAACAGCTGTATAATTTAGTAGTGCTATCGTCTTGAAAACATTAGCTTTTTCAATTATTGCATATGAAGGCGTATTATAAAGAAGTGAAGATCATGGCACAAACAAATGAAAAATCCTTACGATCATCGCCTACTCGACTGTACGCGTATATACAAAAGGACCTCATATCGTTTTTGCTTGTCGGAAGCGGATGAAAGGTTGCATTTTTGACGGGGAATGTACTACGACAGAGCGGCTGAATCGTTCGCGTTTTATCCTACGTAGGATATTTCGTCTGGTCTTTTTTCTCTCCTTCAACGCGGTCTCCTCGATACGGCAGATGATTAGTCGACGGATGATGAAACGAGAACCGCAGGTATTAGAGAGAGATAAACGCTTTCCGGAGGGTAATTATGAACTATTAAAGTTTTACACGTCTCGGAGAGCACGTCGGCCGACATCTACCTACCTGGGTTACGAACTGGTCTGGCGGTGTGTTCGCGCAGTTAAGGGGACTAATTTCGAATCTCTGAAAGGAGAAAAAGAGAATGAGGGGTAATTATTAAAATATCTCTTTTATGAATGTCGGCTGAGTTGATTCCCTCACTGGCGATAATTCTTCGAGATAGGTATAAACCAAAAACTAAAAAATTACCAGATTTCAATTTCCTCAAAAGATCAAATCAAATAAGTTAGCTATTTAAAATTTGGTACAACGTTAAAATATGATCCAAGAAATAAAAGTGTTTCCAATAAAAATTATTTACCTTGAAAGTATTCCTTAAAAGATGCTCTTGCATTTAGGCCTAGCAGTATTCTAACGGCTGATTTCTATAAGACAAAAATTTTATTGACATCACTGGAAGACCCCCAGAATAAAATAGCGTACCGCATAATAATAATATACATTTATTTTCAACACATATAAAGTACAACACATGATATGAAAAAGGTCAAACAAAATTAAATTAGTGGAAAAAAAAACACAATTCGATACAAAGAAATCAGGAGTTGAGAAATTCATCACAAGAATAACAGTTTAGATTTAGCAAATAAGCCCCATATATAGTTCTAACTGCTCTCTTTTGAAAAACAAACACACGTTGGGTATCAGAAGAGTTGCCCCAGTGAATAAGCCCATCACCCTAGAATAAAAATGGGAAAAATAAAAGGTTTTTGGTATGTGAGTACTACAAGAATTACGTAGGTTATATAAAGCATAGCATATGCCAGAAAGAGAGTTACAAATACAATCAACATGAGAAAGCCAACTGAAATTTTCATCAAAAGTCACTCCTAAAAAAACTTTAACTGAAGGTACAAACGTCAAAAAATTATTATTTAAAAACAAAGCGTTTAGTCTATGTTTACTACTATTTTTAAATAAAATACAATTGGTTTTGTTTGCGTTTAGGATAAGTTTGTTTAACGACATCCACCTCTGTATAGTCATAAAAGTTGAACTTGCCAAATCCAATAAATTACTTAAGCTTAGGTGAGAAAGGACGAAATTAATAGCATCCGCATAGATCGATAATCTAATGGATGGTGAAAGACAATGAGGAAAGTCATTTATATAAATTACTGACACTATATGTGCACGATAAACAGACCAAACTACGAAATGATCTGTAACAGTATCCAAGACTTTAAGACCGTAACATACACTGCTAAGCCCATTACAGAGTTGTTAGATGTATTCAGTCCACCTTAGCTTGTCTTCCATGTACTATAAACCAAGCACTTTGCATTGTTTTTCAAATTTTAGTGCTTCATCATCTAATCGGATATTTACTGGAGTTACAATATTTTCATGCATTTTGAAGAGTAGACATTTTGTGTCCTTAGAATTTAGTATGTATGAAATTATTGTTCTGAAATCATCGTTTTAGATTTTGCAGCATTACTGTACCCGTTTGCTGCAGAGATACAAAATCTTTATCTTTAAGTAAAACGTGAGTATCATCTACAAAGCTAACTATATTTTTTGGTTTTCGTCGGTCTTAACAGTGAAGATATCGCTCCTGTAAATTACGAACAATAACGGACCGAGAACACTACCCTGTGGTACACCTATATTTGTCAATCATTGTATCAGAGCTTATCACCGTATTTAGTTGATATTTTAATAATTTGCTGCCGCTCGGATTTCGTAGTTCAAATCCTGCTCGAATCGCAATTATAAATTTGTTCATGAGTATATGATAATTACCATTTTCAATAAACTCATTCAACTCTGTTTTAATGTTATCGCAAATGCTCAACTGACCCCTGCCGTTTTTTCCAGTGATCCAGCCACCCTGCACTAGCCGTAATTTCTTCCTGGTTCGGCAGTCTTAATACTCTAGCAAACTGCAGAGGTTTAGTAGTAGCAAAATTACACCAGACAATGGGAAGGATACTTTTATTTCTTTATTGCGTAAACCATAAAAAAAGTTATTCGCCAATACTTTCAAACTCACTTTTTCCATTGTTTTTCTACCACTAGAAGAATAAGATGCTTGTTTGCTATATTACGCTTCCAATCTCCCTTAGTTACTGTTCCTACATTGTAGATGGCGGCGTTTATAGATTCACCCACATCAAGTTTTTTAAAAGCTTCAAGTTTAGTATGCATATCTACAACAATATTTTTTTCTTTTTGACAAGGCATGGTACTTATTAAAGCACGTGTCGACTGAATACATTTGCTAAAACTGGTATAAACCTGTCGAACTGCAGAAATTAAAAAAAAAATGCTTCGTTGACTAGTTTAGTGACTCAACGCGGATAAAGCGGACACTTTTTCGTTAGCAGCTCTGATAAAGCGTAAACTTCTACTGTACTTAATCAACAGCAACTCCATATTGGTATACATACTTTAAATTTTAAATATTAAATTTATGTAACAAGCAAAAGAATGTATGTACATGTTTATAATCTATACCGCACAGACCCATCACAGGTTTTGTTTGATGAAATTCCGTACAAACCATTCAACAACGTACATACGTATAATAAACATCTTCTTTATCTAAATTACACCGACAGCAGATAAATTATAATCTCTTATTATTTGTGTTTTACACGTTCAGTATTCAGTATTTCTATTTCCGCTAGGACGTGTTACGTATACGACCTCATGCACCATAAAGATTACTATACTGTCATAGAGGTATTAATACCATCCAGCTAAACGATTTTTTTCGTTTTCGAGAACTTTATCAAAACAAATATTTTTCGAAATTATCAACGCGAGAGTACTATAAACATTGTCGCAACTTCGGTTGGTAAACCTGGCGATTATGGAGATGAATTTATTGCCGTGTTACTTTGTTGGAAACGAATGGCTTTATTGTTTTCTCTGCGTTAGTACAACTGTGATGTATTACAAATTGTTGGGTTGAATGATTTAATAAAATACGCATGTTGGTTTTAGTGGACTGTAATTTGTCATAATGAGGCTCTCTCGAACATTCTAATACACAATACAACGTATTTTAGCGCAGTGGCGACATCTGGCGGCAACTGTTGACATTTAGATCTATAGAAATCTACCACAAATAATCAATGTCTGTAGCGTATGCAACTTAATATACACTTCGGCATATATTACTGATTCTTAGGCAACCATTTATACAGCAAGATGTTCTTAAACTTGTTATGTATATATTTTATGTATGATTTTGATCACTAAAACTTACAGCAAGCATTAATTATACTAAAATAAAACAAATTGATATATCGTATACATCATTTATTTACTTTTTTCCTCAAATTTTAATCATACACATCAGTTTCTACATAATTTCTATATGTTATTGCCAAGAATTGAGGCACCGAAAATGTTAGCTTGTTGAATGATTATCTTTAAAACTGATTTAAGTCGACTTTCTCTCTAAATAGAGAAAACTCGATTATTATTTTCGCTTCTAGAGCAAAAAAAACTATTTAGTTTTTTTTATATATATATAGTATCCTTTTTTAAATCTATATAAACCATTAATTTTACGTGCAAATGGTTTGATTATATAATTTTAATTCCTTAAATGATTTTTAATCGCATTCACCCTATCCTATTCGAAAGATGCAACCTAAACTGCACTAGTTAGCTGCTTTTGATCATCAAAGTTCCTAAATTATAGAAATTAGTACCATTATATTTATTCGACTGACGCACCAACATCACCATCCTTAATTCTCCATGTTTTTAAATCATTCACTTGTCTTTCAGAATAAAATGAAGAGTCTGTATGCTTATTTTGATTAATATAGGAGATATTCTTTGGATAAGTACAAGATGATTGCTTTTTATTCGTACTTATGTTTGCTATAGCTGCATATATTCGATAAATTAAATTTTTGACCACCACTATTGTTTGAACGACACAGCGTTATAGTCAGAGCTGCGACTTTTCATTGGGAAAGCAGTGTCGCCGGGTTCGTAAGAACAAGTGGGCATCGGAGTAGTTTTTAAATTGTAAAAGCTGCACTGTGTTTTTTACCACCAGTGTTTTTATTATTACAATTTTATTATATTTGATTAAACGTTATAATTTTTTTAATTAGCATTATTATTCATTATTATATATTACAACGAGACGCCTCTGGTACGCCGATGAAAACTCGCAGCTCCGTTATAATATATTTATTATAATTTAATATTATGATTATAAGGTTCGATATACGGGGTTTGATCAAAAGATACGCAGAATTTTTAAATTTTTTGGGCAATACAAATCTAAACTTTACATTTCGGTTTTGTTTTAGTACGCCCGCGTTTAAAATATCTGAGCAGCATCTAATATATCTGCAAAAAATTATTGGCATGCCTATGTTATCACGTCAATTTTTTTTTTTTTTTTTTCATTGAATGCGTTGTAGATTACCTTTTTTTCTGAATAAAAGCTTACAATATTAAATATCCCTATGTATATACAACATCAAAACATTTCGAGTGAAACAAAAAAGTTGAAAAACAACACTTTACTAAAATCTAAATTGTACTATATTTTTTTAATTTAAAAAAGACTCAATCGCTCTCAATTAATTCTATCACATATTAAGTACGCTTAGACTAAATAAAGAAACAGAAGAGAAATATTGTACATAAATATTAAGGAAAGGAAGTCTAGAAAAGTCATTCCTAGAAATCGTATAAAAATTCTTTGTGGTGTAATATTAAAAAACAAAAAAAAAATCTAATTTATTAGTTAGCATTATTTCGTCTTGGCTTCCTGCTGTTTCAGCTTCTCCGACCAGAGCTTCCGATTGATTCTCTCCCCGACGAAATACAGGATAATCGACAGCACCAGGAGATTTATAAAGAATACGCAGCGACCGGCGAAATCCAGCAGTTCCAGAATCGGATACACCCAAATGCCCGTCTTGTAGAATATCACGTGGATCCAGACCAGATAGCATATCATGAATAGCGATAATATGGATATGCCGACGATCCTAGACGGGTATTTCCTGAAGGAGATGTACATCTCCAGGAACATGAAGACCATTATGTTGGTGTGCATGACGTGATTCAGCCACAACGGGAAGAAGGCGTCTATCGCTTTGGGGAACACCAATTCTCTGTCTACTAGATATAACGCCCAGAAAGTTAGGCCTACGAACATGGAAATTGGAAAGGCGAGGCATGGGAACACCTTCAACGTAAAAGCAAAATAACGTTTCTCTGATTAAAATAATAATAATGATAATAATTTACCAAGTCTTTTAGTTTCCTTAACGGCGTTTCTTTCGCTGTGGACGAATTACCTATGATCTCGTTTAAGAAGGCTATCGTAAAGAAAGATGCTTGCAGCAACTGAAAAAAGAAACACAGATGCAGTGGCGGCTCATGACGTTTTGTTCAAGGGAGGCTACTGTAGCCTAAGTAACCCTTCTCGGTCAATAAATTATATTTTTATAGTTATTATTGTAACATTGTAAGTGTAGAATAAAAATTGAAAAAAAAAATAGATTAAAATAAAATATAAATTATTGTCTAGCAAGAACCACGTAGAGGAGAGTGAAATCTTGCCTGGATAGGAACTGGATGAGGTGATAGGTAAAAACATAATAAAAACGTAAAAATAAACTCTTGATAAACGTAATAATAAACCAAAAATAAACTCTAAAAACAATATAATAAAAATCCAAAAGAAAAAGTCAAAAAATCCCTTACCACAAAAATTAAAGATACAAATCTAAATACGTATTTCGGCAACTAAGTTGCCATCTTCAGAAGATTCACTGAAGATGGCAACTTAGTTGGCCCAGGTTAGCTGGGAGCCGCATGAGCAGTTGCGTAGCAACGTTTTACGACCGATAACATGCCGATCGGGTAGGATCTCACCGCGGCGGCAAGCCTCCAACCATAAGTATTCGCCGTATAAAATGCACGTGCACTTACGGAGACGCATTGCTTTCAGGCATGGCATTAATCACCGGCGCGGAGCCAAATCTGTGGCTAGCCTCCTCGCTTGCTATTATAGTGCGTACAGTAAAATTATTATTGGAAATTTATTTGCATTTTTAAATTAAGTAGGTAATGAATAAATATACTATTGATTATATTTTTTTTTGCAAAATTGCTTTATTTTAGTATATAACCGATGCTTAAACATTATTTTAATACATAACAAACGCTACTTATTTCATTAAAAATAATAGGGGAGGCTTAGCCTCTGCAGCCTCCCCTGCCTCATTGTAAGCTAGAATGTGACAACAGAAACAACAATAAATGAAGTTATTCTCGAGGTTGCCTTCATTCCTTCGTGCACGCTTCATATATTCTCTGCTGCTTGAAACCCTTAAGCTTTGCATTCACATGGCATTTTTTTGATGCACCAGAAGTGATATTTACATATTTTGTGCATACGCTCTTGTAGAGTTTTTCGTCTAAATTTCTTAGGGCTATACAGCAATGCTTTTATTTTAGATACGATGCAAACAATAGAATGTAACTTCAAACTTTAAAAAGAAAAACGTAAAAACAACTAAAACATGTGATAAATAATTGTAAAAAGTTTCTGGAACAACACTTAAAACGCTAATAATTAAAGCTAGGATTCGGCAACAAAGAGATCTTAAATGGAGAAAAAATGAAATTTTCTCAAAGCAACGTGAAAGATTTAGTCGATTCATGTAGATGTAGGAGCACTCACGACGAATTCAGTTCATCATTGGGATAATGAAACAAATACATTGCTAATATTATGATATATGCTTATCATACGAACGATTCACCATGAATGATTGTGAAGGCATCGTTCCCAACACTAATTCAAAACTCCTTAGAAAGAAATAGCGAGGGGATTATTTACCGAGTTGGTTATTTATGTCAGATTTCACTGTAGATTAAACATGACTTGTCTTATTCTAATTACAGCAATTAACATGAATTTATGATCAATTAATTCAGTTGTTTTTCTTTCCTCATCTCTCTTTTGTTCGAATTCCTTAGATATTTTTAATGCTTGTTCAAAATACATGTAAAATAAAGATATATGAACAGCAAACTAATTGCTATTACATTACATGTGTTTATGTACAATTGGAATTGCACAACTTCGCCGATGTAAGAAAAAAATATATACGGAATTATTCACGCTATTGCAATGTTACAAACGTTTCCCATTTCCGTCAGGTATAATTGACATAGTGATTAGTATTCAACGCGTCATTATATATTTATATCTACTCCACAAATGACATGCATATACATATTTGCTTCATGTCTGCAGCAATTAAAGCACAAAAAAAAACTAAGTATAAAAAAACCAACAGTGTTGATCGTTTTAAAAATCTATTAACGTTAAACAATTATTGTCATCACTCTATTCTTTAAAAGCATCGATAAATGGAATGTAGAATGTATAATTATTCAACACGTAAAGTTGGTGAACCACCTTTGCTTTTGCACTATTTAAAATTTTAAATTAAACGGATTCTCACTTCAAGTATTTAATAATAAAAAGAAAATATATGCTGATTTTAGAAATTAGTTACTTTAAGGGTTGGTATTCATTGCTTTTTATAAAAAGTACAGACAGCCTCGTTTTTGATTTATAAATGATTATTAATTAACTTAAACGATTTTGGAATTGGACTATAAATTTAACAATTAATCTATACGTGCTTCAATCACAAATATTTTAAAGTATAAACTGTAAATTTTCAAGATTTGAATACACACAAATACCTTTAGTGAAAGGTATTTAAATAGGAACATTTACTTATTTATAAATTATTTTTATTCGTAAATTTATTCAAATAAATGTTTGTTAATTATCAAATCTGATAAGTAGCATTATTACATGTCACAGTTGGTTACATAATGTAAATAAGCAACTTTCAAATTCATTATGAGATCCTATTATAAACAAATTTACATTTTATGAGTAATAAGAACATACAAGCTAACCTCTGCTCCCACATTCAATTCTAATAAGATACCGAACTCTCATGCATGGAGAGTTTTCAGGTAACATTCGATAATTCCATACAATTATCTTCTTTATGTATTTTATGGCACGATAATTAAAAAAATAAAAGATCTTGTTTAGAATACACTTTACTTTTTATAAATTATTTAAAATTTTCAGTTGTCATTCAGTTGCCGTCAAAGGAAATGTTCCAGATTATTTTTAAATTTTGAATTATTTTACGATTATTAATTATAAATATGCTAATTATAAAATTAGATTTATCATAAAAATGATTATATAATTCTGAAAAATTTGTCTATACAAATTGGTGATTAATATAAGAATGCGTGCTCGGTAAAGCAAAAAGGAAATTAGCATATTATCTCACTTATAGGTAAGTATGAAAAACAGCACAAAAAAGTAACATTTTTACAAGATTAATTAGATGGTACATAATTAAACTTTTATACATTAATTTTCGTATTTCTACACAAGATTTATGTAGCTATTTTGTCCATAATGTATGATAAATTACTGCAGGCTGTTCATAGTACACTGATTTCTGTTCTCCTTTTTTTTTAAGTAATTAATCTAACAATAAAAACTGCACTACTACTCTTAAATTTAATTCTTTAGTAGGCAATTAATTTAATCTATAAAACAACACATGCTCTTACATAATACTTTGCATAAATGTATCAATTTCACTGCATTTAAGCATCAAAATGTCAGTGATTCGATCTCTACTACTGCAGCATTTCTACACTTTTTGCTTACAGCAATCAAGACGATCGTTATTTAATGTTTATTTCATAATTATTCATTAGATCATTAGCTTGAGTTATTCCTGTCAGGTTTTATGTTATTTCCTACTTTGGCAAGCGGTGAAAGTTAATAAATACAGTAAATAAAGCTTGAATATATGTTATAGGATAATTACGGTACTACATACTGATAGTTTATGTAACAATTAACAACGGAATACTCATCCTATTACAACCAAAACAAATTTTGAGGTTATGCACAGTTTCCTTGACATATAAAGGCGTGTGACAAACAAAAAAATCTGTACTAACCGCATCCCAGTAAGTAAGAAACTTCAATTTATTCGTCCTGCCGTATGTGATTCCCATGGGATGGACGGACGGCGGTATTTTAACGTAATTCCAATCATAGTAACAAGCGTACCAGAAATGAGTCGCCACCCCTAAGTACAACACGCTCTTCGTCGTTGACATGTCCCCGGCTACTGTCACTCTTTCACTGACGATTCTGTCGACGGATTTTCATGTATTCGTCGTCGCCTTGGTAAACAGAAAACGGCAACTGTCGGACTTTGGACTGGCGACTCGGCTTTATCGCGACGGCAAAACATGCCGTCCCTGGGAGTACGCGCGAACAGACAACGCCGATGATGGGACAGGTTTATCGGTTGGTTTATTTTTTTTGCGCGGTGTTTTGAGCGCGAACGAGGATACTGCGGTGGTGGCGGAAATGCCCGATGCTTCACGATGATGGGCGTTCGAGAGAAAATTTGACGGGCATTTTACGAAGAATAGTTTTTTGTAACTATTATTTTTTGCATTTTGTCAAACACAATTTAATATAATCTAAGCTATTATAATAGATTCAATTTTATGCGTCTCAAACGAAAATCCAAACAAAAATAATTAAGATAGTATACCTAATAGGAAGTTGGCAGCAGTGCAATTTCGAACAATTCTTGACAGTTTTAAATTTAACAGTTTAATAACAGAAATGTGTAGTGCCCACAAAATATTTAATGTTTATACTACTTAATTCGTGTATGAAAACGATTGTTCTAAATTGTTCTAGAACGCTGAGAAACTTCTGGCGCATTTAAATATGTTCTTTAGCTGTAATCAACATATAATGAAAAGGTAAGTGGTATTACTTTTTAGGTTAATTAATGTTGATACATTCTTAACAAATAATACTCCTCTATTATCAATTAACGAGTTTCGAAGGCGTTTCTTATTCGAGAATAGGAAACTCATCATATTTAATACCAAATTTAGCAATAAAAATGTTAAGGAAGTAAAATTCTAGGTAAAATATTCTTGTAAATAGTGGATTTTTTCATAATACAGATAAGTATTAATAATAAATAGGTATATCAGCGTTATCGAAAACTAAAAGTGCACATACAGGATCAGCTGATGTATGTGTGAGCCATTTTTGTACTAACCAACCACAAACTGCTTTTTAGCACCAGTTTTAAAAATATTTATTTGGAGATATAATGTAAATAAGAGATAATTAAAAATACTCATGCTGTTACAAAACCACATAAAATTGCGGTATTTTATTCGTTAAAAACGATAATATAGCAACATAATAATTATAAAACCAAATACCGGATTAGTTCTACAATGTAAAATCGACTTTATTTGTTAGGACAAACCGTATTAATACTATTAATTCACAAATCACTGTCAGGAATATTCGCTGTATAATATCAAGGTCTATTTTGGCGATATCTATTCGGCCTAGGAGAAGTGGGATATGTCAGTTTGACATCCTGACAATGAAATATCGATCCCTTTCAGTAAATAATAATTAGATAAGAGGTGGTTAGACATATAGGCGAGGTAATGCAACCATGAATTTCATATCACAAATGTGTCGCGCATCGCTTATCATGATGGCACTTGAATTAGTTTTATTGAATAAGTGCTGGGCAATAATTTTAAAGAGAAGAGAGTAACATTTTAATAATGTAGATTATATTATGCAAAGAACATCTGCGTCAAATAATAATTTTGACAGTAGTAAATATTTGGTTTTTTTTTAAGTGTTGGCCGACCTGGTGTTAAGGAGTTTATTTCGTTTTTAAATTCAATTTAACTTAATGCATGTCCGATTAATAAATAAACTTGTACTTACCATATTCCATAGCGTTAAATATTTTAAACGCCCGCTGAAGAACTTAAAATCGTTTTCCGATGAAAATTTCGACAAGGAACTGAGATCCACGTAAACTTGATCGTACCACAACGAGAAAATGTAATAAAACATAACCGCACCGTAATAAACGAACGAATAACGTGCCATTGTTACACGTATCACAATTGCTTTTTTTTTATTATTTTAATAAATTCCGATGGTATGCCCCGAAGTAAATAAAAATTTGAAAGTTTTACCCCTTGGGTCACATATAAAAACACAACCTTAACATTACTATAAAGTCATTTATGATGACTGCAGTCTACGAGATGCGACGAATTAACTAAGGAGCAGTCGTTGGCGTACTACATTTGTCAATGATTGCTGTGTATCACGAAAATTAACGAACTCCTGACGTATAGTAGATAAATGGGTACATAAATTCAGCGTTGTTATAAAAAATTTGCGGTATAAGCTCGGTGAGGTCAAAGATTGTTTTGAATTGAATTAGAATTGTCACTGCACCAACATTTTGCGCAAGTATTTAAACTTCACGCTGGGCGGGTACGCGAGAAGAAATAAGTAAAAATATGTAATAAAAGTAATCATGTGAAAGTAACTGGAGATGTACTTTCTCTCTTCCTATGTTTAGATAACATCAATTGGTGAGTTCTATTATAGGTGAAGTATAAATAGAAACATTGTGTGTACCTATTTTATCGCTCAAAATAATCGACCTTAATGCTGCTTTAGTATTTATGAAATTAAATAAAACCTAATTCTGTTTTGAAGAGCATTGTACGTACATCTTAATATTAATTGTATTAAAATAGATACACCCGGTTTTTAATTCTTTAACGCAAATGATTAAGAAATATATCAGTAATATTATGTATGGTTCAAACCACAAAAATACTTGATGTCCCTCGACCATTATTTAAACAATTATATCCATTATATATATTTCACAAAATAACGCACTTTACCTCCCTGAATAAAAAAAACATATCACCGGGACTGCCATCTCTTGAGTAAGTGCCAAAGGTTTCGCACGCGTTGATCTAAGGTTCCAACTTCACACAGGCCGAGTATTTTAATGAAGTGGTTGAGTAGTACAGCTTTTGCAAAAACTAATAGGTTGTTTGCAATTTGCTTGAAATGTCTACGATGTACGAATTTAGACCGAGCTTCTCCTGGGTTGGGTTTCGTTTTTGACGGTTTTTTTGCTTACAAGACAAATTATTTAATATAAATAGCAGCGGGTGAAACACCATTTGATCTTTTATTCTTTATGAATTAACTACACGACAAAAGCTACCCTCAAATGAAATTACCGACATTCGCGATCTACAATAGTTAAGCAATGAAGGCGGGTACCATTGGGTGAATGACAGATGGCGCAAATTATTTTACGTTGGCGCCGCGTGCCACCTATCAATGAAACAACGCTACCCGAAACTCATTGGCTAACGATTAATAATATATAAACAAGGCCTGTGCTTATTAAGTTAATAAAAGTTTTAATACGTAATTTATGTGGTGATAAAAAGTGATGCAAATATCAACACAAAGGCAAAAATTGTCTATGGGTAATAATATTTTACGCCAACTTTGTTAATCATGCAGCGCCATCTACATATTATTACCCTAAATTCATATGTTTCCCTACCTATTACTAGATACTCCTGAACTACTGCTTTAGCGAATATGTCAGTACAGAAATAAAACGAAATAAAAAAATTATCAAACTATTTAAAATTACAAACAAAGTATCTATACTTGCATCTGTTATTGTTAAGCTGGTATTAATGAAATATGAACCTAAATTTTGAATATATATGCAATCAACTATACTCATATGTATTATGGGTTGCTCTTCTATTAAACTAGAAGCTATTTTTAAATTTTAAACAAATTGTTATAGGAAACCATATCATTCTTGATCCCTAGAAGTACTTGAACAAATACTTCGCATTTTAGCGTTTCATTTTTTAAATAAAAACAATGAAAGACCTGACAATACAAAGTTCTAGATACTATGTTTGTCTTAAGCCTTATCATTTTTATTTTGTTATTCTAGACGACGATGCAATAATATTAAGACACCAGTTCTTGGTAGAAATACCGCAACGTCACATTCCTAAATCCACACGGAGTGTTCTACTTTTTCCTACTATCCATCAACCCTCAACCCATCATCACATTTCAATCTACAAGACCTGCAGTGTTCACATGCGTTTGTGTTGGAAGCGATAAACGATAGAAAGAAAGTGGTAAGCCAATACGTTATATTAACAATTTTGCAGTGTTTCATTTTTTACAGTATAAGCAGATATAGGTACGCATTGTATCAACTGTCAACTAATTATTGATTCTTCCTGCATATTATTGTGCATTTAATATGTCAGTGTCAGTATACAGTTAGCCTTGCGTATATAGTAACTAAATGGGAAATAAAATGCATTTCCGATCCATAATAGAAAGGAATATTTGCATTGTGGTATAGTTAAAAAAATGGCATATAAATTACCTATATATAATAGATAATAGATATTTGTGTATCCATTATATCGGTATGCCTATACTTAAATAGATAGTACTAAATACAAGTTATAGAGTCAACAATGCATGTTGTTTTCAATTGCTTTGTTACTCTTGAATGCTCGACTTTCTACTACTAGAATCCTACGGTTGTAAATCACAGCAAATTCTCTCCATTCTCCTATTTGATAACTGTCACCGTGAAATAAAACTTGCTTAGGAAGTTGTTTACGTTTTAAGGCGATTTAGCGAAAGTTCTGTTAACGTTTAAAAGAAGTATGGAAGAATAAATAAGATGAAAAAAAGATATCTACAAGGATGTTGTTCATTTTAATTTTCTAGTTAGACATCCAACTAGATAATGATGGAGTAGTTTTATATAGCTGTACGCAATCTTTAGCAATCTTTTTGATAATTGAGGCGATATGTCGTATCTCAAATAGGTGATAACCACCCAATTTTATTGGTGTATAGTAGTCTACGTATTACTGTATCAACGCCAAACAATTTTCTGTGTGTCTTTTTTGTAATAAAGTGCTGTAAGAGAAAATCTACTTGCTGAGTAACAAATAGTTACATATGCTTAATATCTAAGACTCGAAAAAAAAAAAAATCTGTATAAATACAATATAGATCAACGGGTTAAGAATATAACAAATTATTGTGCTCTATTCTGAAAATGGCGGATTCTGCAGGAAGATTCGGACCAGAGGATCTCAAAAGAACTGTGAGGGTAAGTATTTTGTGTAACTAGTATACTACAGCAACATTTTGTGTTTAAGGATGGCTCTTTACCTCTTTAGTTTTTTATTTATTTTTGAGTAGCTGTTCTGTATTTGTGAGCTCAATATTTCAGTACTTATTGATGACTTTATCATCAGAAAGTATGGGAACTGAAAAGCGTAATAAATAATATTTTTAATTTTACTGCAAAGGGCTATTGTGTATGAAAAATTCTGCTTTTCACTAAACGTTTAGAAAATTTTAACGCAGTTTTGCTACTAAAAGTGTGAAAAAAATGGAAACGTAATTCTATTTGAAGCAAATAAGCAAAGTAATTTTTTCAAATAACTTTTTTGAATATCATGTCCAATCGGCTTAAAATAAAAAAACCAAAAACGTTCAAAAATTTAACCATTAAACACGTGTCGAATAATAACAACCATTTGCTGATTATTAGAGGTTGTCTGTAGTTTCATCGGCCACCAAAGCAATGAAATTCGCAGATTTAATCTCTTTTAATATTTCCTGCTTGTAAATTTGCAACATTGCATCTAGCAATTTATGCTAATATTGTCAACATATTTTCCATAAATTTGTAATATCCTCGAAAATACTGAAAATAAGTGTTACGTTATTGGTACAATTTTAAAGGTAATTTTACCAGGAATTTGCTGCTGAAATTGAAAAATATAAGTTCCATTTAAAAAAATCAAAAGGAACGCGTTTGAATTTCGATAAATGTGCTATGACATATTTAACACCCTGTATATATTTTGACGTTGCCCCATCTTGAAACATATAAATCGTTAGCCGCCAAATTGACAAAATTTGCAATTTAGCCTAAACCAATTGTCAGAATTGCACATAACTATATATCACTGTAAAGGTGTTTTAGGTGGCTATCGAAATAATAACTAAAAAATATAGCAATCCATTTAAAATAAAAAAGCACTTACAAAACGTGTATGAATTCCCTTTTAGAAGGATTCCCTTCTTAGTCCATACAAAAAAATATTTCGTATTTTCTTTTTAACAGTAAAATATTTCACTCTTAGCTTGTGAAAATTATAATATTTACCTGTATTCTGTAACGCAGCGTAAAAAAAAACTGGCTCCCCACTCTCACAGCCACGAAAAGAAACGCGTAGGCTTCAATAAAACACATACGTCGCTTCGATAAACATCGGTTAGCGCAGCAAGTGCAACATAGTCAAACATATTCGCGTTACTTACAGGCCTGGTGCATACGGCCACCTGTGATTCATCCAGGTGTTCTCTCAGACCGTGCTACAACACAACAACCAGAACAGAACCGTGAGGCAGTGATACAATGTTAAGCATGTGAGGCACATGTGCTTCGTGTTCAAAATTCCGTCCATAGTACTTTCACATATCAGTGCTTCTTTTTCTAGTTTTGTTAAACTGTGATAAATAAGGTGAATGTCTAATCGGATTAATAACAGCCAAGTTCCAAATTGCACAAGCGGCGATTAAATTCGATCAAGCGGTTTGTTAAAGCAGAAGGTGTGTATGTCATTTTTCTTTTTCTTTTGCATTTAACTTTACAAACACCAAGGACGTTTGTTGGCCTTTCATATATAGCGATTGATTTTGTTGCTTTATCTGCTTGTATTTATCGTATCACCTGCGATTAAGAAGAGAACATACAAAGATGGATCGATATTATAACCTATAAAATACATATGTAGTATCTGTGTATAGAACTGGCTAGCTTTTATTATGCGTGCATTTTATACCGGCGGTAATAAAGTAATAGCAAATGATGAGTCATTCGAATAGGAAGTGCTTTACACTTTCGGAATACCAAATAATAATTATATCCAGTTGCCATTTACGTAATAATTACAACGTAATTACGAATACAATAATAGGATCTGCAGGAAGCTCTTTTAACACCTTTTGTTCGTTTCCAAATCAGGTTGGAATAATTAGGAATATACAATTTCTGTTGCGTAATCTCTGATATAGAAGAGCAGCTGTGTTACCTGTTATAAATATGCACCACATCCACGTTTATTGTGGTTTACGATTGGTCTATAGCGGCGTTCATCTGTTTCATTAAACTCTCTTCCACTTTTATCTTGAACACCTGCGCAAGAGAGTAACTAGAGTTGACGACATGTGTTTTAGCAAAAGACCCAGCAAGCTGGTTAAATAACGTTCCTACAACGTAAATTTATCAATTATTGCGTGAGAATGTTGATATTTATTTCAAGATCCGATAATTTAAATTATGTGGTTTAACGAGATGATTTATCTATACTGTAATCGCTGAGCGCATTTCATCCGATTCGTCGGCATGGGAAAGTAGTACTTCAATCAACGTGTTGTAAATCTTTTAAGAATCAAATTAGTTTGTTTTGACATATAGGGTGCAGCAATTCGGGCCTCATTTTTAATATTTTTGGTATGTAATCTTATACCTAATGTTAATTTTGCACCTTTATAGAAAATATATCCCAATTTATTGAGGTTTCATAAAAAAATATGACGAAAAGCTAAATTTGTTTTTAAATGAGCCATTCTGTATATTTCTATATTGTTAAAATTTCCTAACCATATTCCACGCATCCACAGATTATGAAGGTAATCTGTTTCGTGATTTTCGGATTATGACTGTTTCCGTGTAAAAAATAAAACAAGTGGGTACACTTCTACGTTCAAATCCTTTCAAATTTAGCAATAAAATCTGTTGTGTGAGTTCGTTGAGATTGGATGAGTCAATAGGTCTTAGACCTTTCTTCGATCAAAATATGAAACTTCAAAACTCAATGTAAATGTCAGTATTCACTTTTATTTAACTGAAAATTCTTTATTCAATTCTTGACTGCTAAATTATCCACAGGTGTTTTAAAAATGCTGTTCTTTATGTAAGGCCATAAAAAAAACAGTCAGATTGTGTGAAATAACATGAACGTGAAGGCCAGGGAATTTCTGTGTTTCGACTAATTATTCGATAGTTATAAAATTGTCTCATATCTAACGGTTGTTGAATTATTTCATGTGGGTTTACATGGCTCTAACTGCTTATATTTTGGGAATTCAGAAATCCTAATAGGTGAAACCATGCTTCATCAGCCCAAATTTATGTACGGTTGGAGGATTGACCTGTTGATTCACTTGCCTAATAGATGTTTTCGGTGCATCATTTATTATATGTTGAGTTTTGGCAACAACTTCTTCAGAAGGTTTTTTCGGTGCTTCAATACCAGGTTTTCGTAGGATGCTACCAGCTTCACAAAATAAACTTAGGGCTCAATCTAAAGTTTCTTTTTTAAACTTCATATTGTCAATTTTGGAAACTGTGCTTGAAATTCTTCTTGGCAATTTTGGACAGGATAAATCCATTTTCTGTTACGAAAGTAGCTTTCAACTTAGAAAGCTGCAAAAATTAAATCTTTGTCAAACCGAAAGAAAACCGTTTCTTAGCAGTTTTTCTAAAAAATTGTAACATCGCATATACATACGTGAGACAAAATGTGTCTTCTCAAAATTTAGAGATCCTTATCAAATAGCACAACATGATGTTGCTATTTAAAAGGTTTAAGTTCTTTTCTTTTGAAACTGAATTTAATTATAAAAAAAGAGACTTTTTTCCAGAAATGATTCATAATAAAGAAAATAATAAAAAGAGTTGTAATTTTAAAGATAATATATATATAATATCAGCAAATTTTAATTATTGGTATGTTTGAGATGTTCTCCTTGTACTGCAACTCAATATTCCCCTAGCAATGATGCGCAGTAGCACCGTCTTGCTAAAACCACTGAGATTCAACACGTAGATTTCTCGCACAACCGCTTTAGGTCCTCGTAAAAAGCAGACACTATTGTTTCCCTGTACCTCTGCTGGTTAACTGTTATACGCCTACTATGTTCATTCTCCACAAAGTATGGGCCAAATATTCCATGTCCAGACACAGCACACTACAGGTTACTTTTTGGGGGTAACGAAATATTTAAATAAATTCCTGCGGTTTGTCAAAACCTAGGTATCGGGTTGTTTGCTTGTTGATAAATCCTGATAACAATACATGTGATTCATCGCTAAACCAAATGTTTGAAATAAAGTTTTCACTATCGTATTCCATAGGTAACGTTCTGGCGCAAAATTCTACTCGCTCTCTTTTGTCAGCTTGACGCAAGATGTTACCGACTTGTATCCTGTAGGAATAGGCCATTAATTCCTTCGGAGCGCGTGGTTTAGATTCCAATTAACCTTTTTTTAGGACACTATAAAATCTTGTCGAAAATCTGACCCATTGTTGTTTCTTGAACTTTTCTTTCTCTCTCTTTCTTTTCTTCCAGTGTTCTTAAATGTTCGTACCAACATGAATATAGACCGCTTTGTTGGTTGGCGTTTTTTGAAACGTACAAATTGCAAACTGGGTCCACCATTTCTCCTTATTCCGTATGACTTGAAATAACATTCTAGAACAAAGGCTTTTTTCCATTTCACTAAATGGTTATTGAGTTTTATATTCATTTTACACAGCACTAACTATTATTGTCAGTTTGACATAAAAGTAACATCTAAATAAACAAGGATGCCTTGACCGGAAATCGTTTAATTTCGGTACACTTTATTATGTATCATATTGTGTTTGCTATTTTTGAAACATACACTATGTATTATACCCGTATCTAATAATTAATAACAATTGCCATTTAAGATTATTAGAGATTTTCAGGTTTTCTTGATGATGCGTCGGCATTTGTTTAAGAATTTAAAAATATTTTATGGAGATTTCTGAGAAAAAAAATTGTGACAACCAACTACCATACGCTTTTATACAGGCCAGACTTTTAATTACAACACGCAATTATTTATAGAACAAGGTCGGTTGCTCCAAATAAAGAGTTATTTACATTCGTGCTGGCTTCCATATGGTACAGTTTGTAGAAGTAACGTGCATTGTGTAGCTTAATTGCATATGAAATTGATAAGATATGTTCTTGAGTTACTTCAAAACAAAATTTCCTAAGACAAGAGAAGAAGAAAGAAAATTAAATTATATTCATATTAAATGAATATATTGTAATAGTGACTACAACAATCAAATCAATCAATTGTCATCTAGTATATTAACAATATAGAGGATAAATAGAAATAAAATCAGGAATTTAGTCGTAACAAGACCAATGTCAATTTGAATCGCCAAGCCGATGAAACATCGACATCTGTTTGCCTGTCTAGCTGTCTACTGAATGATTCATTTATGGATTATGCAACCAGAGAGATCTTATCTTATCCGTCAGACTTGAAGTGATTTACATATCTACATAAATTCTCAGAAATGAAGTGCTTTACCTAAAATATCGCCAAAGTAAATTCATTATATCTTTATAAAATCAAACTTATTCTGTTCGTAGGATTCAGTTAAAAAAACATATGTAGAAAATGGATTAAAAGGCGATAAAATGAAAGAATGAAGGAAGAAACACACCCTGTATATGTAACATGACGTTCCTAGTTACCGTTCATTATTGGAACTAGAACAAATTTAACGATGCAGTAAACAGTTCTTCGTGAACTAGTCACTCAAGTGACCGGGACAACCTACACTAATTATAAGATAGGCAAGATGTGACGCATCAATTTACAATTTTACATCCAATAACGACTTTTGACTCATGTTCTCCAGTGCAGAGTTACAAACAAGTTAATCATACTAAACGGTTGTCGCCAAAGAACTTATTTGTATACACATAGGTTTCTGTCCGACATCTATTATTATACTATTGGTTTTTATTACTGGAATGTAATAGGCAGGTTGTATTTTTTCACTCTTACAATTCCACTAGGAGGCATAAGTTTCTCGTATGCATATGAACGCATTTAGCAAGAAAGAAACTTTTTTATAATTACACAAAATTAGTAGCCTTTACTGCACTGACGTACCTTATGGAGGTCACATTTAGTAACGTACAACTTTCTCGAATGGGTGTTTTAACGAAATATGGAACATTACGCCCTGATTTGTACTATAAAGTGTAAAAATTTTGTTTTACAGTGGGGCAAAATATATAATTAATCTCTTGCTTGCACCAACACAACAAGCAATTAGATTATAAAACAAGTTTTTGTTATATAGCAAGAGCAAGGTACAATATCTTATGGAATATATTAGAAATTCTTAATGATTTAAGATTTCTTCTGTTGAATTTGTTTCATTAAGAAATGCAATACAAATAAGTAATAAGGAAGTTACATTTTCCGTTAAATTGCCCGGCCAGGAATAACTGTGGTCATATATTATTACAAGATCACACACATTTGCAACGCAATAATACAGGAACTATAAACAGATATGTATGAATGTATATCTTTTCTTTATTCACACCTCTGTTACAGCTACAGCAATATTCTTACGATCATAAATACAACTTATGTTTGAAGTGTATGTTAATATATGCATTATGCAACAATAGGCAGATAGACTGACTGAGTTATAAATGCAGTTTTTTTTTGTTTTACTACCTTATCTCTACTTTACATCAATAATCCCTACTTATATCATTAATCTATGCTTTTCAAAAGGTTTTCTAATCCAGGACTGGTGTTTACACAAGTCGCACATTACGTATATATTCTGCCTACTTTTTCTGTAAATCTACTGTATGATTAGGTTTGTCATCCAACGAAGACGAAACAAATTGTTAATTATCTTTCCTCAAATAAACTGTATCAATTGCTTAAAGTCTGTACATTTATTCTTTTCAGCAAATTTAATGTATAAATAGTACATAATATGTATAAATATCTTATATAAACTTTCTGATTATTAATATATGGTAAGTTCATTAACCGATGTGTACATTTATAAAATAAATACATACAACCATGTAACGTTTTGAGTTCGCACTTACTGTTAACCTATTAAGTTTATGAACTATATGACTTTATGGTACATACATATGTAACTGCGTCTGCAATCTGCTGTCGTATTCTTTGTTTTTACAGTTAGTAATGAACGTCATTCGAGAAGCACACTTTTAGTAATAGCAACGGTAATAATAACCTATTCTGTTATTTTCTAACTAATTATTGCTCCTATAGAAAAAAAGTGTTGACTTGCTTGCATACTGTTAGAAATCAGTTATATTCAAATTGAAATGCTATGGTAATCTACTTTTACCAAGACTGATACCTTCTTTATATCGCCAAAAAAGAAAATTATGTTTCAGGTTAGTTCAAACCTGCTTACCTGGTAGAAAAACGTATATTTTTCTTATTTGTACCTGCATAAACGTCCGAAAACACATCACTACACTTTGTTTAGCATGTTTTTCACTCGAAAATTCGTTTAAAATAACTATAGACACGAAAATTGTTTGTGAACCGTTAAAAAACATTTTTCCGATCGTTTAGAATTGAATTAAGTTTGGCCCACAGTTTGGCCTGACATTTGACGGTTATAGTAACCTGCATTATCGGCTGTGTTAAAAAATAACGTTAATATGAATTGAATTTCTAAATTTACTTCTGTATTCGTTTTGTTGATTATAAAATTACAAAAGGCCAAGCATTTTACTAAATAAATATATTAAAGTATATTAATTCCTGTACAAAGTTTATCTAGCGAAAAGTGTGTACTTAATGAATTGTTACGGGTCACACTTATTCGATTTGCACGTTCAACTTGAATAGAAAAATGATAATTCTTTTAATATTATAGTTTGTTTCTTGGTGGCTGTTGCGAATAAGAACTCTAAGCTAAATTATAAACAAATATTCTTAACATGGAAATAGTAATAGACCTCATACCAACCTTGTTTTTAGTTGCCTTTTTTCTCATCTCATACACTTCTAATTTGGCGGTAAATTCAAAATTTTTAATTTATTTTTTTTATTATTATTCCAGTCCGGTCGAATGGCTGAATTTCTGGAGTATGATTGGAAGTCCCAAATGCTCGGTAGGAACATACGGTATTGGAAAGATGCCGAACCAAAAGACAACGCCATCTCCATCCAATCGCTACGTAACCTAATCCAAAGCAGCGACGACAGAGAAATGAAAGATAACATGCAACAAGACGATAAAACGCTTTTAAAATTCCTATACGCCAGAAAATTCGACCTGAACGATTCCTACGAACTGATCCGGAATTACTATTGGTATCGCAAGAAGAATCCGGAAATTTTTCGCAACTTCACGATACAGGCCGAAGATATACGGAAATCTCTAGAGAACGGCCTGCCGGGGGTGTTGGAAAGTCGCGACAGGAAAGGACGGTGCCTCCTGATCGTCAACGGCACCAATTGGGATTGTTCGTACAGCCTCCTTTCGATATACAGGGCGTTGTTGTACACGTTGGAGTTTCTAATACAGAATATCCACAATCAGTCGAACGGTTTCGTCATATTGGTCGATTGGACGGAGTTTTCGTTTAGGCAAAGTACGAATTTGAAGCCGAGCGTGCTGAAAACCATGATCGAAGGTTTGCAAGATTGTTTTCCCGCCAGATTCAAAGGGATTCACTTCATAGGACAGCCGTGGTATGTCGAAGCGGCGCTTACCGTAATTAAACCGTTCTTGAAGGAGAAGACTAAGGAAAGGATTTACGTGCACGGCAATAATTTAAGTACCTTGCACGAGTACGTTCACATAGACGTACTTCCGGCGGAAATGGGCGGCGAACAAGCCAGTTATAACCCGGAAGTTTGGCTCAAGCAAATCATGCAAAGCGATAAGGCTTAAGAAATTATATGCACAAATAAAAAGTGTCAATATATATACATTTATAAGAATCTCATAAGCATATTTTTTGTGGACACTTGTATATGAGATATAAAGTATATATAGGTGTCCTATAACTTTTCTTTGAAATAGAAAGTTATAGAATATTTTTATATGCTTGCAATTTTAAGCTTAGGTATGTATTTTTGTATAACAACTGTGATATTTGTACACGAAATTCTTGAGAAAACAAACGAGATAAATTAAGTCTTCCCGAAAATTTCCTTGTTGCGTAAGTCTACCGTTAGTCTGTGTGCGATTTTGCTCATTTCGTGAAAGTGTGATTTGCAATAATGTTTAAATGTAGTGTGTGAGCATATATTCATGTAATAATCATTTGTATTATATTCCTTCACCTTTACGCAAAAGAAATTTGGGTTGCAACATTCCTTTTATCGACTATAATTATTGTATACCGTTAGAATAATATATAATATATAAGAAGAAACAGAAACACTTCTCAGCACATTCCTAATTAAATTAAATTCCAGCAAAATGGAAAAGTGAAAAAAGTAATCGATGTTTTTAAGAGTATTTTTGTAACTTAGGGATAATTTTGTATCGTGTACGTATTTTCTTGCGTGTGTTTTTCTGTATTGTATTAATAAACTGTAAATTATTGAATAAACAATTTTAGCAGAATCAGTCCGACAGTTTTGTTTCTTTTTTTAAAAAATGAGTATTATGAAGCTATAACAATTCCATTAAATCATTTTTACACTATTATCAATGATAATAAGACCAGTTTAATAATTATATAAATAGAAAATTGATAATATATGAAAACAAATGAATCGCGTCCATTCGGTATATGTAATATTCAGTACTAACATTTTGGTAAGAGCTTTATTAGTATAAATAAATAAAATCCAAAAACTAACCGTTTAAAATGCAAAGCAAACATAATATTTGCAGTACTAATTCCCAAGCTACACAAAGGTTTATATTGTGTGCAAAATAATTTGGTGTAGCTTTGGTGTTTTTTTTTTTACAGTAAATACAGACTGACATTGCACAATAATATAGATATTATTTATTTTTTGATTAACATATACAGAAATAGAATTTAAAATTAGCTTTTAATTAAGTGTTCATACTATAGGGTTTTGGATTTACGTTTACAGTTTTAGCTTCCAAAATATATCACTGCTAATATCCAAATTTAAAGTAAAAACGTGGTTTAAATGATTTTACAAATATTTTAGCGAGATTGCAACATAAAATAAATTCCTCTGGATACTTATCTGTTTTATCTGTAAATGTAAACACGGATTTTGTAATATGGTCGTTTAATGTTCTTGTTTTTTTCTCGTTATTTTTTTATGCTTTTTTCAATCGCAATATTGCTCTTCATGAACACGCTATTTATTGTTATTTTCAGTTAAATGTATGAATGATGTAATATGAGTTTTTTGAATTCCAGCCACACAACTATATATAACGGCATAGTTAAATTTCGCTTAAAATTGGTGGATCTAATGTTAATATATTTAATTTTAAAATAAACAGGACATTTTTTTAAATAAAATACTAATAGCATTTGTTGCACTATCGAGTTAATAGTACAATAGTAATTATTTTATGTTATTTTGATACAATATCATATATCGATTCCTTAACAATAGATGGCACTAAAGTATACATTTTGAATATTCCCGAGTATAAAAGAAATCTTCTTTATCGACCTATATGAAAATGTCATTATTTATATAATTGTGACAAATTTAATACAAAATCCCGGTATGTTCAACTAAACTTGGACAATACACATTTTAATTTGACGTTTGAAAATTTTCATATATTTTCATTATATTCCTATCGAGTTAATTAAGCATCGCGAAATATAAGTTGCCTACACTGTGTTTAAATAAATCGTTCGTATATTCAAATTAGTTCGCGGCTCGCGGCGTTTCTGTCAATTATTACGTGAAGTTACCAAACATATCTACTGGTTTTTTCTTTTAAGCAACTAGGAATATCTAGATTCCTCGCTAGATATACAAGTGGCGGACGCGAAACATATACGGAACACGTGAAAAGCATTGCGTGCGCCTGGCCTAGCGGTGTCCGTATTTTGTCGCGGGCCGTTCAAGCGAACAAATAGAGCGGTGCACAGTAGCAGGTATTATAGTTTCTGTTTTCTCGCTACTACCTACAACCGCGAAAGGCGAAAAATTACCAACTGAAATGCCATAGAAACGGTGCCAGCACAACCGAAACACGTCAAGAGTGACATGCTGAAAATTTCCTACTAAGCTAGTATAGTGACAGATGCAAACGAGACCTGCTGAAAAGACTGAAAATTGTGCGCGTTTCTCTCAGTCAGTTTTCGAATTGGAAGACTGAAAACCTTGTTTTTTGAAAGCGCGCGTCGTTAACGCTTGCATTAAATTAATATAGTTAAGTACGTGAACAATATTATTGCCATACGGCTAATGGTGACAGGCCAATTAGGTAACATACACGGGTAAGTGAAAGTTAATTTTTTGTGTGTTTTTATTATTGTATTTTATTTAATTGTATTTTTAATGTAGACCGGTTTGCTAGCTAATATTGCTGTGCGTTGTTGTTTTGCCTTAGTCTTACGTCTTTTATGACTGTTACGAGGATGCAACAAGTGTAGGTGATAATAAATGCTAGGTTATAATACAATACAAAAAATGATTCATTTATCTTATCAATCTTATCCGCGATTACAATTTAGGTATACGATTATGAGATAATAATAATTGTATTAGATTAAACAGCTTTAATACTTTAATTGAAATATAATGCTTGCTCCTGGTAATTTAAAGTGTTATTTGTATGTATGATTTTGTGAGATTAGGCAAAGGAATGGAAGATATGTCTGATTATTTTTGAGTAGGTACTTTTAGAATTATCTGAGAATCCTTATTGTACATTTTTTTACCTTTCTAGTAATACTTAATACGCAAAAGTTACTACATCTTTCTGAATAGAAAATTTATTTAATATTTCATGACTTTTTTAAGAAATCTCTAACTTTTTTTTTAAATACCTAATATGTTTTTGTACATCCTGTTAGCGTTTCATTCCTAAAAATCAATTCAAAATAGAATTTTATAGTTTACTGACTTTATTATCAAAAATAGATGTTTTATTTGAACCCTGTTTTTAGTTTAGTTATAGATTTCTGTTTTTATCCATATCGGTCTTATTGTTCTACTGCCACACAAATGTATTTGTAATTTTATTGTTACTGTCATTATTAAAAGAGGATTACCCAAAATTTACCATGTTCATACTATATCTTTTAGTCCAATAATATAAAAGTAGGTACATAATTTATGGACTTTGCACAATTTTTAAAGAAAAGAAGAAACAATAGGCTATTGTTACGATTTGCAATGGCATAAACAATACTTATACTTCAACGTTACGCCAGTAAAACGAAACGCTCTTAAATAATCATCGGTGAATATTTCTACTGCATAATATAGTCAATCATGAAATATGTCTGTGCACTTCTTCCCAAGAAGTTTGCAACTTTCGGATTATATAAACTTTCTGGGTACAGTTCCATCATTTCACACTTAAACTCGTACTATTTGATTAAGCTATTCAAATCCTAAAATATTTCGATATAACTCATTCACGTGGGTATTAAATTCTTTTCGTATTGCCAACATTATTGTACTGTGATGTTTATAGCACCCCAACTCCTAATTGGTAAATAATTATTGCTATTAGGTCAGGTTGCCTTATTGTTGTGGCTCGGATAACACAATTAAAGTAGTTATTGATTGCGTGCAACTTGGAAAATAGCTTTTTCATCTGCGAAAGCAATTTAGATATTATCTGACGTGATAATTCTGAAATATGTACTTGAAAGTATAAAGTAAGACTGACGATTCTTTATTCTCTACTTTCTTATTGAATCGAATTTACGTTTTAAGTCGCACAGCTTAAGATATATACCCTATAAGAAAGTACGCCAATGCTGTAAGAAATATTTATTAAAATCTAACGTTATGTAAACAGGGTAGGTACAAAACGTGAGCATTTCATAATAATACAATATTTCATCATTTAATTCGTGCTTGAAAATCAAAAATAATAACTTGCCGTTGCAGCAAGTAATTATCTTTAAAACTCATATGCGTGCAATGAATGTCGGATTCCGTAATGGATATTGCAAAATTACTACTCGGAAAGTTTTTTGACTGGAATAAGTTTCAATCTTCGTTCGTCTTTTTCTATTACACTCTAAATTCGAACTCAAAATTGTATAAGTGTTGGTGCAGCGGTTGGTATTAGTGGTAAGCATGCGTGCTTTTTAAAATAGAAAAGCAGTTTGATTTCTAACATAATTTGACCTTCAAATTTCGCTTTCCAGCGCATTTGATACGTATTTTTATATCCGTAAATGTTTTTTACGTCTGGGATGTTGTGCATGTGTTCAAGCAATTAATGTAATATCTTTCTTTGCATTTATATTTAATATTTCATAAAAAATGACTCACACAAAGATGGAGATCCTTTATAAAAAGATAATTGGCGTAACTTCTAACTTTTTGTGCATTGTAATATTCTGAATTCCAGATATAATCTGTAGGACCTTCTGCTATAGTTTGTCTTATTTAAAACGGATTGATAATCTAGTCTAAATTTTTGGTTCGGGTATCTCCTAATAAAATAAGTAACTTCCTCATTCTGATATTATAGTTCCATATAGGACAAGCAAAAGTGTAAAATTGGATAATATGGAAAAGTTACAAACTTTGCTACTTTGCCATATGTTCGAGCAAATTAAATGGTTATACCAACAATAAATATTCAAGAAAGTATTCGACCACGTAATGCAAATTGCGTAACAAATAATAAATCCGGATATGCTTTCAATTTAATAATGGCTCTAGCCAATGTATAGATACAATAACTCTTGGGCTCCACTTGTTCAGATTGTTAGACTTTCCGATGTATTTACATAGGTAATCGATTATTATCGAAGTTAGTAAGACTTTTATGGTGTTCTCACTGAATTATTCGCAATTATCGTTAAAATATTAATAAGCTAATGGATTTTAATTAGAGTGTTGGGTGAATTTCTCTTTTCATATAACCCCGGGATCGTTAGATCGAAATTCGATCATTAGTTAGTGTAATTGATTGTTTTAATTAATGGAAAGGAGAGTGTGTGTAGGATTATTGTAAACACGCAATATTCTGATAACAATCGTCCCATGTTCGAAATAGTCTGGAAATTGAGGCAAAATACAATATTTCGAGTGTGCATGTTGAGTACGTAGGCATCCCAAGCGAAATTATATTAATAACAACGTAATTGTGTCATTACAATTGTTGTTTCTGTTGAAAAATGACTGGCATAAGCAAGCATGATTACATAAGCGAAATAAGTATCAAATTTTCCTGTTTACACTGGTGAAATACCTATAGCAAATAATAAAGCATTTTTTAAATACGTACTTAATCTCAAGTAACAACAAAATTCCACTTGGTAATTTGTATACAGCGGTTTGTTTAAAATGACTGACATACAGTGTATTTCACAAAGTTTGGATAATAATAAACGTCTTTATTATCGTGAAAACCTTAAGGTGTGGTTCAGATAATCATATATGTAATAATACTACTATATTGCTCACACATCCTAAAAAATTCCGAAATCAAAGGGGGATGGATATATATCGGAAACTCCTACTTGTTCTTGACGTAAGGTGCGCATGCGCGTAATTTTAACGTAATAAACATGAAAATCAGTTGACGTTGACAGTTCAAATTTGTGTTATTTGATTATTTATTTATATATTCTTGATTTACTCCTTACGAACTACATCTGAACGCTTAATGCATATTTAATTTAACCAAGGCATTTCTTTATCAAGCTTTATTCAATCGGTATAAAACGACTCTAGTGGCTATTTCCTCAATTAACCGTTAGCGATTTTATGACCAACATATGTACATATATACCAATGCTGGATGCTGCGCAATTGTTTGCGGAAAAATATGAACGAATACACACATGCAATCAAGTAGTCTATCGATGCGTGAACCTTGGTAAGATGATTTGTTAAAAAACACATATATTTTTTAAAATAAACTTTGAAGATATATACAGGGTATGCCGCAGCTATCTGTAATCGGTCAGTTACGATAAACGTATTAACTTGATTTAAAAATGTTTCGAGTAAAAGTTATTTGGTAAAGCACGCACGATGATCCAAACTTATTTGGTGTGTGTATAGGATGTTTAGTTTTTTCGATACGTTATGTTAGTTTCTGGTACGGTAATGATATCTTAGCATAAAAAGACAAATAGTTTTGTTCATTATCTATGCAAAGACGTCTTCGATGAACCGAATCTCATTACTTACATGCTTAAAGTGTTTCACGTGTTATTTCGCAAAAACCTAAAGTAATTCCTTATATTATCCTTAGTTGTCGAAGTTTCCTTGTAGACAATTTCTTACCGTGACTCCATAGAAAAAAAAATATAAATGTGTCAAGATATCTTAGCTGGCTGTTTTATTGGACTCCTTCCTCTAATCTACCTGTTATAGTACAATTCGTCAAGCTATTGGTTTACTGTCGCATTGTAGTGACTTGGAGCTGCATCATGTTGAATTTTGCATCAAATGGTATATCTTTTAGTACGGCTGTCAGGTCCTTGTTAAGAAAGTTCCTGCATATTGTGCTATTTAAGTAGCCATTTAAAAAATGTAGTCCGACTACTCCAACTACAAGATCGCTGAAAATCTATAAAACCAACTAGATTCATTTCACTAGCAATAAGTTAATACGTTTGAACATTTATTTAGAAAGCATCGGTTACTTTCTTAGGTTATGTTTGTGTTGTACGCTTATTATTTGAATTGTGCGATTGTTTTTACAACGTTGCGAATTGGGTAACTTGAAGAAATTCTTTCATAATGCCACTATAGAGGCACCACTTTACGATCAACTTTATAATAAAATTTACCACCTGCATCTCTTCCTATATCATTTTTGAAAGTTCACAAAACTCGGCTGCGATTGCAATGTTATTTATACCGTAAAATACAAGACAAAAAAGTTTTATTTCCTGTGTCTAACCTAAATCGGTGGTGGTAAAGCATAAAAATACATAAAGAAGAGTGTAAAAAAGGTAGAAACAGTTAACTTTAAAGTATGGTGTACTACTTTCTTTTGAGAAAACTTTCATTCTCATTTTATGAAAACAAACTTTTGATACACCTTCATCTTAATTTCATTGCAATTGAAAATGGCTAACCTATTATGACGTTTTATACATTATTATAACAACTAATAGGTAACAGCTAAATTAATTATATCTTAATTGACAAACAGAACATATACGTATTTGAAATTTTTTAATGCAAACAACAGCTGATTTCTACAGCTTAATTATGCTTCGATGAACATCAAATTTGCCGTAGAATAACGCAGAAAAACGTTAATATACTAATCAACAGAAGCAAGTTTTTTTTTTTAATACAGATTTCCGGTAACGTATTTAGTCTTAGTGTACAAACAACAGCAACTTATTTAGATTTTAAAACATCTATATGATTAAAAAACAGCATCTATCAAGACAATAATAACTCACCGTTTCAAAAATAACTTCGCACAATTAAGAAGCCTTTCCGATAGCTGATTTGGAATCGGACAATGAGCGCGTGGAAGTTTTCTTGTTCCCGTCGAGCGGAACTATTAAAACACTTAAAACTAAAAATATGCATTTCCGACAAGCATTCTGTATACAGAATTGTGTGGCGAAAGTGCAATATCGAACCCATTATGTTCGACACAGGAAATAGACAAACGAATGGGTAAAAATAGGTCGCCAAAGAATTAAGTGCATTTATAAACGGTAAAACATAAGCATCAGACAATTGTTCGTTTCACGGATGCTATCGCGGAAATGCGTCCTTTCCTTCTGCTAGAGACGTAACTGTAATGATGTGGAAACTATGGGATCTTAATAAGTTTTTAATTGTAAAGAAGCCTGGTATAGCATAACTGATTGATGCGATCATTTCAGTGTAGAATTTTGAAAAGGACGATGTTTTAGTGTATTGTAAACGGTATATATCTATTGTAATAATTAGAGCTGCGATTTTTCGCTGGGAACACAGTGTTGTCGAGTAGGAAAACAAGTGGGGGTTGGGATTTTAGCACTATCGATGCAGTTTCGATTGCAGTAGTTGTTGCAGTGCTGCAAATGCACGGTGAATTGTGATAATAGCACTGTTTTTGTGCGCCAATTTATTATATAGGTCAACCGTGCTCAGAAATAGGAAACGACCAATTCCTGATTAGTCAATTAATTAGAGACATTATAACAAGTAAGTATATGCTTGTTATAATTTCTTTTATTAACATTTTTCAATAATTAAAAGTCACAAACTCTGATACTCCACAGCAAGCATCACCGCTCTACTAATAATATAGGCAGATATAAACTAAATTAATGATTGTATAAACAGAAATTATTTAATCACTTCATTAGCGTTAATATTAAACGCAGATATCGTTTGTAGAAGCAGCATTAAATATGTATGCTGACGGAACTGTACATTATGAGTTAGAATTCAACGTATATGATATGTGTCAAGGATGCTAAGTAATTGATTTTCAAATACATTATACAGAACCACGATATAAGCAGTGCAGTACGATTTCCCCATTAACTTTAAAGTGTTAATGATGATCCCATCAGTTGTTTAACCGCTCGAAAAATTGGGTGGTATACACGGAGAAAAATGACATTGCAAATCCAACAAAAAAAGTATTGTCCTTACATTGCAATCGGTTCAAAAATAAATTGGTATTGCAGTAAAGTTTTGTAAGTATATTCCAAAACTTTTGTTTTGTTCCACCAACAACACTTTTGTTGGTGTTAAAATATTTTACGGTACAAATAATCGCTTTGGCGATAACATTATAGTTGTAGTTATTTCAGATCTAAAATACAGAACAACGTGTGCGATGAAGTGACGTAGATGTAAACACAATTTTTCAAACCAGTACAGTCAAGAAATATTTACATTACACACAATTGTAGTTGACGCAACAGGGCGCCTACGTTGTCGATATTACAACTTGTGATGCGGGAAGTCCCGGCATGGACAGTAGTATCACGTGATTCTAACCGCGTGTTTCATTGGTCTTACATAGCCTTGAAGAAACAGACTAGTCTGCTAGTTACCAGGCGGAGTAGACCACGCCATATATTTTCGGTTGTGACGTTGTGTTAGCTTATTAGTTTTGTGTAAAAGAACGACAGTGTATTAAAATTGAAGAAAACTGGCTCACTTCTGACGTCTACTGACTCTTAGATATGGATAATTTTGTTACAGAGAAGCTAGCTGAATGGAATATTATGCGTACGAAGTACAGATTGCTAATGATAAGTACATTAAACCTTTCGATAAATTACCTAGTGTTTTCCCTTGTTTAAAAGTTGCAAAACGATCTAGAATATACGTTGCCTTGAGACATTTGTAAAATAAGACTTAGATACATTTGAAATTTTAATCTTCATTTTTAGTGTTTTCCAGTTTTAGAATTTATCTTGTTTATTTTTTTTGTTAATTATTAATAAAAAAATGTGTTATCCTATACTGATATTTTACTACTAAAATATTGTTCGCTTTGAACAGAAATTGCGATTACAAAAATCAAAATCAAGTGACAATATAAACGTAGAAAATGATGACGGAAAATTAATTGTTTGGTAAATATCCACAACTTGCTGTTGAAGTTTCAAATTGCTTTGGTAGTGATAAACAATTTTTAATACTGTATTTCACACAATTTTGTTGAAAACACCATATTTTTGTGATTCGTTAAACAACAAGCAACTGGTTGATTGTAACATGTTTTGGGATTATATCCTTCCAAATTTTGTGGCAGTTCTAACAAAGTTTTTCGACAACAAGATTTAGGTTGTATTGAATAATGGTTGCTGTTGTCATATATTTACCCACAAATTGTTGTTCAATGTGCGTCAATTGGTGCCACCTTAACAATAAATTTTTTTTCCGTGTACATACACGCTGGCAAAGTTTTTGTTTGTGTGCCGTAGAAAAATCTAGCCGGCTCATAGTCTAGTAGCTTGCATATAGTTGGCTATCAGTGGTAAGGTCTAGGGAATTTGATGTAGAACAACTTTTCTTCTTTAACATTTTGTCGTATCTCTAACAACAGCCGAGATATCTCGGGTGACACCTAAAATCAAACAGGCTGTATATGTAAATGTTATATCCCGTTAGATATATTAAATTACTTTTATTCTTGAATCGAACAGGAAGTATAATAACGTACTTTCATTCATACATATTCATGTGGGCACACATACGACATATTTATACGCATATTTGTATTAAATACTAGTAGCTGTTTGATATATGTAATTGTTTTCGTATTGCGTATCGTTTGGCACACTGAACTGAACAGTAGATCCGGGTTTCCGCTATTATAATTTAAATCAATGGATAAACTGTAATAACTAAAGATCGGATTATATCCAAAGAAAAACTGAAATATATGCGTTATTTATCCACAATCAATTTAAGTTATTTTGTTTTCTAATGCCCATAGAATCTATAAAACCTTTTACTTATACCTACATATGTATTTATTTATTTCAGAAAATACATACTGATTTTTGTTATCATTTGCTTTGCTTATTACGGTAAGTTTGGACATTAATATTATACCAGCATGTATTACTAGTAATATTTTAAAGAGATGCATAGTTTTTCTGGTTGCTCCTTTAACGGCACTGATTAATAGATCATTTGCGGATGGAATCTTTCCTAAATGTATAAAAATATCTAGGATACTACGGTTACGCAAAAAAGATGATAAGAAAGAGTTACATAATTACATGTCTGTGAGAGGATAGTATCATTTTCGGCGCACCATAATACACTCCGCCAAAAAAGTATCGCATAAACTAAAAAAGGGCATTTATGAACCGAGATATTTTTATACGTTCACAAAAAGTTTGCCTCGTGTATGTGAACTATAAAAACACTAACAAAATAATGGAACTTAGCGTTTTTACTTTATTTTTTTCTAAAAGAACACATTTAGAAAAATGCATATGTGTAAGGTTTGTTCAGTTGTTTATTGAAAGTCTTTCTATACGGACAAAATTTAAAGTGCAAAGTCAGAGTTCTGTACCAACGCTTTTAAAACTAAAATGAGCAATTTAACTTCAGAACAAGTGGCTGCTATAGTTGCTTTAATCGAAGATGGACGATCTCAAGCATACGTTGCTAATTTGATGAACATCAATCAGTCAAGTGTTTCTAGAGCCGTAGCCAGATATAGGGAAACAGGCATTTACAGTAGAAGACCTGTACCAGGTCGTCCAAGATGTTCTACTCGCCAAGATGACCGCTATTTACTACTAGAAGCATTACGTCGAAAACATGTAACTGCGAGACAATTGCAGAACGACTAGGCTAGAGTCAGAAATACTCGTGTGAGTACTCAAACTATTCGGAATAGGTTACGACAGAGTGGATTAAGAGCTAGAGTAGCTGTAACAGCCCCTCGTCTCACTAGGAACCACCGAGTGGCTCGCTTAAGGTTTGCCAGAGAACATGTAAATTGGAACATTAATGACTGGGCCAATATACTCTTCACAGATGAGTCAAGATTTGGTCTTTACACCTCAGATAGGCGTATCTCAGTGTACAGACGAGACGGTGAGCGCTATTCGCAGTGTAATATCAGACCTAGACCTAATTTCGCTGGTGGCTCTATTATGGTTTGGGGAGGCATCTGTTTAACAGGTCGTACAGAGTTAGTACCAGTAGACAGAGGTACACTGACTGCCCACAGGTATATAACGGACATTTTAGAAGAACATGTAGTACCATATGCGCCAATTATAGGAAACGAATTCATGTTAATGCACGATAATGCACGACCGCATGTTGCAATAATCGTCCAGGAATACCTTAACGATGTTGGTATTCCAGTTTTAGATTGGCCTGCGGTAAGTCCGGACATGAACCCTATCGAGCACGTGTGGGACCTCCTTCACAGACGGATACGAACCCAAAATGTTGCCCCAGCGGACCTGCATGGACTAGCAAATGCTCTCCGTGACGAGTGGGAGAATTTGGATCAGGCTTATATACGGAGGTTAATCGAATCTCTGCCAAACCGTATGCGAGCGGTCATAAGAGCCAGAGGTGGCAATACTCAGTATTAAAAGCTACTGTTATGACATTTTTCTTTCCAAAATTATAATTTCTTGTTTTAATAAAAATCTCAAGTATGAGTTCTTGTTTTTATTTGGCCTGTATTTTATTTAAACAATCATAGAAATTATATCTTAGAGCGCATTAAAGTATATTTACAACTTTATGCTACAAACAAAGATTATGCGATACTTTTATGATTCAAAACTAAATTATGCGATACTTTTTTGGCGGAGTGTATTTTGAGTTCATCACAGCAAGGGTTTCTTGCAGGTAGATCCTCACAAACTGCGATTTTGCAATTTATAAACCTAAAGAGGACCTATGTTGCAGTGGATTAAATCCTATTTGGTCAATCGCCTACAGGTCGTTGAGATCAAAGGAAAAGCTTCTTAAAAGAGGTGTCCCTCAAGGTTCGGTTATAGGACCTTTGTTATTCATAGTGTTTGTAAACGACTTCCCTAAACTTTCGCCGCAAAATAATATTATTACGTATGCAGATGCCACAAGTTATTTGGCACACGACACATCTAAGATTAATATGGTTTATAATACATAAATTATGCTAAATAAATTTTTGAGCTGGTTTGAAAACAACAAAATATGTTTGAACAGAGATAAGACAGTTTAATTTAATTATGAAGATCAATGAAAGCTGTCTGCTTCGCTTAAAGTCTACGTCAATTGAACAGGTTCTAAATGCAAAGATTTGCAAGGCCTTTATCTAGACAATAGTTTAAATTGGGAACCACACATCAGTAATTTGTCTAATAAATTAGCATCTCTATGCTATGCGCTATACAGGCTAAGAAACATTGCTAGTGTGGAAACAGTTCTTTCCTATTACTACAGTAACTTTCCATCAAGAATAACGTACGCCATTATATTTTGGGGTGCCTCGTCATTTGTTGGAAGAATATTACGTCTGCAAAAGTTGGCTGTTCGGAACATTGCTGGTCTATCTCAATACACATCATGGCCGCCTTATCTTTCAATCAATACATATACTTACAGTTGTAAATTTATATATATTAGAGATTTCCCTTTACGTTAAAAGTAATGAGAACTCTTTTCTAAGAAATTGTGACTATCATTGTTACCACACAAGATAATAAAACTACTTATGTACTCCTTCACATTCGCTGGCTACCTTCGAAAGATCTTCATTATATATGGGGATCAAGATATATAACGCTTTACCCTTGCATTTAAGAAATATTCAAAGCATTAGAAAGTTTTTGCTATATAATGTTTTTTACAACTTGGATGAATTTTTTGAGTTGTGTAACCATTAATAAAATAACATCCCTCTTTTTACTTTTTATTTATTTGTTTTGCGCCTTGAATCACAAGTGTAATTTTTTCACAATTTGTCTTTTGTTGGTTTTTCTGTACATAAACTGTATTGTATGCATTTGTGACTTATCCTATACCACATGGTCAACTGGATGAATAAATTATTATTATTATTATTATGTATTATATTGCTTAGATTCAATCTTATACATAATATGCTCGCTCATAATCGAAGGGTTTTAAATGTTCGTTTGGTTGTTTAAACATGGACTGATTGTATGAATGATCACGTTTTCAATAATTATTCGAAAGATCATTTAAACTATATTTTGAAATATCATTCGAATCCGATTTGCCCACCAGTACTAAAAACTAAGAAAATATTAATATGTAACGATTTTATTCGACCTTTCTTCCATATTTTCCAGGTCTAACCCGAAAACAATGAGCGCGAACATGTTCAAGACAACCAGAGACAGTTTGACCGACCACCAACACCATCCCACGAAAATCCCCGTACCGCAATCGCCATTACCCCTACGCAGATCCGCCAGTCTACGCATGAAAGGGGAGTCTTTCCACTACCAGCTCCAACAGCCGCATTTCCCGTCGCCTACTTTACCGGCGAAGCGGTTCAGCGCGGGCGCGAACCACCGACCGTCGCTGACGCGAGGCAACTCGTTCGCGGAGAGAAGGGGTGGTGATGGGCCGCGGTACGGCCCATCGTCGCAGACGGCACCGCAACCCCGCGGCAGGGACCTAACCACGGAGTCCGAGAGCAAGGGGTCGTCCCCGACGGGGGCCGACGGCCTCGATGCCGCCGCCAGCAGAACCAGGAGCCTGGTGAGTCGTTTTGTGCGGTTGTTTTTGGGGTAGGAGGGGGCGATATTGATCCCGTTCCGGGTGCTGTAGCGTGACCGGAGTTCGTTTTGTCAAATAAATCGTAGTTTTTAGTACCGGGAAATGATTGCGTATTCAATTCGGTTCCTATACTATCCCCTCTACATCTATATTACGGCTATACTAGACATTTAGGCATAACCTTAGTGTTAAACCGCAATTTTGCTCGCACCGATTAAGTCCGGTTACACTTTGATTGCTTTAAACTAGTTTTAACGAGTTTTAAAAGTGAAAACCGTTTTCTGTAAATCTCCACTGTTTTTATTCTCGAATTAAGTGGGTATGTATACCATTGATTTTTTTATATCAAAAATTCTTAAATGTCAAAAGTTCAACCCCCAAAATTTCATCAATTCCTATTCTCCAACTTAACATAAATCCATAATGTATAAATCTATATTCGCACAAATAAAAATGAAAGTGCATACCTACCATCTCCCACAGAAACACACAGTCTGCCTTTGTAATAAGCCATAAACATTACGAGCACACAACTCTCCTACAATTAAAATTCTTCAAGTCGCAATAATAATACAATAAAAAGTTTAATTAAAAAAGCGAAAACTCTTGAAGTTGCGCTTGCTGATCGCTTAGGTGTGTGCATACTTTTCTTGTTGAAGTCAATTCGTCAGTACTCTAGCTATGTGTATAGTAGCTATTAAGAATAAAGTAGCGTTTATTGTAATGTTATTATTCCGTTGTTCTCTTGTTTCGGTTCGTTTCTCCGATTGGGTAAACTGAAGTTAAACTAACGGCTGATAGAAATCGAAATAGGAAATAAAATCGGTGTATAGGTTTCGGCGCGGTATACAAGCACAGTGTAGTATGTAATATTGTGTACAGAAGTAATCACTTTATATAGGTATGTATACGTATTTGTTCGGTGTGAATGTTTTAATTCTCCTGTTGAATCGCTATTTATAAATGAATACGCTCGTATAAGCTTTGAAATTAAGATAATTAATACACAGAGTGACTAGGAAAAAGAGAAATTTTCTGTGAGATAATACACCTATCAAAAGGTGCCAAAGACATTCTTTGATTGCAGCTGCATTTCTCGTTTTTGGAAATAATATTTTCTACAAAAGTTTTACGAAATTCAATGTTGCACATTCTAAAAATATTTTTAATTATACAGCGTGTCCTAAAAGTAGATGAACGCCTATTTACTCCATTATTTTAAATGGAACCACCCATATATCATTCAATTTCTGCACTGTTTGCAAAAAAAATAATTTTAAGTGCTGTATAGTAGTTAGCGATATTCAGCCGCAAGTAGTCAGCCGCTGTTAGTTATATTTGCATATACAGGGTATAAATGAGTATGTGTGAAAAAAATGAGAGAGCTTGAAACTTAAGGGGGAATTTTCAAATGGAAAGAATTTCCCCTTCTCTTGTTAAGATAGAGGACCCCTGAAAGGGGTGTTAAAAATCTTTATTTCTTATTTTTTTTTTTTTCTTAAATACCTGGAATACCGAAATAAGTGAAAAATTAACTTAAGAATGGGCAAAAACATAAAAAAAATGTCGTTGCTGTTAAAACAGTTTCAAAAACAAACTTTTCACTGATCTAAAATACAAAAATAATACAAAATACCACGTCACGTGGATCACATGTTATAATTTTCTTCATATTACCTTTTGAAAATATGTTATGCTAATTTGAATACACTTTACATGATTAATCAAATCTATATGCATTGAAATTTCAGTGGCACCATCTTTGAACAGAGTGCTATACTTTTTTATAGGTATTTTATATAAATCTTCCAAAATAGTTCTCCATATGTTATGTAGTCGCATCATTCATACACCACTCATGAATAAGTGAATATTTTCAAAATTTTCTTACACGTCCATTATATAGAAAATGTTACTATACTATAGTGACACTATTGGATCAATTTTTTTCCCCCTCCCCTGCGGTTATCCAGTTACAAATCGTCGAGATATGATGCGGTATTTTTATTTCTTTCCAAAATAATTAGAAGGCACTAGTTACATTATGAAAGCATCCACTACTCAAAACTGGAGAACAACACACCATTTCATTTTAAAGTTCCTTTTAACTAATGTGTAGAATAATTTAATAGACAGATTTATCTGGCAGTTAAGAAAATGCGTCCTTCCAACACGCCTATTGCAAAAGAGAACTTTAAGCAACGGAGACACAGTATGTGTTAGCGCGAGATAATGAAAGAAGGCAATGTTTGAAATTATTTTACTATAACCTCATAACCTTACTTTCTTAGAACTGTCATAAATAAAATATTTTGCTACATATGTTGCCTCCTACAAAGAGAAACTATTTCTGTATACACGTATGTATACGTGCCCTGAACTTATTACCGTGTTTACCTAGTGACTGTAATCTTACATGTGTGCAATCGATACCTCCTACTACTCGTGGAAACCGAGCTAGTCGGTGAAACTCCAGGGCAGTAGCTTCTTTCTCTTCTGGATTTTGTGGCAAACCTATGTATTGCCGTCGGGAGTCGGGCTAAAGCTTAGTGTTACCCGTGAAATGACTTTTCCAACAGTGCATTCATGCAAGCCCTCAAAATCTGCTACATTATATAAAAATTTGTAGTTGCAAAATATCCTAAGTTAATAGCAACCTCTGCAGCTAAGGTTAAACAGCATGATTTCTAGAAATATATTATTTTAAATGCAATGTCACCATGTATTAGTACAAATATTTTACGTATTTGTGTGATGTCTCGAAGGTTCCTCAATTTTTTCTGAGATATCCATGCTTTTGCAGACATGAAACCGCCTTAAAAATTCTTTATCGTCTCAAATATTCAAAACATCCATATAAGGTTTTACAATATATTTCTTCCGTTCAGGATTTATTTCGTTTACTAAATTTATTATTTCATTATCTAATATGATTTGTTCTTCCTCCATAAACATATACCCCATTGTATAATATTTACACAACAGAATTTTATAGGTTATAATACTTATAATGTAGTTTATTAGCCTATACAAGTAGCCGATAAGTTACAAGACAGATAAACTCGTTTAAAAAGAGGATTTCAGTTACAAGACGCATTTTCAACTTACAAGGCAGATAAGTTTATGATCCATTTTACAAGGAAATATTACAAAATTAAACGTCACGAAAGTTTTCATACCAAATTTTCTGTAGAATTTGCATTTTGCAATTCCTCTTGTAATAAACTTCTTCAGAGCTTCTTTATTGGTTATGTGATGATGTCTAATCTTTCTTTCGAGATAATCTCAAACATTCTTAATCGGATTTAAATCCGGTAATTCGGTTTTTGCAAATACAGTTGCTTTGAGTATGTTTCGTTTATCTATTGCTCTCCCAATGAAATTTTTCCTACCTCTATACGTAAATCATCACTTCAATATATTACAACTACAAGTTTGAAAGAAACGTTGTGATAAATCTTTATAAAAATATTTAGAGTGAAGCAATGAAGTATCAACAGCAGAAAACATTAATACCATAATATTTATTCAGTAACTTCTATGACAATATTTCGTAACAGTGAAAAAATAACGTTCGAATTTGACGTCCATAAAATCCTTACATTGCATAATTTACGAACGGGTCAAAGAAATATATAATATGTCGTGAATTTAATACCTATATTGTATTGTAACGAGATAGCACAGAACGAAAATACCTTAAAGATAGTCTCTAGGTACATATGTACAACCTACACCTACCGTCACGATAAAAAGGAAAATATAAAAATAAACATAGGAAGAAAAAAACTAATTTGCATTAGAGCCCTTTGCACGCTCCAAGTGCAGCATAAAAATCGATAAAGTCGCTCTAGTTTCTGTTACATTCCGGTGAGCGACGAATATCAAATAAGGACGCGGATTTATGAGATGGAAAATAGGACAGAATCTGCAAAATTTTTCGAAACCAAATCCCCTCAGTCAAATTTCTACATCGCCTGCCGCCTATTCATTTATTTTTTAATCTGCCAGCTTTACGTCTGAGCGAGCATCTTCATTAACGTCCATTCTGTTGATGCGCAAGTATATTACCTATACATGTATACTGTATGTACCAGTTTCATATATGCTGGTCTTTACTTTCATATATTTTTTTTTATGTATATAAACGGTTTTCATCCTAAACGAATCGTGAAATATGAAAGTTTGAGGATTTTCTCGACAAAGTCAGACGTATGATAAAAAGAAAATATCAGAAGTACTTTAAAAATGTTATTTTTTCCGGCAATTTTTCTCGAAGCTCTCTGTCCTGTTTCTAAATGAGGTTGTATACCTATTTTTAGAAAGTATTTAGTTATTTATACGTATTCATGTGATAACTAACGATTAAGTCAATTATGCCACCACTTCTGGATATATCTTAATTTCTTCTTTAAATTGGCCTAATGGCTGGCTTCAGAAATTGCTGCAACATTTATGTAAATATATATCTGTAAGCAAAAATAGACTGACACAGATAGGTAAGTGGTTTTAGAGGAGAGATGTGTTTATAAACAACTACATTTTTAACATCTATTCCTATATATAAATGTTAAAATATACTATAAGAGTACCTACCATAAATTTTTTTATCTATACGGGCTTAGTGTAAACACTTTGTTCAAATAGAATCTTTATTAAAAAGCAAGTGCCTACTAACGGTAGTATACAATAAATAATAAATTAGAATTTTGACAGTTCAAATCACATACTATTAGATAACGCCATCTAGTTTCTATTTAAAGCAATAAATCAAGTAAAATTATTTATTTGTACATGCAGAACATAATTAACTAATTTTTGTTTAAAATTATATTTTTTCGCTGTTATTTGATAAAAGGTTAAATAAATCTTCAGCTGTTCGACCGGATGATACGTCAAAAAACTCCAAAAATCTTTCAATAACTTTACCGCTCTTGACATAACGGAATATGATTGATAATTGAGACTTACAGTAAATATCTGTAGTTTCACCTACTTGCCAAAAAAAAAAAAACGGAGCTTCTTTAATTTCTGTATCTTTTTCTTGTTTTAATACAAAAGAAAAACAATCTATTAAATCATTTTGTATAGATTTAGATGTACCCGAAAAAATATTACTACTAACAAATTTATTAAAACTAGGTTCATATTTACTAAAGAGTTCGAGCAATTCTTTATAATTTCCACGATTAAAAGAATCTGAAGTCTCATTGTGTCCCCGAAAAGCTAAATCTTGTGATGCTAAAAATATTGTTACGTCTATTAATTTTCTTAAATTTTTTCGGTTTTCTCTAACTTCATTATTATAGGCAATAATTGCATCTTTGCGCGCGCTGTCTACAGCAGTAGCAATATTTTGTTTTCCAAATAATTTAAATTTGCACAACGATGAAATGTGTTCACCGCGGCGGCAAGCCTCCAACCATACGTATTCGCCGTATAAAGTGCACGTGCACTTACGGAGACGCATTGCTTTCAGCCATGGCATTAATCATCGGCGCTGAGCCAAATCTGTGGCTAGCCTCCTCGCTTGCTATTATAGTGCGTACAGTAAAATTTAGCGCATTATTGGAAATTTATTAGCATTTTTAAGTTAAGAAATGAATAAATATATAATTCATTATATATTTTTTGCAAAATTGCTTTATTTTAGTATATAACCGATGCTTAAACATTATTTTAATACATAATAAACGCTACTTATTTTATTAAAAATAATAGGGGAGGGTTAGCCTCTAGCCTCCCCTGATGAACCGCCACTGAATTAAAACGCATTTTCTTTCATTCTTACTTTGCGCAAGACGTTCTTCAATCCTTTGGCTGTGTTCGTTACGCAAGTTCTCCTCTCCATGTATTGCTATAGCGACATAGCACGGTATACCGCGTCCTTAAAATAACTAAGTTAGTATCTACTTCCGGTACAACCGGAAGTCCGCCATTACTAAAAATATTTTCCTAAGATATACCCTATAATACATTATAAGTCGGTGTATGTATGAAATCCGTAACTTAATTTGTGAAAGAGCCTGACGCACTATTGCAGGACCCTGTATGTTTCCGAATAATTTTCATCAATTTTTGCCCACCAATATAGCTGTGAAGGATTCATTGTTTGCGATTTTTTTTTATATCATTCCATAGATTTTATTCTAGTTTATAAGTTAAGCATTTGCTACAAAACGTTCTTAAAATTTAATTTTCAATAGTTAGGCTCTCATGAACACCTGCAGTTCGCTTTTATTGCTGATAATGACAGCTTAGCTATTATCGTCATTTTTTCTTCCGCTAGATCTTTAATCTTCACATCATAAGGTTGGGTTCTTTTTAAACACCAGCCGTATATTTTTCTTTTATTTCATTGTACACCTACAACCACTCGATTTAACAAATTGTCTTTTTGGATTTGGTTGACCCGTGTATGGATAATATCCATAATTATTTTGACAAACGAATGTTGGTAGCAATTTTTAACGTATTTTTTTAACAGTCCCTGTCGCTATCCAACACCCATCTGTGCGTTCCAAAATCTCCAGCAACGACAGTATCCCCTCGTACCCCACCAGCTTCTCCGGAAGTCAGACACAGGCACTACAAGGACTGGGATACCGAAAGTGTCACTAGTGTCAACAGTAACGTCAGCGTGGCTTCCTCATGCGACCACGCCAGTATAGCCAGAAATGGTACAACGTTCTCTGGCAGAAGCATGAAGTTAGTACAGCTTAAACATTTTCCCCAATCTTTTTAACGCTTACTTTCGATTAGGTACGTGGTCCATTGCAATCAGCACGCCGGTGCAAGTGGGGAAGAATATCTGACTCCTACGCAGAGAGCTCACAGACAGGTTAAGCGCCTTAAAGCTCTGCTGCAGCAAGCTCAGAGAGATCTGGAGCAGAAGGACAACGATATCGTGAAACTCACCAAAGAAGTCGTAGAATTAAGACTGTACAAAGCCGCCCTGAATTCTCCCGAAGATAAGTCGAATTCTAGTGATGCCGTTACCGTAAGGGAGAACACCACAGACGAGCAAGCGACGCCCGACGGTGACGTAGTAGACGTCAGTGTTGTGGGTAATCATTTAGGTGGGGGTGATTTATCTTGTTCCTATGCTGATTCCGGCCATTACGATGACTTCACCAATTCCTCAGTGCATTCTAAGGAATCCGTCGTGTTAAGTGAAGACTACAATCCTTCGGTGAGTGATCGAAAAAACTGCAGTTTCTGACGAATAAAAATAAATTTTCCAGCCTTACAAACATAGCAGAAGCATATACACGTGCGAGAAATCCACCAGCGCGGATTTAGGACCCAGAGACTTCAATCAGGAACACCAGATCTTGATCAACGAATACGAGAAACGCCTCCAAGAGCTGGTGCGCACTCACGAAGAAGAGACGCATCATATAAAGCAGAAACACAACGACAAAATCGAAGAATTGCTCCAGAGGATAACGGAAATCAATAGCAGGTACGCCAAAATCAAATGGGTTTTCTCACAAATGCCGAACGGATCGAGAGTTATTGGGTAATCCTGAACGAAGCGCCCCTCTTTCTAGGTATTGGCAACTGGTACCGGAGTTGGAATGTGCGCGGGATAGGATTAAGGAGCTCGAGAAGGAATTGGACCATGCGTGCAAGAAGTTGGAAGACCAAGAGGAGAAACATAAGCAGGCGTATCTGCAGATGTACACTCAAGGTCAGGAGGCTGCTAGATTAGAGCAGGAACAAAAGGTATAATCATAATATCGAAATTAATAATGGGGTAATTTTTTTTATATCTTCAAGGTGATGGATTTAGCTATCCAAAATCCTAGTAGGATATCAGTTTCAGACTTGTTGCAGCAGCTTCAATCCACGCAATCGGAACTAGAAAATCTAAAAGTGAGTTTTTAAATTCTGCCCTTTATTAAAAACATAATAAAGGTATCGACACACGAGCGTTTTTTTTTTTTTTTTCTATTACGGCGACTTTATCGCAGATAAATCGCTCATGTATCGACGCCCTTAAAAAATCTTTCTTTGTAATTACAACCGAGGAATTTCAATTCTTACATCCGTCTCTCTCGACTAATTTTTTTAGGATGTAGAGTATGCATCATGTTCTAACAATAAGCATCCATTATTAAGTGCAAAAGAGGCTGTTTCACTGTGGGTACTCGGTGCGAGAAAGGTAAAGATATATTCAGAGAAAGATAAGTACTACTGAACCGATGTATCTAATAACAAAATTATTGTTAATTTCTTATTATTTTTGCGTCTATATTGCAAGCGTAGCATATTAACCAAGATAGTTAAAAATGGTAGAGAGATTTAGATTTCTATTGGGTGGTTGCATGTCGGTATTCTTTCTCAGCCTCATTTGTTCATTTTTTTTCCTTCATTTTATTTATTTTTGTCATATGTTATTTTTTGATTCAGGAGTATATTGGGCGAAAATATAATGTTTGATTTGCTGTAATAGAACCGATATATATTCCTGCTTTCTTATATAGGGTGTGCAAAATCTAATTTAGAATAAAAAATCGTGAGAACGTGAGAAATACCAAGTTTTTTCTATATATACAAGATATGCTGGATCTAAGTTACTTTTTCTTTCAGACCACTATGTATTATTACATTTTAACTAGATTCATTAAAAAAGAATCTAACAAGAGCAATTTAGAGGTTTCGAAATTTTATATAAAGAATTATAGTTATCCCTGATATTCTTAAGACAGCGAAAGTGATTCCGGTCTATAAGAGGACCGATAGGCAGTTGGTTTGTAATTACAGACCGATATCGGTTTTGTCTTGCTTCTAAAAAATTGTTTTTTTGCGCGTTTCATCATTTATAAATAAATTTAATATTTTATCACCGAATCAGTTTGGTTTTGTTGAATCGCGATCAACTCTTGCGTGCGTTGTTTTCAAACTTTAGCTACAATATATGAAGTTTTAGGGGGGGAAATAGGGTGGGGGGATTGTTTTTTGATTTGACACAAGCTTTTGATATTGTGAATCATGCTATCCTGTTGCACAAGCTGTCACTTTATCGTTTGAGGTGCAACATACAGGTACCTATGTATATAATTAATTTTAAAATATTTGTAAATAGAAATTATACAAACTAGTCCTGGACACAATAGAAACGTAGATATATTAGCACACTTAAACACATCATAACCCGTATTAATCATAGAACTAATTCATAAGTAGTAAAACATACACATCCATGGTTATCAAAATATATAAAATGGATAAATTTTATACATAGAGAAAACATTCATGGCTTCGATATTATTAACAAAGATATTAAATTACAGGACGTTTTTATATAGGTACACTGGAAAGTATTCACTACCCACTACAAAATATATGCAAGTCCTATGGAAAATTCCAGTAACGCATAAAGTAAAATTGCCAAAAATTGGGAAATTTACTAGAAAACTTTAGGTATATTTTCTAATTTTTGGTAAATTTACCCTATATATTACTGGAATTTTCCGTAGGAATTGCAAATATTTTTTAGTGTGTATAATAAATACGTCCGAAAAGCGACCAACCGCCTCGAAAGATAAACACTGAAAAAATTCTACACGGCACTGAAAATGCAGATGTAAAATTACAAAATTTTACATACTTAAACATGCAAAAAATTCATTTTTTTTTTAGTTTTACATGCATACACATGTAATCTACTTATAACCTGCACTGAAATGTATTATGCAAATTATTTTGAGTTTTTACAACGACATTGTATTTAATTTACATGAAGAAAACTAATACTACTACTTTGTTTTCGTTGTATGCCAAATTATACATCAAATACTTCATATTACATGTTCGAATGTAGCTTACGGTAACTAATGTGTTGCAATGAATTACATCACATCTGACTGATCGTACGCAGCTCGTCACAATTCGTAATTATTGCTCCACCCTCTCGCGGAGAGTGCCTCAAGGATCTACTTTGGGACCGCTGTTGTTCGTATTGTTCGTTAGCGACTTTTTCCCTGATGGTGCTCTTTGTCAATTCGCTGCTGACACCACTGTTATAGTTTCGGGTGTTGATGTTGCTGCTGTTTCTTTGGCTGGTTGTGCGTTTGCCGATATTATGTCTTCGCGGTGGGGTCGCAACCGCCTGGCTCTTAATACAAATAAAACATCTTTTGTAAATATTAGTACCGCTAGACGTGTAGTGGATGCTTCACTTCTTGTTCGTCGCCAGGGTGTGACAGTGCCCGTAGTACCGAATATAAAATTTTTGGCTTGCCATACAGACTCTCTGCTCTCATGCTCTGAACTGTGTTCTAAAACATGTTCTCTAAATTTCGCTTTGTTTAAATTTAGAGACTGTTCGAACATCGACGCTGTTCATGTATTTTTTATGCATATATTGCATCTCGTTTGAGTTACGGCATTATATCCTGGGGCCAGTCTACTGCTTTTCAGCGCTGTTTTATTATGCAAAACCGTCTTTTAAGCACAATGCTTTCTGTGCGAAGGATCGATTCTTGTCGACCCGTTTTTAAAAAATATGGCACTATGAATCTTCCATCTTTGTTTCTATATGAATGTGCTACGTACGCTAAAAAGCACAGTAAGCAATTTGCCTGTAACAGTGATTTTAATAAAACTTTCTATTATATATTATAATTTCATACACAGGGCATAAAATTCCGAAACCTTTCAATTGACATACCACATAGTATTGTAGGCAATGAAGAATAAAAGAAACATTGTACATTCAAGTTTGTTGGCTAAAAATAAATATTTTTTAGGTTTTTGATCGTTACATTTTGTACACACTGTATAATATTGCTTTGTTATGGCCATTATTTATTTTTGCATACACTAACACTTCTACATATTTAATTTTCATCGCACATTTTATCACTTTAGCCTAACAAAGTATAAAAATATAACAATTAAAAGTATTTGTACGATATCAAGTGCATATCTGCATTATTCGAATATTTGACGTGCAAATACTTTTTTTTTTCTAGCAAGTGCACATTTCATCATCCCTAGCACTTTATTTGCAACGAAAAAAGAATTTGTAATACATGAGATTATGTTTAAATTCATCCCAAATAATATATGAAAAAGGGCGTTTGATTTAAACATAGTTATTTTCTCGGTAATGTCATTTCTAATATGTTTCTTTTTTCCTATCTCTTCATGAACGCAGGCTATGTATAGGCAGTTGGTTGAAGCGAAGAGCAAAAATAAGATAGATCCCGAGATAACGTTGCAATTCTTGAAGTCCGCGATCTATTATTTTCTGACCGACAGGGAGAACAGTCAGGGTCACCTTCGGGCCATCCAGAGTATTTTAGGATTTACAGCGAGCGAAATTAGTAATATCGAAAAATGCAGGACGTCGTAATAGTTTATAAGTGAAAGAAAGGACAAATTTGAGGGTATATAAATGTTTAATATAATTTTTATTAACGTTTTGTTCGAGTGTGTCTTAATTGTAATATTTTTATTTTATTTTAATAGTATAATAACATCGGTCCTGAGTAGTAACCTAAGGGTACACCTTTAAAAAATATTTTCCTTTAATTCTAGGTTTATTGTAGTTGCATTAAAATTAAGACACACCGCTTGTTGTTAATTATAATGACAAAATTAATCTCCTATAATATTTGTTATATCAGTTAAAGTATTTTAAACGCTGTTTTTGTTCTTATTACTTATTTTTTGCACCTATATTTATGATGTGATCTTGTATACCAAATAAATGTGTGATATGAAGAGTGAAAAGTCAAAAAGGTATATATCCACATAGCACGTATACACTTTTAAGTTCCTCTGTTTTGTGATTAGTTCTCGTATAATAGATATAAATATGTAGATGCTGGTTTGGTATATCGCTTAAATCTATTATATCGAACAAGGAGCAAGAATTCTTGTATTTTTTTATACAAAATACTTAGAAATTCTAAAAAGAAAAAAAAAAAAAAACTTCGCATTTCCATATTTGAGTTTAAAGTCGTCACTATATTTGTTATAAATTGATAAGCATAGAACGTTTCCCTAGGAAATCTAGCATAAAAGACAGTTTATAATAATAATAATCGAAGCCACATATTATTAGTTACATAATCCCACTATATAAAAAAAAAAATATTAAGTGATGAGAAAAGACTTTTCTATATTGTTGTGCGAATATTTTTTGTACCGTAGGATTTATCTTGTAAGTTAAGAGTAGTCCAATAGTATCGTAAGTTGCGAGAAGCTAAAAACTGTCAACCGTTTGTCGTAATATGTATATTATTTTCTACTTATCATCGGGTCGGCACGTGCAATAAAAAATGAAAACGCAGTGGAGAATATGTAATAAAACTGTTTCTTACGATTTGTTAATGGAAATATGTTGGTGTTGTTGATAATAAAATGAAAATATGGCTATTTAATATTTGTAGTTTTATTTCTTTTCCTATTAGAGAATTAAGGTTTACAAAAAAATTAATAATGCATACGGGATAAAAGATAATAAAGATTACATAATGTGAAGTACATGTCAAAAAGAGGAAGAATACAAAACATCCTAATGGACAAAGAAAAAAAGCATAAAAAATTCCTAGAAAGTGCAGGTAAGATACACTATATATATATTTAAATATTACGTTTCACTACTAAAGTATTCATGAAATGAAGAAAAACGTAGAATGCAGTCGTGCGTTAACAACTCTTTTGAATTTATGAACGTAACAACTATCTTCTAAAATATATAATTCACGACTGTTCTTTTTGATTCTCCATAAATCAAAAGCATGTCATTTTTTTCTTTTTTCTTGTATACGAAGTGATATCGTTGTTTATGATGACTAATAATTTATTTTTGGTTCGTTTAGACTGGTATAAAGGCAACAATGTACCTGCTTATGAACGTCAAATCCGTAAAAGTATAATGGCGACATTTTGAATAAGCTTAGGAATAATTAGAAAGTTTTTTACAGTGTGGCTTTATTTCTCAATGGGTTTTAAAAGTTTTAGCACAAAATTTAAGAAGAAATTCTTTTAAAGAAAAATCAATAAGGCCCACCCTAGTTACATTTGAAAAAAAAAAGATTTTAAGTAAAATTTTGACGAAAAATATCTAAAGACTATCTCAAATACCTTCAGGCAAAAATTAATACTGTAAAAGTTTAATTATAAGATAACTTATTAATTTGTAAAAAGTAATTACTTAATATGTACATAAAGGATTAGTTCACCTATAAATCAAAACTAAATAGTGGTCTCCCAAACGAGGACAGACTGTATATAAAGAACTATACTTCAATTAAAATAATACGCAAAACATGGGTCAAAGAAGAAATAAGACAATTAATTAAGTGTTACAAAGCAAATAATTATTGGTTTCGACATCAAACAAAAAAAAAACAGAAATCGAACAGAAAAGACAAGGTGTTAATATAAGCTACGTAATCATCAAATTTTTTAGCAATACACTACAGGCTTAATTACCATTGGTTTTTTGATGTAACAAAGATTAAGGAAGAAATAGATAAAGAAAAAGTGACAGTATTTAGAATTATGTTTCTCAAGCACGAAATAAAACGCCCTCAAATACTTTTTGTACAAATTTATTGGCGTAACGTCCATATACGTTAAAATCCACATAACATAAATACACGTCATACCAACTAAAAACAAATTAATTACTTCTTACTCGACAGGATAATACCGTCGTATTTCTGTTGGAACCATTTCATAGCGTCTTCTTTCGTCAGTCGGTGCGGAAAGCCCACTTTACCCTGTTTCCTCCTTCTGTGGGCTACGTTGAAACCTGGCCGGCCCAAGACGACGAAGAAATCCAATCCGTAAATGCCGATGCTAGGGTCGTACTTGATTCCGAGATCGATGTGTTCTTGGATGCCGAAACCGAAATTACCAGAGACGGAGAAATTGTCCCGTCTCAATTCGTATTCTCGTACTTTCAGGCCCCTCTCGAGGATTTCCTCGGCTTTGGCGCCGCGTACCGTGCAGTGTACGGCGATCTTTTCATTACGACGGATGCCGAACGATCTCACGGTGTATCTGGCCTTTGAGAAGACAGGTTGCTGTCCTGTCAGCTGTTCTAATACCTGAAAAGGATGATCGAGATCATCAAATTGTAGTTTATGAAGTGAAATGGTGATAATAAACAGTCAAATATTATTTTTTTAAAGATTCAGTATGGGCTTTTATTTTCGTAAAGTTTGTCATGAAGTAGAAAATGTTTGTTGTAGTACACCTCAAAATAAACACAATTTCGTATTGAAAATATTTGGTGAATACAAGCATAAACTAATAACTAAGGTTAGGTTATTAATTGCAAGTGTTATTCTTTTTCACCCAATCCTAATGAAGAAATCAATATAAAACGGAAAATAAACAAATACCTATAAGTAAAATATACAGCCCAAACTTTCACCATAACACACAAGAAATTAGGTGAAACAAATAATGCAGACGAATGTGAGTAATTTAGGTTAAAATTTGACGAGGACTTACCTTGGCAGCACGAGTAAGTCTGTCACCAGATTCTCCTACGCAAATATTTAAGCATAACTTGCGTATATGCAAATCCCTCATGGGATTTTTAGTTTTGTCTTTGATATCTCTCTTGTCTTTCTTCACGACGGGCTGAAAAACGACAAAATCAGGATTAGCACTGCCATGTAGAGGTTATATTATCAACTTTAGCAACACATATTAATTTAAAGTAAAACAACTCGGTAGAAATAAAAATATTCTAATATATAGAATGACTCCTTAATAAATATAAAATCCAATATATCCTAAAATATAGGTTATTTAACACACGCCAAATGTCAACAACAAACTTTACCATACTAATATGAAATTAAATAATCGCTTTCACGTTAAATATCACTAAATACCTTTTAATCGTTACAACTTTATTTTAGAAAATCGATTATTTTCAACAAATTTTATTTATTTGATTCGATGATTAAAGAAAAAGATTTTAATACGAAATTCAGCAATACTCACCGCCATGATTCAATTTGGAAGGAAGAAATTTTGTGTTGCCGGCACTGCAGCTCTCTACTATAACATCCGGTTGCCATGGAGGGAAATTTAGTTTGCCGTCATTATCGAATTAATTCCTACGGGTCGAATATAAACCCTTTTCGCTTCGAATCATCTTCACGATCGCGAAAAGATGTTGGAAGACTTTGAAACAGAATCGGGCGAGTCGTCCCAATATTCGGGCTATAAAGAGCCGCAAGTCACCTCGGCCGATGCTAATGAACGAAAAATGGCCAGGAGGTTGAGGATTGAACGCAGAGTCGAAACATTGAGAAGGTAAATGTATATCCGCTATTAATATGTGTTTATTCCGATAAAATTAAAGGCAGAACATTCCCGAGGGCGAGGAAATAGAGGAAGAAGTCGTGGAGAAAACTTTACTTCAACAGCAATTAGAAAAGAGCGCAGAAATTTTGGAAAAATTAATTTTGGAAGGTACTGAGCTGGTCACCAATGTAAGAATAGCGAATGACTCACGTGAGGTCGACAGACGCGAAAGTGAAGGAATTGGGCGGGAAAAAATTATTGAACAACTCGAAGAAGAGGCGACCTTAGCAAACGAGATGTTTAACGAAATCGCAGATAAATGGGTTGAAATTCTAAAGGATAACGACCCTCTCGAGATACACGAAAACATGAACCAGCAAAAGGAAAAATGCGAGGAATTAATCAAGCAAAAGGATGCCATAGTTTCGATGTTGAGAGAAGAAATCAAGAATGCCGAGAGAAAATTCACCAATGACCAATATAAGCAAAACGAAGATATAAGAACCTTGGCGAAAAGGATAGAAAGGCAGATTAAACTGATGAGGAAAGCTTATAGGAGGGAAATGGAGTTTATCGAGGATGTACTCATGGAAGAGCGAAAATTATTAGTAGAAGCCAACGATAAGAAATGGGAGGAGTTGTACAGGAAGAGAGATCACGAGGAACGAACACAATGCGAGAAGAAGTTCGAACAGCAGGAAGAATTTATGGAGGAGATGAATAAGCTTAGAATCGAGTACGAGGAGAAGCACAGGTCGGCAAAAATCGAGCTTGAAAATGAAGTGGAGGAATTGCAACAAGAATTTGAGAGGATCAAAACGATGGCCATCATGAACAGCGAGAAACTCGACTACAACTATCAGATTTTGAGGAAGCGCGAAGATGAAAACCTAATAATCAATTCTCAACAGAAGAGGAGAATCAACAAGCTTCAAGACGTCATCAATGGCATCCGGAAAAAGAATCAGGAATACGACGAGTGGACTAAGACGGAGACGGAGCGCTTGGCTAGAGAAGTCAAGAAGATGCAGAAATGCGTTGTGGAAATTGAGCATAAGGCGGTCTCCCTTTCCAAGACCAACGACGTGAAATACAAGCAAGTTTGGGATTTGAACGTTGAAAACGCCAACGCGGTCCTGAACAAGATCTTGACCATCGACAGGATTTTACACGAACAGCAATTGGGTTTAGAGTGGAAGAAGCCCGATCTGCAACTGCTGAAGAAAACTGATCTATCCAGTTACCAATTAGGAGTAGAGGCGATGGAATCCCAAATTAAAATCAAGTTAAAGAAGGAGAAAGAACAAAGCGAGGCTAAAAATGTTGAATCAACCACCAAGTTGATTAAAGAAACCGGGGCGTATAGGAATTTATTGAGACATATTTTGCAGCAAATTTCTGGGAAGGCACAATTTCTAGTTGAAGAGAAACTCTCAGTTTTACTCAAGCCTTATATTGATCAAGAGAAAACGATGGTGATTATGGATAACGTCTTCACAGTAAGTGTACAAAGATTTCGGGTGCTAAAGATTTACATATTTAATTTGGGTTTTTATCGTTTAGGCCTTGGGAGTGAAAGAGAGGGACGATATCGACCTATTAGCTCATTTCTTTTTGCCATATGCCAAGTGTTTGATTTGTTCAAAGATGGTGACCAGTAGTAAAGTATCAACTGAACGCCTACAGAATGCTGATAACTTAACCGAATCATGGTCTAGTGAAGGTAGGCACATTATTTAACATATTTTTTTAAATTTTTCATTTCTTCTCGGACAGTAACGAAAATTAATGAAATAGACAATATTTCATGTTTTAACTCCAAACACGATTTATAGATGTCAGTAAATATAGTTATTCAGCCTCATTTATCAGCTATCAGACCTATCCATCAAAAGATGTCGCTTTGCAACATTCGAATAACATCTTTGATATTGAATTTTTATTTATTTAAAATGAGTAACAAAAAACTCTTCCCATAATCGCATCAGTAAAAACCATAAATCTTGCACAACATTAAACCAACTGCCCTAAGTATTTCCATGGTCGTATAAAGTTTACACAGAAATTAACATTATCAAACAGTTTCCTGTTTAAATAAAGGGTTATGACAAAAAATCCTTGGCAGTAACAGGTAGTAAAAACCCCGCATATCTTGTTGAGAGCAGCATTTTACAATGGAAGGATCATTTCTGAAAATTTGAAAAATTTACAGTATTTTTGTGACGAATTTTAATATGTTATAGTAGCGTGTATAATTGACATTCATGATTTTTGAATGTCAACTATAATGAATGTGTGGTTTTAAACTTAAAATACACGTCAAACAAAATCAGCTAAATATTGTATTTACATTTATGTTAATAATAATTTTAGAATATTTGAGTAAGTAAATAACATTTTGAAAATGAATTTTAAATTAAGAAAATGGTCACAGTTAAGTACTTAGATATCCTATTAAATGTTAGAGGGCGCCACAATAATTGATTTTAGTGGTTTTACTATTCATCGTCAGATATCTATATCTGAATGATTTTTTCTTAATAAATGAAATAAAACTTATAGAAAAACAATTTTACCATTGGTTATATAATATATATTTAATAAAAGTAAATTAATTGGACTTTTAATTTTAAATAAGATTTTACAGTGATTTGGGATTTATATTGTAGATGGCGACTTGAATACTATATCGTCTTCTGTAATTCCCGATCACTTACTTATGCTATTTTATCTAAGAGGGCGCCACAAGCGTTGATCTGTATGAATATATTTAATATTATCTCTTTAAATATATTATAAATCAAAATTGCAGAAAAATAATTTTACTGATATATATTTCTATATATTTAACAATTTTAGAAACGATTTAAACGTTAGATTCGAGAAGGCATTGTATAATCTATCAATTTTTATAGTTTCCGGATTACTCAGTTCTGCTATTAATCTTAAGAGGGCGCCACCATAATTGACGTGTATTAATTTTTGTCAATCATTCTCCTAGGATTGTACAAAAATGTTGTAAATTATGTAAAATAAGTTTGTTTACCTTTTTTTAATGTGTGAACTATTATAATTAAAAATTATCGAGATGAAATTTAACACTAAGTCATTTGACTTTGTACTTATGTCCTTTATTCGCAATAATGCCTTGATATTTAGAGAGCGTGGATCTGGCTACCCAACATCAACAGCTCTTCACGCGTATGATGGGAGCCGTCAGTCAAGGTGATGAAGTGTTAAGCGAGATAATGCACAACATTGTCAGCACGGAAGATCGTTCGGAGTCCAGCAGTAGTGCTGATTCCGTAAGGACCTTCGAATCGTGTCTGCCAGCGACAGCGACGACTGAAAAGTAAGAATTTCTAAATAATTTCTTTACAAACTCTGAATATTATTCCTAAATTCGCAGGAGCGAAAAAGATTCTTTGAAGGCCACGAAGAGACGATCAATGCACGCCTTCAAACTCATCTGCAAGAACAATCATCCCTTGGAGATCAATCCTGTACACGTGATCAAGGCGCTGAGAGAATTCATAACTAAATTCTACGTGGATACGTCAGGGTATATGTATAATAAAGTTTTCATATGAACTTTGAACCTCTTAAACCGGAATTTTGCAGCGTCGAATGCTTGGCCACGCGTCTATCGCAAAAACACACTACGGTTTCTCGCACGATGTCCGATCATGATGTCAAGATGTTCTGGGATCGATATAGGAGTGTTATCAGCGACGGTAAACAGCGATTGTGGGACGGGTTATTTTTCGGGCTGCAGAAATATTATGATTTGCTCAGAGGTGAATATGACGAAAGAAATTTTTCCGATTTTGGACGGTATTTTCCGTGATTGATTTAGATAGGAAGAAGGTGAACGATGAGGTGATATGCCTGAGGAAGCAAAATGAGGAATTGAAGCAATTGCTCGGGAAATATGCCGCTGACAAGATGAAGAAACCCTCGTGCGCTGAGCAAAGAGAGATACCGATAAAAAGTACCACGTTAAAATCTTGTAATCAGTTTTAAATCTGTCGTGATAAATAAAATGGTTTTTGATATAATTTTGCTTGCTTTCGTTTGTAGGTATTTTGTGTTAGTAGTACACATGCAAAGTAAAAATGAAAATTGATGGATGGAAATTTAAAATTGTGATTTCAAAAAAATGGTTTGAAATCCACTATTTAAATCATATTTTTCGTAAACGTAACGAAATACATTAAAAAGACATACCGTCAAATGACCTAATTTGCTGATTTAATGTGTTATGTATAGGTATAGATTGTATACGCGACCACCGCAAATAAATATGTTGCGTTGCGCAGACGTAATACAGACTAGCTTTCCCTGAACGTGCCAAGACGTGGCGTCCTTCCCATATTGCGGTTTTTAGTGTTCTTTTTTGTTTGTTTTATACCTATAACGTAAAAGTGCTTTTTTAATAAATCGTTTTTGTCTAAATGTGTAGTTATTACAATAGACATAACAAGTGGCGACGAGGAGAAAATTAAGAACATATCTGCAAGGAGTAGATTTTCAAGGTTACATTTTATAGTACTTTTCCCGTAAAAAATGGCTTTACTAGGAAATATGCCAGGGTTTGTGCCTAGCGGCGATTTTAATATTTACAAGGAAAGATTAGAGCAATATTTTATTGTTAATGGAATTAGTAACGAGAAAAAAGTAGCAGTCTTTCTTACGACATTGCATTCTTCGGTTTATACAACATTGCGTGATTTATGTTATCCGGATGCTCCAAGTACGAAAGCATATAAAGAACTTTGTAAAATTTTGTGCAGTCAATGCACAAAGACAGTATCCACTTTTAACGAAAGAATTAACTTTTATGAAGCAAGGCAAGAAACAAGTGAGCCGATAAATGTGTGGTTTGCGCGAATAAAAAAGTTAGCAGTAAATTGTAATTTCGGTAGTGATCTTCAAAATATTTTAAAAGACAAATTTGTGACCGGTATGTGCAGAGGCAAAATTATAGACAGAATGTGCGAAGAGGATCCTTCGAAGAAAACCTTAGAAGATGTGGTAGATATTGCAATAAAAAAAGAAGCTTCATTGAAATTGAGCACAGACGCAGCTGCCAAGGAACTTCATCTACTGAAGAAATGTAGGGTTAAACAACAGTATAAGAATAGCCAAGGTTGGAAGAAGAGAGTTTCGCAGGAGGATACTTCAAGTTCTAAAAGAGAGGAAACAACTTTAAAATGTTTTGCTTGTGGTAAAACCAATCATAATATTTCAAAATGCAATTATCGTAGCTATAAGTGTAAAGTTTGTAATAAAGTACGACATATAGGCGTAGCATGTAAGCAGAAAATGGAAATTTCAAATGTAAAGGAACGTGATTCTGACTCATCGACAGACACCACATAATGGATTTCACTCTAAATAACTTGAATGCTAACAGGGAGGTAGCTTGTATTGCATGTGATCCTTCGCGAGCTTTTGACTTAGTTAACCATAATATATTATTAGAGAAATTATCTGCTTATGGTGTACAAGGCACTGCACTTAGTATTTTTAAATCTTCCTTGTATCAGCGAAAATTTACTGAAATTAAACATAGAAATAATAATGGTAATGTGGAACGATATAGATCCGAAACAATAGACAATTCTATTGGAGTCCCACAAGGATCAATCTTGGGTCCATTACTATTTGTTGTTTTTATAAATGACTTGCCGCATCTGGTAGTGTTATGATGTACGCAAATGATAGTGTAATTTCAATTTCTGCGGAAACCCGGGAAGAATTGTCAGAAAAGGCCCGTCTCATATTGGATGAAATGATGGTGTGGTGTCGAGAAAATAAACTAATTCTAAACATTGAAAAAACTAAATTAATTCTTTTTGGGAAAAACAGTTCGCAGCTAGAGTTAAAAATTCAAAATAATGTATTCACTTCGGTATTGGAGTTAAAATTGTTAGGGCTGATTATAAATAAAGACTTGAAATGGGATATTCATAATAATTCAGTTATTTCTAAATTAAACAAGTCTTTATATGTTTTAAGAAAAATGAAATCAAATAATTGCGATATTAGTACATATTAAAAACAATATATTTTGCATATTTTAACTCACAGTTGACATATGGTCTATTATTTTGGGGGGTTAATTCACATACAAAATTAATACTTAAGATACAGAGAAAAGGTCTTCGTATTATTTACAATCTGCAAAGGAGAGATTCCTGCAGAGATTATTTCATTGAGATGGGTGTCCCAACAGTTTATAATAATCTTTATATACATGCAGCTGCCTGCTACGTTCGGAATAACATAAATAAATTTCAGCCGAATTCGACAACACGCGACGGTCAGATTTTGTTCGTTGTGATATTTCTAGGTCAAATAAATTCTGCGCATATTATATTCGACACAGTATTCGACTTCAGAGTATAGGTAGAGCATTGTAGCTCTACCTGATGCTCTGAAACTCTACTCTCATGCAAGGTTTAATAGACAATTGAAATTACACTTAAAAACCAAAGACTATTACTCATTCGCAGAATATTTCATACAAGAATGATGATGGATTTGGCTCCTTGTTTTTTGAAAGAGTGCGCGCTTCCTTTGAAAGCAGATGTAGACCCTGTGTCGAAATGGAAGGACGTCATTTTGAACATCTTCTTTAGTTATAATATATTTTATGTTAAAATACAATAACATCTTAATAAAAACCGCTAAAGCAAAGTTATTCTGCATTTGCGATAAAATCGCTGTTATCTCGTAAACAGTTAATTTGTGGACATATGTTTATTATGACTTTTAACCTTATTTCCGATCGTACTACATGCCCTTAAAATCTTTAAACGATGTTTTAAAAACACCCTGTATATACAGATATGTTTTAGACATTTTTATTTTATTAAGTATTAACCACAAAAATGTAATTGATGCACAATTTACAAAACAATCTTTATATAAAGCTAAAAATTTTCAAATCAATACAAAAATTTATACTGATTTTATCAACAAACAAACATTTAAGCAATTTTATGTAAAATCTAATAGAAAAGGTTTATTTAAAGATCTAAACGCCACATAATTTTAGTGGTAAGCTCTAAGAACCAAGAATATTGATACACAATATGTTTAGGATATGTATACGAAGTACAAATATGTTACATGTATAAAACCATAAAAAAATAGAATCCCACGTTGACTAAAAGAAACATAGAAGCACGTCGCATCCTAAATATATAATCTCTCCCCTTTTCAAGTTTACCACAACAGTAAATTGAATGATACTCACTAAGGCAGAAATGACATCTCAGATACCTCAGGTAACCTAACCTATAATTACGATATTTACGGATTATGCCACCAAAACCTGAAGAAGTAACCGATTATCGGCGACCATTAGTGCATACCCTATATTTATCCGCCTTTTCACGTATCTAACCGTATAGGTACAGTCTTGGCGAATGCAGGTAATTTTACCTACGTTCAAATTCACCGTCTATATATGCCAAGCGAAGTTAGCCACGGGTGGGATCGTAAGCTGTCCCAAGCTGATCGCGATTGGTGCGATACCTACACGTCGATAATCTGGGAAATAGCGGAGGCTCATTAGACGATTACATGATTATAGGAGTCTCTCTCATCCAGGCCGCGCTGATGGTCCCAAAATCGGTATTTCACATGACATGCACCGTGACCTCTTCCGATTGTGACCGGAGGGGTTATATTTAAATTATACGCTACCTATGTATGCGTTGTATTGTGCGATAGGTTCAGATGGGAAAAGATACCAACGAGATATGAAGGGAGAACCAATTAGTCAGGGTATAAATACCGTTTAAATTGTCAAGAAGTATTATGTATATAGAAAAATACAACACATGTATATGTATGATTAAGAAAAAAACATGCAAACAATTTTTAGTCATAGATCTACTAAGTACACAGAAAATACAATTAAATTAGGGGAGAGTCGGTTAAAACGGGATGGTAAGGTAAAACGGGATACCGCCGTTTTCTCAACAACGAGTGGAGCCATCTACCTGCTAATCGTCAAATTAGAATCATACGAATCCAAAAGAAAAAGTGGGATTTTTGTTATAGGTTTCAAGCCACAGTCTCCAGCCATCACAGGATTAGAATCATACGATCTATTATTCAGTGTTGGTAACCATAGGAGTGAAGTTATTGCAAGTCTGTGAGAGAAAACACTTGCAACGAAAAAAGTGACATTATACTATTTTGTTTGGTGTATGTGTCAAGCAAAATATTTTCGTTCTGACTGAAGAGCAGGTAAATGTGAGTATAGCTCATAGTTCTTGCGTTACTTCTACTTCAACTTTTTGATCCTTAATTAAAAGTGTCATCATTGTATGAACCAAAGAAATAATCATTTATTTTGAAATGCACAGTTGGGTAAAACGGGATACCATGCGGTCGTCTAAAACAGGATACTATCCCGTATTACCTAACTCCTTTTATATTGATTTCACTCAACCAAAAATATATATTTTTCCCATTCAGGTGTAAATGAAACTGGGAAAGTATAAAAGAAAAACGCAAAGACAATCCTGGGATGCAGAAAACATGCACCAAGCTGTGGAGGAAGTATTAGAGGGTAAAATGGGGTATCTAAAGGCTGCCAAGCAGTTTGAAGTTCCTCGTACAACTCTTGAAGCTAGAGTTAGAAAAATGAGGAAAGGAGTGCTTAATCGCAAAGAGTCATCGAAGAAAAAATTGGGCCGCCATACACCAACATTCTCTCCAGAACAAGAGGAAGAGCTAGCGCAATATATTTTGTTTATGGAGGCACGATTATTTGGTTTCACACTAAATGACTTCAGAACTTTGGCGTTTGAATTGGCAGAGCGAAATCACTTGCACCATAGATTCAACCAGAACAAGAAAAAAGCCGGTAAGTCTTGGCTGTATGGTTTTCTAAGTACACATCCAAACATCAACCTGCGCACTCCGGAGCCTATATCGGTTGCAAGAGCCATGAGTTTTAATAGACCTGCTGTTCAAAAATATTTTACGCTGTTGTCTGATGTACTCTACAAACATAAGATTCTTCCCGAATGTATTTATAACGTGGACGAAACTGGCATTATGACAGTACCAAAGAAGAGTTTCAAATGTCTATCACTGCGTGGAAAAAAAACAAGTTGGCTGTGTATCTTGTGTTAGCAGAACGTGGTGTTCTTGTCACAGTGGAAATTTGCATGAACGCCGCTGGAGTGTTTATGCCGCCAACATTCATTTTCCCAAAAGTAAGATCAAAGCCGGAGCTTTTGGACGATGCTCCTCAGGAAGCATAGCATATTATCATTCAACAGGTTGGATGCAAAAAGAGATTTTTACAGACTGGTTCTGTAAGTTTATAGAGTTTGCCAAGCCCTCCAGAGAGAACCCCGTTCTTTTGCTCTTGGACGGTCATTCAACTCACACTAAAAACTTGGACGTAATTGAAAGAGCACATTGTTGTGCAGTCGTAGATATCACATTAAAGTACTAGTAAAAATATATACTGACATTGTGAAATAATTACAGAATGTGTGTGTACTATTTAAAACAAAATTGATCCTACAAACAGCTGTGAACTTTTCCTACAACGGCTACTATTAAAAGATAAACGTGCACGTTAGAGCCCCCTGTGTAAATTTTTACTGCAAGGATTTCTGGACAATCGGATAATATCATTTCGTTTCTCAATGGCACTTAACAATGGGGGCAGCTCAGGATATTGTCAGTGCAAATATTGGCGCTATAGAAACTGACGTAACCGGAAATCCTATAACCTCACTTGCCGCGACTTAAAAGACCAATAAATGACCGACTTGCGCAATCGTCCATCGTGCTGTTTTGGGAGCGTCTCTTCTTCTTATTGTTTTATTGTCATAGTGGCGCCTGACGGTCCCCAGTTGTTTAAATAGGTGTGAAATGTCGTTAAAAATATTGCACGTCGTAAAAGGTTGGAATAAAAACAATTCGGTTCGAGTATATACTTGCTCGGACCTCCGCCCCGTTTGAAGGTGAAAGGAAGCGACAATTACCGAAGAGCAAACACGAGGTGCGATATTTTTCGGGTTCGATGGATGATACGGCGGTTGACTCATAGGAAATCGGCCGGCGCTAATAGAGAAGGGTCGAAACGTGACCGTGAATACGGAATGGGGTAAATTGCTTCGTATATATAAGCTTGGATGCCAAATACAATAAATTCGCTTTTATTTGTATTTTGTGTATATAGGAATTGATTTGGAAGGTTGTTAAGAAGCGCCAGGCAGCAGGCGGACCCACAGTGGGAGAGATCAACAAATATTTCCTTTAAAAAATCTATAATTTTTTAGTGAAATTTATGATTGTATCGCATCATGCAATTCTATTTCACTGGGATTATTTTGTGTTATTTGGTTTTCATTATAATTTAATGAAAGTATTGCAGCAGGTGAATAATATTTGCCGGATTGATATGAACCATATTAGCTACTGCCATTGCAAAACTATATGAATTGAATTTAAATAAAAATTGGGTTCTTATATAGGTACATTGCACCGAGGGATATGCGTGCCAAGTTCTGGCCGATTGTCCCGGATAAAATAAAAATTTCTGCAAGTGAGACGTTCGCTACTCACATCTCTCCAAAAATAGTAGAAACAAGCAATTAGTGTACCATGTGGCCTATTGTTTTCATCTGCCTGCAGTCGGTGATAATATAGTCTTACATACATTCAAACGCGTATAACTCGAAAACTATCATATAACCATTTAGCGCTTGGTATAAGTTTACACTGATTTTCGACATACAATGCAACCACATAATAGTATACAGAGTATCTCCTTAGAATAAGGAAATATGCTAACATTTATATTTTTGTGGACACCCTGTATCACTTTCTAAATTACCTTTCTATAGATTATTTGATCACGAAAAAGGCTATTATAATCGATTTCTGAAATTCGATCAAATAAGCACAACACACGTCATTCCGCGTTTATTGCAACACCCTGTATATACATATCCATACCAATCGAACGGGCTGACTAAACGGTACAAGTCCGCTATTGAAACCTTTTTTCTATCTCTTGCCGTTTAAAAGTTATTCAGAAAAAACCAAATTTGGGCCAAATTGCAAGGGTGAAGGGTGAAGGGGAAAGCGTCCTTTAGTAACACTCCATGGACTCTACAAACTGACAAGGTTTCATCAAAATCTGCGGTTTACAGTTCGCGAGGATCCCTTGTTAGTTTTTAAGAATCCAAATAGATAAAAGTCTAATGAAAAACCAAAAAATTGTTGATATTCTAACGTAGCGTAGGCTACATGAGGTGGTGGTGCTCCATCTTGATGAAAATAACCTGTTTGTAGTGCATCATCATGTAATTGAATAATTGAAATGAATTAATACGTCCAAAATTTGCGTGCGATACGTTTCACCATTGATGTTTTTATGAAAAACATTGAACCAATTATACGACGTCTAGGCATGGCTACCCATACTCCAATTTTCTGCGGATGCAAAGGAGTTCCTATAATATTACGCGGATTTTCAGTTGCCCATGTCCTATAATTCTGGTTGCTAATTGAGCCTGATAAATGAAACCATGCCTCATCAGACAAAAACGTCACATTCAACAGATTGTAGTTGTTTGTTGAACCAGAGACAACACTCAACTTTTCGTGGAAGATCAATATTGCCAATTATTGGTGTGATACCTTTACTTTGTATGGATGCATATGTAGATTTTTCACTAAAGCTTTACTACAGCAGTGCTGCTTGTCAAACCTAAATTAAAAAATGCAAATATTAAGAAAACAAAATATGTCAAGCAATAATACCTTCTTGAGCAGTTAACTTGCAAATAGATTTAGTTGGGCTTTTCTGATATTATCAATAGAGATTATTGATACAGAAGAGATTTCTGTTGTAATTGTAGGTCGCACTGTAGATTTGCCCTTACAAATATAATGATTACTCTCAAATGGTTGGACAATTCTGACTAAACGACGTAAATTGTTTTTCGAGTTTCGGTGCAAAAATGTTTAAGAAGTTTTACTTGGCCTAAGTTTCACTATAAACACGTGAAAAAATCCCCAAAAAAACTCGTAAAAGTTGATTTGGTCGTACACAATACTGGCGATCTTTCTTATCTGCAATTTTCATTATACGAACAGATGGTCCCCATTATTAAAGATATTTATATTTACGATATGTATCTGTTGACGAAATTCATAATATATTATTCCAATTTCTCGGTTGACGTGCACATATTGGATATAATTTAGACACCTCTGCAATGTTTTTTATGCGAAATTGTCCTGTATAGGGGACATATCCAGCTGTTATTGAGATAAAATTGCCATAATCATTCGAAACATTTTGGGGTGATTTGAATAAAACGCGATAAAGAAACCCGAATAATATATTTAGATAAGTAAAAAAGGCATCTACCTATCTATCCCAGATATTTAAATGTTAGTGAAAAGTAAACTTTTATACGTTTCTATGCGGGTCTGTGGGTAATTTGGATTCTTTAGTGGAAGTTAGATGCTGTACAACGCAAAAGTAAAAGTCTTAAGTGTTTTCAAAAGAATGTTTTGATGTAAATCTTGTTTCATTTAAAATTTAGGGGTTACCCAAGGTTATTGTTTGGAAGAGATCTTTTTTTAAGACATTGTTAAAGAAATGTTATTCGTCCAGACTGGTTTTAGCACGATTATCTGTAATAAAGAAGCAAGGTAAAACATTGTTTATTTTTTGTACATTACAGTGAAGACTGGAGACTAGAACTTTGACTTTATTTATCGGTAAAATTTAATCAAATTCAAGTTATTTGCAAAAGGTTGTGCAGGTAGATGCAAAATTTTTTTACTCAAATTAAATTAGGAAACAAACATTACGTAAAATACAAACTAGTATATACGAAAAACATATATTAAAAGAATCAAAATTCATGAAAGCATGAAATTAAAGTCGGTATAAATAAAAATAAAAGAACGGTTTTTATTTTTTAATTTATTCTTAAGCAGGTCAAAAATATTTACATATTTAAACTCAAAGTACAAACTCTGCGATTATTTATAGAAAATGATATTCAGTAAATGCCGACTTCGACTATATCTGCAAACGGCCATTCTTTTGAGGATGTTTTGCATGATATTTTCGCACAACTGTCCATGGCTCTATCTGGCGAAAAAAATGGGACTTACTAATGGAAAATCCTTTACGGATTTCATTGAAAAATACAACTGACAGCAGTTGACAAATCTAATAAATTAGTAGAACTGTAAATTAAATCTTCGCTAATTTGAACAGTATTTACGCTATAATGTTGACTCTACAACAAAGAATGTATCTAATTCAATGTTACGGAACTTGAGAAGAGTGCTACCGAGTATCAGAAAATTCACCCAAAAATACCTGGAAGTTACCATTTCAAATTCCGGGGCAAAAAACTTGCTGACCAAATTCCTTAAAACAGGCTCGGTTTTAAACATTAAGAAGTGATATATGATATGTACAAACTTGAAATACGGAAAAGCATTTACAGCCTGGTTGGACATGTACCCAAGCAAGAAATTGTAAACATATTTTGGAATCAAAATATTTCAAAGACAACCATTTATAGAACAATTGCAGAATGTGAACAACGTATACCATGCCTCAATTTACCAAAAAGCGGACGTCCCGGAATGTTGACCGAAAATCGCGCCAACCGAATCTGTGAAAGTGCAAAAGACCGCGTTCGAACGTCATGCCGAAAGTTATCCAGAAGATTTAATGTTTCTCATGAAACTGTAAGAAGGGTATTGAAAAAAAGGCCCAAAGTTTCGTAAAAGACGTAAATGTCCACGTTATACAGAGGACCAGTTACGAAGAATTCCAATGTGTTGTCGTAGATTACGCCGAACTCATTTTGCAAACAATAAAGTGATCATCATGGACGATGAAAAATATTTTACGTTCTCTCACTCAGAAATGAAAGGCAATGATGGTTTTTTATACCGATAATATAGAAAATTGTGCAGATAATGTTAAATACAAAACCAAAAAAAAAAATTTGAAGGTAAAATTCTAGTTTGGTGTGCCATATCGGAGAGAGGAGTTTCACGACCTTATGTTGGCCATGTGAGGGGTGAGGCAGTTAATGCCAACATTTATACCGAAAGATGCCTACCGAAGTTGCTACAGTTTATTACTACGACTCATCCACGTGAAGAAATAATGTTTTGGCCGGACTTAGCAAGTTGCCATTATGCAAGAACGACTAGAACATGGTTAGAAGCTCACAACATACCCTTTGTGCCAAGAGCAGACAATCCGCCAAATGTGCCACAAGCTCGACCCATCGAAGATTTTTGGGGACTATTGACCAGAAAAGTATATGATAATGGGTGGGAAGCTCAAAATGAAGCTCAACTAAGGCGAAGAATATATCAAAAGATAAGAGAAATTGATATAAACATCGTCCAAAACATGGTGGGACAAGTTAGACAAAAACTGCGTGCCATTGGGGACCATGGCCCTTTGTCATTATTTTAATTGCAGTTTTGATTAATTTAAATATAAGGTAAAATGTTGGTAAAGTGGTCATTTGAATAAATTACGTTACACTTACTTTAAAGATTTAATTATTGTTCCCAAAACTTATGTGACATACGTTATGACGGATAGAATTATTCTGTATAAATTTTACACGTGGTTAGAAACAATTTGACTAAAATATTTTAAATATGACGCATCATTCATTTGCTCTTTCCAGCATATAAATCACATCAGAGGAAGTCGATTGTGTAAGTAAAAACTAAGTAAACGTCGATGCTCCGATGATGCGACTCGGATGAGCTATGTTGTTTCCTGTCAAACTACAATAATAACCATTCTTTCCCCGTATATATATATATATATAAGCAAAGGCACTAACCCACTAAAACTAATACACATAATAAGTTTTTATTTACTCCCGGTACAGATAATGTCTTTTCTCGGAGCGGGGCGCATGCATCAGAGGTGCGAGGAGACTTTTGGTGCAGTCCCCAGAGGGGTCTCTTAATTTGGAAAGGAACCGGGTTTGCGTTGTCGTCGATTGTTTCAACTTGGGTGGGTTCTTATCAATTACCAAACAAACGGTTCCTTCGGCCGAGGGGCCCCGAGGCAACAGATAAGACTGTGGGCCTCGCTTAATTACGTATATCGCTTATGTCGTCCGGCCGCTGGCTCGTGGGACTTGAGTGAGCGCGTCAGGGGAACCATCGGTACGAGTTAAGCAACTTGTCAATAACTTAATTTATTTTTATGGCGTGCGAGGGGAGGCCGTGGCGTTGAGGGGCGCAAGGGGGTGATTCGGGTCGCGATATTATCGCTTCCAGAGGATCGAGGAGACCTGTCGTTATTACTATTACCTCTCACTCCGCGCTTGTCGAATTTACAGTGTTTCGGATAATTATCCAATATTCTTTGTATCTCTCTTAATCGAAGATCCCAGTATTATAATTAGGGCGAAGCATTTTATATTTTATGCGACAATTATTTGCAATACTCACCGGCGTAAAACGGGTCGGAGTTTTTTTTAATTAATTTTGAATTATTTACTTTAGTTCGTTTGTAGTTGTTGGTAATCTTATATATTTCAAAATGGCTTCTGGTTCTATACTTCAAAATTGTTCAAAGGTGAATGCACGGGTTGCGGATTATGGAGAATGTTTTACCATCATAAATGGTTCTGAGGTATATTGTGAAACTTGCAGTATAAATCTGTCGTGTAAGCAGCAGTCACAGTTATCTCAGCATGTCAAAATAAAAATGCATATACAAGCATTGAATTTGAAAGAACCGGACAGCTTTGATTTGGATTTGTGTGAGGCATTCCTGGCTGCTGACATTCCTCTATCAAAACTTCAGAACCCTAGTTTGAAAGCCTTCCTTGAAAAATATACTCATAAAAAAATTCCATGTGTATCAACATTACGAAAAACTTAACTACAATAATGTTATGAACACCATCAAATCAAGTATCCACAATCATTATTTATGGGTATCAACAGATGAAACCGTCGACAGGTTAAGTCGATGCGTAAAAAAGAAGTCTGTCTTCTCAACCGTACCTTAGGAAAGGAGAGAGCAGATTACCTTGCTAAGTTAGGTAAACAAATCAATTTTAAAAAAATTCAATTGGATGCGGCGAACTTTACTCATATCTTCAAAAAATAAATGTTCATTGAATGGCAATCCTGGTGGGATGACTCGGTTAATATTAAGGGGGCAAGATTACATCGCATTCAACCATCACTCAACTCTGTTCCTTGGTATTCCGAGATGCCTTGGGTTTCGAGGGAATTTATTTCAACTTTTAACAGAATAAGACTGGGCCATTGCTCTGTGGAAGTACACCTATACAGGATTGGAGCAAGCGAATCGCCATTATGCGAATGTGGACTGGAAGGATCCATAAACCATAAATTCTTTGGGTGTTCGCGGCTCAGGGTTGCTTCGGATGGGCTGATTATGGATCTCCTGTCGGAGGGACACTGTTCTCCACTTTGTGTCGAACATCTGCTTTCTTCTCTATCCTTTCATACTTACCGGCTTCTTTATAAATTTTTTAAAGTTAACGACATTAAATTGTAACCTGTAATGCATGTGTGACATTTTATTCATGCATGCCATTCATTAAGTTCCGGTTGCATATCATTTACTGAATCAGCTTTCATGCATGTTTCGCTGTGGGTTGCTTGATTGGCATTTACTGATGTTTTGTTTTAGTTTTCATTTTTGAAACGTTAAAATTCTGTAAATGGTTTTAGAAAAGTGCTCTGGCCTCCCAACCTAAACAAAAACCAAAAGTTCTCTTTATTGAAGAAGAAGAAGAAGAACCGTACCTTATTGCGACTAAATTTCGTAGTAAAACGCTGAAATCATGGTTCATATAATTAACGAAAGTCTGGATATGTTATTTGATGATCCATTTCGGAAAAATAGAATCATTCTTTTATTTAGTAGTGATGCAGTGGCATATATGTTTAAAACCGGAAAGATACTAAAGAAGCAACACCCATCTATAACGCTACATGTAACATGTATAGCACATGCCTTGAACCGTATTGCCGAGCATGTTAGAGATGAACTTCCCATTGTATATAAGTTAATTAGTTTAGCAAAAAAAATTTTTTTCAAGGCTCCTAACAGAGTTGCATTGTACAAAGAAAAATTTCCAGATTTGTCATTACCTGCAGCTCCAATCATTACCAGATGGGGCACGTGGATAGGAGCATATGAATTTTATTCGTTGCATTTTGATAAGATAAAATATATCATTTCGTCATTGTCAGATGATTCACATAGCATAAGCAACTGCCATAAGGATTCTTTGCGGCTTATTGTACATTACTACACAGAAAAAAATCCATATTGTAATATTTACACTTCGCTGTTTGACGGAAATTGTAGTAAGAATTCCTACTATTGTGTAAAATTTTACAACAACGTCGCTGCATTTTCCTATATCACGGTTACAAAGAAAGCAATAAAATTGTTAAAAAATATTGTGTGACAATCTTCTACAAAATATAGTGAAATGTTTTACAATATCTTACAAACAGTGAATGCAATAAATTGCATATAATGTAGTGAAGAAAGTTAGAACAACAGGTGTAGCAAATTTACTATGTATTGTGTTTTTATTTGGTTAGGTGCTAGAACCTTACTTTGATAATTATACATAACTGGAAACCGCATTAATAATGAGATGAAATGAAATGAATGCTGTATAGTTTTATATCTATATAGTAGGAATATCGTAATACTCATAATTAATGTAAGTACATAAATATGTGATACTACAGATTTTGTCGTAAAGATGGCGCTACTCTTGTTTCATAATCTCTGAACTTCTTACTCAATGTAAATTGTGATCGGTAAATGTAGCTATGTAATATCTATATGAAGTTTACACATGGTTAATATCGTATAAAAAATACTGTGATTGACAATCGCCCACAGACGAGAATTACGAGGCGCTTCCCCAAACTGGTACTCTGCAGTACGGGCCGGTCTGATCTCCGCAATCATGATCAATACGACAGCAATTCGCCCGTCTCACCAGCTTATAAAATTATACGCCAACTATATTAATTGTTGACAAAATTTACTACAGCAGTTTGTAATATTTTAGTAGATTGTTTGCAATATTTACCACTGGGGTAAATGTACTATTTGCAACAAGTGACTTGTACTTTATGCTACTAATATATAGGTTATGTCAACATGAATTGTATAACAAAATTGCACATTTTGTTGCAAAAAATACAATAATTTTCGTTAACAATTTTGTAGCAGATTTTAATAAAAGTTGTGCTCGTCCCTATATGTTACACAATTTGTTGTGCTAAAGTTTACAATTGTAAAATTTACAACATTTTTTTTCTGTGTATGTATAGCTGCTATATTTGTGTTTGCCGCTCTTGCATTAAAAAATATAAAATGCTTCGCCCTAATTATAATGTTGTGCCTTTCCTGTTGTGTTTGAAGCACCTGTCGATAATTTAGCCAACTTACAGGTAATTTCATAATTAAATAAAAAACAATCTTGAAAGTAATGCTGGTCCAATGTTGTTGGACAATGTTCTTGGATATTACCATCGCAGATGAATGTATAGCAACCGGTCAATATTTTCAGCAACTTCTAGTTAATTTTGTAAATAAACACATATTTTAATAAAAAATAACTCAATTGTTTCTTGTCCTTTATATGTACCTACCGCAAATGAAATTTAATCCGATATTTCGATAAATACAATATTATATTCTCAACCTGTTCGCATGCAACATCGACGTCATTATCTAGTAAGCGTTGAAGTTGCTTCTTCGTGGGGACGCGTCCACCGTGTTACGTAGAGAGAGATTTCGTCGAGGTAGGCCGTGCTGGCGATGAACACGCCTCAGCGTCCGATTGGCCGACCGCTGCGGCCGTCGTATTAAGGCAGCGTTCTTGATCCGATTGTTGATGGGAAATAATTCACGCAGGGACTGTTTGATGCGCGGCCAAACGCTCTCAGAGCTTATTGTATTGTCTCGTATATGCTATACGGACGAAGTATACACGCCATGCGGATGGATTGTACGTTTCATTTGTTTCGGTACTCTCTTCTCTTCGACTTTTTCTTTTATCTTTTTGTACGCCTATAGTTTTGTCTTCGTCTTTTTCCTTTGCGTTTTTATTTTTGGTCGCGCAGGACGTTGTTGTTGTGTCGTGATTGTCGTTATTGTTCTCTTGTTCGATTCACCATTGTCAAATCCGCCTCACGGGTTGATATACAGCGCCCTCATTAATTAATATCTTAAAGCTTTATTTTATCATTGAATTTATCAATTTTCATCTTTGATTCCGGCGGCAATTTATTGCAAAATATTTATTGACATTACTGTTCAAATATTCAACAGTAACTAATTTGTATCGGATTAACAATTAATAATCTAAATGTGTAGGTATTCACAGCTTGTCAACTACTGAATAAAGTGCGGTTTTGTATCGTTGAATAGCGTTCCAATTACGAATAAATAAATATATTGAAGTGAATGGGCACAGTTTCGGACACATGGCTTTTTGAAATGTTAGTTTATGTTAAAATAAAGAAAACACCAAATCATGTTTGCTTGCTTCACTTTTTTGTGTATTTTTTCTATATAGACGTTCACAATCATGTTTTTTGCGATTACACAGCGCAATCTGTTGCAAATCGTAAAAAAAGTTTCAAACAAAAACTACATACTTGATGGCGTAGAATCCGAATCTGTAGTACAAAATGGGGGTTCCATTTAAGATTTCAAAGTTGTCAAAGTAAGCCCCCTACATTATAACAAATCTTATTAAGATCTTTGTTTGATTTGATGCAGTGTTATAGAGATATTCCGTTGTCCCAAGATAAAAAACTCACCCAGTATATACAAAAATCGATATAATATTTTCAAAATATTTTTAATGGAGGTCATAGAGTATTTTTCTATTACTTTGAAGCATAAATAAGTAGGAAATAACGCTTACTACCCAAGGAGAAAAAAATGTGTTACATACTGTTATCTATTAATATCTATTCTGAATCAATTACCGTATACAGAACCTCTCCAATAATAAATGATAACTCTGTATAATCATATAGACCTTTTAAGCTAAGAATCCAGTTCTATCATTTTTGATTTTGACAATTACCTAACTATATGAGCGCCAGCTACATAGGTATATACTTTGTTTCAACCTGGTTTGAGTATTATTGAATGTCTCGAGTAACTGATATAAATTTTGATTCTTTATTATAATGCATACCTGCGTGTGTGCCCACACTTTTCTCTCAGATGTAATGCCGTCGCTTTACCATGAAAGAAATTCCAGTGTGCCGACGATTTTATTAATAAATATCCTACTCTAAGCTCGTAAGTTAGTTAGAAAGAAGTATTCATCCTTTTTTATGGTGGTATTGTAGTTATGTATGTGTATATACATGTGGTTTATTGTTTCTTATGATATATACAGTACATTATGGGCTGATTGGGTTTTATAGCGGATGTGAGATAAGTAATCTATAAATTTACCGTTGGAAGGTTGAACAACTACAGGAATATGTATTGATTTTTCTTTATTAAATAAAGATGGATATGTCAAGTGCCAAAATTGAAATGACATTTCGTTTTTGAGGTTAGAATATATTAGGGTTTCCATTCTACAGACAGTTCACATGATTAATATAATGTCAGAAGCCACCAATGAGAACTTCTGCGTTCCTAATAGTAGATTGTGGTGCTGTGGAGCAGCCCTCGTTTTGTGGAAGCCATTTTGCTGATAGTGGCGGCCTCTCTAGGATATTTATTTAACGTATATACCATGAGGTTATATAGCAGACTTACCAATCCTTTAATTTATTTCCAAATGTTGATGTTACGATTATTTAAACCAACCTCCATTTGCCGCGGCAAACATATACCTATACACAACGGCCACAAAAACTTAATTTATGGATTGGTGTCTTTGGCGATTATTTCATAGAACACATATTCTGTGACGGGAGTTTAATCAGTCAAATGTATTTGAACATGCTGCAAAATCAATCCTTTGATCACAGAAAAATTGGAGATCCAGATTTATTGAAGCATAAGATAAGTATTTCAGCAAGATCTTGTCAGATTGTCGGATCTTATACCGCTTTATTTTTTTCTCTAGGGGCATCTTAAGTTAAAAATTATTGAAGAATGCCAACCAGAGATAAAAGATCACTGATGCCAACGAATAATTCCAGAAATGTCGCGAAATGTCGAGAGAACATTTGACGCAAGATTGTACTATTGTGTGGAGGTTAATCATTTTGAACATTTAATCAAGTAAAATCCAAACTATTTCATTCTAATCGTATTTTAATCCACAGGTTGCAAATGATGCAGTTTTTGCTTACTGCTGATTAGAAATTCATGTTGCCGTAAAGCGAATTAAAAGACCTTTTGAATGACCGACCTTCCCTATTCCTCTTTGCATGTAGTATCAGAAAGATAAAAGTTTTAAATATATTACAATTTTTGAGGACTACACAGTAAAAAAATTCTGCGTGTAAAGCTCAAAAAGTAAGTGGTAAAAAGTTTGCGTGTTAAAATTAACACCTAATTTGGTTAAAGTTGCATTTTGTTACCAAAATCAATTAGGTAAAGACATCTTTGCCCAATATTTGAAATATCTACACCTGGGGGTGTAAAAAGTTGACTCCGAAAAGAGAGGGGCGTACATATGTACTCCTGCGCATGAACAATTTCTATCAGGTACATGTAATAAAGAGAGATACACTTACAGTCTTACAGACTACTAACGGACAATTGACACGTGATCGGATTCGTATTGAAACATGAATCCTGTGTCTCTGCTTTTAAGATGTTTATAGTTTATACGTACATATTTTATGTTTTTTGCAACCATGATGTTCATATGAATTAAATGCAAAAGTATGATTAAATGGCTGAGTATTAGTGATTCGCCTATCCCGTCGGCATATAAACATTGCGTATCAAACGATAAGTAACCAATTACACCATTTTGAACAATAGTTAGATATGTAGGTAGGTACATAATACGTATCGTATACAAGCTATATTCTTTGTTGCTGTATTTCGTAAAATATTTGTCAGTTCTAAAAGATTTTTATGACATATTGTAGGTTATGTATATATGACTAATCCTGTAGAATGTAATTCCCTGTTTAGTCTATTCCCTCCATTCCGCTGGTTAACTCCATATTCCTTAACCTAACTGGTAGCGAGAAGTTTGAAATTTAAAATATATAAATGTTTTTGTTAATATTAACTGTACTATAATATTGCCGTGCTGTGCAATGGTTTTTCTTTTATTGCATAACTTGTTCATTTAACCTTAATTATTATTAGTAATATTATTGATATATTGTTCCAAGGCATATTTTTGTTTAATCATTAGTGTTCGTATTCGTTTACATATATTATAGTGCATGTCGTTTAAACGTTGTTCTGTACATTGTGCGTTTTGCGAGAAAGCAAATGTTTAAATTCTGTTTTATACAAAAAGATATTGGCAAATAAATTTTTATTAGCAAATTGAAGTTTCTTTTGGATCACTTTACCACCTTACGTTTATTAGAGTGCTTAGCATATATATACTGTACGATATACATTTACAGCTAAAGCTATTCAGTGTAAGAGCTACACCCATGTAGTGTACCTCTAACTAACACCCAAAGGTGTATACATCATCTCTTGGTAGTTTACATTGGCAAGTGTTTTACACTACACGTTTTAAAGTGTAGGATTTACCAAATCGTTTTGGTAAATTTTACCAAATTTCACAGTGTAAAATTTACCGAAAATAATTTTTTAATTTTGTTAATGTTTGTGTTAATTTCTACACGCAATTTTTTACTCAAAGATAAAAGCTTTAAATATATTACAATTTTTGAGGACTATTTTCCCCCCTTAAAATATCCATAAAACTCTCAGAGAGATAATTTTATCTTAACATCGGGAATTATCGGAAAACTGAGCATTTAATCGGCAATTTTCCCAAAACACGATTATTGTACATCAATTAGGTAACTACATCGACTTTAAAAGCTGCTATCACAGCACGTGCTGATGTACCTACACCCGTATAACAGCCGAGGCACCTCTCGATTAATAATCCACCGAATAATAGCGGCGAACAAGTAATTTTCATTAATAACAGCACGAATACGCAGGTACAATATCTTAACGCGTTTCACCTTTCATCGTCTTTCTAAATAGCCACTTCGTGGTGCCTATCTATAAATATGCATAGTACACGGGCATAAATAAAATCTATTCTGCGATTAACAGTTACGTGCCTGTACCTCTCTGACTTTTCGATTTTAAAAATCATCATTCATCCTGCGAGTAGGGAAAATAAATCTTTCGCCGTTCTCCCGAAGCGCAATTGCCGATGCTTAGATTTACTCGAATATGTGAAGGAAAAAACGCATGAATGACTTTTAGACGATAATGGTAAGTAAATCCATTTGGCTGCCCCGATCTGTGGATAATTCTAATAATTATTACACCATCAGTGAATACAGAATGAAATGGTGTCACGGTTTCCAGTAAGTGTGTGTTTTAATTGCCGGTTATATAGATGGGTTATCAATAAATCGTGATTGAGTTATTCTCATTATAGGTATATTATGCGCATGGTAGTGTTTTATAATGAATTGCCCATGCGTGAATAATTTAACGATACGCTTGATTCAATTTTTAATTTCAAAATAATAAAATGGTTGTTTATGAGTTATGATAATTCTTTATCTGACGTATAGTGAGTAATGCTTTTATTATTTATTTGCGTCACGATCAACAAGAAAGAAGTGAGTGTTTAATAACAGCTTGTGAAAAATACAGATTCTGTTATTTCAAATCTATTAAGTAGGTACACACATAAATATCAGAATCCATATTATTATTGATGTGTTTTATCTATATCTATGTAAGGAGACACCGTACCTCGACAACGTTTTATTTAAATATAAATTTGAATCATGTAAGTACAAAGAAAATACTTCCTAGATACATACATATACTGATAATTTATTATCCCTTCGACAAAGTTCGCATGATGTAGGGGATCGTTCTCATAAGTCCTACGAATGTCAAAAAGATGAACGCGTTTGCCAGAACTTCAATACGATTCCTACTCTTGGCCGCGTCTGCTTCTTTAGAGTTGGCGACACCCTTTACTGGAGTTATTTTTACCGGTGGTTCGCCTATTCTGATTATATTCATAATAAACAAATTTATTGATTGATTATTAAAATTTGAACGTAAGTGCAATTGTCAAATGTCAAAGATTAACTGAATCGGGATTAAATAATAAATTTCTCAACGGGGTTTTTTGTATTTTAACAGTTGGATATAATCTGTCAAATTGGTATACAATTCCATAAAGGAATAATACACGATGGCCAGAAAAGGGCGGATAATCGTCAGGTAGAACGATTCTTTGTTCAATTCTGAGGCGATAATCTTAATCCAAAAAAGTTATACGGTCCTTCCTTAAGGCATACGAGACCATCAAACCTTAAGATGTACGACTGAAATTTAGCAAAATTCGTCAAATTTATCTATGTAAAATCATTGTGGTGAAATGGAATTATCTCAAATGCATTGATGCGTAACTAATCGATTAATATCAATGGTTTACATTTTTAACATTTCTTCATTGGCGTTTTTGAAATTAAAGTACATATGGCAACGTGGTACTGTAAGGCTGCTTGTTTAAAAGTAATAAGTAGTTGTCAATTTTTGACGTTTCTCATGTGACATTTGGGTGTTGAAATAAGATAAACATTTTGTGCTGTTCTTAATACTGAACAATGTTTACCTTTGGGGAATACGCCGACATGTATATGGTATTCGGATTTTGCAATGGAAATGCAAACTTGGAAAAAGAGGAATATCAAATACGGTATCCACAAGGGCGACATCCATCCACCAACACGTTCCGTAGATTGGATCAGCGACTTAGAGAAATTGGCACCTTTATACCGAATTATCGTAACAGCGGTAGACCTAGAGAGCATCGAACAGTTCAATTAGAAGAGCAAATATTGGATTCTGTTTACGAAGATCCGACGTCCAGCACAAGACAAATAGCTCGGGAACTGAATATTCCTAGCAAAACAACAGTGCACTCAGCACTATCTCAAAATCTTTTGCGTCCGTTTCATGCAAGGAAAGTGCAGCCTTTGTATGTAAACGATAATGTGCACAGAAGAATGTTTTGTAACAATGTTTTACAAAGGATTCAAGAAGAGCCGAATTTTTTATTGCATATTCTCTGGAGCAACCAATGCTTGGTTACGAGAGATGGCGTCTTTAATAGCCATAATTTTCATTTTTGGGCGGACGAAAATCCCAAGGCAGTAAGGGAAATTGAACATCAGAGAAGATTTTCGGTAAATGTTTGGCTGGGGATTTTAAATCTCCGAGTTGTTGGACCAATATTTCTTCCAAACCGTCTAAATTGAATTCAGTACGTTAACGTTTTAGAAGAAGTACTGGATAATATTCCATTGAATTTGAGACCCAACATGTTGTACATGCATGACGGGGCACCCGCCCACAATGCCAGAATTTCGAGGGATTGGTTAAACCAACACTTTCCGAATCGGTGATAGGGCGTAACGGGCCAATAGCATTGCCAGCAAGATCTCCCGATATTAATCCTCTGGACTTTTTCGCTTGGGGGTTTTTAAAGGAAAAGGTCTATGCAACGCTTCCAGCTAACGAAAAGGATGTAATTAATAAAATTACGGCGGCAGTTCGACTAATCACCCCCGATATGTTGGAGCGCGTTTTGAATTCGCTTCCTCGAAGATTGGAATTATGTCTGGAAACTGATGGCTACCAACTTGAACAGTTGTTATAATTTTTTCATATTATCTTTAAATTTCAATAAAATTTTTATCCATGTTAACATAAAATTCTTGCTAATTTGCGTATTTACCTGATTTATAGTAAATAATAAAATGATTACTGCCACAGTACTTGTCTGATTAGGTGTTGCCAAATTTACAATTCTTTTAAGCTGCTCGTGTGACTTAAGAAAACACTGTACTACTTTTCTCAATTAAGATTGTCAACTCAGAATTAAATAAAGATTTGGCCTGCGTGGTGTTTGTCCGCATTTTTTCTGGCCACCGTGTATAGAGGTTTCGCACACAAACAGAATTATAATATCGACATCTTGAAAGCTATAGGTGTGTTTACCAAGATAAATACGAACTCATTCAATTTTTTATTATGTCTGGATGATGTTGTTTATTTTTTATATTGGGACTGCCGATATTTTTAGATTACTATTGTTTATTGTGTTCTGAAAGTGAAGATGTACCTTTGTTTCTTGTTGTTTATACTTGAATAGATTGTAGTTTTATACCTCCAAATGCATGAGATATGTATTTTATGTATCATAAATTTATTTTAGGTAAGCATTTCTGGAGGATTTATATTTCGAGGTTGTTCGTTTAGGTAGAAAACAATGATCATTCTCTTGTATGCAATTCGTGTAGGTGATGTTAGGTAGTCTTATTTTTATTATTAACAAGAAAGAAATGTTCACGTGTCTGCAGATTTGAATCATTGGTACCGATAGTCAAAATGGTATACCCTTTAATACCAATTTGTACTGTAGTAAAGGGTTTGACATGTTGTGTAACTTTATTTGTTAAACCTTCTGTGAAGGGAAGTTTATAATATTTAATTGGTCATAGGTGCTTCGTGATCTACAGGGCCATCAAATATGTTTGAAGAGTAAATCGATTTGTTTAAAATGTGTCGGGGGTAACCATTGTTGGGAAACATCTGAAAAAGTTGCAGTCACCTAAAGGGTGTACGTCTAAGCTCCTGACTTCCTAGTGTAAGCTAACGCTGGTGTAGTTTGAGATGCGACAGCGATGGAAGTGTTTGCACTAGGGGTGAGGCTGATGACCTCTGGTAGACTGCAACTTGAATTCATTTCATTGTCTTTGATGGTATTGTGATTCCATCAATAGGCAATGATCCCTGCCATAGCGGCATTTTTTCAGAGAGGTAAGAATAAAACAGTATTTCATCCAACTGGTGTGGTGTCAAAATTATTGAAAATATCAAATTTGTTTTCAGTTGGTATTGATTTTAGTCACCACTAAATTTTTTTTTTTTTTATATTGACATTAAAGTCTTCCGATCCGTAAGTCAATGCAGTTAGTATTGTTCATGTAATATCCAGTATAACTTTAATCAAAGTTTAAATTTTTTTCCATTGAGAGTTTTCTTTATATTTGACTTAACAAAATATCGATCTTCAGTTTACAAAATAGAATTACATTGCACGAAAGAAATTATGTTCTTGGTTGAACAACGTGTTGCCACTATCGAAAAGAATTATATCTTTAACTCAATGCATATTTCTTTGATTTAAAGAAACCTTTTCTTTGTAGAGATCAGAGTCAATCTAGGTGCTCAGAGAGCTTAGAAACAATTTGGCGCTTACTTAGAATTTAACCATTTTGTAATATCCAATGCATATTGGACAAGTCCTATTTTCTTCTGTATTTTCACAGATTCCGTTGGATGTGCTCGTCAATATCGCAGGCATACGTCCAATCAGAAATCGGCCATTAACGCGAGATAGAAGTTTCTGCGCAAATTGTTCTCAGCCACCATTCTACGTACTGTGCGAATTATCTCGGCGAATTTTGCACCGTGTCTAAAACGAATTTTCACCATTTTTATAAGATTGTTGGAGCGTGTATTGTGTTAAGTCAATACATAATATTTTAAAACAAAAATTAATGCCAAGTGGAAATCCCTTGTCGAAGCGTAGTGAAAATTAAGTAAAGTCCGTATTTGTACACAATTTTTTTGTGGCGAAAATATCTAATCTGAATTAAATTATATTCTAATTGCTTGTTCCTTCGGCATCACCCAGTAACATCCTTCGGGCGCCCAAATGCTCCCGCATTCGTACATACGACGTTAGTGGCTGTATTAAGACGCTCCGGTATTTTGTTAATTCTGCGGCCGAAGTAGGAGAGCAGCGAACATTTACCGTGGGCCTCTACGCGGCCCTGTGTGTCGCGTGGGAAATGCACAGTAGTGTCTGTCGGCCGCACCGGCCCCTCCCGCACCGTACTAGACGGGCGAGCCCCTTCGCTGCTCGTCCGCTGCCCCCCACGATTCCGAGCCGAGCTCCTTCTGCCACCTACCTCTGCCCAGGACGATTCACTGGCGCTCACTTCTGGCGGTAATCAGCGCGTTGCTCATCGAAAGCTGCTGCCTGATGCGCCTTCTAACATGCCCTTAATTGTTGAGTTGTTGATTATTAACTGAGTGGACATCGGATCGCACTTCACTTGTCTCTATAGAGTTAATTAATTGCGAGCCGTTTATTTGCTATTTCGTTTTTCTACTAATCTTTTCTTGCATTTCTTTCTTCTACGCCGCCATTAGCAACAGCTTATAGAGATACACCTGAAATGCATAATTTAGCAATATCGAAGCAAATAAGCACGTGGTACGAAGCTACTCTTGTACAGTGATATTTCCTGAATGTAATATAAACGCCAATATATACTTGAGCAAAATCATATCGTCAAAAGATTCTGTTTGTATCTATACTGATGGCTCGAAAACAGCAAATGTTGTAGAATGTGCATTTTATATATTGAATCAAAGCTATAATGAGTCTTACATTCTGAACCCTTTATCATCCGTATATACTGCAGAAGCCTTTGCCATCTGGAAATAACACATGTAAATCTGTAAATATAATGTCTGACTCCAAGTCTGTCCTTACAACGATTAAAAATTTCAACTTTTCTGGAAACAGCAACTACATAATAGCTAACATCATATCTAGTATTCACAGTTTAAGAACACATGGTATTGATGTGACCTTAGGTTGGGTAAAAGCCACACACCTGATAGACTTGGCAATGAACCGTATACGCATCGCTACGGCGCACCATCAAAAGACTAAAGGACATCTTGGAACACAGACGTCATGATATGCCACACGTTTCATGTAGCGTCATGCTTATGTTAGTTTTCTTTAGGAAGTATTTGTGTTAAGTCATGTTGTCAAGTTTTTTTCCAAGTTGACAAGTGTTACTGATGTTACCTAACCTTGCAGTTTGGTTGCTTTATTTACTTTGTTTGCTTTATTCTTTCACGGACTGTTTCGAATGTTATATATTATTCACCCGATATTTTTGTTTTACGTGTAAGGCTGTGGTGTAAGTGTGCATATTACAGCATTAACAATTAGGCTTATATGACAATTAATCCAGGTAGTTTTTGCTAAAGAAAAGTGATGCCATCGTGTCGTGTAAAATCCTGCAAAAGCAATAGTTACAAAGATGACGGAGAACTAACTTTTCATATGTAAGTTGCAGAATAATGCCATAGCTTAAAAATATTTCTGAAATTATGATAATACTTAGTGTTCCTATGTGAAATAATTTTTTGTAGAATGCCCAAATATTGTTGTGTGGATTACTGCTCCAGGGGGTACCATAAATCCCTGCAAAAGTAAGCGTACATATGTTTGTTCGCTACATTTCCTCGAAAAGGATTTTGATAGAACGGGACAGATTGTGCGAATTAAGGAGGGGGTTATTCCAACATTGAAATCGGACAAAGAAAATCTAAAAAAGTATATTTTTATTTAGAATCGCTTGATATTCCTGAAAACAAAAGCTAGAGGTAAATAAATGATATATAACATATATATTTCTTCAAATTTTCTTCACTATTTCTTAAGTAAATTAATCTGCCCATCAAAGGAGGTACGATATATTTGCCAGTTCACCGAAAAACAAATTTGGAAAGTATTGGTCTTGACAGGAAACAAGATTGCACAAGAAGAAAACTTCCTAACTACTTTTGTTTATTCACCATGAAGTCATGTTCCCCAAAACATTTTTTCTAGTTTATCCCATCATTTGTTAGATATGTCACCTCTGGAAGAAATGTTTCAATTTTAAGTAAAACCATAATAACGTCTTATAGCAAAATTAGATTTCATAATTTAGCGAAGAAGTTTATAGAAAAATACAAAGAAAATCAATAAGGAAGGAATTATGTAAAATACTATTATTTAATCATCAATAAATTATACAACAACTACTGCAGTATATTATTTACTCCTTAAGATAACATACAATGTTGGATTGTTATGACAAGTCGTGAAGATCTCATGAAACTTGTATTAGATTTTTCCTACGTATTTTTATATGGCGTTGAAAGAAATTTTTTCTTTTCTCTCTTATTAAACCTGAGAACGAATGAAGTATATGTTACCAGTTCATCGTAAATTTAGAAACTGTCTATAGTTCTAAGTTGTCCACAACTTTAATAAAAAAAAAAACAATGCCCAGAGAGCCCATAAAAAAGAGATTGTCGATGCAACAGCTACCTAAAATTGTTACCGAAAGGTTCATACCTCGTAAAGGTACACACATTTTTTTAGCTTGAACAACAGAAATACTTTTAATTGGCGAAGTTTCCCCTCATAAACTTGTAAAATTCAGTTTTTTTTTGTCAAAATAACGAATCACCTTTGTAAATGAGCATCATCCAAATAGTATTAACAGGCAACTGTCGTTGTTATTACCTACTCCTGATTTTGAAAAATTAGCAAACCTATTTAGTTCATCGACAAAAAAAGTGTTTGCAAATATTGTTGACTTAATACTAAAATGTATTTGTTAGTTTTGGTTTCTTGTCAGAAATAAATAAAAACTAATTTCGCAAAAAATACTTTCCTAAAAAAAAAAAGAAATTGGTCAAAAAATCGTTTACTTTTTCAAACACCCTGCAAATGGTATTTAAATTGTGCAACCTTTTCCTAATCTAACCAACATCGTAACTACTACCGTTTTCAAGATTCTAATGTTATCCCATTCTTATCTTGGACAGGCTGTATAGTAGATGAGAAAAGATGTTATATGTTAAAAAAGAATTATTTAGTTCTAAACTTACTTTGATGTTAAATTAGATGGTATAAAAGTCGCTTTATTACGATGAGGACTAATGACCAAACTGTTTGTTTATTGCACTTAGGCAAATATGAAAAAAAAAGGCTTTTGAGAAATCCCAAAATGCTCCATCTTCCAGTTTCGAACAGCCAATCAATAGGGCCATCACTCTCCGTCGCTATAGAAGAATCCATTCTTGCTCGGACATTCATCGGGTAATTCATCCGGCATAGAGTTCTATGGTCGCCACACACGTTCTATACGTACTAAAACTCTTCGTCTTCTGTTACGGGTTACGGGTACGGCCTAAGTATACACGCAAAGGCCGTATAGAACACACCTACTCTATACGATCGAGGAAGAGCTCTCAGCCCACGCGATCTCACAATTCGAATTTAAATTCACTGCTCTCTGCATCCATTGACGATGGGATCTCCAGCTTTTCCAATCTGTATGTGCGCCGGTGAGTCTTCTTTAAAGCATTCGGCGGTACTGTATTAAGTAGAATTACATAGAATCGTCCATACACGTATAGATACCTAATATATATATGTATATATGTGGCCGTAACCGTATAAGTTGAGCGTCGTTGTTCTTCGGTACGGGGCTTAACTTTAATAGAACTTGTTCGTATATGGTATGGTGTGGTATATGGCGGTCGACCGCTGTCTCGTCTATGGAGACGATGCATGCGCGCGTATGTGTGCATGAGAGAGTGTATATATGCGCTTACCGTGTGAGTTATTCGTTATTGTCTGCCATTTTCTAAATAACGATTAAAAATTACAGCGGCTCGCCAACCGACCAGACATTGTCCGTTCAAGAGGGGCTAGCATCTGGCTCTTTCTATACACGTTATTATATATGAATGTTGTTATTACACTAAATAGCGTAAGAATAACTAACGATCGCCCGTTTCTTCGGACAATATGGAGAAAAAAGATATGGGAATGGAAACAAAAATTACTCATATACACTCCGCCAAAAAAGTATCGCATAATTTAGTTTTGAATCATAAAAGTATCGCATAATCTTTGTTTGTAGCATAAAGTTGTAAATATACTTTAATGCGCTCTGAGATATAATTTCTATGATTGTTTAAATAAAATACAGGCCAAATAAAAACAAGAACTCATACTTGAGATTTTTATTAAAACAAGAAATTATAATTTTGGAAAGAAAAATGTCATAACAGTAGCTTTTAATACTGAGTATTGCCACCTCTGGCTCTTATGACCGCTCGCATACGGTTTGGCAGAGATTCGATTAACCTCCGTATATAAGCCTGATCCAAATTCTCCCACTCGTCACGGAGAGCATTTGCTAGTCCATGCAGGTCCGCTGGGGCAACATTTTGGGTTCGTATCCGTCTGTGAAGGAGGTCCCACACGTGCTCGATAGGGTTCATGTCCGGACTTACCGCAGGCCAATCTAAAACTGGAATACCAACATCGTTAAGGTATTCCTGGACGATTATTGCAACATGCGGTCGTGCATTATCGTGCATTAACATGAATTCGTTTCCTATAATTGGCGTATATGGTACTACATGTTCTTCTAAAATGTCCGTTATATACCTGTGGGCAGTCAGTGTACCTCTGTCTACTGGTACTAACTCTGTACGACCTGTTAAACAGATGCCTCCCCAAACCATAATAGAGCCACCAGCGAAATTAGGTCTAGGTCTGATATTACACTGCGAATAGCGCTCACCGTCTCGTCTGTACACTGAGATACGCCTATCTGAGGTGTAGAGACCAAATCTTGACTCATCTGTGAAGAGTATATTGGCCCAGTCATTAATGTTCCAATTTACATGTTCTCTGGCAAACCTTAAGCGAGCCACTCGGTGGTTCCTAGTGAGACGAGGGGCTGTTACAGCTACTCTAGCTCTTAATCCACTCTGTCGTAACCTATTCCGAATAGTTTGAGTACTCACACGAGTATTTCTGACTCTAGCCAAGTCGTTCTGCAATTGTCTCGCAGTTACATGTCTTCGACGTAATGCTTGTAGTAGTAAATAGCGGTCATCTTGGCGAGTAGAACATCTTGGACGACCTGGTACAGGTCTTCTACTGTAAATGCCTGTTTCCCTATATTTGGCTACGGCTCTAGAAACACTTGACTGATTGATGTTCATCAAATTAGCAACGTATGCTTGAGATCGTCCATCTTCGATTAAAGCAACTATAGCAGCCACTTGTTCTGAAGTTAAATTGCTCATTTTAGTTTTAAAAGCGTTGGTACAGAACCCTGACTTCGCACTTTAAAATTTGTCCGTATAGGAAGACTTTCAATAAACAACTGAACAAACCTTACACATATGCATTTTTCTAAATGTGTTCTTTTAGAAAAAAAAAAGTAAAAACGCTAAGTTCCATTATTTTGTTAGTGTTTTTATAGTTCACATACACGAGGCAAACTTTTTGTGAACGTATAAAAATATCTTGGTTCATAAATGCCCTTTTTTAGTTTATGCGATACTTTTTTGGCGGAGTGTATATGTCATACAAAGAATTTAGTTGAGGATACATGCTGGTCTGCAAAATATAGTGAAAAAACATATAGAAAAAGTGGACATCCAGATATATTTAATTAGGAAGTACCTTGAAGTTTTCTCACAGGTTTAGTAAAGTGTTTCTATTAGAAGGAATGTAAGAACTATAGTGAAACAATTGCAGCTATGCTTGTTTGCTTATAATTATTCCGCAAACAGATGCGTCGTCTATCCCCCAGTTTTGGGAGAGCTGACAGAGATGATATTATCACATACCTTATTTTTTTTAAACATAATCCCGACATTCTTTAGCGCAAGAGAAACCAATAGGGGACAATGGACACAGGAGGAGCTGCTTGAAGCAGTAGAAGCTGTAACTATAAATCAAAGGAGGCATGAGTGGGCATTCCTTTTTAGGAGAAGATGTAGAAAATAAAATGTGAACACAAAAAATTACAGTTGTCCGGTTTTGCACTACTACTAGAAAAACGCATTCTAGCATTGAATTTGGCGAAAGCCATCGAACCAAACGGACGATTTAATATGAGAAAAAAATAGCTGGCAGTGATTGGCTATAACTATTCTTAAAGCGAAATCCGAGGTGGTCTGTTCGCAAATCTGAAGGTGTGTCTATAGCCAGAGCTGAAGGCATGAATAAAAATGAACTGGCAAAGCATTTTAAACTACTAACGGCGCTACCAACAGAGTAAAGCTTATTAAACAAACCATTAAATATGGACGAGAGTGACCTTCGATTAAATAACGAACCTGGAAAAGTGATAACTATCAAAGGAAATAAAGATGTACATGTGATAAAGACACAGGAAAGAAGCGAAACAATAACAATGCTGTAATGCAGAGGGTACTTTTTTGCCGCCTTACTGCATTTTTAAGGGAGTGAATAAACAGCATGTTTGGGAAGAAAATACGCCGTCTGGGACTGCCCATTATAACTGCTATAATGGGTAAATGCCTGTTAATTTTTGATGGGCTTGGGTCGCATATGAAGTCATACCATATGCTGGAGGCAACTGCAAAATTTTCCAATTGGGGTTATTCTTATCCGAGAGCGATGTTAAACATAGAGTAACACTGACGAAAGATATCATATTTCTGCATTTTGGAGTTGAAACTTTCTTACCACATGAGGTGTATTTAGAAACATTTCCGAAAAGTGTAGAATATTTCTTTTGAATGCTATTTGGGCAAATTTTTAGTGATAGTTTAACTGTTTTTAAAGAAGTTAGAACTCCATGAAGTTTTTATGTGTGTTTGGATTAATATTGGGGTATGGTATGCCTTTTTCCCATGTTGTTAGAATATTAACATAAAACTGCCCAAATTATGCGTAGGGTCGTTTTTTCATATTACTGTGATTACCAAGTCAGACCACGCACTCTTTGCAACCGCTTGATCTCTCGTTTTTTAAACCGTTGAAAATATACTTCAAAAATTCTTGTGATGAGTTTGTTAAAGCAAATCCGAATAAACATATTGAGCGTCGTTATTTCCAAAATCCCCTTGCTAATGCCTGGATTGGTGCAACCACTTTTGAAAATGTGGCTTCTGGTTTTCGCGCGACAGGTATTTATCCTCTGAGACCCTCTGCAATTCCTGACCGTGCATATCTTTGTTGTGCCCTCCCTGATGTACCCATCGATATCATGGAAAATCATCAGGAAGCAACTGGTAATAATGTAGTTGAAATGAAGCAAATCAATTTCCACCTCCAGCACCATGGTGTACATTCAGATTTGTCACCTAGAAACATTTTTGATAACATTTCTCCGATTCCAATCGTCAAAATTAGTAATGACTCTTAAAAAAAAAGGTAATCTGCTTAGAATTTAAGAAGAAAAGAAGCAAAACCGCAAAAAAAAGAATCACTCGAAGCAAAGACGGGAAAAGCTAAGGAGAAAGAACCACTCACAGTAAAGACGAGAAAGAATAAGAAGAAAGGACCATTCGTAGCAAAGGCGGAAAATAATATAAAAAAGGAAACAGTGGCAACAAAAAAAGTAGCAAACAACAACCATAACAAATTTAACAAAAGACTTCTTTTTATGTCAAGGAATAAAAAATTTGGTAGAGTTGTACTCAAAATGTTATCTCGAATCAAAATCACGCAAAATATACAGGTAGTTCCATTTAAAAAATCGAAAATCAAAGTCATTTCCGGTAAAACCGAAAGTGACAAAAACTTATTGACTATGTCAAAAAATGTAAATTTACACTGAAAAAAATAATAGTAATTTTACGTTGCTACTTCTGTGTGAATTTCAGATCAATACATGTAATTAAAGTTTTCCTGAATAGGTTATGTAATGAAGTGGCTTGTTTAGAAATTACAGTTACATTCCTGTGTTATGGTAGGTACCTTACAAAGTACTTTTGCTAGGTAAAAAGTAAATTCACAGAACACGTTGTGCAATGTCGCAAATGTACAGTACAAATTCGGTAACTACCGCCATATGCATTTTTGTGTGTTATTAAGCGTCACTTATGAATCGTATCCGTGCCTGTTCAAACGCGTTACCTCTTAAGTAAAAAAATGAAACCAATAATAAGTTTGTGGTACCTTTTTAATTCATATTTGCACAGTTATAACTTAGAAGTTGTATAAATCTACAAATAGGTAACAAGTTAACTCAAAACTAGTGATGTAGTAGAGTCAATACTTCCAAAATACATCAAATAGTCTGTTTCTAAATCAATACAAGTAGTTTTATTATGTATTTATAGCGCTAAATGTTTTATTTAGGTATATAACAGATATGTCATCCGGGTGTTGTCACCTTGTTGCTTTTTTGCTTGACGCTTCGCTGATCATGCTGTCAGAAGTTCTCTAAAGACTGCCTTTAAAATCTTTGGAGAACTTCTGATAACATGATCGGCGAAACGTCAAGCCAAAAAGCAACTACGCGACAATGCCGAGAAAGCCAACACTTAACTATTGGTAAAACTACATATTAATGCATGCATTAATTCTTAAAATAAATGACTTTTTAGGACTAAATCAACACTTTTATTAAATAAATATTGTTATTCTTAGATACTAAGTTCTTTATAATACTTTTTATATAAAATGCATTCTTTAATTAGGGTGTAACCTACATGAATAAAATTTTTCAATATTACAAAATCAGGGGGGTGACGGAAAAAGCAAATAATTAAAGAAAAATTGTAATCGCAACCTGCAATTATAATTATAACAATTCCCTATTAAAATACACACCATTAATTAAACTTAAAACACACATTGACATTGCATAAATGCCATAATATTAGATGGCGCATCTAAATATAACGGATGACGCCATCGCGTTTTTCTGCTACCGAATGCGAGCGCATGCGTTACCCCCGGTGTACACACATGTCCAATCATACACGGAAGCCAACAGTAGCACAACGAAACTCCCCACTTAACTTGTTAGTTCGCGTGTGTGTGCATGCATCTGTAACTCACCGACTGTTGGTCCCGATGGGCAATCTCTCGGATGGATTGTCGGAAGAGAACGGGAAAAGGATTCGAAAACAAAAAAAAAACCCATGAGGAGTGTCCATAACCTTAGAGAAAAACCACTGTTTGCCACTGCGTGTTTTACGTATAGAAGCAGTGAATACATCTGCATAAGTAGTAAAATGTAAACTCGTTATATATTCCATAAATATACATAAATTCTGAGGGAAAATTTCTTATGTGGTATATTTAGACGCTTAATGGTGAAGTGGTTGAGATTCGAGTAAGAATGAATTTAGAAATGATCATGGTTATTATTTCTATATACCTGTATCTGAGTCTTACTTTTTCTATTACTTTAATGTTTACTAATAATATAAATGCAAATGATATTATAGTCAAAAACCGATCAAACATAATGTCCATTCCTGATAGTAAATATACATTGTACTTCAATTACAAATGCATTGGGGTTGGTGAAGGATCTATTCGCATTGAGGAGAATCCACTACGGGGTTAATGAATATATCTTTTGCATTCTGTAAGCACTGCAGGCGCTAGTGTTTGGGCCGTTACATGAATAAAGTTTTGTAAAATTGTGTTATAGCTAAAGACCGGATTATATCCAAAGAAAAACTGAAATATATGCATGCAGAAAATAAGTATGCATTTGAGCCATATATGCAAAAAAATTGCGAAAATATGCAACAATTTTACCTAAAATTTAGGCAGAAATTTACATTTTACATGAACTTTATTACACAAAATTTCTTTATCTTGTGGTGTTAAAAGTGTGTTTAAATTTAACCTTTTGCTTGGCAAATTATTTTTCCTTTTTCACTTATTTTAAAATGTAATTTATCTATCCGAAAAAGATAATAGCAACAGCAAATTTGATTCAAAGTAATAGTTTTTGATGTAATACTTTATCCAATTCGTACGGATGTGTTTTCCGAAAAATGTTTGTGTGTGTGGTAATTTATTATAACCTCAATCTATCATTGCTTGATATTCTTGCGACAATAGTAGCAATTCTCATTCCGGGGTTATCAATTCGAAGTTTTTTTTTAATATATTCAATATATTCTGCTTCTCTATCGAAGATAGATGTTCTAAGCCAGAGGCTCCCAAACTTTTTTTTCTCATAGACCACTTTGAAAGTTTTGCTGGTTCCGGTGGACCTCCTGCAGCTACATTTCTACCATATTCCCAAAACTCGACAAAAAATGTGAAGATTAGATCTAACTATGGAAATTTGAGTTACGGCTGAGTTATTGGTTAATTAATTAATTGATTGTGCTGTGAGTGGATGCCAAAAAAGTAAAGTTAGCCGATCAAAAAAGTGATTCCATCCAACTTTACTCCTTTGACATCTACTCACAGCACAAGAAACCAATCAATTCTCACATATTTTATTTAGAAAACTCCTCATTCGGAGTGGTAAAAATAAAAAGAAAAATAGTATTTCCTTGTGTTGTATTTATTCAAATATGTAATCATTACACTATTAATTATTATTGTTTAGTAAGTAAGTTAAGTATTATTGTTATCATATTACATTGTAATATGATAACAGTCGTAATATAATTAAAATTAAATATTAATAACGTAACGTAACTTCTACAATGACAATCACAAAATAGTCATAATTTTAGTGGGAGGGATGTACTTGATGGATTGACAGCAAATTATCAATATTTCTTCATGCTGCTTCAGTTTTGTTAGGAACAACCGCAAATCTGCCCGTTCTGTGATATTCAATCTGCTCCTTTTTTTGTTAAAAGGTTTGTAACAACACTAAAACTTTTCTCGACAAGACATGACGAGGGAAACGCTCAAATCAAAAGCTTTCTCGCAATTCCCCACAGTCCAGGATATTTTTCGGGTATTTCTGCCTGCAGCCAAAATGTTTGATACCCTCTTTTAAATTTCACCTTCAGTTCCTCATTAGTGCTAAGCTCGAGTAGCTCCTCTTGTAATATCACATTCTCCACTTCCGTTTCATCGAGTGGATTTATGATCTATGGTGGTATCTCCATCGTCAGAATATCTTCAAATCTGATTTTAAAGTCATCATGCAAGGCAATTAGATGTTGAACGTATGTGTGAATATCCTCATCAAGGCATTCTACCCGTGACAAGTTTGGAAACTGGGCAAATTCTCGCCGACTAATATTTTGCTTCATAAATTTCAATTTCCCAAGAAAAGCTGAAATTACACCCTTTGTTTTTATTAAATTGAGGCTGTCCCCTTGTAATTGTAAGTTGCCATTGAATTTTCTGAACAAATCTGTCAAATACGCGATGTCTGCTTTCAAATTGATCAGGTTTTCTTTTAAATCTGGATCTTTACTTTCCAGAAACGCGACACGTTGTACTGAATATGGAATATGCAAGTTTTTACAAGTGACAGTCGCTGAGCTTCTTAAAATATTATCTGCCTACATTGATAGGTGAACTCAAGCCAACATTTTAGTCCTTCACTATCGGAACCAGATAAATTTTCGTGGACCCCCGCTTACGAATTGTGAACCCCCATTTTTTTGTCACGCCAAAGTAGACCCCCGTCGAGTCTCCCGTGGGCCCCTGGGGGACCACTTTGGGAATCATTGTTCTAAGCTAATTGAGATATTTGAGTTACAGAAGTAGTTGCTACTTCCTCCATGTCCACGAAAAACGCTTTGAAAATGTTTTACACAGAGAATATTGTCTGCCGATTAGTTCCTAGAAGAACTAAATTCCCAGAAGAAAAATTAAATACAAACGCGCTCAGAAAAATAGTAGATCTACAAGTCAATCAGCTATTGTAATAATATAGCAGGGGGGAATACATCAAATGATTTTTGTAAAAAACTGACCGATATAGCAAGTCTACTTTTTAGTAATAATAAAACAAAAATTAAAAAAAAAAATAGACCATAGGTGCTTGGTGAGCTTAGAAATAATTTGGTACTTATTCGGAATTGAACCATTTTGTAATATCCATATTGGAGAAGTCATATTTTCTTTTGTATTTTCCCAGATTCCATTGGATGTACTCGTCAATAACGTAGACACACGTCCAATCAGAAATCGGCCATTAACGCGAGAAGGAAGAATTTGCGCAATTTGTTCTCGGCCACCACCGGTAACTGCTGACGATGGCTTCCCTTCTCTCTATGTGCTTGCCCGCGTGTATACCGGCAATTTCTTACTCGCTCCTTTAAAAAGCGAAAAAGACCAAGAGAACGTCAAGCTTTAGCATGCGAGATCTCGATCGGCCGTGTTACTGAGGGGTTCATTTACTCCTGCCCGGGCCTGAGAGTAGCCCGAGGAGAAATCGCCCGGTCCACGTAGAGGAATGCTGGGAACTGCCCCGGGAGCTGGTAGCAGCAGTCCCCCACGCCAGCCGGAGGTCGCAGGTCAACTTCTCTACATTTACCGCGTATAACAGAGCTCTGCGCCTGTGTGCGTCGCACATCTACATTAAACGCAGTTTCTGGTGCGGTTTGATACTCGACTTGCACATTTTCTATTCATCGTCTTTGGTATTGGGCGCCCGCCGGCCGCTCTGTGATGGAAAGAGGAGAATGGAGTGTCGTTGTCGTTGATTGGTCCACGGATCTAAGAAAAATTACTACCATCGGAAGATGGAAATGACGCTATTAATGGTCGGACGAAATCTTGGTGTAATATTCGCCATTTTGGAAAAGAAAACTTGAATGAAGAAGTATTCTCCGTACACTAAAATCACTCAACCCTCAACAATTGTCACAACTCTCTCCTGTACACGGAAACAAGCAATATGTTATTTAACCTTAGAAATCGTTGGCCATTTCAGACATATGATCCTGGAGGTAAATTTACTTCAAAATGCAAAATTATATTAAAAAATATACACAGAGCACTTCAATTAAAACCAATCACCTCAAATAACTCTGCTGTGATTTATAGAAAATTCCGAAACCAATGTCAATTGTCACATCAACTGGCACAACTTGGGGAAGTAAAGTAACAAACAAACAAAAATGATGAATGAGGAAAAAAACGCGGTAATTACTTGTGTTTGAAAATAAATGGATCTTCATACAAGTTGTTAGCATTTACAGCCATGTGAGTTAAAGGAGCTCTTTTTAAAATATTAGTCTTACACCTAGGTAAAGCGAAAGTATTAATTGATCGAACGGCAAGAGTCGATTAGATTGTTTACAATTTTAATAAAAAATTTCGCACTGTTTTCTTCTCTGCGTTGAGCTAACGATACAAAATTATGCTTCACTAACAGTTCCTCGTAATCTATTCCTCGCTGGGGATAAATTCCATCCATTCTGTAAGGTAGAAACTTTAAGAACCGCTTTTGTACCCTTTCTAGCAAAATATGTTGATGGAGGTAGTAAGGATACAATACTACGCAGCCGTAATCCAACTTTGGTCTAACTAGGGCGGAAGAAAGTACAATCAACGATCATGTGTTTGTAAAATTCCTGCATGTGGGTATTAGGAATCCTAAAGCCTTCGAAGCAGAGTTGCAAATCTCCGTGACGTGGTTGCAGAAGGTCAATTGCGAGTCAAAAAGCACTCCTAAATCCATTATTAGGGAAAGGAAAGAAAATATACCTACGCACGGAGCAAAGCAAATCTGGGGTGGGCACGGAAACTAGGCTTATCACTGAAAAGATGGGGCGCAAAGAAACTAAAAAGGCAATGGCACTAAAATACTAATTCCAAATATTACAAAGTGGATACATTGCAAACACAGGGAGGTGGGTTACCACCTTACGCAGGTACTCACCGGCCAGGGAATGTTTAGGAGTTATAGCAAGAGAATAGGCAAAATGACCATGTATAGTGACGCTTGCACAAACTCTTGGGAGGTAGATACAGTGGAGCACACGATCTTTAAATGCAACAGATGGTGGGACCTGCGTGAGGACACTACAAGAACTACAGGTGTCGGGATTACGACGGCAAATTTCGTGGAACACGTGTTGGAATCCTCAGAAAACTAAAAGGCAATTGACGACATGATAGGGCAGATCATGAAGATCAACTCTTTGATCTTCATGATCTGCCCTACTTTGGTCACTTTTGGTGTTCTTTCCTTTCTTCTATCTCTATAGAAGAAAGGAAAGAACACCAAAAGTGACCAAAGTTCAGAATAAAATACTCTATTGCTTTCATGAAGGGGATAACTTTATAGATGATACCATGAAATGCAACCGCAGGTCAATAGTGGAGTTTTTAGTCGGTAAACATGTGTTGACCCAGACTGGTCCAGTTTCCTCCCAACAAAAAAAAAAAAAAAACATTGGACGGGGGAAACACATACACAACAGCCACAAAAACTTAATGTATGGGTATCTTTGGCGATCATCTCATAGGACCTCTATTCAGTGATGGGACTTCAAATGACTAAATGTATTTGAATATGCTGGACGATACAATCAATCCTGTGATCACAGAAAAATTGGAGCAAGATTCAGATTTATTGGAGAACGACATAGTATTTCAGCAAGATGAAACGCCTCCAGATTACGCTGTTGGAGCACGACAATTTCTTTAAAAGAAACTAACCGTCAAAATGTAGTGTCTCAAAGACCATTAAAATGATATATAACCCGAGCCCCTTCGATTTAAGGTTTTTAAGGGGGTAACTTTCTAGGATAAGTGGTTAAAATGTCCGATTCAATTTTTGCATCAAAAGTTTTCCCCCTCAATAATACTTCTTAGGTGCTTCAGGAATTTTGTGATGAATCTTCAGATATTTACCGTAGGAAGTTTTGTTATAAGATTTATTATACGTTATCCATCATGACTGTTTTATTTTAAATATTATATTGCTGTCTTTAAACTAAACTTTCAGCTTTTTAGAATTCTAAAAATATATGCGTAAAGCAATCATCCGTAATATAGACTGTACCTTCAATTACTTAGGAATTTGAAGACACGTCCTCAAATATTTATAGAGACTGATAAGGGGAATGCACTTTGTTAAGGTGGTTGTGTTATTATTGCTGGGCATGGTCGGGGCCATGCGTCCACAATGAGTAAGCCTTGTTTGAACTCCAGTACGTTACATACATACACTCGTAAGCCTAATTCTGATAGCCCGTTCAAATACACATCGTGGAATCGAGGGAAACAAACGCTTTTGTCGGCTTGATTCCATTGTCTTTTGAATATTTTTTACGTATGTTTGTGTTAAGTGATACTGTATTATGTTGTTTGTTTGATATATGTACTAAATGTGGTGTAATTCTTGGAATGAAAACAATAACCCCAGCACAACACAGAATGGTTGAATATAATAACTAATAAATAAATAAGAATTAACATTAATTATTTTAATAATTCCTTGTATCCTTCAATTACAATTAAAACCACTTGCAGATGATACATTATTCATAAATAATTTCCGATTATATGAATACTTTTAATTTAATTTCATAGGAAGTTATTATATAACACTTTTTACCAAACTTTTCTGTATCATTTTAATAATCGCTTTCCTCCAGTAAAATGTTTAATACGAGAATATAAATCATCACCTTGGTACAATGATACCAACTTCAGGACTTGTCAATTCTTTATAACAGGGACATCCCCGAGGTATACAAGGTAAAAAAGACCAATATAAGGTTATGTTATAGAAACAATCAAAACAGAATTTTATAATGATTTAATCATGAATTCTACAAATCAAGTAGCGTTTCAATTTTCTACCTATTGCAAAATGTAACATTCAAACAGTTACCCAAAACCAATCAACTGACATAACCAAACAGTTGATCATCGATGACAATCAAATCAAACCAGCCGCGGGAATAGTTGAAGACCGATTATATGTGAAAGTTCGATTCTCAAGCATTTGCCGATCACTTAGGCGTACGGGCATGCCCAACTAAAATCTCTTAACAACCACAGGTTCACCATACCTGTGCGCCCGACAAAGATATTCCCATTCTGTCAACTATAAAACAGACTGAAACAAAGATATCACGAAGCATATTCATCGGTAAAACAGAGACGGGCGATCGTGTGTAACATGGATGCTCCTGCGGTGGAAACAAGGAGACAGCGCACAGGTTTATCGACCTTATTCGGTTCTGATTTAAGGAATACCTTGTCCCGACTGGAGCCGTAGGTTGGTCGTTCGGTATATATATATATATCTACAGAAAGAATGTGTTTGAGAATTCGGCCAGCCGAAACGGTTTCTTTATATTGAAGACGCGGTGTATACATAAATAAGCAATTTCTACCTTCAAGAGGCACAAATTAGTGGTGATTTATCTTCTGAGGTACCGGCGATTTTATTTATTTTAGGTCAGCGCTTGAATGGAAGACAGGAATTAAAAATTTGGTTTTGTTGGTGTTTTATGGGGAAAGAACGCTTTACACCAGTGGCGGCTCGTAACGTTTTGTTCAAGGGAGGCTACTGTAGCCTAAGTAACCCTTCTCGGTCAATAAATTATATTTTTATAGTTATTATTGTTAGCATTGTACGTGTAGAATAAAAATTGAAAAAAAAAATAGATTAAAATAAAATATAATTTATTGTCTAGCAAGAATCACGTAGAGGTGAGAGTGAAATCTTGCCTGGATAGGAAAATGGATGAGGTGATAGGTAAAAAGGTAATAAAAACTTAAAAAATAAACTCTTGATAAACATAACAATAAAGCAAAAATAAACTCTAAAAACAATAACAAATAAATTAGAAAAGAAAATTGTAGATTCTTTGTTTATATTAGAAACTTTACCAAAACTAAATTTAAGGCATGAGCACGACAATGTACAAAAAGAGCTTGAGGTGCAATTGTTTTTATTTTACTTTGTAAACGATTTAAATGCCCTGCCATAACAGATGCACCATCATATGTTTGAGCGACTAATTCTTTTTTTAAATCATATTTTCGCTGTTATTTGATAAAAGGTTAAATAAATCTTCAGCTGTTCGACCGGATGATACGCCAAAAAACTCCAAAAATCTTTCAATAACTCACCGCTCTTGACATAACGTAATATGATTGATAATTGGGACATACAGTAAATATCTGTGGTTTCATCTACTTGCCAAGAAAAAAACGGAGCTTCTTTAATTTCTGTATCTATTTCTTGTTTTAATACAAAAGAAATACAATCTATTAAATCATTTTGTATAGATTTAGATGTACCCGAAAAAATATTACTACTAACAAATTTATTAAAACTAGGTTCATATTTACTAAAGAGTTCGAGTAAGTCTTTATAATTTCCACGATTAAAAGAATCTGAAGTCTCATTGTGTCCCCGAAAAGCTAAATCTTGTGATGCTAAAAATATTGTTACGTCTATTAATTTTTCTTTTGCGGTTTTCTCTAACTTCATTATTATAGGCAATAATTGCATCTTTCCGCGCGCTGTCTACAGCAGTAGCAATATTTTGTTTTCCAAATAATTTAAATTTGCACAACGATGAAATGTGTTCTTTAGACTTAGAATGCCGCTCAATAGCGCGCGGTAATTTTTTTTTAAATCTGTATAACCTAATTTCGATTGACGAGCCGCCAATGCTTTACACATTATATACGATTGACTAATATGAAAATGCAATCGTTTTCTTTACTTTTCCACTTCTGCTAATAGCAAAGCTATTCGAAAAGCAACCACGAAACTAAAGAAATATTACAAAGCCACTGGCAAATAAAAATATCACCAACAAATCCAAATCGGCATACACCAAACTTAACAGCTTTAAAATTTCTTCCACATATCACTCAATTAAATTTTCGAAGAAATCCTCGGGGCCATTTGTGTCCCTAAATTTCTGGAAATCGGCCAGATAACGCCTCTTGGCCCGATTCCAACTACTCCCGTAAGCAAATTATGGAATATCAAAAGTAAAATACAAGCCGACGCGAGTGACTAGCTGTAAATATTTCAGTTATCATCATGTTTACTCTACACACATCGGTATATGGCGGTCTAGCGTCTCTTTGATCCGTGTTTACGAACTTCAGATTCTAGCAAGGGAGACAGCTTTTGATTTACACCGACAATGTGTCGTTATATGGAGTGGTGTTTAGGCACTTCGAAAGGTGTCAAGTTTTTATTATAATCCAGAGAACTGTGAGGTATTTATTTATAAGCGATTTCTTAATTATAACACGTAGATTAGAAATGAAAGAATATCCATTTCGTTTTGATAAATACGGCGGTAAAAGAAATCATTAAATTGCAAAATGCATATATTAGGTATTAAAATTACACCATTAAAAACCCGACCATACCATAAATGAATGTCATTTTGAAAGGTAAAAATCTGAGGACAAAAGAAGGCGGACAATCCCTGCAGAAGCTACCAAATCATTCCTCTCTAAGGGCAGCGTTGCCGAAAGAGAAAAAGAGGCACTCTTGTACGTACCTTTCGCATCGTCAAAAAGCCGGATGAATGAAAACAAGAAGTGTTTTGACTCCATTCACCATTCGCTTTTGGGACACGCCATAAAGGGTGCCGTAGGTAGGCATTTGCGTCTGTCATAAAAGACGAACACGAGACAGGAGAAGGTTGAGATCCTCGAAAACACAGAGGCTATTGTAACAGCTGAAACTATATAAAAATACAACGACCTTCGAGAGCTGAAATAGTTTTTAGATAGATGTTTTTATAGGTATTGCATGCATATTTGAGTTTATTTGTATGGGAGATCTCGAAAATAAAGCGTATGCAACATTGATGATCTCGAACAAAAATTACAAACAGATCACGTTATTGCTAACAAGTAAATGGAGAACAAAACTTGAGCGAAAAAACTTGAAAAATAGTGCAAAGTTCAGTTAAACCAGAGCTTCGAGTTTTTAGTTGAACTGTAATGAGTTCAAGTGTTTTAAAAAATAAATTATTTTAAACCACTCTTGGAAATAATTATTAGCTTCGACGAAAAATCTTTTTGATCTAGAAATTTGTTTTCTGTTAAATTCTGTGCTCATATCCCATTGCCAAACGATATGCTTCGAATTTTATTGGTTCAAAATCATTTTTTAATATTTTCATATGATGTGCTGAAAATCTCAGATCTTTGAGCTATTTGGTGATGACTTTGCAATAATTTGGATGGATAAAAAACATTATTTATGATATTAAAATTGATCCTTTCAATTGGTTAACTACAAAGAATGCATATCGCGAAAAATTTTGAACCAATTTCAAATAATCATTTGGAATTTAACCAAAACTTTTTAATCGATCATTTCACATCTTCAAAAACATATTAATAAATCTTCCACGTATTTGAACATGGATTCTACCACTGTAATACTTATGTATATTTCTATGAACGTCCCAGATGATAAAGTCATCCACGTATGAGAATAAAGATACAGCTCCGTTAGCGCTGCACACCAAAAATGCAAATTGAAACATTAAGCTTAAAGTATCTGAGCGTGTTTTGACTTGCAAAAGCCCTAAACGACTGCTCGCCAAAAGGCCGTATCGCATATTATCCGCGCAAATTATGCGAAAAAACGGTTTAAATTATCCACAAGAGAAGCGACTAAATACATAAAGTCGGTACAGCGCATTCATACGACTTCACCAACAAATTGGGTTTTTGTTTTTGTCTTTTTTATTAAAGCGTGATTAAAAAAAAAAACATGAGTTTATTTTTATGCATTATCCAATGCTTTTATCGTGTTAAATATTAGATAAAATGATTTATTCAACTTCCTCTCTACTAATGTAATTGACCACAAAAATGAAACGATATATATCCTATTGTAGCGCAATCCTAACACCTTTTTATACTAACAGATGTCGCCCGACACCCGTAAAGATCGCCGCGTTTATTCGATACGACAAATTAACGAGTTAAGGCAGGTTTATATGGAGTCGTATAGAAAAGGTGATCGCAAAATATTCACCAGTTTTTCTCGTAGCACCTAGGTCGCGTATGCGTCGAGATCAGGTACCAACGGGGACGGTGAAGAATACTCCAAATTCCTTCGCTGTGGTATCGGAGACTGTACAAGGCTTGTTTGTTCGCGATAACGATATAGCGACATTCTTTTGTTCTAAACAACCGCCGAATATTTCACACGGATGCTACAAGTCCGTGTGTGCTATGGGAAACCTGGAAGGAGTTGCCAGTAGCGTAGTATTTTAATTGGGCGGTTTGGTTCGGATGCAACGTTTTAAGAATAGAGTTTTGTATATTCTTTTCGAGTGTATTTAAACTTTTTATGAGTGCGCAGCAAAATATAAAATTTACTTGGAAAAATTTTGATTGACACCGAAATACATAATTTTTGGTTTTAGGTATTTGGCTCAAAATTGTACCTTTTTGGTAAGGGATTTGGAGTATTCATTCTAATGAAATTAAGCAAATCTTCAACCAATATTATTTATAAACTAATCTTTATGACAAAATTTTTGAACACCGAATAAATTGTTCTTTTAAACAGTTTTCTTAATTTTGTTTTAGAAGAAAATTTTTAGTTGAGGTACCAGATTAAAAACACTTTTAAATTTTTACCATTCACCTCCATGTGATTTATAATTTTAGCTTTCGATTTTGACCATATACTCTACAGGGTGAATCTCAATATATGCGACAAAATTTAAGAGCTGATTCCTGAGGTTATTTTGATCATTAAAGTTCATATGACTATATGTCCAAAACGGTTTGGTTTAAAAGTTATTGAATGTTTAATAATAAATTATGAACTATGACTAACACGATATAATATCACAGTTGGTTCTTCAAAATCAATTGTGTTCGGAGGGAATTGTTTGTCATTTCAATATTTGACAGTAGTTGTCAGAGTATTCATTCAGTTTATTGTCAGTTTCTGTTTTCTAAAATGAATTACACGAATGCTGAGATGGGTGATATGCATCTTGTTTACGGTCTTGCCAACGGAAATTCGCGTGCTGCTAGACGTCTTTATGAAGAACGATACCCGAACCGTATCATACCGCATCATTCAATATTTGCCCGTCTTCACCAATGTCTTAGTGAAATGGGAAATTTTAAAAAACAGACGACTGATAAGGGGCACCCATTTACAGTGAGAACTCCACAAGTTGAAGAAATGGTACTAAATGAAATTGAGGAACATCCTACTACAAGCACCAGAAAAATTGCGTTTCCTTTAAACATTAGTCAGGCCACAGTTTGGAGAATATTGAAAGATCAACTATTGTATCCATATCACACTCAACGGGTGCAGGCACTTTTGCTAGCAGATTTTCCGCAAAGAGTGGCTTTTTGTCAATGGGCGCAACACAAAATCGCACAAATTCCTGACTATTTGGCTCAAATATTCTTCACCGGCGAGGCTACTTTCTCTAGAAGCGCGATTATTAATTTTCATAATAATCACATATGGGCCGAAGAAAATCCCCACGCAATAGAGAATGCCCGTTATCGACATCAATTCTCTGTTAATGTGTGGGCCGGAATTGTTGGAGATCACTTGATAGGTGCACATTTTTTACCGATGCGGTTAAATGGCGAGGTATACCGCAATTTTCTTGAAGAGGAGCTACCACTACTTAAGATTACAAATGTATTTTATGCATGACGGTGCTTCAGCGTATTTTAGTTTAGTTGCTCGCGAGTTTTTGAACAATACGTATCCAAATCGGTGGATAGGACGGGGAGGTCCACAACCGTGGCTTCCTCGGTCTCCAGGCTTAAATAGTTCCGACTTTTTTCTCTGGGGTCACTTTAAATCTTTAGTTTATACGACTAAAATGTCGACGAACTGAGAAATCGTATTATCGCAGCTTTTCAAACAATTCGAAATATCCCTGGTATTTTCGAACGGACTCGCCAGTCAATACAACGGAGGATAGAAGCTTGTATTGCAGTTGGGGGCGGTCATTTTCAACAGTTATTATAAGTTAATTTTGTTTTACAAATTATTTTGTTAATTTATAATAAAAACATTAATTATGTTAACTTACTATTAAACATTGTATAACTTTAGAAATAAGCAGTTTGGGACATATGTTCTTATGAACTTTTATGATCAAAATAACCTCAGGAATCAGCTCCTAAAGTTTGCCGCATATATTGGGATTCACCCTGTATATAGTTTGATAGACTTATAAAAGACGAATTTGTTGATATATATAACTTAATTATTTTTTCTCCACATCAACTATTTAAATCGCAAAGTACTTAAAATATTATACAATATGAACTATAGAACACCAACAAAAACCATCCACAGGGCATTAATAACACTCAACAACATGTTTTTGCTGTATAAAATCAAAAATAATAAAATAAAAATTAATGTAAAATTAAAAACAAATAGAGAAATCCATGACTGTCGAACACGAAGAATTTCACACATAAGAACAGAAAGATATAAACCCTTCTTTATTATAATTCATCACAATGATTTCAAATCACTTTGATCTGAATTTCAGAATAAAAATTCTTAAAATCTACCTAGTCAAATCGATTGAATATATTCATTCTACGCCACTGATATTGTGCCACACCTGATTTACCTATCTAATCATAAACAACAGAACCTTACATCTCAATAAATAGCCGTACGATGACCAAATACGAGGTGATTCATTCATGTCTTGATTCATCAGTCCGCGGGCTGATTTTTTTTTGTTACCATCTTGTTTGGTCTACCTTTCCAGACGCTGATGTGTCTCCTATTTTTATTATCCTTATTTATTATAATAATGTTAATATGCCTACATAGTACGCCTAACTAAGGCCACAATATAGAATTTGCTTTATGTTAAGTTATGGAAACGTGCAACTTTATTATTAAAATTGATGTTTTTAGCCTAAGCAGAAACGTGGATAGACCATAAGTCTATCTTCTAAGAATAATTTAGTGAAACGCAGGTGTTTCGTTTTTCTCTATTGGGGAATTTTTAGAAGTGATTGGATTGTTGTTGGATGTCATATATAGATGGCATTGAAATCTGAATACTGTTTTGTATAAGCACAAAAATGAAAAAAATACATCTGGTTGAACAGTTGATTTAAATTTGTTATTGTTATCGCTATATTATGCAGAAATTACAATAATATGCATATATTTATAAAAACATATAAAAACATACAATGAATTTAAAAAAAAGTTATTGTCATTTTGTTGAGGAAAGATTGTCATCTGACAGCAATAGCGCATATTGCTTTTCAAAGTAGACGTTAGGGGAAACAAAAGTACCAGGAACGGTTAGATATTTTATTTGTTTCTAAATTCGCTGGGTCTTGTGCATTTTCGAAACAATTGTTTGGAATTAATAAATTATTGCAGCTATTGTATGTTTTACTACACTATAGTTGTTGAATATCTTTGTAAATAAATAAATAAATACAACCTGAAACGAATGATTGTAATAAAATAATCCACGAGAAAACCGTACTAAAAAACTTTCTAACGGCACTGTATATAATCGTAAAATTCGACTCATCGACAAAAGTGAAAATTTATTAATGAATTACTCATCCAGGCAGTTATATATGCAGATGTAAGCCTACTATTCGTGTGACAGTCAGTGTTAAAGCCTGGTAGTAGAATTAGCTGCCGGCTACCGCGTTTTTTCTTCCTTTATGACTACACAACGGCATTCTTTCGACATGCGGATTATGACATATTTTTTTTTGTCGTTGTGTTACCTACTTCTATACCGTGGTCTCCTCGGTTAAATTGCTCGATTATGTCATTGGAAATGCGTAATCTTTTACACAATGGGCATCGTTTGCGGTTGTATAATATCTTTTTATTGTTATGTAGGAAAATCACAAGAATATATACAGTGCTTTTAATAATTTGAAAGCTATTTAGTGTTTGTTCATTCATAAAATATATCGGGATAAATATTTTGATCTTTTAAGGTATTTATATTTAAATCGTAATTTTCTCATATCAATGATTCTTTTCAAAACTAATGTATGATTGTTAACCGTTCGTAGCGTGTGTTTCAACTCTCAAATACTATATATAGTATGTAAATGTTTTCAATTCGTTTTTACGAAATTTGTGGTAGGTACTTCTGAAAAGGACTGATGCAGGTGAAACAGGACAAAATATGTGTTTTATAAAAAGTGTTCGAAATGCATCAGCTCGAATGCAAGCATCAATTCAGCGACGAAAGTTGTAATTGTACCCTCGTAAAATTCAACATTTCGTCGCGAATGCGTTGAGCTGCTACGAAAACACGGTTACGCAGATCTTCGGCATTTCCTGATCATACACTAAACTTTTCATGTATCCCCACAACTATCACACTGACGAAAGTCAATGCTAGGTTTTCCACTATCACCAAACGACAATGCACAATCTCTCGACGCGCGTTTCGCTAACCAAGTTAGCATCATCAGGAGATGATTAACAACTGTTAACTTGGTTAGCGAAACGCGCGTCGAGAGATTGTGTATTGTTGTTTGGTGACAGTGGAAAACCTAGCATTGACTTTTGTCAGTGTGATAGTTATTGTTACACCGAAGGTTCCAAAACCCAATTACTGGATGTATCCCCACAGAAAAAAGTCTAGTGGATTTAGATCGAGGCTATGGGCTGACCACGGAATGTGACTTCCCCGTCCAACCCAATGTAGGATGCCCGGTTTAAAAGTTGTTGAGCAACCCTACTACTATACGCGGGTGCTCCATCGTGCATGAACCATAATTGTAGACGCATCGCTAATGGTATGTCGTCCAAATATTCAGGAAGAAACAATAAATAGGATTCCGCGTTTAACCGTGCTGGGAGTATACGTGGTCCAAGTAGTTGATCCCCTACTAGCCCTGCCTAAACATTGACGTATATTCTAACTTGAGAGGAGCCTTGGTTAATATCATGGGGGTTTTCATACGCCCAGTGGTGAATGTTGTGATAATTTAAGATAACATCATTGATAAACGTACATTCGTCCGTAAATAGGATTACTGACGCAAGATCCGGCTGACGAACTTCTCGGCGTTGGAACCACTCACAGAAGGAAATTCAGTGGGGATAATCGAAGTCCGTTAATCGTTGCACGCGTTGAATATGATACGGGTGAAATAAATTCCTTTTTAAAATTTGATGCACTGTAGCTTGGCACACATTTACTTCTCGCGCAAGGGTTGTCGCTTCTACGATATTTAAAATTTCCTCTTCGGCTTGTAGCACTCTGCGTGATCTTTCAGGCCCACGACCTTCAAACCGTGGAATTACGGAACCTGTCTCTCGAAGTCGATACACGGCTCTTACAAAAGTTTTAGGCGAAGGATGACGTCGATGCGGGAAATGTTCTACTGCGATCCACTACGAATAGCAAGTGCACATTAAATGTAAATCCCAACGCTCAAAGTATAGCGACGAGCGGTGATTCACCGATATGCTAAACGAGTCTAGAGTCGAGAATAGAGAAAAATCATTTTCTCGGTACTAGGTGCACTTAGAACCGCAATTTTTTGTATTTAGGCATTGCACATGTATATCTTTCACCCTTTTTTTTTATTTCGTACTATACAATAATAATTCTGTATATTATAGCTGTGAATAATGCATTTCTATTTTATAATTATTAACACTTATACGTAATAATTATCTGGGGCGCTGTATAACTTTATGACATTCATATATCCGTTATTACTTTTATTACTATTATTATAGGCTCCTGTGGCATGACTTGTCATATCATAAAGGAGAAATTGACATAGATCCTTGCGGTTTTGGCTTTTTTTATATCCTGGTGGTATCGATGCGCTCTTTATTCCTTTGTTTCAACCAATTATCCATCGTTTAATCATTGAATACGAAAAACCAATAAATTTAAACGGTTATTTTAAATGTTGCAACCGCATTACCTAATAAAAATACAACAGCTTTCAAATTCATCTTGAATTATTTCCTATTTGTGTTATTACTGTTGTTATTCCTAGTTTTATTACACCGTTTGATGTTCCTGTTCAGCATTCAAGCACGTTTAATATTTTTCATTTGCGGTTTTCTTAATTATATCGGTAAACAAGATTATTGTACTATTAGGTATACAGTGCTGTTTAATTGGTATTTGTAGAAAAGAATGACCTATTGCTAATTGTTGTGTATACATCCTAGTTGCAAGGATTTTTTTACGTGGGCACTGTGATTTACCTTAATTGGTTTGTGTTTTATTAACTAAAAAAAAAAAAAAAACAATAATGCAGTAGCAGATGGTATTGTTTGTTTTATTCATATGATGGTTGATTAATTACATGTTGGTAGTACTGGAATTTCCTGTTGGAAATGTATATTATGTGTAAGTAATGTTTAACCTGTATTCTGTGTTTTCTAAAATAGACTGTAATAAAATCATATTCACAGAGTTTTGTCATTTAAAAATTAAACAAAAAAGAAGAGACATTTTAAAATCCAATTCTCATTTTTAATATCTGGAATAACACTAACGTGATGAACTCCAACACATATGTTTAAAGGAACCAGAACTTTAAGCAGAAACTTTATAAGTTTGTAGACTCCATTAAGTGTTTTTGCTTTATTTGATGTTTATTATAATTGTATGAAAGTATTAACACATTAATAATATTTGTTGAATTGATGCAAAACACTATGAACTAAATTTACATAAAAATCGACTTCTTATATCGATTACACAATCGGTGCCAAGTATCTTAGGTCACGTCGTCCCGGATAAAATAAAAATACCTGCAAGTGAGACCTATTAAACGCTAGTCAAATCTATTCATGAGTTATATACCTACCGTCAGTTTTTATCCAATTTACTAGCAAATCTAATCTAAAAAAAGACAATTTTATTGAATATCAACATTTTATTTTATTTTCGAGACACTTTAATCTGTAATTGATTTTAATTCATCAAATACAGAGCAAGATAAATTCAGCATTAAAAAGAAAGGACTCTATATAATTCGAGCGACATCTAACGTCGATCTCGAATTCAGATAACATCGAAAGTGGGTAACACAATCAACATGTTAGTACGAAAAGTTGCATATTTCAAGATTGATTCAGTAAAGACCAGAGAATTTACTCCATTGAATCACGAATCCCTGAGGTTAAAGCGTGGAACATTAAGAAACTGCACTAAACAAGTTTCAAGGTTTTTTTCGGAGCAAGCTTTGATAAATAGTAAAAGCAACAGGGGAAATGTTTAAGCTTCACACTAATAGTTTTGAAAACAACAGTCCTTAAATGGATTATGACTATACTTCTTAGAACTTACAACAATCTTGTAATTGTTTTAAATCACGTCTACACTTCCAAGGAGACCTCTACAATTAAATCTATTTGGATAAGTAATGTTTTTATAGTGTTTTTTTTTTTGGTTTACACTATTTTGTATTTATGATTTTTAACTGATTTTTTAGTTTTAATTTAGTAAGAAAACGTTACCAGTTTATCAAAAATATTTTTTTTAGGATACCGTATTTGTTGATATTTTGTCCGATGGGCGATTCCTGTTCCCTGTTTCTTGAGGTTCGATATTCGGCTCTCAGGCAAATCTCGAATACTGTGTTATTTTCGCCGGTCCTGGTTCGTCTAGTATTGAAAATTTCGGATATTTCCTCCCAGTAAGTTAACTCTCCTTTATTTTCTGTGTTCACCATTAAATTTATTTCATAGTTTTATTTTCTCTTCTGTCGTCATGGGTCTGATATGTTTTTATATCACAATATGTCGTCCCGTGCTTATTGCAACACCCTGTCGAAAGTCCAACCTAAAAAAAAAAAAAAAAAAAAAAAAAAAAAAAAAAAAAAAAAAAAAAAAAAAACGGTGTAAGTCCGCTATTGATTTTTGTTCCTTATCTTGCATCGTTTAAAAGTTATTTTGGATAAAATGAATTTGGTGCGAATTTCGAAGTCAAATTGCACCTCCCCCCCAAGGTTGAAGTTTTGCCCTAACAGATAGTGTCCTTGAGTAATACTTCATGTGGTCTACAATCTGGTCACTAAAGCAATTAATAATCTTGTAATTCGCTGTAATCGCTTTTACAATCTTATCTGACAAAGAGAATCAATTATATTTTTTACAATGGATATAAGTCATCTGAATATTGTCCTTCGTCAGGAGTACCTCAAGGGTCTCATCTAGGGCCCCTGCTATTTGTCTTATTTATCAATGACTTGCTTGATTCCTTATCCTGCCCAGTGCTTGCGTACGCTGATGATTTGAAGATTTACCTATCCATCAAAACATGGAATGATGTATTGCACCTACAACGAAATCTAGATATCTACTATAACCAAATGGTGTTCCGAATTTAAATTGATGTTGAATGTCAGTAAATGTTCATTTGTTTGCTATACCAGGAAAGTAAATTTTCTTGACTCTGTGTATGAGATAGACGGCAACGCTTTAACACGTTCTCATATTGTTAAGGATCTTGGTGTTAATAAATTTTATGGGATAACCATTCGTTTTTAGAATATCTGTAACCAATTGTAAATTCTTTTTGTGAAAAGCTGGATCACTCAACCTAACAGCCCTATTCCTCAATTCAGTGATGGTATTTCGTTTGTATTTCATACTATGCTGTGAATAAAAATTAACTGTTCTACCCGAGCTTATGTCTTTCATATACCAATCCACCTCCAATTTACCCGATGTACCTCTAATTACTGTTATGTCTAAACAATTAATTCTAGCATTCAACTCCTTCTCAACAGTGAACTGTATGTGATTGTTAATGGAATTAAAAGTTTGTAAAGTATAATAAATATATATATATACATATATACTTTATGTTGTTTTATCTTTCTCTTGTGTTTTCTTTATGTGAGAGTTTGCTACTGTAAATTTTTTGTTATTACAAATTTTATTTATTTACTTAGTTATATTTAATAAAACGATGTTTCTTCGGTAGAAATTCTGTATTAAACATTCTCAATTTTAATGAATATATGCGGCGGTTTCCACTGGTATGCTAAGAGATGCCTATAATTATATTATGTACTTTGTTCTATATACAATATACTTTGTATTTGTACATACGTATATACCTATATATAGATATAGACGTGCATCCTACAGCGCGCCTTAAAGAACACGAACATAAGAGACACATTTAGGAAGTTACGGCCGCTTTTGACTCCTGGATATTGCGCGCTTTCAAAATTCGCCCTAAAGTCGCCGGTAGATACAGCGGACCGCTGGTAGGCAGGCCTTAGAGCCGGACGAGGGGTGCGGCGGAGCCGGGGACGCGCCAGCAACACACTACCGCTCCATCATTGGGCTACCATCAACAGTTTGTTACAGAAGCATTCAACTCCTGGAGGTTCCGACTTGAAGGAGTAAGTTGAACATTTTAGAAGAACACTACAAGCTGAATCGACAGTATAGTAGCAGCAGCAGTACACCTCGAGACGTTCCACATTGCCAGCAGAGAGATCCACATCATAAGTAGTTGCGTTTACTACGCTGTCCAAGGAGGAAGAACTGGGTCGACTTCCAGGCTTTAGTCCGCTGGACGCTACTGCGTATTTTTTTATTTCGATTGGTTTATAATCGCATCTCTCAAGGTTAGTGTTTTATTTAATTTTATTATTTTATTTATGTGGAGATTACAAGGTCGCCGTGTTATTTTGTAATGACATTTCTACGCGTATATATGAGAGGAATAAACCGCGTTTTCGTTGATTCGAAATAAAACAAAGAATCTGGAGTTGAATCAAATATCAATCGACGCAAACCTGGATTCTCTTTCTGCGTAAACGGCCGATGATCGGCGCGTTTATACACACACACACACACACACGATGGGAATTGTGGTTAAAAAGCACGTGGCCTCCAGCGCGTTGGCTACTGTGCTACGCCTACTTTCCGCTACCGTGTTACTCGCGGGCGATGTCGGGCTTCGCCGTGTTGCCTGTAACCGTTTACGGGCGGGCGGTTGCTCTCTGGCGAGCAGACGCTGGAGAAGTGCGGGGAAACGACCGACTACTACCGTGTTACGCACGCGATAGTAATTTATTTTCTTTTCATCTGCTGTTCGCGCGATTTCCGTCGCTAATAATCGTCTCTCGCCGGAGAATATTCCCTGAATATATTTATTTTTTATATAGTTAAATACTCGAATACAAAATCATTTAATAAATATAAAACGTTTACAAAAGGAAAAAAGTCAAAACGCATAAAAATATCACCTAAATTTATAGATTTTACTATTATTGTCTAATATTACAAGTTAGATTAAGGTGTACACAATTTAAAAAAGAAGAACATTATTTACTGTTGTTTGTCTTGTTGTCTAAGTATGTTCTCTGTACAATTTTGGGGTCTTTTACAACTTTAAAGTGTTTGGTTTTCATAAGACAATTCCTAAATACATATAATAATAAAAAAAAAAAGACAAAAAATGGTATTTGACAAAACTATTATAAGTGCTTCTATATAAAAATGCGATATGGCAAAAGAAATTGTTTACTGTAGATATTTAAAAATTTTTGAAGTTCAAAGAATTTTTTAAATAATAATCGGTTTCGTTAACAATATTTGAAATCGATTTTGTTAAAAATTTAGAAAGTTTGTATAAGCGTCTTTGTATACAAGATACTATGGGTCTTAATGGATTGTTACCTCTATGTAATTTTGACAAACCATAAATTTTTGGAGACAAATTTTTTGGGAATGATTGGTTCTGTCATTTTTAATTTCTATATAAGTATGTGTTTTGGTCATTTAAGAGAAGATACATTTTATTTTGATGTCCTATATCATCCATAATTTATGATATTAATTCAGTAAAACGCTATACCTATTTCTGGGAGGTGGCTCGCCCCTATAACTTCTGAAGTATTTGAGATAGAGAAACGAAATTTGAGAATTAAGTACGGGGAATAAATTTACATTTTTTGACATAGTCAATGAATTTTTGTCACTTTCGGTTTTACCGGAAATGACTTTGATTTTCGATTTTTAGATGAGACTACCTGTATATTATTCGATATTTTGATTCGGGATAACATTTACTGTACCAAATTTGATATTTCTTGACATAAAAAGAATTCTTTTTCTAAATGTTTATATTTTTCATTGAGAGCGCTTTGGAGTTCTTAAAACACAGGGTGTTACTGCATAAACATGATAAGAACAAAGTTTTTCATTTTTACTGTATCCACAGTTTTTCACATGCATTTGTACGTCCAAAATTTAGTTTCTATGATTTAATTTTTTCAAATGAAAACAGGGTGGCTCATTAGATCATCACGAAACAGCATTGAAGTACCTTCATTTTGATGCCCTACCGATCAAATGTATATTAAGTATTTTTTGTGAAAACGCAAAATAATGCAATACATAATGATATCATATGTAGGTATGTAGGTACTTAAGTCGACAAAGCCATGGAAAACAATTTTTGTTGACACTATACAAATAGTGACAGGTGACAAGTCCTGATTAGTATAAGCTGTCTTACCAGTCTAAAAAATGGCAAATTTTACTGTATCTGAGAAAATAGACAAGCTACTTACTTTTGGCGAATGTAGACAAAATTCTATAAAAATTTAAAAAAAGAATTCTTTTTATGTCAAGAAATATCAAATTTGGTACAGTTGTACTCAAAATGTTACCCCGAATCAAAATATCGAAAAATATATATAGGTAGTCTCATTTAAAAAATCGAAAATCAAAGTCATTTGCGGTAAAACCGAAAGTGACAAAAATTTATTGACTACGTCAAAAAATGTAAATTTATGCACCGTACTTAATTCCCAAATTTCGTTTCTCGATCTCAAATACTTCAGAAATTATAGAGGCGAGCCACCTCCGAGAAACACCCGGAATAATGAAAATTTTTGTTATAACAAATTTTGTAAGATTTATAGCGATTGAGAAAGACAAAATGAAATGTCGGAACGTATCATAAAATATTCATTTTCGAAATAAAAAAAAAATACACGCAAAATTAAAACAAAAACAATTTGAGATTCAATATTCTTTTTAATTTTTCTAATAATTGGGAATGTGTCATTTCTAATATATAAAAAAAAATTAAAATAAATGGTAAGTAAAATTACCTAGGATGTTTAAAGCATAACAGCTTTAACAGCCCTATTTTACATCAAATCAAAACAAAATTCCATTTGTCTGGTGTTTTTTGTAATCTTTTTTTTTATAATATTCTTAATTTAATGATAGAATATTTTAAATCTGTTAGCAGGGATTAGTTTTGGGACCTATACGATATTAACGATATTGTACTTTTTTTTATCCGACATGTACTTATGATATAATAGTTTTCACAACCAATGACGACACTAACTATATCGCTAACACCTTACTGTGCAGTTTATCGGATTGGTTTGCTCATAATAAGCTAGCATTAAACCTAGAAGAGACGAAATACATGATTTTTAATACTAGGCATAGAAATTCTTAGATCATGTACAATTACAGAAAGCTGAAACAGCTTCTAAGTTCTTGGGCGTTAAAATCGCAGATAATCTTGTGCGGAACGAAAATTGTCAAGTTTTGGCGAATAAGTTACATAGTAAATGCTACGTTTATGGTAGTTTACGTTCGCGTAGGTGACCATGGAGTGTCTACTCGCGTTATATTACACAGAAATACATTCTATAGATTAAAATAAGGGATTCTGTTACATGGGGGTGTTCGGCAGCTGTCAGAAAAGTTTTGTTGCCTCAAAAAGCTATAAACTCATTCTAATGAGTCGTGTAAACCCTTATTTAAAACACTGAAAATACCACCGTTAGCCTGTAATTATATAATGGAAGCAGCAGTTTACGTATTTAAAAATAAAAATGCTATTAGATTAAATTCTGAATATCACCATCACTTTACAAGAAATAAAGACCAACTGCATACGGCAGGATGTACACTTTCTGTTACAAGTTTAGGTTTCAAGAGTATATGGGCATTATAATTTATAATCATTTACCCGTTGAAATTAAAGAAAAACTTGAGTTTTCGTAAGAGTGTTGGGGGATTTCTTTTGTGTCACAATTTTCATGATTTATCTGAATATTTCACATTGAACACTTCCTGATTGCCTTTCCGTCATTTTATATTTCAACTCTTTCTTGTTTTCTATCAGTAATTTTGATTTGTTTGTCTTATTTTATTTTTACTAGTAGAGTTTTAGTTTGTGTTTGCTTTTGTTTTATGCTTCTCCTTTTTGGCCTGATTATAAGAACTATTTTCGTTAGTTTTAGTTGATAAGTAGAACTCTAATCTAATCTATTCTATTTACTACATTGGTGTCTTCTTATCTAGAACTTTTCGTTGTAATCCTCATAATTATATGTTAAAATATGTGCCAAATATTCAGTACCTGCTGTCAATTGTTAAATATTCAAATTTAATACTTTGCCTTACAACAATCGAGCTGAGATTTCGTTGAAAATTTTGTTGGTATTTTTTGTTTGTCCACAATTCAGAGGATATTTTTACTTGCGTTAATTTAACAAATAAAACCGATAAAAAAATGATCGAAAAGATAAAATTTAGGAGTATGAATTTCTATAGAAGTTTATCATTGAATTAACGTTGCGGTCACAAAAAAGCGTAAGCACCGATTAGCTCTAGTTATGTTCATTTAAACGTTTATATTTTAGTTACGCTTACAGTTTTTAAGAACAATTTTATTAGTATATATGTATTTCAGTATTAGTATATAAGTATTTGATAGAATTAATACTTATTTATTATTGACTAAGTATATAATTGTAATTTTGGATTGCATTCTTGACAAAAACAAAAAAAATTGTCGCTGATGGTATAAACAATAGAAAAAAATGCAATTTAAACATACACAGATCAAAATTATCATTATACAAGAATAATAGTACCTACTTTTATATACCCTACACCTTCATTTTAGTTGGTAGAAAGAAAGAAAATATTTTGCCATAGTTGGTTATTCCCCCCCATCTCAGTTCTCATTTAAATACACAATAACTATTGACAATAGTATTTAGGTACTGAATTATCGTCTTGTCAAATCCGTAGGCATATTCATATATATCGGTACAATATATTTTCTTAGGCACACTTGCAAGAAGTTAATAGATTTTCGGATTAGGAATACACCCTTTAATTTAAACTCAGTAGGAGTTGGCAAAATAAATATTTTATGCCTATAGTAGTCACAGTGACTGTCAAAATACTCTGTTGTGCCTACCTAAAATATTTTAGACGTTTATGGGCAAAGAGGATTATTCGTACAGAAGTATGACAGGAAGTCTTTATGATAACGACAACTGTCTCTATATAGCTTAACACCTTTGTTCAGGTAATCCAAAGGAGTAATAACTGCTGCTGTAAACAAGGTATATACCTATATATATCCTATAATATAGATAGAGGTACAGTTTCTTTATAAATACACTTATAACTACAGGATGAGTTTTCTAAACGGCAAATTTGTAAAAATACACCGAGGAAATTGACTATTAGTGTATGAAAAATACTAAATAAAATGAAATTTACTGGGTAAATTTCTTACGATAAAAAAAGGTCCCTAGTAAAACTCGTTTAGCATGGAAATTTCATATGGAGCTTTACTATGTATTTAGGGCAATTCCTAAACATACGTAAAGGAATTTTGTATAAGAATATCACTAAAATTTGTAATTTACCGATGAAGTTTACTACCTGTAGGTATCTTTCCGATACTACTGAAGTTTATAAGTAGGAAAATCCATACCTATGAAAATAGTTTGCCAAGATCATTTCTTTATAACATATAGAATTTCTTTCACAAGTTTTCCGTTGTTACACTTCGTATATTACAAATTCTGTTTGTCCTAAATGTGAAAATATTTGTGAATCCATCACTTACTTTCCTATTTGCAAATTCCAGTATACTACGAAAATGCTGAAAAAAAAAAGACATACCTTTCTTACTGCCACTTCCGTGCGTGCTATGTGCTATCTATCTACAAATTGAACCCATAAAATTGGTTCCCTAAGTAAATTTCCTAACTGTGGATAAAATCACGAAGTAATTTAATAAGAATCCCTGTGAAAGCATATAAATTTTAGTAATATTACGTTTTCACGTAGCACTTTAAGTATAAAAATTAAAAATCCTTATATTAAGATGCAAGATCCTTATACTGTAACAATAGTAACGGTACCGCCACTTTTTAAGGAAAAGTTTCGTTATTTAAAACTGGGAATTGGTCTTCTAAATTTTTAATAAAATAAAATTTCTGATTAAAAAAAAAAATATGCGACAATCGCAGAACGACAACCATCTATATTCACCTGGTTCTGCTATAAACACCACGGCCAGACAACTACAAAAATAACCCGAAGGGAGTCGGGCGAAAAACAAAAGAATAACAAAAAACATCCGCACAATACAACCCATATGTTCACGAGAAAACAAGTTCTCTCTATACTTCGTCCAATAATAGGTTGTACCTAATGTATTCCGTTGCATCTTTTCTCATTGCTGCTATACGGACTCGTCCTTATAACATATACGCTCAATACTAAAGCGAATGAATCGACCGCTCCATGGCAATCTGGATTTGTCGCAGTCGGGACTCGTCTGAATTGTTCTTCTTTTTCCAGAGGAGACACGGCCAACCTCGATTTTATATATTGCGTTCCAATTTAATTGGGCCCGCGTATGCCCAGTAGCGGTGCATTGTCAAGGCTGTACCCCGCGTCCAATCAAATCGACCGGTATTATCCCCACCACCACGCGCTAATAACCAGTAGCGGTCGGGGTGTTTAAATACTATAAAGGCAGTGGTATATAAAGCGGCTACCGGTAGTCATATCTAGAGTGCCGTGTAAAGAACAATTAATTTTGCTCCTTTTTACATTACGATACATGTAAATTTATATATATTTGGCGGTTTATATTTATACACGATATAATCTATATCTAAATGTATAAACATAATATATAAATAACTTTTTGTGCTGTTTTCGGCGGTCCGATAATAACGTGTATATATATGTAAAGTCGCTGTCGCCTGTTTTGAATTATTATACGGCGAAAACAGGGGACGGTAGATGCATAAATATGACAGGATCGAGTTACCGGGAGACAAAGGCGAACCGCCCGCACGGTACGGGCTCCAGTTGCCGGCGATAACCGCCGCGCGACCCGTCAACGGCCTACTGCGATCTCCGCTGAACTGCGGTCATGAATAACATGAATATTTTCGGCCTCATTATGCCGATGACAATAATAACGCCGGGAGAGTAGCTCGGAATGGTGGATAAACGATAAAGAAGCGTCCTTTTTTTTTTAATGTACGGAAAAAGTGAAAAAAAAACTTCGCTGTATATACACTGCCGTCGGTAAATATTTTAACATTTGAATTAAGTTTTTGATCGTGTTTTTCAGTTGCAATCAGTTAACAGTTGTAAAGAAGCAATTAAAACAACCTCAAAGGTTAAAAATTGTTGAGATTATCTTAAACTTGCTTTCTTAATTTCTTTTACTATTAAAACTCAATTAACGACACAAAAATCTTTAATGCTTCTTTTTTAAAACATAAATTGAAGTACCAAAGAAGTTTTTAATGATATCTAATAAGCACACCGGCCACATTTAAATCTTTATCGATTTCCCGATAATAAAAATCACCAAGTCCAGTATCAACACTTTTATTAGGCAAATAGGCATGCTGGTATGTTTAAAGTTAAACATTTACTAATCATTAATGGGAATAAAAGATTCGTTTGAAAAATGCAACAATCGTTGTTTCAGTTTACTATATGAAATATTTAAATTAAAAAAACGGAATATCACGATAACCAACTTTTTTTTAACAACGTATTGTTCACAGATGAAAAAACACTTTACCTACACGGGCATCATAACCGCCCAGTTTGTCGTTACTGGTCGCGTAAAAATCTACATTTAAATATACCAACGCGAATGCAGTATCCACAGAAGCTAAATGTATGGGCAGGTATCATTGGAAATCATATAATTGGGCCTTTTTTCATTGACGGTAATTTAAACGGAAATAGATACCTACAGTTACTTGAAAATAATATTATTTCGGCAATACGGGAGCGATTTAATATAAATGAAGTTTGGTTTCAGCAAGATGGGTGCCCAGCATACAATACACGCATTGTAACAAACTTTATAAACGCGGTTTTTGAAAACAGATGGATCGGTAACTCGGGCCCTATTAAATGGCCAGCGCGGTCCCCTGATCTAGCTCCAATCGATTTCTTTTTATGGCCCTTTTTACATAATACAATATACGGATACGGTGATCAACGGCCATCAAACCTAGAGGAACTGCGCGCGAGAATTATTGAAATCAGTAATACTGTCACAGCAGATATGTTAACAAATGTTCGTCGGAATTTTTATGATCGGTTGGGTTACTGTTCTTATCAAGAGGGAGGTTTATTTGAACACTTAATAAATTAATTTACTTCAAATTTTATTATTGTTTAAGAATAATATTCTCTTTTAGCTAATTGCAGGTTTATTGCAATGTTGAATACAATTCTGTTTTAAGAATTAAATATTTTATTTTCCATTATTTTATTATAGTTGCGTTTTTAGATTTTATACTTGTTGAACAATATTATTTTAGTTTTTATTTTAAAGTTTAGGAGTTCTGATTATTTATTTTTGATTTTTTATGTTGTTTATGAGGCTGTGATGAATTACTTCACTGACATGTTATCAGTGATTATCTGATGCTTCAAACAACTAAAAATATTTACTTATATCGGGAACACACTACCTCTAACAGTGCTTTTTATTTTTCAGGAATAGTATTTTCTACCACATGTAATGTTATTAATCACTTATGCTATAACATAGAACTCTAAAAGACTTTGATTTGCCTATATGCCCCAATACATTTATACGTGTAACTTATAATACGTCCGCTATCGTTTGTAAATGCCATCCGCGTGCCGCTAAGTAGGCGTGGCAATTCAAGGTGGCACGCCCATTTACAGTCGACCAGTAGTTACTAATACATGCATCGTGCTATGAACGGTTGCCACACTGTATGTTTAATTTAAGAATGGATTTTTATGTGTGTACTTAGAAAAGTCACAACGACGAATAAAATTCATCATTCGGATAATGAAAGAAGTATACTGCTGCTGAAATAGTGTTATAATAATCTACCGTGCATTATGGTGAAAGCTTCGTTCTCGATACCAACAGATATGTTAAACTTTCTTGTCAAAATCAAGTTTCGAACAACCGACACTAGAACATAGTTTGTTTAAGTTATTAACACCAAACTACTATCAGTTTTTTAAAGGTAATTCATGTTTCTAACTCTTTCGTTTATTGATTGTCTTCTCTGAAGTTGACTTCATTAATATTCTTGCAGTGAACCTTCTAATCGCTTCAACACTTCGATTACATAAAACTCTCTATCGTCTATAGAGTCTAAAGGAATGATTTATTCTCACGTGTGCTATTAACCGTTGCCCTCTTCTGGGAGCGTGCTGCGTCTCCGAGTATCACCTGAGGTCGCATCACCCAGCCCCCAAAGCCCATCGCGAGTGCATAAGATGCGCTGGTATTCAATGATGGGCAGACAATGGTGAATACGAAATGTCCCTAACAATGATGGGCGGAGTGGCCAGATATTAGCATAAATATACCTTTACATTGTGGCGGTGACATTCTAGAAAGCGCACCCACCCTCACCTTACAACTTGTATCCGCGTCTTTTTCCATTAGCAATCTCGAACGCGCCTTTGAATATTATTAAATAACGAAACGACGATCTGCGTTTTACATATATATATATACACAAGTATACAACAAGAAAACACTTTCTGTTCCGGAGCCGGGCGCTTCGAAACGAGAAAGAAATAGGCGAGATGATCGCCGCGTCTTCTTGGAGGCCTTTTTATTTATCGCATTTAACGTTCCAATGCGGTTGCAAAAAGTAAATGGCAAATACTTACCTTTCTATTTTGCCAGTGGCTAAAATGCGCGATGTATAATGTTTTGAAAGGTTTTAAATGTATTTTAGGCCATAGTATTTTGTTATATTTACACTTCACAACTCGATGTCTCAATAATAATAATGAATAATGCATGTAGAAGTCGCTTTTGTGTACCGTCATGCGTTACTTGTATAGTTTCAATCGATTAAAAATGAAAGTAAATTAATTTCGCCCCTTTGAAACTGATACTTATAAGTGCTATATCTTTTTTTACTTTTTTTTAATAACGAATAAAACTTGTAGATGGCGCTTGACGGTATCTCATACATTAATAGTAATTTAAACGGATTTAAATTGGTAATTGTGTTTACCTCAATTAAACATAGCATTTCTTTTTTGTGTTAATCGTTTTGTTTGTTATCTAAATTCTTAATAGCACATTTAAATGTAAAATAAAATTATATTACATTAGAATTTTTATATACAGTGTGTTAAAAAAAGGTTGTGGGATATTTTACCCAATTGTAGTACTGGTGGAAATAAACAAAAAAGTCTTAGTCAACATGGGTCCGCAATTCAACTGTTTTTGACATATAGTCGATTGCATATTGTTTTAGTAGGATAAACATTTTCAAAGAAATTCTGATCGCAATGTAAATTAAACAAATGTTTATTTAAAGTAAAACTAAAGAAATTGTTCTACATGTCCACCGTTCATTTCTAAGCACGCTTCACACCTTCTTATGAAAGATCGACGCAATCTTTCGAAAATTCCTGGAGTCCTCCGAATTTCCTCGCAACAATTTACGATTCGTTGCCTGAGTTCTTCCAAATTGTTTACAGATCGTGCGTACACTAATTGTTTTAGATGCCCCCAAACATAGAAGTCTAGAGGTGTCAGGTCAGGGGACCTAGGAGGCCATGGAGGTGGTCCACCCCGTCCTATCCATCTCTCGTTGTAATCTTGATTTAAGAAATATCTAACTACGATGGAAAAATGCGCAGGAGCTCCATCGTGCATAAACCACATATTTAATCTGTTAAAAAGTGGCACGTCTTCCAACAAAACGGGTAATTCATTTCTTAAAAAATCCAAGTATACCTGTCTCGTTAAACGATTAGGGAGAAATACTGGACCAATTAAACAGTCTCCAAAAATAGCAAGCCAAACATTTAGCGAAAAACGGTTTTAGTGATGCAGTTCAACAACAGCATGGGGATTTTCATCTGCCCAGACGTGATTGTTATGAAAATTGAATATTCCGTCTCTTGTAAACCCAGCCTCGTCACTAAATAAAATCTGAGTCGCAAAATTAGGAGTTTCTGCCAGCTTTCGTAAAACCCAATGACAAAAAACCCTACGTGCATCATAATCGAGAGGAGCAAGAACTTGCACGCGTTGAATGTGGTAGGGATAGAGCTGCTGTTCCCGCAGAATTCTCCAAATGAGAGGATGACTGACGTTCAGTTCTGCGGCAAGTCTTCGGGTGCTAATATTTGGGTTGTCTTCTACCCGTCTCAAAATATCTAATTCTACTGCGGGAGAAGAAACTGATCTAGGTCTACCAGAACCACCATTAATTTTAAATGAACCAGTTTCGGACAGCCGGATATGAAGTCTTGAGAAAATCTTATCACTCGGTAACAACCGAGTGATAAGAAATTCTTCGGCATACATACGCCGTGCTTCAGTGGCATTACCATTCGCACGACCGTACATAAAATGCATATCGGCCATTTCTGCATTTGTGTACTTATGTATAATATGAGAACAAAAAAAAAATGACGCAAATGATAAATAATCTATTGACAGATGTCTGACAGAACTAATTTTAAGTCACAATCAGTTGTTTGACAAAGGGAACTATTCTCAAAACCGAAAAATGTTTTTTTTTTTTATTTTAAAATATGCAATCGACTATATGTCAAAAACAGTTGAATTGCGGACCCATGTTGACTAAGACTTTTTTGTTTATTTCCACCAGTACTATAATTGGGTAAAATATCCGACAACCTTTTTTTAACAGGCTGTATATATGAAGACATTAGAATTTTCCAGGAAGTTTCAGCTTGACTTTGATTTTCAAACTTGCAAACTAGTCATGATCGACTATGATCTATGTAGTCATTTTGAACAGTTCTTGTAAATTACGAAGGTTTTCGTCCTGTATCTTCGAAACCAAAAGTCGATCAAAAATCATCGAAGGACAGAGTATTCTTAGAATAATCGAAGGAATAACTCCTACATTTTTTGCCGTATTTTTTAATAAACACCCTGTACACTAAATATATAATATGTACTACAAATGACTTGATTATTCACAATTTTAATAGAAAAGTCTTTTAAACATTTTCTCAGCCAAAAAATCAAATATCTACAAATGTTAGGTTATTTACAGCGCTCCAACTCTTTCAAGCAATCTGGCCTCTTCGGCTTGTATCTGAAACTGAGTTGTTGTAAATGACACCTACCGGTAATATGGTGATAATTTTGACGACTTCAATCTGGATGCATTCTGTTACGTTTAACACTAGTAGACGGAGAGGCAATAAATAGAAATACCTGTACTAGTCCGCTCTCATGGAGCGGTATCTTCAAAAAAAAAGGAAGCACGTTTTTCTCGCAAAAAATTAGATTACATGTAAATAAAATTTCTTGCAAATGTTATTATATAAGACTTACCATATTGCCAATAACTGTCTGTATTCTTCTAATTCACGGAGTATATATTAAAAAGTGTAAAAAACCAAATTATTTTATTATATTAATAGTTTAGTATAGTCTCTAAAGCTTAGAAATGCAATAATTCAACAGTAATTCTTACCAGAAGCGATTATAATATTAAAATTATTAAGTTCATCCATAATAACGCACAATTTTATATTTCTATCTAGCTATACGCTTCCAAATAATCATTTTTTTGTTTCCTTTTTAAATTCCCTATCAAGATGAAGGAATTCAACAGATATTAAAAAAAAAAGAACCCATTTTGCTCTTGCTCCATCTATTTCATTTTTTCTCAACACGACATCGAAGAATTCACTTTAATATTTTCAGTAAAAACGTCTCGGCACAGTAGGCCATGACAGCTATTTTGGAATTCCTAACCTATTTATCACCGCCGCGTCGTTCATCACGGCCGCAGGCAGAGGGCGCTCGCGGCACACAATAATAACAACACGCACAAGGCGACTCTGCTGAGCTCATCCTGAACTTGAAAAGTCGGTTACTCGAGTCGGCCACATTGGTCGGTGCTGCGCTGATGGGAGTCGAATCTGGCGTTCGTCGTATTCGGCAAGTCATCCTCTCATTAACATAAGGTAATGGAATAGATGTCATTCCTTTTGACACGTTTCCGAAAGTCACGTGGGGCGTACACCGCAGTAACCGCAGATCCTATAGGAATTGTTCGAGCCGGATTAGGAAAGAGATGATAAGGATCGGCCGCATAAGAGGATTCTTATTGTTTTTTTTTTTTTATTCCGTGTGAAATCGTTTCTCGTAGCGTAAATTATTTGCTTTTCATATCGCTATCGATGACGATGGTATACCAATATTAGGTACAATCGATGCTAGTTCATCCGTATAGATAGGGACTGCAGATGTGAAAACCTATTACTCACGAAGGAAATCGCAGAAATTGCCAAGGAAAGTTTTTAAAGTGTTCTTCTGGAAATTTAGGGCTTCTGACATGCAACATGAAATGTACTTTCCATTTATTAAATTACCTAATCGATATTTACAATCAATGTATGCAGATATGATTCGTATTATTGAATAAACATGACTAGTAAAACTTTAAGATTTAGGAGTTTGAAACACGTCTAAACTAATTTATTGAAATATTATGAAGTAATTATTAGATCTAGGGTCGGTATCTCCTAATAAGGGTATCTAATAACAAATTAGCTAATATATGTCTGTCTTCGGAGGAATAGCCCAACTGTAGAAGCACCGACATTAATATCGTCGCTTTCAGCTAAATTAACTAGATCCGACAAATCTTCGCTTGCGTCAGATGCATTCCCGGCATTTTCCAGAGGAATGGATGTGACTTCATCTCCTTTGCAGGCCGGAACTTTTTGCCTCTTTCTTTTCCTTTGCTCCTGAGATATAGCCCGCATTTCTTTCAATAGTTCTGCAAGGGTTTTTGAAGTATCTTTATTGTTGGTCAAAACCCCAGGAATTCTTTTAAGAACTTAATTTGAGTCCATAGGGTGCAAGCCAGATTGTAAGTTTTTCTTTGCCTCGTCTTGTATGTGAGCCCAGAGTGTTGATAGTAATGTAGAAAATTACTCCTTGGGAAACGTGCGTGTGTACCGCCTTTCTCTCCAACATCTTTCTAAATGTTCGCACCATTTTCGTTTTAAGGGAGCAAAGACTGTCACATCTAATGGCTGCATTGTCCGGAAATGAACACATATCGATATGATGCTCTCTAACTGCCTTGATAACGTTAGGAGAAAAATGACTGACTGAGTTATCGCCAATTACCGCAGTTTTGATCCCTGGTGCTCGTGTTTCTTGAAAGTGCGGCAGCAGCATTATAAAAAACCATCTTTCAAACACGTTCATGTCGAACCACCCTGAAACGCTATTTGCATACACTAATCCAGGACCACCACTCATAAGTTGGTGCTTTTATAAAGTACCATTGGCATATGTATTATATTTTATTGCGTAAAGTAACAAAACATGAAAATTCTTTGATAAAAAATACAAGACTAATAAAACTAGAATACCAATAATTGATCATCTTCGTCTGTTTCTGAAGTGAGAGTTGCTTGGTCTTGCACAGGGATTAGTTGCTCATGGTATCACATATCAGATTGCCCAACGTACTGTTTACCTATCTCCACCACATTTTTTTTTAACTTGTCTTCTTCAAGAGGTAATAGTATTTTAAAACACAAGTGTCACACAAGATTGAACTTTACAATCACAAAACCACTTGGTGTTTCCCAACATAAAATTACTTTCTTATGTTCTGCACTAAATTTCATTATCCTGTACTTTGAGATGTGGAATTTTTGCCCATCAGTGTTTTTGATATTGTTTTTTTTTTTTTTATTAATGGGGCTAGTTTCGCTTTATAGTTTAAAATCATTTTGTGCGTAAGATCTTTAATAAAAAATTCCTTGCTTGTGTTTTCTATTATTCGTTGCCATTCTTGTGGCATGTACACTCATTCCTTCTTAATTTTTTCTTCTTCTACCAATTTTTGTGCAAAAAATATATTTCGTCAAAAAGTGGAGCTGTCTGGTTCTTGCACTCACTCCTTCAATTATTTTTATTATGTCAGATTTGTTGATGTGTTAACGATTTGCAGAAGGAAATATTTCAGGACGCCGTGTTAGGTTGCTTCGGCCTGCGCTTCGGCGAGCAATCTATATGTCATCCGGAAATGTAAGGTGTTTTCTCTTACGTGAATAATATACTATTTTTTAAAACAAAAACTCAAAATTTAACATACTATATTTTAAAAATAAATAACTAACGCACATTTTATTATAAAGTAGTTTTGTAGTTTTTTCAATATGAGACTCTATACTATTAATACAACAGCAAAGGCGGGGAAAACTCACTTATTAATACATAATCCTTTACAATCATGCATCCGCATCACTAGACACGATTCTGTTAATTGTCGATGTAACTACCGCAAAAGATCTTATCTCTCCGGTAATTTACGAGTGTAACATTTTGGCGGATCTTCCATTAAATCCTATTCTTCCTTGGCAGCAAAGGTCACGCAACCTCAACGAAGCTCATCCATTAATATATTTAATATACAGACGTATCGGTGCAGCTACTTCTTCTAGTGCTGACAGACACACCTATTTTATGCATATTAAGCGAGCGTTGTTGTTATAAAGTGCGATAAATTTATGTTCATTTTTACCTATAGCCGTTCTTCGAACAACGCAAATATCTAATATATGTATACACCGGCTTTGTACATAATACACAACTCTAAAATCCATCCTCTCAATATTTATGAGGTGTGGGTGTAATTATTCATTGTTTCCATCGTAGCAGCTGAATTTTTTTCGCTTCATAGGTGCTACGACCGCGCAATAGCGCTCTCTCTTTTTCCCCGACGCGTGCGTTGCCTCGCGAAACGGCAATCGTCTTTGTCGCGCTGGCGAACATCTGGTCGCAGTTTTAGCCCAAGTGTCTCGCTGGCTAAATGTCGAATTCCTTGCCGTTGAATAACTAACTATAATCGGGAAACATATTCCACTGTGGGCTGTTTATTATTATTGTCTTCGTCTCACTTGGTGTTTTTTTTTCGGCAAAATCTGTTAATCGATTCGTCTGTTTTTTTTTTTTTATTATTATTATTCGGCGTTTTTTGCAGAATTTTGCCGATTTATTACAACAATAAACGCGGCGTGATATACTGGTATTATCGCGTCATCGACATCTGGCGAAGATGTCGCGAGAATCTCTTACAATCTTCGCTTATACATCACCCGAGAAATTTGTCGCTTGCACGACTATAAAAGCAACACCCAACAACAATTTACAAGACGAATTTAAAAAATCCAAATACAATAAACTAACAATCAGGCAAATTAATCATTCTTGTTTAGCTAAAATTTTCTCCTTTAAAATCGTTTGACGTTTAACGTTTTCTCACCTGAACAAAGTATCAAGTCTGGTTCATTTACCTTATACATATATGTAGAATATATGTTTTTATTATAATAAATACAAGCGAATAAATAAAACAGGCAGATTTATTATCTCCTTTGATTCAAAACTGTTGCTTTTTTATTACGGAAATCTGTAAATCACAAGCGTTAACACAGAGACAGCCATCCAGGTGTTTTGTGTCTTTTTTAATGAATAAAATTTTTTTCATAACAGGTAATTCTATACGCATCCGTTCCTGTTATGTTGAATGAACGCTTAAAATACATGTTTTAACAAGACGATTTCAACTGATGATTTGGTCAATGAGTAAAAAGATTAACCAGCCCTAAACTGTAGTAGCACGCACTGAAAAAAAAAATACTGGTCGTTATATCAATAACCATCTATATTTATTGAGTGAAATTTCATTGAGAGAACAAAACGTTTCATATTCTCATGATAAAATATTACATATTTACAATCTCTGATTGAGGAAATACAAGATTTGTTAGTGAAATAAATACCTTATCATTATCACAAATCGGTTTAGATCGTATAGTCTAATATTTGTTACAGTAACTATTCTTTTATAGGTTCAATAAATAATTTTGTTAATAATATGAATAGGAAATGAATAATGCGTTGTTACTTTTTACGTATACGGAGAAAGAAAGATGTAACCACGATGATATTACAACAAGGACAATAATACGTTATCTAATACCCAGTATTCATCCATGTATTAGTGTTTATTAGACAGATTATACGCTCTAAAATATTTATAATACAACTAATTATAAAGTTAGTTGTCCCTATTTTTAGTATAAATTTTTTTCAGTATACAACTTATTCATCATATTATGATAAAAGATTATAATTTAACGGAGTGTCAAAATTTTACCCTATAAATATTCCCGGAAAACTAAAACCGTCTACACTGATAGAAAGATTTCAAAGCAATATATACTTTAGAATGAAATCGATATTTTTTTCTTTACAATAAAGAAATATTATTAATTTCAAATTTTAACATTAACATACCTTGTTATTTGAAGTTTAAAATGATTCAAACGCAAATTACAATAATATAGAGTCAACTAAGATGATAAGAAACTAAAAATATACATAGCATAAAGAATAAATATTCTACATAAAACTTTTGACGCTTTGTTGAATATAATTTGATAAGATTAATTCGTTGGTTTATCAAAGTTTTGGCTTATAATTTTACGATGTTGTGAATTTAACTCAAATAGTGCTTGTGATTAAAATTTCTTAAATTCTTAGTTATTATTACACAAAATTAATTCTAAAAATAGATTTTACATTACATTTAGGTACATATTTATTTATACCGGGTGTCTCAGGAGGACCTGCATCGATGGATATATGAAAGAGTATACGTTGGACAATTCTGAAAATTTCGCAGTATACTAAAGCCCGCGTGCCCTATTGACCCTTTTTGATAATCTGACGTACCTGGTTATACCAGGAGTAACTGTCAAATTTATTAGTTTATAATGCAACACCCTATATATTATATGCTTTCATAAACACATTTCTGTAAATTCACAGAATGCCACATGGTTTATATGTGGCCATAGTGGATTGAGTAAAATTAAATTCATGTCATGTAAATTTACAGAGTATTATGTAAAGTTACAGCTCTTATTTTACTTTACCTATTTAGGAAATTTTATGGAGAAATAGGTGAAAACTCAAGTATATTTACATCAATTTTCCTCAACGGCCTGAGTATAATATGAAATTTTAACTGTAAGAAACTGCGAATTAAATGTACTAGAACACATCACGTAGTAGTAACCGCTATTTAAATTTGCTGCGGTTTGATATACTAATACATTACATATGTGAATTTGGGCATTGCAATAACTAAAATAATTTGCTCTGTAAGGTTATGCGTATCTTTCTCTCGTATAGAATGTGCAATTGAAGTACTATACAGTGAAGCAAAGAAACAATTATCATATGTCATATACCTACCTACCTAACGTAAATCCTGCAATACTTGAATATTACCAGATGTACATTCATGAAAAAGTGCACTGGGAGAAATAGATTGTACTCTTTAACATAAATATAGTATACTTTATTTATAGTATTTTATAGCTCCTATAGGGACAATCATATTTTATATTATCGGTGACAATATCTGTATAGTAAATTTTTGTGAATAGTTTTTATTAACTCGTATGGTAAAGTTGGTGTACTATATTTGTATTATTAATTTGAGCATACATGTTAGTAAATGTGAAAAAAATGTCTAGTAGCACTGACTATATTTGATAATAACTGTTGAATTTTTTATTGTACCCAGTATAATGTAATATTTTACTATGTACGATACATGATGCTCATACTTACCATATAGCCTTGTAGTACTTACAATATTATTTTCTACTATAATAATCTAACGTCTCTTAGCATTTAAAATAGTAGATAGTAAACAATAATATAATGGATCATATGCGGGCACTATACAGCGATACTTACCTGTAATTTAAAATATAGTACTATACAAGGTTTTACCCAGTTCATGCATAAGGAAAGTGGAATATTACACAATAAAAACTATAATATTGATTTTATATTTTTATTTGTCCTTAAAACCATTATTACAAAAATCCAACGTGTATTACTTTCATTAACATAACAATCACTAGTAGGTTAGATTTAGGTTAATGTTCTATCAAAGCATAAAGTACCCACTACGAAGTATATGCATATAATATCTATTACTTACCTTTGAATATATTAATTAACTGTGGAAACCCCCACTCGATTAAAATGTTTTCCACGTTTGCATTCATTTCTGCTTACGATGCACAGAAATCAACGAACGACCAGACACAAACATGCACCGACGCGAATACGTACACCTGTATCACACGTACATAACACGTGTCAGTAATTTTGTCGCGGCAAAACAGCTTATTGGTCGATTTCTTCGGTAAAGATCGGCAATGAATAGAGTAAGGGGTGGGAAGAGCGTTACAAACATTTATGTTAGAAATTGAATATGCATCGAATACCTGATAATATCGCAGTCAATCGCAGCGACTATCTATATAATCCACGTCATTATATAGGCTTTCAGCAATAGAGTATATTAATTGTTACATCCATAAGATGTAGATGGTAACATCCAGATTTTGCCTCTTACTATAAGCATGATAGAATCTGGTTATTTTACTCTTAATACGCCACATATTGTCGTTTTGACAATAATTATTTTAGTAATTAACATAAAGAGATTTACGATCTAATTTCTACAATCCATTTTTCTCAGTGTGTTCTCTACAATTGAAATTTTATGAAAACTATTTTGAATATATAGGGAGCGAAAATGTAATTTAGCCCACCAGAATAATAAATTAATGTTTTTGTACCTTCCATGTTCTCTCTTTGTCTTCATGTGTCGTATAGATATTATATACCTATACAGAGGTTACGAAATTCGCGGGCACCGACTATGGGATGACGTTTAGCATCAAAAACTAAAACAAACGTTGCTTCGCCGTATTTTACTCTGATCAAAACCATTTTTTTTTATTTAAACTACACTTTGAGTTCACATATTAACACTAACGACATGTGCGACGGCGACCCTTCAAAGACATAATCAGTCTCTTGATGCACTGTGCATACGCACGACAAAAACTGCGCGGAATTACATAAATGGTGGCCTAAGTTTACCGTAATTATGTGATCTTAAGGAAACCGACGTAAAATTATGTGATTTTATGGAGATATAGTGAAAGTCGTCTTGAATTTCTGTATATTTTCACATTTTCACATAATATAATTATTTTTATTATTTTGTACTATGTGAAATAAGAAGACATACCCCTAACTTGTAAAACTTCATTCACGCGACACGTGTTTCTTTTGTAAACTTTATTTCTTTTTTTATAGTGTATAGGTATATAGCGATCGATGCAGTTCCTCGTGAGACACGCTGTATAAATAACCGCTTTCCTGAATGAACCATTCATTACAGCGCAGTGAATTAATCGTGAAATAATAAAAGAGAGACAATCCGAAATTTTTGGAATAAAATATGACGCAAATCATATATGGTCACTTACAGTATGTGCGATGTAGAAAAAAATGACGCAAATACTTGCATAGTCACAACTACAGTATATAATTTATTGTATATATAACTATTTTCGAATGACGTCTTTATATTCCGTTTCCCTTTGTATATACAATAATTTTTTTTTCGTTTTTATGTTTATTTAGGTGCCGGGAACATCGTGATAGATTCTACTAGGAGGATTTCGTTCAACAACCAGATTTGTGAAGTTGATAGTAGGAGCGACACAATTGCTTAAATTGAAATACTTGCGATCGGTAAAACGCGAACTTAGATATCTTCGTGTTAAACTTCTAGTTTAAGTTTTACCGCTTGTTCGTGCTGGGGACAATAGAAAAGACCGATAGAATATTATTTTTTTATTAACGTTAATAGTCGGTTACGCAAGTAAGCCGGGATTATTTTCGTTTGTATACAACGCAGGCTAGTATAAATGTATCGAATCCACGTCAGACGAAATTCGATACAACTCAATCAATTCTTCATTATCGCATATTTAGATCTCAAAGTGTGATTTAAAAAAAAAAATAAATCCGGTTTGGAAAATCCTCGCGTTTTCCCGAAAGCAGTGTGACTGTTGACACCCCTCGCTATAAACAAATAAATCTATAATAGTACATCTGCTAATACGGATTGCGTGCACTATCTGCGCGCGTCCATTTCCCGCAGTTTCGTATCTCCGCTTTTAATCGCCTCCAATATAAGCGCTATATCGTTCGCGTGTGCGTGCGCACAGACTGTTTATACACGTGTTCCGCGGTGTTTGTGTGTATTTTAATAATAAAATAATAAATTAGTCATCCCGCCTCTAAGACAGTCAGCCGGCCGACAGTTTAAAATCATCAGTAGCCAGAATGTTTGCGATAATGCAATTGGACAACGACGTGAGTAGCCGTGAATTCCGCAGAAAAATGAGGGCCAAATGCGAATACATCTGCAAGTATTGCCAGCGCCGTTTCACCAAGTCCTACAACCTGATGATACACGAGCGCAGCCACAAGAGTCCGGAGGTGACGTTCAGCTGCCAGGTGTGCGGGAAGAGTTTCAAGAGGCAGGATAACTTGAAACAGCACAGGTCAGTCTCTTTTTTTCCATTCTATTTTTTTTTCACCTCTAATCGAAGGAGAGTTGTCGTTTTCTATATGTTCAATTCGCCTCGTTTCATTCATTCTCTCAGCTCCCACGCGATATGCTGATTTGCATAGATGATCTTTTGCGTATTTATTTATTTAAATGCTTATGAAAATGCGATGGGGATTCATTCATATTCGAATAGCTTGCGTTTCGTAATATTTAAATTTTATAATATTCGCCACATTTCCAAGGATATCCGTTTTTTCTTCATTCAAGATTATTTAACATCCATTCAATCTAAAAATTCATTCAAACGATATTTTAAACACGACAACACAAATCAGTATAAATATACTGAAATTTAGTACAATTTATTGCTATATTTGGGACGGAAACACAGTAAACACACTAAATTTATTCCTGGAATCTAAGTATAAATTTTATTGTAATTTAGTTTAAGATTTTGTACTGAGGTTTAGTACGTCATGTGTAGTAGAAATAGCGAACTCACGTACTTGAATATAGGAATACATTTTTACTTAAATTAGGAATAATGCGATTTGAAGATCAAAAACAAACAATTACTAGGACAGAAAACAGATTATTTAAAACAATTACGTACGTACGTTAAATTAAGTATATTTTGTACTTATTTCCACTACTAACGATTCTTGAATTAGATATAAAAAAGTGTTGGAAAATTGCCTGGAAATATTTTCTTATAAATCTACAAGCCTGTTTCATTGAATTTGGTGGGATTTATTGGATTTTGCGGAAATATACCAGTGTTTAATATTAATAGATTTATTTAAGAACATAAATGTACACTCCAGTTAAATGTTGGAGAAATATCACATGAAACAATTTAACATTCGCGACATATCAGTGGAGGTTGGCAAGTACAGTACAATCTCGATTATCCGAAATAATGTGGACCAAAGTGGTTTCGGATAATCGAAATTTTGGTTAATCCGAATTTTTTTTTGGAAAATAGGAGTTTAGGATGCGTATATCATTAGATCGACTTAAAAACATTTATGAAATATTTTACTTGAATTTATGTATTAATTTAAAAATAACATCAACAAATAATTCGTTTAATTTTTATTACTTAATTTTTTTTAACATAGTATGTACATAAATGCCTAAATATGTACATATGTACATTCATAAAAGACATGTTAAATGCAACGTAAAATATAAAATATATATCCCATTCTACACTTTACTGTTTAAAAATGAGGTAATTTTTAACTGCACTCGTTTAACACTACTTCTATTTTTGGCCGCAATGTCTCTCCAACGCTTTATTAAAAGAAAATCCGCGGCAAATGCATTTTCTTGTTGTTCTACATAAGTTAACGCTTTCTCCAAGGCTTCTAGTCCTTCTGAATGTGACATTTTTACTGGAATATTGTCAGTGCATTCTACTTCGTCATCGTCATCACTGCTTATTTCATTAGCATTTTTGCAAACACTTTCAATTAATTCTTGGTCAGCCATTTCATCTTCTACATTATCACTGTTTAACCATTCATTAACTTCTGTTTCCGTAACATTTTCACATCCTGGTATTTTCGTGAAAATTTGCTGTAAACTTTCTTCATGGTCGGACTCTGCTTCTGTGATACGTCCCTCCTCGTGTTGAATCAATTTTGACCAAGATTTTTCCAGGGTTCTACCTTTTACTTGATTCCAAGCTGAAGCTATCCAATATACAACATTTTTCAAGTTTAACTTCTTTAGACATTCAGTGAGATTGGCACCCTCATCTACTTCTTCCAAAATATGCTCCAATAGCAAACGCCTGTAATTTCGTTTTAAATTTTCCAGCACACTCTGGTCCATGGGCTGAATGAGAGAAGTTACAGCAGGAGGCAAAAACATTGCTTTTATTTCCCCACTTTGAAGTTGCTCCGCACTTGGGTGAGTGGGAGCATTGTCTAGTAACAAAACACATTTTCTGGGGTATCCTTGCTCTTTTAAAGAAGACTCTACTTTTGGTACGAAATCTTAAAAAAACCAATTTTTGAATAGATTTGCATTCATCCAGCCTCTTTTTTGATTTTTATACAAAACAGGTAAAGCATTGGGACGAATATTCTTGAAGGCTCGTGATTTTGCTGACTTACCGATACATAATAATGGAAGTTTGTGTCTCCCAGAAGCATTAGCGCATGCAAGAACAGTGATACGTTCTTAGCTACGTTTGTAACCAGGTGCTCCAGCTTCCGTTTTTGAAGCTAAGGTACTTGAGGGCAAGATTTTGTAGTTCAAGCCGGTTTCGTCGCAATTATAGATCTGGTCTGGTTGTAAATCATTTTCTTTCATAAGCTCCATAAAATTCTCTGCAAATTTTTTTGCGGCAGATACATCGGCAGACAACTTTTCTCCACAAACTTTCAGTTGGTACGTACACCATGTCTTTTTTTCCATCGGTCTAGCCATCCATCACTTGCAGAAAAACTTTCAGGCGCTTCAATGACCGGCAATTCTTCGCTTAAACTCACTGCTTTTTGTTTTAAAATGGTCGCCGAAATTGGTATTCCACGTTCTCGATTCTGTGTAAACCATAAAAATAAAGAATCATCAACTTTTTCGTATTCACCTCTTTTCATACCTACTTTTTCGTGCCGGGGTCGGCGATGACAAAACACTACACCATTTTTCAAGTTTTTCGCGGTTTTTTCTCCATTCTGCAACCGTACTCACGCCTACGCCTAAATCCTTTGCTATATTTTTAAGCAATTCACCATTATCTAATCGTCGAACCGCTTTAAGTTTTTCCTGCAAGCTGATAACAACGCGTTTACGTTTATTGCTCTGACACTGCATTTTGTAAAATATTTGAGAATAAAACTACTCTTTTTGCGATAATAACAGACGTTAATACATATGTACTTGTAACACTCTGTAGGCTAACCAAAACTATTCACATTTTAGACCGTTAAAATACTATTAACTATTGTGATACTTAAACTGTGAATTAGACATTTGAATTTATCAACCTATGTAATAAATATGCATATATGTATTTTAATTTGCATATAAGAAGAAAAAAAACTAAACGATTTATGTTGCAGTAAGAAAATTCTTTACATGCGCCAATAAATATCGCATATCTATCTTCTATTGTTCTTAAATGAAATATTTAAGTGTTTATGTATGTATACAAACATCTGAATTTATCTAATAAGTTAAGCACGAGTTTTTCTATTCAATATCAGGAGGGGTAATAATCCAAAGTACGTTTTATTTTAAAAATTCCGAATGGAAACTCATTTAAACTACTCGCATAAATGTATATTGCGTTTCCTCATAACTGTAAACAGTAAAAAAACCGCAACAAATCTGATTCTTCAATGAAATAAAACCGCAAAATTAATATTCGACATTATACCACCATTCCACAGTTCCAATTTTTATAATCTCCTATTGTACCTGATTGCACATCCAGATTACCTACAAGATTAGCAGTAAAAGCAATTATGCGTGAGTAATTAAACAGCCTATTGTGTTACTATAGTGAAATTTTCGTGCGATTACTGATCGGGAAACTCATCTTCGTTCCTCGAACGTAACCGGCAAAACCAGATATAAAAAGTGTGAATAACAACCCTTTTGTTTCACAGATGAATCGTTGTATAGCAACTTCATATTATTTATATACTAAGGGGAATTGTGAACGACGATATTGCCGGCTAGCTATTACCGAATGATTAACTAGTAGTTGACCTTCGTGTTGGGCAGGATTTGTTTGTAATAAATGATTGTAGTATTTTATGTTTTTACGGTAATCGGTTCAATTGTTTTAATATCTGTAAAGAGGGATTTTTGCATTTTCTTCAGTGCTTCAAATAAGTTTGTAGTGGAAAGATCTACAAATATGCATTTAAATCATTAATCTAAACATTCATTTTATTTCCTTTGCAACTATTACAACAAGAGTTTTGAAATAAGCAATAAAAAAACAGATAATTTTTTAGACAATTATTGAAGGGAATCATTTTATTATTTTAAATTGTAAATAGTATGACTTTTTAGTTTTAAATTATTTAATAAATATAGAAATATAATCTCTGAATAGACACAGAACTTTTAATAAGCAATAAATCTAGAAAAAGAAATACATTTGAATGATCGTAGATGAATAAACTTTATTAGATCACAATTTTAATAACATTATGTGTTACCAGGGTATGTGAACCCCATCTAAAAATAAAAGCAGTACAAAAATAAATCTCTAAAAATTTATAAACGGAAATGCCAATTTTATTTTTTCTATGAATTTGTAGCCAGTAAAATTTTAAAACAAAAATAGCAAAATTAATTTTGTTAAGTGATGTTTTCAATAATCATTTTTATCATTTGTCTTGTTCGCTATAAATTTACCTCAGTTCCAATAAATACGGAAACAATTTACCAATAAACCAATCATTAAAACGGCTCAGTACCCTTTTTGACAAATCCTCAACATTATTTCTACTGTGACTTACAATAACAGTAGAAGATCAGAAAATGTTCTTCAATTAAAGTAAATATATCATTTATAAGTGAGGTAAACGGTAAGGGTGATAACACACCCCCCTGTGATACTCCCATTGCGTCCTATTTAACTACCCGAATGCAACACCTCGCACTCAAAATAATTCCAGTTAATCCAACAAAAGATCATCTAAGTTCATCTGTTATGCTAATCTTACATCCAAAGGCTATGAATTTATTTCGTATATTCTTATTTTGTTTAAGTATAGTGATTAGATTTGCAGTTCCTCAAAAAGTTTCTTACAGCAAGGACAAATAATGTTCAACATATCTTCCTCAACCCCTTTCATTGAATCTATGAAAGTAGGATAATGTATTGTCTTATTTGAGGCCTAATAAAAAAAAAATTAGCGGTCGAACATTTTTCGTGTATTCTACTCTGCGTATTCTTCATTCGAAAAAATTAACATGATTATAGTTTCCTTTAACAAATGTAACATCAACGAATGTTCAATTAATTTACTTGAATAATAAATAATGTATCACGGTAATGACGATTTAATAACAACCAAATCATGAGCGGCAAATACCTTATGCTTGCATTAGTGCTGTCTATAGGGATATCTAAAACTCCAAGTGCTTGTACTTCAATTAAGAAAGAGTTTTGGGCATATGTTCATTTGACATTTTTGTCTCGAAATTGCTGCAGCAACACACACACACACACACAACACATAATGGGGCAGCCTGTATATTAACTAAATTCATGTTTAAATCGTGAATTTTTTTATTACATATTTATTTTTTGTTCCTCAATTTCTACTACCGAAAACTATTTTCATTAGTAAGTACAAAAACTAACATATTATTATTGTCAAAGTACATTCATTTTAAAAGCTTAATATGCAAAAAAAAAAAAAACAGTAGAAGCATTTCAACCACGAAATAAGTTACCGAGTACAAGAAACCCGGATCTTTGTCAGTCTATTATTGTTTTCAATAATATTTTTTGTTTTTCTTTATATATCTAACATAAGCCATTTACTCCAAGATTTGCGTATAACAAAAAAAAAATAATTTACGTTCACTACGTATTTGGGAAATGGATAAGTACAATATACAAACTTGCGACGTGACAGCGTCTCTTGGGAATTTTATTTTTTCCCATCTGCTGTGCTGATTTTGCGATAAATGTTTCCCATCGCTGTTATGTTGTTTATAATTCGATAGGATAACCTTCCTTGTCAATAACTTCAACCATAGTTTTTTTTTTATTTGTATGTTAGTTTGTATTAGAATCACTTGCGCAGTGAATTATTTTTACATCAAAACTCTATAATATGGACTAAAATCTTATTTCTGCCGCTTCAAATAATAAAAAATAAGAACAGGAAGTATGTTTAATGATTAAGACCATATGTCAGTTTAACGAATGACTAAACCAGGAATTAATACTGAATGTGTATTATTTGTTGATATTATGCATCAAACATAATACATTGTCATCGTCATGTATCTTAAAAAAAATCTCCCATCTAAACTCCTTATCAAAATTGCTCACCTACAAGCAAGTAAATATTTGATTTGTATATTGCTATCTTCCGCTTTTCCGTGATACATATTTTCTAAGAGCGGATATTTCGCGACATGTCACCGCTATATAGAATTCTAGGAAGCAGCTACTGTATTTTAACGGTTATTCATTCACGGTTTTATATAGCTGCAAACTATACGAATAAAAGCCGGTAACTTGTTGAATGAATTTGCATATTATATCAATAGAAAAGTTGTTTCTGTTTATTCTAAGTGGGTTAATGTTTATAATAGTTTAAGGTAACGTAATGTTAATGGATTGTGTACATGATGTTTATTTATTTTCTTTGTGATGTGTGGTTTTAATCATATATACAGGGCCGGTTATATAGTATAAGATAATATTTGTGATTGTTGCATTTATTCGTTTCTAGAAAATTTAAGGGTTTCTTAAAAATGAATACTTAATTTAAGTAAAGTTTCGATTAAATTATAAATACTAACATCGATTTTTATTGCTTTTAGCACCCTTTCTATACATGCAGGGTTATTCACGTAAATAGCACGAAATATTGTGAGCAAAATACGTGACGTTCAAAAAGTTTTATTAGGGTTACTTTTTAAAATAATTTTTATATTTTTATATTATACAGGAAGTCCCAAAAGCCCTAAAACTGTCAAAGTTGTTTTTTTGTTTTTTAAATGGAACCCCTCCTGTATATTATTGCATTTTTGGATTCTCGGAACAAAATAAGTGTCTGTTTTAATAAGGTTCAAGGCAATTAAATACATTTGACGTTTAAAAAACGTCAAATTGTATATAAAAAAAAACCCTTATTTGACGTATTCTGTAAAAACATGAAGACTTAAAGCTTTAAGCTATAAATAGCAATCGATAGGTATAATTAAATAGTAAACTAGCTGATAAATTAAAAAAATGAATTTTTATTTAAATGAATCAAGTTCAATAGCTACTTAGAGTTCTTATTTTATTAGTTTTAATTTTTCTACACCCTGTATAAGATGGCAGATTTATTCTAATTGGGTTATAAAATATGATCCATTGTTACACTTCACTGTAAATTTCGCTTATACAACTTAAATATTTGAAACATAAAAATTAGATTAGATTTTCACAAAATTATCTAGAACAAAATAATTTGCTGCCCTTCAGTAATCCTAGTATTGCAGAGGAAAAATATCCCTCACCCATTGAAAAAATAATTTTATTTTTTAATTGGCCCATCTCTACCAATAGCTAAATTGCTTTCCTGCTAATCACTAATTATTAAGAGGCAATTTTTATATTAAAAATTTTACCTGGTGTGGGATTTGAACCCGACATCTCCCATCTACTGGATGGCTACTTTACCAATTGAGTTAGCGAGGGATACGGGCACACAAAACATTACTTAACAATCGATCTGTATTTGTGGCATTCAACAAATACAGATCGATTGTTAAGTAATGTTTTCTTATAATGCGAAAAAATATCTAAATTATAATTATATAATAACTTTGAAGACTTTTTAATTGAATTCATAAAACATTAACACTATATAATCATTTTTTTTCTTAATTTTAGATGCAGCCAGTGCATATGGCGGTAAATAGCGTCCCCCGAGACGGGATCCTAGGACCCATGCAATTCTTCAACATCACTCCCAGTGTAAGTAACACTAACTTTCTCCACCTTTATACATTTTTTTTTATTAATACAATTCTCAACATTTTTCTCACACTACTCATAACCCCTAACCGTTTTAAGAACTTTTCCACAAGGTGTACAAGACCACTAAACCGCACATTATCTTTTTTTATATACCTATACGCCTATGACACATTACGCGAGACTCGTCTGTCGTGAGAGAAAATATGGCGATTTATGTATGAATATGCATGCAGTTATGTCTGCGCCTTTTAATTTCCGTTTAGAGACCGATGAGCGAATCCACGAAATATTTGTGTCAAGCTTAATTAACTGGTCCGATGCTCTGCGGCGTGTGTTGAAAGACGTTGTGTGTAAACAGGGCACTAAAATGTAAATGTCTGTTATTGTTATTATCGAAACGGTTTACTACACTTTCGTCTTGTTTTATTTCTTGCAATAAATGTTAATTCCTTCTTGTATTTGTGGCTTCTATCGTATTGTATCGTTGTAGTGAAAGTTACTTTTTGATTTTCAGATTGAATCACGCAAATTCAGAATCGCCGTGCACAAATTCTATATTACTATAGCCCAGCGTAATATTAACCATAATAATAACAATAAATATTTACTCTAAAATAGTGAATGGATATGAAAACGGACAATTTTATTCGTTTAAAGAGCCAATATATTCCTACAAACAGTATTTTGTATTAGTACTTAAATTGACTAATTAATTTATTCTTTTTCTTTAATGATAATGCCTTAATAATCAAGCAATATTTAATAACTAATATATTATTTACGTGTAATTGATTTTTAGTTACAAATTTTGCCATTATTATTTTTGTATATATGATATTATATTTTACCGACATTAAAATGCTTTTTTAAAATTGTCACAAATCAAATATAAAAATCATGCGTATAGTAATAATGTTTTCTTCTTGTATAAGATTAATTTGTAACATTTGGACTATAAATATTGTTTCTAGTCCCGTTACATAAAATACATTTTTGTTATCAAAACAAAAACTGAGACAAATAATATATTTAATTAAAATTAATGTACCTAATAATAAATTGCTAACCTATGTGCAATATAAAAATAAAAAATCAATATTCTATAATAAACGTATATTTGTAAATATTTTAAATTGAAAGCAAACAAGAATTTTTAAAAATTAATTTAATTTAATAAAATTGTATGTCGTTTTTGTTTGGTGCAAAAAGGATTTTTACAAGTATGTGTTTTTTACATATTTTTCATTGCATGACACTTTCTACATAATCTAAAATTGTGAAAGGGCAGTGGCGTGCTATTTTTTTTTTTATATAATTATCGTTATAGTTTGAAAAAAAAAGAATGCAAAACTTTTATCGCTTTGATCCAAACTACATAATTATGATATATGTGTAATGTATGCAATATTTTACTATACGTAACTATTATTACTATTTAAAACAATCTATGTAATGTAAGTATAGGCAATTTTAAGTATTTATTAATGTTTTTTTCTCATATTATATTATGTATGTTAAAATAGAGCTTCTATAATTATTGTATATTGCTGCCTCCATTAGCTATATTATTATAATATATTATATATATTTTAGGATAATAAATAAAGTATATTTTACAAAAATAAAACCAGTATTTTATTTTTTTTAATTGATTTCCTATAAGAGAAAGTAAATCGAAATTATTCATTTATTAATCAATTAAGAAACGGATAAAGTTATGCCGGGAGAAAAGTTGGGAACTGTGGATTGCATTCTGGGTAATAGAAGCGACTTCAGCTGCAGACGTATTAAGCACAAAGTGGCAAAACAAATTTGTTAACGTTCGGTGAATCATCATAGTTCAGTGTAAGTAAAATGAGCGACATATATTTCTCGTTAGAGCTCAGTCTTATATCGCTATTGATGCTGTGAACAACCAATTATCTAAATGAGCTACTGTAAATATGATTTACACAGTTTGTAAAACTAATATTAAATCCAATATTATATTTGCATTAGTGAAAAGGGAAACAATAAGACAATATTCATTTAACAACTAAAAAGGGCAATAAACTGCCATGGGTAGCATTGATTTGTTTTTATACAGACTTATTTACATATCGAAGCATCAGATAAACTATAAATTTCAGTGACAACCATACTTATATTATGACAATCGATAGGTTAAAAGTGAGCTCTTGGTGTAGGTATACTATAATAAAATAAATTAGTTTATTTCTGTCTCAGATATAAGTTCAAAACTGTACTATATTCCTCATTTTGATAGACGTAGGCAACCCAAATTACACCGGTGCTGTAAATGATGTTGCATATTCCTCTAAGTCAATTATACCAGCATTTTATTTAATTCTTGTATATTTGGATTTTGAAATTTTATAAATATATAAAGGGTTGCATATTATATCTTATACTAGAAATTATTGAACTGATTAATAGATAATTTTAAATACATTTTAAATGATAGAACCTTATATATTTAGAGAAATATTTTGGAAGGCACTGTAGACTTCCTTAAGGATTGTTAATTTGTTTTACTACTGGTACTACTATAGTAATACCTGAATTTTATTTGTTTATTGTAAATTTTCATTTCAGTATTAAGATTTTTTCCAAGTAATTGAAATTTTTGCTTTTTTTATTGAAGATTTATCCGAATAAGTTAAAATAAAAACTTTTAAAGATCAGTAGAGGTGCTAAATATAACTTTTCCCTTTCACGGACTGCTTCGAATATTATATATTATTCACCCGATATTTTTGTTTTACGTGTAAGGCTGTGGTGTAAGTATGCAAATTATAGCATTAACAATTGGGCTTATATGGCAATTAATCCAGGTAGTTTTCCTAAAGAAAAGTGATGCCATCGTGTCGTGTAAAATCCTGCAAAAGCAATAGTTACAAAGATGACGGAGAACTAACTTTTCATATGAAAGTTGCAGAATAATGCCATAGCTTAAAAATATTCTGAAATTATGATAATACATAGTGTTTCTATGTGTGAAATAATTTTTTGTAGAATGCCCAAACATTATTGTGTGGATTATTGTTACAGGGGGTACAATACATCCCTGCAAAAGTAAGCGTGCATATATGTTCACTACATTTCCTCGGAAAGGATTTTGATAGAACAGGACAGATTGTGCGAATTAAAGAAGGAGTTATTCTAACATTGAATTCGGACAAAGAAAATCTAAAAAAAGTATATTTTTATTTAGAATCACTTGATATTCCTGAGAACAAAGGGTGGAGGTAAATAAATCATGTATATATAGCATATACATTTCTTTAAATTTTCTTCACTATTTCTTAGGTAAATTAATCTGCCCATCAAAGGAGGTACGATATATTTGCCAGTTCACCGAAAAACAAATTCGGAAAGTAATGGTCTTGATAGGAAACAAGATTCCACAAGAAGAAAACTTCCTAATCACCGAACGACTTTTGTTTATTTACTATCAAGTCATGTTCCCCAAAACATTTTTTCTAGTTCATCTCATCATTTGTTGATATGTTACCTCTCGAAGAAACTTATGTTTCAATTTTAAGTAAAACCATAATATCGTCTTAGAGCAAAATTAGATTTCATAATTTAGCGAAGAAGTTTACAGAAAAAATACAAGGAAAATCAATAAGGAAGGAATTAAGTAAACTAATATTATTTAATCATCAATAAATTATACAACTGCTGCAGTGTATTATTTACTCCTAAAGACAACATACAATGTTGGATTGTTATGACAAGTCGTGAAGATCTCATGAAACTTGTATTAGATTTTTCCTACGTATTTTTATATAGCGTTGAAAGAAATTTTTTCTTTTCTTTCTTATTAAATCTGAGAACGAATGAAGTATATGTTACCAGTTCATCGTAGAAGTTAGAAACTGTCTATAGTTCTAAGCTGTCCACAACTTTAATAAAAAAAAAACAATGCCATATAAAATACAGAGGATAAAATCTAACATATGCTACTAATTATCATTACAAATTGCAAGTGCTATTAAAATTTATTGATATCCTTAAATTTATTTATTTGAATATCCGCCATGGTATCGACGTCATTGATGACGTTTGTGTTCCAATATGGCGCATTTCAATTGATGGCAGTTTTGAGTTCAATATCAGCACTCTATCATCTCTATGATTTAACTTCACAATATTGTTAAACTGAACAAAATGTTGCTAATTTAACACTTGCCGTTTTTTGAGTGTGCCGTTTTTGAGTAAACTAACATTTAGTTTATGTAACTCTTCCTTATTATCAGTAACTTTAAAACTATTTATACCATCGTTGCAACACTGAAAAAAATCTTTGTATTCGTAGAAAGTCTATTTATTTCTTATACGGAGTATTATTTTTTGCATATAGCCCTGTATATTCGTCTTTCTTCTTCTTCTTCTTCATTTTTTATATTACGTTTCTCCTTACTAATTACTGCCTCCGTATAACGGCATAGCGTTCCGGGCTATTTCCAATCTCCCGCGCCGTGCTGCAATCGTGATCACGACGAACGCCGCCGAAAGGAACGCGGATACTCCCGAATGGCCCGAAGGCGCCCGAATCGCCCCGAGCGTTGCGTTCCAGTTCCCAGGAGTCGCGAAATCACGAGTCGACCTTTCGTTCCGAGCGGCCAGTGGCGTTCCCGCGAAATGCGAGCCGCTGCCGGCCGCTCGCTACAAATTATACAGAACTGGGAACACCCCGTTTCGACGTACTGTTTAATTAGTGCGGCGAACGGTGAGTAGGTAAAATATTTTAACCGGTCGAACGTCAATCTATGAAGGTAATAACTACAAGGCGGCGTGCGAAGCACTAACATCTTTAAATTTTGTATTGAAAGAGGATTATTTAATAATAACTATAAAAATATAATTTATTGACCTAGAAAGGTTACTTAGCTTAGCCTCCCTTGTACAAAACGTTACGAGCCGCCACTGATTATTTGTAATTGATAATGTCTAGTATAAAAAAAGACACAGAAATTGTGAAATACATGCCCATCCTTTCTTAACAAAATGTAGGACCTAGTGCTTCTCTAATGACATCTTATCAACTATTTCAGGATGTTAACCAGTTAATACAAATTTAAAGGTAAGTATCATAGCGATAACCAATTCTCTAAAGGTTCGAGATCAATCGTCTTCATAACAAATTAAAAATTACCCAATATAAAGGGTTCTCCAATAAGAGGTGTTATTTTGAATAGCCCGCTATTTCGGTAGATGTCACTTTTGAAGCTGTCATTTTTTGACATGTGACAAGTAGAAACTACGCCATTAATAAAAATGGAGCGTGTATCCTCCAACAACGCATTGAAATTATTAAAATTCACTACACAAATGGTGAAAATTTGGCAGAGACGGTTCGTAAAACTCGAACATTTTTGGGTCGTCGTGAAGCACTTTGTCGGACCGCAATACAGAAATTGGTGGAAAAATTCGAGCTGTCGGGACAACTTAGTGATGTGAAGAATAGAACCCGTGCACGTCGCTCAAGAACAGCCGAGAATATTGCTGCTGCAGCCGAAAGTGTTGAAGAAAACCCAGGTTTGTCCATTCCTCGTCGTTCTTTGGAATTACGCATTCCACAAACGTCATTACACCGTATTTTGCAAAAAGATTTGGGTCTTAAGGCTTATAAAGTTCAGTTAACACAAGAACTCAAGCCGGCCGATCATCAACAACGTCGTGTCTTTGCTGATTGGGTCGTTGAAATGCATGAAAATGATCCGGAATTCCGTTGAAAAATCATCTTTAGTGATGAGGCCCATTTCCACCTCGGTGGCTTCGTCAACAAGCAAAATTGTCGCATCTGGGGCTCGGAAAACCCAAGAGTTATTGTTGAAAAACCTCTCTATCATCAACGTGTGACCGTTTGGTGCGGTTTATGGTCCGGCGGAGTCATTGGACCTTACTTTTTCGAAAATGAGGCTGGAGCAACAGTTACGGTGACTGGATTGCGCTATCGAGAGATGATTAATGATTTTTTATGGCCGGAATTGGATGGTATTGATCTGGACAACGTTTACTTTCAACAAGACGGCGCTACGTGCCACACAAGCAACGAAACCATTGATCTTTTACGGGAAAAGTTTCCGGACCGTGTTATCTCTCGAAGAGGTGATCACAATTGGCCACCGAGATCTTGTGATTTAACACCTTGCGACTTCTTCCTTTGGGGCCACGTGAAAGAGAAGGTCTACGCCAACAGCCAAGCGTCGATTCAAGACCTCAAAGATGGAATTCGTGAGGCTATCGAGAACATAGGGCAGCCACTTTGCGATTTGGTTATGGAAAATTTCATGAAAAGGATATGGTCCTGTAGGCGTGCTCGTGGTGGTCATTTGTCAGATGTTATTTTCCACTATTAACGGCATACGTTCCTCTTTATAATGAAATAAACATCCGAACATTTATATTAAAAAACGGCATTTTTCTTTGAATATCAAAATAACACCTCTTATTGGAAAACCCTTTATATGCAAAATAAATTCTTGTTTTCTTAAATTTTCTCCTCAATCAAGAAAATAGCTTGCACATGAAAGGATATATAGGTACCTCTAAATAGAACCAATTTTATTATTAATACACAAAGACGACGAGATTACCATCACAAAGCGACGATCTTTTCCATTTTAAGTACCTCTCGAAATTGATTTCTGAATCTCCCGTCGTATTTCCACCATTAACATCGACCGTCATCAGGCATAAATGCTTCCGCGTCGTGTTGTCTTCGCTATTTCCCACAAACGCTGACCGGCAGGTTCAATTCTCAAGACACGAGAAGCCGCAAACGCGGCAATCGTTACCATTTACTCATCGCATAGTCCCTAATAAAGTACAACGGATCAACACGACACGATTTGACTATCGAGAAAAAGGGTTATTGGTAGGTAAATGATATACCCCGTTAGGAAAGATAGTTCCAATATCCTAGGTGAATCTGCAGCAGCTATGGTTGCTATTACCATAGTTGTAATAAGCGCAGGTAAGCGTTTTGAAGGTACAGTGGATCAAACGAGATTCTGGAGTCATTATCCCAATCAACATCGTTTTGTTTATTGTTTCAAATTTAAAATCTTCTTTTCTTGGGCGTTAATTATTTTGGTATTCTGCCATTATTTTTAAAATTTTGTAGTATACGTTTAAAAACGGACAATTTCTGGTTTTGTGTCACATGGTCTTGATATTACTTTGTTAATAAATAAACTGAATTTGTCTTCGTTTGTGTAGTTTAGACGCGCTGGCATTTTGGTTTACACTATATTTACAGTTCTTGTAGTAATTGTTTCTGTGTCATCTCGCGCATGGCTAACTTGCCACTTTTTTAAATGTAAGAAAATACACAGTAAAAAATTGCGTGTAGAAGTTAACACTAAAAGTGGTCTATATAAGTCCACACTCTTTTTGGTAAATTTTACACTGTGAAATGAATGGAAGCATTCAACTGGTTACTAAACGATATTGGTTCAACGTTGATTATACCTATAAAGTATTTTTCTTTATTTCCTTGATAAACCTATGTCCTTTTTTAAATCACTATGAAACTAGACCATCATTCTCTGATGTTCCTGTACGCATGCCTACCACAATATTGCAACATCTTCACACAATCCCATGGAAGAAAGACCAGCTACCATACCCGAGGAAAAATACATAGATTACTTCTCGTAAATGCAAAATACGAAGCCACGACTAGCCCGTATCGTAATCATGGTTTTTGCAATGAGAGTTAAGTGGCGGAATTGCACCCCGTTCTCGTTGTCGTGATGGATATTCGCATTACGCCGACTACAAACACATCCATCCCGAGGTATACTCGCATATACAGGTTACTAGCAAGCGCATGAGAAGGAGCAAAAATGCGCTCGCACACCCGCGAGATGTGTGCGGTAATCGTGTGACTCCTTCGTAGACAGTTTTCCGCGGAGTCACGTCGAAGCACCGCGGCCGTAATAACGGTGAAAGCACGGGAGCCGCGGCACGAAGCGATCGCGTGTTTCGACGCCACTAAACTCTGGAGCAGCGAACAGCTTGGAATGGTCACAAAGAAGTGACGAAGAAATCCTGTAAGCTGCGAGCGTATGTACGCATGGGGTTTGTGCTAAAAGATCTAGAGAAAAGGATTTGGACGCGGTCATTAGTTACCAAGCCCTCTTTCTCTTCTTTTTTATATGAGTCTTGACGGTAGTGTTCGAACATAGAATTCCACTTAATAATGTTTTCTAACCATTCAGGTGTTGAATTAATGAGACCTCCATATTATAATTGTTGGACCCAGGATGGTAGATGATAATCAATCACCTAGCAACACCAGCCTGTATTTTTTTGCTAACTATTCAACAATATATTCTAAGGCATCTGTAGTAGCTTCTTGACTGATGTTGTAAGGAAGAACAGTCATTATCGAGTCCAAACGTCTTTCCATTGCCCGACGTTACTTCTACCACAATCACTTTACACATGCTACTACATTATAAGAAATATTATGTAATTCTATTATTACTTTTGTTAATATTTCTTTTGTCATTTTCTGATCCATTGGAATATAAACTGTTTGTTTTTCCAATTTGAAAACAAACCAGGAGCCATTGTTACTTGACATCTCGTCATTTGCCACATCATATTCTATAATTGACTTTACCTTTATTTCATCAAACTGCAAAATAACCAATTTTTTCATATCACTCAATTTCTGTCCCTCCAACTTCAAAAAAAGTCATTCGTTGCCTGACGTTAATTCTAGATGGCTAAGTAGTATAAACAAGCCGATTCTAGAACCACCTCAGTGACCTTGACCCGACCTTGTGGTCAGGGTTCTCAAAGAAGATAACCCAGGCAAACGATATTTAAATTTATTTCTCAAAATTGAATAGCATCTTTTACTATAACACCACAATTTTTTTTGATTTAAAGGCGGTGTAATTTGATTCAGAGTTAAGATTTTCTGCACTAGTTTTATTCGAGAATTATCTATTTTGTGTACTTTTGATAACTTTCTTTTATATTAATTTAGTTGGTCATGAAGTGATTTCATTTCTTTTTTGTATTGTGCGAGAGTTTCATTTTCATCCTTCAGTGTCTCATACTTTTTTAATAATTCATCGTAATTTGAGTTTGATGCGTCGACTCCACCAGTAACTTCAATAACTGATTGGTCAATAATTGTAGAGGTTTACTGTTGAGGTTTAGGCTCAACTTTGGGATGCATTTTAGGATCTCTTTACAGCTTTTCCTCTCTATTAGTGGTTTCAGAATTTTTTAGTTTACTAGTTGGGAAATTTTCTGTTGGAATAGCAGTTTTTTTAAGAATCTTTCTAACTGGTAATCCTTAAATTTAAATAAAACAATTTACAAATGCGGTTTGCTAATTTGACATAGCTTTTTTACCTAATAATCATTTTGAAGATCTCGCTCATAGTCATTGGGTGTAAAATAAATCGAACAAATTTGACTTGTGCGGTTCTATTTATCGGCTCTTTTGCAACGTATGATCTGGCAGTTCTGGACGAAAAATCAGTTTCTTTCGGGAAAGTTGTGAAAACGCCCCCTACAATTTTATTATTATTGCATTCAAACGTATCACATCTTCGACCCGGGGCAGATGGGGTCATGCTAATTGCATTACAGCATAGGGATTGAGCAATCCTATAGTAGTTTAAGATCCTTGGTCTATAACAACATTTTCCAACACATCAAAAGCGTCCTCATATCAGGAACCACCCTGGTATTGACGAATAGAAGCTATGGTTCTTATAAAAAAACAGGAAATCGCTTGAAAATTTTGGCCAAAGGAAATACAGAATAATTTAACTACTACCTAAATATATAGAAACATACTAAACTAAAAATTGGTGCTAAACCAATGAGAAAATTCATTGTTCACGCGAAAATTGCTTCATCAAATCAATGATAAAGATTTTATTAAATAACGATGGAATTTATTGGGTAATAAACTATTCTAAAACCAAAATTATTGAATTTCTATTCATTAGATCCATGTTCCTTTATATATTCTTGGTACAAACCAGATTTGGTAGAACTGTTACATCACCTCATAGATTACATTTTTTCCCATAAAGACAAAATTGCTACCCACTGCCCTTAATAAGATAAATCCTTATAAAAATAACATAACAGGAATAATTACACCCAGAAATAGCATCGTACCGTCATAAAGTCTATTAATATTAGCTGCCAGCAAGATCCGAACTTCGCGTTCGTACATACATATACGCGAGTCGTATAACATTCATGGCATCGCGAGTTCCTTTTCAGAAGAGAAAGTGCGCGGGTGTGAGAAAGCCACGGACGCACGGTTCACAACAGTGCTGCCGCCGCGGGCGTTGGGAGAACTGCGCGCCGCACGTCCATTCATTCCAACTCGGGCACGACCGCGAACGCGGCCGATCGCCTCCCGAATAGCGTCGATATCGTTAGCGATTTCAAGCTAACGATGGCGACGCATACAACTTGTACTCGCATGCGTCTATTTATAACTATACGTTCAAGTATGGTTTAAGGCGATCAACGTTTTGACGTTTCGAAAGTGTCAAATGTTGGTTAAAGGTATTGCAACCAGATGGCGCCGATAGTATGTATATTAAACGGGATGGGTGATTTTAATCGGAACTGACATCAGTGACGTGACTAATATTACAACGCGCGAAATTCGAAACGGATAGATTATTATGGATCGTATTAATTGAATGTTTTTGGGTAAATTAAGTAAAATTATCAAAGTATTTCGATACGTTTTTGTGGTTTAATACTAAAGGCGTGTAGTTTATCTAAATGGAAATTTATTTGTTAAAATACCATAAATAACAAAAGAAGAGTTATTTAGAGAATTTAGCATGCAGGATGTTTTTTATTATTGGTGTTTGTGTTTTATTTTATCCTTTTTTTTAAACATCTTATTTTTATCTATTTTATTTCCTAATAACGGGTAAAATGCAGTAACACCACCTTGCACAACTAGTTTTGTAAGTGATGCCTTTTCTTCACGAATTTGCAGTTTGATAAACGAGCGCGTTAGCAACAAACGAGTTAAAAAAGAGAGTTTCAAAACGTGTTGTACACATAATTTCTTTTGCATAGGGATCCTTACAAGCCTAAAGTGAGAAAAGAACTCAGTGGGTGACATTTCACGATTTTGCTGACATTTCATAATTTTGCTACTGTCACTTATAGAAAAAAAAATAGTAGGAAATAAAACTCAACACCTTGTTTTCTTTTTTAACAAGTGTTAATTGTGTCATTATGTGGTGCATTTTCACGAGTGCCTATCGTGTTGATTCTGAGGTGAAAATATCTATGGGTAATAGTAATTCAGATACCTATTCCTCAATACAATAAAAGAACTTGTGAATGCGGTTATTAAGGATCTGCTTCCAATAAAGGAAAAGTGCGTACGGCCACTATTCCTAAGAATTTTCTTTATTCGAAGTTTTAAATATCGAACAATTCAAATGAAGAAATTCAAATGAAACACTCATATATATATATATATATATATATATACGTGGATTATCACCATAGAGCGGCGGTTTTAATGGCGCAAAAACGCTCAAACAAGGGTCAAACTCAATTCTTACTGGCACCACGTGATAAGATCATTAACATAGCCGGTGGGCGACCGGAAGTAAATCATTGTTGTGCAGTATGATTGAAAATAGTGCAAAATAATGAATCAAGTGTGTAAAAGTAAAACTTAGACCAATCACTCATTGTCGTCCGATTCATAGTAATGAATAAATTAGTATTTTTTCTAAATTTTCGTCAATTTTTTTTATGTGAAAACATCTTTAAATCTCGAGAAACGTCGGAATTTGTTATTGGCAGAAATGTATGGTACAGAGCCAGGGTATAAAATTGCGAAAGAAATTCACTGTTTCATATTCGTTGTAATATTTCAAAGTCTGGATTTCTTGTGATAAAAGTATTAATTTCGTCTTGCAACTGACCTAGACCATAAAATTTTTCGAGGGCGGTTGACAATTTTAAACCACATATATGGGTCGTTAACAAACAAATTTCATAATAAAATATAAAAATGATTGTGTTCATGCAGCGATCTTTCCCTTTCTTTCTTTCTTTCTTTGTAAACTCGATACCATCCATCAATTGCGTACGCTCCGAGAATATTTAAACTGGGCGAACAGCAATAGTGCCACACCCCCTATCCGATACGCCTATGTGAATTCATTCCCATTATTTCCGCCGCCTTATGATTATTATTTACAGTGAAATTATTTTTTTAATTATTTTGCAATATTTAACTACCTTCAAAATCAAACTTTACAAACTCACTCAACTTAACATTATATTATTTATAGTCAACCAATCCGAATCATTAAATCCCCTTTCTTCTGCACCCACAACCACCAGAGGTCGCCAGTCTTCGAAGAAGCGCGGAAATAATGAGACGCGATTCCACATTATGCGGTAGGCTCGGCTTCATTTATCACCTTTGACTTTTTAGCGAGAAAGCCCTTCGAACAATTACCTTTCGGTACCGGCGAGCACATCCTGATGTCCGCTTACTTCGCATTAGCGCCGTCCCACGCGTTCTCAGTGCGTGTGGGGCACTTATGACTCACGAGCATCGATGGGATATTCACCGCAATTTATTTTCAATTCGCTTTTTGGATGCTCGTTAAGAATCGTTTGGAATCGTTGTTAATGAAGTGTTGAGAAGGTACAAAAGCGTAGATTCGTTTTATAGTATCAGGTGTTGATTGTACAGGGAACTAGGAGAGTAACTGGCGTCACAACAGATATAATTTTTAATAATTGAAGTTTGATTGGGCAATTAAATATCTGGCTTTGAATACGAATTTTTTTTCAAAAATCAAAAAAGTTAAATTTTATACACCTTGTCCCGTTACTATCACAGTTAACTGTACATGTTGGTTATTACTATGTGTTTTAAGCTTATACTTGTACCTTCATAGATGGACCTCGCTCTCGACACTGTAGAATATGTGGGTAGTAAACTATTAATGCAGTATTTTTACCAATTACAGCATCAAGACTTTTCTGGTGGGCATTTATTAAATATACAGTAAGACCGCTTTTTAACGCTTATGATGTGTTCTTGGACGACGAAAAGCTAGAAATGAAACGAGGTTAAACCAACGAAAAAACTGACAGTAACCGTTTTCTACGAGTGAACTTCGGAGACTCGTTGAGATCATTTGTTTTGGTGACATAACATCAATGGCGCCGACAGTAAGTGCCACTTCTTCTTTTGTTATAAACGTCTAACTCAAATAGTCACTTTTCAATTCGGATTTCGTTGCCAATATGTAGATGATATAGCTTGCGCCTTACCCAAAGATAAAATTGATAGCACATTAGCAATTTTAAATAATTTCAATCAAAACTTAAAATTTACTATTGAACAAGACGAATCATACAAGCTACCATTTTTAGATACTTTCATTATCAGAAATAATAATCATATTGAGCTGAGATGGTATAGAAAACCTTCAAACTCAAATCGTCTACTAAATTTTAATTCAACATGTCCAAAAAAATATAAAATTAATCTTGTTTTAGCACTAGAAACCAGAATTCAAAAGATTAGCCATAAAAATTATATAACTTTTCATCAATACTAACATCAAAATTGCATTTACCTCTGCCATACCTTGTAAGAAATTCTTCACAAAATTGAAAGCATCCATACCCAATGAACAAATGAACAATATAGTATACGCAGTAAAATGTCAAGATTGTTTACAATACTATATTGGTCAGACTTCACAGAGGTGGAGAGAAAGGGTCACACAACATCGAAGTGACGCCCGAGTAAACCCTAGAAAATGCGCTCTAGCTGCTCATATCAGAGAAAAAGTCACCAAATTAATTTCGAAAACGTTAAAATTCTATATAAAGAAAATAATCAAAATAAAAGAATCTTCCTTGAAAATATAGCCATTTTTAAACATAAAAACAACCTCAATACAAAAGCAAATTCATTAACACAGCATTCTTTCTTAATTTATTTACTTAAATCCAAATAACTTTTATAAAAACTGATACAGTAAAACCTTTGTAAAACGACCTGGTATAAAGAAATGCTAATATCGCAAAATAGAACCACCAATATTCATCGTTCTATTCGACTAAGCATTATTTTGGAGAAATACGGCAAATACAAAAAGAATACATCTCCATAACATAATCTACAATCTCCCAAAGTTATTATTACACCAGGAACTCGCAAGCAAATAATAATAATAACTTCCTACTCCTCTTCGCTATTAATTAATCATTACTTGACCTATACACAACGAACTTCATAACACCAACGGATGATGCACAACATCACGATCTTCCTAATGTTCTCGCGAATGTTACATCTTCAATGAGGCAACTAACCTAAACCTTTCCTTCTCCAACCAGGCTTACGCAACCTAATGAAAGGAAGCCAAAACGCGAACGGCTAATTCCTCCTTCCTAATTATTACAGACTCCTACTATAAACGCACACAGAGGTCGTCAGATCGATCGATACACTAAAAAGAGAACTTCGTAGGTTAGGTACAATATTAATCTAATCGCTCAAGCGGCCAGGAAATCCATTTATAGCGATCATTACTCATCCGAAAGGCGTACCGATCACGTTCTTAACGTCGAAGAGAAGGTAAGGATGTAATACGTGCAACAGAAGTTGAAAGATCGCGCCAACCGTGGAAAAAATTGCATTAGAAAATGTAAACGACTCTAATCTTGTAACTTATGGGATAGCTAGCGTGTAATGGATGACGGTAAATACGGTGGGTATACGCCGGTTTATTGAGATGCTAATAGAGAGGAAAAAGTCAGCCTACAGAAGGTGAAAAGATGACGAAGTTGTTAGCGACACAGTTACTTTATTACGACAGCATACGAAGCGTGTGAAGTTATAGTATTAGCAAGAATAATTATAGCCTTGTTTCAAAGTAAGTTAGCAATATGACTATCGTCTACATTTTTATGAGTTATATGTAAAGTCTTTAGTGTTTCAACTACAACGCCGGGTCCATTCACCCAGCCAATTCAATAGTCGTTTGATGACCGCTTACGCCCCAACTCGGCAGAAAGCAGAAAGCCCGCGTTTCACCTGAAAAAATTGAACAAGTTGGTACGCCTATAGCCCCCTTTTTTAATTTCAATTTTCTTTTTCAAATGCCTCTCACTTTTAGAAAGACTAGACGCTCCGCGTCACTTTAAAATGATTTGCAATTTCATCATTTTTAAATTTTTCTTAATTTATGTTTTTTTTTTATTTTTCTTTTTTTTTCAAACGCGCCTGTTTAAAAAAGACTCGACGCTGTTGTTACACTCGACGCTACGCATCTGTTACATTGAGGGTTTCTCATTATACCAGCAAGAAAAGACGGAATACGAGTACTATTAAATCAACCCATATTCTATTATTAACCATACTTAAATGTTAATAGAATCTGCGATTATGCGAATTGCCCGTCGATATACGAGGTTAAATACCGGTAGTGATTGCGGGAAGATTATTTTGCCAGCACCACTGCCATCGAAGTCCCTCTTCGGTTCTTTGCCCGGTCTGCCGGCCGGGCGCTCTTTTTAAATGTCATAAAATTGCCGTAACTCGCGGGTGTGTATATGAGATAGTGGTGCCGCGAGTTGAGGCGGCAGAAAGCCGAGGTCGGCGGGTATCCCGGCGAGCCAACGAACACCCGAGGGCAAGTAACTAGTCGATGACATTCGCATTGTTCATCGGTTTTTGATGGGAGCTCAGATTTTCCCATGGATTCGCCTCGGCGCATTTCAGCCAACCCGACATACCAACGTAAATACGGTAGTAGTAGTTGTTGTAGTAGTACACATACCTACTTTTGCTGCTCGCATGCACGCCTAAAGAAATAAACGCGTAACAGATCCGTATTTAGAGCCTACATGCATCAGGAATTGCTTTCGGTGTACGTAATCTTCGGTGTGTGTTAAAACACCAGAAGGTTAGAGCCGCGTATTATAACTAATACGTGGGAAATTGTTTTATTGATGACTGTCGCTTCTGTTTCTCATTGAAAGCGTGCATTTAGATTTTTTTCTGGTGCTGTTAATACATGGTTATAAATAATCCTAGCATATCATAATAATCTTGAGAGATCTATGAACGTAACAGCAGTTATTATAAAGTAGGTACACACCTTTTACAAGAGATGAGTCAGGATAATTATCTTAATAAATATAAAAACCGAATCGCATATTGGTTATTGAGAGATGAAAGAAAATTACATAGAATATTGAGTTGTACTGTCTCGAACGAGTGTTAATAAAAAAAATAAAAACTTAAACCGAGTTTAAGAAAAGACATTGAGCAAGCAAAAGGCTAGAAGATCAAATTTGGTAAATACTGTATTAAACATTTTTTAAAGTACCCACTACGAAGTATATGCATATAATATCTATTACTTACCTTTGAATATATTAATTAACTGTGGAAACCCCCACTCGATTAAAATGTTTTCCACGTTTGCATTCATTTCTGCTTACGATGCACAGTAATCAACCAACAACCTGTATCCTGTATCACACTTACATAACACGTGTCAGTAATTTTGTAGCGGCAAAACAGCTTATTGGTCGATTTCTTCGGTAAAGATCGACAATGAATAGAGCAAGGGGTGGGAAGAGCGTTACAAACATTTATGTTAGAAATTGAATATGCATCGAATACCTGATAATATCGCAGTCAATCGCAGCGACTATCTATATAATCCACGTCATTATATAGGCTTTCAGCAATAGAGTATATTAATTGTTACATCCATAAGATGTAGATGGTAACATCCAGATTTTGCCTCTTACTATAAGCATGATAAAATCTGGTTATTTTACTCTTAATACGCCACATATTGTCGTTTTGACAATAATTATTTTAGTAATTAACATAAAGAGATTCACGATCTAATTTCTACAATCCATTTTTCTCAGTGTAGGAATTGCATTGAAGGCATTTTCGAGTCTAGCTCGAAGTTCTTCAATATTATGTGGAAGGTCACCTTTATAAACGTGATTTTTAATAGCTCAAAAACTTTTGCCAACATGTTACACATGGTTGAAATCAGAAAAGAAGACCCTTTCTAACGGTGTCAAAATTCAATATGGCGCCCATAAGAAATAAGAAAATTGATGATGACCAGAAGAAAACGAAACATCGTATAAAAATTGCATAGAACATTAAAAGTGGCCTTGAGAACGTGTCTTTAGTTTTTATCTGCATGGCCAAATAAACGTGCTAGAGGCAAAATAAGAAAATTTTTCCGTTTTTTAAAACAATCTCAAATGTCATTTGTTCTAAGTCTACTTTCTTCTCGGGATCATAATGACCCTACAAAATTTAGCAACTTTGCCAAATTTAAACCTATCGTCTATCGTCAATAATAAGCAAGGTCTCAATGTTGAGGATCGAAAATGAATCAGCCTGTATGTAAAGCCTTTAGTGCTTCAACTAGAAAGTCGGGTCCATTCCGTAAGCGATCATCAAACGACTATGTATTTGTTTGACTGGGTGAATGTACTTCGTCGAATGACTTTCTAGTTGAAGCACTAAAGGCTTTACATATATGTAATTCTTATTTATTGAAAGCATTGATTTTTCTGTGTGTATATAAAAAGCTTGTCTCCATTTATTGAACTGCAAAACGATTTTTCCATTTATTATAGTAAATAAGTCGCCAGACCTAATCTGTTAGATTTTGACGAGCGTAAAATCGCCTGAGACGTACAGATCTTCCAGCGCACTACCGGTCTTGCGTTCGAACGTAAGTAATTCATATAATCAGACGTCCTATTAACATTTACGTCTAATAATAAGCCGCTAACCGTCGTTATTCATCATCTATTAACCGTGGCGTTCGAGCCGCGCTTAAAATAGCGTCTCAGCTTATAGTAAGAGGTAAAAAGGGGGTTCGCGGACACGACCGACACAAAGACGTGCGGATTTATCACTGCGAATAGCGGCGCGCTCGTGAATCGGTCATTACTCACTAGAGGTGGTTATTATGCGGTGATATTGACGACGGAGACGCATAGGCTGGGCTATATACAGGTGGGCGCGTGGACAATGAAAGGCGCGACCGTCACGACATCTAGCGGATGTCGACGACGTGAAGTCGATGATAATGATGATGATGGTTGTGATGGAGATGATTACGGTGTTGGATGGTGTTTGAAATTATTAAAATCTTGGTTGTGAGAGTTGCAAGCTTTGCCACTATGAAGTCCATACGTTTTTATTTCTTTTTAAGGTAATTAAGATACAGCATCGACTCCTTACCAATCGCGTCACCTTCAAAGTCTTCCATATACTGAGAAGAGAGATTCTTTAATACGTATCACTTATTACTATTTCCTTTTAATAAACTTGCTGATACTTATTAGATAATAAAGAATTCACAATCAATAATTGATTGCTCTGTTGTTATAATCAAGCCTACCATGAAACGGAATCATAAAAGCAGATCTCCCATTACATCTTCACATCGTAACTCATCAAATCCATTACTATTACTTCTAATGTTCCCACTGGCGCCCAATAAGTAATTCTGAAATAACGACCGATCGTGTGTATGACTCCTTCATGTTATTATCTATTCGCCCGTACAATCACATCGTATTTTACATGAAACTATGAGTACTATATTAAGTACGTAGTCCAAGCACGCATATGAGTATCTGTTGTATGTATGCCCTCTTGAAAGCGGGCAGTAAAAGAAGCTGGAATGCGAAATCTCTCGGCGTTCGCTCCTATCTCGTGGCGGAGTCATGGGAATAAGCGTAGATAAATACGTTGTTGCATGAGCAATGGGATGCTCATAGAAATACGCGGGTGATTGTGTTGTGTGTTTGCTGGCCTTTACTGTACGGGTTAACTGGAGGCGCATATCTTTAGGGCAGTTTTACGTACTACGTTTATAACCTGGCGTCTAATAATCACCGCGGGTGTTATTGCGTATATATCAGGGCCGGATTAAGTTGATGAAAAATGAAGTGTTCCATCCAATAGGGTATTTTTTTTTAATTTGAGTTCAGAATGAGTAAATAAGGATTTTAGAACAATGTATGTATGTATGTGTGATTAGGGTGATAGTACACTGCGACCTAAAAGATCTATTGTGTCCCCTCTTCTCGCTGTATTTACAGCTGGCCGTCCAGTCTGATTCCTTTCAAGAAGTGCAGAATGTCCAAAGGCCCCAGATTAGGTAACTCTCCCTCTTCGATTTCACATGCTCCCAGGTGCAGCGCCCTTGAGTTGCACAGTGCAACACAGTTTGTGAGTAGATGAATGGACGTTTCGTCCTGTTCCCCACAAAATCTACATTCGGCTTCCTTCGCTATTCCAAGCCTGCTTAGATGTCCGTTCAGTTTACAATGGCCTGTAAAGATCCCTGTCAATATCCGAATATTATTTTTACTCAGGTTGAGGCATTCTGCAGATCTTTTCTGGTTATAGGTACCCAGAAGAGTTTTAGCTTGCCTCATTCCCTGGAGATTCTCCCAGTATTTGGATTTTCTCTGCTCTACTTCATTTTTCAGTTTCTCCAGTGTTATGCTGCTACTTATCCCACAAAAAGGTTCTGGCCCTACAAAAGGTGTTCTAGCCCCTCTCTTAGCGAGATTATCTGTTATTTCGTTTCCTTCCACTCCCGTGTGTCCCGGAATCCACAAAAGGGTTACCTTGTTCTTTTTGCCTAGCTCGTTTAGTTTTTGTAGACACTCCCAAACCATTTTGGAGCTGATTATGTTTGACCTCAGCGCCCTAATGGCTGCTTGACTATCAGATATTATGATAATCTCCTGCTTTTCATAGCTTCTGTCAATGTTGACCTGGACACATCTTTCAATGGCGTGTATTTCCGCCTGGAAGATACTTGGGTACATCCCCAAGCTTTCGAAATATTTGGTTCTAGGCCCATCTATCCCTATTCCAGTTCCCTCTGCCGTTTTGGAGCCATCTGTATACCATTTAATGGCGTTTCTATTGAGTTTCGAAATGGTATCTCTATCCCATTCACTCTTAGTGCTAAGCTTTGTGGTAAAATCTTTCATAAAGTTGAACTTCCTTGGCATGTCATCTCGGGGCATGTCCCAGATTTGGTCACCTGTAAGAGGCTGAGGCCTATGCCTAGCCGTTCCTTCCCTGATCATCCTACGTGTGGTCCTTTTAGCTATGCTCTCCACAAAAATGTGAAGAGGAGTGAGATTTAGTACCACTTCAATAGGTGCTGTTGGGCAGGTTCTCATTGCGCCAGTTATGCATACACATGCTAATCTTTACACTTTAGAGAGATTAGCTCTCGCAATGGCCAGATTAGTTCTCTTGCTCGAAGCCACTGCCCCATAAGTGATCATTGGTCTCACGATTGCTGTGCACATCCAGAGCAGTATTTTTGGGTTGCAACCCCAGTTGTTTCCCGCAAAGTTTCTACAGACCATTAGAGCCTTCTTTGCCTTGTTAGTTACTTCAAGCTCATGCTTATTCCACAGAAGCTTATTATCCAGGATGAGTCCTAGATGTTTCACCTCCTTCTTCCAGTCTATGTCTTGCCCATCTATATTTATGGTCTTGAGGCTGGGTTCTCTTTTCCTTGTGAATGCTATTAAGGTAGTCTTAGTGGCGTTGATGTTAAGACCCACTGATTGGCACCACCTTTTCGTAGTATTGAGTCCTCTTTGAACTATGTCGCAGAGGATATTCTCAAACTTTCCTCTTGCAAATATGACTATATCATCAGCATACCCTTGACATGGTATGCCTAGATTAGTCAGCCTCCATAGAAGTTCATCTACTGTCAAGCTCCACATGAGTGGGGAAGTAACTCCCCCTTGTGGACATCCTCTGGTCGTGCTTTAGAACAATACTGTACTAATTGTCTTGCCAACACTAGTCGCAAATTGTTTCATTATCGAACAAGCATATATTTAGCATTTGATGTGATTATTATCAAAACATAATCGTAATTCTTTTTTAGTATTAGTTGCTTTTAATTTTGGACCAAACTTCCGTGGACTGACAGCTCTAATTAAACAGCAATGTAAAAATTGTAATGGTTATCATAATAATCAAAGAGTTGCTGTAACGTTCATGTATTGTTTTTTTTTTTACAATAATTTTCATATTTCTTTTTAGTGTAGTCATGAATATACAGGGTGAATCTCAATATTTGCGACAAACTTTAGGACCTCATTCCTGAGGTTATTTTGATCATAGAAGTTCATAAGAACATATGTCCCAAACTGCTTATTTCTAAAGTTTTACAATGTTTAATAGTAAGTTAACATAATTAATGTTTTTATTTAAATTAACAAAATAATTAGTAAAACTAAATTAAAAAAAAAAATTACTCTAACAACTACTGTCAAATATTGAAATGACAAACAATTCCCTCTCAACACAATTGATTTTGAAGAACCAACTGTGATATTATATGGTGTTAGTCATAGTTCATAATTTATTATTAAACATTCAATAACTTTTAAACCAAAACGTTTTGGGCATATACTCATATGAGCTTTAATGATCAAAATAACCTCAGGAATCAGCTCCTAAAGTTTGTCGCATATATTGAGATTCACCCTGTATATTTTATAATATTGCCTTTGCAATATTTTTAATATGTTTTACACATAAACGATTATTCACAGATCTTTCTGTTGTGTATTATTTCGCTTAGCTGCTGACCTATTTATCGCAATCCGGCGACCTCTTGCGTAACGATTTGAGAGTCTATTTCGCGCCTAGGAGCCGCAGAACGGCACATACCGAGGTGTGCATTCCCGCCGCTCGTTCGCTTAAACTCGCTAGGCTCACCACTTCGCCTGTTACCATAAATATCGACTGGGCAAAGCGTTTGATAAACGACCGGTTGCATGTACGACATAGCGCGTTCCAAATAGATGATTATTATTACTTAATAAAACTGGTAGTGGTCGAGCGCTGCTGCTATATTATAGCAAGGTGCGGATTATGTAGGCAAAGAATGACAGCTCCGGATGCCGCTATCTGGAAGAATTGATTGCGTAACGTATGTACGATCCGTGCGGTTATTAATTCGCTGTATATCGCATGAGAAAGATCTACCAGATAGTTTGAGTATTATCGTGAGAATAAGGATTGATTTTATTTGTTTAAATGGCACAGAGAATAAATGAATCACAGTCACTGCATACAACACGGAGAAAAATGACATTGCAAATCCAACAAAAAAAGTATTGTCCTTACATTGCAATCGGTTCAAAAATAAATTGGTATTGCAGTAAAGTTTTGTAAGTATATTCCAAAACTTTTGTTTTGTTCCACCAACAACACTTTTGTTGGTGTTAAAATATTTTACGGTACAAATAATCGCTTTGGCGATAACATTATAGTTGTAGTTATTTCAGATCTAAAATACAGAACAACCTGTGCGATGAAGTGAAGTAGATGTAAACACAATTTTTCAAACCAGTACAGTCAAGAAATATTTACATTACACACAATTGTAGTTGACGCAACAGGGCGCCTACGTTGTCGATATTACAACTTGTGATTCGGGAAGTCCCGGCATGGACAGTAGTATCACGTGATTCTAACCGCGTGTTTCATTGGTCTTACATAGCCTTGAAGAAACATACTAGTCTGCTAGTTACCAGGCGGAGTAGACCACGCCATATATTTTCGGTTGTGACGTTGTGTTAGCTTATTAGTTTTGTGTAAAAGAACGACAGTGTATTAAAATTGAAGAAAACTGGCTCACTTCTGACGTCTACTGACTCTTAGATATGGATAATTTTGTTACAGAGAAGCTAGCTGAATGGAATATTATGCGTACGAAGTACAGACTGCTAATGATGAGTACATTAAACCTTTCGATAAATTACCTAGTGTTTTCCCCTGTTTAAAAGTTGCAAAACGATCTAGAATATACGTTGCCTTGAGACATTTGTAAAATAAGACTACATTTGAAATTTTAATCTTCATTTTTAGTGTTTCCCAGTTTTAGAATTTATCTTGTTTATTTTTTTTGTTAATTATTAATAAAAAAATGTGTTATCCTATACTGATATTTTACTTAAACCCTCCACAGCTTACATTTAAGACAGCACCGAATTTGTGTGTGAATCTACTAAAATATTGTTCGCTTTGAACAGAAATTGCGATTACAAAAATCAAAATCAAGTGACACTATAAACGTAGAAAATGATGACGGAAAATCAATTGTTTGTTAAATATCCACAACTTGCTGTTGAAGTTTCAAATTGCTTTGGTAGTGATAAACAATTTTTAATACTGTGTTTCACACAATTTTGTTGAAAACACCATATTTTTGTGATTCGTTAAACAACAAGCAACTGGTTGATTGTAACATGTTTTGGGATTATATCCTTCCAAATTTTGTGGCAGTTCTAACAAAGTTTTTCGACAACAAGTTTTAGGTTGTATTGAATAATGGTTGTTGTTGTCATATATTTACCCACAAATTGTTGTTCAATGTGCGTCAATTGGTGCCACCTTAACAATAAATTTTTCTCCGTGAATAGATGTACATAGGCTGTCACACTGAAGCCTCTATTTATGATTTCAACAAGAAATCGTTTTAAACAAAAATTTTATATAATACAGTGTATCCATAATGCACAAATTGTTGCATATAATATTGTTTGCCAATTTAGTTATCAAAATTTTTTTGTGGTTTTCAAAATATCGCCGGTCACCACTCTTACTGGTAGACCCCGTATAATAATTCACTTATTTCAAAGCAGTGACAGCGCTCATTTGTCACTTACAGTCCAGACAGAATATATAAGAGAAATTCGGAAGTTAAAACCACAAGAATAGTACCAATAAAAGTACCGAACCCTACAGTAAAATTACCAACTACCGACTCCTCTTAAGCATTGTTAAAAATGCCCTCAATATATACATATATACGCAGATGCGTCCACAATAGATACATGAAACCACAACAGTTTTATTAGCCTACTAACTGTACAGATTTCGCTCCCGATGCTTCATGTCTGTGACAAATTGTCAATGAAGAAAAAAAAAGAGAGCATAACCAACTTGCTGGATACAGTAGTTTCGGGCGAATGACAAAAGAATTCAATAGGATAATAAATCAAATTGGAAATCCGAACTTTAAGTACTTATCTGGGGGTTTCAAAAATCTTTTTTTTGAGTTATTCTATATGGGAAATTGAAAAATAATTGTATGTTACCTATCATCTATTAATTTTATGACGTCTGTTGAACAACATGTAGTTCTTATACCGTTGTTAACGGAATATGATAAAGGAACATATAGGAAATACATTTTTAATACTGTCACTGTGGATATGTTTTCATGTTTCACGGCCTAGTTTTGTTAGATTTCTATTTTATCCACTTCTATTAAAAAAACGAATTTTGTGATGGAATAAGTCTTTTTTATCGAATAATATTATATAAAATAAATCAGAAAGAAACACCTAACGGTTGATGGCAAATGATTAAGAAAAAGAAGAAAAAAAATCAGAATTAAAGCATCTTGCTGCTACAATGGTGATATTTTGCTTAATACTTCAATGTTAATTTCAAATAACATTAATTCTGAACCCCCCTGTATATATCAACAGATTCAAACATTCTCTATGATATACAGCAACTTACAATGTCCCAGGATCATAAAAAATTTCACCATTCTTTAGAAAAACCAGATCGGAAACGTGGCTTTGTCCGCTTCTATTCTTAGCTTTACAACGCCTCGTATATCACTGAATAATGTCAATTTTGCGGTCGACTCGTGGTCTAGATCGCCCCTTCATTGTATTCCGATTTTGCGGTTGACTATTTTCACAACAAATTGCCCGAGTTTCAATTCGACGAAAGAGCCAAAGCGTTTTAGCGTGAAAGTTTTCACTGCGAGCAGAATAGGTAGTTTGCAGTGGATAACAGATGGCGCTAGACGTTTTATTTAAATTTAATCTGTCATTTCTTATAGCATTTTCGACTTACTGCACTTTTATGCACTGATTGTATTTCCATCTTATTTTAATACATAGTATTAGTAAGGGCGATAGATATACTCCACGCGTAAAGTGCAATAAGTCGAAAACGCTATTAGATTCGTTGAATTAATTACATAATATATTTTTCCTAGGCGAATTTGAAAGCGGAACAAGTCAGCTGTTGTAAATCTGTCAAATCTGCGTCTCGGTACAAGATACAATCAGTTGTATACAAATTGCCTATTTAAATACCGATATTAACATTTTCATGAATGAACCGCCGCCTAGAAATTAGTTTTATTAGCTTGTCCTATCAATGGTTTAAGTATATAGTTGTCTAATTTATTGCTAGATATTAGTATGCCGGAATTTTCTCGTGAAAGTGAATTTGAATGTTAATGTCACGGTTTAAGGGAAATGTTATGGAAATTGTGTTTTAAATTCAACAGGAGTTGAATGACCTTTAATTGAAACCGATATAGGAAAACCACAATAAATTCTTTCTTGTTAGGTATACACACAGAAAAATGCACGCCCACCTTAAATAAATTTGTGTTGTACCAAATCTACGTTTTGAATATCCGCAAGGCAAAAACTTCTTAAGGCAAGAAAAAAATTGTCTTAACAGTATAATCTTAGCAGTCCCGTCAATAAAATTATATCACCCTGTATAATGACATCTACATAAGGAAGAACCCGCACCGTAACTTCTTAAATAAACCGACAGAGGTCGTTCGACTTTTTCAATACAAAGATGATTTTGACACCATTTTCTCGAGATAATTAAAATCTTTTAGACGGTATTCACTAGCATTTTAATCCCGCTAGTTCCAACGTCATAAAACTTATATAACACGCCTGTAAAAATGTTAAAATTTAATTTTAAATAATTAATAACGCGTTGATGAAACTCGAAAAGTGATTTCTCTTTTACAATCTGCTAAGTTTAATATTAGATGCAAGTTTTAGATTGTGAATGCGCATTATATTAATTTAGTAAAAAATAACTGCTAAAGTAATTTAAATACTGTGGAAATACTTAATAATTAGTACTTAGAATTATCTTTCAACAGCGCTATGTTGAATTTTGTTCCTTATATTTAATCTGCTTTCATTCTTCTAGTTCAAGATCGTTCTAATCAAGTTAATTTGGTCTGAATTCATAATAGATACACCGCCTATATATAGTTAATTGACATGTTCGGCGTATTGAAAGGCTTTAAGCAACGTAAGAAAGAAAAAAAAACAACAGAGAAGGGATGAGAATTTAAAAAGACCTTCGTAGAATGAAAGTTATATAGGAAGGTAACACAAGTTAATCAGTGAAGAGTTCGCTGTAGGTCGTCGCGTTTTTTTCTGGATAATAGCCTCAATTATTATTCATTTAGCTATTCGGGAACCAACTACTTAACAGCAAGTTCAATCCACAATCGGGGTTTAATAAGATGTTAATAAATGACGATTATGATGTGTTGTTAATATTGGCTGGTTCAAGATAAATCAGGTAATGGTTTAGAATGCTGACAAATTAAAAGTAAAAACAGTTATTCATACAGGCGACGAAAAAACAATAATTTATGATTAGGTAATATTAAGTTTTAAAGGAAGTGCTAAAAGTGAATTTGATCTTTTTGGTAGGGTAGTTGAAAAGCGCCACAAAGATTTATTGAAAATATAAATGTAACATGCTTTGACTTATTTGGAGAAAATACAAATTGTCTTCTCAGATGCAATTTTTTAATTTTAACAAGTACAGTATTTGTTAGCATATTCAAGCAAGAATTTGGAACATTTTTTTATAAATAAATTTCTATAAATAACATTTTGTCATAAATATTAAAGAACTTCCTATGATCTTGAAATTCACCTGTCTGGTAATGAAATGTGTTAGAACAAACATTTGAACTAATTTTATTTTTTTCTACAAATCTTTTGCAGTCCATGTTTGTTTTTCTTTCGTTTTTTCGTTCCAAACTAAATAAACAAGTTGTCCGCATGATGATGGTTCCATCAAACTGTACACAACACCTTTATGTTCCTCATAGCAGCATTAAAAATCAATCCTGAACCAGCCACTAGACGAAGAAAACGCAAGTCACTCACTGCCAGTAACGACCGGCCAACAAATTAACGAAAAACTGACGGCTATTATTCGGAACTACTAAATTATCTTATTCATTACGTTATTAATAAAGCTATTAATTCTGATCCGGCTACAAGCCTCCGTCCTAGAAACCGCTACAATACACTGAAGACCTTCCACCGTACATAATATCGACAAAATTTCCAAACAAGTTCGAATGAAACAGTGTGTTTGATGTTTTTTAACTTCTTTTTTATGTACGGAGGTACCTATATATAGTCTTATCTTCCTGATTTTTTCAATTAGTTAGACGGGTCTTCCAGCATTTACGAAATAATTACTGCATCGTGGAAAAGAGCCCGGTCACCGTTTGATGTATCAATTTGGGATAAAAAAAAACGCTAGCGGGCCAGCAGCTTTGAATCCGAGACCGATAACGCTCGGTCATCGCTGTGATCTTGTAAATTAGTTCATTTAAAATTATAATTTCATTGTTTCTAGTACGCGGTGTTCCTGCCTACAAGAAGTAGCGGATCTACCCATATGGAATAAAAGGAATTAATGAGGAGTTGATGAGTTGATGAGCTGGATCGGTTTAAAGGAAATACAATTATGAAATGCGAGGTATAAGGTGAAAGTTGTGGAATTGATTGATTTCGACTGCGCTATAGATGATGCATTGTAAAGTTGCATGGTGTTTAAATATTGTTTGTTGAAATATGGCGTTACAATATCTATTTACCGTGGACTATTTGTTGCTTTTGGAGAACTCTGATAAGTTGATTTAATTTTAGCATTTTTAGAAACTGGCAAAACAATGCTATTGCGTGCTTGGCACTGGTTTCTCATCAAAATTCTTTACCTGCTCGGATTTACAGGGTGAATCACAATATATGCGACGACAAACTTTAGGAGCTGATTCCTGAGGTTATTTTGATCATAAAAGTTCATAAGAACATGTGTCCCAAACTGCTTATTTCTAAAGTTATACAATGTTTAATAGTAAGTTAACATAATTAATGTTTTTATTATAAATTAACAAAATAATTAGTGAAACAAAATTAACTTATAGTAACTGTTGAAAATGACCGCCCCCAACTGCAATACAAACTTCTATCCTCCGTTGTATTGACTGGGGAGTCCGTTCGAAAATACCAGGGATATTTCGAATTGTTTGAAAAGCTGCGATAATACGATTTCTCAGTTCATCGATATTTTCAATGGGGGTCGTATAAACTAAAGATTTAAGGTGACCCCAGAGAAACAAGTCAAAACTATTTAAGTCTGGAGACCGAGGAGGCCACGGTTGTGGACCTCCCCGTCTTATCCACCGATTTGGATACGTATTATTCAAAAACTCGCGAGCAACTAGACTAAAATGCGCTGGAGCACCGTCATGCATAAAATACATTTGTAATCTTAATTGTAAGGGAACTTCTTGCAGTAGTAGTGGTAGCTCCTCTTCAAGAAAATTGCGGTATACCTCGCCATTTAACCGCATCGGTAAAAAATGTGCACCTATCAAGTGATCTCCAACAATTCCGGCCCACACATTGACAGAGAATTTATGTTGATAACGGGGATTCACTATTTCGTGTGGATTTTCTTCGGCCCATATGTGATTATTATGAAAATTAATAATCGCGTTTCTAGAGAAAGTAGCCTCGTCGGTGAAGAATATTTGAGCCAAATAGTCAGGAATTTGTGCGATTTTGTGTTGCACCCATTGACGAAAAGCCACTCTTTGCAGAAAATCTGCTAGCAAAAGTGTGATATGATGATTCTTCGATAATAACAATTAAATCAGTAAATAAATGCTTTTGACATTTTTACATTGGAAGTACCTAGCTGTGAGATGAGAAAAAATGCAGTCAGTGCGTACTAAAATGAAGCTATACTGTTGCATTGGCTTACCTGTCAGCCAATGCAACAGTATGCAATGCTATGTTTACAGCTGACGAGGCCAAAAAAGGTTTTTCGTTTAACAAACATGAAATTTCGAATAAAGCAATTGCTTATGTCAACGTCGCAAATTCTTGAATTCAAAGCAATTTGCTAGTTCACACAACATTCTTTTTTCTTCGAGGCATTCCTAATATTACTTGGCTGAATCTCCTCTTAAAGTTGTTTCAAGCAAATTAGTTCGACCAATCGTATGTTCTTGCTACCTTAAATCGAATGAAGCGTTGAGTATACCTAAATATAAACAAGGAAACTTGTCGAATAAACCAATGTTATTATTTAACTGGACATATTTTTTCTCTCTGTTTAATTCACCTGCAATTTTACCGGGGACTATTGAATAAAATATCTTTCTTAATGTTGACAGTCGAGTCGATGGCTATCCGTACTATAATTACGGTCAATTCTCATTACAATATCGCTTTCACTGTTGCGTACCTAATCACGGGTTGTCCCGTAAACCTCGCATTAAAGTCTTCTCGGAAAGAAATGCATGTCACAAAGCGGACGGGGCAGACCACACCTGTCAATACTCCCATAAATATCATTTAGTCACGGAAGACTTTTTCGTTAAGCGCACAGTGTGCAATGAAAATCCTTTATAGACTAATGTTGTGAGTCTATAGTTTGGTATAATTTTCTTTATGCTTGTGTTATACCAACAATATTATATTACGCATAAGTTTTGAAAAATAAACAAAGTTGGTTATTCTTTATTTATAACTTGTTACCATATTTTTACTGATTGTTTTTGGAGTGGGTTAACATTCTGTGTTATAAAAAAGGAAAGTGGAAGATTGCAACTTTTCCGGACGAACCTTTTATCTACCTGTTTAATCCTGATTATAATAAGCATGAAATTTGTTGAAATATCAAAGTAAGATAATTTATTGTTTACTTTTAATAACTACCTATTATTTATTAGATATAAAAATGATTTTCAAACTAGTATTTTATAAAATCTAAGACAATTTTATGTCTACATTGCAAAACATTCTTAATTCCTAAAATTTCCTTTACAATAACAGACTGCATAACCTCCAGACTACCTGTCGGACACACCACTATATTTTTATGTAAAACCGAACGCTTCCTCAACAGCAGACGGGGTTCGCGCTACCGAAATATGTCAAAAAGCCGAGAGGGTATCCAGAGATCAGCGTGACGACCGAGCCAGCTTCAAGCCTAAGAGTAAATGTCCACCCCTTGTCACATAACAATAGAAATGTTTTTAATTAAAAACCTTAGTCCAGAAGTGCCGCAGATGCTATAGAGAAAGCTGGGATGCACAGGTATTATGTCAAATGGAATGGATAATGACACCTTTAAATGTTACTCGGTTTAGTGGCTCTCAAGATATTAACGTCTGACAATGAGATGTGTGGTAAATGCTTTTTCTTATATTCGGAAAGATCTGCTGACTTCTCGCTATCCGTCAAGAATGATTGATGTTGAGACATGTTAGAAGAATGCTTTAGACGAGTAATTTGCGGTAAAATTTGATTGCAAGTGCTTGGTTTTCTAACAGAAACTTACATGGTTTAACATTGCTTTTTAGTGGTGATGAAAATAAAAATATTCTATATATTTTCTATGAGTTAATAAATTGGAGAAATACGCATGTTGTTTTGCTGGACGATTGTGTCAGATATACGACTCGATATACTATCTCCACTCCGCAATATGTCGTCGCCGTTTAACACCGCTCATATCTCCCCAAGGCGGTACAGTTATGGCTTCGTTGATTTTTTTTCCATATAGATACATCCTCCTTTCACTGAGCTATGATTCGCCGAATATTAACAAATTTGTGTTGCGACCTTGCGCGTAGGTACACCTACAGCAGAAGTCCCTCAAATTTCCAGTCGCCCAGAATGTAATCCATACCTCGCAATTTTTCGCCCGGTATAACTCCCTCGCAGAACTCCTATTGTTGGTGCTAAAATTCGAGGATTTCCAAATCTTAAATATCATTTTTCCTACATTAGTTTATAAAGAATTCACCAATAAACATTATCACACTGAAACATAAAAAATTATTGTATAAATATTGAATGCCACGATTAAGATTTATAAACATAACATTCTTATGACAAAATATTTCCTGTTTTGTTGTATATTTTTAGAATTGATTGAGTTTAAAAACAATAGAATGTACCAGGTATACAGATACTATCTTGCAACAGTTCCCGTTCAATTATAAACCGACAAAAAACAAGTAGTCAGTTACAAATTACAATCCCCGACATATATAATTAAGACAAGCGGTTTTTCTGAGTATTAGCAATAAATAAAGGTTAATTTATACTTCCTGCAATTCGCTACGAACCTACGAGATCCACCAGCCGTTCATATATATATGTATATACACTTTGAATACCGCTAAAACACACATAAGACACAAAAGATGGTTCTAAATCCCTTTTTGCGGTTTTTACCTCCCCCTATATAGTAGACCGGTGAACTGCAACCAGAAATTATTAAATAGACCATTTTTCGTGACGGGTGCCGAGCCCTGTCATTAGCGACTGTTTAATGTTTTGGCAGGACGTTAAGGATTTCTTTCTTCGTTCTTTTGTTACTTTTCGGCATAGAAAGGTACTAGGCAGCAGCGTTAAACCCGGACATAACCAGTAGTTAAAGTAATCAAGAGTCAAGGATCCATTAAATCTATCTCACCAAATATTAGTTGATGTTCTAGACGAGGTGATTTTGTGGCGTAAGTTTAGAGGATATTGTTTTGTCTAGGAATCGGATTTAATTTTAGGTTTGGTTTGCTCAAATCATATATTTCATTACTATCGGTATAGAGATCTGATCCGAATGGTTTGTTGGTAAGATTTAGATAAAAAAAAGGGTATCTTGAGGGATATTCGGTGGTTTAGACAAAGGATGATTACTGTGTAATACGTAGATATAAACATATTCCAAGTTGATATCGATAGCGTTAAAAAATTAATAGATAATGGATCACTATAGACAAACACTTTGAGCTTAAAAGGTTTGAAGGTGCACACAGGATGCAGCAATAATAATGGAAATTCATATAAAGTACCATGTCTTGTGAAGTTGGCTTTATCAATACAAGTCAATACAGTGGCAGCAAAATTGGGTTTGTGTGCAATTTTTCTTAAAAAACCATTGGCAAAACTGCATACGGAGCGGATAGTCATTAGGCAGCAAATCTTGAACACTGAATATGATATGGGTGCAATAAATTTTCTTTTAGAATATTCCACACAGTTTTGTGACTAATATTTACTTGTTGAGTTTTTCTAGTACTCGTTTCTGGATGTTTGTCAATAATTTGAAGAACCTCATCTTCAAGTTGTGGAGTTCTCATATTTCTAGGTTACTCTAAGGAATTACCATTGGCTGATCCATATAAAAAATGCATATTAGCCATTTCAGTATTGCCAAAAAGAACAAGTTTAAACTGAACACAAACGAAAGCAGAACTAGTTCTAAAACGAAATTAGAATCATGCATTGCCTTTTATGTTTGACCCAGTAACTGTCAAAATTCCAAAGGCCACTAAATAAAAACTTATCACTTATCACACATGTTCATAGGAATTTTTCGTCTTAAAATTGAATGACGAACCGCCTCCAACAATACATTAGATTACTTTCGTGTTCCGTTCTGTTCCAAAGCCATCGTAAAGGTAATTACAAAATTTGAGCAAGGTGGCTCAAAAGTTACTTTTTAATAAAATTAAAAATAAAATTGCAAGAAGCAGTAGTTTTGCATAAATAATTTGTAACACTCTGTATAGTTCTTTGTATCATATCTGATTTTACAACCACCAAGAGCAAATAAAACCATATATCTTCGTCATACATAATAAAATTAATTATTTCTGTCTGAAGAATTGCATAGCCGTTAATGCGTTATAAAAACCGCCTTTTTTTCTTCTCCTTTTTATTTTTCCGACGAAGACTCGTCCGTTTCACACTTTACTCCTTATTACGAAACGTTATTTGCTTTCCTAACTTAATTAAACAGGAATATTTTACTTTTTTATTGCCCCTGGACAGGACAGTCTCTGGTGTTGCGTCATTGTTTTTCTACACTCATAAGGGGAGCCGTGAAGAGGTATTGTAAAACATTTTATTGATACTAGACTTTCGGTTGCAGTTTTATTGTATGAATTTACTACCCGTGGCTCCTATAATTTCGATAGTTTAGAGTTTAAGTAATAAATTTGGCAATTGAGCGCTAATTATCTGCTGAGCGGTAAATCACAGTGTTTATTGCGTTTATTCCTTAAGAGAAACTACGGGGAATAATTGTTTTATAATGGCTTTTTTTATATGTAAATCAAGCAACCGTTTTTTTTGTTAAAACAAAATATTGACATAAACTTCATTACAATTGAAAGGCAGAAACTTACTCTTAGAAATGGTTAAAACGTGGATAATTATATTGCGATAAAGAAGTTGAAAATAGGCAATATTGCTTAGGTGGGATACAGGATGTTGTCACATTGGATTTTATATGTATAAAAACAATTCCAGTACAGGAAACCGTAAAAATAAATATACGATAATTGTACAAAAAATTATTCAGATGTAATTCCCTCGTTACCAAAGACACAACAAAACACGAAATACAAGATTCAGGATTAATACAAACGACCGATTCCATATTACCAGAATCAGTAGGTGTGTACATACAAAGTAATTGTCTTCGATTCGTCCGGTAGAATGACTCCTAACGAGTAGGGCAATATACTTTTATTACCAATAGCCAAGGCGATAAAAGGACAACCACAGACAATCCTTTATTTGGTTTAATTGTCGATTGGGAACTGTAATGGCGACTGTTTACAAAGAGCGGAATGGTGCTAATTGTTTTAATGACATCTGTTCGCTCTAAAAGAGATTATGAGGGCGTCAAGTGCGCATATACAGGGTGTTGTTTCGGTGGAACATCGCTCTAAAGTTATGCTAGTAAACCTAAATCACCCTTTTTCATTCCCTATAGCTTTCAAAGTGTGGATAATGTCCATATCCATGATATTATTCAGTTTTTTTTTGTAAACAAACTAATTATACTATTTATCGGCATCCTTTAGAGGTAATTGAGGGTTTACTCAAAGAAAATTGCGTTTGCCAATGTTAATAACTCTAATCATAAAACTACAACAATAGTCCCTATCCTATCAAACCTGATAAAAACAAAGCATTTAAGCTTATGAAATATTTATAGAAAAGATAAAAATATTAAATCACTCACAGTATGATTTCCGCGGATGAACATCGACTATAACTGCCTCATTGATAAAAACAATTACGTTCATTACAGATGACCTTGAGGTAAACAATTTGGTTGTGGGCTGCTTCTTAGGCTTGACTAACAATAAGGCATTTGACTGTGACACATGCAATTTTACTTAATAAACTGAAACTTTTTGGTATTAGGGATCATAGGTACTTCACTATTTCTTTAAAAAATTTTAGAAATAGATTACAATATGAATATAATGGAAATAAAATCTCGTCTCTAAAGCAAGTAAATTATGGGGTTCCATAAGGGTCAGTCTTGGGGCCAAATTTTTTTATTTTGTATTTGAACGACATACACACTAATCATATTATTGATATAAATATTACATATGCTGGCGATATCACAATTTTAATCACTAATAAAACCATAAAATTATTAAATGAAATGTGCCAAAATTCAATATCCCAAGCCATGGACATATTTTCCCGGAATAAAAATAAGTATATTGAAAATATTCTTAAATAATCCTTCAGGAGGGGTTTTGTTGTCAAAATTTTCATCGCATTAATTTAGCTGTAAGGGATCCAGAGAAAATGGTAGTGTACGAGTGGTAAACACCCTATATATTGAAACCAAATTGACTTACTACTTTTGTTATATTCAGTCATTAAATTTAGTCTACTTTGCTCTCTCGAAGTTTGAATAAAACGGGACACGTTGTATATACATAAAAATTGTATATACAACGTGTCCCGTGTTTTTATCCGAATTACCTTGTTTTATTGTTTGAATGGACCCATCAAGTCGAATCCAGCAATTTTAAACCAGATTTGTTTTTTGTGTTAATAGGCAGTGTAGCTTAGTATGCACGCACCTTGATATGGCATACAACGTCCAATGTAAGTTTTATATGAGAGAAAAAGTTTTATTATTTATTTTAAAGGTATCTGCTTTGGAGGTGAGTTTTTGAACACATTGTATGAGATTTATGATTGTATGAGTCTACCTGCCTCAGTAGTCTGTCTACCTGTCGAAGCTGTCTGTCTACTTATTTAAATTGTCAGCCACCTGTCGTAGTTATCTATATGAGTCGGTGAAACAGTAGCTGGGATCTACCGAGCGATACAGAGTGATAAACATCCGGAGAAACCGAAAAAAAGTATTATCTGATGGGTTTTTGCACCAAGAACTGTCCGAGCTATTCCATTTAATTTCTTTGTAAACAAAAAAAATGTTGCCTTCAATCTTCGTTGTCCAACATTGATGTTAGCATCCTTTTTCTAGATTGCAATGCTATTTCTTTCTAATAGAAATAAATTCTCCATCCCTTTCTGAATATCATACTATCCCAACACTCTGCAATGTTATATCCTTATTTTCTAACATTTCCCACAGTAAATCAAGATAATCTAATCACGGAATTACATTTCATACACATATAGTGGCATTTTACACCTTAAACGCTCCTGTTTATCGGAACGATCAATCTTTATTCGCTATTTCGCTTAGAGCAACAAGACATGGAAATCGCAATACGAAACGGTAGTCATTTGTTATTTAGAGGTTCACGCGGCGCCCGCTCATATTAATAAGTAATCCGCGCTCGTATCGAGAGATGGGCGCGTTATATTTCGCAACGGAATCGATCCACTACTTCGAATCCCGAGTTGAAAAATCTTTGTGGGTGTCTCAGATTAATACGGCGGTAACACGTGTTCCCGCATTTATTTACACGGGGTTCTGGGTAATGTTTAATTTATTATAATGTTGCGTTTAATAAATGTTCTTCGCTTGCCGATGCAACATCGGTCGGTCGGTGTTTTTGGTCCGTACGGAAAGAGTTGTAAGAGATGGCAGGGGGTCACTTGGCTGATGATCGTCGTAGTTTCGGCTTCGGAAATCGATATTTTATTTTCCCATGGTGCCGTTAAAACAAAAAAAAAAAAAAACAAGAAGAAAATTGATCGATAACAAGACGTAAACGTTCTTAAGTGAATGTACACAATCAGTTACTTCATGAACGGCCGTATATAACAGTCGACCGAGTTAATTTTAAAAGTAGTTAAGGTCAGACTAGGTAATTTCCACACGAACTCAACTACTACTTGTGCCCCGCCATTTTAGAAGCGTACAAGTAGTGTAATAAGTATTAATAAGTAAATATAATCAATCATAGTCAAAGTCCTCTAGCGTTGCGGTGTGCGAACCGGGTCAGCTAGGTTCTGTTCCGTTGTTCACATAAGACGGAGCGGAGCGGCGAGACCTCTAGCGGTGGCGCGGTAAAGTAATACCCGTACAAAGGTCACGCTCACTCAATCATACTTATTGCCACACCATTTGTGAGTGTATATCGGGAAATGGGGTCTAACGTCGTACACACGGGAGTAAACTAGTCTGGGTCTTCTCTTCTGGTAGTACTGTAGTAGCAGTAAAAGTGGTTTAATGACTGGTTATATACATATTTAGGTTTCAATGTTAAGGTGGACACTCCTGGCAATTTCACAGGGAACCTTAAATTAGTGCTAATCTGCTGTCTATGGTAATAAAAATAAACATAACTGTAATATTGTTTATTAAAATCACAGTACAATACAGCAAATGCAGTATATTCCGGGTGTCCAACCTAAGATGCAACGGTTCCTAGCAAATTTATTATTGTCTCTTTGAAAAAATGTTTCAAATAAATGTTGCCTCGAATTATATTCTACACATGCTAAAATTAGTTTCAGTAATGGCGGACTTCCGGTTGTACCGGAAGTAGATACTAACTTTATTATTTTAAATGGAACATCCTGTATATTATTGCACTTTCGGATTCCTTGTTAAATTTAAATAACAATACGTTACGGATACATTGGGGCTAAGTTGCACCGTTTTCGAATTGCATGACGTTTTTCGAAAAAAAATGACATTTGCAGTGTCTTCAGTGTTTGGAAATCTATTTTAATAGAAGTTCTGAACAACTACATTTTGGAATAAAATTAATCATTGATCCATTATAATTAATAATAAAAAATAATAAATTATTATTGTAGCAACTATTTGATTATAATTCAATTGCATGGATAATTTACCACATTCAAAGTTACTGCCAAATATCAAAATAAAACCACAACTCCTTTTAACCGCTTCACAAAGACGGAGCACTTAAATTTCCTCAGTCACCCTTATCAAGGCGCACCAATCTCTTCCTTTTTGTGATCGAGCACGTCCATTACACGTTTCAATACTTTTGTTACCTACCTGTACCAAATACAATAACAAAAGAAGTCCCGATGTACAAACGTGAAAAAGAAACCGAAAAAAAGACTGTTCGAGTACCTATACACATAGGTATAAGAAAGAGGGCACCAATACTACCACCAACCATGCGCGCAGAGTGGTGGGGGCCAGCCGACTAAGCGAACGGTTCTCTAAATGGCCGTATTGTTATCGAGTTAACTTCGTATTTGATTATGTGATTACTTGTGGCAGGTGTTCGAATTCCGATAATTCTATCCGATGATTGATTGAATTTTTATATTGTATTGTGTGCGCCTCGGAACGGTCGATAGGTGGATCCAGCGCGGTGCTGTGCTGCCCCGGAGCAGATCATCTCAGATACGTTAGGAATCCGCGCCTATTGTATTCGGAGGTGTTAATGTTGTTGAAATCATTAATTTAAAATATTGTTGTTATGCTAATACGATGCTGAGAGGTTGTCATTCGGGATTTTAACATATTTTCTTTTCCTTTGGTTTATTTTCATTGTATTCCGTCGGTAATGGATGTATAAGAGGAATGAACGGTATTGGATCCAAAGAAATCGAAAATAATGAATAATGGGAGTCTACGATTTTCATGCAAAATATAAAAATGTACAACGCTACAGACAGTGCCAGTACTAACTTTGTTATCTTAGCACTTTTAGTAACAGTCTTCCTATTACTTTGCCATTGATTTCTGAGGATGAACTAATTATGTCTTCATTCCCTGACAATCATATTTCTGGAGATGATTTAATTCCATCATTTTTAGTAAGGGATGCTGCAAGAGTTCTTGCTAAACCGCTAGCAACTATTATTAATTTAGCTATTCAAACGTCGACTTTTCCTAAATTGTGGCAGAAAACTAGAATTTCTCCTATATATAAAAAGGGTTCAAAAGCAGAAATGAATGACTACCGGCCCATATCCATTTTATCCAATTTCGCCAAAGTTTTTGAAATTTTTTTATTTCACCATCTATATGAACGTCTTAAGTCTTTTATTTCACCTAATCAACATGGTTTTGTTCGTATATACGGATTTTAGTAGCACTTTTAATAGCATTAACCATCGGGTTTTACTTGAGAAATTGTGCCGCTTTGGCCTTACTACTTCCTTGCTACAACTAATGGAATCCTATTTGACTAATAGATCCAACTATGCACATTATAATGGTTTCGAGTCTTATGAATTTATTCCATCTTCAGGTATTCCGCAAGGATCTAATTTGGGGCCTTTGCTTTTTATTTTATATATTAATGATTTATTGCAGGGTTTCTCTTGTTCAGTTCTGGCTTATGCTGACGACATTAAAATTTATACTTCAATTGCTAACTCAGATGACGTTCTAAACTTACAAAATAATATCGATTATATGGTAGAATGGTGTATTCAACACAATTTAAAATTAAACACTAGTAAATGCTGCTTTGTCTCGTACACTCAAAAGATTAACCCAATTGCTTCCGCCTACTTGTTAAGTCATGCTGTGTTGGAGAAAGTTGAAACAGTACAAGACCTTGGGGTACTTTTTGACCATACCATGAACTTTGCATCACATATAACGAATCTATGCTTGTCAGTATCGAAAACGTTAGGATTTCTCATCCGTTCCTGCAAATCTTTCCGGAGTACTCAACTTTTGAGAATATTATACTTTAGTTTGATTGAAAGCAAGTTGGAGTATGCCTCTCAAGTGTGGTCTCCCCACTACGTCTACCTTCAGCTATCACTTGAGAAAATTCAACGGCGTTTTCTTAAGTACCTATAATTTAAAGAAGATGGTGTTTATCCTCAGCTACCAATAAAGTAAATTTACTTATTCTAGTAGTAACATTTCAATATATTACACTTGACCTATTTTAGTTTATTCATTTTGTTATGTTGCTACCGCCATCTAATGGCGAAAGTTTTTGTTGATATGGAAGTAATTAAACTTATTTATATAAGGAACAATCAAACATTTTTTTCATATCGCTCTGAATATTAGCAGATCCACACTGTCAATCGACCGCACGTTTATACACAAGTCTTTAATATACTCATCAACAAGTCGACCGCGTGCACACTGTATTATCGTTTGAAATCTTTCAACACCCCATTGTAAACAAAGCCTCTTAACAATAGTCTTTGATGAACAATAGGACCTTAATGGATATCACACTGTTTCTTAAAAATGCTATACGCCTGAAACTGAGTCACACTTCTCTCGTAGAAGTGGCCATTGTTTAATAGAGGTACTAAACGTCAGTGTACAATCCTGCACGTCAAGAAGCAGCTTGCAAGCATTTTCGAGCAGTTTTGATACCTCCCATTAAATCCCTTTTATCTTTTTCGATGTGGGGCTGGCTGCAGTTTGTGCTAGTAATGCGTAGGATGACTTGCCAAGCTGTAACCAGGGTAGCCACCTGGTTCGATCGCCGAGAAATTCAGACATTCTCGAAATTCCAAAGTTATAAATGAATTAACCGCGAAATGACCTTAGAAATCGTATTTCGAATTTCTTCTGCAGGTATATATCTGAAGTACCTATATTTATCCAAGTTTAGGACGTAAACACTGTAAGAGATCTACTGTCATTAGTGCCTCTAAAGTAACGCCATAAATGTCACCGAGGTACAAGCGTTGGTGTCGCACTAAATCAAACCGCAAGTGAATCTGCAGCTCTTATCAGGTCTGGCGATCCAAACAGACGGTAAATGGAGATAAGGACGTTCTCCTGTACGGTAGCCGAACCACCCGCGGACTTGGAGCTCTGTCAAATAAATCCATCCCTTCGGCCACTTAAGCAATGTGTTATGCGATACTTTATTACCTAATTTAGATAATATTTTGGACCTCCGTCACCATGACTTTGTAGGCAAAGTTTTAGAGTGGAATTTTTTGATATTAATATTTGTGTTTGTTCCCTTAATATCATAATGATTTTTATTAATCTAGGTTAAAATACAAGAAGACTCCTGTCTCATTAAGAAGGTGTTGCAAACTAAAACGATTTAATCTCCTACCGATCCAGCTGCAACAACACTTCAAGGTTTACATTTGCAAGATTACTACGTCCGATTGAAATAAACACCCACAATACGGTAATCTGCTTTTACTAGAGAAAATACATCAGACACCAATACGCCAAGGCGCTAAGTAGTGATTCCTATTTCTTAATAAAAACCTAGAACATTTGTATATGTGGTCGGGTTATTGATACAGCCAGGAGTTATTTTATTGATTCCGCCGTGCCTTGGTGGTCCGGCGTTCTCCAATAAACGCACACACGCACAAATGTAGGTGTACTTATATATATATATAGGGAGGCACTTTCGTTTAAATATACCTTATACGAGAAACAAGGATGCTGCGAAGTGATAACTTTACTTACCGCATGCTCCAGCGGTTCCATATGTAGCCGGCCGTGGTCCGAGATTGTACACGGCCCGGTTTTATCTCCGAGCATCGTCTGTTTTACATGCGAAGTCAATTTAAATAAAATTGAACGGCGACCACGGTGGAGAGTGGCGACGAGCAGTCCTGCCAACCATAGAACGGCTACGGCGTGAATATTAACGATGTGTTGAATGGAAGATTCTAATGCTGGTGTTGTGGTGTCTTGTTTGAGGGTATTATAGCGTAATTTTTGATCATCTCATATTCATATTGTTTATTTGTATTTTATCATTTGACGTAAACATTGTCATGAAACTATGTAGATACAATATTACAAATTAAAATAATGAAACTGTAAAACGCCAATTAACGAATTGAGAAACACTTTAAAAAAGATTAAAAATGTACCTAAACAACAACAAAAAAAAAAACAATACGGACATATAACAGGTGGCGCAAAAGTAATCCTCCTATCAGAAAATGCTATAAATTTTGCGATTGGCCCGTAATGACAGTTCTGTTTTGACATTTGTGTAGTAAACACATGCGAAATACACGTTAATAAACAATGTTACGCTACAGTGCTCCAGAACGCGGAATATTGGTGACTATTTATTTGATCAATAATCGGTCGGTGACTTTGGCACAACGTGAATTTCGTCGCAGATTTCCTGGCCGTCCAACGCCTACTGGTGAAACACTGCGACGTTTAGCCGCTCGCCTCGAAGAGACTGGCACAACACGAGATGCTGCCAGGCGTGGCAGACCCCGGAGTAGCCGTTCTGCAGAGAATATTGCTGCTGTAGCCGAGGATGTCATGGAAGCGCCGTCGACATCGACCAGACGACGTGCCACGCAAATGGGTATCAGTCGACGGTCTTTACAGCGAATTTTGGTGCAAGACTTGAAGATGTTTCCGTACAAAGTCCAGACGGTGCATCAGCTGTTAGCTGCTGACCGCCAATCGCGTCTAACATACGCTCAAGCCATCCTTAATCACAGATGATTTTTCATCAAAAATAATCATGAGTGATGAGGCCCATTTCAATCTTAGCGGGTACGTAAATAAGCAAAATTTACGCTTCTGGGGCACTGAAAATCCGCGTGTAACCCACGAAGAGCCATTACACCCGCTCAAAGTCACTGTATGGTGTGCTGTTTTCGCTGCAGGAGTCATCGGACCTTTTTTCTTCGAAGACGTCGCGGGCCAAACGGTTACTGTGAATGGTGAGCGCTACAGAGCAATGATCAACGAGTTCTTTTTGCCGCAACTTGATGAATTGGGATTGGAAAACATGTGGTTCCAACAGGACGGTGCAACGGCACACACTGCACGTGCCACCACCGATATGCTGAAGGATGCATTTCCCGGGCGCCTAATCTCCCGTTTTGGCGATTTGCACTGGCCAGCAAGATCGCCTGATTTGACCGCTGCAGACTTCTTTTTGTGGGGCTTTTTGAAGTCGCGGGTTTATGTCAACAAGCCTCAGACTCTTGCAGCTCTTAAAGACAATATCCGTCAAGAATGTGAGGACCTATCGCCGGAAGTGTTGACCAAAGTGATGGAAAATGCCATAAAAAGGGCTCAAATGACAATCAACTGTGGCGGCGGCCATTTACATGACATCATATTCTCGACTTGATGTAAAAAAATTAAAAGACCAAATAAAAATAATCCACAAGAAGAATCAAAGTTTTTCATTTTTTTTTTTAAATTACAGCCAAAAAACATCGGATGGTTATTTTTGCGCCACCTTGTAGTAAAATCTCTCGTAACGGACATCTCCTATAGGTGGACGCTTCTTATTATCGCACATGTTTGTCTGGTCCCGGTAGCTTTACATGAGATTGATCAGTTTTGTCTTCAACGGACACTTCTCTTCGGCGGACATATTTTATGGTCGCCTTGGTGTCCGTTCAAGAGAGATTTCACTGTATTACAGTGCTCCTGTAAAATGCCCCCCAAGAACCTCCTCAAAAAGCGCATAAAAAGCTCATCAAAAGCTCCTCAAAGAGGCGCTTCAAAAAGCCCCTCAAAAAAAGCTCCTCCAAAAGTTCTTCAAAGCTCATCAAAAAAAACCTTCACAAAGAACTCCTCAAAAGCTCCTCTAAAAAGCTACTCAAAAAACTTTTCAAAAAGCTCAAGAAAGCACAAAAAAGCTCCTCAAAACGCGCATCAAAAAAGCTCATCAGAAAACTCCTCAAAGAAGCTCCTCAAGAAGCTCGTCAAAAGAGTTCGTCAAAAAAGCTCCTCAAAACCCAAAACGTCAAAAGCTGAAAAACTAACAAGGCTGGAAGCTCATGTTTAAAGGGTTTGCCGACTGTTTCTGTTTTCCTGGATACCTTTGAGCAAATGTACACTGAAGGAAATTGCTATAAATCCACTGGCATTACATCATGTAGTCTATGACCGATCATTAAAACAATGACGCCGCCTGCTTTTATGCGTGTGTTGAAATAAATAATATGTCGATCGCTTGTCAAATCCATGTGCGATCCTAATCCAAAGAGTTTTTGATCATATGATATAATATTGGATAAAGAAAATTGTACCCATTCTCCACCCATATGTTATGATTATTGGCCTGCTAATCACCAGTTGCTTTTACGAATGCCGATTGTGTTATTGCAACTTGCCAAATCCGACACGAATGAACAAGAAAATAGTAAAGCACTGTTGGCTCATAAAAATGTACATATTCGTTAGGCGCGTGTTCAAATCGTGATCGAATGTAATTTTTGGAAATAAATTTGAGGTAATAAAAATTCATCGATAACTGTGTCTTTTACGTTTTATTCCTACACCGCTTCTTTTAGTAAGATCCACCGCAACGCGATGCCAAAATGAAGATTTGTATATTTATCGTGGCCTCCTCGGATCTTTCTGGGTCTAAAGTGGCCGCCACCGCGACGCGGGATCTCTTCGAAATCAACACGTACATCCGAAGTAACATTTCCAACGTCTCAAGTTACACATCGGTGGTGGTAGGTGAAACTTTCCGAAATATTCAAAATTTATTACCAGTATACAGTCGGCGACGTAGTACGTATATGTAAGTATACGTTCATAAGCGACGAATGTGTGCGACAGAGAGGCGAAATGACGGTCACCGTGCCTCTCTTGGGCGTCTAATATTTACGGTGCCCCCAACGCCAGATCAGATAAGGAGATCCGAGGTGTCATAGCCGTGGTAGGTCCGCTCCGATGAGTTTTTATTGGTGACGGTTATCTCCGAACCACGTCCTTCTCTTGTACGAAATTAGATAAAGAAATGTGTTATTTTACAGTTACTAATTGCCTTAGATTTAGATTGTGGTCTCGCCGAGTCAATACTTACGCTTTCAGATACCTGGAAAGGAGCTCTTTTTCGTGTTTCGTCCCTATACCTAACTCCTTTCTCGCTTCACGTAAATTTATTTGTATCTATCAATGGGTGGGACAAATTTAGTTATTCACAATTCAGGAAACGAGCCTCATTGAGACGATATAGTCTAGTTCTTAACACCATACAGGGTGTATACAAATTTAATTTCTTTTTTTATCTGAAGAACTCAAAAACAATCAATTATTTAGAAAACTTTCTGCTTTGTCTTTTTGTTTAATTATGGAACAACATACGCCTTTTATTGAGCACCCTTACTCAGGCTACATCTAAAAAGGGTGATTGAACTTTACTTAGCAGCTACAGATCTGCCTCAATTTTACAACTTCATCAGGATGACACTACAAAACTATCGTACAACAATTTAAAATCAAAAGTTAAAAAGTTGAAATCAGGAGTTCGGTGTTTTTCTTTAAATGGTATATTAAAAGTTGTAAAGAGCTTTAGTCACGACGATATAACCCTCTCACGTCCTATGGGTTACTAAATCAAATTTAGTCGTTCAAATAGGAGCGAAAACAATCACATTATAAATTTATTGATATTAATGGTATATTAAGAGTTGTAAAGAGCTTTAGTCACGGTAATATAACCCCTGGGTTACTTTTTCTTCTACTATTTAGTCGTTTAGAGTCGGGTGAGAAATCATTTGAGAGTGGGAAAATTTTACAGCCAGTGTCACCTGTAAATTGGGGTCTGGTTTATTTGTGCATTTGTAAAGAGTATCACAGATGACTCTAAGTGGTATTCAATAGAATTAAACAGTTATTTAATTTATAAAACTATTGTTTAACAAATTTAAATCTGCATTTGTTTCAGCGACATTGCGACATTGTCCTTCATCACTCTCAAGCTAAGCACCGTGTACCCTTCCCACTTTTGACCGACATATCATCCCCTTTTGTAAACTCTACCAATTTTTATCCTTGTCAAGCGCCGATCAAGAAATACAATCAACAAAATAATTATGATGTGAATTATTCTGGATACTTCGCTTAATTTATGTCCGTATAAAGTATGGTGACGTTTATGACGCGTGTGTACCTCCAACACGCGGCGAGGTGAGTCCCGGCGGAGTGAATATAAAATGATTTATCCTTTGGTGGCCGTTAAAGCCACGGTACGAAATTTAATTGCCCACGGTAACAAAATAACTCTATAATACCGTGGATTGTGAGCAAGGGACATCGAACATTAAGTACTTCATCGGTGTGGTATGTTGAGAAAGAGCGTGCGTTGCGTCGCAAGAGGAAAGTTATAACTTGCCGGGTTGTAAATCTAAGAGCGGTCATTTCCAATTGAATTCGATGATGATTAGGTAATTGCGATACGCGGAAAGAACGGAACGGCTTTCACTGTAAAGTTGTAAAGTAATTCAAGTACATAAAAAGCAGAGCCCAGATAATGCTTTTCACTTTGGGAAATAGAATGTACTGAGACTTAATGTCGTTTTTGTGTACAAATTCATGAATAAGCAATAAAGTGGGAAGTTTTTCTAATCCAATAAAAGGTGCAAACAGCCCAAACACCAACTTATACTACATTACATCGTCTGCAATCTAATGTGCATTAATTATTTCGCCATATACCTATCGCCCATAAACGGCGAAGAACTTTCACTATGAAACTACAATTGTCCTTATTGACCAATTAGGTGGCATAAACTCATGATTCACCATCCCTTTAAAATTGGAGAACACCGCTGGCAGAATCTTCAAATTTAATCGAAGTTGGCGAGCGTTTCTCATTCTTGAAACTTCTTATTGATTAGGTGGATATGAAGTCTAAAGTAACGCTTAGACTTCATGTTTCATAATCAGTTATGATCCATTTTAAAAGTCACAATTTCTGAGCAATGTTCGTTTCTCTCTGCTTTCGGTCAAACAAAAGAACAAACGTCGCTGTCTCACGTTCCCTGTCCAAAACCTACGACAAAATAGCTTGGCACCAATTAAATAATATACCAATACTGTCCTCATAAGCAAAATTGCGGTATATGCAAAATCATCATAAATTAGATTTTTACACCAATAGGTTAGAAATCACGTTTTGTATCATATGGTACCTACATGTTAAACTCTAATTGGATGTTTTTGACTAATAATTAGCAGCATCTACGCAATAGTGCCCATCAAAACAGCGGCTTCTGCAAATTATGGCAACAGTCAAACCATAAACGCAGCATCTGCTTGTAGAAGTTTCTGTTTCTGCTGTTTGACGACTGCCATGTTGTCGTCTACCACACCGTGAGTGTTTGTGTTGGTAAAGTTAAGTTTTATAATAATTTCAGAGCGTGTTGGTGACTTGTTTATAACTGAATGTTATTTGGATTGAAATCACAACAGGTCGATTACTCCTCAACGATATAGTTTTGTTGAAAGCATCTAGACAAAACTATGGCTTATTTTATAAAACCACCTATGAAGCCGATGAGGAAGGAAAAAAGCTGAACTTTCTAAAAGTCTACAATGTGAAAAAAGTAGTATAAAGTTTTCAACAAAGAAAAATAAACCACATGGTTTTCCATAGGAAAAATATATTGCATAATTTGAGAACGATTCTACCAGAAAACCGAAAGCAATTTTGGAAAGGTGCCTAAACCAAGTGAAAAACTCAATATAAAAAAATCAAAAAAGAAATGACTCCAGATGCCTCAGATGGTAAACTCCGTTTTTGCAGTCTAAAATTATTCCTTGATGTTTGGGGGATCTGATGGTCCTCTATCAACATTAGGAACAGCCACCAGCACACAATCAATTATATTAAACACAGCATTCATTTGGTTACACTCGGACAGCATATATGTGTATGATATTATTAAAAAACTGGTATCTAAGTTTCTTTCCGCGTCTAAGTTTCTTTCCCTCATGCCTTAAATTTAGTTTTGAGTAAAGCTTGTAGTATAAACAAAGAATCTACAATTTTCTTTTCTAATCTAATTGTTATTGTTTTTCGAGTTTATTTTTGGTTTATTATTACGTTTATCAAGAGTTTATTTTTACGTTTTTATTACCTTTTTACCTATCACCTCATCCAGTTTCCTATCCAGGCAAGATTTCACTCTCCTCTACGTGGTTCTTGCTAGACAATAATTTATATTTTATTTTAATCTATTTTTTTTTTGCAATTTTTATTCTACACTTACAATGCTACAATAATAACTATAAAAATATAATTTATTGACTGAGAAGGGTTACTTAGGCTACAGTAGCCTCCCTCGAACAAAACGTCACGAGCCGCCACTGCTCGCAGCACCAAAATTTCACCGATTAATTTGAAACGACATCTATAATTGTAATAACATTATGCGAAGCGCTATCAAAATTATCCAGTCGCCTGTTCAGTTGTGATTAGCGGACAGCATCTAAATTATCGTCAAGCAAATAATCACCAACGGACGACGCTGTATAGACAATCCTGAATGAACTATTCGGTGTGCGCGCGCTCGTGTGCCAACGTTTTGCGGTAAATGTTTTATTACCATCAAGCGTGCCATGATTTAGGACCGCGACGTACCCGTGTGTTGTGCCCACGCGCGCCATCTTCACCCGTTATTTATTGCCAACTTCACTTGTTTTAAAATTGTCAAGGCGCTGTACATTATGTGACCCCCCTATGATAGGTTATTTCCACTTGTCGCCGGCCGAGCGATGAGACTTATGCGCTTTTATAAAGGTAACGGCCAGTCTTTACTCTTCCGATGGCCCGTTCAATCCTCGAGTTTACCTTTGAAATGACTATACGTAGAAAATATACTGCTTCCTCGTATATACAGCGTCAGAGGGCTTCGAAACCAACTATGTAGGTAGGTATAGCCATTATGCGATAGTGATATATGGGTATTGCGTAAATTACACGAGGAAAGAAATTATAATTGATACCCTCTCTCATCGGCGAGAATGGATTCCCGGAATCTCGGTTAATCTTTGAGATTGAATTACACCGAGGTGCTTCGTACATTGTTGCCGGGTTAATAGAGGAGCATTCTTTTCCGTTGAACGCGCACAGCTTGCAATAAAAGTGATTTACTAAAAATTAAAGCTTGCTACCCACAATCTATAATCGTCGCGCGTCTTTATCGCACGAAAATCGCCCGTGTGTATACGACTTTAACGGGAATTTATATATTTTACGCGAAATTCCCAATTCATCGATCAAGTCCTTCCACAGCATCGATCAAGTCCTTCCACAGCATCGACCAAGTAAACCACTTAAATCTACCTTCCCATATATACGGCGTACGATAAATCAACACGATATTTTTGCGAGGATTTAATCAGAACCTTTCCCGCGTCAGCGAGTAAGCGCCATCTATGGCAGCACGTGCGGTTACTCGGCGCGCTGGAACAAAGCGAGGGAAGTTAATCACGAATGCACGCGTGCTCAGTGGGTGCGTAATTGGTTACGAATGATATGATCTAAGGGCCGATAGGCTAATCTAATAAACGCTGTGCCCCCCGCTAAATGATAGATAGCATCGCTACGTTTAAAAAATCATTTGGATTCAGAACTATTACCCGGTCGACGGGTCGCACATAGTATACCCGTTGAGATGAGTGTTTTCTCCGGATGTAATTACAACTATCGCTTGGCTACGGATCGTTTGTAAAGTAAAAAAGCGCGTGTTGCAACATATGGTGAGAGCTAAAGCATTATGAACGCCATGGATGATAGATTTTTAGTATCAGAGTTAATCAATGAATTCAATTCATCGGACTAAATAGGATTTTGATTTCGAAGCATATGAAAACAAAACTCGATTTGCTGCAGCCATTGGAGCTGTTTGAATAAGAACAGAAGGGATACATGAAGGCTTCTGAAGATCTAAAAGACTTAATCGAAAAAACAAAACAGGTAGGTATATATGCAATGATTGCACAATATGATAATGACATAATGAAGGACACTATTCGAGGTGGCCGCCATTTATAATATAACGTAAGAAAAAACAAAGAAAAGGGTTTGAACATTTATTTGTATAGGTATAATATTGTCTGCTGAATGATCAACGAAAAATGTCCGTCAAATGACCATCCCTAACTGTGATGCATAATCGTGCTTTTTCGGCCGTATTTTCTATTGCTCGAGACAAAATCTTTGGTGCTAGAGCCGCTACTTCTTAACTCATATTATCTTTCAGCTGCGATATGGTTTGAGTTTGCAAATTAGTACCTGAGGTTATCTTAGAATCTAATATAAGATGTGTTCGTTGGGGTTACACTTTCTACACTGGCTCATAAGTCAAACAATATAGAAAATTGGTGTAACTCCAACGAACAAAGCCGTAGTCAAAGCAGCCTCTATAAGGTAGGTTGAAAATTAATCGTATAAAACGTTTCTGTAGAATAAAAACTGTTTCCCAGTTGGTGGCCACACCCCAGATAATGACATTGTAGGAAAGCTCTGAGTATACCAATGAATGAATAATAAACGTTTACTAGATGTCGCTGTTTTAGGACATTTTTTAATTGTAACATTGCATAATAGGTTTTGTTTAATTTTTTACATACATTATCTAGCTGGTTTTCCCAACTGAGATTTTTATCTAATATTACACCTAGTATAGATGCATTGTCAGTAAAGTTTTTGTTTATATTTTTGATAGGCTTCCGTATATGAAAATTAATAATTTTTGTTTTTCGTTCATTTAAAACCAGTCCATTTTTACTACACCGGCCCGTCATTTCTTCTATTGTTCTTTCAAATTTGTAATTAATGTCATCTAACGTAGTGGCCTTCACAATTACAGAAATATCATCAGCAAATATAATAGGGAACCCGCAAGTTATTCTAATAACTCGATAAATTTTGGAAATACGAAAAAAAAAATGTGATGATCAAAGTTGTAGTTGTATCAAAGTATTATCGTTAGCGTCTCTATTATAAAATTTTTCGATTCCACTATTTTTTTTGCACGCTAGAGTAACGTATTACGTGGTATTACCAATAATCGTTGTTTTTCTTTACCTGACGGCAACTTCAATTGCGCTTGAACTCAGCAACTATCGATTTGACAAAAAAAAGTTTTATACAAGAATTGTAGAAAATATTATTCTCTATAACTTTGATCATTACATTTTTTTCGTATTTCCAAAAATCATCGAGATATTTTCTAAAAAAGAAAAATTTGTCTTTCTAATCGATTATATCTCGGCAAATATTGTCAATAAAGAAAAAAGTTTTAAATAAAAAAGATGGAAAATTGTATCTTCTACGAAAATGGTTCTTACAATTTTTAACTTAAAACTCACTGTTTCCGAGATATTTGTAAAAATACGTTTTTCAAGATGGTGGCTAACGCTCACAGTTTCGGACGACACAAACTTGGTGTTATAATCTAATCGAAAAATCGATTATCAGGATTTTTTTACGTAGCGAACCCGTTTCTGGTGCTACAATTCCTGGACTACAGTGCTGTCCGGCTGAAAGTCACTGAATGACGAGTGACAAGTCTTCTGACGTTGTACTCAGTAAATCCTTTGTGAATTCAACCCTTTGCTCCCTGAAAGAACTGCAACTTCAATTCATATGTCCTAGGAATCCAAAACCATTTATGGTAAAGCAAATAAAGCCATTCCTCAGGCAGGACAGAGAAATCAACTGTCTTGCAGTAACCCACAGCAAGTTGGGGCGCTATCGATTTGCGACTGAGAAATTTGTCTCAATTTCTCAGTCGCAAATCGATAGCGCCCCAACTTGCACACAACTCAATAAGCTTCACTCTTAATTAAATAGACAAAAATGGATAAGAAAACAGAAGATAGATTTTATTTGAATGATTTTCACTGCAAAAATCCAAATTTACATAATCATAGGTAATAACTAATAACTAATATAGGGCAGATACACGGGACACCTTCAGGATAACCGCCTATATATAGATAATATACAACAGACACATTCAGCCGTCCTGAACCAGATGCAATGCCACACATACCGTTGACAAAAGAGAAAACAAAACTAAGAAACTGTTAATTCGAATATACGACTGGCATTAACTTTGATTTAAAACACTACCACAACGGGCGAGTACAAATGTGAATGCCTGCACCGGCACATCGCATTTCAACACCTCTCTTGTCCCTCCACCAACTCGATATCACCGGGCGATTTTATAGGCGTCGCTGAGCGCCAGGCAATCTAACCTGGATAACGAGAGATTAAGTTAATTTAAGTGCCGGATGGTTTATTGTCGCGATACCTCCATCGTTGTGACTCGGGTGCAATTCTTACTTTTATTTTCGGCTTTTATTGGCCAGAAACGTACTCGCACGCCGTGCTTTCCGTGTCTCATTGTTTTGGATTTATGTTTCGGATGCGTGCCTTAACAGTGTTTTAAAAGGTCCAAGTTTGTTACTTCTCCGCTCCGCTCGTAGGTATTTCAAGGAATGCGTAATTAAACGAAATAATGACTGGATCCGCGGAACACGTGGATACGATCATTCAGCTAGAAATATATATTCCATCCTATATAAGACGTTTTCATGTTTCACGGATGCGTTTAGAGCCCCATACAGCATTTCTACAAAGCATTTGTCATTCTCTGGTAATGCTGTTGACGTGCTCGCTGTGTATAGGATTTCGCCGCAATAATTTAAAACAACACGTCCACACATGCCAACCGTACAGTACCTAAGGTATAATTAATATTGCCTTCGCGTTATCTCTATGAGACGTGCGATAAAAATATGCGCCGTATTTAAATCAATGAACTTACGAGTTAGGTGGGAATGAATGATGAGAGATGGTTAAAGATTTCTTGCCTACGAATTGTCGAAGGAGGGGATACCAAGTGTGTAGTAAGAAAGATTGTAACTTATAAACGTATTGAAGTAACGGACCTTTCAACATTAGATTTTATACAGGATTAGGATAAAGTATGCAACAAAGCAAATTTCTTTAAAAAGGAAAAGTTAATATCAATAAAGCATTTTATAAATATATTGTTATTATTATTAAATGAATGTAACAATGAATAATAACCATTAATTTTCCTTTCCTTTTGCTAAGTTAGACAAACGTTGACCAATCATATAAAGTCCTCTAGATGCCATGCACGGCAGAAGAGGTTGACCAATCCCATGCACCCCAGTGCATGTTTGTATCAACTTTTCAGTGGCCAATCGATATCACCCAACTGGACGTAGACTGCTGCAATAGTTGACAATACTTTGGGTCATAACTTTACTTGTTTGACAGTAACTAATCGTCGGTGCCTATTTTATTTTCTAGGACATTTGAAATGAATTTGCAAAACTTTCTTAATGGAGCAAAAACCTGTACTTTTAACAGACTTACTGATTAAATATACGAGGATTATTGAGGCTAAAAAGGGAGGTTTGGTCCTTTTTGTGCACCATGTGTTAGACTAAATTGCATAGATTTCATGTTTAGATATTCGATAAGAGTATCGAGTTTTTTAAAGCTTTAAAAGTCGATGAGTTCAGCAAGATTAGTCTCCTGATGTTTTTCAACATTATTGAATCAGTGTCAGTAGACAAATAAAATAGCTGAATAAAGAAAATATAAGTGGCGCTTTTTAATAAATTAAAAGTATTTAGGAGCATATAAAGTTCCTACCAAATAAAGCAAAAAATAGATACCTACAGTTACTTGAAAATAATATTATTCCGGCAATACGGGAGCGATTTAATATGAATGAAGTTTGGTTTCAGCAAGATGGTTGCCCAGCACACAATACACGCATTGTAACAAACTTTATAAACGCGGTTTTTGAAAACAGATGGATCGGTAACTCGGGCCCTATTAAATGGCCAGCGCGGTCCCTTGATCTAGCTCCAATCGATTTCTTTTTATGGCCCTTTTTACATAATACAATATACGGATACGGTGATCAACGGCCATCAAACCTAGAGGAACTGCGCGGGAGAATTATTGAAATCAGTAATACTGTCACAGCAGATATGTTAACAAATGTTCGTCGGAATTTTTATGATGGGTAGGGTTACTGTTCTTATCAAGAGGGGGGTTTATTTGAACACTTGATAAATTAATTTACTTCAAATTTTATTATTGTTTAAGAATAATATTCTCTTTTAGCTAATTGCAGGTTTATTGCAATGTTGAATACAATTCTGTTTTAAGAATTAAATATTTTATTTTCCATTATTTTATTATAGTTGCGTTTTTAGATTTTATACTTGTTGAACAATATTATTTTGGTTTTTATTTTAAAGTTTAGGAGTTCTGATTATTTATTTTTGCTTTTTTATGTTGTTTGTGAGGCTGTGATGAATTACTTCACTGACATGTTATCAGTGATTATCTGATGCTTCAAACAACTAAAAATATTTACTTATATCGGGAACACACTACCTCTAACAGTGCTTTTTATTTTTCAGGAATAGTATTTTCTACCACATGTAATGTTATTAATCACTTATGCTATAACATAGAACTCTGAAAGACTTTGATTTGCCTATATGCCCCAATACATTTATACGTGTAACTTATAATACGTCCGCTATCGTTTGTAAATGCCGTCCGCGTGCCGCCAAGTAGGCGTGGCAATTCAAGGTGGCACGCCCATTTATAGTCGACCAGTAGTTACTAATACATGCATCGTGCTATGAACGGTTGCCACACTGTATATCATTTTGGTATAGTCAATTCTATAAAGCCACGTCTACTAATCAAGCAATCCTGTTGGCAAATAAAGCAAATAATTTCGAAACTCCATATATTAAATTATCAACCCTAAAGCTTTAATAAAATGATTTTCTTTTTAAAACAACACTTTTTATAGACAGTTGGTACTTGACGGAGTGGCTACGGAATCTCGAACTCAGATAGAATTGCAAACTCAACGCTGGGGATCTTCCCATGGAGGAGACTTCGCATTGTTCCAAATTTTTATCGTCGATGTCATAATATTTGCGTATACTTGATATTCGTTTTGAGACATAGAAACGTAAACTTATACAAGGAATGAGATAAAGTTTCGGATAATTGGTATTAATATTTATAAGAGAAATTGCATCCAAGTGATTCAATCAATCGTTCTCACTAGAGCCTAAATTGTAGAGTGGATTTTATCCGATAATTTAAGGCCCTTAAAATAGCCAATCTTTTGGAAGAAGTCCTTCCGAGATCTTCTAGGAAAATATCTTTCTTAACTGCAGGTTAGACGAAGGTGTCATCTACTGTATCTGAACTCGCTGAAAATTTTTACTAGCAGGTATATCGCTGCAGCTCTTTCGTTCCTCAGTATTTCGAAAGGAGGTAGTGAAGGATGCATCCATCATCGGCCATGTCCATGTTATGGGGCATTCTTATCTACAAGATATTAAGAGTTGGGTTTTATTTTTGCCAGAAAAATCCAGTACTTTGCTAGCTAGGATTGCGGGTGTCGTTTTGAAGATTTTTTTCCTGTTTCCTTCCAAACGCGTTTTTTGGAAATGGCTCGTCTAATAATAAAAAACAGATCAGCAATCATTTTGAGCACACTGTAAGCCAAATGCTTATTAGATTAAATATATTTCAACTTATCGAAAATTATATTTCAGCTCTGAAAAGCATTCTTCCATGATTTTACCCACAGTAAAAGTATATGATTCATCTTTATATTTTTTCCTTTTTTTTGGGTATTCCGGTTTTTTCTTACTAATTATATACTGTTTTTACGTTTCGGAATTTTGTTTTATTCCTTTTTCAATATTTTATTTTAATCCTACAAATTCACAAATTTTTAAGCATTACAACTAAAAAATTTTTTTACAAAGTTACTATTTTTAAACTTATAATAATTAAAAAACTAGTAATTACAACTTAATTGTTTTCAAACTTACTTTTAGGTGTTTTCCTAGTTATTAACCTTTACGGCATTGTCAAAAATTTCTTTAAGTTACCTTTTAGTTACATTTTAAAATTGTAAAAGACACTTTAATACAATAATAAGTAACGACAAAATATATGTTTGTTTGTCGTTACTTGTCGTTACTTGTTATTGTATTAAAGTGTCTTTTACAATTTTAAAATGTAACTAAAAGGTAACTTAAAGAAATTTTTGACAATGCCGTAAAGGTTAATAACTAGGAAAACACCTAAAAGTAAGTTTGAAAACAATTAAGTTGTAATTACTAGTTTTTTAATTATTATAAGTTTAAAAATAGTAACTTTGTAAAAAAATTTTTTAGTTGTAATGCTTAAAAATTTGTGAATTTGTAGGATTAAAATAAAATATTGAAAAAGGAATAAAACAAAATTCCGAAACGTAAAAACAGTATATAATTAGTAAGAAAAAACCGGAATACCCAAAAAAAAGGAAAAAATAAAAAGAATAATCAAAACCGGTTAAATAATATTGAAGAAATTTATATGATTCATGGAATATGATACCTAAATTAGCTCTCGTCCATTATCCCACTGCACCATTGGTCCTTAATTGAATGTTGGCGATAGCAAGGCAGTTCGTAGGCAATTTAGAAAAGAAAAACAAAAGAAATCTGGTAAAAAAAAAGGACTATCTTCGATCGTGTGGCACCGAGAGTCAAATATATCTTGCGATAACACCACCAGGGGACGCTCGTACCTCTTCTTAATGTGCAAGACGTTCGAGGTGAACCAGAAGGGAAGGCGAGTCTATAACTGGATCGGCACAATTCGAAGACGCGATGACTGATCCGCCAGTCCTCTAACAAGACGGAGACACAGGTATACGTGTGACATTATTCTGGCCTTTGGACAGGGGACACGAGGCAGTTAAGTTGTTAAGGGTCACCCGTACAACGCCGGGTTATTTTTATATCTCGTCGCGTGTGGTCGCTTCATGTGACTTTTATCGCTCTACGTTGTACGTGGTTCTACGGATGTGCGTTTGTGTAAAGGTTAAGTGGAATACTAGACTGCATGAGATGATATTGTGTAGATCCCCTCACCATTTATTATTATCAATTTGTTAAAATTATTTTATAGGATAAGCAGATGTACACAGTAAAAAATTGCGTCTAGAAATTAACACTAAAAGTGGTCTATATAAGTCCACACTATTTTTGGTAAATTTTACACTGTGAAATTTGGTAAAATTTACCAAAAACGATTTGGTAAATCCTACACTTTAAAACGTGTAGTGTAAGACACTTGCCAATGTAAACTACCAAGAGATGATGTACACCTTTGGGTGTTAGTTAGAGGTACACTACATGGGTGTAGCTTTTACACTGAATAACGTAAGTGTAATTAAGGTGCTTTTACCTGTAAATGTATATCGTACAGTATATATACGCTAAGCACTCTAATAAACGTAAGGTGGTGAAGTGATCCAAAAGAAACTTCAATTTGCTAATAAAAATTTATTTGCGAATATCTTTTTGTATAAAACAGAATTTAAACATTTGCTTTCTCGCAAAACGCACAATGTACAGAACAACGTTTAAACGACATGCACTATAATATATGTAAACGAATACGAACACTAATGATTAAACAAAAATATGCCTTGGAACAATATATCAATAATATTACTAATAATAATTAAGGTTAAATAAACAAGTTATGCAATAAAAGAAAAACCATTGCACAGCACGGCAATATTATAGTACAGTTAATATTAACAAAAATATATATATATTTTAAATTTCAAACTTCTCGCTACCAGTTAGGTTAAGGAATATGGAGTTAACCACCGGAATGGAGGGAATAGACTAAACAGGGAATTACATTCTACACGATTAGTCATATATACATAACCTACAATATGTCATAAAAATCTTTTAGAACTGACAAATATTTTACGAAATACAGCAACAAAGAATATAGGTTGTAAACGATACGTATTATGTACCTATATACATATCTAACTATTGTTCAAAATGCTGTAATTGGTTACTTACCGTTTGATATGCAATGTTTATATGCCGACGGGATAGGCGAATCACTAATACTCAGCCATTTAATCATACTTTTGCATTTAATTCATATTAACATCATGGTTACAAAAAAACATTAAATATGTACGTATAAACTATAAACATCTTAAAAGCAGACGCACAGGATTTATGTTTCAATACGAATCCGATCACGTGTCAATTGTCCGTTAGTATTCTGTAAGTTTATCTCTCTTTATTACATGTACCTGATAGAAATTGTTCATGCGCAGGAGTACATATGTACGCCCCTCTCTTTTCGAAGTCAAATTTTTACACCCCCAGGTGTAGATATTTCAAATATTGGGCAAAGATGTCTTTACCCAATTGATTTTGGTAACAAAATGCAACTTTAACTAAATTAGGTGTTAATTTTAACACGCAAACTTTTTACCACTTACTTTTTGAGCTTTACACGCAGAAATTTTTTACTGTGTACCAAGTTTAATTCAAAATCGTCGATTATCACGATAGAAAATCTTCTACTATACGAGGCTTCGTATTCCGACGTAACAACGTGTCAGAACGATGAACACATCTCGCAAGCTAACGCGTTCGGGCCCGCAGGTCGCTCGGCCGACTGTTCTTATCAATTACATCAACAACGGCAACCCGTTGAACTGGGCAGACATAGTCGGGAGTCGACCTAAGTGGCCTAACGCCATCCGTAACTATAATAAGGAATAAATTGGTGGTCCATTACAACACCTCCTTGGGACCCGCGTTTAAATCATATTAATTTTTATGTATATAATGTCGTTGAATACGATACTGTTTCTACGACTGGAGGTTCTAAGTTTCTTTAAAGGATTTTTATGTGGTAAGCCTGACTGGTTTTTTTTTTCTGTAACCTAGAGCATGGAGTTTAATATAAAGGTGTCCATTCAAATTACTTCATAAAAATTATTTTAAATTCTAGAATCAAGTCGTTTCTAATGTTCTAAATTCTATGTTCTAAGGTTTTCTATTAAGAACTTCCATTTTAAATTTATATACAGTGTGTCCCCGGATGGACTGAATAAGAGGAAAAAAAAAATTATTTGTAGCTTAACGAAAAACCGCCAATTCTGAAACAAAAATTTAAATATTCTTTTTAGCAGCTGAGAAAGTTACAAAAACACACTTGAGCTAAAAAAAAATATTTTATTTTATTCAATGTGGTCTCCTCCAACCTCTACACATTTTTCCAGCTCTACATACAAATTCGTTGTAAATGTTTGGATCATATCTTCAGTGTCATAATTTACCGTTTCCGTAAAATTTTATTATAAGAATGACATTTTTTCGTTAAGTTACAAATAATTTTCTATTTCCCTCTTTTTCAGTTCATACGAGGACACACATACAGCGGTGGACATAAAAATAGGTACAAGGCAAATCACTTTAGTGTTTAGTTAGCCGTATAAACTCTGTTGCTTATCATTAATATCATGGGACATCCCTTGGTAAGTGTCCACCAACACATTGGAAGGTATATACTAAAGGTAATGTAAATATCGCTGGAAAACAATGCCGGTTATTCCCAGATAACAAAAATTTTATATACCTGGAAATGGGCAAAAAATAAGTACATTGGTAAAAACAATAGAAAAGTGCGTTTTAGTTGAAATTTACTATCAGATATTGCAAGTAAGTCCTCCTTGTAGTTATCACATGTACACATATTATTACTTGTTAAATCTAGATGAAATGGGTCGCAACACGCTTTGTTCAGAGATTGAGAGGAAAGTTATTAAAACTATGCGCGGGCAACCGATCAGAGAAATAGCAAGCATATTAAATCGTTCCCCAAATATGATTTCAAATGATCTAAAACCAAAAAGAGGATCCACACACAAGACTATAAGTACAATAACTTGGTTTATTTATTGCATATATAACTTGTTGAACTACCTATTTTTATGTCCACCACTGTATATTTATATAGATAACAATTGACGATTACTTGCTTTATTAGGGAAATGAATTTGCTTAACGTTGAAATAAAAAAAAATTGATAACTCCTGAACAAAACAAACAAAATAACAAAAAACAAAATTTCTCGTTTGTTGAAACATCGCTTAGATAGTTGTATAAATAAAATGTAAACACAGACAAATTAACATTTTAAAATCATAAAATGGAGGACACCTGTATACTGAGGTTTCCAAATTATGTACTAAAATAATATTTAATAAGCGTTTCTTAAGTTGAGAAACCACCAAAGACACTGATCCCTATCTATAAAATATGAGAGCTACCTTTTTATAGCAGCAAACTCATATCTTCTTTCATGAACACGGCGCATAGCAATTAAAATTCAAAATTATTTTATGGCAACTTTGAAAAAACATTTAAACGCTCTTTCCCCCCCACGCAATGCCTTCCACCATCTCGTGTCGTCTTTAAATTTCTTACCCAACTGAGAAAGAAGAGGCAGATTACAAATTGGTACATCGACACGTACGCAACGAGACAAATAATATACATAACAACACCGTTGCCAACAATATCCGAACCGAAGAACGTGTTTCTGTTATTCGGTTTGAGAGTTTTTAATGTTTTGTTTTTCACCACGATTTGTTCGCTTACTTATCGGCGTAAATATGGCAGATAGCAAACAAGAGTTCGATCGAAAAGTGTCTGGAAGGTGTGCTCCGTCAGTTATGTGGGACGATTGGATGGAATAAAAACAAAACGTTTTTTTCTTTTCTCTTTTAAATCGGATGGCCGAATTGAGACAATATAGTTGTTAGTTATTTCGGCTGTTGATGGAATTGTAGATAAAATTGAATACTGTGTATTATAATATAGATACTAAGTTGTTGTTTTTTTTTACAAATTAAATTGGTTGCTTGTTTGAATCGACAGAGTACATTAAAATAAATTGATATAAATAGATACAAATAAGGATAACTTTCATTTCAAGGATGATGTTATGCTTAAAAAATTGAGATACTGTTTACAAAACATACTACGGATTTGGAATTATTTCTGATGATTTTCAATTGAGAATTGAACAAAGCACAATCAATATGAAATCAGACCAGTAAAGAATTCGGCACACTAAGAGCTCGATTCGATTTGATGTAAGATATTAAGTAAGCTTAGACAATTACAGTTAATTGAATGCAATTATGATGTTGAAATTTCCAAATTTTCTGCTTATTTGTAACAGCGAATCAATGCGTTGAATTGTCGTAAAGATGGCGCTTCTGTTATTTTGCACTGGCAATAATCCATATCCATTGCGTAATCCTGCGCGTATTTAGTAGGTACACATCTTGTATTAGGTGTGATTTGGAGCTCATCTCAAAAATAGTGCTCCAACGCGATGACATCGCTAGTCTTGATTGTTAGCATTTCAAAAGAACATCGTAGTAAAGTGGAGTATGGAGATATTATTTGGTGCAAATGATGAGAGCGCGTCCTAAGAACGTTCTTGAAATATCTGTCCTTCCGAATCGATGTCTATTTTCCTCTGTGTAAAGTGGAGTACAGTTTCTTGCTGGACCGCCATTCATTTATTTCACTATAGTCATGCGGAGAGAGCTTACGGTTAGTAGTGGGAATTTTGTAAGGAAAGTGAATCAAAACTGAAATGCTCGCAGTCATTATCGGAATTCTCATTTACGGTTTCAAGATTTCCTGCAAGAGGTGTCAATACTCTTCGTATACCAACGATCAGAATAAACTTTATGATGAAAGCTACTTTGGCACACATTGTTATGAATGTAAATACTTACTCGATGACATATTATAACAATACAATATGGTTTACTGTGTGGCAATGTAGTATTCAATTTTGTAATGTTGTCCTCTAATTAGATTTGGTACCTGTTGGATTATCATAGTTATTTGTATCACTAGGCCAGAAACTATAGTCTTACGAGTGTGAGTATACGGTTTGTGGGTCCGAGACAACGTCGAGTTCCGACAAGTGCGAATACACGCAAAAGAGTTTCAGGTCGCGTGTTACACATTACTCTTTGTGCCGACAAACCTTAATGTTATTGAAAATAATAAAAAAAAAATGACGCGAGGGAGTTACCAGTAGAGATATGGCAATACATGTTACGTTCAAAAGATATATTATTGTTATATTAAGTCTTCAACGTTCAATTGTCAGTCAAATTATAATAATACTTTGTCGATAGAAATTGAATTTTATTTATACAAAACTTAACAATACATTATTTAGTCATAACAATACATTAACAGAATATCTCAAATACGAAATAGTGGTCAAAATAAAATGATGAAATCGCATAAAAGCATAACAAGAACAGTACGACTTACAAACAAAAAAAAAACCCCCGAGCAAAACCCATCGAGTTTCTATACCTTTTTAATCTTGTTTCTTTTTTCGAATTTCGATTCCCACGTATTTATTTTTATTTTCATATCCCGACGGGAACACGGAGAAAGAAACTGCCGAACTCTAAATTATTACTAACAATATTTTGAGAGCACGAAGAATATAAAACGAAAACAAAGAACCGCGTCTCGGAACCGAGAGTGAAATAAGAAAGGAAATAGGGCAAAACGAAAACCCGCACACACACAGATTTATTATTGATCACCGCGGGTATCGGATGTATCGACGTTCCGTGACGGTCGGTATTGCAGGGCGCGCGTGTTACCGACTGAGAGGACAAGTGTAAACACGCCGCGGACACCCGGGCCAGCGCGTGCGTAGCGGTATTAATTTTCGCCCGGGGAATCGACATCGCGCGGCCGGTAACAGTGATCGCGTAGCGTTGCACACGCGAAACTGGCCGAATAAAAATGTAATATCGATATATCCGGACAACTTTATAACGTTTACGACCGAAGCCGTAAGCGGAATAATCTGCGAGGAATGCGCGATCGACAGCTGCAGGCCCAAACTTGTCGATTAAAATAAATAGAACGATGATGCGGCTTACCGATGGACTGCGTAACTATTGGTGCATAGTTTGACAGATGATTAGTGATTGTTAGAACGTGCTATCTAAAAAATATTTATCCAGTGATTTCATGAAAACGAGCCACCTCAATATCCGCACTGAGAAAAATGCATTAAAATAAGATAACCCTGCGCAACAGCCTCTATTTAAAAGGTCTTTTAATTCTGTTTACGGCAGCATGTATAAAAGTCATTTTTTTTTTTAATCAGTAAGCAAGAAAGTGCATAATTTGCAACCGGAAATGGTTTGGATTTTACTTTATTAAATTGTCAAAATGACGAACAATTGCTTCAAATGCTTTCCTGACATTTTGCAACATTAATGGAGCTATTCGTTAGCATTCTTCTATAATATTTTGACTATCACACTGACAAAAGTCAATGCTAGATTTTCCACTATCACCAAACAACAATGCACAATCTCTCGACTGTTAATCATCTCCTGATGATGCTAACTTGGTTAGCGAAACGCGCGTCGAGAGATTGTGCATTGTTGTTTGGTGATAGTGGAAAAACCTAGCATTGACTTTTGTCAGTGTGATAGTTATTGTTACACCAAAGGTTCCAAAACCCAATTACTGGATTCTTTTTTCTGCGTCAGTTGTTTCAAAGCACCATCAAATAATTTTTGTTGTCTCTATAATTTTCCGTTATTTTTTGCCCAAATTTAATCCATGATTCTTCTTTTGTCTTTTTGACCTCTATTTTCACCTCTCTACGTTTTTATTTATATTTTTCGTAATCTTGTTTTTTTTTTTGTATAGGTAGTTTTTCCATGCATCTTCATTTTAAAATCTGAAGGTGAAATTAAATTTTTCGACATTTGGATAGAAATCTTCATATATGCATTAAAAAAAAAATACTCAAAATATGCCCTTATGCACTTAACATGCATTTTGCATATTGTCCAAGCACTAGTGGTTAACATTTATTTGTTTGTTTCTTTTTTTGTAGTAAACGAAAAAAAGGAATTGGCCAAGCAAAACCATACAGTAACAGAGAAGATTTTACTAAAGTCTCATACGCATACGTTTCACTTAACTTCGATAGAATTAACTCGGCACATACAGGCAAAGAAGAAAGAAAGAAAAAAACGTCAAGAACGGATACAATACATTACCATTCTATCTCTCTTCCTTCCTGAAGATCTTCGTCCGTCCTCCGGCATGTACTTTACGCTTTTTCGACAAAGCATAAACGAGTTTTCCTGTATCCCACCAGTTCCGATAATTATTGGCCGTGTTCGGTTCATGTCGGTGGTTGACAGCTGAAATATATTTACATCGAAAACAGATGCCATTCAAAACATTAACCTTCTTCTTGCAGTGTCGTCCCCTTTTTTTTTCACGAAGAAGAATTCTTATTTTCAATTGCCTTCATAGCATGTTTATAGATTTTTATTAACTGCTAAATGCAAGGCACGATACTTTAAATTAAATATCAACATTTTGGGCTGCTAGAAAATCTCCCATTTAAATCATATTCGCCTCAAAGGTACTGAGCCGACATACCTCAAGGACCTCATATCTGAATTCCCAATAAATAACGAAAATTTTAATTGTACACAGTAGGAGTTCGGTAATATATCTCGAGACGTACGACGCACGAAAATACCTAAATAAAAACACCATCCTCTCTAGCCATTGTCTACAAGACAAACTGCCAAATATAAATCTAAACCGGGAGATTAGTTTTTTAAATTTATGTTTCGCTGACAAATCCTCGAGAAATCTCTCTGATTAAACCGAAACTAAAGGGCGATACAACAACAAAAAAAAAAAAAGGGAATAAGGAGACGAAGAAATAAACGAGCTTGTCAAAGGGTAAGAAAAAAAAAGTACCACTTAAGTTCTACCGTTCTAAAGGATTCCCTTTGTTTGGTGGCGACGTATACCGCACTCACTATCCCCGTGTTTTTAATTAGCGCGGAATCAGTCAAAAATCAACTCGCCACCACCCTGCACATTAAGCTATGGGATCCAGTTGGCTGCGGTTTTGCCGGGAGGAACGGGCGCCCCCCTGCGGTGAGCCTTATAGCAGCGCTAATGAACTGTCCGGGGCCCCAAATGAAATCCGTAGAAATAAAATAAAATAAAGCGGGAGGCCGATTTCACGATTCTTTTAGAGTTAATTTTCGAGATTTTACAAAGCCGCCTGTATAGATGGTGGGTACATATTATAAAAAAAGAAGTGGGCGTTGTAACTCGATGACGTACTCAATGACAAGTATTTTAAATTTTTGTATCTATTCATTCTAACATTCCATTTCTCCAATATTTCTGGGCTAATGTTGTTTAACGTTTGAACAATTTTATTGCGCAACTACTCTACATTAACTGGTCTAACGTCTTCATTGCCATAAATTATTTCTTTTAAATAAGTAAAAGAAATCGAGGGCAGATAAATCTGGTGAACGTGGCGGCCATTTGATATTTTCAGAATGAGTTCCGATCCACCGGTTAGGAAACTGTTCACTTAAATAGTTTCGGACAGCCACTGCATTATGTGCAGGGCAACCATCTTGCTGAAAGTAGATGTTTTGCATATTTATGTCGGGAAGTTACTGTACAGTAGGTAGAATGTGGGTATTCAGTAATTCTAAATATGCATTTGCGTTTAAATTGCCATTGATAAAAAAGGCTCAATAATATGGTTGTTTAACAAACCTGCCCAAACATTTACTTTTTGCTGTTGCTGACTAGATGAACTTAAATATCTGTGCTCGTTTTGCTTGGCCCAGCATGTTATCACAGATGAATTGCGACTTCTAACCAAAGGAAAAGAAGATTCATCGGTAAAGATAATAGTGTTTACCAAATTAGCATCTCGGTTAAATAAATCACTTAACTTTTCACAAAATTCCATACGCTTAAATGCGTCGCCGTGAATTAATTGTTGGTGTTTAGAATATTTAAAATTGTGATACCCATTTGCTCTGAGTATTCGCTGAACGGAAGAACGGGATATGACTAAATCATTGGAAATAGTGCCAGATGACATATTCGAATTTATTTCAACTGCAGCACATACTAAAACGGAGATATGATTAGAAATTCTGCGAGTTGAAAATGATGTTTTTAAATTTTCGACCGAACCGGTATTGTCGGTTTTATTTTTTAATTAAAAAATTGTGGCTTTATTTGGAATACTGTTGGGGTATTTAGCCGCAAACACGTCGCATACCCTTTGAAAAGAATTGCCAGCGTGATGCCACCGCATCATCTCAGCTCTCTCCTCCACAGTATAACGCGGCATTTTGCGCAAAAATATGTATTTAAAACTTAGACAACAACTTACTTGAACTGACTAATAATACTGATCACATGTCAATCCGCACGTATTTGTTTATTGACACTCAAGTATTATTTTTATCAGCTGTAATTTTAAGAACTAAATCAGAAGTGGTTGTTTAAAATGCCTCCAGTATTCGGCAGTAATTGGCACATCACTTGGTCTATTCCATTTCTATATTGATGTCCTAGATCATTTAAATTTTTTTAGCCTATTAAAATAATACTAATAAATAATGATTGAATAAGGCCACAAAAGGCTCCACCAGGCTTAAATCACCTTACGATAACTTCATTGATTGATAAATATGGCAACGAGGAATAACTGAATGGTCCAATACATCACTTTATATAAGTTTACTAGATTGCATTATATGAGGTTATTTTAAAATGATTTATTTTAAGTTATCTGAAGAATTTCAAAAATTCGGAAATAATTTGTCCAAAATGTTTAAGCGCGCTAGCTCTCTATTTGGCAATTCTAATAACTATAAAAACAGTTTTTTTTTTTTTGAGTTTATTTAGATGTGTTCATTATTTCATTCTGTTTTCTTTTACCTGCACAACCTTAAAACCCCAAAAAATATTGCACAATATGTTAGAACGTTGAATAACATTTTTTTTGCCGTTAAATTAACGACAGATGCTTAACTATTACATCTCAAATTCGTACAATACCTTCTAAAAATCGATTATTTACCCTCAGTGATAAATACCACGTTAAGAGCTTGCCGAAATGCCTCTCAAACTTCACACTTACAAAAACCGCAGATTTTTATTTTTCAAACGTGCTAAACCGTGAAATCCCCGACTAAACTATACACAAACAACAACGCGTAGAGGACCACACACAAAACTCGGTTTAAATAAGTATAGTCGCACTCACTTAACCTAATTTTCGCCTAAGTCGAGTGCGATCAGCTGTTGGTAAGTGGAGCCATTTTGCGACGATGCACAGCTATGTTTTTTCGCGTATAGCTACGGGTCATACGATCCCAAACCCGGGTAAGGATTAAAAGGTAATTTTCACACCTGGTAAATAAGTAAGTAGTGCTAGAAGCGATACGGAAAGTTTTTGGGTAGACCACACAGGATGTTTCGGGATAAGCAGTTAGGTAAACCGAATAAAATGTAGGCGGTGCGCATCTTTATGAATGGGAAATGCTTATTGGTGCAAAAGGAGTAGATGTTCAAATATATTGCGTACCCTATACGGTGGTAAGAAAGATTTTGTCGTTAAATGAAAATTTGTCACCTATAATAATGGTTGATTTAACAAATTGTACCATAACGGAATGAAGTTATCTTAATATACACCTTTGTCAATTTAGCAACATTATTTGGAAAATTAGTAATCTTCTAATCAAGGAAAACCCATCTCATATGAATAGAATCATGACGGAGACACTCGGATGCAAGGCATACCTTGAAACTGCCTTCCCACTTTGATATATCCGATAAATTCGATTAATCGAACATTGGGAGGCGCAGATATGCCGTCGGATCGTTGGATTCGTTTTCCGAGCGCCCGTCGGTCGGAGATTGATGATTCCCGCGCGCGGTCGGCGTGTACAAGCCTCGTTTACCGCGAGAACGATTCCAAAGGCGCCTCGGCTCGCACAAAGTACGATTTATTACCTCCTAGGACGGACTAATTACATTCTTCTGGACGTTTACGGATTATAAATAATATACGGCGAAGCGCGCGGCGTATAGCGAGCCCGCAAGTTCCATGTATGTATGTATCTACCACCACGGACGACAGCGGTACCAACACGCGAACAGATACTAGGTTTATCTGCGTACTCGGTAATATGAATTGTTTTAATCGCTACTACACCAAATAGGTGAAAAAAATTAATTGTCTGATCACAACGGAAAAAGTATATGAAGATGTGCTGTATTGTTGAACTATTTCTACAGCATATTTCTAAATAAGAACACGAGATTGTAGGTCGACGGGTAAGCCACTAAATTTATAATTAACCCGAAATTAATGAGCGACAATCATTATTAGCAGACACGTTTTGCCCTAACAAAGCTCATCAGTGCTGTGACTTTCGTCCTACAATCCAACAGGTGATCCAGTAACAATGACGAGCCTTGATAAGGCGAAACGCGTCTGCGAATAATAATTGTTGCTTATCAAATTCTTTTGAAATATTTTCTCTTTAATGAATATTTGCGTCAAAATTGCCATAATGCTAATTTTCAAAAACTCCAATCAGACGACTCCCACAATAAGAAATATACTCTAGGAAAAAAATTAATCAGAATTAATATAAAAATATGATATTCGATTGAGAAAATTCCATCAATAATATATGAAAATACAGAAACAAATCACAGATGAGGAAACTATCTGAAAAATTATTTTTATAACAATAGATAAATAATTTATTCAGTATTCATATGCGCGCACACAAATTTGGGACTCCAATTATATGCGTTGAAGTTAATAATATCCACAGCAAGTGTGGGTGTACTCTTATTACATAACTCCAAAGTTCATAGTCCATTCATGTATAGTGTTAGGACGTTTCAACACTGCGAGAACGGTACAGGAAAGTTTATATATAATAAAAGTAATTCCAGGGTTATTAAGAATTTACATTTTATAATGGGTCTCGGCTGTAAAGAAAAGGACCAGAAGAGCTAAATAAGTGTTGCGTATACGGTAAAATACCGATTTAATGACTTTATACGTATCTGTTGAATTTAGTTTTTATGTTTAAAACGGGCTTAGAGGAGTGAACACCTACGCTTTGAAATTACTGTTCTTAAAACATCTCCTCGAGAAAAACGAATAAAATATTTTTTAGCAAAACACTTTAACTTGGGTGCAGACCATAGTTTCTCAATGGACAATTTTGTTGCTTGTACAATTAATATAACACCTAGGTTATTGTCAAACCGATATTCAATTTAAGTGTAAGTAGTAGGCTTGTGTCGCACAAAATGAAGAGTAATCAGCAAGAAAAGAATCACTCATATTTATTGTTTTAACTTTCACACTCAAAAAAGTACATACATATATAATATTGTAGGTGAAAAAATGTTGTTATAGTTACTACAATTGTAAAAGCCAGTCCTAATCCGTTCTCGTACAACTTACTTATTGTGTCTAACATAGTGTAGTATATTTTAACAGTACAACGATATGAATTTGTAATATATCTTTGTTTTAAGGTACTGTAGCATGAAATACTACAAATTATTAAAAAATCTATTACAATGTATAAACACTTTGTTCACAATAGTATGCCAAACTTTCTTGTATTAAAGAGTCGAATATAATGTAGTCGAATTTAGTACAATTAGGTTTGAAAATTCAAAATGATGTAACACTTTCAGATATACATTATATTAATTATTGTAGGTATCTAATATAGCTATAGGAGTAGGATTAACTTGTTTATTAATATCCGTTTCATTTGAATCTTATTAAATTAGATATCCCAACGCGTTTTTACTATATTGATTATTGATACAAATATAAATTATGTGCGGAATTGAGGAAACAAAGGTGAATACTGAATAAAAGCAAACAAAAATGTGTGTTGATCTTCGCAGTGCCAGCAATCATCCCGCTAATACGCCATTTTATATTAGTCGTTAATAAGGCGTACATGGTGGTGGTCGTGTGATTTGTGTGTTCTTGTGTCGTGTCCTATGGTACTCCGTCCATTAGATAATTAATGACGATTGATGCGAAAAGTTATTTACTGAGTTGGGGGTTATAACCGTTGGTAAGCATTTTTGAAGGTAAGATATTGAAATATATCTTGAATACAAAATTATAGGCGTGTATGTATGTATTTAGCATTAAATTGTTTCCTTTACCTGTGTAATTACCTATTACTGGTGCTGCTATGTGTTTATATACATACAATTACCTATAGAGGGTAAACGTAATAGGTAATTCTTGGGCTGCCTCGAATCTATTATGTCATAATAACAAATAATTATAATATTATTAATGCACGTTTATTGTTATCATAACTGTATAAGTTCTTTCTATTGTCCATATATCGGTGGCTTTTACACCTTTTACTGATGTGTAATAATTTCCAGACAGTGCAATTTTCTATCTTTCTGTTACATATAGTTGAAATCGCAATACACAATCGCAATCTACAAAACTTAATTTGTATTTATTTCCAGAATATTACTGGCTTGGATGTAGCTCTACATCCAAGCCAGTAATATTCTGGCTGCTCGCCACTGTAGCTACAGTGGCGAGCAGCGAATAACGCCAGATTTCAGTTTCCAGTACAAGAGATACCAATAATAGTTGGAGAACTTCTTAACGTAACGGACTCATACGTATGCACTTTATATCAAATATAATGTAGATACACCATTGAAAGCGGTGGATGCATGTTTTAAAATAAGGTTTGCATTGGGTGCTGAGTATCCAATAGAATGCGATCAGGTGACATTTCAGTTTCATTGAAGAAATCAGTAAAAAATGTTTGTGTTCCAAGTTAGTATCTTTTTCAATAAAAATGTGTTACGTTGAAAATGTTGTCTAGTAAATGTATTTTTCAATAAAATTCTTGTTTTTATTAACTTATATTTCCTTATTGCTTTGCTAAGTACATACATATGCATTTACCAGCGTAAGTATATACCTATATAAAATTGTAGTAATTTTTACAACGCTTCCTTACTAAATAGTAATATATTTCGTGAAAAGCGTTAGATGCTATAGTGATAATCATTACTACAATTTCTAATAACTTATAGTTTTCATTGTTTACTGCGCAACAGCTTTTTACCTCCAATTCTAGCATTACACAAGTAGAAACGTTCTCAATAAATATAGTTCGAATCGCCATTTTCTGTGGCAGAGTTTCTCAAATATTCTTTTAATATAACTTACGAGTGCATATTACAAAGGGTTGTATAGTTTAGCGTAAAAATTACAATAACTTTGTGGATTTAGTCTTATTTGTTTTGAGAAATTGTCTCGCAGAGAAATTGTATAAAGTATTACAATATTGTGGTAAGCTCTTTTAAAAATAAAATGACCGTACTGACTATATTGTTGTCGCAATTTTTTTTACAAATTATAATACACATTCTTATACACGTTAGACACAATTTTGTGTGACTTTTCATTACAAATTGCGCCTGGTGCATATATTACTGTAATTTGTGGCGATATGGAATACAATAATTGTAACAAAATTTACAAGTTTTTTTTTTGGGGTGCATCCTTTTCTTTGCAAAGATGGTTAAATATTATTCCCCTTGAATTAAATTAATTTTAACCTTCTTGTCCCTGAACTCTTTTTTTTTTTTAAGAAACCTTGCTCCAGAAAAGAAAAAAACCGATAACACAAACAATCTGTTTTTGTTTATCTCCGATAACTCCACAACGAACTGTCGATACGATTTCCCACATTTCTGGACACGACGCTGCCCTCCTTATCTGTTCCGAGATCGGAGCGTATCCGCTCAAGTTATCGACAGGTCCGTGAGCTTTAATCGTCCCGAATATTTCGAGCGGCTGGCCGTTACCCAATCCGATTGGGACCTCTCTGTTCGACCCTCGACGCTCGAATCGTTATCCGTCTCTTTCTGGACGTCCGCGGGGATTTTTTTGACAAATATAGAGATCGACATGACTGAACGCTTACTTGATCGCATTTAATCTGGCGGTCAGCACTATGTATTGCCATAGCCTCGTCGCCGGGTATCCGAGAAGAAAGGCTATAGGAGAAAAAGAATTATAAATTTATACTAACAAGCGGCTTGTGTCAACGGCGACCTCTGTAGGTGGTTTTTCTCAGACGCTTTGTCAAGAGTTTTTTTTTTTATTTTGATACTCTTTTCTTTCTAGAATGTTTAAGATAGCCTTATAGTATATAGCATATTTACTAAATAAATTATTTTGATAATAAAACAGCAAGAACAGCATTCGACCAGAAAAAACGTTTTTCTACAATGTAAACATTTTTTTTTGTAATGATAATGAAAGTAAAGCAGATAATAACTCACTTTAATTCGTAAGATCAGTGAGTAATAATTGAATGTTGCTTGAAGTTACTATTAAACTATTCTACAAACAGATAACAACATTACAATTGTGGTTGCTTTCTTATTCATCAAAATTAATTTTTATTTCTATCAAACCAACTTGTAATATAAGATTATTTCAACATTTCTTTGTAGTCAGAGAATGTAGGCTTTCACGGCCGGTGTCATATGAGAAGGTATTTTCCGGGCTATTGGGCCGTGGTCGGTGGGAATTTCTTCCGGACAGGATACCATGCTCCTGTGGGCTAGTATACATCGGCACCACGAAACGCAGCATTAACACCAGGCTGAAGGAGCATAAGCGATATTGCCGTCTGGGCCAAACCGAGAAGTCAGCGGTAGCCGAACACGCACTCCAAGACGGGAGTCATGAAATCAATTTCGCGGGTACTCAGGTTTTGTCCACGGTTATCCATTACTATACTCGATTACAAAGGGAGGCGATCGAAATTCAAAAGCACCCCGGAAACTTCAATCGGAAAGAGGAGAATCTGGCCATAAACAAAATTTGGTACCCGGTTCTGCGAAACCTGCCATCCACACGCACCGCAGGCAGAACGATGAACACTGAGTTAAGTTGCACAACCACTACACGTACCGTAAGCAGAACGGGAGACAACGCCCTATATCATTCGACGACGAGCAACCCAGAAGAACACTTGGACCTCGCCGCTGAAGATGTTTACCGTAGCAGTAAACGAAACGTCCGGAAGAAATGCCCACCGACCACGGCCCAATAGCCCGGAAAATACCTTTTCACATTTCTTTATATATATTTTATATATTCTTATTATATAAAATTTATTTTTTATGTTTCCGGTAAAACCGAAAATGACAAAAATTTATTGCCTATGTCAAAAAATGTAAAATGCCCTGTACTTAATTCCCAAATTTCGTTTCTCTATCTCAAATACTTCAGAAATTAAAGGGGCGAGCCACCTCCCGGCAACACCCGGTATACTTCATCAAACGTATAAGCTTATTATTCACGAAGGTGAAAATTCCAACACGAGCCGTTAGACGAGTGTTGGAATCATTCGAATTAGATCACCACACTAGCAAAAGGAATGCTAGGGGAATAGCACTAGAAACGGACTCAGGCGTTCATCAGCATTACTCCGAGTGCAAAGCCACTTTCATCGGTATCGCATCTCAAACTTTATACTACACTATCTATACTGATAAATCAAAAATTTTCAGCTAGTTTGATATGCGATATCGTACTATAAACTGGAGATATAGATTTATATAGATATAATGGAACCAACGCAATTTATTGTTTTGGGGTTTTTGAAACATCCTAATTCAGGTTACACTAAAATAAAATTGCACTACCTCCAAATAATGTATTTTTAAATAACTGAGGGACGGGTCAGAATTCCAAGTAATTCTTATTTGCATATTTGCAGTACCTATATTATGGAAAACCAACAAATTGCGGTTGCTCCGTCGGCTGCTAGAGAAATGATTCCTAGATGTGCGCTTCCTAGGGACACAAGCTAAACTCTGAACCCACACGATAACCGCATCATAAGCGTTTAATGTTTTTCTTTGAGCATTTTATAATTCTGCATTGTCAACTTTATGATTTTCGTCGAGCATCTGTAGAGCTGTCCTAGATTTGTTGAACGTTTAATATTTAAAATGGGCCATATGCTCCTTGTTAGGAGTTTTAATTAACTTTGCTTTGCAGATTTGGATTTTTGACAAACAATAACCAATATTTCTTCAATTAAATTGGTTCGCTAGGAATAAACTTCAGCTGGTTGTATGACACCCGTGTAAAAATTTATTTTAATTTCTTTGTAAATATTTAATTCTTGTTAAAAAAAATTGCTGATTTTTCTAACCATTAACCCTAGCCTAGAGGAATCTCAGTGCGTTGCGTCGCCAGTTCTCACTCTTCAATGGGAAATCTATCTCAAAGAAAGCAACGAAAAGAATCTTGTCGGCGCGTCCCCATACAACACTACGATATTTATTAACTTTTTAACTCGGACATGTGAGCCTATCCCTTGCCCCTCGCGCTCTGCGTGGCCCGCATGCGACGACGTTTTCACGGGTATCGAAGCTTTCGAAGCGTTCCGTCTCCACATGCACATGCGATTCATTGAGAGAACGCGTGGGCCGACCGGGAGGGGCATGACAAATCAGTCCCGTCGGGTAGCGCACAGAGAGCGCGCGGGGGCGACAACGCCGCGACCGCATAGCTATGCAGAGGAGACGAAGACGTTGAAGAAGAAGAAGAAGAGTAACATGCTCGATCACCTCTGACCCCGGCCTCGTACTCAATGGACCGCCATCATTTCAGCGGACAGCGTAATTTATATTATAATGTTGCCTACACGCTGTCTCGTTGTCATCTTTCTCCCATCGGCGGCCTGGTGGCGTCATAGTCTTCGTCCCCGTGGGATCCGCTCTTCCGTAGAGCTTCGTATGGCCGCTGGGAAGGATTTGGGAGGGATTAGAACAACGCGTGAACATCGTCTCTTCAAATTTCCTACTTCGAGGCAAAGTTTCAATATTTATTTTTAATTATTAAAATTTGGTAATTTTTTTGTGGAGATATCCAATGTTTTATACCTGACTGGTTAAGTTCTTCATATGCTTAACTTTCTATTATTTTGGGAATGTCAATACATATATATAGATCGCGGATAAAACTTGAAATGCGATCACAATGAAAATACTTACGTCTGGTTGAGAAAAACTGGTATCCGTCTTCTCTAGTGTTATTCTCCATTCATTGCCTTTACACCATAAGCTCCGCCATGGTGGTATTATTCGGTTAATACGTTTAAAATTTAGTTTAATTAAAGAATTTCTAGATAGTAACCTATACGGCCAATTCCTTATCCTGTTGAAACGCCGTGAACTTGACTTTTCTAATAGCATGACCTACATTCACACAATAAAAGACACCTAAACATATTTTTGGAGATTCAGGAAGTTCAGTACGTCTAACAACCCAAAAATTTATTTGGCTCATATCAAGCGACCATTAGTAAAACAACAAATTAAAAAAAGTATCCCATGAAGCGGCAAAAAGTCAAGTTAAGTGAAAAGTTATTTGAAGAAGCTACTGGGATTCATTTTGAGATCATGTGCAAATTTTTGTAATCCTTATGATGACGCGAAGTTTTTCTTTTAATAATAATAAACTTGGTTTCGTTGTGTTGGACGCCAGATGTAATAATAGTACACCTGCTCAACAAATTGGAGATGCATCAGGGGAGGAGCACCCAATATAATGAAGTCATAGAAGATCGTTGGCAAGTAGTGAAGTGGCAAAATCAAATGAATAGGGGAGTTCCACAGGGATCCATACTTGGACCGTTGCTTTTCCTTGTATATGTGAATGACTCATTTAACATCACGAAAGTAATAATGTATGCCCGTAATACGGCTTTTATGGCGCGTGGGAGATCATGTGACAAGCTGGAAGACATTACCAAGACCGCCATTCTAAAGGCCCAAGAATGGTACGAAAGCAACAAATTAAGATTAAACAAAGGTAAAACCCAACACCTACTAGGTTCTTACCAGAAACACGAGACAGTACTTCAGCGCAAACAGTGCCTGTTCTGGGCCTGCGATGGGAACTACATATCGACGCATTGCGAAAGCAATTAGCAACGGCTGTTTTTACTATTAGGCGTCTGATGAAAGTAGCAACGTATGAAGCGGCTAGGACAGCATATTATGCTAATTTTCAGTGTGGCGCATTATTCAGCCAACATAAAATTATAACATTATCTGGTCTCTTCATATTGTGGTCTCTGCTGCACAAGCACTTCCAAAAAAATCTGGAGAAAAACAGCGACTTAACGTAACAGTCTTTGGATACCCTACCACCGCATGACAGCAAGCCAAACACTGACAAACTATTACGCCTTTAAGTTTTACAATAAGTTGCTGTAGCAATTCAAACAGTTCCAGCAACGGCAATTTAAGATTAAAATAAAAAAAATACTCCTTAAGCATTGCTGTTATACACACCAGGAGTACTTGGTGTGCGTCAATAAATAAAAATAATTAGTAGGGATGCGATCACCTGACGGGATTAGGCAGGGACGTATTCGAGAGATCACTTTTATTGTTTCTTTGTTTCTAATCTTTAGAATATAAATACATTGAAATACACTACAAATAAGTTCACATATGTCACTTTATAACATTTGATAAATACAAGTTTCACACAAACATTTAACTAATCCCCTGTATAATAGGTACAGATAAAGACCCAAACGATAAAAAGGAAAGAACAAAAACGAAGACAACAGACGCCAGTTGATAATATAAAAACGAAATTAAACCCGAAGCAGACCACATCAACATCTTAAAAACTGATTCTCTTAAATTACACCGCACTCCCATTTAAGTAGACTTAGCTTCACCCGAATCGTATAAAAACTGACTATAATTTACAACAGTTAGTGAACCGCCGACGCTAACAATGTCCGTGCGTTCTTGTGTTCTTGTTATTAAAATTCAGGCCTTAATAGGAATAGGTTACCTTTCGAGTTATAAAAGATCATCTTTTACGTCCGTAGAAATGATAGAGAAATCGGTGGAAAGCTACTAGAGTCATAACAATAATTCACGTTCTTCAAATGTGTTTATCATAAATATCTTTTCTTTTTTTGTTCATTGTCGTATTATAATCGGTTTTGTTTCGTCTACCAAATTAAAAAATTATCTGTATATCCTATTCTGTTTAAATTAAGACTGAGCAGACAGAAATAAAAAGAATAATGACAAAATACTAAAAATAGGGATGAATGAACTCGGAACGGAAATCCTGATGTAAATACTCTTCTAGTAAATGTAGGTATAGATGCGTATTATTACTCTGAGTACGTTAAGGAAGGGATTTGTAACGTGTGAACTTTGCAAAGATGAATCTATTTGCCGGGATATATGACTCAATATCTGCGTCGGCTACAACAAAGCATTTTCGATTCCGTAGAGCAGTAAACATGTTCTGTAGCGTAAGGTTGGGTCCAATCTTGTTAAGTATATGTATACCTCATTTGAAATACAACGCATGAATTTTTCCAAGAAGTTTGTTCTAAGTAAATTTTTAAACAGAAAAAGCGGGTGCATTGTTCGTAAGTTTCCGGATCATTAATATATACTGTTGATGTTAATAAATCATTGAAATAATAGAATGGATCGCATTCATTGATCAGAAGAATGCATAACTTTGTATTATGCATGCCTCTAGAGAATCAACATTTATCATATAGTATTAATTACTAGTGATCTGTGCCACATGAAGATGGCAGCAGCAGTTGAAGGAAGCACATTGTCTATGCGAATAAGGATAGAACCAGTGGCGGCTCGTCAGGGGAGGCTACGGAGGCTAAGCCTCCCCTATTATTTTTAATAAAATAAGTAGCGTTTATTATGTATTAAAATAATGTTTAAACATCGGTTATATACTAAAATAAAGCAATTTCGCAAAAAAATATATATAATCAATAGTATATTTATCCATTACTTAATTTAAAAATGCAAAAAAATTTCCAATAATGCGCGAAATTTTACTGTACGCACTATAATAGCAAGCGAAGAGGCTAGCCACAGATTTGGCTCCGCACCGATGATTAATGCCATGACTGAAAGCAATGTGTCTCCGTAAGTGCACGTGCACTTTATACGGCATAATACGTATGGTTGGAGGCTTGCCGCCGCGGTGAGATCCTACCCGATCGGCATGTTATCGTGCGTTATCGGTAGTAAAACGTTGCTACGCAACTGCCCATGCGACTCCCAGCTCCCAGTACTAATAACTTAAGGAGCGTTGGGTGATTTTTGTTAGGCTACTCACACAAAATGGATAAAATGAACGAAATTAGAATTTGCCAAGATATTATATCCACTGGTTGGTAAGAAATTCTTTTAGTTGTTTAAACATACAGACGAAATTACACATCGTACAAAACATTGAGAAACCACGGCCTAATTTATCTGCAGCATCTAACGACGGCAACCGGCAAAATCGTAGTTTTAGTTCATTATGGTACACTAAATGTGGTTGGTTAACTGGTTCAATTGAGCGGGAAAGATTATTTTGTTGGCCATGTCTACTTTTTTGTAACCAAACCGAAACGTGGTCGAAATTAGGTTATACAGATTTAAAAAATCTACCGCGCGCTATTGAACGGCATTCTAAGTATAAAGAACACATTTCATCGTTGTGCAAATTTAAATTATTTGGAAAACAAAATATTGCTACTGCTGTAGACAACGCGCGCAAAGATGCAATTATTGCCTATAATAATGAAGTTAGAGAAAATCGCAAAAATTTAAGAAAATTAATAGACCTAACAATATTTTTAGCATTACAAGATTTAGCTTTTCGTGGACACAATGAGACTTCAGATTCTTTTAATCGAGGAAATTATAAAGAATTGCTCGAACTCTTTAGTAAATATGAACCTAGTTTTAATAAATTTATTAGTAGTAATCTTTTTTCGGGTACATCTAAATCTATAAAAAATGATTTAATAGATTGTATTTCTTTTGTATTAAAACAAGAAATAGATACAGAAATTAAAGAAGCTCCGTTTTTTTCTCTGCAAGTAGATGAAACCACAGATACTTACTGTAAGTCTCAATTATGAATCATATTACGTTATGTCAAGAGCGGTGAAGTTATTGAAAGAGTTTTTTGACGTATCATCCGGTCGAACAGCTGAAAATTTATTTAACCCTTTCTCAAATAACAGCGAAAAATATGACTTAAAAAAAATTAGTCGCTCAAACATATGATGGTGCATCTGTTTTGGCAGGGCATTTAAATGGTTTACAAAGTAAAAAAAAAAAACAATTGCACCTTAAGCTCTTTTTGTACATTGTCATGCTCATGCCTTAACTTTAGTTTTGAGTAAAGCTTGTAATATAAACAAAGAATCTACAATTTTCTTTTCTAATTTATTTTTTATTGTTTTTACAGTTTATTTTTGGTTTATTATTACGTTTATCAAGAGTTTATTTTTACGTTTTTATTACCTTTTTACCTATCACCTCATCCAGTTTCCTATCCAGGCAAGATTTCACTCTCTTCTACGTGATTCTTGCTAGACAATAATTTATATTTTATTTCAATCTATTTTTTTGTCAATTTTTATTCTACACTTACAATGCTACAATAATAACTATAAAAATATAATTTATTGACTGAGAAGGGTTACTTAGGCTACAGTAGCCTCCCTTGAACAAAACGTCACGAGCCGCCACTGGATAGAACAGACTGCAGTGCAGTTCAAAATATATGCCAACACAAACTAAACGTACTTCAAAACCCACTAAATCAATTCAGATTGAAATTTTGAACCCTATATACGCATCTCTGTTGACCCACCGTAAATCCCGAGCGCATGATCACAGAGCGTTCCGAACAACCAATATTTTACATCGAAATTGCAATATTTATCCGAGCAGTTTCCCCTTTATGTATGTACTGCCGATCCGCAACGCATATATCAACGAGTAAATACTTCTAATGTTCCGTCATTTTAATAAATAACATTTCTGCGAAACATATTCAATAAATTCCGCCATCAGTTTCTAGGCTTCGTTCACCGGGCTCTACGATTCCGTTCCTACGTACAATGAATATCAGCTCGGAAACTTGGAATAATGTACGATGACTATGCGAAGAGTAGAGGGCCGAGAGCGTGTCCTTGCGCGCGCGAGCGCGCCCTCTCTGCGCGGAGAAAGACTCGGCCCCAGCAGATTTATATTCTGGGACGTGTGCTATACCCGCACAGCGAGATTTATGACTGCGAAGGGAGATAAATTATGCAAATTGTTTAACAAACTCTTAGTGCGGTTATTATCTGGTAGATTTCGGACCGGTGTATAAATTTTGAGGAGAGGCACAGAACGCGCGGCCGTAATAAGCACTAGATGAGTGCTAAAGAGTTTACTTTCTAAAAGCGTCGCGTTCATAAACATCGTGGGTGTTTTGGGTAGTTCTGAATTAAAAGCAGAAACGGAAATCAGTAATAAAAATGACATGATTGAGATATAAATAATCATAAAATAGAAAGCCAAAAAAATGTTTAACAAAATTATCTTTTAGTCTTCTTTTTCTGTTTCAAAGTCTTAGCTTATTTTACTAAAATTACATAAAAATATCATACCTCTAAAACAATACTTTGGTCATACATATACAAAACCCATTCTACAGGTTATCATATTTTTAGGAAATAATCGTAAAGCAGTGCTTTAAAAATGATTTATTGTCACCATCAAAGAATTTGTAAGCAATATCTATTATCTATTACATTTAACCCCAGGATTCCTTCCCCATACGTTAAGAGAGTATCAGTGTTGGTTGCCGTTCTCATATTCTATCCTTCCAGTTTGCTGAAACGTTTGAAGTACTACGGTTTCAAACGCAGTGTTTCTTGGATGTGATCTATCGGGATATTTTTGTGCGAACACCTTCGACGCAAGAAAAAATTTTTTTCACATTCACCAATTATTGTCAAAATCATGTCAATTCTCTCTTGAATAGAATAAATTTTCATTTTTTGGAACGATTTTAACAATAAATTTCACAGGTCAATGTCAGTTTTGACTGCTGTTAAATAATGACAAATTGTTTATACATAATTAATAGGCAACAAGTTAAAAAGGCGAAATCCAACCGAGATCGGAGATATCTTGGTGATTTTAAATCGATTTAGAGGCAATTCTGAAATTTGCTCTACTTCTCGTGTTATATGAATGAACATCAGAATTTAACCGAAATTTATTGCTATTTTTTTTGGTAAACATACACTAGCGTTTCTAGAATATATACACGAGACACAGGCAATATACCAAATTTCCTGAACCACGGTCTACATGTTCGATTGCTACTTATGCCTGCGATGCAACGGATTATTCGTTTTTGGGCGAGAAAAACATCGTGCACATGCGGCGAAGAGCCCCAAAAGACCGTAGGACATGCTGGTGAAAATCCGACCGTAATATAATGTCACCAAAGAATTGTGATACTGTCTTGGGATTTCGGATCTGATAGCACGACGTATTTAAACTATGTATTAATCGGCGGCAATGATCATAGCTAAGTGTTTCATCCAAAAGCACCCCAAGTAGGTTAGCGGAAGTTTCGCGTTTTAATAGGTTGCCATTCAAGATGATGTTTACATCAAAATTCATCCTCGATTGAGAAGTGTGAAATAAGGTAAAAGGAGTTTTCGAAACGTTAATGTGCAGTTCATTGCGTTTAAACCATTCACACAGTTCGACCACGAGAACGATCTGTGCAGGATCGGTTCCAGAGACCACAGCACTTGTATCGTCGGCATATAAACACAAAGAAAAGTCAATGAAACTATGTCATTAATAAAAAGTAAAAACAGTATTGGGCCCAGAATCGAACCCTGAGGTACTGCCAAACACGTCGGTAAAACAGAAGAATAAAAGGACTTGTTGACGCTTCTCAGACAGAAATGATCGAAACCAATCAGCAGCAACCCCTCTCACGCCATAACTCTCGAGCTTTCCCACCAATATCCCATGGTCAACGCAATCAAAAGCCCGTGGTAAGTCACAGAACACTCCCGCTGGACACTCACCAGCGTCTAAACAATTAACATCTTCGTTCAGAAATGAATGAACCGCAGTAAAATGGTTGGTTACATAAGTTTGCCCTGATTTGGCCTTTAGATTTCAAAGGCTGTTCCATTAAGAAAAGGTAACTTCGTTATGGATCTTTCTCTTCGAATACCCTGTATAATTCAAAATAATTTTAAATTGTACATATAAAGGTTTGCTATATGCTTTTCCATATAGAGCTAGCGCCGTTTGAGGTGGCCTCTACCCTATATAACAAAACAAGTTTCTTTTTTTTTATTTTTACATTAGCATGCTGATATTAATTAATTAATGTTATTACCTAATTTAGAAGTTAATTAAGTTACATTATCGTGCTGTAGACATCACAATTTCACATCAAAAATAAACGCCAAATAAAAAAAAAACGTTTATTTAGAAATCCCAGGATGACTATGCTATTTTTGCAGCATAAAACATTTATAGCGTTTTCGACTTATTGCACTTTACGCGTGGAGTATATCTATCTCCCTTACTAATATTTATGTATTAAAATAAGATGGAAATACAATCAGTGCATAAAAGTGCAGTAAGTCGAAAATGCCATTAGTGAGTACTACGTAAGTCAACGTATCTTTTTCTTCTCTTTTCACGGTATTAGACGGTAACCTTGCTAGGTCGTCACATCTCTCGATAAAAACGCCCATCTGAACATACCCAAACCGGCTGTGATTGGCTTGCTTTTTGATACGAAATTAGGACCAGATGAAAACTGTGACCGCCTTACAATCTACCCAAGACGGTGTGTTAAGCGGAACAAACAAACAAGATATATGTGTATACAAGTTTAGCATATAATGACATTTCCAAATGTTATTCAGTTCGTTCGGTCCTTGTCTCTCACCGTGTTATACCCATTGAAAAGGAAAAAAAACATGTTATACGTGACAAACAAACGAATACATTTCTTTTGTTCCAACATTCTGGCCAATAACAAAGCAGTCCATTGTGTTTTCCATTCTCTATAGAAGCACCGAGGGTAGCAGATGTTTCTCTAGGGTATCTGTTCATATTTTTTTTTTTTTATATTGTCACCATTAAAAGATAATATTACTTACCCTTTATTTAATTTGCGCCCGTCGCAGATTTAAACACGTAGTAGTGCTTATTTTTCACAACTGGCTTTCGAAGTTGTTTGAGCGTATGATATCGTTGGTGACACCTTAGGGCGAAAATGCAATACTGAAGTAGCAAATTGGTGGTTTCGAAATCATAAAAATGAGATTTTGTTTAGGGGATAAACCCCCTGATGGAGGGTTCGGATAGATATAGAATGATCAGTAAGTAAGTACTTAATTATACGGTTGGTGATATTGATCTTTTTTTTTTATTGTTATTTATTTAGAAGAAATACTTAGCACAAACTAATGAAAAGATAAAAAATTGACGTAATACAAGGATGATATAAAGAATCACAGTAATTCATATGAGACAAAACTAACGATTCACAAAGTACTTTCTTCATTTTTTGAGACAAAAAACCTCTATTAACGTAAGTCATCTTTAGGGCAGCATATGATCTCTTAACACCTAAATTTTTAACAGTACTTTTTAATGGAATACTTCTACCATCAACGACGATTTTTATTTTGGAGCGCGGTACGCCAAATCAGTTCTCGTCTTTTTAGGGCCAAATAAAATTAGGTCGGTTTTTGCAGAGTTCAAAGGAAAGAGAGTGCTTTCTAGATGCGATATTTAAATTTTCAATGTCCGAGTTAATATAGCAACATGCATTATCAGTCTCCTGCACAGGAAAAGAGTAATACAGTTGCGTATCGTCAGCGTAAAAGTGATACTTACACTTGTTTATATATTTAGTAAAGGTGGATGTATAGCTTGTATACAGAAGTGGGCCTAAAATTGACCCTTGCGGGACGCCAGATCTTATGGGCAGATACGATGAAGTATAATTGTCAACACGAACACACCGAGTTCTTCCAATGAGGTAGTTATGAAGCAAGGTAATAGCAGTGGGCCCCAAGCTAATATAGGATAATATTACCGACATCAAGTCATGATTGATAGTGTCGAAGGCCTTCGAGAAGTCGAGCAAGCATAGTAGAGTAAGATTACCCTTATCAATTGCCTTAATAATGTCATCCACGACGCACATCAAGGCAGCATTACAACTGTACTGTTTTATAAATCCAGATTGGGTTTGAGACAGAATGTCATGTACCAAAAGATATTCCTGTAACTGACCTTCTCAAAAACCTTCGACCATTGGGAATGGGGACAACCACAGACTGTTTCCAGCACTGACGAAAACATCCATATGTACTTACAATGTACAAACACACTAACAAACTATTAAAAAAAAAACGACAGAAGAAAAAAATGAAGAAAATATATTGTACTACAAAATGTAATCATTCTTTTGTGTCCAGAATGCACATAGTAACCTGGATGTTGATTTGGTAGTGCAATATATTGTTTATACATCAGGTATTTCATGAAATCAGAGGCTCTTTCACAGCAAAACCAATTTAATGGCAACAAAACAAGTTGATTTTGTTATCCTGTAAAAACTGATTCAAAGGTGAAAATCTCACATCAAACAATGCATAATAATTGTATTATCGTATCTTATGCAGACTGTGCATGAAAATTGTTGAAAAATTAGTTTAAAAAAATGCAGGAAAGTCAAACATTTCAAATGGAATCTCCAATTTTTTCATTCTCATCATTATTCAACCCTAAAAATTACCTAAAATAAATAAAAGCAGAAATTTAAACATAAACTTTATTGCACAATGTTTTTTTTCAAATATATACATTATTATATATATATAATAAGTTTTTAAATAAACAATTAATTACAAATTTGTCTGACAATTCAGTTTACAGCTCTCTATACAAAATGATAAGAATTATCTTTTCTGTTTTTCCCAATAGATGTCAGCAACTTGACAGATGTATGCATGTAAATTATTTATTAAAATCCTCGAAGCATTTAACAAACTAAATGAATGAAAAGATTATTAAAACGGTTTAATAGAATAATGATTCACAATTTTGCTTGATTGCGTTTCTAAAAATTTTGAAAATATGACATTTAATTCTGACATTAAAAAATTACAGCATATTTGTGCTTCCTTTAGACAAATGTTTGTATCTTAATTTTGTAATTTAAATTTGTTTTGTGTTTGTGATGACGAATTTATAAATCCTAACTCTCATCAGATTTATTTCTCTTTACAGTAGGGGATGAATGCTTAATTTTTTTCTTTTAATTTTGGTGATATTTAACAATATTAACCATTTTTTAATGTTTGTTGTTTAAGTTTTTGTTCTGTGGGGTTTTGTAGGTCGACAAGAGATAACCAATTCTGCATTTCGTATTAAAAAGATGTGACGTTTAACGACTACTTCTTGGTAATTATAATTACAGATTAAAACTGAATGTGTGTATCTTGGAAATGCATGATAATTTGTTAAATGAATTTGGTACATTAAATACAATTTTTTTAAAATGACAATCACATTTACAATAAATACACAGGATAGTTTTTTTTTTATTATAACTACTCTCTGAACGAAGATAAAGGAAAGTAAAACAAGCAAATATAAAACATCTTTATTTATATCTCAAAAAAGCTTCTCCACATTTTCTTCTTTAAAAAAAAATCATTTTTCACATTTATAATATCTTCAGAAACATCACTTTTACTAAATTATCATTTAACACATTTATTTATCGATATGTACACAAAGAAATACTTAAATATCTCAACTAATATCATCCGTACACACAACAAAATACAATAAACAAAATGTAATATCATCTCTCACAGTTTGTTTATAATCTCAGAACAAAATACGATGATAACAAACTTCGTTACATAGTGAAATAACAAAAAACAGACAAAATTTAATTTCAAAATCTTAGACGAATGTTTATTCACTTAGTGGCCGCTGTCGTGGCAGCTGTTTTACTAATTATACTGTCTATACTAAAATTTTGGTTGGCTATGAGATTCGAAACGGTTCCCGAAGAGCTTGCGCCCAGGTTGTGGGTTAAACTATGTCTGCGCAGGTCACAATTCCGTCTGAAGACCTTCCCGCATGACGAGCAGTTGTAGGGTTTGATATCCGTATGAGTGAGGAGATGCGTCTTCAGATTTGATCGCTGGTTGAAGGATCTACTGCAAACTGGACATTTATGCGGCGATTCCTCCATGTGCAGGATCTTATGGACCGCTAGCGTTCGCGATTGGCAGAAACCCTTCCCGCATTCCGTGCATTTGAACGGCTTTTCCTTACTGTGGATGTACCTGCAAGAGATATTTCAGCATTATTGTAAGTATTTGTGTCGAGAATTTACGACGACGAAATTAATAAATGTTTGATTTATTTACGACTATTTTACAACCGAGATAATATATTACATAAATTATACGTTTCGTCTTGGATGCTTGTTTAGAAACCCGTGTCGAATAGTTAATTCTTCATTCTGATGTTTATGAGGTAACGACATGCTTGAAGTGCCTATGCGTTTATCTAATGCATACATTTGAATAATATAATCTTTTGTCCTATTATTGTTATTATATGATTGGACAGATGCTTGTCAAATTAGGTTTAGATCAAATAAATAATTATAGTGTCTTTTCTTTCGTCATTATTTTGAATTCAATGTGCGATCATTTGCAAGTTTACACTCTTATATCGCCATTGATGGTATGAACAACAAATTAATAACCAATTATCTAAGTGAGCTATTGTAAGCATGATTTACGAAGTTTGCAAAACTAATATTAAATCCAATATTAATTTGCATTAGTGGAAAGGGAAATAATAAGACAATACTCATTAAAAAGGGTAATAAACTGCCATGCCTAATATTGATTTGTTTTCATTCATACTTATTTATATATCAAACCATCAAATAATGTAAACTATAAATTTTAGTGACAGAGATCATAAACAATATCATAAGAAAAAAAAAAAAGAATGAAGGAGTTTTTAAAGTCAATAATCAAATAAAAGAACAAACATAGATTCTAACAATCCAAACAATAGTAAAAGAACCTAATAATAAATAGCATATTATTGAAAAAATATTTATGTTATCATAGGATATTTATTAAAAATTGATTCACAAAATTCCATCCGATGGTGAATAAAAAAATAGACAATTTAAATTATTCTCTGCTAACCATCTTAATGGAAATTTTGTCTGGATTGAGAATGTTATTAGTAAATTTTCTTGGCAACAGGCAAAACAAAAATCCTTGAAAATTTACCTACACGGATAGAAAAACTACATCTACAAGTAAATCGTATGTAGTAATACGATTTTAGGGCCACAACATTACTCTAAACTTATATATAATATATATATAACTTCCTTATATTCTTTGCGTATATTTGGTTTTATTTTTTGTTTGGATAAAGATAAAAATCACTTTTATTTACCACCCACAAATAATAAATAAATTATCTTTAAAACGTAAATAAAACACACAAACGTTAAGGAGTAAAAAATATATTGAAATGAATAGTCCACAACAATATTGTTTCACCACACAGTGGCTTCATCAGGTGGATGAAATTAACTAACAATATTGTTGTGGACTATTCATTTCAATATATTTTTTACTCCTTAACGTTTGTGTGTTTTATTTACGTTCTGAAGATGGAGTTTAAACACGTATCCTCCCATTCGATTAATTTTTTGAAATTATCTTTATTCCTATGGGCTTATTCGAATAATAACATTTTTGTTCAACTCTGCTACTTATATCAAGATATGTTTTGCTTCCCAATAATCGCACTTCATTTATCTACCACAAATTTTGACTTAACAGGAGAAACGCCTTGTGCGTTTACGCATATGTACAATTTTACGACTATAGTTTCATAAATCCTCCAACAACCATCTAAATAAAGCTTTTGTTCGCAAACTACTTAACTTGACACACCGAGGACTACCAATACCATTACCATTAGTATCGTTATAGCCGTTGTTATTGTCATAAATAGTTTACTATTACTACATACGTTTGTTATTTGTTCCCCTTTTGTTTCCCGACGCAACACTATTTCGTCAGTGTCAGCACTACCAACTGAACACTCGTAAAACATATTGTTAGGACGCATTATTGTCGGGAACCTTTGTGTTATTTATTATAAAGCTATAGACTGGCATCGGTGATATCGCAGAAGGAAAAAACATGCAACTTCTACAACCATTTATATTCAGGTTAGTCGTTTCTTTTTACGTCGTTTTGAGCCTACGAATATACTTCGAATACGCGACATAAAGGGGTACTTTTATATAAGCTAAAGCGTGTAAATACTAGTGGGCTTTTGTTTTCGACAATTGGAAAAATGCACCGTGCTTCTGCATAACCAGCGAAACGAGGCATAACGTCATAAAGTTCCAAACAAAACGGCGCGGTTTTGTTTTTGTATTTATACGCCTATGGCTATGTCGAGTTGCCGACGGAACATTTTCCCGGTGGTTTTATTAACTAGACGTTATATATGTATATGTTCACGTAGTATTGCAGGTGAATTTTTACACTCGTTCGAAGTACTAACTTCGTGTTGCACAGTAGTAATAATTTTAGTGGCTTCAGTGACAGGTGATTTTGATTTTACCTGCATCGTACTGAAACTAAACATGCAAACATAGTACGATTAAAAATTGAAATGACTTAAAATAGCATTTAACACAAACAAATGTTCATTTCTGCATATGGGGATTAATATACCTAAGCAAGATATCTATGATTATTTATAGCTATCGAGTCTGAGGAAGCCGTAAAATATTGTTAATCAAGCCCCTCTACACAGTAAAAAATTTCTGCGTGTCTTAAGGTACGGTCTATCTGCAGCGATTAATCGACACGACTAGACGTAGCTATAAGTCGCGCCGGTTGCTGATTATGCGTGTGCACGTGAGTGGTCTATTTTCTGCGATAAGTCGCTACAAGTCGTAGGAAGACGCCGCGTCTCAAAATCGACTTGCTTCGGAGGCAACTTAAACGCGCGCGTTTTGCTAATCGCAGTACCAGAAGTTGTGTGTAGTGTCAAATTTTGTATTGTGGCTATTGGATTTTTGAATATTATTATTAAAATAGGGCGAAATATAATAAAGGTCACAGATTACGGTTTACAAAAGAAGAAGATGAAACATTGATTAACGAAGTCGTAATTTATTCAGTAGCACAAATATCTAGTAAAGACAGTACGCTTTTATCAATTTGTTTCCACCTGTGTTACGTAAAGGTTTCATATTTTCGCTGGGCATTTCAATATCAATATCATCTTCTTGATTAGCTGTACGTGAACCTCCCATACAACACGAAACCATAACTATGTCATCTATGAGTGTTGGGCACGTTGCAATAGGTATGTACAATATACGAAAAGTTTGACATAAAATGCCCAAGGCATTTTCCTTCGAGCTCGACTCAGACGATAATTAAATATTTTGTTTTCCCTGTTTGCCATAGCTTGATCCCTAGGATAAGGTCTTAAAACATTTTCACTTAGTTTAAATGCTTCGTCTCCGACAATGACGTGAGGTAGAACAATATCAGTCCTGGGTGAAATGGTCGGCTCTGGTAAAAAGTTGTTACTGTGTACGAGTTGGTAAATAGCAGTCCTTTGAAATGTTATACTATCTCCTTCTTTGCCATAAGCACCAACATCAATCCATGTGAATTTGTACCTGGCATCAATTATTGCCAATAAGACAATAGAAAAATAGGATTTATAGTTGAAGTATAGGCTTCCACTTCCCTTCGAGCAAACTAAGCGAATATGTTTTCTGTCAATTGCCCCACAACAATTTGGAAAATTCCATCTAGCGTAAAAGTCGTCAGCTATTTGCTTCATCCAATTAATGCCTTTGAATCAGTGTATTGAAACATCGCTCGTTATCCTATTGAGACAAATTTTGTACGTTTGACATCGTGGTTTACAGATGGTAGTCAATAAAGGTAGTTCTTCTTCCTCTTCTTCTTCTATTAATGCTATTGCAGCTAATACCATATTGTTCATCATTATTTTCAAATTACAAAGAACAACACTACATCACACAACACATTTACTATTAATAATGAGTCACACTTGAATGAATCGCTTCCACTAATCGTTGGAATAGAGACCATGCCTGAACGACTAATCGCCGCGTTTACTCGTAAGCGTTTATTCGCTTCGAGTAATCGCTGCAGATAGACCGTACCTTTACACTACACGTTTTAAAGTGTAGGATTTACCAAATCGTTTTGGTAAATTTTACCAAATTTCACTGTGTAAAATTTACCAAAAATAGTGTGGAATTATATACACCACTTTTAGTGTTAATTTCTACACGCAATTTTTTACTGTGTAGATCTTTTTTTTTTCTTTACTTTGGCAATTGAAGACTTATGGTCATTTTGAACAACAGTTTTTCACGTATCTCTGGTAAAAACGTTTCTAAATCGCTCGGGATATTATCCTATTTTGGACGACTAACTAATCCCCAATTCGAATTAAAAATTCATGTTTTGTGCTTTGCAAAGCATTTGGACTACTCCAATGATAAACAGTAAACGTTTCAGCAACTTTGTATTAGTATGTTTCCTAATTTATTGCTGCAAGGCATTTGAGGTAACGTAAAACGTAAACAGAAATTAGTCGATTTCGGATAAGGTTCCACCATCACAAGGTAGGTAATAATCAATTTGCACATCTTCATATGCATTCAAACACATCTCCTATCACTTTTCCTACACAGCCATATAAATTCGAATTACATATAAACTCCCATAGCCCATTTCTGTTGACAAGTGATTTACTGGCGCAACACGACTGCACCAAAACGTATACACTCCCAACTCTCTATCTCATTTTACGTGATCCAACCGGTGTTAGGTGGGTCACAAGCTATTAGCCTATTAGCACGTAGTTGTCGGTGGAAGATGAGATTTTACAATCAATTAACACTTTCGTAAAAGTGCTTATGGGATCCCTACATATCTAGAAGGTTCGGAAGAAGTTGATGTTGGAGCTTCGTTAACGATATTTGCTCAAGCGTTAGAGTTGTTGATATTTACGACTTTAAACCCAATTTTAGATTATTTGAGCGCAGGGTAAGTATATAGTAAAAGGTGGAATGGCTCCGTCTTATCGTTATTTTCGTGACACGGAACTTCGTGCTTGAATTTATAGATTCAGGTGTTAAAATTTATAATGCCGAGTGATTTTAATTGATGATTGTTGAGAGATTGTTAATAAATCAATTGATGCCTTTAATTTATTTTATTTTTAATTTGGTTTACCGTCGATAATCGTCGATATCTAATTTTTAAACAACAAAAATTTTATATATTCTGTTACAAATTGAGACATAACATTTGTATGCAAATCACCAGCAATAAAATAATATTTACACTCAATTCTTGTAAATAATCAACAATTCCTGCATTTTATATGTCTAATAAAAAAATAGATTAGCAATGTAAATTTCTGTCACCCCAATATTCGTAATTATTTATATTGTTAATTAAAACGAACAAAAAATAACATCTATTTCTAAAATCATGTTCTCTGTGCGAAGAAAAGATTCGAGAATATTCAAAAGAAAAGATGTTACCGAGTCAGTGAATGTTTACTGATGAATAATTTATAAAACAAGCTATTGTGTGCTAAATGAGTGGACAAATTTAGATGGGCAATTAACATAAACGCATTATACCTTCTTGGGTATAGAATTTTAATCTATTTTTATCCATATCTTTTAGCAGTCAGCCCATTTCTGTTCGACGATAATAGAAATAATTGCAACAACATATTTGTTAATTTTTCTTTTGATTTTGTATTACTGGAATTCTTTGAAGTTCATTTTTTATTATACCAGAAATCTTCTTGTATTGAATTGTTCATATATGACCTTTTTTTTGAAAAACACGACGTGCCTTAATTAAATTTTTGAAACCAGGAAATGAAATGCAACAAACAAACGAAACAGGAATCCTTCACCACTCAGAAAATTGAAGGTTTTAATTCAAGAAAATTTCTGCGTTGATTAATTTTCTGCACTATTCATTAATATATTTGCTTAGTGCAAGTAAATAGAGAATGCAGATTATTGTACCATCATCGTCACATAAAATGACCGGTTGCTCGGCTTATATTCACGTCTTGGTCACAGTCCTTGTTCCCGCTTTATCAGGTAGGTATATATCCTATTTTTACCACTCATAAATACATGATCGATCGAAAACTAATATTCTCGGAGTTTATCGGATTGGCGGAGAACCATATCTACAGATAATACTCTTGCGGGTATGCGATAAAGACCTTTTCGGCTTGCATAGTTGACCTTTTTAGTTGCCGTCAAGGAATTAAATGTAAAAATAATTTTTAGAAGTTGGTAGGTAAGTACCTACCTTTTTGATTCCCTTGTTTATGACGGAATTTTGTTCCAATTAACTTTTCGTATTGTCCCTTAACGCTTTTAATTGGTTATTCAAAGATCATAGGCGGGTAAGTTCAGTCGTCGGCTCAAAGGGAATTTATTGAAAGGTCTTGGAGTAAAGACATAAAAAACCAATTTTTCTTTGAAAATTTTTTCGTGATGATGTGTTGTCCGATCGAAAATTGGAAAAAAGAAAATATGCATTTTTATAAAGACTATCAGAAAAAAAAAAAATAATTCAACGTTTTCATTTTTCAATATTTTTTTGACGAAGTAGCCGTTTTGATATAGCCACCAAAATGTCTGTAAAATTTTTCTTACCATTACTACCTCAATTTTTTTCTAGTTGATCTAAGTAGTACGCCATTATAAAAAAAAGCATTCAGCTATGAGTGTTGCAGCAATTTTAAAGTTTACAAAAATGTTGGTAATTGTACAAAAAAAATGCAGTTTTTTATCACATGAATCGACAAAAAATAAATCAATACATTTCAACTTTAACTTCTTACTCAATAAGCGAAATTTTGTTTTATTTTTTCCTTTAGATACAAGTACCTAATCATTTCCGAGTAATACACAAGGCCACTTTTCTGAGAATATTAGTTTGCAAACGACAATGATAAAGCGTGACCGAGCCGTGAACATACAGCGAGCAACCGGTCATTTTGCGTGGCCATGATGGTACATGCGCAGCAATACGTGAGATTTATTTAAATAAATATACGTTAGAATCGATTAGAGTGCAGCAGGAAAACGCTGTATCTGTTAAATTCATAGATCAATTTCATCCTCGAATGAGCGTAGTAAGGTTGTACTTTCCGACCTGCTAGGAGAAAAAGAATATGAATTAATTAATAGATTTGTAACGAAGATTCTGTGATCTGTCATCCAATCTACATATTAATCACAGCGATTTTAATAACTCGAATATAGTGTTGCCAACCTTTAGATGGCCTAGGCCGGAAAATGATATGATTCCGGACGATTTACAGTAATACAAAATCAGTGTTTCTGAACGAAGGCGGAAAAAAACAATTAATATTTTATTAAATATTATTAATCAAACTTTGCTATACTATCTTTAAACAAAGATAAATAATTGATTAACTAATTAATAAGAATAAATATTATTAGTATTAATAATGATTCGAAATTGTAAAGAAGAAATCTCAACTCTGATATTTAGTTTAATAAACAAATAACGATAGCATTTAGTTTTATTAAATAATATTCATTTCAACTGCATTTTTTTAAAATATTTGAATGTTATTATTCATCAGTTTCCATGACACTAAATATTTGTGATATTGTGTTGCGCATGCGCATAACTGTGGACAAACATGCTCTTAGCCAATAGCGAGTGAGGGGGATGCAGTTCTGCAATTGGATTGGATAATTTTTAAATCAACTCAATCCGAGGCGTCACACAGGCGGGAATTTTGAAAGCTAGTCCTTTTAAATTGGCAGATTTAAAGGTTATTTTTTTTCAAAAAAGTATAAAAAGCTATTTACCTGTGATCCCTTAGATGGTCTTGTCTTCGAAAGGCCTTCCCACAAATGTCACAAGAATAAGGTCTCTCATCAGTATGGGTACGTTCATGTATTAACAAATTATAACTTTTAGTGAATTGTCTATTGCAAAATTTACAGATGAACTGCTTCTTAGGCCGCGATGAGCTCTTCTGTCGCGTTGCAGTGGGGGTTGTTGAGGTCGCCGTGGATGTAGTGACAGTTGAGGTCGTGGAACTTGAATTTTGATAAATAGAGTTCATAATCATACTGGGATAAGTCGTATCGACTGGCGACGTGGATATAGGAAACGTGGTTAGGGCGTCTTCATTGTCTAAAAGCGCTAAATCTTCTTCGACTTCCTCGGCCAGATCCACATCTTCAGTCAGGTTATTCTGGACGTCATCTCCGCTCGATTCTTCCGTTATTTTCGCGGTATTCGTGGCGATCTTCAAGATATCTATCCGGGAATTGTTGCTGTTCACGTTAGCCGAAACCGTAGTCAGTCTTTGCAGCGTTAAATAAGATTCTAAGGCTTGGAGGTTGAGCGCCGCGGCCGCGGCGGAATTCGCCGGGAGCAACGCCGCTTGCTGCAGGGAATTCATCATGGCGTTCTGCAAGGATAGGGCCACGTTTTGGATGGAGCGTTGCAGGAAGTTCTCCTGCAGCATTGCCAAATTGTTCAGTTGGTTATTAGCGGAGATGTCTTGCGATTTCGGCGACATGTTATCGTCAACTGTTTGGTGTTGTTCTGATGCCTGGTCCTCCGAAGATGTTTGCATCCTGATGATCACGCATCAGATTAAATGTAAGATTAGATGATCTTGTCTTCGTTTCTATAATATGGGCGATACTACTCTCCGCGGAGACAGAGAGGAATAGAGAGGAGAAAAAGGAGGCAGAGAAAGGATATTTTATTCACCTGACAAATGGTTATCTCGGCTTTAAATTTATACGGACGTTTTTCAGTTGTTTCAACATGTTTTTTCGGTTATACAGACGGTCGTGGACCACATTCCTATATCCAATTTTAACACCTACTTTTTCTTTGTCTCCTATCTTCTTTCCCGTCCAACGCACCTTCTGTATCTCTCTGACCTTTTAGCACTTCTAAAGATCCATATTTCCCGCGCGATCACTTAAATTTCGCCGATGTTGATGGCATTTTACCGGACGCACTCGTACGCTGTTTCACTACATACAGGATTATATCACTGATTTTAGTCACAACTTAAAATTATATATAATAAAAAAAAAAACTCGAGGTTTGCCGTTTATTTTCGTGTTCAAATCTCCTCCGGTTAAACCTGGCCGATGCTTCGCGCACGCGTTAGCTAAAACAGTAGACAATCGACTAAGCATCAAGAAGGCATCGGTGCGCGGCTCAGTTGTTTCGTGTCTTGCGCCATCTAGTACCTGCTCGCGAGAAAAGGATAGACGTATACATAATCGGTGCGTTTGAGTGCGTAGGGGATATCTAGAAGAAGTGTTGAGATCTTGTACCACGCGAAATTTCAAATTTGTTGTCGTAATATGTTAGATTCTAAAGTAGAATTTTCTTTTAAAAAAATTAAAATCAGAAATGGTTACTAATAAAAGAAACTTTCGAAATAGATATGTATCAAATTAATTTTATATTTGTAAAATCGATCTTACTAAGTTAACAATCGCAGACATATGCAAGAAGCTTATATCAAAACATATATATAATAAAACCAAAAAGAAACAATTATAATTGTTAAGACAACGCAGTCTGTCTCATGATAGAGAGCTTGTCTCAAGTAAGGTGACTTTACGGTATTTATTTTTAGGCAAAATAGTTTACAAGTTTATAAAAAAATTCGTCTTTTAAATTTCCATTAGTAAAACTGTCGTGCGGCCATTTCCCTGTATGATTTAATTAGCTTCAATTTGAATAACATTTTGCATACTTTTTATAGAAACAAAACATATTTTCATCAGTATTAGGAGCCGCATAGTTTAAACATAGCTGTAAAGATCTATTTGAAGACATAGCTGTAAGATTAGATATACAAAGAGGACAAATGCCCTGCTAGTTTTTGAAGCATAATTCATTTGTATATTCCCGACTGCCCTAGAAACCTCTGTAGTCTTACCCATTCATAAGAAAAGCTCCGGCAACGACGTTGCTAATTATAGGCCTATATCTTTAAGTTCTACTTTCTCGAAGATTAATTAATTAATCTGTTTTTATTCTACACTTACAATGCTACAATAATAACTAAAGGGTTTTCCAATAAGAGGTGTTATTTTGATATTCAAAGAAAAATGCCGTTTTTTAATATAAATGTTCGGATGTTTATTTCATTATAAAGAGGAACGTATGCCGTTAATAGTGGAAAATAACATCAGACAAATGACCACCACGACCACGCCTACAGGACCATATCCTTTTCATGAAATTTTCCATAACCAAATCGCAAAGTGGCTGCCCTATGTTCTCGATAGCCTCACGAATTCCATCTTTGAGGTCTTGAATCGACGCTGGGCTGTTGGCGTAGACCTTCTCTTTCACGTGGCCCCAAAGGAAGAAGTCGCAAGGTGTTAAATCACAAGATCTCGGTGGCCAATTGTGATCACCTCTTCGAGAGATAACACGGTCCGGAAACTTTTCCCGTAAAAGATCAATGGTTTCGTTGCTTGTGTGGCACGTAGCGCCGTCTTGTTGAAAGTAAACGTTGTCCAGATCAATACCATCCAATTCCGGCCATAAAAAATCATTAATCATCTCTCGATAGCGCAATCCAGTCACCGTAACTGTTGCTCCAGCCTCATTTTCGAAAAAGTAAGGTCCAATGACTCCGCCGGACCATAAACCGCACCAAACGGTCACACGTTGAGGATAGAGAGGTTTTTCAACAATAACTCTTGGGTTTTCCGAGCCCCAGATGCGACAATTTTGCTTGTTGACGAAGCCACCGAGGTGGAAATGGGCCTCATCACTAAAGATGATTTTTCGACGGAATTCCGGATCATTTTCATGCATTTCAACGACCCAATCAGCAAGGACACGACGTTGTTGATGATCGACCGGCTTGAGTTCTTGTGTTAACTGAACTTTATAAGCCTTAAGACCCAAATCTTTTTGCAAAATACGGTGTAATGACGTTTGCGGAATGCGTAATTCCAAAGAACGACGAGGAATGGATAAACCTGGGTTTTCTTCAACACTTTCGGCTACAGCAGCAATATTCTCGGCTGTTCTTGAGCGACGTGCACGGGTTTTATTCTTCACATCACTAAGTTGTCCCGACAGCTCGAATTTTTCCACCAATTTCTGTATTGCGGTCCGACAAGGTGCTTCACGACGACCCAAAAATGTTCGAGTTTTACGAACCGTCTCTGCCAAATTTTCACCATTTGTATAGTGAATTTTAATAATTTCAATGCGTTGTTGAAGCGTGTATCGTTCCATTTTTATTAATGGCGTAGTTTCTACTTGTCAAATGTCAAAAAATGACAGCTTCAAAAGTGACATCTACCGAAATAGCGGGCTATTCAAAATAACACCTCTTATGGAGAACCCTTTATAAAAATATAATTTATTGACCGAAAAGGGTTACTTAGGCTACAGTAGCCTCCCTTGAACAAAACGTCACGAGCCGCCACTGATAGGACTTAATTTGTTAGAGTTAATTGCAAATCCAATCAAAATCTTAGTTCGGCTCACTCAGCCCATCTACATGTTGAGATGGGAGTCTCGCAGGGCTCGATCCTTGGCCCTCTACTCTTCTTATTATTTATAAATGGCATCACCGATTTCATCAACTCATTAGTGATTTCTGCTGATGATACATCGGCCGTCGTCTCTGATAGTCATCCTGCTACTTTGCGGACGAATGTCGACACCTTCTTGGATTTGTTGGACCGGTGGTTTGAATGCAACCTCACATGAATGTTGCCAATACGAATTTCACGGTCTTTCGCACGATTCGGTCGCGGATGGTTGTCGAATTTGAGATTGATGTTCACAAGTCGTCTGTGTTTTCCCTGGGCGTACATGTAGATGAGAAGTTAACCTGGGTAGAGCACCGTAATCATATCACATCCAGGCTCGATCAAGAATGTTTAAAAATTAGATACTTCAAATACATTTTGTTCATTACACACGTTATATCTTTCTTTCTATTTTGCTCAAGTCCATTCCAGAAACAGTGTTGGGTCCGAAATACGGTCTTGCGGAACACCTTGTCAACCGCGGTTTCATTCTGGATTAGATCATTAAGTTGTGGCAAGAGGATTGAATATCTGCTAGCTTCTTTTCATACTGGGTGTCCTACTTTATGAGCATAGAAAATTATATGTTTAATCCCGTGTAAATACATAAGATTTAATGACACGCGTAACATTATTGTAAATTAACAGCGGATTAAGTACAACCCGCAGACATATTTATATCCGCGTAGCAACCATCACGTCCATTTATAACAACCACCAGGCGATAATTTCAAACCTCATTATATATTACGCAAGCACCCCTCCCCGCGACAGCGGAAAAATATCGTCGCATTGTCTGTCGCAAAGAGAAATCGACATAAGGGCTTCCAATAAACTACAATCAGCAAGCCAGCCGCGTTTCCATCGCTCCGTATAAGCCATTATCAACTGCACGTTGAGATTTTCAATCGGTACGGTTTTCTTGAATAGCGCCGCGGTTAGTCGAACTGCTTCGAAGTCATCGATAAATTAGGCAAAACGGCTCCGCTTTGCCAATCCCCCACTAGGAGCGATAAATTCCGATAATGGCAACGTCAGAAGTAATTTGAACGATATAAATATTAAGAGTCCCGGTGAAAAAGGTCTGCACGTGTGCTGGTTTACGGTTAATGTTACAATTGAATTTCTTCAATGCGTACTTTGTCGATTCTGATATATCGAGAGGACGGAGTGGTTTTCTCGAAAAGAATTGCAGAAAGCCTTGGTGATTCTCCCTAAGAAATATTAAAGAAAAAAGCATTATTAATACTTCTTAACAATAACGTCGTGTTATGATGAAATAAATGTAGAAGGTGAGAACCAACTGGAATATTAGCTTTATGTAAAAATAGAACTTCCAACATATTCATTTTTTAAATTTGAACACGTTCCATAAGGGTGTTATAAGCGCTGTAAAATAGATACCCGATCATTGATTCATATTCTAATCTACTGATCACAAACGCAAGATGCAAAGCTTTAACAACTTGTAGATCGTTAAAATGTTTGGAGGAACGAAAAATGAAACCTAGAGTATACGAGAAGCAGACAAACATACCAATTGTCCGCCTGCGTCCGCATTATAGTGATCCTGTAGTGTAAGTGAGATACACAGAGGTATCCGTGTATTAGAACGGTAAAGAAGTATACGGAATATTCGACTGGATTACATTAGCATATTGCTATGATGCACTCGTATTTGCCAAGAAATCCACATTTCTACGCTGTCGCCGCACAGGCGCATGAGCCGTCGGCACGTGTGCGACGTGTGCTTTAGTTGAAGTAAATCCCACTATGTCATCTCGACAAATTGCTCGCGAATTAGGTATCTCTAAAACAACGGTTCATAAGATTTTACGTACTAATAAATATCGTTCATACAAATTTACAAGTTCACAAGTACTTCTTCCCGATGATTATTATCGCCGAATGGAATTTTGCGAAAGAATGATAAATAAATATCACGATAACCAATTTTTTTTTAACAACGTATTGTTCACAGATGAAAAAACATTTTACCTACACGGGCATCATAATCGCGCAGTTTGTCGTTACTGGTCGCGTAAAAATCTACATTTAAATATACTAACGCGAACGCAGTATCCACAGAAGCTAAATGTATGGGCAGGTATCATTGGAAATCATATAATTGGGCCTTTTTTCATTGACGGTAATTTAAACGGAAATAGATACCTACAGTTACTTGAAAATAATATTATTCCGGCAATACGGGAGCGATTTAATATAAATCAAGTTCAGTTTCAGCAAGATGGTTGCCCAGCATACAATACACGCATTGTAACAAACTTTATAAACGCGGTTTTTGAAAACAGATGGATCGGTAACTCGGGCCCTATTAAATGACCAGCGCGGTACCCTGATCTAGCCCCAATCGATTTCTTCTTATGGCCCTTTTTACATAATACAATATACGGATACGGTGATCAACTGCCATCAAACCTAGAGGAACTGCGTGCGAGAATGATTGAAATCAGTAATACTGTCACAGCAGATATGTTAACAAATGTTCGTCGGAATTTTTATGATCGGTTGGGTTACTGTTCTTATCAAGAGGGAGGTTTATTTGAACACTTAATAAATTAATTTACTTCGAATTTTATTATTGTTTAAGAATAATATTCTCTTTTAGCTAATTGCAGGTTTACTGCAATGTTATACAATTCTGTTTTAAGAATTAAATATTTTATTTTCCATTATTTTATTATAGTTGCGTTTTTAGATTTTATACTTGTTGAACAATATTATTTTAGTTTTTATTTTAAAGTTTAGGAGTTCTGATTATTTATTTTTGATTTTTTATGTTGTTTATGAGGCTGTGATGAATTACTTCACTGACATGTTATCAGTGATTATCTGATGCTTCAAACAACTAAAAATATTTACTTATATCGGGAACACACTACCTCTAACAGTGCTGTTTATTTTTCAGGAATAGTATTTTCTACCACATGTAATGTTATTAATCACTTATGCTATAACATAGAACTCTAAAAGACTTTGATTTGCCTATATGCCCCAATACATTTCTACGTGTAACTTATAATACGTCCGCTATCGTTTGTAAATGCCATCCGCTTGCCGCTAAGTAGGCGTGGCAATTCAAGGTGGCACGCCCATTTATAGTCGACCAGTACTACATGCATCGTGCTATGAACGGTTGCCACACTGTATATTGTAATTGGACAGCAAAAAATTACAATCCTAACCTGGCTGAATCGGATTCTCAACTATCTCCTAATGGTGAAGTACCTGCAATTATCAACTATCTACAGATGATTGTTTAAATCAACACGTTGGCGTTGTCACAAAAAATTATTATAATAAAGAGAACATTTGTATAAAATATGAAGAGTACTAAAGGAGAATATACAACGAACTTTTTGATGTGTCGTGACGATTACAATCTCATCCATTTTTGCGTCTTAGAACCGGCGATTCGTGGAAATTTAGTGCAGTCGCAGCAAAAAATATCCGAATGGAAGATACAGGAAATATAGCATCGTTGAAGAAATCCTAAAGCACCCACGATGGTCGAACAACTTTTACCGGCAGTACACCGTGCACAATGCAACTGCAATATAACAGCAAATTTATTCCGCCGACAGCATCTTCGCGAACTCATAACACGTTACATACGTAGAATATTAACAATGGGACAAACATCTAAGAGTTTCACGAACTCTACCAGTCGGGTATTTCCTTCAACTTTCGATAAATTACCTGCTATACTCGACAACTAGACTCACGGTACGTGTTAGCGTTACGTTAGCACCGTCTGTTTTGTAATGGGATCTATCTTAGAGATGTTCGGGCCGGTACCTACACACAATTGAAGGTATTACTCAAGAGGTCGACCGTACCTTGACAATAAATTACAATTATCGGATACCAGCGGCGTTAGAGGAAGCTTTAAAAAGTCACATAACGGCACACCAACCATATGAAACGGCCATGTATACAATTGTGAAATGCGGGTATATTCTTCGAAGCAATATTATAGGTAAATGTATGTATGCACTATTATAAAGTTCTGATGTGCAAATCACAATTGTAAATTAGAACTTAACGTTGATTTTAGAATGATGAATGGTTTCTTTGATTTTCCTAATGGTACTTTTATTACTTATTTAGTAAAATTTTGTACACTCCAACGAAGATTTGGTAAAATTCCTGTACGATTTCGGGGCAAAAATGTATGCTTATGATTCGTAGCCCACAAATCCTCTGGTTGCCTCACCATTCCGACTTAAAAATTCTTCTAGAAAACAACCACAAACATTCGACAATAAAAAATGATTTAAACCACCGTAAGCATTCCCCATCAAACGGGAAAGAGCCCTCATCTATCTGACAAAATAATTACACGTCAGACGCTAATTCCGATGCCCGCTTAAGCCCCTTAACACAGTCAAGAATTGATATTTTAATCGCGCGCGACATCTAAAAGCGGGTGTCTTACAACCCCCATTATATTTATTTTCTTTTGGTCTAACGACACCGCTTCTATTTTTTTTTGAAGAATAGTCCAGCCAGGAAGGAAGACTTAGAATGCTCACACATATTGTCACAGATGACACCTAGAATTTCACGATATTATGTTGTATGTGTGCTCGTTCGACGACTTCCAGATTCTCTCTTTCTATCTCTTTATATATACGGATTCATGTGCTGCGGAGATCCTAAAAGAGAGAGATTATAATCTCATTTGGTGACTAGCGTGGAGAATGCTTCGAGAACAGGTGTTTAGTATGTGTGTATAGAGAGATGTGTCCCTTAAAATCTGACGGGACATTTTTTGGCCACGCTACTTTCCTTTTTATATATAGATATACACAGCCATAAGCGTATATAAATATAATGCGGTCACACGCTTATAAAGATATTTATTTTCTTAGGACACAAAGCAGCGGACATCAGAGGGGCCTCTTCTGTGCTCTTAGGAGCTTCTGATTCGTTTTGGGACGAATACCAGTGAATATAAAATGTTTTCTGGTTTAATCGCCAGGGGTTGACACCGCTGGGAATACTAGAAGTCGGGGAAAATATGTGAAGGGTCGTAACTTTTATATAGTCTTGCACAAGATTAAATAGGATCGATTCTGAACAGAGCCCAAACAAATTTCATTGTTTCATTTAAAACATCCATTAGTGACATGAAAGAATATAAATTACGATACAAAACCACCGACAAGAAATTAACCGATCATCTGATATTTAAGGGGTCAAATTAACCCTTGAACTTTTGATAATTTTCAGTTCTTTACGATTTACATCGTTATTGTGAGAAAAAAAAAATTAGGTGATATATTGTAATAAATAAATATTTACGGCTTATATACCGTCTTATTTGGAAACTTTTTACGTTGTGCGGTTAAATTAAAAATAATTTGTTGGTAAAGAATTGTGACCGCCAAATCTTGTGATTGTCGGAAAATCGGTGAGACGTGTAAGTAAAATGATGGATATTTTTAAGGAAACCACAAATATACTCCAGGTAAATTGAACAGTTTATATTGAAATAATAATTCTTCAGCAATAATGCGTAAACACAATTGTTAATCGTGGTTCAAAAAGAAAAAAGTAAAATTCATTGTTTTAACAAGGAAATGGTCGACTTAATCTATGATGATCCTTATACAGTAGTAACCATGGAATTAGTAAGCACCAGTCCTTGTCAGGGCTACCCTGATGACGGTAGTAGTACCACTGCCGAAACGTCACATGTACAAAATCCAACAGACGATAGAATTACATTTAATTGGAAAGGTATTAAAAGTCGATGAGCATTACTGAATTTACCAAAAGTCTTATTCAAGAATAAAAAAGGCAAGGGGTATATCTTCAAAATTACTCAAAGGAGCTGACGTTGGTAATTCAGTATGTCATGTCTTTCCTGAGGAAGCACATTTTGCGAAAGCTGTACGAGATGATGAAGCTTAAGAGGACTTCATATTTTAAAGATTAAAAGTAGAGAAGTAGTCCAAAGAGAAACCAATAAATGATAAACCTAAAAGTACAGCAATCATACTTTCCCTTCTCTAAGCTGGATAGGTCCAAAATTATCCTTCTGAACAAATATGGAGCTCGCGATAAATCCACTCGCGGGCGATTTTCACTTTTTGACGATTACCCATAATTATGGGTGAGATCTACACGAATTCATTCATTATCTGTGAGCAAATTCCTCTAAATCTGCTTTAAAATTCAAATCAAAATGTCGGTTTATTTCAAACTAAGGATTTGTATTATTGGTTTAAGATCAAAGCCTCACCCTCGGTATTGGAACTCACTTTAACCTTTCCTGTACGAGGATACTCTCTTTTACCAGCTGACAGAGTTTTCGGCCGAGTTGAACGAGATCTCAGTAAAAAAAAACCTACTTTAATCTCTAAAGAACAATATGAAGATATACCGGAAACACGGAGAGGTGACATCATTGGGAAATCCAGAAGAGCACTCCAGTTTCATGGAGTGTTTTGAATATTAAGGATTTGAGCCAGAAATTGAAAAAAAAATAGATAGTATAGCTAATCTTAGAAGAAAATTTGGTCAAAATGTTAAGTTTTGTGGTGTTCAACACTATAGATTTCGAATTTGTGTAGAAACTTTCGCAAAACTAACAAATCCAAAATCCAATAATCTCACCGCTGTCGATTTGACCTAGTAACTTTAGAGGGTTGCCTCGAAGAAAAAAAAAAAAACGATCACAAACGTTTTGGTGAAACAATTTGGTAAATACTGGAAAGAAGATCCCGACTTTTTTTGGTACAAACAGCTCTTAGAAACTAAAGGGCATGGAGAGAATGAAAGCAATGCTGAGATTTTGTGCGACTGTTTAACCGAAGAAAATGCTTAGTTTATTATTTTCATTTAAAATTAGTATTTTTGTATAATGTTAATGTTAAGTATTACCAATATAATTTTAATAAGTTACTTATTTTTTTTTTGATTTATTGCGTTTAACACTTTTCTATGGAAAACAGCCCATTAACAGCGGATTATGGAGCAAAGTTAGATAAATACAAAATAAAATATAAAGAAAAACTATAAAAAAGGTCAGCAATCAATTTGGTACTCATTTTATCAATACTGCCTCAATATATCGACCTGTAAAAACAAAAAATTCATAGGTATTTTGGAGACGCAAAAAACGAGTTTTGAGTCTCTTAATAAATTTGGTTTTTGGATTTATCGGGTTTTGTGCGCGAGTTCCAGAAATGTTTGTTATGGTAACGGGTTTAAATATTACCGTTTGAAAATTATAATGTCCAAATTAATATTTTCCGTTGCCGTAATTTTGATCGTCGACTGTATACGATCATCAACGCACGCTGGACCTCACCATTCCGTGGGAAGAGCGGAGAGCACTCTCCGTATACATCCGACCGAAAGGACCTCGAAATACAAAGGACACAAAAGAACTACTTTGTAAAGGTGACACGTTTAATGAAACACACATTATTTATGAATGCACTAATAGTTTTCCTTCATTTCGGAATCCACCGTATAACGTATGGTGTATAGCGCCCGTAACAGGTCCTTTTCTTTTTATTGTTGCGGTCTTTCTGATTTCTCAGGTGTTTACTACGATGATAGGTCGGGACTGCCCGCTTGGCCGTCCACTTCATATAATCGGAGTTGACAAAGGTTGGCGCGAGTACGTCCAATTGTGTTATTGTCTATTGTGGCCTACGCTATGGGTATGAGTTATGTTTTCTTTTCCGTTTCTTTTTTGTGGTCTAAGGGTTATATAATTTGTAATGTATTCGAGTTTCAGATGCGGTTGGACGAATTTTCTGCATTGAAATTGATTATGGTTGGATTATTTCTTAAAATTTGTATCTGCTATGCAAATCTTATATACTAAATAATGCACACTTGTTGAAGAATATTTCGGAATGGCTATAAAGTCAATTTTGTTTTCCACAAAAGTAGAAAAAATAAAAATACTATAAATATAGGTGGAACTATTTCTTCAACAGAGACTTTTTGGCAATGTGGTTTGGTAATGGTTACATCAAGAATGCAACGATAACACTTGCAAGAAGTTTTATTATATTATTAAAGCAAATGTCATTGCAACGTAATGCTGCGTCTTTATTGTCTCGTTTTATATCTTTAAGAATTAATGGCCTATGTTAGTTGATCTTGTTAAAGTAACCAACAGAGCTCCATTCGAAAAATACAAATCACACCATATAAATATTTCATTAAACCCAGCGGCGACCCACGACCGTAACCGATGACTACAGAACCAGCATCCCATTTAATTCTCTCCTCGCTCGGATTTCACTGGAAGCGTCGAATCGATTTCTGGAAACACACCGTTCGCCTTTTAACATTCCCATTACTATTAGCTCTTCCCGGGGGGTACACCTCGGAGTTGGTATGGCCCCCTTTTCCGGAGCGCGCGGGCACGCATGCACGAACCTCTTGACGGCGCTCCCTCGCGAAGAGGTGCCGTATGATCTCGACGGTGGAAGTTAATGAGTTCGCCGCGGTGGCAGGCGCTGGTGTAATTGAGCGATTCATTATCGGGGGCCCCTGAGTGATGGGCCGGCTCGCGGGGCTACCGGGAGACTGGGCCGCGGGCACCCACTGCGTCCCCATTTGTAATAATCCATGTGGGCGCCGGCGGGGGGTCGCGTACGGTCCTTGCTTGCTCCATATAAGTCGAGTGGAGGTCAAAAAGATTGTCTAAAGAGTGTGTAAGGCAAAAGAATTTTATACCAACTGAGACTATTTCGTGCTTAATTCTTCAGTTGCGTACCAAATCGCAATTAGTTACTGAAACACTAACAATTTTTTTTTGTACAATAAATCTCACGACGTAAAATTCTTTACGATATGTTAGAAGAATATGAATTGACGTTATTTAAAGTGTTTCCATCGTCTGTTTGATTGTGGGAATCATATGCTTGGGCAGAAACTGACGTCATCAGGGCTATCACTTGCTAATTCCATAGTTCACTCCCTCGTAAATTGCCTTATGCGTTTGCTTCTGTAATATATAACCTACACATTAATATATATTGTATAAATACTTTGACGTCTTCAATCAAATTCATCATGAATTGGAAAAGGGGAACAAGTGAGAGGCGAGAATTAAGAACAAGAAATATACAGGCTGTACCGACGATCCCAAACCAATCACACAAATATACGACTGCGAGACGCGAAGCGTCGAGTCTTTTTACAAGTGAGAGGCAAGAATTAAGAACAAGGAATATACAGGGTGCACCGACGATCCGAAACCAGTCACAGGTATAGACGAGGGTTAGCGGAGAGTGGTGCGGTCTGGCAGGTCTGCCGAGTTGGAGCGTAAGCGGCGCGTTCCAGGTGGAGCGCGGGCTTTCTACTTTCCGCCGAGTTGGGGCGGTAAGCGGTCATCAAACGACTATTTAATTCGCTGGGTGAACCGGCCCGGCTTTCTAGTTAATATATATTGTATAAATACTTTGGCGTCTTCAATCGTCTAAAACAGAAAAGCATTTATTTAAAACAACCGATACATGGCTTCTACCTAGATTATCAATCATATCACACCAAAAGCAAAAAAAAATGGTTGCAACTCCATTTTTTATGACAGAATAAAAATGATATGCTCTGATTCAATTGACGCAAATAAAGAAATTAGAACTGTCGCCGACACACAGAATGAATATGTTGAGAACAAACGTAATTGTTTGTTTCACTTCATTCCTGTGCCATTATCACATGTACATCTTTACTTCCTTTGATAGGGATCACTTTTCCAGGTTCGTTATTCAATTGAAGGCCACTCTCGTCCATATTAAATATATTTTTTCTAATTGGATGTTGTAATAAAGCTAAAACAAAAGGCGACGCAGTGCTGATATGGCTATTACAGCGTACTGTGCTGTAATGGGATATTAACGTGGTGGGGGGGACTCTTGCCGGAACGTAATATAGGCGATTAATGTGCAAATTAGAAAAAATACTGTAAAAAACATGTGCCACAATGACATGTAATGCTCGCACTTTGAATCTATCGCCGCTACGCGGCTCGAGATTATACATTACATAAACGTCATTGTGACACTTGTATTTTAAAATACTATAGTGGTTTGTTTAATTAATATAAAGTTTTTTTTTCTGTTAGTAGCGCCGTTAGTACTTTAAAATGCTTTGCCAGTTCATCTTTATGCCTTCAGCTCTGGCTAAAGACACACCTTCAGATTTGCGAACAGACAAGTTCGGATTTCGCTTTAAGAATATCTTCTTGATATTAAATCGTCCGTTTAGTCCCATGACTTTCGCCAAATTGAATGCTACAATGCGAACTGTTTTTCTAGTAGGTGCAAAACCGGATAACTTTAATTTTTTCAAATACAATTATCGAGGACATGTTTTGGGGCCAATATTCTTTATGATCGACCCTCACAGGGCATTTTCACGACAATAGACGGCACAAAAGCGGATGTGAGGTGATTCATTCCTTTCTGACGACAACGCTACGGTCGCGATAACAAAACAGCGCACCGTACGCGACTTTTTGACCATAAAATTTCGTCGATAAATCACTTCGGGGAGAGGGGTCCCGCATTTTTACGACGAGCCAGCCCTGGACGACGCCGCGTAGAAAAAAACGCGTATAAATATATTATGGGATCGGGCGAAACATCAGGTGTATAAAGGCATGTCATACGTGCACAAAGGGGCCCATTGTGCGCCTCTAAAAGCGGCATTTAGCGGACCTGGCAAAGAGGCGCACAGCAACAATGGGCCGTCGTGCGCGCCATTAGCCTAGTCACGGTCAAGAGCGGCCCCGACACGCTACACGAATAAATGTCAAAGAGATCGAGATCATCGTCATTTTCGTATCATTTCGTTTTTCGTCTCTTTTCACCATCGTTCGTCTTCTGGAGTTCGTTGCTTTGTTACTGTCGATCGCTGGGTCCGCTCGAGCCGTCGGCGGAGGGCCAAGAACAACGGTCTTACTGTATGTTGTTGTTAATGCTGATGATGACAAGCCATCGGCTGTGGAATTTTCTCACGGTTACTGAAGAGTCCGTGCATTTAGAGAGCTAACTAGATCCTCATGCATATACACTTATTTGTAATTAGCAGCAAACATCATGGTTTAATAAAATAAGATATATAAAATTACGATACCTGCACAATGATTAATACGAACAACATTAAAACCCCAACTAGAATATCTCGCGTTTCCTCTAACAATGCATCTTTGGAGAATATTATAATATCAATATTGGTATAATGTTTTTTGAATTTAATCTGAAGAACGAGAAAAGAATTCTGTGCAGTGCCTCTTGTATTATAACCAATTTGTATTTACTAAAGAAATCGTAATAATTGCCTGTTACAAACATTGCACTTTTTACTTTATTATAAGAAGGCATTTCCAGGCCATCAAGGCCTATAGCCATCTATTCCTGTCTTTTGCCTTCTCCCTCCAGTTCTCTATTATTATTATTATTATTATTATTATTATTATTATTATTATTATTATTATTATTATTATTATTATTATTATTCTTTCTTTGATGTCTTCCATTACCGCCTCCTTCCATCTTCTCCTTGGCCTATCTCTCCTCCTAGTACCTCCTGGCAACTTCCATGGAATTTCTTTGACGGATCTTGAAATGTCCATCCGGACGAGATGTCCTAACCACTGCAGGCGTCTGGATTTTATGACTTCCATTACTGTGGGGTCTTGATATAGATCGTATATTTCTCTATTGTTGCGTCTTTCCCATCCTTCTTCGGTTTTTTTACCTCCATAAATTCTTCGTAGAATCTTCCTCTCCCATACTTCTAGTTTGCTCTGCAGTTTCTGGGTTAAGGTCCAAGACTCACAGCCATACAAAAGGGTTGGTCTTATTACTGTTTTATACAGTCTCTTCTTTATATTGCGTGAGAGATCTTTCGATTTAAGGACCGAGTGTAGTGATCCGGCACACTTGCTTCCTTTTGCCAGACGTAGGTCTACTTCCACTTCCTCTTGGCACCTGTTATCTATTAGTGTTCCTAAATACTTTTTACTAGGTGAAGTAAAAATGCTATGAATCTTAAATATATTCCTGCGAGAGTCACGACATTTCAGCCGGAGCACAGCTGTCACGTAAGCCACCAAAACACCACACCACATTTTGCTCGCAACCACCATATTTGTTCATAAGGATAATTTTGGACCTATCCATCTTAGAGAAGGCAGAGTATGATTGGTGTACTTTTAGGTTTAGCATTTATTGGTTTCTCTTTGGACTACTTCTCCGCTTTTAATCTTTAAAATATGAAGTCCTCTTAAGCTTCATCATCTCCGTACAGCTTTCGCAAAATGTATTTCCTCAGGAAAGACATGACATACTGAATTATCTACGTCAGCTCCTTTGAGTAATTTTGAAGATACACCCTTTGCCTTTTTTATTCTTGAATAAGAATTTTGGTAAATTCAGTAATCCTCATCGATTTTCAATACCTTTGCAATTCTATCGTCTGTTGGATTTCGTACATCCGACGTTTCAGCAGTGGTTCTACCGTTGTCATGAGGGTAGCCCTGATATAAGGACTGGTACTTGCTAATTGCATGGTTAGCTGTGCAATTATGCATACTCTCCTCGGACGTACAAAATCCAACAGACGATGGAAACAGTCCAATTAACATCAATTCATATTCTTCTTCTAAGCCATCGTCAAGAATTACACGTGATGAATCCTCGAGGCATAACATAAACTGATTGGCATGCCCACCCTAGGAAAGGCTATCTACTTTTTCCTACTCGCAGACACGACTGACCATGGTCTCCATATAACACTGCAGCTTAAAGGCTTATTGTGCTCTACCTGTTCTTGCTACAGAAACCACTCCAGTATACTAGTGCCTTGTAACAAACTGTACAGATCCTTAGCATGGAGAAGTCTTCGGTTTAACTTTGTCTTGCCCAAACAGTTGGCGCCTCTTATAATTCTGCACCTCACAATTGCATAATATCTGTTGGATTGTCTCTGATTCCTTTATGCATAGTTTGCATTCAATGTCTACACTACACCCCTATTTTTCGCTCCTAATTTCTTCTTTAATATCTTGGTTTAATTCATGCGTTTATGTATTAATAAATCACATTTTTCTCGGTTGAGAACATTATTTTTATTTGCAGAATAAAACACGACAATACATTATTAATCATCACAATACAATAATTGAATATCCCAATACTAAATATTGCCTAGATATTAAATTTAAGAAAGATCTAAAAATTATATAAATACAGGCATTTAACTAGAAATCCTTAGCTATATATTTATTCTCTGCGGTGCTTCTAACAGTCTCAAAAAAAGAAGTAGTATCTTTCCCGATTTTATTTTGCAGCACCCTAAATGACAGTGTTGCCCTCACGTAGTATTCGAAATTAAGTTTACTTCGTCGCGGCATATTAATTCTTTATCTCCTCACCAATTTAAGGATAAGTCCCTTTCAAAAAGAAGGACAACACAGCTCACAGTACACTCAAAATATCTATACCGCAGTCATACACTTCCTTAAAGTCGTCACGGACGTAATGGTACCAATTTGCGCCCGTAATATTTATAAAACGCTCAATAATTACCAGTCTCTGTTCGAGATAATTATAGTTATACGCTTTCGTAACGGCTGTCTATACGCATGCTTATTTGTATCGGCGAGTAGTAAAACATTCACGGGCCAACGGTGAAAGATGAATCCATGTGGTCGTACTTTTAAGCGTTTGCGCGCCATTTCAACCGACGGAATAGTGAAAGTGTGGGAGTAAGTACAATATGGTTATGTATTCAAGATTGGAATATCTACGTAGTAAACATAAAAGCGTGCCAGAGTTCAGTAGGTTAAGAGCTTGAGGGTATATATATATATTTCGAGTTTGAACATTCGACTCAATACCTCGTTATAGACAGGCGGGTAATATAAAGTTTGTGCATTTCTTACAGTGTGAAGTTATTAAAGAAAATAATGCTTTTTTGCTATCACTGTATTTAAATTAAGAGACAATTTTTCCTACGATTTGAATCACATCAAATACAGTGCTTCATATAAAAATTGCCTCTTAATGCAATTGCGATAGCAGAAAATCATTATTTCCTTCATTGAGTTATGGGCAGTAGTACGTTCATCGCTTCTAGTTATCAGAAACTGTATATGTCCCCTTGAATAACAAACCCCGTACGCTTCCGTAATTTATTGTATGTAGTTCGAGTAAAGTAAATCTTGCCTCAATCTCGCCACTATAAACAAACATTTAAACATTTATACGGATAAAATCGTTAATATTCCCCGTTTTACGACGCATAATGCGTACAATATTAAAAGCCTATCCCGAGAAATTATTAGCATTTCCCCGCGGGACGCCAGACAATTAACTTTGGTGAACCGAGGCATCCGGAGACAATGATAATAAAGTGGACCGCCAAACGGGAGTCTAGAGGTGGATATTTTTCAGCGTTTTTAGTGTCTTTTGAGGGCCCGCGCGCTTTGTTTCCACCTACCGACCATTGTCGGGACAATTCCGTCTGTTTATTTAGGTCTGTGAAGGACTGCGAGCCGCACCGTTTCGGTGGACCGTTTTATCGTCGCATTTGCATCTGAATCGGTGACACGGTGCTGTTTCGGGACCGTTCCGTTTCGTAGACAGATTGGATGCGGTGCGGTTTTGTTCTTTTGTATGTGGCTGTTCGCTCTTTTATTATTCTTCTCCTCCGAGAAGAGAAATTTTGGAGAGAATAATCATCGTTTTACGACCCCGCGGTTAAGAGTTGTTAAGATGTAATTTGAATAAATTATTCCATATTGATATTGATGTGATGCGTTAAAATAAAGTAGAGGAGAAAAAACTAAAACGAAATTGAATTGGGACCCCACTTTGATTTGAATACTTAAAAATTTTTCACTAAACGTTTTCGTCAAATGTTAATCCACTGAAGCTGTTTCAGAACTCAGTAAAAATGAGGCACTCAGAATATTTTTTCTGCATTTCTTTATGGTGTTTAGTACATGTAGATAATTTAGTAGCTCATGCTTGAAACCCCGAACCTTGAACTGTGTAGGACTTACATGATTTACAACAGCGGCATTTAAAAATGTTAAACAGAGAAAAGAAAACACAGATAAAAAAAGAATATCTTGGACTATGTCACCAAACGATAGGCTAATCCGAAATAGCAACAGAAAGTAAGGAATAAAAAAAATCATTAAAACAATAAACCTCGGGATTATTAGAACTACCATGTGACATTCTATTCTCTGGAACCAACTTAATACGGAATCAATTATTTTTCCATTTACGATCACTTTACCCTGTAATCTTACTTTAAAGCGGTACGCAAACTACGTAATGTCAGCCCTTTCGGCCAACTCAAGTCATTTTACTGTCCTTGTAAAAAATCAAGGCGATACTGGCTGATTGGCTGACTATATTTTCGAAAACCAATGTAATGTCCCATTACAATATATCATCAAGTTTCGATGTATCAATATGGCATTTTATCCAAAGCAATATTCTCTTAGATCAGTGGAACTTTTAAAATTACTAGCATTAAACCAGTTTTTATGCTCATGCGTGTTGTTTTTTTTTGTAACTAAAGGACACGAAATATCCATTCACCAAGCAATGGCAGAAATTAAGTTATCTCGAATATCGAGGTCCAGTCAAGTGTTGGGTGCACTGGGTTATTCCTACAGAAGCAAATTCCTTTAATTTATTTGACTTTTGTTTTATAGAAAAAACATTGTATATGCCATGTAATTAATTGGGCGAAGATAAAATTTACTTCAAATCTGGTGGTTGCCTTTTACGTACCAAAACCAAAAAGTATGAGGATTTTTTTTTCTCAAGGCGATACAAAATGTCTATGACGATAAAATAATAATGAATTGCCATAGAGAAAGTTATGGCTCCAGAACTATTTGGACAGTGGCAGAAAATTGGAGGTGGTGTTAATGAAGCAGTCTGCAACAAGTCTCAACAACAAGGTAGCGGAATGGATTTCCTCATACCTATCTAATAGATTTCAGTTTGTGGAAGTATGTACTAGTAATGCTAATATTAGGTACAAAACAATTTCTTCTTACTTACCGATCCCTGCTGGCGTCCCACAAGGGTCAGTCTTATGGCCATTATTATTTTCATTGTTTATAAACGGCATAGTTGATTTTGTCAGCGATTTCGCTGTAGTGTGCAATGCAGATGACATATCTGTTCTTGTTTCAGACAAAGAAATTGATGTTAAAGCTACTGCAAATTTGATTTTGGATAAATTATTCAACTGGTTTTGTGCTAATAAATTATCATTAAATTTTAACAAAACGAAATATTCATACTGTTCAAAGAAAGATAAATAACTTTTTAAATTTACAGATTTCAAATAATACAGTAAAGCCCACTGATTCAGCACTCTTTTTAGGAATGACTTTTACTTCCACCTTAAACTGGAATACGCACTGCCAGCAACTAATAAGTAAACTAAATAGATCCATTTTTAAGCTAAGATCTCTAAAGAATGTAGTTGAATTAGACAATTTAAAGATGATATATCACGCTGAATTCCAAAGTCATCTAACATATGGAATTCTTCTATGGGGTTCTTCGTCCGCAGCGATGAAAGTTTTCCTCAAACAGAAGTCGGCTGTTAGATGCATTGCAGGAGTTAGTCAACTCACCTCATGCAGAGGTTATTTCAAATCCTTGAGAATTTCAACTCTTTCTGAATTGTATATATTGGAATTCAGCATATATACTCACAAGCATAGACATATTTTCATGAACGAAAATAATAACTTACATAATTACAATATCAGGGATCCACAAATACATTCAATAAAACATAATTTAAACTTAACCGCCAAAAGTGTAGATAACTTAGTTATTAAAATATATAATCACTTGCCCAATGATTGGAAAATTTTACCATTCAAAGAAAATGTTAAAACATGGCTGCAGACAAAATGTTTTTATTCTTTAGCTGAATTTTTTTATTGTAATCCAGTTTCATAATGTAATTTCATAACGTAAGTGTACTGCTCTTTTTCCTTTGTACTTTCTGTTATACTAATTGTTTTTTGTTTAATCTTTTATAATGACATATTTTATACTTCTGTCTTCACAATAAATTTCTACTTACTTACTTATACTTACCTATATTTTATCCAAGTCTATTACTGTACAAATAATAAAATTGTCAATGTGTGATTTGCTTGGAAGTATTAAATAAAACCATTTAGCAATCAAAATACTTCGACATACCATTGGAAGTTAATAAAGTTGCGATCATCTAAAAAAAAAAAAGCAAGATCCTATTCAAACAGAAACAAAAACGCGTTAAACACACTAACCGTAACATTATCCAGAAGATCCAATAGACACTTCTAGCTCTTAATTCCTGCTAATTATAAACAGTATAATTGAATGGCGAAGCCGATCTTCAGTAGCTTACACGGAGTGGATAATTGCCGGGCAATTAAAGCAAAGCAAACGCTGATATTTAGATCACACTGGGCTATCCTATCATTACTTAGTATTATTAACGTTGGTAAACTCGATTCCTGTAGCTGAAGGGCTTGAATATAAAGCAGGCCATCGGTAGCCGAGAAATTGTAGGTTCTCTCGTCGCTGATAAAAGGTTGTCTTACATTTATTTTTGTCATTATCGCCAGGGACGTATGGTTAAGTAGAATCTACGTCCGCTACCTACTGCAGGCTAGTCGTCTCTACCTTAGTAATTTTCGAAGATTTATCCTCCGATTTAGCATATACTTAGTGCGACATACAACCGACATAATATAGATTTTCATATATAGACCCTTATATTACGAAATACCGTGTATAGGCGAAGTGAATAACGAAAAACGATCGAAAAAAACCTAGGGAATACGGTAATTTATATGGCTACAAGTGCCCGGAGGTACGACCTGTCAGTTTGGTGATTGAAAATCGTTTTTGGGTCCTAATATGTAATTAACCGGTGGCCAGGTATGCCTTAAACTATTTCACGAGGAGTAGATTGCGTTTTTACCGAGATTCTCGGAGACTGCGACCTCAGTCTTATTGTTCCTCGGTTATTAGATCATTAAGAGGGCCTCGTAAAGAACATGAGGACTCGAGGGATGTTACAAATTGATCTGGACGACGCAACAAATAGGTATACACATGCAACAAAACTCGATCGACAAGGAGCAACTGTTTTCCTACTTGTTTCCCCTTCACGAGTTATAAATTAATCTAACTGAAAACCATAGACGCATCATACAAAGGAACTAATTCTTAGAAAAGCGATCATCAATCCTGCAATCGCCCGAGACGATCTCGTTGAAGAGATCCTCAGTAGCAGTCCGCTTATTACCAGAAAACTAAGCAAAGAATAGATAAATAACAAATAACGCATCGGAGACGAGGTGGAAGATTTTTAAGTTATCCGCCCAACAGTCAAACAGATGATTCGCAACCATTAACTCGTGTAATAATTTTTCAAATCGGTCCTTCAAAGGTTCCCTAATACGATGTGGGAATTGTTTTTTATGTATATCCGAAAAGGATGGAGGATCTGTGCAAAATACGCCAGTCAAGTCGGGCCTGCCTGTAATAAGGTTGCAGGTTGTAAAGTTGTCAGGAGTAGTTAAAAGTCATTTTTTACTAGGGACTCGGATCCGCCCCGAAGACACCCCGGTGTTACGTTTAAACTATTTTGTTCTGCGACTATACCGTGACCACAAAACGTTAAATTTTTAAGTAAGGTTTCGCCAAGATGAACTGGGTTGTTTCAGAATTAATTTGACAGGAATATTAGATGGCGGACACATACATAAGTCTATACCTTAAACTTTTAATTTAAATCGAATAGGGTAAATTTCCATAGTTCATATTTATCTACCATTATGTCAGCATTTTTTGTACATATTTTATTGTAATTTTTTAGGTATCAAGATAGAATTATTTAGTAATAGAATTTTTGATAGGTGCAACAGAAAATAAAAAGTTTTAAGTTTTTGCTTATTTAACAAATGTTATATTAATCAACAGAAATATCAAATTTATATGTTTTATCAAAAGTAGGATTCGGCAAGAAAAGTGAATCTCTTGTGGATTAATAATTCACTAGTTATCAACCGTGTGCCAATGGAATGTTGATGTTAAATACACTCTTCTTGCAAATTTTACTTCGAGGTGTGGTTGCTTTTTAATGATTTGAGCAACGTAATAGTTAAATGATTTTTTGGAAGCTAATTTTATTATTATCCATCCATCAACTTCTATGGCATTTTCCATAAATATGTTTTCTTCTTCTCTAATCACTTCCTAATCTTTTTGATTTTATGTTCTTTCTTTCATTCTTTTTTTTATCTCTTGCTTCCCTTAATTTCTTAAAAGCTTCAGATGACGTTATGACTTGTGCTCCTTTACAAACTTGTTTTCTTCCAGTTTTGAGCAAGGATGTTTGCTTTACATGCTCCAGTAGCTGGTACAGCAATCGTTTCTGATAAATCTTGTAACAATACCCTAGAAACAGATGTACAAACTAACACTGCGTTGGAAGTAGATGGACCAAAAAACTTTCTCTTGGAAGTAGATGTATCGGATAATACTGCCTTGGCAAGTAGATGCCCTTTAATTGAGACAAATTAAGTACCTACACTAGTATAAATTAAAAATAATAAGCAATAATAACGGACTCAGATTAGAGCCTAGTGGAATTCCGGTTTGAAGAACGACTTTTCCTGACATAATGTGAAGGTTACGATGGACGCAGTCAACTGTAACGAATTTCTATTAGTCCTAAATACTCTTTTTTGCCAATTTTGGATATACAGGATATTCACTATTAAGTAGCAGTAACTTTTGCAAATGCTTATCACCAGGAATCAGTGGTGCGATTTAATCCTAATATCGTTCGAGATTGAATGTATTGTCCATGTCAAACCACAGATTTGGCAATTAATGAATCTACAAGAAATACTGGAGAAATATCAAGAATAGAAACCTCTTCAGCACCCTCAACCACAAGCACTAGCGGAAATATGCCTACAAAAAAATATGCTCATTAAATCCGATCATACGAGAATGACTGTTGGAATTTCTGAAATCTCATAAAGATTTAATATTTTTTTGTCACTGTAGGTACCTACTGTATAAATACACTTACAGTATAAAATTGCAATTTTTTTATATAGATATACAAAATTTTCTTGCTCATTTAAAGCAGTTTGAAGAAAACGGTGCCATCATATCCACGCTTCCCTTACCAATATACTGACTTTTACCTCCCCCTTTTTAAAGTTAACTAAACCAATTATCGTCACCTCCTCACCCTTCATAATCAAAAAACAAAAGAACCATTTAACGCCCAGGTATATTCAGCTATCTACATCGTACGTTTTACCATAACGCAAACATTTAACGAATCCTATACATTGCTATATAGGTATATAAGCGGTCGGTGTCCCTCTTCAAACATGCGTGCCTCGAATATTTCGGTGAGCAAATACCGGACACGTGATAAAGATTTGGATTTTAACACCTGTACACAAAGTGGTGTTTGATATAGTGTCAACAACGGACGAGCGGAGATGGCCGTTGGTGCGATTTTGAGGTCTTTATGCGGCGGACGCAAACACGAGCATTGTTTCGCGTAGTGGATCGACAAATATTTACATACTTCGGGCCTTATAGCCCTCTTTCGCTCTCGCTCGTTTCTGTGTTAACTAAGAGCGTGCTGTGTCGTCACACCTGAACGCTCATCCGCCTGGTCGTTTGGTAGATACAGTTCCTCTTGTACAATATTATTTCGAATGAGCATTGGTGTTGCCCAGAATATATTAATGTTTTTATAGAAACGAGCCAAAGAAAGAAGAGACGAGATGACCATTGGTGTTGTTCAAAACCAACAAATGGAATAGAATGGAGGTCGCTGTCGTTCGAAAAGCATTCTAATACTTATCCTATGAGCTAAGGTTAAACTATATCTGGAAAACAGTCTTTTAAAAGCCTAGTCACGATGTTGGATTGTCAATGGATGGATTATAAAACATATATAGCCTGTCATCATACATCCTTTGAAAATGTCAACCAAAGAAGTTGACAAACGTCAAGGAATATTATATATTTAAATATTACGATTGTATACAGGGTGTCTACTCGTTGAGTTGAATGACTTCATAGGGTTATTCCTTGTATCAAAATTAACAAAACACTTCCAGTCAGCATAGGTCCAATTCTGAACCGTTTTCGAGATATGGGTGGTCAAAAGCGTTGGAAATCACTAGTTACGGTAACTAATTTAGATGAATCGTGGACGCATTTGGCTCGACTGGTAACTTAGATCCAATGCACTTGACGTAGGCCTTTGACAGTAAGCAGTTTTGTTGTATTTTTAACAGTTTGGGATTTCCTGTCTGTTTGGGAATGCCACTTTTTATGAAGGAAGAGTACGCCGACGTGATATTTTTGTATGGCTATTGTGGAGGAACCGCTTCAGCAGCGGCAAGAGAGTACGCAGAACGCTACCCGAACCGAAGACATCCTTGTCGGACAACCATCACGAACTGTTTCATATCGCTCCGGCAAACAGGATCCTTCCCGAAAAAGATTAATGAGCGAGAGCCTGCGCGAAGAAACCACACTGAAGCTGTTCTTCATGAAGTTTCTGAGAATCGGAGAACCAGCATAAGAAGAATTGCTGGCACCCTGTGGTGCAGAAAAGAGCGTCGATTCACAGGACTTTACATGAAAATGGGCTACATCCATACCACGTACAACAAGTACAAAATCTCTTACCTGCCGACTATGCAAAATGGGAAGAATCTATGATTCGTCTAAATTAGTTCCCGTAACTAATGACTTTCAGCGCTTTTGACCACCCATATCTCGAAAACGGTTGAGAATTGGACCTATGCTGACTAAAAGTGTTTTGTTAATTTTGATACAAGGAATAACCCTATGAAGTTATGCAACCCAACGAGGGGCACCCTGTATATATTTTAAGTTTTCTTTTTAATGAAAATTGATATTTTACAATACAAAGAACGTTGATTCATTTGGATCGCAGGGTGGGATTAGGTCTAAGGGCAAATGCAGTTAGAAGCATTTGAAAGATTCACTTTTGGCCTTTGCGTAGGAATGCTACTCCGTGCTTTCCAATTTATTCATTAGCACAAGCACTGAGAGACACGTTGCTGCACTTTGCTAGACGAAGCGAGCTTTGATTTATCATCCGTTCACATCGAGAAATTAAATTAAAATTGATTTACTGCCAACCCCAACTGGAATTCTCTATGCAATACACCTTTCACGTATTCACGTATAGGTGTTGCGCATCAACCGTTAGCTTCCATCTAGTCGGCGAATTTTTCACCTCCTGCCTTCGCCGACGATTCCTTAAGTCTTAAAGAGGCGATTTTGAAATGCGGTAAAATAAATCACCCGTGTAACAGCTTCACATGGCGCGCACAAAACGGGTAAATGAAACAAAAGGAAATAAATAAAATAAAATAGAAACTCGCGGTGTAACAGGAAAGAAACGATTCAGTCGGGGGCTGTGCAGGGCCGCTTACCGCCCGTCGTTAGGGTAATAAGATCACCGGGCGGCTTCCACGACACCACCGCCAGCCGCTACCAGAGCTCATCAATTACCCATTTACCACTATTAATATGGCTAACATAGAAACAATATTCACCACCTCAGCTCGCAAACTATTTGTTATTTCTACTCTTCTCGGGGTGTGTGGGGATCCCGCGGTTTCTGAAATTTAAAGCAAATATAATTGGAAATTGGCACCCCTGCTGGATTACCATCACCGAAGGCAAGGGATTATTTGAAAGGATCTTCGGGAAGATGACTTAGCAAATATCTAATGTTTACTCTGCTCTAACGATCCACTTGTAATGATGATTGACTTGGTCGGAAAGAACGATTTAATTGAAATGTTTGGAGCTCCTTTTGAGTGGGAAACAATAGGGGGTTATTTAAATAGGGTACTTTGGAAATTATGATCTGCTATCACAAATGGAAAGAAGTTTAACCTTTAAGCGCTCACCTTGCTTACAGGTACAGTAATACTCACGTCACTTCGAATTAAAACATTTGGTTCATAAACAAATAAATCAAAGCAAATTATTTTGATTTACATACACAGGGAGAAAAATGTAAGAAATTTTACTACAATTATCAGCATTTATACTACACATTGTAGTACATATGACAAGTACAATTTGTAGCAATGTTTACCATCAAATTGTAGCACTAAGTTTGTAGTATTAATTCTTACAATTTCTATGAAAAACAAGAATGAACAGTTAGTTTTCCTTCAACAACTTACAGTAGTAGCTAAAAACAGCTACGAAGTGACTTTGGAACCCGTAAAATAAGCAAATATCACATCACATTGAAGGTTCTATTTTAAGCTTTTTACCTATACAAGGTTATTAAGTACAAAATAAAAAAAGGAGTGAAAGATATATTATAAGTAATGGCTATATATAAAAAAAATGCGATTCTAAGAGCAAGTTGTAGTTTTCCCAATTTTAGGGCACAAAATCTAGTTAAAGACGGCCCACATCTGTCTTTACCGTGTAAGTGCTGTTGGTGGCTCTTTGTTTATTTGACTGGAAAGCTGTAGGAATTTCTGGCTTACTTTGTTTTAAAGTGCCCACCATAGTTAAGTTATTGGCAAGCAGAGAACAAGCCAATGGTATACTAGCATGCCAGTTATCTGTGGTGACGTTTCTTCCTGTGCCTTTGATATGCTCGACCAGAGGATGAACAATATCACTACCGCTGTTTCCCGTTGCAAGGCAACGTCCCTCCAATTGTCCACTTACGTATACTTCAAATTTTAATAAGAAAGAGAGAACGTCCTCGAAAGCCAACGAGGTGTTTATCAATTGTGACATATTGATGAGGGGAGTAACTTTCTCGAAACTTAGAAATCAATGTTCTTATTGGTGCCAGGTCGTCCAGTTTTTTTTCTTTCAGTTCTTATCAATGCAATTGAAGTAAAAAATTAAACTTTATACGATTCATTATAATAGAAAAAATTGGGGGCCAGCTGGACCCCAAAGATCTCGTGTATTTCCTTACAATCCTGATCCCTTGCGTATTTTTGTTTCACTAAATCTCTTTTTATGTTTGTATAATTTACGTATAAGTCTAAAATTTCCTTGGTAAAAAATAAAGAAAATGCTTCGAGTAGTTTAAAATTGACAACGTGGCTCTGGAAGTCTTGTGATCAAATTGCTTTCCAGAATCTTCGTGGAAGCTATTGGTTGTTTTGGCGATTTGGTTTTCCTATTCCTGGATTCGAAATACTCAAAACAAGTACTTACGTTTCGGAAATCTGCTTCACCGATATAAGAATCTAGCTGCTATCCCTCTTAAACGATTTACATATTTCTTTTTCTGCCCTGTAAGCTAATTAACTTCAAGATAGTGCAAATGTGTCCGGTCTAGATCTCAAGCATGCACCAACGTTTAGGCAGTATTCATTTTACAATTGCGCAACTTAGTGGACCACACATATTCTAGATCACGCATCATCCTTCAAAGTTTGTGATGCTTTTTTTAGAGCACTGTATAACTTATTTTTCCTTTACGTTTATAGCAACGTCAACCGTTCGGATGGCAAAAATCTTAATACCCTCAAACCCGTTTCCAATACCTTAAACCGAATGACTTCTACTGTGTCATTCGAAAGAGGTTATTGTAATTCCCATCTCTCATCGTTTACTATCCGTTGTACTTGTCAACGTTCGGTTGATATGTTTTGGTTGTTGCGTGGCGGTTGGTATTCCGGGGGCCCTCGGAGACTTACGGCGATGATAAAGTGGGCAGCTAGGTGACATGGGGCCGTTGCCCCCCCGCGAGGGAACCTCCCCGAGAGACCGGACTCCGAAACGCTGCTACTCTTCCACGGCGCGGGGAATTCGTATATTTTCGATCATCGATTTTTCAGATAAGATCTACATTTTCTGAAATAACGCCGGTCATTTATATGTCTATACCCGGTGGACGATTTATATTATCATTTGGAGATGTTTCTCCTGTTGTGCGCGAGCGACCCCTATTGATTTGTTTGCGGTTCAGTTCCTTCGTTCTTGTTGCTTTCGTTTTTACTCCGGTAATGCGTTCCCAGCAAACACAAGGGTTTTACCGGTGTACCTGTTGCGTAGCGTCTAAGGAAATTTTGTTATATAATTTGTTTACATCGTTTGTGCATAAATGCAATGCCATTTTGTTACATAAGCCTGGTATTACAGACCAAAACATCGCGGGTACATTACTACGATAAGGGACTTACATGTTACATTTGGTTACGTCGCTGTGATAAAACAAAGATGTCACATAGTTATTTGAATAAAAATTGCATGTCGCTGCAATACATAACCAGAATGAGAATGAAATAATAACAAGTATTAATTCGAGTAGCAATCGTTGATTTTGACCTAAAGGTTGCAGTAAGAGCGTCCGTTCTTTAAATGTCTCACATTAGAGCACGATTGTATCTTGATAATAAAGACACTATATAAACTGATCATGAATAAGGAATTGTTGGTTACATCAAATACTAAATATGCATTTGATAATGAATTAATTTGTGATATACTGAGGTAGACATTTGATAAAATTACATTGTATCTTCAATAAACTTATTACTTTCATTATATTTTTTATGATTATGTATTATATAATATACTGCTGTGGTCTGGCAACCCGGGTTTTTGTAAATTCAGTTTTTTTTTTGTTCATTCCGATAAGTTTTTGTCAATGTTGCGAGAAATTTCAAATTGTTTTATTTTCAAATAAGATTTAGTTAATGTTTTGGATTCTTTAATTTGTTTATATTAATTTCATTCTGTTGTACATTTTGCTTTCACTGGTATTGTATATATATATATTGTTTTGATTTGCGAGTTCGTCCGTTTGCGGACAGCTCTGTGTGCGTTGCATCGCACATATCGGAGATTTTTATACTTATACGATTGTTTAACCGTGTAAGATCAGTTCCCTGATAGACCCGTAGATGTATATAAAATTGTATTTCATTGCTGACATTTTGTGATTATTGATTTCAAGTTTTGAATTCACGTTTCTGATTTTATTTCGTTCATCACGGAACTCATTTATTAATAATTGATATTGTATTTTTTTTGTACACAATTTAGATGTTAGATCCGTTATTATTTTTACGTGCAGGAAGATATTTTAAGTTTAAAGAGTTAATTTTTTGTTCGTTGTTAATTTTTCTGATTTGTAATTATTTATTAATCACCCCGGTTAGGGTGAATGAAAGCATTGTGCTTGCTTTTATTTTTCATTTATATAAATTACTTGTATTTTCCACGTTTAATTTAGTTGTTTTAATATTGAGACCACGTAGATTGAATTGAAAAAAAAATTATTATCTTCCTGAACTTTTTGTTTTCTGTTGCTTTGTAAAAGGATTTTGAATTGTCCTTTTGTAATTTAAAGTCAAATGCAGTTTTGATTTAGACCAGGACCTTTTTGTCCAAGGTTTTTTTTTCTGCAAAGTTTGTAATATAGTTTTTTTTTTTTTTTTTTAATAATAAAATTATTGAATGTTATGTCATTCGAAATACTGTTCTTTTATTTTTAATTAAACCTTTTAAAATTTTTTTTTGAGTATAAAAGAAAGTCGGGTTTCTTTCACCCACATTTTACTTTTCATGATAGTAACCCTGAGGTTAATTGTTCTTTTGCGCCTTATATAAAATTGTTATCATTTGAGCTAGCTGATTTAATTTTTCATTTTTAATTTCATTTGGCATTTTTGTTGGTACATTCAGTACACAGTACAGTAATAATACTATATTAGTAAAAATATGTGACTGTATGTGTAATATATTTACATTGTAAATGCCGTAGCTAAAAATCGTCCCAGTGGATTTTTGGCTGAAAACTGAGCATATATTTGGCCCCCTAGAAGTAATTCACAGCTTTGAATAAACCACAGTCTTCGAGTGAAAATATTTATTGTTAGAAAATTTCTGTCGCACGATGGAATTGTCCGATCGAAACGTAGATAATAAAAAACAAAACAAAGAAAATATTCAGTTTTTTGGAGGGTACCAGAAAAAAAAATAATAATTCAATCTGTGGGTCACCCTCTCAAATTTTTTTGTTTAATTTTTAATTTTTTTTTGTGCAGTTGCAATTACTATTAATTAATTTGGTGCAAATTTTTGTAATCTTTTTTTTTACTATTTTTATTTTTTTTTTTTTTATTTTTGCATTTAATTCCTTGGCGGTAACTACAAAGGTCAAATACGCAAGCCCAAAAGGTCTTTATTCTTCAAAATTCTCTTGACCTTGTTATGTATAAATAGATATATATTTTCTTGGTTTTTAGTTCTGTATGTACATCGCAAATCGCCAAGAGTATTATGTTTCGGGTAAAGCGGAAACGACGAGTGTGACCGAGCCGTGAACATACGACAAGCGACCGGTCATTTTGGCTGGCGATGATGGTACAAATAACATAAATTTTTAAATTCTAGGTAAATTTTGATGTTTTCGTTGTAAGCTAATGGATCACAAAAAAAGTAATTTCATATTGCATATTCGTAGCATCTCATGCAATATAAATAGACTAAAACCCCAGCGTAATAGGAGAATCTCAGAATTCTTTAATAATATACAACCAAACATATAACTTCCTCAGTAAACTTCTACATTAGAGAGCAATTCGGACGCGAGCTTTACCATAACCTAACTAATAATCAAAAGATGAGAGTTACGGTGCGGGTGTTGAAAACACAATACACAAACAAAAACAAAAGCAAGCCCACACCCGAAATAAAAACGAAACAACCGACTAGACCCTACCGAAACGTATAGACATCCCAGTGCCAGTAGATTATTATAATTTTTTGTACGCATTCTCGGAAATTTTACCATTTTTTCACGATCCATTCCGAGACCATTGTTTTTGATCGAACGTGACGCGTCTATTGAGTCCTTTATATACAGTGGATATAGCCGCGCGATAGAATAGTGTTGTGGGTGGACTGCGGGATTCTCCAAGCTCGGATTGGAGTGGGAGGTGGTTGTCGATGATGTTCCTGTGTGTGTGTGTACGCCTGTAAACGTGTAAATGCAACGCTGCGGTTTTTGGGCCACGTGTGTTTAGAAACCCGTAATTATAGCGAGCCTTTCGGGTATTTCGAAATTCGTTCTCACGCTTCAGTTGAAAAATATCGCTTGCTTGTATAATGGCATACAGATACACCTAAATTCTGTTTGACTGTATACGATTTGGTTTAGCGTACATATGTTTGTAAATGTACCATGCCCTAATGTGGTATATGAAAGGATTAAGACTAGAATAAAAGTAGAGCACTTCAAAGTATGAAGAAATCAAGTAGTTATGACAAAACAGTCGAATATGAGTGTCACAGTTTATGGGAAATCTTCAGATATTGAAATGATATCATCAACGTAGAAATTAAAATTAAACTATATCCTATGTTGACCTCAGCCGTGATTCGATGCAAGCCTTGTAATAAGTTATTATTAACTCAGTCTTAACATTTTGTTTCAACACCCTAATTGCAAATATTGATGCGGACACCGATTTGCAAACATGCTCGATATGGTGCTCCCAAGATAGATTTTTATCTATAACACACCCTAAAAATTTAGCTGTTACGCATTCGGGCACAGATATTTGATTAATATGAACCTGGATTGAGGCGTTATTTCGTTTGTGACAGTCAAAAGCAATAAATTTTGTTTTGGCTACATTAATGGTTAAAGAATTATTCTGCGTCCATTTGAGCACCGAACCTCCACAGTCAATACCCAGTCGTTCACAAATACAACGAAAAACAAAGGGCCCAATATTGAACCTTGCGGGACCCCTACATTGATGACTTGGTTTTCCGAAAAGGTGGTATTATAATTTTGCCCTATCACAACGCTTTGTGAACGATCCTCCAAATATGATTTGTGCAAGTTTCTTTATTAAAATTGAATGATTACCTGAATCAAATGCCTTGGATAAATCGAACATTAAAGAGCCTAAATTTGTTATCTAAGTCATCGAAAATATTTTGTATGAGTTAAGTAGCCAAACTGACATTTTGCAAAGAGTGAACATTTTTGAAAATAATTAAATATACGTATAAAGATTACTTTTTCAAAAATTTTAGAAAAAACGGATATGGGTCGACGATTAGTTATATCTTGACGATTTCCTTTTTTTATAAATGGGACATATTTTCGCAAATTTAAGAGGTGACGGAAATGTACCTTGTATAAAGGATAAGTTGACCAAATAAGCTAATGGATGTACAATGCAGTCAGCGACATATCTAATGATGCCTCCGCGAATTCCATCAACACCCGCAGACATTTTAATCGGGATACCCATAATATAATATTTTGTTTAATAACTTTTTTCCGTATCTGCCATAATAACGAACGGGAAAGCCAATCAATTGTTCAATATGTAAGTTTTAATATATCCTGAACCGTTCAACCAATCTGAATATTTTTGGACGTTTTCGTTCGATTGAGCATTTTATGTTTTGTGTCTTTTTAGAAAAATGGTGGTTCTAAGATTAAAAGCTCATTCCTAAGTATCTGATTTCTTGGCCGAATTGTGCTGTTTTATTATACATAGTTTAAGACGTAATTTTTTTTTTTTAACAAAACTAGTGTTGCTTTTAAGCAATCTTATAATATAATTTTAAACTTTCCCTGATTATTTTCAAAGCTTTCTGCACAAGTTCTGAGAAAATGTCAATACTTTCCCCCCCCCACTAGAACTATTGCAATATTAGTTCCACATCTTTGGGTATAGTAGCCTCCTGTATTATTTAGGATAACAAAGCAGTTCATTTATTACAAAGCCCAACATTAGTGGAGACAAAGCTCCTCCAAGTGGGCAACATCGTGGCACAGATACCTCCATTGTTTCACCAACCAACAATATTTCAATGAGTCTCCTTCCAACATGGCTTTCATTTACTTGCATTGTATTAGATTTCACAGATTCAAAAGAAAGGTATTATGCGATGCTCCTTCTATCTCAATGCTACCAAAGCAACCCCCTGGTTATTACTTCCACTCCTGATATAAGTTGATCTAAGACACTATAATATGATTTTTCTAACGCTAAGCATTCCATCAAGATCAGACACTCAAACAACCGGATCAATGGTTTCAACTTTTTTTCCGAATTCAGATTTTGAACGGGTCCAATCGAAACCTTTTGAAATCTGGAGGAATATAATCATGGTACTCTTCTTTAGCATCTTCTAAATTCTAAGACATTACGACCAGTTTTCAACTGCGGTTTCAACAACGCGAAGACAATCCATATATTCTAATCTACTCTAATCCGTCTGCAGTTTCTAGCACGATAGTTGTTTCGCAAATACTTGTACTGATCAGACTTAGTATCGCGTTATGCAATTTTAATTCGCGGAGATTATTTTGCGTCGTTTTATTTTCATTATATACAATTATATGAAGGTATTAACAGATGAATAATATTTGCTTGGATTCACATTAGCTACCGACTCTGCAAAACGTGATGAAGTAAATTTACATAATGCTTATATGGATTGCACTGATTCGATACTGAAATTCCTTCTCAGCTGATATTTTTAACCATGCCTGTATTAACGTCATCTATGTTGTACGTCTAACGATGCTCTCAGACGCTTTATAGATAGGTATAATCCACTAGAGTAAGATTTATACATATATTTCACGGTTTACACGGAGAAAACAAGGTGTAAACGCTAAGAACACGCCAATCTCAGATAGCGTAATATCATATTTAACTCATATCGAAACGTGCACAACTGGCGTTCGGTTTCTTGTGGCGAAACGTCTTGGAAATAATAATTTAATTTTATGTAACTCCACTTTCCAGAAAATACTACGTTCCATTGCCGTATAAATACGACAACATGGCGCGGTATGGTATAGGCTTTAAGTTTTAAGTGTTATTAACTGATCCGGTATCGTGCGATACCGAGGATTGTACCTAATGGAACGGAGACATTTAACGTGACTTAAGTCGATTATCGTGAGCTCAGCCGGATAGAGAAGTACCGATTAATTTCAAAGAACATCGAGTATTTAACAGTGGTAGATGTAGTGCATAAACAAGTTTTATCTACATAGTTGAACAAGTGAGGAATATGACGATGTGATTGTACACTGGGATATTGCGATCAAACTACACTGATAAAATTAGTGTAAAGTTACAGCTGTTTTCAATAGCTTATATTGTAATATTACGTGACTATTACTCTAAGGCCCTAAATATACCAATTGTCCGCCTGCGTCCGCATTATAGCGATCCTGTAGTGTAAGCGAGATACACAGGGGTATCCGTGCATTAGAACGGTAAAGAAGTATACGGAATATTCGACTGGATTACATTAGCATATTGCTATGATGCACTCGTATTTACCAAGAAATCCACATTTCTACGCTGTCGCCGCACAGGCGCAAGAGCCGTCGCTCGCACACGAGCGTGTCAGATGCATTTTATATTTCGTCGGGAGAACTATTCGCTCGTACTATTTAATAAAACGCGTTGTTGGTAGGTAGATAACGGTTATTTTAAAAATGGAGTACTATACCCCGGGGCAAAAACTCTTCATGATTAAACACTTTTACGGTGGTAATTCCGCGGAAGTAACTCGGAATTTATTTGCAGCTAATTTTCCCGAAAGTCAAATTCCCAATGCAAGCACCATTCGTAGGACCGTTAATCGATTTGAAACTACATTTTCTTTAGTAAATAATAAAAATAAAGTTGTTCCGGATAAGAATGTAAGCGATATAGAAATTCGAGTATGTGCTTTAGTTGAAGTAAATCCCACTATGTCATCTCGACAAATTGCTCGCGAATTAGGTATCTCTAAAACAACGGTTCATAAGATTTTACGTACTAATAAATATCGTTCATACAAATTTACAAGTTCACAATTACTTCTTCCCTATGATTATTATCGCCGAATGGAATTTTGCGAAAGAATGATAAATAAATATCACGATAACCAATTTTTTTAACAACGTATTGTTCACAGATGAAAAAACATTTTACCTACACGGGCATCATAACCGCGCAGTTTGTCATTACTGGTCGCGTAAAAATCTACATTTAAATATACCAACGCGAACGCAGTATCCACAGAAGCTAAATGTATGGGCAGGTATCATTGGAAATCATATAATTGGCCCTTTTTTCATTGACGATAATTTAAACGGAAATAGATACCTACAGTTACTTGAAAATAATATTATTCCGGCAATACGGGAGCGATTTAATATAAATAAAGTTTGGTTTCAGCAAGATGGTTGCCCAGCACACAATACACGCATTGTAACAAACTTTATACACGCGGTTTTTGAAAACAGATGGATCGGTAACTCGGGCCCTATTAAATGGCCAGCGCGGTCCCCTGATCTAGCTCCAATCGATTTCTTTTTATGGCCCTTTTTACATAATACAATATACGGATACGGTGATCAACTGCCATCAAACCTAGAGGAACTGCGCGCGAGAATTATTGAAATCAGTAATACTGTCACAGCAGATATGTTAACAAATGTTCGTCGGAATTTTTATGATCGGTGGGGTTACTGTTCTTATCAAGAGGGAGGTTTATTTGAACACTTAATAAATTAATTTACTTCAAATTTTATTATTCTTTAAGAATAATATTCTCTTTTAGCTAATTGCAGGTTTATTGCAATTTTGAATACAATTCTGTTTTAAGAATTAAATATTTTATTTTCCATTATTTTATTATAGTTGCGTTTTTAGATTTTATACTTGTTGAACAATATTATTTTAGTTTTTATTTTAAAGTTTAGGAGTTCTGATTATTTATTTTTGATTTTTTATGTTGTTTATGAGGCTGTGATGAATTACTTCACTGACATGTTATCAGTGATTATCTGATGTTTCAAACAACTAAAAATATTTACTTATATCGGGAACACACTACCTCTAACAGTGCTGTTTATTTTTCAGGAATAGTATTTTCTACCACATGTAATGTTATTAATCACTTATGCTATAACATAGAACTCTAAAAGACTTTGATTTGCCTATATGCCCCAATACATTTATACGTGTAACTTATAATACGTCCGCTATCGTTTGTAAATGCCATCCGCGTGCCGCTAAGTAGGCGTGGCAATTCAAGGTGGCACGCCCATTTATAGTCGACCAGTAGTTACTAATACATGCATCGTGCTATGAACCGTTGCCACACTGTATATATGTAGCATAATATCTGAATGGGTTTAATGAGATTTCCATCGTTAATTCTCATACATAACTCTTTCCATTGACATCAGTATATTTATTCAGTTTAGAATTATTATTTGGTACTAAAAATATACTCATCACGAATACTATTAAAAGTAGAAAGTTGCTTCAGAAATGATAAAGTATTTTGGTTTCGCTTGAGCACATATGTGATCAAACTACAATGCAGGGCAACTATATCGCGCAATCTCCGAAAATGTTCCCGATCGGACCCCATGTTCGTTGCTATCCCACCGTGTATAATTACCGTTAGAAATGTTGCCCGAAGGATCGCCTTTTAAGTGACGAATTAGTATATCGAGAAAAAGAGTTTTAAAATGGTGTAACAGGACCGCGAAACGCGGATGAGAACAGTTCGAGCACGTCCCGGCACTCCGTAAGCGTTCACGTACCTCTCGAGGCTACGGTGTCCGCTATAAAAAATTTAAAATTCCCAAAAGGTAACCCACCGTAACCACGATAACGTGGTGGCCATTATACGCTATATAATTAAATTGCGAAATTTGGAGAGGCAAGGATCGAAAGAGGTTGGTCGACACTTCGCGATGCTGACTCTGAAACTGCGATGTCGAATGAGTTGGAAAAATTAATTCATATAAAACAATGCAGAAATATTTATCTAGAAGCTAATGGCAATGAAAATATATTCAGGTGAGGATAGTTACGTCCACACAATGAGCCTTTATAATTATTAATAAAAACGGTCACGACAGAAAAAAAAAATATATATAACACATATTTCTTAACGGATGGAAAAAAATTCTAACTTAAGCGATACATTTTCAGACAATTACTTTGCATTGTTAGACTGAAATGTTTTACGTAGTCAAGACTTCTTCCTTATGATATAGGAGGTAGTGGTGTGTTTGAAAAAGTTTGGTAGAAGCTAGTATCCTAGCTGGAAGTAGTCACCTTCAACACTTCTTGCAAATTACGAAGTTTTACATGTAATTTTTGTATAATAATATATCTACTTTACAGCTCTGAAATAATTATACATTTAGGTTGAACGATATTAACGCCATATTTTTAAACGTAGTATTTTGTATAATATATAATACATTAGTTCCTCCCACGACTGTATACTCTTTACTACACTCCATATTACTTATATGTTGTGTATCGAAACCTCCTCGTGTAGTTTTTAGAGCCATCGCCAGACCGATCGCATTCTCGCATGATTTTCCAGAATACGGAGTTAGTCGTATAGAAACTGCACGTCTCGTACTAGTTGGACAAAGACGAACGCTCTAGACGTGGCTGGAAAAGGCGAACGGATAGCAGCGCGTGTCTGGCAAACGCCCAGAGGGTACGTAGGAGGCTGAAACATCGTGGGAACCCACGAGCATCGAGTGTGGAGTTAACCGTTTTACGGAGTTTTAACTGCTCGTTCGAGAAGTTGCGAAGAGTCTCTTGGGGTACCATGTCAAATTCGTGCTGATATTACATGTTACACGTGTGGATAAATACGTGTTGAATACGGAGAAAGGGTTATTAATAAATGTTATAAAAATTAATGATGTTGTGAAGTGGGTTATCTACGATTTGATTGTACAAAAAAAAAAGTGATGGTGAGCATATGACGGAAAAGTAGAAGCTTCACTTGAAATATTGAAATGTGAATTTGACGCCATTTCTATATTAGTCCAAAAATTATTATTATATTATGTTCAAAATTAGAACATTCTGATGTATAAGTACTTTTTGTATGTAAAACTACACTAAAGCATTTTAGTAAATTTACCAGAATTCCTGCTAAAAATTCCAGTAATATTTAGGGGAAAATCACCAAAAATTGACTGATTTTATGTTTTTTTACCGAAATTACCTATACTTTTGGAAATTTCCGACATATCGACCAGTATTTTTCAATTTTAGGTAAAAGTGCTACGTGAAAACGTAATTTTACTAAAATTTATATGCTTTCACAGGGATTCTTATTAAATTATTTCGTGATTTTATCCACAGTTAGGAAATTTACTTAGGCAACTAAATACTCACAATGCGCGCATGTTCAATTTTATGGGTTCAATTTGTAGATAGATAGCACGCACAGAAGTGCAGGGGTCGTTCTTTTTTTTATCTGTAGCCATATTTAGATAAGTGACTAATTTAAAATAAGTCTAGTAGTTAAATAATACATTCTTACTATTGAGGGTGACCTACAGCTGCAGTTTCCTAATTTACAAACGTTGGAACATAGGTTTGTGCACACACAAACACACTATATACCTAATTGTGTTCCAAAAAAACACGTTAATATGCCTCGACAGGGTACATAAAATATATTTGTAGTTTGTGTATTACTGTAATGTTAAAGTAAATGGTTATAGATATTAGAACTAGAAATATATTTTATATACCCTGTCGAGGCATATTAATGTATTTTTTTTAACACAATTAGGTGTATTGTGTGTTTGTATATGCACAAACCTATATGTTTTAACGTTTGTAAATTATGAAAATGCAGCTGCAGGTCACCCTCAGTAGTAAGAATGTATTATTTAATTTAACTACTAGATTTATTTTAAATTAGTCACTTACCTAAATATGCCTATAGATAAAACAAAAAGAACGACCACTGCCACTTCCGTGCGTGCTATGTACTAGCTATCTACAAATTGAACCCATAAAATTGAGCATGTAAGTATGCATTTGGTTTCCTAAGTAAATTTCCTAACTGTAGATAAAATCACGAAGTAATTTAGTAAGAATCCCTGGAAAAGCATAAAAATTTTAGTAATATTAAGTTTTTACGTAGCACTTTTACCGACAAATGAAAAATACTGGTCGATATGTGGAAAATTTCCAAAAGTATAGGTAATTATACTAAAAAAACGGAAAATTACCCAGTTTTTGGTGATTTTCTCCCAAATGTTACTGGAATTTTTAGGAGGAATCCTGGTAAATTTACTAAAATTTTTTTAGTGTGCAGTACTATACAACTCAAGAGTGCTGCACTATCTACGCTGAGGCCTTTCTACAACCGATCCTTGTTAAATGGAATAGAATTGGGCAGAATATAGATGATTTAGGCCGCAGTATTCTGGAAAACCCTGTATATCCTCCGTAGGTTATTGTTTTAGGGTTTTTTAATTTTCGTAAAAAAGCACTAAAGAATGGAACGTCAAGGATTATAACGCGCACACATCTACAAACACGTATCCGCCTCGCCTTATAGCGCACTTGGGGGAAAAATAAAAGCGGACCAAGGCAAATGGTAAAGTCATTGAAAAACTCAGCGGGGGATCGAACCGCGCCTCGGGCTACCTGTAATATATGAGCAACGGGCCGGGCCGGCCAACATTAATAGTGCACAATTAAAATATCCCCGTATCGTGTAGACCTCCTATCCCATACGTCATGGCCCATCAAAATATAAAAATTACAAATATAAAGTATATTATAATAATAATAACCGGCCGACCGATCGTCCTCTGCGTTCCGAGAGAAGCATTCTTTCTTTCATTCCTTTGCATCGGGCTGGCGATTATTTTGATTTAGCGTGGAATCCCCCGCGCTGTCCGTCGGTTGCGCCCGGTTGAAATAATTCAGATTTTATCGGGATATTATCCTGCGAATCGATATTTATAATATGTGGATGCCGTATAAATCGTACAATGTAGAGAATTAGTTTGAGTCTATATAATCATCGGTTACGATTTAGAGATAATTGAGGGCTCATAATTTCGAGAATTTCGCCAAGAAATGCCGTCTGTTTTGAATATTTATCTATGCTAGCACTCTTGCGTAATGCATGATCAGTGTTGCCTCTATTTCATCGAGATTCGATTGCATTTCCGCTCAGAGAGCGACTTTCAGAGTTAGAAAAAAAAAGGTAGTACAAAAGCCCAGTTAGTCACAGCACACAGTAAGTGATAAAACCTTGAACATGCCCCGAGACGAAATGCCAAAAACAATTCACCTTCGTGGAAGAATTTATCACAAAACTTAACAACAAAAGGGATTAAGATAAAGACACCGCCTTAAAACTCAACAGAAATACCATGAAATGGATGGCTCCAAAACGGCAGACAAAATTAGAATATGTGGACCTTGAACCAAATATTTCGAAAGCTTGGGCATTTAAGCGAATATATTCCAACCGAAGCACACGCTATTGAAAATTTGGAATTTTTGGGTCATATATTTTAAATCTGATATCGCTTTTCCTTAAAAATTTTACTGCTGAGCTTTTATTCGCACGAAAAAAATTGAAACAATAAACTTCCATCATCAAAACATAATAACACAATATATATAAATGTAGAAAAAGTTTTTCAAAGCAATTTGAAAATGTATATTTCCGATCTGAAAAATAATTTACATTTCATAAGATACATAAAAAATACACAAGTAATGCTTTGTCTTCTCTACTCAAACGAAAAACTTTCTTTTTGGGCATTAACCTATCATGATCATGTTGAAAATAAATATTCGTTTATTGAAGCTCCTAATATCTTCCTGGAATGGTTATTTCTATAGTGTTTGTAATCCCTATTCTGGAATTCTTACACTTCTTTCGAAAAACCACCAAGAAGCAGATCTACACTCTCTATTAAATCCACACCGTATGGAAGTGAATTTCATGCACTGTAGTAGAATGGGAACACAGAGAAACAACCAATTTAACAGTAACGCCATGGTGTGGATACGAAATTTTGTAGAATCAATAGAAGAGTAACAACAAATTATAAAAATCAACTATTCGATCAACGAATCTTTTAAAATAGGATTTTTCTCCACCTCGACCCCACAATTTGGAGTTTTTGTTTCAAGAACCAAGTTTGCAGGGGATTTGTCAAGTTCCTTGGTCTTGATCATAATGACTCAAAGTCGGTTTTGAAATGAAAAATTACTTTTCGTTTTGGACAGGTGTTTGTGAATACATATTTAGGTACTTTTAAACAAGAATTGTTATTATTATCACTTGTCGAATATCAACCTCTAAAGATAACCAAACAGAAGTGCTTAATCTGTAATAACTTTGCATAAAAACCCTATATAACTTATAATAGCCTCTTAACAAGAAAATTAACAAACGATTCACACCCACATTTCCTATTTGCATCAGTACAAATCCAATAAATTTTTTTCTCCATGTAGGTAAACGCAAAACTCCCACTTATAAATTAATCGTCTTTTTGATTCTCTGCGCGCTTATCTTGCCCCATTAACTTTCCCACGCCTTTGATACGACAGACAGTGCATGTGCCATTCCGCCGCACTAAACACGAAACTTGTGGTAATTGCAGCGTTCCCATTGTTTCTTTTGGAAACGATGTGGGTCTGGATTGATTCGGTATGACGTCGAAATTGGCACAGTTTATGTTTGCGATGCATGCATAGTTGGACACACTGATTGTGCGAATTCCCTTAATTGGATGGCGCGTCGAATTTTGTCGCCAGCGGAGAGTGTAATTGTCCTCGCTTGGATTTTTAAGGTCTCAATTATTGTGATGAGAGCGAAGCGAATTTGCTAATTATTAGTGTGCAAAGATAAGTAAATGAGGAGGGTAATTAAGTACAGGTATCTTTTAATAAAGTGTTAATGTTATTACTAGTTCATTAAACCCCTTATGTTCTAATAAAGGCAAGATGTATACACGCTCCTCCCAGCATTGTCTCACCTGATCTCAGACCACAAGCCGAGACTTAACTAAACATGCCAGACGTTGGGTATTCATTAAAATTGCTTACATGTGATTATTTCACAAACCTCTATTTGTATCTAATTGGATATCCTAAATGCCCTAAGTCCTTCTCCACTATGAAACTCCAGAATGAAACTAGAAAACTGCGCTCGTTCACTAAATACTCGTTTGATTACCGCTTACCACCCCAACTCAGCAGAAAGTAGAAAGCCCGCGTTCCACCTGGAACGCATGAAATGGCAACAAATACTCTCGATATGTGATGTCCTAACATTTCGCAATTTTTTTGTGGTAACCAAGGTAACTCCTGTTTGTTTTTGTCACATTCCACTTTGTTTGCTTCTGTTTTCAGCTTTAGAGACTTATTTTCTATGGTACTAGTTTACGTTTGCATTGTTTAGTCGAATGTGCTTTAATGGAATTTACTTTTAGTTCAATCGGGAATTCATAATAAATTAATATGGTCTATTCTATCCAAAAACGTGTGGAATTAGTGACATTGTATTATGAGAATCGGAGGAACACTTCCACGTATTCTTTTGTTAGTAGCAATTAATTCATAATATGTCCATAATAATAAAAAAAAGGCAAATCGCATGTGGCGCGTACTTCTCGACGCACGCTGTATGTATTTCATTCAAATCAGTTTCACAATCATATTAACGATTTATCAGTTGAGAAATCATGTATAAACTAATTCCTATCACTTATTTTTGACATGCCTCTGTCCTATATGACATTTTATGTCAGTTCGACATATGTCAATTACATACGTCATCTGTCAAACTCTTACACTGCTCTACGCATTTATCTTACGTACAAATTCCACGTATCAATTCGCTAGTGTATAAAGTGAATTAATAATAAAAAAAAGGCAAATCGCATGTGGCGCGTACTTTTCGACAGACGCTGTATGTATTTCATTCAAATCAGTTTCACAATCATATTAACGATTTATCAGTTGAGAAATCATGTATAAACTAATTCCTATCACTTATTTTTGACATGCCTCTGTCCTATATGCCATTTTATGTCAGTTCGACATATGTCAATTACATACGTCATCTGTCAAACTCTTACACTGCTCTACGCATTTATCTTACGTACAAATTCCACGTATCAATTCGCTAGTGTATAAAGTGAATTATCTCCTTAACAATTTCGCAACATAATCCTCCGTTAAATCTCTCGAATAGATGCGAATCTAAAATTTTATCGCTCATACTCATAAGCGATAGGTGCTGAAATATGATCTACTATAAATACGGCGAACGAAACGGTCAGAGGGAATAGAGCCGTAAGGAAAAGAGACAGAGGATTAAGAAGTAAAATAGTTATATTACTGAGGTATGCCGGCCAACATGCCCGGGCACACCACGCAACGGTATTCACATATTGCCGCGTGTAAATACACAGAGATACTTGCATTCGTATAAGAAAAAGCGCGGACACAACTAGCTATTGTTACTAAGGCTACTTTGATCGTAGGTCGAGGGTCAACGTTGGGTCGTATACCTGCCCGGAGGGGTCACGAATCACGGCGATACAGCGCGATGCGCACACACCTACAATGCCTTCGCGGGTACGGTGAACGTCGCTTTGGTGTAGTGTTGATTTTAGTCGTATGGTTTTATACGTATAATCTTCTTCGGACGATAATTGTCGAAATGTATGCGTAATTTGTAATTTCATACACTACAGGGTATTTCAATTGAAAGGAGCCACCTCAAGGAACTCTTTATCTGTTGTAATTTATGTAAAATTCCGAAATCTGCCAATTGTCATATCAATGGGTTTTGTGATCACTCATTCAAAAGATATTTTAATTGGAACCTGTGTTATAAAACACGATTAGAATGAAACTAGAAAACCGGGCCCGTTCACCCGGCCTATTAAATAGTCGTTTGATGACCGCTTACGCCCCAACTCAGCAGAAAGTAGAAAGCACGCGTTCCACCTGAAACGCACCGCTTACCAGTCAGACCGCACCACTCCCGCTGACCCCCGTCTACACCTGTGACTGGTTTGGGATCGTCGGTACACCCCGTATATTCCTTTTTCTCAATTCATGCCTCTCACTTGTAAAAAGACTCGACGCTTCGCGTCTCGCAGTCGCTTGTTTGTGTGATTGGTTTGGGATCGTCGGTACACCCTGTATATTCCTTTTCTTAATTTTTGCCTCTCAGTTTTACAAAGAGTCGACGTTTCGCGTCTCGCAGTCGTTTTGTTTGTATTGGTTTGGGATTGTCGGTACACCCTGCGTATTCATTTGTCTTAATTAAAGATTACACATACTGTACCTATATATTTTAATAATTAAACGTAAAAATTGCCATCCTGTATCTAGCGACACAGTGAAAGAGACATATGCATAGGTACGTAGTATACAAAGTTTGACAAAATTGTATGAGTATATAAATTTTCTATAGTGGTAAACTTTATCTGACCACTACTGTATATATAACATTTTATCCCGAATGCAACTGACAAACACTTAATTTGGAACATCTCTGTTATTTCTTAATATTTGAATTAATTATTTTTCTTTTTTTTTCCAAACTCATTTTAAAAAACTCGAATCATACGCAGAAAGAGAAGTCGACGCTACGCGTCTCGTTAAATAAGATATGGAATTTCTTAATTTTTGAATTGTTCATTGTTTTTTGGTTTATAGTGTGAGATTGCGAATTCCAATAGAAAAAAAACACTTCACAAAACAAAAGAATTCCGACGCCCGGTCACACGTCGAGCTTTCACATCGCGCACGACAGCCCGCGCTTCGTATCCGTACCGTCAGAGGTCGTCCCGAGGTTCAAATTCGAATTTATGACAGATATTAGAACCTGTCGCCAGTGTCATAGCGTACATGAACGCAATGACTTATGGGAGCGGCCGGTTCACGTGCTGGGAATGCCCCCTTCTGGGTATTCGGTGGACCGCCCGTCGCTCTCTGTCACCGGATAAACTCTGTCAACGTACGCGCTCATAGTAGACACACGCGGAGCGTAACGGGGAATGCACGATCGAATTTTGGGAGTGATTTTTTTTTTGATTATGGTATACGAGGGCCCTTTTAGAATCGGGCAATTTAGTAGGTTTTCATCTTCTTAAAGATGATTGATCGTTATCAACTCTTCCATGAGAGCCGGAACGTTTGAGTGTTTCTCGTTGTGGAAATACAACCAAGAAAGATAACATAATAACAATACTTTCATGTGCCAAGAAGACTCAGAACTAGACGTAGGAATTGTGTGTATTTACAACCCATTAGAATCGCTCCTAAAAGTTTAGACAGTTTTACCGATGCTTTCATTCAATATACAGCACTTATAACCTTAGAACTAACCAACAACCACGGAGTCAGGAAAACTTGATTGCTGCGATGCATGTTGTCCAAGAAGGAGAATCGTCATGCAAACGGGCCGGTATCACATATAATACTCCAGAGCCAGACAATACATTTCTAAACATACTTATTCATGGAGACCAATATATGTATAAGCACTTTTAACGAAAGATAATATTCAAAATATTCAAGATATGAGCAATAGAACTCTCGACTCAACAGGTATTGAGTTGAGAATTTTAGCTTAAAAATATAATAATCATAACAGTCCGAAACGGTTGGCAGAGAATGGCTTATCAGCTGCAGGAAACGAAATACAATAAGCTGAAGAACGCCAAGGTCCAATTCACCAGAACGACTTATTGGTTTCAATAAAAAAAACTTATACTTCTCAAACGACCCTCATAACTAAACAGAAACAGTCGGGGACCCACGGAATCGAAACTCGCGTCTCCGACCGAGTATGCCGCTCGATTTTATTAGTGAGAAATTATGCGGCTCGCCGGAGTTTTATAAATACGAATATTATATATTCGGTAGAGAGACGCCTTTATGGCCGGTAATTTTTCGTCGTGCAGGGACTTAATACCGGGCCTTACTGTCAAAATATAGTAGTCGAAACGGACAGGGGAACGAATAAATATACGATTGGTAACGTCATTTATCTATAATCACTTACGCGGTAAGCGATCGTGTTCGCTATAAATTCTCGAAGATGTCGTCGAATTAAAACGAACGCCGCCCTCCCCCTGGGAGTTAGGTATTAACATACGAGGACAGATACACGTGTGTGCACGATAATATATTTATTTCCGTGGAAATTAATGTAACTTATACGGGGATAATGTACGTTAATATCTTATGATGACAGCCGCGTCAATGAAATATGATATATTGATGGCTACGTTAAGAGTAATGAGTACCTAATGCGATACGTACCAATGTTAAAACTTACGATTTATCATACGAATAAAAAACATCTTTCTGGACGATTCTGGGGGAACAGAAACTGTTTTAGCTGGCACAAGAAAGTTGGAGTAACATTGAATCTAGAGTATTACCTTAATGGTGGTCGGTATTGCGTGTTTCTGATATCAATAGCTGTTACATATGTTTACTGAAATACTTCTGAATATTATTGAGTTGACATATTAAGAAAATTGAATAAAAAGGATTACTAAAGCAATGAAAAACAAATTTACTTCGAAGAGGCAATTATTTGAGGCCCTGGTGGTAGGTAGAATTGTCAGAGGTGCATGCCACTTCCGTATCTGCGATTTTCGCGCGCATATCTCTCATTTATATTCTCTTCTACTAGAAAGTCCGGATCGTTCTTCCAGCCAGTTAATCTGTCGTTGGATGGCGGTTACGCCCCAACACCGCAGACCGACTAAACCGCACCAGTCTCCACTAACCCCCGTCTACACCTGTGACTGGTTTGGGAGCGTCGATACACGCTGTAGATTCATTTTTCTTAATTTTTGTGTTTTTTTTCAAACACGCCTCTCTTTAAAGCAGGCTCGACGCTGCGCGTCTCGCTGTCGTTACACTCGACGTTACGCGTCTTGTTAAAAAAATTTACAATTTCTTATTTTTTAAATTTTTCTTAATTTTTTTTGAATTTTTCTTTTTTTGTCAAACGCGCCTTTCTTTAAAAAAGACTCGGCGCTGCGCGTCTCACTGCCGGTAAACCAGGCATTACGCATCACGTTAAAAAATTTGCAATTGCTTAATTTTTAAATGTTTTTTAATTTTTATTTTTTTTTCAAAGTCTGGGCGCTGCGCGTCTCGCTATCGTTACATCCGGCATTACGGTTCACGTTAAAAAGATTTGCAATTTCTTAATTTTTAAATGTTTCTTAATTTTTCATTTTTTTCAAACGCGCTTCTCTTTAAAAAAGACTCAACGCTGTGCGACTCGCTGTCGTTACACGTTACGTTAAAATTTTTGTTTTTCTTTCCAAACGCGCCTCTCTTTAAAGCAGACTTTTTCTTATTTTTTAAAATTTTCTTAATTTTCTTTATTTTTTTTTTTTTTTCAAAGTCTGGGCGCTGCGCGTCTCGGTGTCGTTACATCCGGCATTACGGATCACGTTAAAAAGATGTGCAATTTCTTATTTTTTAAATTTTTCTTGATTTTTTTTTAATTTTTTTTTTTTTCATACGCGCCTCTCTTTAAAAAAGACTCGACGCTGCACGTCTTACTGTCGGTAAACCAGGCATTACGTATCACGTTAAAAAATTTGCAATTTCTTAATTTTTAAATGTTCTTAATTTTTCTTTTTTTTCAAAGTCTGCGCGCTGCGCGTTTCGCTGTCGTTACATCCGGCATTACGGATCACGTTAAAAAGATTTGCAATTTCTTAATTTTTCATTTTTCTCAAACGCGCTTCTCTTTAAAAAAGACTCAGCGCTGTGCGTCTCGCTGTCGTTACACGTTACGTTAATTTTTTTTTTTTTTAATTTTTGTGTTGGTTTTAATTTTGCTTTTTTGGTTTTCAACCGCGTCTCACTTTAAAAAACAATAAGTAGTTAAAACTTTGTATAAATATAATTTAAATTTATTTACTCACTATTTAAATTCACAAATAATATCAATCAAAGACACCTCGTTAACATCAGAAACTGGGATCGCAGACCAATCTCTACTGAGCAAAGCAACGTTGTGTTCAGCTCATCTACAAAAATCATACATGAACAGACTATAGCACTAACAGCCCTGACATGTTAAAATTCGTATGCTTTCAGCACCATCACTGAACTGTTGCTACACGGAGAATTTCCTTATAGAATGCAAAAAAAAAATGCACTTATCCCATATCACCTTAACCTCAATTTTAATGACTTACAGGCAAAAATTGATTAATTGAAAGATTCGCAGCCGAAAATTAAACCACTAGTTTAACATAAATTCGAAACGGCGACAAGATAATTTAACAACGTTCCATCAACCGAAATGTGCGAGCAATGCGACGTACCCTGCAGAACACCCGCTGCGTACCGCCTAATTGGCACGCTCGCCTCTAACAAAAAACCAAGACGGATCCCCCGACATCTCTAAAAGAATATATTCTCCACGAATCACCCCTAATCAAACCTAGCAGCGATCGGAGCGAAAGAAAAATGAAACTGGACCTAAGTATCGGCCCCGCCGTACACTTCAAACTACTCGTCTAGCGTTAAGAATTCCTTTATTTTATTAATCACCCGTGGTGGACAGCCCTTGATTGGTTCCGATCGGTAAAGTACAGAACTGCGGAGATCCAACCGCGCCCAAAACTAATAGTAATTGTTTTCGATTCAAAAATGAAAGCAGGGGCGCATTATGGGTTGCCGCTACTCATACTGGGTGCTCATTTGCGGTCATTAATTTTAATAATGACTGTTTTTACGAAATTTTCTCGTAAAACTGCTTGTATACGTTTTAATTCGAGGAAACAGGTTTCTGGATAGTGTTGATAAATTAATATATAGGCAATTTTGTAACGGTAATGTGATTACCTTGAATGCATTGGAGTTACGCCACTCTTACACGGTTTGACATTTTAGATACTTCTACGATTTCTTTACGACGAGTAATCCCATCATGAAAAAAAAACCTTATGTATTTACAATAAATATTCATGATTAAGCGGTAGTAGATAAGGCGATACCAAACGTAAGCCTATGAAATATTCATAGCCGTTTCGATGTATCGTCCATATATGCACCGTGGTTGTCTTCCAGGGGATATAATTTGTCAGAGTGACAACGCTTCTGTTCGTATCTTCGCTGTATATATATAACACTGTCAACGAGGGATATTTACGATGTTATTTTACATATTCCCATAGTAAATAAATATTTCACTTGGGCAAGCGGTGCAGTGAAGTTACCACAAGCAAATTTATTCAGTATTCTTATTGAAAGGAACAAATCTTTAAAGGTTTTGTGTTGCATGCTCAAAAAAACTTTTAGAATACAAAATTGCTTAATAAAGCATCACGGGATATTGAGGGTGCGGTGCTAGTTTTATAACGGTTAGAAACTTTTGGTCGTGGTCAGTGATTTTATTAAAAAAATTATATTAGTAAAACAATTTTACGGTGGCAATTCGGCGGAAGTTACACGCAATTTATTTGCAATAAATTATTTTGAAAGATCAATTCCTAGCGGGCGTACTATTCGTAATACGATCCGACGTTTTGAAACAACGTTTACATGAATAAATGGCAAACATAAAAATATCTCAGCGAAAGATTTCGGTGATATCGAAATTCAAGTTTGTCCATTAGCCGAATTAAATCCTACCATGACGTCTAGACAAATTTCTAGCGAATGTAATATTAGTGCAACAACTGTTCGTTAGCACACAAACCTCAAGAACTTTTACCCGATGAGAGAAGCATTTAATACCGCATCCCGAATATTCAACTCAATGTTATCGAGCTGCACACACAACCTGAGAGATCACTGTGACGTTACGCTACTAACTGAAATATTTCGGAAAATATCCGAAGCATGTAGTCCTCGAACTAAAGTCGCGGACGTCTCTGTTAAGACCGGATAGGGATCCGCATAAATATCCCCGCACGAAGGTGAAACCAGACGACAACACACACCTACATATAGCAGAAAGTAACGACATGAGAAATTAGAGGCATTTTTACGATGTGAAAACAAACGCTTTATAAAAACAAGCCGGGAGATCCCTACCTAGAATAAAAGTTGGAGTATGTTTTTTTGCATATATAACAAAAGTATTTTGTTTGCGTAATTTCAGATTCCGATCTAGAAGTCGGTGATGATGACGACACACTTATTTTATATATGTTTTGGGATAGATCCAATGAGAGAATAAAATTGATATTAAAAATGTATATAAAATAAAGAAGATCTGTTCTTTGATACTACTGCTGGACAGTGTTTAATGCGGATTTTACACATAAACCGGGTGCTCCATTAGTGCATTTAGCACAAAAACTACTAAAGATACGAAAATGAAATTTTCTGTACATATACAGGATTTTCCACGGTAGCCGTTCGTTAGAAGTTTCCGAGGTTAGAAAAAACCTGGAACTCTGAATTTTTGGAATCCGGGGCTATTCAAGATTCTCTTTCATTTTAAAATATTTTCAGGGTTTTACCACTTCCGGTTTTCCCGGTAGTCGCCATAAACTTTCTTATTTTAAATGGAACAGCCTGTATATTATTTCATTTTTAAATTCCTAAGAAAATTTTATGATGAGTTCTAATAGGTTTCCCTTTACCTATTTTCAACTGCCACTTAGATATTTTGATTTTTTTGAAAATTTTGAAAGATGTAGCATTATTTGCAACACAGTATCTTTTGCCTATGAATTTCCAGTGCAAAACTAAGAAATTAACTACAATTACATTTTCTGTTGTTTGAAAAGAAAAGTCTTAGAACATGGATGAAATAAGGATCTTTAAGTTATTATTTTGAAAAATAATATTGTTTGATCATTAATTAAATGCTTTCCTGCTATAACTTTGACAACGTTGACTGTCTTGAGCTGCATTCACAGTTGTCATATGGTGTTCCCCGTATGTCGGCAAGAGGCAGTACACCTTTATTTTCTCTTACAACGCCTAGAACGAACATTGCATTCACGTCTCCAATATCTAGAATGTGTCGTAATTTTAACAATATTGCAGATCCATCGGACATTAATTCTATGTCTATGAGTGAAATATTACGTATTGCTATGTCAAGATTATAATTTTTTTCTTTTTGTGTTATGGGTAGTGCATTTTGTTTCAATACTGCATTGTAACTAGTTTTAGATTTTCCATATGTAAGTATATAGCTAGTAATCGTGTTTGTCAACTTTGTATTTGTCCTATTAATGGATTGTATCTGTTGGACAGAATAAATAAATAAATAAATAACTGTAATGTATGAGACATTTCCAATTGTGATAAACCAGACACGTTGTTAGCTCAATTGGTAGAATTTTTATTTTTACTGTTTTTGACAATTGCACATCTTTTGTTTTATCATGACAGACTTAATTTCGGAAAAAGACATTTTCCGACAAATTGAGATAACACCTTTTTGAACCAGAAGTGACCAGAAGTATTTTAGAAAGATGGCGACCGTAATTAAGCACAATTTTGCCCTTAGACTTTCTTCGATATCTTGTATGATAGAGATGCTGTGGTCCGAGCCGTCTTAGCTGCTACACCCTGTATATGCATATAGATACTTACCGTCAGTAATTCCATACTGGCATGTCCGTGAGAAAACAGCCAAGCAAAACGACCATTTATCGAAATTAAAACGTCTCTTGCGAGCAATATTACCAGAGCACCTCGAAAAACAGACAAATGACTACTGTACTGCTTTGCGCCCGCTTTAACGATTGCACCCAGCCACTCATTATAATGTAATCAAGACGGCGACGACGACCAGACCACGTTACTTCGCATAACTCGCCTTTACGGCAGGAATCATGAGAACCTCCGTTTCGATTCTCGATCGTTTCTTTTCGTGCGCATACGTTATAAAAATACGAGAAGGGTGTGTCGAATAAACTCCGAAGGCATATAATTTGACGTTTATATCAATGTTACCGCTGTAGAATTTGAATTAAGTGAATGGAAGAAACGGCCCGTGAATTATATATTGTTAAAATTGTATTAGGGAAAGCCCCGTGCTTGTCTGTTTTGATTGTGCTCGAGTATAATTGTCATTGTACAAGCGATATCAATATCTTGGCCTTTATAGGTGACATCAATTCCACACACAAATTCTTCCATATCTACATACTCGTATGAAATCAAATACTTGACAACAATCACATATCCGTCCGTACATCTTTCTACTTTACATTCCTGGAAAAATGTGCGTTCCTCAAGACGCAGGCATCTGATCATCAACGTCAACAATAAAGAAGACATACAATTATTAACGCTTAGGGTCGAAAGATACCCGTGTTAAAAAGGAAATGTCTACCTATGCATTCAAAGTATAAGGTGACCGCTCCATCCAATTGGAATTGACGTTAGTGCATTAGATATTTATTAAAGTGTATAATCGAACAAATCAGAAGACAAAGAAGCTTGAATGAGGATATAAGAAACTTTCCGAAAGGCGTATACAATTTCAGAATGATGGTAAATAATTTTATTTAATTGTTATGTCCCATAGAAGAGCATATATATCTAACAAAGTAGTAAAGATCGGAATTCTGTTTTTTTTATAGAGAGAAATGGTATTACCTTGCATTGAGTTACAGATAATCGCCTTTGTGTTATTTTTTCTACTATTGGTCTATATAAAGATATCAAATCGCATCAGGTGAATTAGATAAGGTAACTTTTAATATCTAAGCACCTCCTTATACGAGATCAAGAACCTCCCCCTTTTGCAATGTGGAGTAGATTACATTACAGCACAAATATTTGCTGTTGTAATAAATGTATTCAGATAACTACAAATATGGTTTTCTAATGCCTAAAAAGGCTATTCTGTCAATAATAATTTTCTCTTTGTATCCTCCTCAAGAGGATTGGAAATCTCTTTGGCCATGTTACTTTTGTACATCTTCTGGAGTTTCCTTTTATTACAGAAGGATTATTAGTTTTCTTTACGGATCTGTCTTCGGACGTTGTTAAAACGGTTAGTTTGAATAATTTTTGGAATTGTAGGTACCCGTTGTATTTCTTGTAAAATTTTTGTTGGGGTTTCTTTGATTGGACTCAAGGATGCATTGCCTATGTTGCTAGAGCCCGGTTGAGGTTCAAGCGCGCGATTCTGCAAGTTCTGTTGGAGCGAAAAAATTATCCGGGATAAATATGCCACAGGCTTTAAATCCAGATATAGCATTCCTAGCAGTAGCACTATTTCCTCAAAGCTTTACCAACAAGTCGTCCAACCTAATATCTGGTAAGAGATCTATCTTTGTTATGTAACACCCAAGAATTGGCTTCTTCAGCATAAGACGTCTTAAATGGTTTGAAGAAACTTCTGTCAAGTGGTTGTAAAGCCTGTGTTGTATGACTCCCATTTTCTTCTGCTAAATCTAGCAATTGAATGTTAGTATGGGATGAATGACCGTCCACAATTAAAAGATTTTGGCTTCCTTAGTAAAAAAATGCTCACCAAACAATTTAAAAAATAACTCACTTGTTATGTAAGCTGATTTTTTATTCATGTAAACTTTAGACCCATTTGGGAGAACATCCTCAAATTCGGCCTTTTTGTTAACCCCTTTAAAAATTAGCACTGGGGGCAGGAATGTACCCTCGGCACTACAGCAGGCTACTAATGAAACGGTTTCATCTTTTTCACGAGGTGTAATTACTTCAACGTTCTTTGCTCCTAACGCTGCCAAAATTTTACTGGGCTTATTAATTTGTTGAATTCCACTTTCGCCAACGTTACAAATATTCCTAGGCTTGTCACTTAAATTAGGAATAATCATCGGCTCTTTCAATAAGTCACAAAATTGTTGGACATCCCTTCGATTCGTCCCTGAAGGTCTTGCCAATGATGAACCATCAGCTTGCATAATTGAAATTTCAGGGTATCTCTGTAAAAACAATTTTAGCCAGTGATTTCCAGCTTTGCGTGACTCTTACTCACAAAATTTGTGTTTGATGTTAGCCTTCGCAGCAAACTCAAAGTCCAGTTTACACAAATCTTCTCTAGATAGCGCAAAACCAGATGCAGCAAGACGTTTTATATGATTCACCAACCGTTTCTCATTATTATATTATATTTATATATTAAATAAATATATTATATTTCTAATTACTTGAAGGACCTAGAAGCCCTCTTGATTAACCGATAACACACATAACCTCTTCGATAATAAAATACAAGTTTATCACTATTTGACGTTTGTCAAATGAACAGTATTACCACAACGACCTTTTCAAAACTATTCAATTTTACATATGTATAGATATATAATATATCCATCATTTAGCACCATTGCAATCGCTTTGGTATGTCTTCGCTTGAATATCTTGAAACAGGGCGGGCCTATCCTGCAGTTCAATAAATTGAATGAGGGTGGCGTTTATGAAGTTCAATGAGCGAAATTCTTAGTAAGTTGTATTAGTATTTGCGTATAGCTTTGGGATAGTTTATTCTTTGCATTTAACACTAGAATCGTGTTTATTCCGCAGCAATTTGTTACAAATTAATTTACTTGGAACCCTTGATGAATTAAGAAAGGAGATTAATCCCACCCATCAAGCAAAGCGACCACCAAAATAAAAAAAAATTGGAAAAAAACAAGACGCGCATAGATCGCTTCCACTACAATTATATATTTAGTGGAGTTATGGGAAAATTCCGCGAGACGTGTCCGGGGTGTTCTCCACCCACATAAACAGTGAAATTATCGGTTAGGACGTCACAGAGGGCGCCTCTAGCGCTCGCCAGGGGGCGCCGCCTATGCGGCATGCTCTGGGGAACGCCTTCGGAGACGGCTAAGTATAGGCCCGATGCCGACAGCGAGATGGTGGAAAGTCACGAGCTCTCGAAGAGATCGTAGCGGAGGGCCAGTCTGGGCCGTAGCGGCTCTTTATCTAACGTCCGAAGAGGAGGTAGAAGGCTTTGTCCGGCGAGTAAATGTAGGCGATAGCGTATGTCTGATACTGGGCGTTATATTTAATATATGAACATTGTACGGGTTATAAATATGAAACGCGTGTTGCTTTCGATAGAATAACGCGGCTATTCTAACGAGTCGAGACTCGCACGGTGAAATGATCCTATAATTTAATCTATTTGGAACGTAGTTTCCTAAGCAACACACTCGATGTTGGCAAACATCTTTACGAAAGTACTTAGCGAATTTCGGCCTTCACCATGCGCATTGGGGTTAGTGCAACATTACCTCCGAACAATCTTGAAAGGGTGTTCATATTAATTTCACCAAGAAAAACCTGATACATACGTTATATTATGTCACATAAGTTTTGGGAAAATTTTCGTCGGCGTAAAAATAACTGTAAATAACTTGCAATCTAGTAACCATGATAAACATATGTTCATTAATACTCAAATGTTATGACATTTCATAGATGTCAAATAATTTGTCCAATTATGTCATGATATGTACAAATTTGAAATACGGAAAAGCATTTACAGCCTGGTTGGACATGTACCCAAGCAAGAAATTGTAAACATATTTTGGAATCAAAATATTTCAAAGACAACCATTTATAGAACAATTGCAGAATGTGAACAAGGTATACCATGCCTCAATTTACCAAAAAGCGGACGTCCCGGAATGTTGACCGAAAATCGCGCCAACCTAATCTGTGAAAGTGCAAAAGACCGCGTTGGAACGTCATGCCGAAAGTTATCCAGAAGATTTAATGTTTCTCATGAAACTGGGAAAAAGGGAAAAAGGCCTAAAGTTTCGTAAAAGACGTAAATGTCCACGTTATACAGAGGACCAGTTACGAAGAATTCCAATGTGTTGTCGTAGATTACGCCGAACTCATTTTGCAAACAATAAAGTGATCATCATGGACGATGAAAAATATTTTACGTTCTCTCACTCAGAAATGAAAAGCAATGATGGTTTTTATACCGATAATATAGAAAATTGTGCAGATAATGTTAAATACAAAACCAAAAAAAAATTTGAAGATAAAATTCTAGTTTGGTGTGCCATATCGGAGAGAGGAGTTTCACGACCTTATGTTTGGCATGTGAGGGGTGAGGCAGTTAATGCCAACATTTATACCGAAAGATGCCTACCGAAGTTGCTGCAGTTTATTACTACGACTGATCCACGTGAAGAAATAATGTTTTGGCCGGACTTAGCAAGTTGGCATTATACAAGAACGACTAGAACATGGTTAGAAGCTCACAACACACCCTTTGTGCCAAGAGCAGACAATCCGCCAAATGTGCCACAAGCTCGACCCATCGAAGATTTTAGGGGAATATTGACCAGAAAAGTATATGATAATGGGTGGGAAGCTCAAAATGAAGCTCAACTAAGGCGAAGAATATATCAAAAGATAAGAGAAATTGATATAAACATCGTCCAAAACATGATAGGACAAGTTAGACAAAAACTGCGTGTCATTGAGGACCATGGCCCTTTGTCATTATTTTAATTGTAGTTTTAATTAATTTAAATATAAGATAAAATGTTGGTAAAGTGGTCATTTGAATAAATTACGTTACACTTACTTTAAAGAATTTAATTATTTTTCCCAAAACTTATGTGACATACGTTAGTATCAATTTGTTTTTTTTTTTTTAATGGACTCAAGATTGGAGTTATCCTCCAACTCGGGCGGACTTTGAATCTACTGTTGCATCAGTGATATTGGTTGCGACAAACTACTTTATCGTTTGCTTATACAGATAGACTCCATCTGGCAATTTAGACATCTTCAATGAAAAGCTTTTTAATCTCTTGGAACAGGTTGTGGATTTGTGCGAGGCAGTTATTGTGTGTGGGGATTCAAATGTTAATTTTTTAGAAGATTATATATATATTCAAGAAATATTTTACGAGTTTTTGAACGTTTTCTCATACTGTTGAACCTACTAGAATCACCTCTGCAGAGAGCTGCATCGCTCTCGCTAATTGATAACATTTTGCTACCCCGCTACTTGCTATTTGCGGGACTCATTTCTTTCGGACCACAAATATCAAATTTTTAAAATTAAAGGACCACAAAAGGCTATTCCATCTATAGGTTACAAACGCAATTTCACCAAGGAGTCGATTGACCACTTTTAATCTATGTTAGCGGTCGAGGAATTGTCCGATGTTTTTCTTTCTGGTGACTCAAATAACTTTGATAAATGCTATGATTTATTTTAATCTTATTTTAATTTGTATTTTCAGGTTGTAAAATATAAAGTGAGCAGGCAGCAAAGTGTTGAGTGGTACACTCCAGAATTGGAACAAATAGCTGCGCAGATACGCGATTTGTACAGCATTTATAAAGCAAACTAAAAAGCTCGCGTTCCACCTTGGAACACACCCTATTGAAACAGTTGGTACGCATTGCCCGCGATCCACCTTGGCTTGCGCTCTCCATAGAGGGTTGAATAGAAAGCCCGCGTTCCACCTTAGAACGCACCCTATTGAAAAAGTTGGTACGCCTAGTTCGCGCTCACTATAAAAGATAAATACCCCTCAGGTAGCAGCCCGCCCTTTAATCGCGTAGATGAAGTTGTAATCTATCAATTTATTATCTGTAAATTTTCTTTCACTTTTTAATGTTTTCAAGTTTTTGATTTTCAATTTTTTAAGCGTGTCTTTCTTCGGAAAACTCCTCGCTGGAAATATATTTAATTTTTTCATTTTTTTTTAATTTCAATTTTCTTTTTCAAATGCCTCTCACTTTTAAAAAGACGGCGAGACGCGGAGCGTCGACCGCGTCTCGCCTTAGAGAGCTCGACGCAACGCGTTTCGTTGAAAAAAATATGTAATTTATTAATTTTTGAATTGTTTCTTTAAACGCAGTTTAACTTTGGAAAACTCCTCGTTGGAAATATATGTAATTTTTTCATTTTCCGTAATTTTTTCTTTCTTTTCTTTTTAAATTTTAATTTTTTTTTTCCAAACGCCTCACATTAAAAAAAATAGAATTGTATTTTCTTAATTTTTTAATGTTTCTTAATTTTATTTTTTTTTCAAACCCCTCTCACTTTAAAAAGTGCTCCATGGTGCGCGTCTCGCTGTCGTTACACTCGGCGCTACGCGTCGCCCTAAGAAAATTGGTAATTTCTTATTTTTTTAATTTTTTTCAATTTTTCATTTTTCGTTTCTTTTTTTCAACCCCGTCTGCCGACATTTAAACTATCAAATAATGGTAAACTACTGGTAAATAGCCGTTTCTTTATGGCTCGTACGGATGCGTTCAAAATTGAGATTTCCATGGAAACTTCCCACAAGCAATGGCGTTGATGAAGTGCTAGGTTTTATTTTTAAATATGTTGCATCACTTGTAGCAGAGCCTTCGCCTTGTGTTGTTAATCAATGCCTTCGTAGTGGTGTCTTCCCAGACAAATTAAAAGTTTCAAAAGTGATACCGATACACAAAAGAGATAGTAAATACGACAACTGCAACTACAGACCCATCGCTATTCTCCTACAGCTATCACAAAGATCTTTGAAAAGGTAATAAACACTCGCTCAATAAATTTTCTTGTACAGATGAATCTAATTTCTAAAAATCAATTCGGATTTGTGCTGATGTGATCTGATAGGCATAATGTTGGTCAAGCATCCCTCCTTTATATTTTCTATCCTATATCATATATATCATTATCCTACATATTTCCCTATACTAAATAAGTATAGATGAATAGAAATTTGACAAATGTTATAGAGGAAACATAGCAGAATAAAATAATCTGAAGAAGCAGGAAGGTTCCTCTGTTTCTCAACAGTGAAAGATTAATTTATTCTGATATCTTCAATGATGTTTGGATCAAAATTTACTGAAACGATACTGTTCTAATAGTAGATACCAATTGTGCTATTTTCTGGTGGTTCTGGAAACACCATTATTACATCTTTCATCTCAAAAGTCTCATTCCATCATGATCCCAGCAACGTCCCAATGATTATTATTACACAACGACCTAACCAAAACTTTTATATACACCCGTAATCTAATAACTACAAAGAATCCCCCCTTTAAGTTGTCTTCTTCTCAATTTACCGACCGCAATATGCTCAGTTTTACTTCCACCCCGTATAATTTCGCAAATTAAAATCACGTCCCACGACTAGACATGTGAGACTGTAGAAACCGGGACGCTTATAAAAAGCCAAAGGGCGTGGGTACCCTTTTTATTCCTAGATCTATATTTAGGGCGGGTCGAGTTAGCCACTGACTACCCAATAATTTACTAAAATGTATAAAACTGTGTCGCATCCCACTAGAGAGCCCGGACGGTACCGTGCTAATTGCCGAGTTCGGGGTACGCGGGAGCGATGCCTGGCGCCGTGGGTGTTGACCCCGGCCTACTCCGAAAGGGACCTTAATAACAATTTCGAGAAAACGCGGATAAAATGCGGTATCCCCTTGGTAATAATAGGGGACGAGGTCGCATCTTGAACTGGAGTGTGTTCTTAGATGAAGACCGTTGTGATCTGGTTTTTTGTTTTCTTTTGCGAGATAGACATCTTTGAGATTTCATGAGGAATCATCAGAATTATAAAATTCCCGGCAACAGAAAAGCAGCAGATTTCACCGATTTTGGAGTACAGCTCCAAAGATAAGTTGAAATACATTAATCTTAAGGATAATGCAATTGTTTTTCAAACAAAAAAATTGTTAGGGACGATTGGGCACCTCATACCCCCCACCTCTTAACAATTTGTTGTACAGAAACAATCACCATTTTAATCGCCACAGGCAAATATGTCGAAAAATATTGAATGAAACAAAAGCTGTATGGTTTCGACGGAGACATAAAGTGGTTCGAGTGGTTTGATCTGGACCTGTCACTTCAAGGTGATATAAAGATCATCTTAAATTGAACATCCTATGTATTATTGCATATTCTTGTACCCTATCTCAAGGGCTTTTCAAAACACTTATAACAAAGTGCTTCTTATAAAGCAGTTTCCGAGTTATAAGACTTGAAAGTCACTGGTATAGTTCTCAGCACTAGCATTATCCAAGATGTATGATGTTTACTTATAATTTGTTTGACGTTTAACGCAACTTATGCTGGAATGCAACATAGAGCGCCAATAAGCTTGATTGTCGCTGATATTCAGAAACTGAGTTCGCTGACCGTATCCAATATTTCACTAAGCCAAAAAAATATACTAGGGACAAGTGATTGAATTATTTTAGTCACAAATATCTCAACAATGTTATAATTTTGTAGGTTAAATTTCACGTAATATACTTACATGTATCTCACAATCTTATCATTTACAAAATTCGGTTAATTCGGCTAATAGTCCCTATATTTTTTTTACCGGTCACTCTTCACATATTCCACTTCATCTTATCATTTACTTACATATCATAATATCGCTAATAGTCCATAATGTCTGATGTCTATATAGCACCAACTCAAATCAAATTCTACTGATCACCATGCTAATAGTCCTTTTAACGTTTTCGTATCACTTATCAATAACACTGTATCACCTCCTTTCGTATTGTAGCTACTGTAATCGCAAATTCAATTGTTTTCGCCATGCAACTGTAGATAGAATTTTACGTGCGAATCATATTCATTCCCATCATATTTTAATTAATCAGAAGCTTTCCGATAACTATAGAACTCTTCGTCAGTTAGATTCCACATTTATTTTTTTGTATGTAATAGCATGTTGAATCGGGGTAATAATCATTATTATTTCAATATTAATCCCCTTCAATAGCTGATATTTAATCCAAAATTAATTAAAAGTACTTCTGAAATTTACTTTACTTTAAGAGAAATCAATATCATTCGATGAATCCATATAAATACATGAATTAAATTTGATTATGCTTAGAAATCTTTTTTAGCTTAGTTGTTATCTACAGTTGTTGCATTAACAGTTTATTATTTTTTTTGATAAATGCCTTTTCTGCTGGTCGAAATATACTGGAAATAAAAATTCATCAGATAAGTGTCGCAATTTCTTTATTTAACAAAATTACAATTCAAGAACTTTAGACTACTTCATTCCAATTGTAAAATATTATGACCTTGAAAATCACCTGGGAATTTCAATAATTCCATTCGAAAATATCTACAGTAACCCCCGTCTGAAATTCCAATATTAACATTTAATAATATATAAAAACAAAATCAAGAAATAACATCATTATCCGCAAGCTATATCCGAAAAGATCACGCAGTGCCCTTCCTAGAGACCGAACAGGTGGCCGGCTCCAAGTTCCGAACTAGAACTCCGATGGAATCCGCTGCAGGGTAGGATATATTATCGGGGTGAACACACTTACGTTCTAGCGACCGTTCCGTCTAGGCTTGGCCGGCGGCGACCCGTCGCACACGGTCAAATGATTCGTAGTGCAGCCCCTAAACTACCGGCAAGTTGCCGTATAATTTCTGTTATGTTTCCTATGTGGGAATATATCTCGTGGAGATATGGTGTGAGTTGGAATGACGGACAAGTTGTGGTATTTCCGTTACGGATGAATAGATATTTGTGTAATTGGACTGATTGTACACTTGTAGGTAACCTATGGAAAAAGTGTTGGTCTATAGGCAAGTGTTAATGGATATATTTGCATGTAGGTAACGGTTTTTTTTTCTCCTTGCTTAGAGAACGTTTAGGTGTTTGTTGGAATTTAAATTATAAGGTTTTACCTGCTTCTAAGAAAAATATAATTGTATATTATAACATTATTTGTGGCAAAAAACTGTTCTATTTATATACTCACGTTATTGTATACAATAAAACGCATAATTTTTTTTTATGTACATTATTGGCGATTTCATTCAACTTCACGTACTTATTTCTGTGCTGCTATAAATAGCTCACGAGGCTTTAAAAATAATTTGGTAGATATACACAAGTTCATTATTTTTGGCTATATTGCCTGTGCTTATATATTTTTTTTATTTCCAATGGGTTTTACCTGACTAAATACTTATATGAGTGAGCGTCTTATTAAATATTTAAATCTAAATTTCAGGAAGGAATAATAAAACAACACAGTAAAAGCAAATTGACAGCTCTCTAACCTAACCTCAATTTCACCATATTCACGCACTGGCAGCCAGACACAAGCTATTAGACAATAATAAGTAAATAATTACACACCTTCCATTTCCAGAATACAATTAAACGTCGTTAGAAAACGGCTCGGAGCAATAACAATCCTCTAAGAATTATTTAATTGCGGCCGTGCGAACCGAAAAAGAACAATCAACCGTTCAGCCATCGAACGCGTTCAACTATCGAAGCGGTACGCTCGCACAGGACCACGCAGCAGCTGCCAATTATATAAATCAAAAAAACGGGTCGCGATTAAAATACCGAAAAATCGGGCGCACCGCCGATCTATCATTGGAATTGACAAGGGGCTGAGCGCGCACAAATTAAAAACCGAGCCGGCCGAATAATCGTTCCTCTCTCACGTCGCAATTACACGAGAACAATGCGCGCTGAACGCCATTAAACAATTAAATGCAATTTCCGAATCGAACGGAACGGAGCCTAGCACGCGATTTTCGTGTTGTCAGTGATGATGCTCGGGTCCCGTCGGTGATTGATGCGTTTGTGGAGATCTAATGGTCGAATTACCCTTAATAATGCGGTACGGTCCAGTATCTATGAGCCCCTTAGCCACGGCCGACGCAATGATTGACAGCTTCTGCTCTTTTATGATTGTTATTTATTAGTTATTTATCCGTGAAATATTAGTTCGTATGTGTCAGATGGTCGGGAAGAATTGGAAAGCCTGCGGTTTTTTCTATAACCGAAAATTATACTACGCGCCACTTCAAGAGTCTGTATTATTAAACAATTCACTTGAGGTTCTTTTTATTACCTACGCTTTGTGATGAATAGCTTTCATTTCTACCAGTTTAATTTCAGTATATTTAACATTTACAATTTGCAACTACAATATTATCTGGAATCACTGCCAACTACAGCATATCGCAAGTGCAATCAGCTGTTCAAAAGTTCAAATAACTTTGAATGACTTACAGCAACTTTTGTAGACATACATATTTAACGATGATGTAATAAGCAGCTTTTTAACTCACCACCATAAAAAAAAACATACTTAGGTACACAAAACATGACCCTAAATTCATCTATTAAATTATAATTACCATAACCTCACTTTAAACAACTCCCATTAATTAGAAAACCAACATCCAAAAGCAACGAATCGAATTAAAACAGGTCAGGAAATTCACTTCACACATTCACTGTATCTAATAGTACTTCTATTGAATTATAAATAAGCATGTAAACTTGCAAAACTTTTTACATCCATGAAACTGCCACATTACTCAACGATAATAAATAATAACGACCACTGCACAGGTACGCGGTAGATTCATAACGTAAATATTATATGCAAAACGTTTAAGTATATTTCAATACAAATGCAATAAAAATAAATAAACGCGATAGATAACCTGTTTTATAGTACGGCTTCCACATAATATATTACCCAATTAAAACGATTAAAACATACGTATCTTTAGTGCGGATTAGTAATTTCACTTACGACGTAAATACACACCTCCTATGTACCATAATTATTATTATAAAACAACGTAAAGCCACACACAAATACACTTCCACGTGATATAATAAAAAACGATTAATTAATGAATGTGTATAACAAGTTTTACGACTTGCGCACGCCCCTGTATTTATTTACTTGACATTTATGTAACTAGAAATAGCACCATTTATTAATCAGACAAATCAGGCGGTCGAACAATTTCTTATTTTCATTTTTTGAGATAGGTAAGTAAGAGTTGTTGTTGTTAAAATAAGATAAAATAAATAAATAATAAAATGCTTAACGGAGAATTTGATTAACATTCACGCCTGTAGATGGCGCTAGTTGTTGGATGAACTGATATGTGTACAGTCAATGGAATAGTTTCCGATTTATACGTTCCAAATCCCTTTTTAGATAAAATTAACATTAAATATTTACACATTGGAATAAAATTGGGTTCATATTTTTGATAAGATAATGTTAACATTATAATTATCTACCTTTTTGATACTTAGTTGTTTATAATCAAAAATAATTATTGCACAGTTATATAAATATATACATGCTTATTATTGCTTATATGATGTTGTTGTAAATATTGTTAAAATAAATTTAATATATATATAAACTAACAGTAATAAAAATACATAACTGTTTAAATTTTGATATTGGTACATAATTATTTCGTTATCATCAGAGAGATGATGATAACAAATAATGTAAATTATGTTTTAACGTAGTAAATATTCTTTATATATAACGAAAATTATTTTATAACATGTTAGCATAAAAATTGCAAATTAATTCACACAAACTTTAAATAAATTCCGGAGACTTTTCTATTTAAGAGTTTCAATCTCTCGATTGTAGAGGGCGCCACCCATCAGAAATTCAACATACGTCAATAAAAAATCGTTTTTTACTCGCCCGAAAATACGTTTAATTAATTAATAAATAATTCGGATTAATAACGTATTGTTTTCGATAAATAAACGTGAAAATTCGGCTTACAATTAGTGATATTCAGCGTCTAGCGCGTAAACTGTTTCTGTGTGGACTGAAATGCGAATTGTTGATTGTGCTCTTGTGTATTCTGGCGTTGCAAGCAGACGATTTTCCTGTAAAAAATGTTTGCCGGATGAAGAGATAAGGAATGATATGATACGATAGATCTGCGGGACAAGGTAAGCTACTTTAATTTTGAAATGTTAAAATGGGAAAGGTTTCGTATTGCTGTGTATTGTAATTTGTAATAGGTAGTTAATGTGACGCTTAGAATTGTGGATAGGTTATGAGTTTGTGTACATAAATTGGAATTTAATAGAAGTATTACTATTATGTGTAATGAGAAAATTAGCTAAGGTTGAAATATGCTTATGTAATGATAATAAAATTTAATTAATTTAATGAATATCGTAGCTTGATGAACAACAGATTATAGATAAAACTACTATTTTATTAAATAAATATTTATTCTCCATTTAATAATTACAAACTTAATACATCATTATTACATTACAATTTATATTACTTACAATAATAATAAATTATATACAAGTTATTTACACAGTAAGGTATAATACTAAAATTATACATATCAGAAAGTGCTTCTTTTATCTTTGCTATTCCTTGGAAATTATACGCAATTTTGTACCTTATTTGGAATATATAAAAAGAAATAACTAAATTATTCTAAATTAATGGCTTATCAAGACATTAGATTAAAACTTATTTGATTGAAGTAAATTTAAATAAATTATTTATAAATAATTTAGAAAAATATCTGTTTTTTTTTTTAATTTTCTAATATCTTAAAGCACATGGTAACTAAAACTTCAGTCTCTTGTTAATGCGATATCTAATAACACAATAATAAAATAAAACAATACAAATAAAGAAAAAATGTGGAGGTAGAATTTGTAATTAATAATAAATTGTGGAAAAATAAAATCTTTGGTATTTCTCTAAAAACGGTAACAAAAAAAAATTATTTTTTTTGGCAATGAAATCTCTCTTAATCGAGCTAAATTCTTATCTCTTCATAATCTCTTCTATAGAAAAACCTAAGGGCTTCTTCACTTGCGTACTGCCTCTTATCGTTGATTGATCCTTCATATCACCTTTCAAATCCTCCCGTTTGGTTGTTAAATCTAAGCAGGTGGAATCAGCCGGGATTTGTTCGATTCTACGCGAACTGTTACCATTCTGATGGCCTCGTAACGCTTGGCATAGCGTAGTTTCGTGATTTTTCAATTCCCCGTACGATGTGAAGAGTTGCGAACAGAGCAAACATTCGAAGGATCGTTCTGTGTGTGTCAGTAGATGCGTTTTGAGGTTTGAACGCTGGTTGAAGGATCTACTGCATACTGGACACTTGTGTGGTGATTCTTCCATGTGCAGGATTTTATGAACCGCTAAAGTGCGCGATTGGCAGAAACCTTTTCCGCATTCTGCACATTTGAAGGGTTTCTCTTTACTGTGGATGTATCTGCAAAGCAAATCGGAATACTTATTCAGTGTGTTGCGATAGAAAAATTAAGGAAAATTTTCGCTTTTTGAGATTGTAGCAAATCCTATTGTATTTCAACATGTTTCAAAAGGTGTTTAAACTACCTATCACAATGTAAATAATAACGGATGCGTACGTGCGAATTTTTAGGCCTAAATTACTATTATGAACTCTACCGTATGGAGTAAGATAAACTTTAATATTTATTCAGATACGATGCTTGCGAATTATGATGGTACTTACAATTAGATAAATGCTGTTTTAATTTTTATTTTGGTGTTAGGAAAAAAACGCTGAAGTTAATGACGAAATTCTTTTGATATATTATATAAAATTCATAAACAATTCTTGTTATTACATACAAAGATTGCATTTCCAAAAAGGTAGTGTTAATACATTTCTTGCCAGACAAAGTTCTTGTATTAACTTTCATTCATTTCAGAGAAAATCAGAAATAAATACTTTTTTAATTGTGTAAAAAATAATTTTAGTACCTATAATTCTTGTAGGAGCAGTATAAAAGAAAATACATCAAATATTTGATAAAAAAATAATGAAATTAGTCCAAAAAATTATTGAAATAAGTTAGATTCGAAACCTTTTTTAGATTGCAAAAACGTTTGAACAGTCGTGACTTTTATATTGCGTCTGATTTTTCAAACATTTATAAAAATATGTAGATATTAAAATTTAAAAGCAATAAAAATAGATTGTATTGAGTATAATGCGTATTTTTTTTGCATCTTCGTTTTAACAGATCAAAAAAAGTATATATTTAGAAATCCCACTGTTCTGTGTTCTTTGGGTGCATATCTCTTTGGTTTTTATCGTCTTCAACCTTTTTTTTTTGCTCTCCTTACTTTGGGATCTACGAGCGTGTTGCTTTTAACGCACTTTGTGTGCAATTTTCGAGCAGGCAGGTTGCCTTTTAGCCTTTTTAATTAACCATGTCTGCGATTAATTTTGTGTTTGTCAATTTTCAATATGTAATCAAATTTTCACCTACAAAACTATTTAAGTTCTCTTTGCTGCTAATTTTCTCAATAGAAATGTGGAGTCTCCACTTTGAAACTTTACCATTAATTTTTCAATGTTAGTAAATTTTTCTGTTCAATTGTTATAACGGCAATTTTCCAATATAAGGAAAACCGGAAAGTATTTATTTCCAATCATTTTCAACTGTTTAGAAATACATACTTTTACCTTAAAAATACATAACTGAAAAGCCTTTTTTGCAGTTATAACATACACTTTTAAGCCGACCGACAATGAAAAATTACAAAAAAAAAATTAAAAACAATTTTTCCATATATATTTTTTAAGTAAATTACAAATTTCTTTCGGCTTTAGTGACTCAACTGAATTAAAATCTTGAAATATGAGTGATACTCAAAACAATTTTGTCAATCCGTGCAAAAAAAAATATAGCTAAAACTAAAAGTTTCCAGTATGACAGTTCCTGTTGATATGAACTGTGTGCAAAAGGAATAAATAAAATTTACAGATTTTCTAATCTAAACTACCTAGCAAATATTACTTTTATTGAAAATTATGTTTTTTTTTTTGTTTTCTCTCCATTCAACTGGCAACAATTAATCCAAAACTTATAACATTGGGTATCTCAACTCCCACAATGTTGATGCACGCATCGAACGTATTTAAGGTGTCAGTACTTAATTTTAGACTTCTGAAACTTCAAAACCTTCGATGCGTGCTATAAAACTATGAGGGTTGAGGTATGCAATTTTGTAAGTTTTGGACTAACGGTTTCCACCTCAGTTGTAAGTTGAAATAGTTATTGTAAGTGCATACTTTACTTGCGCCAATGAAATAAGATATTTGGTTTTAACACACAGTTTTGCCATGACACAAGTGCACTGAGAAAACGATACTGTCGAACTGTTAAACACAGTACTTATAGTATTTAATGTAAATAAATATTTGGACTAGATCTATCAAACTACAAATTCGGAACAAATAAATCAGTTTATTATTAGCAGCTGTGTTATATTCATCAGCTCTTTTTATATTAATAATGTGACGCAGTGCAGAATATCTTTATTATGGATTCGCAGCGGTCAAAAGCCATCGCCGATGGCGCAGTGTTAATGATCACACCTCCAACAAGATATATGTACCTATAGTAAATATGCGACATAAATAATTTATTGTCTACCGATATGAATTACTACCAGTGTGAAATAAGAGAAGCGACAATTTAACGTATTTGCTGTTACAAATACGCAGGCAATTTGGAAATGGGTAATTTTAACATCATAATTACATTTGATTAACTGCAATTTTCTAATACTCAATGTCTTAATACTGCTGACTTTGTTAAATGAACAGTACTTATACTGCAAATTAACTCAATTAATAAAAGTAACAAAATAACTATAGATTGCCTTCACTACATTTTTTTTTATTATCTATTTTTCTTAGTGTAATATGAAAGAGTAGTTTCTAACACATTCTCAAGTCGATATAAATGTTTATTCACCTGTGATCTCTAAGGTGATCCTGCCTCCTAAAAGCCTTCCCACAGATATCACAAGAATACGGTCTCTCGTCTGTATGCGTCCTCTCGTGTATCAGCAAATTGTAGCTCTTCGTGAACTGCCGATTGCAATACTTGCAGATGAATTGTTTCTTGGGCCTTGCGGAACCTGTCGTCAGTTTCATTGGCATCGGTGCTCTACCCGGGGCCCTGAATTCCTGCATTTGGCTCCTAGCGTGGAAGATGGCCGCATTCCTCAGCCACTGGTTCATCATCACCACGTTGTAATTGGAATAAGGAAATGCGGGGTGATTCGTCGCCAGCGGGTATCCATGGTAATGATTTTCGACCTGATGCTCTATCGACGGCCTATACATCGAGTCGCAGGTGTATCTAGCCGGCGAAGGGGGTGAAGTGGTATAGGTGGGGGTGTGAGGAGGTGTCAGCAATGGGGATGTGCTATCGGCTTCTTGTTTTATCTCCCCCGCGTGCGGATTAACGTAAGAATGATGTTGAAACCCTGGAAAATCGATTTTTACTAGTAAATTATTTATTTCAACCGGGAAAAACTACGCTGCAAGAAAAGAATCGAATAAAAACCGACCTGTATGTATATTGACGAGTCTCGGGTCGATAAATTCTCCTACGGCAGACATTTACGTCGTATGTTTTAAAATAATGCACTCAACTAAATAATATAACAATCTCACAGAGCGAACAACACAAATATCACCGACAAAAAAAAATGTAGAGGTATCTACGAAAACGTACAGAATGAAAAACTAGTTTGCCATGTATAGATAAACAGGCAAATACTTGTTTTGTCGTTCAACTGTTTTTCACCGAACACAAATGTGTACTGTTTCCCTGCTGCCACTACGCACCGCTACGTATTTTGTGGTGGGGATGACGCGGGCTTCACCGTCGAGTAGCTAACGCCCGCCCGGATTTTCTATACTGCTCTCTTATTGGTCGGTAAATTCGTCAAGCGCAATTCCTCTTGGGATTTGTACTATACTAAATATGAGAAGAGTTTGTAGCAGGGTGTATTTTAAGGGGTATAGGCTGTATTTATTCTTGACTGTAAAAGCGAAAGCTGAGATTTTTTACTATACGAATGCAATCTTTTGGATTTTATTGAGAATTAATTTCATCAGTCACTCTCATACACTTAGGTTCTTTAATTTTTATTTTGAATAGAATGAAGATAATGTAAAAATAGTAATTGAAAAATAAGTCTTCGCAGTCAAATTGTCTAATAACTAAAAATTATTTTTTTTACATTGTGAAGTTATTTAGAAAAAAAAAAACGTGAAACTCGTACTACGCTTTTGATACTTTGATTACTACCTTTGTTTTTTTATTAGATACGCCCCGGGATAGACTACAACAATTTTTCACAATATTCTGGTCAAATCTTTGACTCTTCTTCTTTTAACACAGTGGCAGGGCCGTATCTGGGGAGGGATTTTGGGGGTTCAAACCCACCCCCCGAAATGAAGTGCCAATATACCTAATAATTAGTGTTCACCGTTTTTCGGCGCACCAGGAATTGGCCTCAGATAAATTGTACCCGGTCAAACCCCTGCAAATTTTTGTCCAGATACGGTCCTGCACAGTAGATATATAACAAGTTGTTTCTTATTGGAAATTTCGTATTATCGTATGACAATTTTCAAATGGCTCCATACATTTTCAATATCATGTTTGGGATCATTGTCCTGATAAAATTTAAAAGACCTCTCTCTAAACCCAAATTCCTCGGCACTTTGTTTTCAGCATTTCGTTCATTTTTCTTTCCCACTTGAAATTATAAATTTTATAATTTTTTTCTTCTAAAAGCAAGATGAGTCTCTTTTGTGCAGATTTGATGGGAATCCACTCTTTAAATAGCAAATATTTGGTTTATACATTGACAGTTTGACAAAAATAAGAAAAATAACTTTTCCATTAATATGCCTTTATTTATTTTTCTTACTTCATTGCAAATTAAAGATTTGTTTCGTCATCATATGGTTGGGTTATCAAAGAAGCATAGCGCCACGCGTTCTAGAATACATATATAAGTTTTTTCATATGTGGAAAGCGCTTTTCAAATTAATTTCCATCATCTTTAAAGTCTGCATTTACCATTTAAACCAACAATTATAAAATATTTTATGGGAATATGTGGTAAATGTACAAAACAGGAGTTTATACCATGAAACTTAATTCCCTTTACGGCAACATGTATCAAAAAATCATTTCTTTTAATCAGTAAGCAAAATCTGCATATTTTGCAACCCGTGTAATACAATACGACTAGAATGAAACGGCTTGGGTTTTACTTATTAAATGTTCAAAATGATGACTTGACTTCCATACAATAGTACAATCTTGCTGCTTCAAGTTCTCCCTTGACATTTCGCAACATTTCTGGAGTTATCCATTGGCATTCTTCAACAATTTTTTGACGTGACTCTTCTAAGGAAGCTGAACGCATACAGTTTAGACTTAAGATGCTTCTAGAGAAAAAAATCAAGTGGTGTTATTTGATGTGGCTTATTTCAATCGTGTAGTATGAATAAATAAGCGAAGGTAGTTCACACTAAAGAAATGGTTGCAATTCCTACTTAAAATTCAAGTCGGGATGAGATTATCAAAAATTGGAAAATATAGGTAGTACCTAATCTTTTCTATAAATTTCCCAATATTTGGTATCTAATTTTACTGGAAACTTAAACAGGAATTGTGAATATTCTTTAGTGAGTAATTTAAAATTTTGTCGGAATCATCAAAGGCTGTATTATATTCTAAACGTAGATATTCAAATCCTCGAAATTGCTAATGTGTCATTAAAAGAAATAATGTACCACCCGCCTACACATGCTGTTTTTATTGTTTGTTTGACCCTAATCCACATAATATGTCATACGATTTCAGCTGAAATAGGAATTACACACATAAATTGTTTAACAAAGACCCTTACCTTATACCGTCTATCTACGATTGTCATTAAACATTGTAATATTTGCTTATTATCAATATAAGCGTGGCTGTTTTATCGTGTAAAGCGTGTTCCCTTTTACGACTATAACACTGTTTTCGAAGCGGCACCTTTGAAAAGGATTTTTTCCCGGAAAATATTATATTGGAAAATCCGTGAAATCTACGTTAAACAAACTATAAAGATATACTAACTACTTACAAATACCCGTATGAACGGCATTTCTCAAAAGGACAAGCAGAGATATCGCGTATGTTGTACCTAATATAGGAAATACCTGCCTGTGTGATTAATTGCATAATTGTTTTGTACAGTTTCGTTTTGTAAATATTCGGAAGAAATCTTGTGAAAAAGTATCTACTTGGAAGTCCATTTGATAGGAATGGTAAATAATGAAAATTGATACAATGGAAAGCGGTGTTAGTCATCTTAATATTGTGAAAGAAAATTTGAAAAATTAATTCAAAACCTATTTAAATATCCTTGCGTATCTAATATTCTCCTAATTAGCTAATATTAAGTATTGATTCTAGAGTTTCATAGACATTAAAGTATTATTTTTTGTGTTCTGCACCCGGTTTCTTTGTGTACCTAGATTTAAAATATTTATTCGGTGGTCGACGAAAGTTTAATATGTTTGGCTTTGATGGCAGCCCCTACTTTCGTCGACCACCTAATAAAGAATTTGAATCTAGCTACACAAAGAAAACAGTGAAACATGGAAGAGACAGTATTATGATATGGGCATGTTTTTCTTGAACGGTGTAGGTCCGATACATCTAATTGAAGAAATTATGACCAAGGAAATTTATCCAGACATCTTAAACAACGTCATGCATATCCGTATGCAGATGATAACATGCCTGTAACTTGGAAATTCAGACAATGACCCTAACCATACTTCCAAGTGTGTTAGGGAATGGTTTGAGAGAAACAAGGTGAACGTTTCAAATTGACCAGCACAGTCGCCCCACTTAAATCCTATTGAGAATCTCTGGAAGTATGTAAAGAACTCATTTAGAGAGAAGCTGTCAAGAAATGCTGGTATTCGATTCCAGCAGACAAATGTGCGCATTTATTAGACTCTATGCCTATAGACGATGCGTAGCAGTCCTCAAGAACAAAGGTTGTGCTACAAAATATTAAAAAAATCATACACATAGTAAAATATTCCATTTCGTTTGTAAAAAATATTCACACCTATTATTATGTCCAGGCCAAAATTACTTGAATGCCCTTTTTTGACACAATATAATAAATTATTTAGCTTTCATGCAATGAGTGCTTTTATTTTAATTATTATATTAAAATGCATAAAACATAAATATTTATTGACTCATCCAACATCTAAACAAAATTCTGGATTATTCTGGATACACCTATTTTTTTCTCCACCGTTGTATATATAAATATATATAAAGAATGGGGCCCAAGATGGAACGTTGTGGCACTCCCATCGTAATAACTAAATGACTGGATAAAATTCTCTAATCAAACCATTTTTCTTCTGTCCTTAAAGGGTATTTTAGCATATTTACCTTTATCTAATAGATATTTAGTGATCTATGTTGTAGAAGTAAAAAATTGTAACATCACTTAAGACCCTGCTATATTATTTCCTAGAATAAAGGCCCTCTTTTACTTTACTTAACAAAATCGCAGGATTAAATTTGCATACACGTCTTGTCAAATCTAATGAAATAACTATAAAGATCTGGCATCAACCTGGTCAAAAACTAGACCATCAGGTAGTTTAGATCTTTCTCGCTTAAATACATGCGACTAATATCACTCGAAAACACCGGGCCTTAAACAACCGCCAGCTATTGTGGGAGGGAACCGCTTTACTCAATTTGAATCTAGCATCTCCGAACGTAAGAACCAAACGAGGATAAACAAGCCTCAAGGGGAACAGGTGGCATACACGTCGGATATACTAAACCACACATCTTCTGGTGGAGTAGTTTGCTGTAAATTAGAGGTTCCTTTTCCAGATAGCGCGCGTGTACATTTTTTTTTGGCTCACAGGAGTGAAAAGCTGGTATAAAACTGAAGCGGTTACCTCTGGCGAATTCGCTGTATGAATATGGAGAACGCCTGCTTTTATACGATATCTGGCGGTCTAACTGGGGAGGTGCGCACCTTGCCGAATTTTTGAATAATTCATTAGGTAATCGACTACCATTGGAGCACCTGTTCCGGTAGGAAGCAGCACCATTTGTTCGGTGAGATGTTGATGGGTAAGATAGGGCAAAAGAGAATAGGTATATACATATATATATATAGATAGAAAAACGTGAAAGGAAAATATGATTACTCGGAGGGAAGCGGGGTTGTTGAATGGTGTCGTTTGGAGTTTAAGAAGAAGATCCTATATAGAGAAGAGTTTTTGTAGGAATTTGTTGCAGCCTGTCTATTTAAAAAGGTAATGGAATTTCTAGTTTTGAAACGGGGAATATAAAAATGAAGTTGTGACAAGAACAGCGGATCATCAATAACATTATGAATGAACTTGTACAAGTGTAATAATGTAATAGTTTTTCTGTGATTAGAAAGGCTTTGAAAATTAAATTGTAACAATGTTTCATATGATAAATCGGGGTATTCGCCATGCCTCTTAAAATACAAATATTTTAAAAACCTCTTTTGCATAGATTCCAGCAAGTTAATATATTTTATAATAACTAGGCGACCAAACTATACAACAACATTCGAGCCTAGACCGAATTAAGGAATTATACAAAGTAATGATGGTGTCAATATTTACAAATTCATTGCAAGTTCTAATGATAAATCCTAGCAATTTACAACAATTAGAATAAATATGAATGACATGGTTGTTAAAGGTTAACTTAGAATCAAATAGTATCCATAAATCCTTGATTTCAGTATATCTTTGGAGAGTTACACTATTAATTACATAATCGTACTCAATGTTTACAGCTTTTCGGGAGAATTACTTTACATTTCTCAACATTAAGTTCGATGCAATTTTTTTGACACCAATTAGACAGTCTATCTAAATTACTTTGAAGCATATTACAGTCATTAATTATGCGAAACATCTTTAAATCATCAGCATAAAGTAAATAGTTAGAATCAATTACATCACATACATCGTTTATAAATAGTATAAACAACAAAGGACCCAGATTTGAACCTTGCGCAACTCCACTTCGGGCAAGAAAAGTTCGTGACCTGAGCCCTTCATACTCGACATATTGTTGCCTTCCCATTAAGCTTCTCAGTAGAAAGAGAAAGTTGGTATGTAATCCAAACTGTTCCAGCTTCTCTAGCAGTAAACGATGCTGCACACGATCAAAAGCTTTACTAAGGTCCGTATAAATCACGTCCACCTGTTTGCGCTCATCAAGGGCTTCAAATACTAGTTGGGCGAAGTTGCCTAAATTAGTTGTAGTGGATCTGCCTTTCATAAATCCATGCTAGTTATTATAAATAAATGGTTTTACATGACTGTGTATTTTAGTGTACAGTATCATCTTGAAAATCTTAGCAAAGTTGGATATCAAGGATATAGGTCGATAATTTACATCAGTTCGTAAACCAGACTTAAACACAGGCGTCTTGCTCGTTTCCACTCATCTGGGAATGCGCACTGGCAAATGATAGAGTTAAAAATGATTCGTAAGGGTTTCACCAAACACTCAGCACAATCCTTCACAAGAAATGATGGAATTGCATCCGGACCCATTGTCAATGTACCGTTCATCTTTCCAATGGCATTCCGTACATTATCTTGACAGATATTGAATAAAAGCAATGCACCGATGTTAGAGGTAGGCACCATACGTTTCATAAACTGAATTAAAGAAAGTGGCAAACTCCTCCACAATATCAATCGGTCTAGATACAATCTGGTTATTGCTAAGCACCTGGTGATCGCTGACATTCGTCCTGCGACATCCTGTATAGCTAACCATAGAAACAATTTTTTTTTATTGACAAGACAAAACATTTGTAATCCCAAATTGAAATGAAATAAGTACTTCTTGTTCTAAAATCCTCAATGTATGATTAAATTCTTTAAACATTTTTTTTTCGGAATTTTGAAATGCAAAACGAGTCTTTTCAAATAAATCTAGCTAGATTTTTCATTGATTTATGAATGTTTTTTTGTATTTTTGTAAGGGCAGTTTGATGAGAAATAGAAAAATTGGTAATTGTGTTTATAAAAAAAAAAAATAGTTTTGACACTTTTTCAATTCGAAAGTTTAACCGTAATTTTCGGACACGCTGTATAAAGGTTTCGAAAAATTCGTTCGGTTTCGAATGCTACCCTATACGGTCAATAGCTCTGCAAAATTTCAATTTTCCAAGTTAAATATTTTTAGAGTTACGGAAGTTTAGATGCAATCGTGCATCTGTCAAAAATTTAAAAAAAAAAATGCTAATATCTCAAAAATGGTTGAAAGTAACAACATAGTTGTTTGATCAAACTCACTTTAAAATTGAACGGGGAATCAAAAAGTTAATAATATATAGGGTGTTTCATTGAAAATAACGAAATTGACAGTCACTTCCGGTATAACCGGATGCATCAGATTATTAAAAATATTTTAGTTCAATAGCCCACGTCGGCTTTAGTTTACTCTGAAATTTTCAGAATTTTCTAATGTATATTCTTTCATATATGGATCGATGCAATTCCTCGTGAAACAGCCTTTATAAATAATTCAAAATTTCAAGGAATTTATATAATATTATGGGTTCTTTTTTGATTAATATTTAATATTTCTGTTTAAAATTTTGTCTCGTTTCTTTCTTAAATTTGAGATGAGTCGTATTTTATTTATAAGTATCTACTTTTGATTAAATTTTTTACGTCAGCATAAGTATTGCAATAATCGGCAATTATGCGTGTATTAATTATTATCTTATTTTAAAATCACACTAATAACGTATAAATAATATTTTAATCAAAATATATCTAGCCTACACTCAAATTTCCACTTTTTTCAGTACGATAGCACTTCGTTCAAAAGTCACTGTACTAACGACAAGAAACCATGCAACGATTATCAAAAAAAAAGTCCCAAATCAGCTATCGACTAAACGCTACACACAAGTAAAGTGCGCGAGACAAAATGCAACTTGTCGAGTGCCCATAACGAACGTGGAGAAAATTCGAGCCGCCAAAGGGGCCGGCGCCTTTGAAGTCGCTAAGTAATGAGCAACAACGCACAGGGCCATATTGGGTGGTAAAAATGCTAGACTCCGTGAATTGAAGCGATTCTGACACTCTTACGTCTGTCGCGTAAGTGCCAAAATCCTCTCCGTTCGGATGTAGATCGATTGTTTGATGTAGATACGGTGTTATCGATTTTATTGATTTACGGTAGCGAAGTGTGCGTTGCTGAAAGGTATTTTCGGTTGATATCTGTGTGGAAAATCTACGAAACGCGTTAGCGGAACGATTTGAATGGTTAATTTTATTGTATAAGTAAGTGGAATTAATGATGAAACGGTTTTGTAAATTGACTGATAATGAGGAAAAAAAAAAAACGTTTTTATAGTGTGTTTTATTATTTTAATGCATTTGCCTAATTGAAGCTACGAAATAAGACACTGTTAGCAAAAATACTAACACATTTTTTGAGAAATCTCATGAAATTTAACTTCAAAGATATTTAAAGATGCACTCGTTCGAAAACTAGAAGGCAAAAAATATTGTTTTATCAATAAATTATCATTATTTCCTGATTATTTAATAAATCAATGATGTGTGCAATCGAGAAAATCATTCTTTAAATTTAAATCATTCCTAGATAAATAATATATTTGCAAAAACATCAGTCACATAGCCACTGTTTTATGGTGCAAACTTTCGGATTTTCCTAGTTCGTGAACTAGATCAGCTGTTACAATATTTATAGTGCAAATAAAACACTGGAGTCCTGTAAAAAAGGGCTGCATTATAGCATAAAATGGTACTTCTACTATTTTTGTACCTGCATAATTTTTCCTGGAAACGAACGATTTGCAATAGTACGTAATTTATATTATGCTGTTATTTCGAAATCATTCGGGTGTTGATTTAAAAATATAATCGAGTTATCCGTGTTTTTTTAATAGAATACGATACGGAACTCATAACTTAGTAGTACTTACCCTATTTTTTTCTAATTTGCACATTAATTGCCCATATTACATTCCGCCAAGAGTCCCATTAGTGCGTTCATATCTCATTACAGCACAGTGTGCGGTAACAATCATTTCAGCACTGGGTCGTCGTTTGTTTTAGCTTTATTGTAACAGCCAATTAGAAGAAAGAGTTTTACAGTACCGCAATTTATTTTAAAAATTTCATAGGCTACTTGATTACGTTTTTAAATGAACGACTTCACATGTACACTCACGGACACCCAAAATGTCCGGTCTAAGCCACAGTGTAAGCGCAATGGTCCGTTCGGGTATACTCGGGAGCAAAACACCCGCTCAGTCACTCTCTTTCCCAACGCCGCGGCAGCCGGTTATTCGCTTATGCGAATTTTAGTAGGCTCCCGGAAGGAAAGTAGATGTGTTGAGGGGAACTACGTATTCTCTTGGTGAAAATGTGATGTATGATTATGTTTTTAAGGATGATAAACGTTTAGTCACTTATCTTTTATCTTGTTTAGCATTCAGACGTTCTTTTCATTATAGTTCAGCAGAATTATCAAGGTTATTTTAATAATTCAAATTTTAAAATTTATTAGTGAAATAAAAAATGTATAATTGTTTCTGGTTTGAATTGGGATTTTTGTTTTCAGTAATATTACGGAAATTATAATTAAACTTGAATCAGTTGTAAAGCATTTTGGTATAGAAAAATATTTAAACTTTCTGCAAAATATTAATTAGAGGGCAAAAAGGAACGTGTTGGTGTATTACAGATTTTAACGGATTTTATTTCTGAAGAAATTCAAGGTGAATAAAAATAAGTCAAACTAATAATGAAATAAAGTATATTTTACATTAAAATACGATAAAAATAATAAATAATAGTCCGCTGGGCCTATAGGGGTAAATCTTATCCAAAATTTCGATTTTTCACGATTTTCGGTAACGAAGCGACAATTCCCAAGGCCGATGCCCGAGATGGATTATGTAATATTGCAGGTAGTCGTGCACCGAACATCAAAACATCGAAACCTTGAACGACGACGAATTTGATGTGAAATAAGCACAAAGGGGATCGAAGATTTCTTTCGTACCTAATTTGTCATGTCAGTAATTATATTACTACCAAGCAACTATTTACGTTTTACATATAACTATGTGGATGTATGAAAAATCCCCGTCGTAAGATCTCTTGGGATGGCTTTATGTATGTCAGAAAGAATTTTTTTTTTGGTTAATGTTGAAATTAAATAAAGAAATCAATTATGTTCTCTCCTTTTCAATTCTATTGATAGTTTTATTCCTTGTTGTTATTTCACCCTATAACGCTGAAATTAACAAAAAAAAGACATTTAGATGCTACTCCGGGCTTTGACCGAAACTACAGACCTATGTTTTACTTCTTAATATCAAGAATGTTAACAGATTTAATATTAATACAATAATAATAATATATTGGACAAAGGTTGCCGACGGTAGACGTCAGAACAAAAACTGTATGTCTTTCCACATTTGTGCAAAATAAAGCCGATCCAGATTACGAAACCTCAATTCAGTATACAAAAAATTTCATGAGTCACAATCAGATACCTGGAGTTGGTGGTAATGCCGACAAAAACTTGTTATTACAATAAAAAGCCGATAAGAAGGAGCGTATAACATTTTGTCTTAATATTTTAAATACAGAATATACCAAAATACCGGTATTCATATTAGTTTAATATTATTGGTTTTGGTAAAGCAGGTCGGTATTGCAACCCCCAATCATATTGCTTAAATGTAATACTACTTAAACAATTTATTGGGATTTCATAAACATTATAAGAATTATACCATCGCAGAAGTAAATAACAATTAACCAAGTTTTAAAGGAATGCAATAAATAAACATTAGCTATTTCTAACTGACATATCCGTATTTGCCAAACTCACAATCACTTTTCGCGTTTCAACTTTTGAATCACTTTGGCCTAACCTTCTGCCCATGACTAGTTATTAAAACAAGGAAACAGTATAAATTGTGCTAAAGTTGTCTGCGAAATAACGCAATGAACCCGCATATCTTTCTAAACCGCTACGACGCAAATATAATACATAAATATGGGTAATTCACTGAAGAACGGAATAGTCGCAAGGCAAGGGGAAGGCGCGGGTGCTGGTAAACTTCCGAACGCACCCGAACAGCTCGCTGCGTTTAGACTACGCATTAGACCGGACATTTTGGGTGTCCGTGAGTGTACCTAATTCAAAATAAATTTTATTAAACGATTTATCATTCAAAGAACCCGCAGTTGATTGATATAGTAATTTTTTCAGCTACTTGCTATATTTATTTCAATGTTTGTATGTGTATAAACTTGTGTAGTGTTAGATAAGGAACGTATAAAAAAAACAGGTTTGTTTTGCCATAGCGAGCTAATTGCACTGTAATGAGATTTAGAAGTGCCATAGTTATATTGTTTTAAATTGAAGTTATTTACTTATAAATTATGAAATAGAAAATTTTATTTATAGGTATCTATTGAAAATTCAGTAAACCTTTTATGATTTCTTATTCGAACCAAAGTCCCTGTCGATAAAGGATTTTTTTAAGTGTTTTAAAGTGTTTTGTTTGAATTTAGAAAATGGTCATTTTACTTTGAGTGAATTGCTAATTTTAACTAATTTATAACAATCATGTATTTTCGCGTATTATTTTGTTGATTTTAGATAATTCAAAATTATTACCAATAATTTAATATACAAGGAAGCATTTTCTAAAGTGAATGATAAAAAACGGTCAATTAATGAAAACATTGCATAGATAGATAGGTAAATGGTACATTATCGTCAGATGCAAGATATCAACACCGTCGACATAAAGTAAGTTTTAACAATAATAAAAAACCGACAATAACAAAATTAATAAATACAATATTAAATAATAATTTTTTTTTGGGAAGGAAAAATGCATTATGCACCTTCGTGTGGCTAACCCGGTGTTGGTTGGCTAATCCTGGTTTGTTAAGAAATTTGTTCGCAGTAAGACCTCTTTAATCCGAACCTCTAATAATTCGAACATCGAAGTAATTCCTGTTGCGTAAATCACCGGTCTTAATGTTTTCTAGGATTTTCTATGTTTAGGTTTTTTATTCAGTAGGCCAATACTATAAGCGTAAAATTTTAAAAGTGAGTGCATATCCCGCCGTTGATAAAGCGATTTATACCGGGTTTAGCCAGGAAAGACCTAGAGGTATGTATCAAAATGAATGACCGATATCTAATAAACTTCGGTGTTCGAATATCGGGAGAAATTTTACGTGAAAAGGCCAAATTCTTTACATGACCAAACTCACAACAATTACAATTTTAAAGCTCAATTACAAGAGACAAATTGTCTAGTGATGAGGCAACTGTAGAGTAATTTTCTTCGAAATAAAATCGAGAAATGCAGTTGTGTCAAATTTACAACGCAGACGAAAGCATACTTTTCCATAAATTACTTCCTCAAATAATACTTGCTCACAAAACGGAAGCACCAGCTCCAGCCAGAAAAATGAACAAGCAACGAATAACATTCATCACTTGCTCTAATGCTTCTGGTACGCATAATATATTTTACAAGAATTTCTAACAATAAAATTAATAAATCCTTCTATTACTTTCTATTGAACTGTTATTAATCTGCCTTCTTATATAATTTGCTGCAACATGTTACCACAAATATCAGAATAAAATAAACTGGTGCAATGTTTACATTTTCTAAGTTAATACATCCGTATAGCATTCATCTTTCTTTTACAATCCCATAGATTCTTTGACACTTATCCTTATCTATTTCCTGGTAGTAGTTATCATCGAAAACGTCTCCACTCACATGTTTATATATTTGAGCAAACAGAAAAGTATCATTCCACGAAAAAATAACCCAATGTCATCTAGTCATTCAGGTCGTCAAGATGTCTGGTTTATTTAACAATTAAGTATACCTATTCCATTTCCAAAGGAAGAAAAAAAGTTTGTTTATAATATTCTCTACCCTAAGGACGTGCGTAGATATGTGGTATTAGATTTCACAGTTTCTCCTGTATATTGTAGGATATCGGAGACGCACGATTTTAAGAAGTTCTGCTTTATTTCTATTTAGGGAGTCACACATAATATAGCGAGAACATCATATAGTGTTGGAGGTTTTTAGGGCGATAACTCTCTGACAAATCCTGTCATCTCCCGTTTAGTGTTTTGTTTCTCGTGCAAAACCGTAACGTAAACAGATAAAGGCGAACATATACCTCGTATTCCCAGATTTGCTCTCGTTTTAGCGAAAATCGAGCGTACAGACTGCGCCTTCACTTTCACCAGGATCGTGTGTCCTCTGTTTACGTTGACCCTAATTGTGTCAATAAAGCGACAATGGCCCGGGTCCCTTTATAACTAGCCTTGTTTACCGTTTCCTTTATTACTTCGGGGGTTTTACGACGACCTGGAGTTTTCGGATTAGTTCCGAGTCATTTGTTTGTATGTACTGTACGCCTACTCGATGTGTATTGTATATAAACTGGGAGGAACCGTTTCGCTTTACGGTAATATCGACCGACGACCGGGAGAATTACTCTAAAACGGAACACGCAAATCCATATCTCCGTATATTTATAAAAGGCTATACTGCAAAAGTGGGTTAAATCCTCAAGGGCGAAAGTATCCGACGGTAACTTGCAACAACTCACCAATAAATTTTTATTGCGAAAAAAATTGTAAAACTCCTCCGGTATATCGGAAGCTCTGCAATATCTGTTTATTGGATGAAATAAAATGCAAAATTGGAATTGGGAGCTCGTCTACCTTCTAATATTGTATATTTTGCCGATAGGATGTATTTTAAAACCTTTCTAAGTGAAACTTTATGATGCTGCATTGAAAGGGTTACGAAATCAATAAAGTCTTCGCCGGTGGGGAATTTCGCATTTCACAAGCCCTACGCGCAACTAAAATTGGAAAAAATGCGAAAATAATAGGGCTATATCTAGACTCTATTTTCGTTTACACAAAAAAAATCATAGAAAGTAAACAGAATATTCTAAAAGAAATTCTGTTGTATCCTTATCAAATTCAGCATGCAGGCTTGTTATCCATGGACTATTCTTACGTAATTTTGCTTCTACTGTAACATGAAAATCCGTATTGCACATGCCAAAGTTCTATCACGAGTTGTATTGGCATATATTCTAAAGGATTATTACTAATGCTTCAGTAAATATGTTGTAATAAATAAGATACCTAAGTGATAATACCTAATAGGTGTTATAACAGCGCAGGATATTGTTCGAATGATTTTCTATATTTATAGTAGCTATAATATGGTATAAATAAAACACAGTCAAGGCTATAGTATATATCTTAAAAATTGATAAGGCGATAGCGGTATTATCTGATTTAATTCAACACAGTAGCTATTGATTTAATGTCCAGTATTTAATTCTTAATATACAGAGTGTGGAGAATACAATATTGATGATGATCCAAAAGTTACTTTTTTTTTACTATTTTAACTAATTCTATAGGCTATTCTAGTCAATCAAGATCAATATCTTGGGAATGAAGTATAGCAGGCAAAAAACCCGCTGCATCCTAACCAACAAGGCAAAATCGACGATATTGGCTCTCATATCACATCACAAGTAAAGTGGAGGAGTTACTTATGGTAAAAGAAATAGCCCTCTGTGCTTTCGATAAAACCTCCTTCGAGCGGCCTCTGTCGAAGGTTTTCACCCGACGGAATGGATTAAAATCATGATACGCAGTCACCTCTGCTCTGGTATCTTATTGTCGATGATCTCATAAGGAAATATGCGTACATATTACAGAAAACCCGTAGCCAATTCAGCTTTTTCTTAGTCATTTTCGTGTTCAGCACATTAAATTCATTAAGAAATGACTATTTTCAGCTTGGAAGCATGAACTTTTCGAAAATTTGTTGCCCAGTGTAATGAATGCGATGATGCCGGCACTAGATAATGAGGAGGGAGTACTGCTGTAGTGCCCATTGATTGCGGTGTACCGCAAGGTTCTATTTTAGGGCCGTTGCTTAATGTTCCCCTGTTTGTTATTCATGTTCCTGATATATTTATTTATTGACTTATACGCATAAATGTATATGTGTTCTTTATTTTATTTTATTTTTTAATTTACGATGCTAATTTCTATAGATAGTTTGACATATTATTGTAATTTTTATTGCAAAATATATACATATGAATATGAACCTAATCAGCAACGGATATGAGGTGCAAAGGTACGCTGACGACCTGGTGATCATAATCGGTACTAATAGGCATGATAAAATCATATCGGAACTTATGCAAAGAGATCGAGACTACACGCATAGTTAACGTCAAAACCATAACCTGCAAATAAACCCTCAAAAGATTTTTTTTTACCGTCCATTTTACAAGGAGAAGAAAAATCTGTTTTTGAACCTGTCTGCATAGAGCGAAAGAATATTAGCTTCAGTGAGGAAGATCTATGTTTGACAATACCCGTTGAACCGCCATGTCAATTACTTACGGAATAAAGCCATAAATGATCATTATCATACACAGCAATCATTAGACCTATGGTCACCAACGCCGCTCTGGTTTCGTTGCCAAATTAAGAAGGCTGCGCAACAACATCTTCAATGAATTTAGAGATTTACTTATCTAAATATTACAGCAGTGATTGGAGAACTGACCCAATGCAGCACGCTAGAAGTCCTGCTGGGAATCACAGATCTCCATTCAAAAATATAGGCTATATACAGGGTGTGGCATTTATCTCTTAACTGGAATATGTTTTAGATAAAACTGATTCAGGATCAAACACTGCAGGTTGTAAAATTATTTTTATGTATACAGCTTGGTCAGTTTAGCCTACGCGTTATACAACTTTGTTGTTTTAAATGGAACAGTCTATATATCATTGCATTTTTGGATACCACGATGCAAAATAAAGTAGAAAGAACCGTACGGCTTCGGAGTTATTCGACTTTTTAGAAAAAATGCATTTGCTTGGCTCACTTGGAAAATCCACCGTTACTTACAACAATTTTGCGTGACAATGTTTGAAAGTGTATTGCCAAATAATAATTTCTTTATTCAGTAATTGGGTTTTGGAACCTTTGGTGTAACAATAACTATTACACTGACAAATGTCAATGCTAGGTTTTCCACTATCACCAAACAACAAAAAACAACATTGTTGTTTGGTGATAGTGGAAAACCTAGCATTGACATTTGTCAGTGTGATAGTTAATTTCTTTATTGTTAAAGTGACAATAAAGCTAGGCATCTTTAAATAGGCGAAACTCATTTTTTTCAAACGGAACGCCTTGTATATTTTTGTGCCATGTAATACAGAATTAAATTCTCTTTCAATCGCATGTAACATTTCCTATAGGTAAAGTTAATAGTTTTTGAGTAATTTTGAATAATGTGCTATGTGCAAGAAAAACATACATTTTATAAGTACGTATTTTTAACATTACATTCCAAACACTCTCTATGCATTTCTAAAAATACCTGAAGACCTAAATACAGCCACACTTTTCATTTCTCCAAAGACGGTTAAAGACTAATAAATTGACCTAATATTTCAATACGATCCCTGTCACTCTCCTTTGAGAGTTTCATCTCCGCCTCTAGTGCCTAAGCACCGCTACTTCGGGCGATATACACGTCTGTACGGACAGTAACTGCAACGTGGGAGTCATCTATTACTTTACAACCGGCCTAGAAAACCTCGCAAAAGGCAGCTCTTCGGCTACCGAGTGTAAATTCGTCGGCTTGGGCGCCTTTGAAGTTGTCGTGTGCCTCAGTTATGCGCAAAGATATTGCTCAAGTTAGGTATAATGCAGTTATGAGAAAACAAGTTGTAATAGCCGCTCTTTTCTTCATATTACAAGCAAATTTTTACTAGTATTGAGATCGTTAGAAGTTACAAGAATATAGTAATAAAGTATATTGTTAAAACACGGTTTATTATTTTGCAGAATACATAGATAAATAAAGAGAAAAATTCGTATGTATGTTGATTCAAAAAGAAGATTAATATGAAAAAAAAAAAATAACTCCACGATCAATAATTTAATATTTTTCTCATATTTTTTATCCGCAAACGCTTCTTTTTTATTTAAGAAACTTTTTTGGAAGATCAAGTTATTTACGGGGTGATAGAAAAAACTACAATGCATGGCAACATGTGATGGAGGACCAAGAAATAACAAAAACAGTTCCTATACACTAATTAATGTCCGATTGCTTTTTGTTTTCAAGTTACAAGCTGTTGAAGTTAAAAGGCTTTTATTAAACAAAACAACATTCAAAAATATATATATATGTACAGGGTTTTCCACGGTAGCCGTTCGTTAGCAGTTTCCGAGGTTAGAAAAAACCTGGAACTCTAAATTTTTGGAATCCGGGGCTATTCAAGATTCTCTTTCATTTTAAAATATTTTCAGGGCCTTACCACTTCCGGTTATACCGGAAGTTGCCATAAACTTTCTTATTTTAAATGGAACATCCTGTATATTATTTCATTTTTAAATTTCTGAGAAAATTTTATGATAAGTTCTAATAGGTTTCCCTATACCTATTTTCAACTGCTACTTAGATATCTTGATTTTTTTGAAAATTTTGAAAGATGTAGCGTTATTTGCAACACAGTATCTTTTGCCCATTTTCGACTGGTAATAAACACTTCTAGGGTAGATGGAAGCACAAGAATGACACTTTCGAAATCCACATTGACAATTGATTTGTCGCATACAGGTGTCCAAAACTGCATGACCAATTACAAAATTTTCAAAGTTGAAAAAGTTCTTTTTTTCAAATGGAACACCCTGTATATTATTGGATGATCAGATGCAGAATTTAATTCTGCATCGATTGATATGACTTTCCCTATACCTATTTACGTTAATATGCTTATACGATTTTTAATTAATTCTCTATCCTTCGCTGATTCAAGGATAGAGAGTGACCTTAGGTACCTCAGATATTCTATGTAAATCTTATCACACACCTCCGTTGGGTAAAAAGAGAGATACAATTTTAGCGTCGTCACCATAAAAATGCGACTCGCAGAACTAGATGTGCTCCAGCAACAAGACAGATGCGTCAATGCAGAAGAGAATGGGGCCATGAATAGACCACTGCGGCACACCGCAGGTTGGCGGGAGATAGTCAGATGAGGAATCCTGCACTCTCACATATCGACTGCGAGACTCTAAATATTTTTTTAAATAATTCAATAGCCGCATTGCTCTTAGCTTTGTGCAACAACATCGTATAATATTGATAACAAAATAGTACGATTTAAAACGTCAAAACTTAATTAATTTATTATTGTTTAAAACACGTATATTTTTTAACAGGCCCATATTTGGTTGCCGTTTATTGCTATTATCATTTGTGTAAAAAGCCATATTTAGAGAGAAAAAAATCCAGCCAATAATCATCGTACAAGATAAGAGAGGCAATAAACAATAATACAATAAAATGGTCGACGTCAAACTACAGTAACATCTATGATGATCGTCACTGCGTTCATGACTTATCGCACGCCGCCAAAACATCCTAATTTTCACAGTGAATAACGCGAATACCAAAAGCGAGTATGCGATCGGTGATTTTCGCTGTATACAAGCGGTTAGATCAAAGCCTGTTCAAAGGCGCCGCTATCACAAGCACGCCGGATAGTAGCTTTGATAAGGCAGTGCACACCTTGCTCGGGTTATACGGCCTATACAAATGCCCGTGTTCCAGACTTGTAGGTTTATGTGCTTTCCGTGTATTGTTATATATACTTACGCCAGTTGTCTGTCTGTGTATATCGAGAGCAGATTTGTGTTGTTTGTGGGGAGTTTCCGGTTAACGGTGATGCGCCTAATAGCTGACGCATTGGGTTAACGAGTTTAGCTCTTAGATATATACGTACACACATACACTGGAGGAAATAACTATACATGCACACTATATTTTAACTACTAATCTATATTGCTAAAAAAACAAATAATACAGAGACTAAACCTTACTTTATTTGCATTCATAAGGTAATTACATCTACTTAATTTTATAAATAAAGCGAATGCATTTTAATATATCTTGATACGTTGCCTATAACAGGAAATAAATTTAAATCCATTTTCTTTTATAATCCATGTAATTTTATAAAAGTTAAATTAATAATGCGTATGTTTCCGTTTAGTCTTATTAAGTCAAAAACTCTATTTTTCATTGATTTTACCAAGTTTTGCATTTCATCTAGTTCTATGTCAGCCCAAACTTCACGAATTCTATTTTTGTGTTCATTGATTGTTGCACATAGACTACATGATGTAACGCCAGTGGATTTATAGCAATTTCCTCCAGTGTATATAAATCCTTAGAATTTTCTTGCTAAAAATGGGTATTCTGGTCTTATTTATGTTTTTTTTGTTCAATTTAAACAATCTAATTCTGACAATTTAGGAATCGAAAAACCGCGGCTGATTTATTCATAAATTCATCTTTAACCCAAACCGGTGTTGTCCTAAACGTTAACGTAATGATTCACTCCGACAAAATAGCAAAATGTATATATACAATGACAGACTATAAAGGGAAAACTTTCTCCACAGAATACATCAATATACAATCATAATACATTCTTTGGCAGAAATAAAAATGACATAGCGGCACCGCTGAACGGTTTAAATTTTTTATGGAAGGGTTTTTTTTTAAGGTTATCTCGAAGGAAAATAAAAAAACGAACGGTTAGTTAAGGGAAGGGTTTTTTACCCTTTATACGGCGCTTTAAAACGGTTCAAAGGAGCCGTACGTTTAATCCGTTATTGACTGTCTTAAAACGCCAGTGAAAAAGGATTTTTTGGCCGAAAAAGGGTAAAATATAAAGATATTACCTAGTATAGTAGCTGTAGTAGATGTTTAATGTTTTTAACAGGAGTTAAAGTGCTTCTATTAGGGCTCAGCAATAATTTTTTATAACGTGAAAAACTGTACTTTTTTTACGGTATACGCGTCTTTCGTGTGCTATTCTATTAAAATGAGATGTTGAAATTGTTGCTTAAATAAATAATGTCTTCTTACAAAAATAGTAAATATCACTGAAATCAATCATAAAAGATAATTCCTTGTGAGAACGAGGTGAAAGTCCAAATATTAATTTGATTATGTTGACTACATCAAATCAGGTTGGTTTTATATTATTAAAAGTGCCCGAAATGACCAAATAACAATTTGAAAGTTACAACTTAAGATGCGCGCGCGTAATCTCTATAAAGCGAATGTCACATCCAGAAATTCTGTATTCCTGTAATTCATATATTTCTATAAATTTTGAATAAATTTAACAACAAACATAAGTAACCGGAAGAATTAACAACAAAAAAAAAAATAAAACAATAACTAAAAAAAAAAAAAATAGAATGAAAAACTATGAAGATTCAATCTTACAAACACTATTTTGTCAGGCAACTAGTTTCGGGCAACAACGCCTATCATCAGCCCAGAAGATAATAGTTACAATTACTTAGAACAAGAAAAGGTTAAAATTGAAATTACAAATTACTAAATGGATCCAACATACATTACAAATCGGACAAACCAAACTCACAATCAGTTTTTTTTTGCGGAGAATATGTCTGCCAGTAATCAAGTTGATGTCTTGTATGCTGATCTAGTGAATTTGACCGCATTGATCATATAAAGTTGTCCTGTGCAAAATGGATAGATTTGGATTTTCTCCTGAACTTTTGCCTTTTTTTTTAGTTATGTGGCTTGCTTGGATTATCAATCGGATTATATTATTTCTCGCCAGCGTTTGGAGTTCCACAAGGCAGTATCTTGGGACTAGTGGTCCTTTTTCTCATTTTCGTGTGCGATGTTTTACCTTTGCTGATCACTTGAAAATATATGCAGCAGTACACCCTATTCAGAATTTTGAACACCTTCAAGACTAGCTTCTTGTGCTTCATGCTTGGTGTAACGCAGACAGAGTTAGTGTCAATGTAGATAAATGTCAGGTGGTGACTTATTATTACAATTATTTATGACTACAAATTTGACGACTCCGTATTGCACAATTTGATATTTATGGAGCATTTCTTCAATGTACGCAAAACTGTGTTACAAGATGTTTGGATTCAGTTTTCTTCAGCTTAAATGGTTGTTATGTCTCTTTACTTCGCGTTCGTACGATCTAAATTGGAGTTACGCTTCGCTAATATATCTTTTCTATCGGTACCAAGTGTGTTCTTTGGAGTAAAATCGGTTTAAAATTACACATCATACAATTCTGTTTTATTTTTTCATTAAAAGATGAATAATATTTGTTGTATTGATAAGAATTCTGTTAGCTACCGATACTGCAAAACGATATGAACTCAATTTGGATAAAAATTGACTTCTGATACATGTATCCTACCGAGCGATGTGCAAACACTAGGCCATATTTTCCCGTTTAAAATAAAAATATCTGCAAGTAAGATATATTTTCCAATAATAAAATCTCTACAAAACTATTAGAAATGAACATTTACTTTGTGATCTTGCACTAACCTTCAAGATACAATCCAATCATATATCAATATATTTAGAGCTTTAGACCATTAGATTTGGGTGATCACAATTTTGTACACACCCTATATAATATTAAAATCACCTTTGTTCGATGACAAATTATACCCAATTTCAGAAATTTAATCAAATAAGCACAACACGTCGTTATTGTGTACATCCTGTATATAAACAGCTATACCAGCGGAAAGGGTTTTCTAAACGGTGCGGGTTCGCCATTGAAACTTGTTTTCTATCGTGCACCATTTAAAACTGATTTCGGATAAAGAAAAGGGTAGATTTTCAAGGGCTGATGATGAACAAAGAGTGTTTTGTAGTAACTAATCCTTCATGAAGTGTACAAACTGACAAAGTTTTATCAGAACTTCAGAAATTAAACCAAAAATTCTTTCATATTTCGACTTTTATATTCACATATAGGTACCAAGAATATTTAAAGCAGATAATAACTGTTGCATTGGTTAAACAATCCTGTATGTTTTATTAATATTAATAAAAGGTTTTGTGAGTCTAGACAAGCTCAAATATTTTTTTTTATATTTAAAACATGATGAGTATACATTTTGCATTTTGAACATATTAGAGCAGTTTGTCTTAATAATAAAAATTTATAACATACTTCATTATATCTACGTATATGAGATATCCTTCTTGTATACACTACTTAATGCATACATATATTATAATCTATTTTATTAGTTAAATACCCCATCAATTAACGTCAAGCTGTGTCAACCGGGCTCTCTGCATTTCATTCTGTTAGTTAATATTAGGTCTATCAATATGCAGATAAAACAGAAAAAAGAGACGGTAAACACATTAAAAATATATTGTTCAAATATCAAAAGCCAGGGCGACTAATCTAACACATTATCTGATAAATGTCGACTGCCTTCTATTCACTCAATTACATAATTACCGGAATAAGTAGTGCCAACTGGCATAATCTTCACATCAGTGAGTGCTATAGTGGTGGATGTTGCTGACGGCAAATTAATTTTTGTTTGAATAAAATCAAACATTAATATCCAATTAGGAAATTGCTCCGTTCGCATTATTTTTCAAATTTCGAGAAGTATACACTGAAAGATTTTTTGGTATTTAAATAAATAGAGTTAAATAATACAGGGTGTTTTACTCTCCCTATAGAAAGAAATCACAAGGTGTCAGATCTGACGATCGATGTGTCCAAAGTTTTGGACCACCCCTGGACAATCCCAGTGTCAAGGAAAGTATTGTCGAAATCGTGCAAAGTGGAGACTGGCCCCATTGTGTATGAAAATGTTATTTTGCAGGAAATTTTTGGAAATGTCATCTAAAAATTCTGGGAGCTGTTGTTGTAGAAAATTTAAATAAATATGAATATTGAAATCTCGGTTAAATAAACATTCATCTGTCCAAAGAATTGAGAGACCATTGATTTGCATGAAACAAAATGTTTTGGAGGAATATCTTACCCATATTAACAGCAAAGAACGTTCAATGAAATTCCCCATGGAATTGGAAACGGAGAATGTGATCCCATTGTTAAATGTCCTAGTCCAAAACCAAAAACCAGTGTGTACAGAAAACCATTACATTATCAATTGAATCACTCCCACACACATCAATATTGGAGTTGTAAGATGCCTGTATGGCACAGCAAACATCATCTGATTCAACTAAATACCGACACAGTGGTCATATAAAAAGCCTTTTAATTCTCTTTATAGCAACATGCATCAAAAAGTTGATGTTTTTTAATCAGTAAGCAATTCATAGTCAAAACAATATGAAATTAGCAAGTCAAAGTCCTTATCAGAGCTACCTTGATGATGTAACTTTGAATAGTTGCTATAACGCTTTTAAAATTTTTAAATTTATTTTATGCCCATAATTTGTGAAAAGGCCACAATGGAATATACACTGTAGTTATATAAGTGCTAACAAGTCAAAATGCAACAGCTATCAACGGCAAAAGAACAAAAAAAAACCGATATATGTTTGCATACTTATATTGCGTATTCCGTAACAGTTATTCACAGCCCACTCGAAACATTGACATGCTCCTGACGGGCCGGGAGTTAAGCCCTGAAAGCAAAACCTGATGACGGTAAATTGGCTAGTCCTGTATTACACGATCGAACATATGGGTTATCCCCAGCTAGCAGTCAGATAAGAGTACAGGAGGTTTACGAAAGTTAATTTGTAGCATACACAATATCTCCCATATCGAAATATATATATTCGTTATATGTACATATATGAAAATCATAAATAGATAGATGAATATCTGGCATTTAATGTGATTATTAGTCGAATGGGATTGAATACAGCGATTGTTTGTGCTTCTAGATAGGGGGAGATGTCATAATAACGCAGCAGTATGCGTTTTGTAGGGCCAGAATTGATTGGAAGAGAAGCGTTTAGAATGCGGATTAGCCTTTTATTGTTTCTTAATAATATCATGTTTATTGTAACGATAAATTAACGCTTTGAAGTAACAAATTAACGACAAATCAAAAAAATCAGTTTAGGATTAGTAAGTAGTTTGCTGCACACACTGAATGAATTCAATAATACCCTATTAATGTGCCGAAGATATAGAAAAGTGAGATTTCTTGTGTTACTAATTTCAACTTTTTGTTTTAAATGAATTGCAAGTAATTATTTTGAGAGCCACCTAATAAAGCATCTTTGCAATGATATATGGTTATATGCACTTTTGACAATTAGTTTAAGCTATCTTGCGAAATTTCTTAAAATTTTTACCAGTTTATCAGTTTTCGTTTTCATTCCCTTACACTACCAGCATATAGTGTGCAAGAACTCCATCATGCATAGTGTACGTTCAGTGGCATCGCGGCCAATAACTTGTTCCAATACATTGAGATACCCATTGGCATCAATACGATTTGGTAGATCAATTGGTGATTTATTATGCCCAGCCAAACATCAACGGAAAACATGCTTTGGTGACCATATTCTCTATTTTTCTCCGCCCAACGCTGAAAATCACGGGTATTAAAAACACCATATCTCTGGTAAAAATACTCTCACACATCTTAGAAGAACAAGAATCCTATTTAAGAGTGTGTTGCAAATATTTAATCGAAAAATGTCGTTTTCATAGTGACTGAACTTTACAAACATGATAGGGATGAACCAACTGAATGGTCTTTTACTAGGCATATTTGAAGTTAAAAGTAACTGTCGGGTACTAACGGAGGGATCTTTTTGTACTGCGTCTAAAATTTGCTCTTAACATGGTATTGTACTGAGTGTTGGTTATGGTAGGGTACGGAGTATACTTCAGTGTTTTCTTGTCGATTATATTGTTTTGTATTTTATATAAGTATTCTTGTTTATATTTATGTTTTTTAGTATGTATTCTTATGTGTGACAAAGCCTATATCCTGTGGATCTAATAAAGCACAATACAATACAATGTACTCCGATAGTCAAGCAGCTATTAGGGCGCTGAGCGCAAACATAATCAGCTCCAAAATGGTTTGGGAGTGTTTACAAAAACTAAACGAGCTAGGCAAAAAGAACAAGGTAACCGTATTGTGGGTTCCGGGACACACGGGAGTGGAAGGAAACGAAATAATAGATAATCTCGCTAAGAGAGGGGCTAGAACACCTTTTGTAAGGTCAGAACCTTTTTGCGGGATAAGTAGCAGTATAATACTGGAGAAACTCGATAATGAAGTAGAGCAGAGAAAATCCAATTACTGGGAGTATCTCCAAGGAATGGGGCAAGCTAAATTTCTTCTGGGAACCTATAACCAGAAGAGATCTGCCGAACGCATCAACCTGAGTAAAAATAATATTCGCATATTGGCAGGGATCATCTACGCAGGCTTGGAATAGCTGAGGAAGCCGAATGTAGATTTTGTGGGGAACAGGATGAAACATCCATCCATCTACTCACAAACTGCGCTGCACTGTGCAACTCAAGGGCGCTGCACGTTGGAGCATGTGAAATTGAAGAGGGAGAGTTACGTAGTCTGGGGCCTTCTGACATTCTGCACTTTCTAAAAGGAATCAGACTGGACAAAGTATAAATTTTAAAATTCAGAAGAATTATATATAAAAACAATGTATATACAAATCAAGAAGTTCTCAAATCAAGTATCAAACCACGTAAAGAAGTGTGACTTTGACAATAAATCTTTGAGAACGCTTATTTTCCGTGAACACTGGATATCCGAAAAATCCAATGTTCTCTGATTTTTTTTAATAAATATGCTATAGCAAACGTTTTTAGAAAAAATCTAATAACCACAAAACGGTCGAATCAAATTGCAAAAAGTAAAGCTATCCGAATATGTACAAATATACAGGGTGTTCAATTAAAAATAAGAAAGTAGAATTCTAAAAATATTTTAATTGAAGAGAACATAATCGATTTTATATCATTCTGAATATGTTGGCCAGAACCCCATAAACTTCTAATGAACGGTCTTGCTGAGACAATATATGTATACAGGCAATTGTTAATAATGCCTGTTTTGTTAGTTTACCAACTATAGTTCCTTCAGTGTGCGGAACAACCAAGATTATATACCCAATTTACAATCCAAGCGCCGTTTATACGTGCTCTAAGACCAAATCGATACACTAGGTGGCGCTGCTTCCCCCTCATTCATTACATTACACGTTTCAGCCTCATCTACCGCTCCAATTAGTTCGGAACTGCGTCGCCCGGAGGCGCTCCCGCCAACATCCGTCTCCAATTCGATTATCCACACCGTAAATCGTCGCAATACGGCCGTAGCGAAAGTTCCAGCGTCGCACCGCCCGGGGCGCTGTCGGCAGCGCCGGGCGTCGGGACGCATCCACCGGTCCCAAATGCCGTTAGCTCTCGGCCGTCGTTCCGTCGGGGCGAACTTTGATTCGAGGTGTAATGGCTGCCGCTCCGCATGCAAATGGCCGCCAGGGCACCGCCTACGTTATCAAGCGGATTAGCGATTAGGATGTGACGATTTCCGGTGCGATTCGCCCGTTGGACGTCTCATTCTGAGCGGTTTCGGTCGGAAATCAAAGCTATCCGCCGGTAAACGGATTTGGCGGCGCACAAAGGCGGGCGAAATTCGATTCTCTCGAGCGTAGGCAGAGAGATGAGACCAGTCCGGGATTCGCATGCCGTTCTATTGTCGTATAATGGGTATGCAAATATCGCTTTGCCCGGGTAGATTGGGATCTTTCATGTTTGCTCTTTGATATTTTGGCGTTACGATGGGCTGCAGATTGGTATGCTGTTGTTGGGCGTGATCGTTCTTTTGTAATATTTTCATTTTTCAACTGAATAACTGCGGGAGTTTGTGTGATAAAAGGATTTTAATCAAGGATTTAAAGAACTTAACTGTCTCCAGAAATGCGCCCCTTAATGATGATTGAAGACCTATTATCAACGTTTTGTAATTCCTTATTCAGATTGGCTTTAACAATTATCAAGCCTGTCAGTAACTTTCAATTAAGAATGATTGTAAGATCCTGCAATACAAAATTATTTTCAAAAAATTCAAATCAAAATTTTTCATTAAAATTGTAAAATTGTCAATAGATGTAAGAAGAGGATTTATGAAATAATCTATTATAAACTTGAAAAAAAGAAATGTCTTTCCTAAATTATTCGAATGGCAATTATCAATAGGTCTGGTTTAGTAATTAAGAAGAGTCAAGAAAAAGATATGGCTGAATTTATTTAGTTCGGGATTAAGTTTCTTGTCACGTGTTCTGGTAATTTGTTTGTTTGAATAATTGACCGCAGCTATTTCACTAATCCGTAAGGTACAATGCCTATTGCCTGCATTATGGATTTTTTGCGTCAAAAGGTGTCCACTGAAGTTTTCTTATGATGGTCGGTGACGAACACTTTATGTGAAAATATTTTTTTTCTGAACAACCTTGACGCACCATTTAACAAATAGACGATTGAAAACAGATTTCTAAGTTTTTAGCAACTATACCATCCTCCCCATAACTTCTAGTTCAAAATGTTAACTTCATTTTTAATAAGTGAAACTTTTTTAATTTATAGTTTAAACTTAAAAACATTATCCTGTGATGGGTGGAGACTGTGGCTTGAAAACTATAACAAAAATCCCAAAAGAAAGGTGAAAAAATCTTAATTTTGTGGTAAGGGATTTTTTCACCTTTCTTTTGGGATTTTTGTTATATTAAAAACATTAGTTAAATATAGATCAGCCAATTTTAGTACTTAATCTATGTAGCAGAAATTTCTTTGTAGGAGTTTCTAGCTTGTACACATTTTTGAGCAATTTTGTTTTAAAAATTACTTTCTACTGTTCTAAAAGCTTTTGAATCGAAGAAATTTATTAGTTTAGGCTTTAGAGAATCATTTATACCAGTCCGTATCGCTTAAAAACGGTTTGTTCGAGTTTTAGCCTGCCGATCTTCATAGAAACCCTTTCTTTTTTGGCAAATTGCATATTATAAATAAATGAAAATCTACAGAATTCTCTTCCAAATTAAAAATATCTATGAATTTTTTTTATAGTTTAAATTACCGGATTTTTGTTTCAGAATTGGTGGTTTTGAGATAACCAAAAAATTTTATAAAGAATTACATTTTTTCGTTAAGGTACCAATAAAAATTGTTTCCCTCTTGTTGAGTCCATCCGGGGGGACACTGTATATTATTTCAAAACAGTTATTTATCCTACTTTTAAACATTTTAATTATTAATTCTTGGTAATATCACAATGCACAATTTTAATGAACATTTACTTTACTCGTTAGCCCTTGATTTACACAGCACTTTAGATTCAATTTCATGAATTTTTATGTGTAAAACACGAGAATTACATTACAATAATTTGAAATAAATACAAATAACACCATTTCATTGAAATTTGAGAGAGGAATGTATAAGTACTTAAAGGTAATCATCCAATCATCTGTCAGATACACAAGAAAAATGGTTGTCTACATGTCAGATATGAAAATTGATTTGTTTTATCACCAATTTTGGGTATTTTTTTATATCTATATCAATACACAGATTGGGCAGAATATGTTTGATATTCGAAAATTTTTTTAACAATCTTGCGTATTATCGTCAAATAGAATTAATATTTACTTCTTATTTGCATATGGAATATTATACAATATACCTACAGATTATAAGTGCATACGATTTAATTTCCCTGTTTATTAGATTAAATGCATCTAATAACAAAAAAAAAAAACTGTTTTTGTGTCGTCGTTTGCCTTAACAGAAGGGATTAGAAACATTTTAGGAAGTGGCATGTGGTTTCTGAAACAGTCACGCTTTTAATGTTTCAACCACAAAAACCTGGCGTAACTTAATAGTAACTTATAATCTTTATGTTTATGGATATTTAAATGCGTGCTCTATATTAAAAACCTTGGTTTTGTTCCACTGTACTGTCTACATAGTTGTTCTTAGCTGTTCCTGGCTGCTACTTAGGACTCACTTAATCTTTATTGTTATTATACCGAAATGCAGAAGGTTAATCTATATAAGCTACGTAATAAATATGTAATTTTACTGGTTTACAGATGTGTGCTGCGTTTTAGAGTTTTAAGTAGTTTTCAAGTGTGTCTTACAACTATTTTAATGTACTAAGGATTTGTAATAAATAGCTATTATTACAGAAGATTATTCTGTGCTGAGTATTTCTGGTGCGTATAGGGCCATTTTATTTTATACGTAAATAATTCTTTTCCATTTTATACGAACACAATCTAAACTCACAAGAATATCTTAGTATTCAGTGAAACAGCCTTTAGTTCTTGTAGATAACGATTAATTAACCCGAATATATTGAAAGTTAAACACTCAAAGCGATCATATTATATTCATAAAGTCGAGAAATATTATTATAAAATGCCAAAACTGGCTCTCAAGTAGTGAAATTGGCCTGTATTCTCTAAATAATTATAGAATACTCAATCATTTCTGTCGCAAAAAATTGGAAGGTTGTATGAAAGTGACAATTTTGGCATTGGCTCGTAATTGAAGTACAAAATTCCACAAAAGAACAATATTATTAAATATGTTCAGTCGCTAAAATGATATAAGAAATATAATAAAAATCATGCATTGCTACATGTGTAATTCAACTCAAAAAATCACAAAGTGAATATATGTAAGTAATGAACAAGAAAATCTTCAATGGTGCGCTTAAAACATACCAGAACCGGAAATTGATTTTATATCGCGAAGCAGAGCGTTACAGAGGCGGAATTCCAAAATTCGGGGACAACTTTCTGTTAAGATTAAATAAAATTGAGGTATATGGGAATAGTAATAAGTTTAGTCTAGTATCATACTGGTGAATATGGCTGTCACACAAAAATTTTAGATTTGTTCAATATGGATTATTATGGATTATTCCCTTTAATATAATATTTCTGATTTCGTTAAAAAAAACTTTACTTCGATTACTTTGGGATAAAGGTAGCCGATTAAGTTAAACTTTGGGCTCCCTACAAATATGTTCGATTTGTGTTGAAGAATTGAGGCAGTGGAGTCAATGTAAAAAAAATCGTTTCATTTTGGCGTTCCCATGGTGTGGAGGGAACATAAAAATCACTGCAATGACTGCCGCATGTTTGTTTTTTTTTTGCAACGTGCAAGGTTTCAACTTAGAAAATATAAAGGAGATATCTTATCCTAACATGCAATCAGCGATCCGCCCTGTTCCGAATGGAGCTAGTATACCGATACCACCTTCTCTGCCAGATAGTCTAGATAAAGTTTTAGATGAAACAGACATATTGCCTGAACCGTGTGTTAGTGAAGAAGACAATGAGGTGAGTGACATTTATGATCCTGCCACAAGCGAACCTATACCTTTCAATTAGTCTGAATTGAATGATTTGGTTAGAGACTTTGGCCTTTCAAAGCACTCAGCGGGGGTTTTAGGTTCACTATTGAAGGATAAAAATATGTTGGCATACACTTCATTCATTCATTCATTCATGACGTTAGGGTGGACACCTTTAGTCCAGGCACTTGAGCTAGGTGCTCATTGTACCGTCCCTATTAAATCTCTTACTTCCACTCGAGCAACTTGGTGTACTCTATAAAGTCCAGTATCTTGCCCAGTAGACACTTGAGAACTTTCGAGGGCTCCAATAGATCTTTCCCGAAATGTTTCTGCCGGAGTACTTTCAACTCCTCACATGTGCAGATTACATGTAAACTCGTTTCATCCTGTAGCTCTTCTGCACCACGGTTCGCTTAGCGTAGTTTATTGTAACAACGTCCCTAGAACTATGGCAAGTTTCAATGTTGAATATGACCCGAAAGATTGGAAACTTTTTATTGACTTCTCACAGTTCTTCCACACAACAGTAATAAGTATGCTTCAGTACCTGTTGGGCATTCAATTCACTTAAAAGAAACACACCAAAACCTTGAAATGGTATTGAGCTATTCAAGCCGTAAATGGACTATTTGAGACTATTTAAAAGTCATTTCATTGTTGCTTGGTCACTACAGAGTTATTACACAAAGTATCCATGTTCTCTTTGTGAATAGGATAGCCGTGACAGAATCAAAGAAACCTTAGAAGTCCGTACAAATAATATTGAGAGGGTCCAAAAAAGTTTTGCTTCCTCCACTTCACATCAAATTGGGCCTGATGAAGCAATTTGTTAAGGCCTTATTAAAGGAGCGAGAACGCTTTCGATATGTTATTGTCAGCAGTTTTCTGATTTAGCTGAAGGCAAGTTGAAGGAACCGAAGGTACCGAAAACTTATGAAGGATGCAAACTTTTGCCTGTTTACTGGTATTTTATATTTAAATACGATTATGCACTGATGTAAGGCTTTTATATTTGTAGTGAGAGAACGCAAAATATGCATCTGTTTTTATATTAAATAGACATTTTTCCAAGTCGAACCTTGAAGTCGTGTTTTATTTTAAATCCGTACTTGAATACTCCACAACCCACCAATGAAGTTATTGAGTTTGTTATATTAATAAAATAGAAGTAACAAAACAATACAGACTCCCTTCATTCGCTATATTTTTCTTCTTAGATTAACTATAATTTTAGTTAGCTCAACTATGTTTTGTTAATTTAACAACTGATATTTCCTCAGTGCAGACATACATAGCAGAGTTATATACTTTTTAACGAAATTTTTTAAGGGAAATATGTGTATAGAAATGTTTTTTTTTGGGTAATCATCTCCATACACATAAAAATACTTCTTGTAATACTGTATCTATGCAGAAGTACGATGTAATCCCATATTTTTTTATGATGTAGTATAGACGGTGATCACTTCAAACTTTCCCATTTCGTCAGCAGAGGGTGTTCTTATATTAGGAGCCCTAACACTCCTGATAATTCCTTGAATATTCAGGATTCCCACATGCACTTGACACGGCGAGAAGTTGTGAAAAAAACGGCTGAAAGGTATATGTACACTTTAAACGCGTAGATAAGCTTTTTAAAAAATCGTGCAGCAGATGAAACAAAAAACACTTAAGCTGGTGGTATATTTTACACGCTTTCTGTCGTGAAGTGTTAGAAAGGTTGAACGAGGAGTGTTGTGGGAATAAAATAAACAAATACGCTTTTTTTTTTCCTTATTTAAAAAAAAAATATATAAATTGTGAAAGTGAGGAAGAATATTTAGCAGGAAAGGTTAAATGATGCTTTCAATGGAACGAAGCGATAAATTGACTTGTTCGCAACAAAAGGATAGTCGTGTGTCCTTGTCATTTTCTAGGTTAGGGGATTATGGGGTAGTAAGTAGCATATCGAAGTTATTTACGAAATACGAGGTCACATTTTTAAGGCTTTTAAACATTACTGGTTTTATCCTAAACGCAAGGACAAATTAATATCTAAATATACACTGTAGAAGGAAAGTTTAGAAACGCTTAATTCTCTCTTAAATGGGTAATCAGAAATATACAAAACTACTGTCAGTTTTGGTTAATCATAATGTAAGCGATGAATCTCGAATTTTATTTATTTAAGACCTTTCTGACTATATCAAAGTGTTACATATGATTGAACTCGTATTGAAGATTCCAAAAATGAAGCAGTGTACGGAAGGTGTTGCGTTTAGAACTCCAAAGCAAAAGTCAATGAAAGTGAGGGCTGGTGACCTTGCTAGAACCCCATGACCAATCCATGAATCTGGAAACCTTTCATCAAGATTTTTCCGAGCGTTTCGCCGATTATATACAGCAGCTCCATCGTGTTGGAAAACCATTTGTCATCGAGCATATTAAGCGACATTTTCCAAGAGTTGAACCAAGCTGTCACAAAGGGAACTTTAAATAATTGTTTCCGTCGAAGAAGTAAGGACCAAGTAGGTGTTTTCCCAGTATGCCACCCCAAAAATTGAGTGACCATCGTATTTCTGAATACACTCTGCCAGGATATCTCTCAGTGTATACTCGTGACGCCAACAAACAATTCTTGTAACATTCTCTAAGAATAACCATCATGCCAAACATTTCTTCTGGAGTTCGAAAGATTTTCACAACATTTATCAGAAAGGCTTGGAATTTACGCTATCCAACGATGTAGGTTTTTTAGAGGAGTGAAATTTTAGAAAAAAAATGACAATTTGCGAATGCCAATCAAAAATTGTCTTTTTTCCATAAATCTCTTGAAAGAAAAATTATCTGAAGGTACAAGAGGTCTTAGCCTATCCCTAAATCGAAACCTAAGCGCCAATACAATTTAGTTCTTGCTGGAAAAAAATTCAAATGATGATCTGATTGCGAGGAAAAAATGTTATAACAGCGAAACCGATAAAGTTAGGGGCATGCCATGTTATATAAGAAAATAAGTATTCTTCGAGAATTTACCAAATCTACAATAAAAGTGTCCCATTTAAGAAAACATAAGTTTGATACGGCACTGCTGACCAGAAGTATTTTATGCACAATTTCGCTTTTAGACTTTCTTCGATATCTTGTATGATAGGGGAGTTAAAATCGGAGACGGCTTAGGTGCTACCCTGTGTATATATATATATATTTTTAACTACCCGCTTAAGAGAAAATTGGATAATTCTAGACTTTTCTTCCACATTGTATATTCCAGCCAATTAGAATTTACCCAATTAAAAAAAATATTCTGCCTCAAAAACACCAACGAATTGCCTTCTCTGCTTCCATACATTGGACAATAAAAGTATATCATTCCGTTTGTGATGACCGTTTATAGTTTTATGGCCCTTCCGACTGATGCTTCATAGAAGTACGGAATGGTCAAAAGCAGAATCTTTATAGGGTATCGTATATAGTTGGTAAGTGAATCTTTTTTTCTTGTGTACTGAAGACGCCTTTAGAGGCGGCGTAGAAAATTGTCTTGACTGCTTCAGATGCTCTTGTTAACCTTGGCCCCGAAAAATCTCATTTAGTATAACGTTTATTACTCTTACTTTTCTCCTGTGTCATATTTTATTTGGTTTTTATGGCTTGGACACGCGACGTAATATTTGTTCGAATATATTGGGGTGCATTTTTGAATGACGGAAAAAGAATTTTGGTAAGAGCGACCCTGGTGATAGAAAAGTTTTTTTTACTCTGAAACCTCAAGGAAATTCTAACTTTGAATACAATGTAATAAATATTTTTTCAAAATAATTATAATAAATGTATCTCTTATTATTTCGTTGTAATACATTCCAGTTAGAACTTAAGTGCGTTTTCTTTAAGAAACAAAATATTTTACTGGAATAAGGAAAACTATTTCACTCAAAGAAAGCAATATTTTACTTGAAACTGACAAATTTTAAAGGAAATCGAAAGATAAAAAACTATTCATTGTATTAATGAAACCAAAATCATTGAAAACGAAATGATGGCTTGATTTGATCAATGAAATATGTTATTGTTGTAAAGAACACCAGTTTTATAATGAATTTTTCCATTCAACCTATGAATATAAATTATTATAGAAATATAAATTGCATTTCAATGATTTCTGTTCAGTAGGGCCGTGTTTCTTTACATATTTACTGAATGCGTTAGCTATTTAAACAACTACAGACCAATAGCCATTCTACCTGTACTTTCAAAAATATTTGAAGAGCTACTTAAAACAAGATTAATTGACTTCTTCGAAAGACATAACTTCTTTTGTTCTCAGTAATACGGCTACCGTAAGAATATATCTACTACTAAGGCATTAATAAGACTCATTGAAGACATAACGATCGCTATTGACACATTACAGAGATGTTCTGCTACTTCATTACATTTAAGTAAAGCCTTCGACTGTGTTGACCATGATGTTCTTATAAAAAGGTTAAAATCTTACGGTGTGAGAGGTATACCTTTGCAATTATTCAAAGCCTACTTAAAGGATCGTAAGCAGATTGCAGAAGTTGAGCAAGCGTTATCTTGTCCGACAGAAATATCTTTAGGGATTCCACAAGGATCCAAACTTGGCCCAATCTTGTTTATAATTTACCTTGTAATTTGGATCATTGCAGTACTGTAATGTTTGCTGACGATACCACTCTCAACCAACCGCCTAATTTTTTGGACTTGCGGAGAAAGATTTTCATCAAAGTCTACAAGGATCTTCCCCACGTAATAAATAAGTACAAAATCATTTTTGCTTGCCTCATTACTGAAATTGAAATTGTTTTTATCAGGTAACTCGCCCGCAAAATACGAATCACCGCATAGTTTGGCTGCATTCTAATTTCCTCGTTCTCCCAATGAAAATTTAGTCAATAAATCTAGATTATTGATATAAACGACTAATATTGTTCTCAGTGTATATGGCAATTAATCACGAACTTAATTAGCGAAAGATCCGATTACTGCACAACCAGTAGTCAAGTAGAAACACCTTTCGAGGGCTCTAAAGTGCATCTCATTAAGGATATCCGGTTCTGTTTCTTGTCAAGCATTTCTTTGAAGAATTTTAGAAAAGGTCAGTGGCTATCAGATCCAATTAGCGCGACTAATAAGTCAGATATACGATAGGGCATTATCGAAATAGAATTTTAGCCCAATTTACTAGTTTGAATATGGGAATTTAAAAAAATTCCTGATATAGTTCATGCATATTTATTACTCCTCAAACAAACACTCTATTACACTTCAATTAATTAAATTCTTATCGAAATAAAGAAGTACATATTATGTCCATGTCAACTAATTTAGAGAACAAAAATATCGTGCCAATATTACTGACACAACAGCTCGTTCTGCATTCCAACTACTAAACACTTTACAAGAAACACAATCGTCAACCTTGAAGGTAGAAGAGATTTACTAACATAAAGATAGAGTTAACAAAGCGAAACAAAACTATAAAATTATTCAAACTAGTTCAGAAGTAAAAGAAAAAAAAAAAACGAAATAAAACGATTCAGCTCGGACGCATAAAGCTTAGAAAACTCGTAAAACCCCTCGGAGTCTTTTTATTACACAAAACTCGACTGTTCGTTTCCTGGTAGCCGGAGCAAAGGCGCAATCACTCAACTTTTTGCATCGGGCATAAAATTCGTTTTTCGTAATAAAAATACCGACCGGTTGCCTTCCCGATACAATATTAGAAAACATTATTGGGGCGATTGTGTTTTGTATCGTGTTTATTGGTGTTTTCTGCCGCCTTATTCGAAATTATATATGTATACATGGTTATTTTAGAGTACTGTTGAAAAGTTACGTAACACTTGATACTTTTATCCGCGTTGGTTATTTTAAAATCCTTAAATATCAAATTAAGAAGTGTCATTTTAAAATTTGCAGCATTTTTTTATCTGTTGAATAGCAAGCCTTGCATCAATGAATGAAATGGCACTATACAGGCTCCAACAACGTATAGACATTGTAAAAAATTATTATAAACCCGGTGTAAATTTCGCCCAGAGACAATTCGCAGAGTTCTTGGCTTTTTTTAGTGGGTATGAATCATATTCCCGCAAAGCTATAAAACTAAAGTTAATTGCAAAATTTAAAAAGGAAAACGTTACTGATATAAATTTGCCAGTTCGAACACGTACAAGATTATGCATGAAAATCAACTGCGCTATTGCAATAATTAATATAGTTGCCTGTAATTTTATTGTATTTTATCGATGAGGAAGCTTGTCGTACTCGTACGCTGAGCGATTATCAATCACAGTACCTTTATACGATATTTACCATGTGAATACATCAAATAAATATTACATAGCTGCGTTTATCGAACACAATTTACATTGAGTAAGAATTTTCTCTGTGCATAGAGTTTGGCGTGGTTTTTTGATCGGCGTTATTTGAAGTTACTTTTTTTTTTTAGAATGAGAAGGGTGCTAAGATTATAGTTAATGCTACCGTAAAACGCTAACAAACTTTCTTTGGCTTAAATGTCATGCAAAATTTTATCAAAAGCATGACCATTTTCAGGCGGAATCGAGGAGGGCATTTATTGGATATCAATCCCACCAACTGAATTACATGGACAGAAATGGACGTTACACTACTTTTGACCGCACACGATACATTTAAATCCAGTACGTGTCGTTTTATATCCTTTTTTTAATGGCTCCACTAAAATTCTAGAGCTTCTAAAACCGATTTTGGTAGGACTATATCGGTAGTATTGATGCGTTAAGTCTTCAAATGGCACACCGAGACGGTATAATAAATCTTTTGCGGGCACCGTTTTCGAATATTTATTTACGTGGTCCAGTTCTGTGAGGCTTCGCCCGTAAATAATCTTCTGGAGTTTAGGGCAGGCATATAATGACCCAACTGTGTTCTTTGCTACAGATAGAAGAACGTGAAGTGTGCAGGCGTGGCTGTTAAAATATTTTTATGCCTTGCGACACATAAAGTGATTTGATGTGAATTTAGGGTCATATTTCTCAATTGTTTTAGTCGCTCTTTCTGGGGTCCTTGTTCTAAGGGTTTAGGATTTCGAATTTTAGAGTCTCATGAAGTAAAATTTTGAAGAATTATGTTTTCTGGCTAAAATCAAATCAAATATCTGAAGGAACTTTTTTTATTATGAAATCTTCCTGGCTATAACAGTTCATATTTTTTCCTATTTGTATTATTTTTCAATGACATTTGCAATGGAATATTTACCATATATTTAAACAGTATTATAATTTTTTATAACGGTTATTTTTTACTGGAAATAGTATGGATATAACATCTACAGTTTGAATTGGTACTTCCCCTGTATATGTATTTTTGCATGTTGGAACTTATCGTAGTTTTCTGGGTCCGGAAATATATGTACTGTTAGATGAAATGATTCTTTGGTTATCAATTTTGAATTTCTATTTTTTTATCTGAATCGCCCAGGATATACGAAAGATCTTCCTATAGCTGTCAATATGACATTGAACATAGGATAGTGACATGAAGAACCACTATAAAATCAAGGAATGACCTATAAGGATATCGTATATTACTTGAAACAAAAATGTGAAAATCACTGCATTGAATGAATCCAATAAAATAATTATTTCTCTGATTCATGAGAAGTTGGGCTTTATAAAAGCTCGCAAATAAAGGATATCAGATCTTCAATCATTTGAAAGAAGAGTTTTCCAAATTGAGTGAACAATCAAAAGAAAATCGTTCAAAGATCCAATATATTATACTAAACAAACTCGCAAATAATGAATTAGCTGTTTGGTCCTCTTTCAAACACAAAGACGATTTTGGGTAATAGGCAATGTGATAACTATGTTCCCATTATGACCGATTTGCTGGGCAACTACAAGAACATACAGGCTGTAGAATGTTGCTGAAAGTTCACTTCCAACATACATTTCCATTTTGGTTTTGTTCTCGGAAAATCTGGCGCCTGCAAACGATGTGCAAGCTGAACATTTTTACCAAGACATCCGTACGATGCAACACTGTCGCACAAAGTCGCTGGAACCCTTCGCTGATGATCGACTATATACTTCTGTGACATTGTGATGGGGAGACTGATGAAACTTCACACACATTTTTCGGACACCAAAGAATAGATGTGATAGTGATACTACGAATATTAATTTTAGCAGTGAATCTATTTAAAAACACAGAAACATTATTTAAATTTGTTGACTAGTAGTGTAATTTATGAATCATTAACAGGCTTGAGACTTCAGCCTCATTATAATAATAATAATATAGTATATTTCTGTAAGGTGCCAATCAGGCGTTGAAACAGTCATTCTCAATACATAAAACATACAATTTTATAAAAATGTAAAATGTTAACAGTAAAAATGTATAGTAAAATAAATATAAGTATCAATATATATAAATATACATATAAATACATTGTGAAAACTTATTCCTTAGCCTTTATCCTTTATCCCTACAAATCCTCCAGACAGGCAGAAAGATGGAGAAGTTGAGTTTGCCAAGTTGAAAAAAAAGTTTAGCGATGGTCTGAACACGTGGAGGCAATGCACAGGTCTACATTTGCCGCGTCAATATGATTTGTAATGCAAACATTATTTTCTTTTATGTTGGTGATACTGTACTGTAAGTCTCCAACTTGTGAAAACACATGACTCTTACTCTAAAATTTCCATATTTCGATACACTCAATGTAACTCAATCTTTTAACATACTTTATTTTTTTATATTTACCGTTTTTGGTCCATATATTCTAGGGTGACTAACAGAGAAATATTTATAAACATTTCAAACAAATCTGCTTCACCGTTTTTTATCTATCTGTAATAAATCAGCGTCTATTCTGTCATCAAGGAACGGAAAACAGGATACGGTATATTAGGAGTGCCCTGTATTACGCGATTTTCGCTTCAATACGTTAATATAGACACAACAGAACGATGTATATATGAAAATCTCCCACTGGGAGGCGAATGTGAGATATCGCTGTTAACCAGTGTACTTTTGGAACGTCTTGGATGCTGTTCCGGATTTATTATTCGCTAGCATGCTATCCGTGTATCGGCAGCATATTCGTGATACGTTCCAATTAATCGCTTCACCCGAAACTGGGGAGTGTAACATCGTAGTAGGGGGTTCATAACTACACGTAATATTTATGCAATTCGATGGATAAGAGAAAACACCACAGTTTACACAATACTGGATGTTACTAGCGAGGCCGTCTTTGGTGCTATTCCCTTTTCATTGTGATTTTTTTGCTGATATGTTGTTAGAATTTATTTTTACGTTTTTATTACCTTTTTACCTATCACCTCATCCATTTTCATATCCAGGCAAGATTTCGCTTTCCTCTACGTGGTTCTTGCTAGACAATAATTTATATTTTATTTTAATCTGTTTTTTTTTCAATTTTTATTCTACACTTACAATGCTACAATAATAACTATAAATTTATTGACTGAAAAGGGTTACTTAGGCTACAGTAGCCTCCCTTGAACAAAACGTCACGAGCCGCCACTGGTAAAAATATGTTTCATTTAAAACTTTTCATCATGTTTACGGTGAATCTTGAATTTATATACAAAATGCTGATATGTGTTAAACTTTTACAAAAGTACTTTAAATACTGCCACCCTAATTTTGTTAAATAATGAGCATAACTAAAAAAATATATATCTAAATATATCTTATCAAAATAAAATGAAGCGGAACAAATTTGACTTTAAATTATAAAAATACTTTCAGCATGATTAGATGACAAATTTCATAAACAGAAATCAGAATTTATTTTTTTTTTTTTTTTCTGCTTGATTTATATACCGATCATGTCAAAGTTTAATATCACACCCGAGAAAGAAACACAAAATATAAAAATCCCGATTTTATTACCCCATCAAACGGCCGTAAAAATTCTAAATTCATAACATAACGATTTGTTAGTAGGTCCGTTTGTTTTTCTAATCCCACCTCCGAATTAATACCTCGAAAGCGCTCCCATAACTCAGGCGATTGTTTGACTTTAACTTTTCAACTCCAAACCATATAACGTACCAGTTAGAGCGATCCAATACCAAACACAGTAAGTTTGTCTACCCTGCGACCGGGTCAATGCAGTGTGGAAGCTGTTAAAATTGACGCAGTCTCCCGGCAAATAAAATTTATCGTCTAAATAAGAAAACAATTGCAGCGCGATCAAGTCACCCTCTCCAATAGAGAAAACAAACTAATAAAGGCGTTAGTGTCAACGCCTATGCATAGATGGAAACTGGAAAGACCTGTTTTGTTAGTTACAGGTGAATCCACACCTTGCTTACAGGTGTGGAAACAGGTTGTGATAATATGAGTTTTCGGTTGTAGAATGCTGGTTTAGCGTTTCTATTATAGATGTCGCTCGTCACTCGTATAATTGTTTTTTTATTTAATTTATAATATTTTTAGTTTTATCCTTGTTTATATATCTTATAGTTATTCAACCGAGCTGCGTAAGGTGCTGATATCTGGCGGCGATAGTATAAAAGTACTAATGAATGAAATTAAATACCGCCAAATATTCATTGGAATGCGAGCTATGTTGGTTGTAGATTCTGAAATAAACTTGGCAGTTAATAACAAAGTAAAACCAATCAAACTTAAGAAATTACAATGCAACATTATTAAAAGAAATTAATGGGCACGCCAAACCTGACACGCCATCTGAACGCCATCCAAAGGTACTTCAAACCGGTTGAATAACTGTATATATATATATATATAAACAAGGGTTTTATATAAAAAGAAATTGATTTTTTTTAACCAAATTTGTATTTGTAATTACAAATTATTAGTTACTACATAATTTGATACATATAAAAACGATTTAATCGATTTTAGATATTGTTATTTGATTTAATTACTCATAAATACTTCAGTAGATTTTTACTATTTCTCCCATTATCGTTTAAAATTCCTCTGCTAGTATTAACGAGTACAAAAAGAAAAAGATACTTAAAACCGCTACTTTTATGTGTCCCTAACCGATATAAGGAACTTCACTGCCATTATACAATTTATAACTCTGATAGGTCACCGAAATCAAACATCCAGGAATTAATCTGGGGTTTTAGCACTGCCAATGTTATCTCCAATTAAGCAGCGCAAACAAAATAAAGTCGACACTCGTTTATAGATGGCGCTTCGCTCCATACAAGTCCTATATCAGATCCTATACACATGACAAAGATAAAGAGCGACCAAGAAGCAAGATTATCGCTTGCCCTTCCACCATTGTCAATAACCGGAACTTGGTGCGGGTGACGAAGTTTTTAATCAAGTGCGACAGGCAATTCTGGTTGCCGCATGAGCTTGCCAATAAGCAGCAGAGAATCTAATCTCCCGGTTTATGTTGTTTGCACTTGCAGTGTGTATATGCCGAAGGATGGACGGAAGATAGGAGAACTGAATACATACATAAATATACAATACTCTAACGTTTGACCGTCTTTAACGGCTCTACCAGTTTAGATTTGCCCGCTAGTCTTTAGTTTAGTTTTTATTGGAAGGCAGTCATGTCCGAGCCCGTTACTTCGCGAGGAAATTTAACGGTAATAAAGTTTTTAGGACTTCCTCGTTGTATCGAATCCAACGTAAATATCACGAAGAAAACTAAGGTTTTACGATGGGGAAGGTTTATTTAATTATGATAGGTGATATCCAGTGTTGAAGTGTTGTAATTAAAATTTTGTTTGTTTAGGATTTTGGATCAGAATTAATAAAATAAAAGATCGGAAGGTGTCGCAGTGAATAAGATTGTTGAAACTACAGTTTCCTACATGTGAATTTCAGATGTCGAGTTCAGTTGTTTAAACTACTTGTTATGAGATGGGGCTAATATCTACTATATTAAATTTTAAATTCTTTTACAATTGCCGCAAAAATTAAACATAAATAGGTTTTTAAACAAAACCTTTTGTTCAATTATATTTTTATGAAATATTAGTTTTACGGTTAAAATAAATTTTAAGTGCAGTTCTGCTTATTTCGCTACTTTTTTCGCGTTTGTAAAATAAATAATTATACCACGTAATACACTTTCTTTTGTAATATTTATAGGTAATTAGCAACCACCGCTTTTCCAATTTCTAGAATTTCCAAATATGATATATCCATCAAAAATTTTATTCAATCACATGGGGCAATTTTTAGAATTTCTAGGTATTATTTTTACAACATTACAGGCAACTTTTATATTAATATTAGCCGCCATTTTTTGAAGGAAGTTGTGGAAAAAAAATAAATGTGATTTTCATAAGTTTGAGAGTTTGGTTATTGGTTTCTAGAACGACAATACGTAAATCTTGAAGGATGTCCAAGATATCGGCGGATATAATTATTACTGCCATGTTGTCTTATTGCTACACATCCTGACATTAGCGGAAATTTTTATATATGTAAATATTTCGCGCCAGTTTTGAAGAACATTGGGGGTTGTGGAAGAAAAAGTAAATGCGATTTTTATAGGTTTAAGGGTTTGTGCATCGACTTCAGAAATGACAACTCATAAATCTTGAGGGATTATTACTACCATGTCGTCTTACTGGTACACTTCCTAACATTAGCAGAAATTTTTATATAAATACTACTCGCCATTTTTGACGGACATTGGAAGTTGTGGCAAAAAAAATAAATGTGATTTTTATAAGTTTGAGAGTTTGGTTATCGGTTTCAAAAACGATAATACGTAAACCTTGAGGGATGTCGAAGATATCGGCGGATATAATTATTACTGCCATGTCGTGTTACTGGTACACTTTCTAACATCAGCGGATTTTATTTAAATATTGCCCGCCAATTTTTAAAGAGATTAAAGTTGTGTGGGAAAAAGTAAGTGGAATTTTTATAAGCTTGAAGGTTTGTTTATCGACTTCAGAGATAATATCACGTAAATCTAGAGGAATGTCGAAGATGTCGGCGAATATAATTATTACCGGCATGTAGTCCTACCGATGCACTTCCTAACATTAGCGATAATTTTTATATGATTACCTGCGCAAACATGTAGGCATATACCTAATCTAAATTTATTTCGGTGTTATTCAGTAATAAATTATTTGAATAACGATTTATTTGGTGAAAGAATCATTCCAATAATGCTTTATTCAAATAACGTTTTATTGAAATAATTCTTCATTCAAATGATTTCTCATTGTTTTATTCGGCAATAACTTGATTCGGAATAAAGAATACCAGATGAAAATTGCATTCAAATAATTATTTGAATAAAAAATTATTGAATGATGCCCAACCCTGGTACATACCAGCAAAGAACGGTACTCAAAAAGTTGTTTCAAGTTTGTCAAAAGCCTCTAATATTACGTTAGTTGATGTAGCAACTAACTGTAGCTTTTGATTCAAATTTAAGAACTTCATTTCTGTTCATTTTTTAAAAGAGTTATCTTTAAATACTAGCCAGATCATTATTATGTTATATTTAAATCTACTACAGAGAGGGAAACTCTTTCTTCTCAAAAACGAACAAAAAAGCATCGTGTTATTTGCTCACCGCACACATAAAAAAATTAATTATACTTATTTCGTGAAGTGAAAAAACCAACACACCGTCTTTTGTGGAGAGCTTCGTTGCAGGTATACCGAAATGAACTCCGAATCCTGTACTATCTCGCTGGCTCGTTTTTTTTTTTGGTTTGTTTTCTTTATCTGTTTCTTTCCTTTTTCATCGTATGCGTCGGGGCCAACCGCAACTTTTACCAATCTCGTAGTAGGTAACGCTTTGCCAGAGATGCCGCCTTGTAATTTCGAATTGTCATATAATGTCGATTGTGTTTCTATTGTTTTTGTGTATTACATGAATTATGGGGGAAAATATGAGGGAAAAGACGATATTTGTAATTTGAATTTTCGGGGTTATCATTTAATTTAATATTCAGTCAGAAACACGAAATAAGATTTATTTTATATTTATTAAAACTAGACTTTATTCAAACTAGCAAGTGGACTTTTATCTTTGCTGGTTAAGGGAAACATGCAACAATTTTTTTATTTATCCTTATGAGAAAAGCTGTGTACATTGTCTTCTTTTCTTTTGCTTAAAAGTAAATGGTTGAATTTTAGTACAATTTTGGCTGAATCTTCACCAGGAAAATTTCACTAACCGTTTCGTGTATATTAAATTTACAAATAATAACGAAAAAAAAAAAAAACACCAGATATAGAAAAAACTCTAGCCTACAATCATAGTCCAAAAAGTATTTGACATGCCGTTTTGCAAATATTCCTTAAGTTTTTTCACCGCTAACGGTTCAACACCTGCAGAATGACAGACAACCTGAAATCAAAAAAACTTACCGGTTCCATTGTGTTGTGCAACAAATGACTATAATATGGTGCAAATTTCAAACAGTAGCAGAAGTAGGATACTAGTCCAACTTAGGTAATAGTCCAAATTAGAGGACATCTCGCTACTTTCAATGAGAAGTCATCCACAACAATATTTTAGTACGAATGAAATCTATAGAAAGTGCATAATCCATTGAAGTATTAGACGAAATGAAAGCTATGTAAATATGGCTCATGGAAATGTTAAAGTTAGGAGTTTTTTTTAAGAGAAGCTTTCAATCAATGTTTCACTTAAATAGAGAATTGTGCAGAACCATTGAATAGCAGAAGAGTAACTAGGCAAATTAAACAAACCATATTAAGTTAGACATACTATATTTTAAGTTTAGGTACAAATGTATTTGGTAAACAAAAGTAAATTATAACAATTCCTGTATGGCATCTGCTATTTTTTTTAAACTTTCTGTTGTCTTTCTCTGGCACTCAAGAGAAGCACGCATTATTTTCAACTTCTCTATATAATATTTCTCTTTAACCGCCAGTTTTCGTTGCAAATACTCTGGAAACCTATCCTCAGCTGCATATGCGTGTTCTAAATGAGTTGTAGGTCGATCTTTAACGCTTGGAGGAGGTGTTACAGATAACGGATCTATTGGATTGTCAACATTATTGCTCACATCTATTTCGACAATGAAATTAAAAATGATTTATTTATATACTAAATAGTAAATCGTATTTATTACCTTCTGTATCGTTTCCAATGGTATTTAATAGTACTTCAGAAGCTTCTGCTTTCACATCACACTCATCTAGGGTAGAAGGTTTGATTAGTTTTAAAACGCTTATTTCTAAAGGGTCCAATGGCGGTTGGTTTTCACATAACCCATTGATATTTGCGTATTTTTTATACTCTTTTGACTTTGCTTTTATTCTACAGCGCATATCGTGCCATGTCTATAAAAATATTAAGAAATGATTTTGTTTACAGTGCTATCGAGATTATACAAACTTTTCTCCAAAATTTCCACGTTTTCCTAGGTCCAGGAATATTGTTTAAAGTATTCGCCAACTCCGCCCACAATATTTGCGCGTCCTTGTACTTAAAACTGCGGGTAAACTTCCCCGCAGCCAAAGCGGGGTGCTTCCTTAAAAAATCTATCATAATTTCTTTTTGGTCGGTCGAGGGATTAGCGCTTTTCTTTCGTATGACGTAGCTGTTCATATCTGCGAACGCGTCCCGCGGAATTTATAATTTACATGAGATTTCTTAAAATTAATTATATTTTCTTTCCATTATCTGTATTCAAAACGAATAACTTACCGATTATATTCACTTATATATAGATAACAAGAATAACACGATATATGTCTGGTAAGTGTATGCTAAATTATTTAAATATCTACCGGCACTATCGTACTTAAACACTGATGTTCGAGTGCTCTGTTGCCGGATCAATTCGAATGGCTGTTGCACGATGATTACGATGAATCGGCAAGGCTCTCGATTGTGAACCATTCGAGTGGATGCGTATGCGAAATGGAGACGATGAGAATGGCGCCTCTGGTGACATTTCGTTCATACCTGATCGATAATACAGGTAGAAGGAATCTACTTTATCGTCCAATGTTGTAGTTGTGAGTTTCACCATTAGATGGCGCTGATAGCATTTCCAGCAATAATTTTAAACTATTTTTAACAGCTGCTTTGGCAAATTTTATTCAGGATTTTGAGATCTGTATATAATTATATTGAAAAAATATATATAGTGTTTTCATTAAAAAAAAAAGCACTGATTTCTTAACCTACTGGCATATTTGGCGACATTGTGAAGCAGTTATTTGTTTTATTATTATTTGAGTGATTTCCTCAATGATTCTGCTTTAAAAACCCATTATTTAGAACAAAAAAAGCTAGAAAAAAATTTTTTTTAGGGAATTTAATGTCAAACGACCTCCACCCATTTATACCTGAGTTTCCTTTTTGCTGCACCTGGCTGCACCTTATGATTTAAGATAAGAGAATGGTGAAAAAATGTATAATTTACTGTATTTTAAAATTGCAAACTACTTTTTTGTCACATTCAATATTATTTAAAAAAGACATTAGTCATATAACCATACATTTTCAGAAAAATAAAAACTAGAACAAATATAATACAAATAACTGTATTTATAATCATAATATTTACTTATTTTTGTGGTAATTAACAAAAAACAGTTCATATGTAAAGCCACATTATATTTGGCACATTTTTGTTTGCACCTTTTTGTGACATTCACGACAAGGCGTTTGCTTATCTTGACGCGTCAAATAATGATCCTCACTATTGAAACGGGACGCAATATTTTCAAGAGCTGATGGTCTACCTCTTTTCATTGATATCTTATTGGTTTCCAAAAAAAGTCATTGTTACTTGCTTTCGGAACGTCAGGTGGTCAAGTTTCCCCCACTGTAATCGCTGACGCAGTCACGCATTCTGCACTGGCAAATCTAAACAATACACAATAAGGCAAAAGTACCTTTTTTTCGCCTCTGATTGATGTACGAGATTTTCGTCACATCTGTCAATATACGGCCCATAAATGCATTATACATCTGAATGCTATGAGGTTGGTCAATACTTATTTTCTTCTTCTTCGATGGTATCTGGGCTAAGTGAAGAGGCAGTATGCCCAAACTGTTGGTAGCAACATTCAGAATATTGTTATTATAGCATTTAACAATCGTTATTGTTTTTTCTGTATAGTCATAAACACCCCACCATGGTTTTCTTCATATCTGTTTTAGGCTTTATTGGACAATTGTTTAATCTATTCTCTCTAAGTGTACCTATAGCTCTAATATTCCTCTTCAAAAGCTCCTTCATCAATGAAATGAATGTGGAAAAGTTATCAAAAAAAATATGATACGGGAGTTTTTGTAAATTTGGTAACACGGCAGTATAGTGCAAAATAACAAAAAAGGTTGATGCAATTTGAGTGTTGGGTCCGTGATAGGGTTCAAATCAAACGAAATACCCACTACAACCAGTATTTGTTATTGTTCCAATCTACATCTTAAACCTGTATCTTATGCGTTTCCCCTATTATAAATTGTTTACACCCTTGCCTACCAAAATATAGTACCATTGATTCAACGACGGTCTTATTCCAAATGAAAAACCATTTTTTCACACAACACAAATGAAATGTTGATTTTATCTTGAAGATGCAGCATTAGAAGCAAACACAATTCGAAGTTACTCACAATGAAAGCTTTCTATCAACTAATCTAATGACTTCTCCATTCTATTAAATACATCTTGCACTGAATACTGATGGCTTTATTACGTAATTATGGAGAAAAGAGCCCTTAGTACACGAACTACCAACTATATATCCAGCGCACCGTAGTCATCTGTTTTATGGTGATTCCCTGCGCGAATCCTTTTTTAATAATTTACCGAAGTACACATGTATGTTTCCATATCCGTACTTGGCGGCTTCTAGCATCACGTTTTTCTCTGTGTTTTATTTATTCATCCGCGTTTAAACGTGACTACATTATGCTAATGAATTACAACCTCGTTTCACTAATTATCGCTGGCTCTGCACGTAAGCACATAACACAATGACACAAATTAGCTTGAGAGTGGCATATTGTAAATTTTCATGATTTCCGAGTATAAAAACTGCACTAAGTAGCTGTATACAAGCAGTAGAAAATCGCTTGTGTAGGTATTGTGATAGTTATGTTACATATCAAAGAGGGATATTAGTAAAAATTTCCTTCTAACAGGTTTGAACTTATTTGTCGTGTTTATTTAGTTTGGAGGAATTGCTGATACCAAAGAAATTGCTAAAAAAAATTATTAGCCATTATATTTTACATAGGTAAGCATTGACTGTCAAAAAGATTTATCTATCTTGATGTAGCAGTAAAAATAATTTATTTCATAAAGCTGGTTAAGATGCGACTTTGTTATGGCATGGGAAGTGTTAATAATAAATGTCTGCTTCTCCACACCGAGATGAGGTGATTATCCTTAGTTTGTTTAATTAAATTGCGACCAGAAATTTCTGTTTTTTAGCTGCCAAATCATAGGAAATGGTTGAGGATAAAAACTGGCTATTTATGCTTGCATATTCAGCTGATATATTTTCGAAAATAAACGAGGCATGTCTTGTTGTCGAGAAAATCAATATTACTGTGTTTCTTGCTAATGAAAAAGTGTCTGTCTGGGCAGTGTCGATTAAATCACATGTCCTTGAATCATTTCCAAATTTGAAACAGTTTTAAAAAGAAGACTTAGACAAGAGCATACTCGAAGAACGTACACTTCATCTACGGAATACATATTTTTTTAGTAGTACGTTGTACGCCTTCGCGTACGCAACGGACCCAACACTATTTCAGACTAGACTTAAAATTAGGATGGAACCAAACAAAAAATGCTATAAACAAAATGAGATACGTACATTTTAATAAGGGTATAACAATATTGCATTCTATTAATTTTAAATCAAGTTTAAAACTGCAATCTGGTATAGGTATCCCATATATAAAAGTAGCTACCACTCATTACAAGCCAGCAATTTGATTGCATCTTTTCCTTGGATACCTGAACTAACCCAGAAGCGTGGGAACACCTCGTATTTAAACCGCAGAACTCTCCATAAATTCTACTTTAATTATGTATATACGATAAATAATTAAAAAGCAGTAGTTATTTATATAATTTTTAATAATTTCGTCCGACGCTTTGCAACTGCTATCCGTATACCTACCTATACTGCAGAAGTCTTCATAAAAGCATCAGGTACATGTATTGACATAAATTAGAAGTACAAAACACGTAAAATATTTCGACATAGATTTAATTAACAAGTGATTGAAACATAGTTCTTCGTACGCACCCAGGAAATGTTTGATATGATATAGTTAGAATAGCGTGAACTTACATGTGTTTTTACTTGCGCCGGAGTTTCTTATCGGACAATCTAGACGTTGTTCGGACGGTTGGTGAATGTTTTAATTAACTTTAATACTCGTTTTGGGTTGCCAACGATGCGGAAAAAAGTTGCTGCCGCTGGTACTAGTAGCTATTTCTTTGTATAAATTAAAATCGTAAGTACGCTTTTACATAGGTTTTTTTTTTTTTTCTTTAAGAACACAATCTTTCCTATTACGTTTGTGTAGGTCATCCTTTCCCTAGGATGTGTATCGATCTGATGAATTGTGATCTCAATTTTATGGATATGAGAATTTGAAAGACGATCAAAAATTATATGAATCAATTATTGAAAACAAATAGTTTCAGAATGAATATATACATTTTTATAGCTATTTCCAAGGAAGAAATATTGAATACACACTTAATAATATAATATACGTATGTTTGAACATAATATCTTATAAAATAGACCTTCGGAAAGAGTAGCAAGCTGGTACAACTGTCATTACAAGCACAAACTACTGGTGAATAACTTATTTAGAGCAACTGCTCGAAATGTCCACCATCTACTTCAATGCGTTTTCTTAAAAATGTTCTGATGTTACAAAACAGTCCTGCCTTATTTCTGATTGCATTGGCACCTTCTTGAATTTTTTGAAGCAACTCTTCGCGTGGATCAATTCTTTCCTTGTAGATTATTTCCCAAATACCAAACAGAGAAGTCTGTCGGGGATTACAAACTTGACTTCTAGATGGCCAAGGAGATACACTTGCACGACCAAACCATCGATGTGGAAATTATCCGTTCAGATACTCGCAAACGAGCAGAGAAAAATGTGCTGGCGTTCCATCGTGCATAAACCACATATATTGTCTTTGTTCTTCCAGCAGGCCATTTAAATTTTATTCGAGAAAATTTAAGTATGGTTGACCCTTCAGATTCGGCGGAAATTCAAAGGGACCCATGAAAAAATCAGATATCATCCGACACCAAATGTTTATTTTGAATTCGTGCTGGAAACGTATTTGCCTTAATGCGTGTGGATTCAGAGAATCCCACAGATGACTCTGTGCTAAAATTCTACGTCTAGTAAACGTTGCTTCATCGAGGAAAAGAATTTTGTCAAGAAAATTTCGGTCTTCGTTCTGTTCTGTCTGTAAAAACTGCAAAAATCGCAGACTTACAAGGGGATCCTGAGGTAATAAATTCTGCACAAGAGTGAAATGATAAGGATAGCGTTTCTCTTTTGTGAAATTCTTTTTTGAGCATCATTATAACGAAAACACCCGGTTTCTCCTGTGCTCTACTGTCCTCTTGTTTTCCAAACATAGTCGCCATTCGATATCAACATCTCATGACTCTGCGTTGATACTTTCTAAGTCTACATTAACAGTACAATCAGAAACGATTATTCTTTACCCTTATGCTAGAGTAATTCAAGCAATTTTTACTTAATATGCGTTGCAAATATTCCATCGATGTCTATCCTAGTTTACTCGGTTTTAGGTTGCGTTATATTACGAGGTGATTCATCGTCAGACGGCTTCGATGTTCGAAGCCCGATGAGCCTGTCGATACGTAATTGGACCAAGCCTTCTCGCTCTTTTTAAAATGTAAATTAGCCCGCTCCGAAGCGAGCTAAAAAGATCTCCTCGAATCGACCGCTACATACTCGAACGGATGATTGTCTGATGTCAGGTGGCGGCTATTGTTCGGATATTAGATTGTCACCGGCGCGGTTGACAAAGGCCCCACCCAAAATGGTAGCTCAAAATTACAAAAACAAATAGGTAGGCCGAGCAGTGGCTCTTGGTCGTATTTAATTTTGTGCAGGAGAGTGTAATAAAGAATTTTGGGGAAGAAAATTTATTAAAGCCATAGATTAGGTTGAATCACTTAGGATTTCCTGACAGTTGTTGTGTGCACTAACATTGAAACAACCAGAACAAATGTTAAAACGGTTCAGTTACGACAATATTTATAAATGTGATTTGGGTATATAGAAATAGCAGCTGTACTTCTTAGAGTTTAAAATACACGCTTGGGAATACAGCCACAGAAAAAAGCGTTTCAGTTTAAGCCTTCATAGCTTTTATTTCATCAGAGGTAGTATATGATAATAATGTCTACTAGAATTTGTATTTTGCTGTAACCCACATAAATGAATTAATAACTTAAAATTAATCAGTTTTCTCGTAAATTTTATGAATAAATAATATTGAAAAAATATATGGTTGCATAGAAAACATCCTATTTTGGAATGTAAAAACTGTGAATTGCCATTTCAAAAAAAAAAAGTTGGTTGCATTGAAGGTACCTACGACAACTGCCGTTATATGAATGATTATTATTAATTTGCTAAGGATATTTTTCCATGCAATTGCTATTTAATAAGCTATGAACAGATTACGTTAGTTTTTTGACAAACTATATTTTGGCTGAAAGATTTTTCTTTAATTTCTATTGATTTAGGGGATTCTAACGCTTAACGCACCTTAGGGAAAACTGTAGCTTTCATCTGGTAACATCCTCTTTAAAAAAAAATTTCTAGAAGCTGACTTAATTGCATGATTTACGAAATTCGGATAAAGCCTCCCGATTCTGAGCATCCAGTCAGTGTATTATAGGGAGTAGAATATACGACTCCAAGTTGGAATGTTGTATTTATAATAATCGTGGATGTAGCATACGTGTTCCTATGCGAGAAGTAACCAGAGACGAGGACAACGCAAACGCGAAGAGAGAGATAGACGTATGACGGCGAAGTGGCCCAGATTGTCAGGTCGCTAATGAAAAGTAATGGGCCTTCTTTTCAGTCCAGGTTCTTTCTCGCTCTTGGCCGCTGGCCGCGTCTCTGTCTAATCCCGATTATGAGTAACCCATCTACACCGGGCTCATTTATAATCTGCTCTAGAATCTGTCTGAAGGAAAAATTTCTCTACCATTTTATAAGAGCATATCGTTTGTGGCCCCTCCAATCTGCTCCACAACAACCGCTCAATAGACGTCCATATGCAAACAATTGCGTGTTAGAAAATAGCAATAGTGTCTGCAGGTTAAAGTATTACGTGTAAGACGTCCTTTTTTGCCTTTTCCTATTTCAAATTGTACCGGTACATTAACTTGAAATCCCAGGTGCATATACGCAACAAATAAGGGTGTCTTTATTGACCTGCACAATTGCCGATGAATTGCTGTGAATTGGAACAAGCGTTTTACGTCAATTAAAACAAAAGGTGAATGTCATAAAGACGACCTCATAAATATTGAATGGTGGTGAATGAAATAGAAGTGCAGACTTATTTTGATATTTCCAATTTACCGATGTTGCTAATTGCTTTGTGAATGTTGGGCAAGTTGGCTTTAGAATAAAATTCTATATTTTCAAAGTTTGTAGCCTACAAAGAAATCGATTGGGGCAGAACTGCTAATTTGGATTTTTTGTGAGAAATCAGTAATTGACTATCCAGAACTAAAGAAGTGATTTTGGTGGTCGCTCAAGCATTAGGAAATATAACAATTTATTATATGTACTATATAATTTTTTCATTTTTTCTCTATCACGTATATCAACTTCAGCAACCATGTTTATTCATAACTTCTTCGGGACAAGTTGCTCCACTCCACTTACGGCAGATTGGCTAGATATCTCACCACGATCAAAATGGTGATATTTTGATACTTGGCAGCGAAAATCGAAATTGTTGAGAAGAATAAAAATACGCCAAGTTTAAGAGACCAATTAAGAACTTAAAGATACCCTAGTGTAGATAAAGAACACTACTTTTCAAAATTGAAAATATATTTTCATGGGTAGCAACCAGCAAAAGTTTTTATTACCTATCTGGCAATACTTCCCTTAAAGACTTCTTAGTATCTCAATTTTATATTTTGCTAACGACAAATCGTTTCACATCCCCAATTGTTTTCCTTGTTTATTCCAATTACACTCCTTATTTCCCAAAATCAAAAATATCTGATAAACCTATGCTTAAAACTCAACATTAAAATAATCCAATGATGCTGATATTGTTTGTTTCTGGATTATGCATAAGTATATTGTTATAAAAAATCTTTCTTGGGCAATAGGTGTTTAAGAGAGCCATATAAGGTTCCTACAGCTACTTCTGAAAGTTTTGTGTGCAACGATAGATCGTACGTTTCATTTTTCCAAAGATGTGAGTTTCATATGACACCCAGAGTTTCAGTGATGTAAAAAATATATAGATAGGTATGCCAGATTTCAAGAAGATAATATTAAGGTTTTGCACACATTGATCACTTTTATCTCAAACTAGTTTTGCACTAATATCACGGTACCTTTCTTCGGTTCTTTGGGCATGAATACCAGAATGTAAGGGAATTCAACATTGTTAGCAGTTGGCTTGCTGTCATCACACTCATTAATCAATATTGAGTTGAAAGGAGTGTTGTGTCGTACCATCAAGTGGTCCTGTCTGGCAGCCAGATTTTTTAGAAAGATTCAAAGTCCGTGAGGTTTACTTGATAAGAAGTCATATACGACAATGCTGGATGACAAAAACGTTCAAGGCTTTGGGGTGAAAAGTGTTAACTACCTTCAAAATGTCCTTAAGGACGGCAGTCATCCAAAAGTAGACTATAAAGGGTTATTACAACTCTCACTACTATAACTAGAAGGATGGACTAAAAACGAATTCAGCCTCACAATCCCAGATACTCTGCTTTAAGCAAGGGGGGTGACATGCACCTAAAATTGTCCTCTTCACTAAACAGTTTAATATTCCTCAACGAGAATCGACAGGAATAAAATGAGTTGCACATTTTTTCAGTCTTATATATGTTCGCTTTTGGCACGAGGCTCCAAAAAATAATTTTAATGACAGATTGTACATTTCCGCTTCGTGGTGGAAGGTCCTTCCGGAAGTACGTTTGCACAGCGGAGTTAAAACCGTTGACAGTTCGGTTAGGTGTGTGAAGTGATTTATGTTAAGAATTTTTTTAGAAAAAAAAAATTACTATTAAAACAAAGACGTTCTTTGAATTGTTTGGGATCTAAGACGTGACAGAATACTGCAGTGATTCTCTGAGAAGTTTGCAAAAAAATTACATTTCTTACAAAGTGAAACACTAAGCAAGAATTTGCTCAAGAAGAAATTGATCTATTTAATACATCTTGTCAAAAGATCTTAGCCATGCATAATAAATTGATTTTGCTGTATGCTTTATGATTATGCTGTTTAGACTTGGATACAAAAGTTTTACATCAAATAGAGAACACTTTCACATCTTTTTCTTAATCTCGTAATGTACCTTCGTATCGCACAGACTCATACATCATTAAATCCACTATCGGGCATAACATCGCCGAGCGACTGCACACGTATAATTTTATAGATTCACTCTGCGGAGTAAAACTAATTTAATTGCGTAGAGCCCATAACTCTCTGGCATCCGAGCTCGGCCGGACAGGGCTGACGTGAGGGCACTTTTCCCGCGAGCGTACGTTCGGCCGTGCAGGCAGAAAAAAAGAAACGTATATCCGAACTCAATTATACCCATATTGATAATAGTTATAAATATTGTTCGGTCGGCTGCAGGTGTTCCATTATACGTAGCTTATTTTTTTCTTCGCTCTCTGGACGTCTGTCGGTTGTGAGTTTCTGAGATCGCCTAGCATGAACCGTCTAATGAACTTGCACGTCCATACGTTGTAACTAAAGGGGAGGAGAAGGGGGAGATATCCGTGGAGAATAGGAATTCTAACGATGCGAAATGGGTCGAGATGGATTTTTATTTGTGTAGGGATAAGAATTAATTCAGGATCCTATTTATCACACTTTAATAATTATCTTTACCTACTAACTTATCTGTAGCTATGTGATTGTTTGATCAAAACTGTCCCATTCAATGTATTATCCTTCTTGTCGATTTAGGCCTTTATGTTCCACTACGCGCGCGCATTATAAGTGTTCAACCCCTCCATATTATTCGGACGTGCTATATGTTAGATGGGGATAACATTATTGCAGGTTGGTTTTAAATAAAAAATGCTAAATTGCTATTCATTTCACGGAATCGAGGACCACTTTTTTTGGTTAATCTGCCTACTTATGTATTTGTTGGAAGCTGCAACAATATGTAGTAGCGAACGGCTGAAATGGGCCATAAACACTTTTCAGCCTTTCAAGATACCAAGAGTAGATGGGATTCTCCCAGTTCTACTTCAGACAGGGCATGACGTAATTTTACCACATGAAATCCGGATAAGCTGGAATAGTTTAGAACTGGGATACATACCAGAAGTTTGGAGAAGTAAATTAATCATATAAAATTTAATAATCATTATTAGCGGACGCGTTTCGTCTTATCAAGGCTCATCAGTGCTACTGGATGACATGTTGCATTACACGAAGAAAGTCGTAAATACACTGATCATAGTTGAATGAGTACGTACTAGAATTAACAATGGATTAAATTCATGAAGATATTCTGCTAGTTATTTGATCTGATAAGATATACTAAGGCTTAATAATGCAAGGGAAAGACGGAGAAAGAGAAGCGTTAATAAAATAGCACCAATAAGAGAATGTTTTGAGTTATGGAATACTTACATGTTTGCAAGATGCTTATGTACCTAATTGGTGCATGACGATTGACGAACAACTGGTAACCTTCAGAGGACGATACTCTTTTAGACAATATATAGCTACCATCAAAACCTGGAAAGTATGGACTAAAATGTTTGGCTATTTGTAATAGTGTAACATTCTATGCATAGAAACTTGAAATGTATGCTGGAAAACAAGGAGATGAACTAGAAAGGAATCAAGGAGAGAAGGTTGTGAAGGGTTTAGTTCAAGAAATTGAAAAATCTGGAAAAAATCACTCGCGACGGCTTTTTTACTTCCTACAACCTCGGAAAGTATTTGCCATCTAAAAATCTATAACAAAATTCAAAAGAAAAAGTGAAAAAATCCCTTACCACAAAAATTAAAGATACAAATCTAAATACGTATTTCGGCAACTAAGTTGCCATCTTCAGTAGAAAAACAAGTGAAGAGCAGTGTTAAACGTAGTGTTTTCGGCTAAGGTAAACCTTGGAAGATATGCTCTTCACCAAATCACTAGTGGAATAACACTGGAGCAAGCACATGAAGAAGCTATATATGGGTTCAATAGACCCACAGGGTTAGTGGTGATTTGCTAATTTCCTGGTAGACTAAGGGTTAATGTTTAATTGAGCAGATTCCAAAAATACCTAAAATGTTTTTTGTCCGGAATTGTTGACTCTTATTTTGTATCCAACCTCACATATTTTCCTATTTTACCGTTTTTACTCTACGGAAGTATTTCTAATTTAAAATTAATTATAATAATCCCTCGCTTGTACTCCATATAATGTTGACTAAAATCTCTTTCAATGTGTTTTTTTTTAATTATTATTTAGAATATGCAGTGTAAATTAAATGTTATATTTATAAAAATTTAGCATTTATTACACTTACCTTTAATTCATCATTTCCATCTTAATCTTGATTCAAAGCCGGGTTATACACTAAAAAATAATACAAGAAATCGCTTAAAATAAAAATTTTATTTTTAAAAAAAACATCGATACAAAATTCATCAGTATAAATCACGAATTAAAAAAAAACATTGATTAACCAGTCGAACATTCGTATCAGAAACTTATTTCAAAACAAAGTTATATATAGCACATTTAAAAAACATAATATTCGAAGTAGTACAACTTTATTAGATAGAGTTTGGAAGAACAATACTTATCAAAAAAAAAAACATACATTATAATATACAATTTTTAAATTAGATTAAATTAAATTTACGAATACAGGTGGAAATACTTATGTCAATTAATTTGTACGTCACCGTTTTGATTTTAAAAAATATACACGTACATACGAATACATAACAAGAATAGCATGAGATCTTTCTCCAATCATTATGTACCTATTTTCAAATAAATTCTGCAATATTACCATGTTTTATGTACAAAATAACAATTATATAATGAATCGTTTGATCATCACAAAAATAATGAATTTATATGAAGAAACCATGTATATAAAGCATGAACGAATAAATTATTTTTTTCTAAATTTTAATATTTACAATAAAAAATCTTATTTAATTTATTAAATGTATTATAAAATATATATATTTATATTTAATCTGATGTAGTAATTATATAAATTATGAAAAGACAAACTCACTTCAGTTATATACAGTCTATAAGGTTTTGTTTGCTTTCACGAAATTGCGAGTATTTGATCCCTCCATATATTTGTTAAAAATAAAAAAAATTGTACAAGAAATAAACTTATTATTTACTTTTGAAGTCGTTTTATTTAACAAGGCACTAAGCTACTTACTATTGACCCTCAAGCGATCACTATCTCCTCATTATATCCTCTATAGTGAAGCCGGTTTTCTTAACTGGGGGATTCTGCGCAGGCCTCAAAGGTGGAGGTGGGGGTTGCGGCGCTTGCTGCAAATCTTCCTTTTTCATCGATAGATCGCTGGCCATATTGCTGCAATTCGATCCCATGTCTATCTTTTGCCCGGTCAACGAAGAAACGGTCGTCAACAGTCCTGAAGTACCAGGAATCAAATCAGGTGGCTTCAGTATGGATGTGCTTCCTATAGGAACACCCTGCGGCAACATTCCTAAGTGCGCCGGTGGATGATGCATCGGTATCCTCAAGCTTAAAGGAGGACTGTGTCTTCCACTCATCGAAGAAGTGGATGGTCTACCATCATCGTGAGGTCTCTTCCTGTACGGTCCTAGAAACCCGGCTTCCATAGATCCACTGGTGATAGTGGCTGGTTTTGGTGTGGGCGGTGGTAGAAGATCCCGTCTGATTTGCAATTGTGGATGATGGTGATGTTGTTGGTGGTGGTGATCTGGGGGACGCAGATCTGACTTTTCCGGTTTTTCCAAGATCCCCGGTCCGATTTCTTGCCCGGGATCGATCTCCGTTTCTTCGACCTCCTCTTCGTCGTCTAAAAGTATTTCCCTGCGAGAATAGTGATCGGGATGAGGACGCATCGTATAAGGACTGGTCGATGAGCACGGCTCGTGACATTGCGTCCTCTCTGGAATCGGCGAGTGATTCCTGACGTGGTCTTCGCGACCGTCAACCGATGGGCTTCTAGGTCGCGGTGACATCGGCTCGTTTAAATCACCGCCAGGCATTAAACCCTCTTCCAGAGGCACATCACCCACGGCATGGGTTAGGGCGTGCCGTCTAAGGTCGCAGTTCCTCCTGAAGACCTTCCCGCAGGAATTGCATTCGTACGGTTTATGATCGGTATGCGTCAATAAATGCGTCTTCAAATTCGAGCGCTGGTTGAAGGATCTACTGCAAACCGGACACTTATGCGGCGATTCTTCCATGTGCAGGATCTTGTGGACCGCCAAAGTCCTCGACTGGCAAAAGCCTTTCCCGCATTCCGTACATTTGAACGGCTTCTCTTTGCTGTGGATGTACCTGCAAAGACGGGAAAAAAATTGTCAATTTTAAATTTTGAAAGTTTAAAGTTCACAAACGAACTTGATAAAAACCGGCAAGCCCATATAATTTTTAGAATCTTAAAAATACGAAATATTCCGATTTTAGTGTTGAGATTTACTTAATTATGTAAATCTTCGGCGAGCCACTACGCGAAATCCATGCATATTCACGAAGCTACAGAAAAAAAGCAGCTTTAATAATTCTATTTAACATATAACAGCGCATTTTGAAATATCCGCCTCTAGAACACACACAAAAAAAAAAATCCATTACCATTTATTAGAATCTAATCTATTTTTGTCTGGTTCTAAGAGGAGTTCATGGATTTCGGATTCCATCAGAAAAATCTTCCGCTAATTTATATTTAAATCATCACATATACGGGTGATAATACATTCATTTTTTATCTACAATATAAGTATAAAATTGATTCTTTTTTGGTATTGTAGAACGCATTTAAATTTAAACAAACATCTAAATGAATATTTAATTAACTTGGACATATGGAAGATAATCATATGAGAAACAAAACTGGTTTGGATAGTGGGGGGTGTACCTTTTTTTTTGTTTGTATTAATTAACTGCGCCAAGGTAAGTATTATATTGTGGCGCCTTTTAATAATTTAATCTGAGTGTTTTTCTTGTTTCTATAAAATTTAGATTGTATTTACAAAAATTGAGATAAATGCAATATTATTGGCATATATACAGGTCGAGTACAAAACTGCAGATGTGAAAGGGTGGAATGAAGGTTTAAATCAAATAAAATCGAATTACAAGAAGAATCAGACGGTAATGAGGAAGCGGAAACATAATCTCCAGTTATCAGGATATCACATACTACAGATATGAAGACATTAAATAACTGTAAATTTTCACGTTTAATTATTAAAATATGTACAGTATGTGTAATTTTTAATTAAGAAAAATCAATATACAGGCTGTACCGACGATCCCAAACTAATCACAGGTGCACACGGGGTTAGTGTAGAATGGTGCGGTTTAGGGGGTCTGCCGAGGTGGGTCGTAATCGGTCATCAGATGAACGACCGCGAGACGCGAAGCAAGAATTAAGAAAGAGGAATATATAGGGTGTATCGTCGATCCCAAACCAGTCACAGGTGTAGACAGGGGTTAGTGGAGAGTGGTTCCGTTTTAAGGGGTCTGCTAAGGTGGGTCGTAATCGGTCATCAGACGAACGACTGCGAGACGCGAAGCAAGGGAGAAGCAAAAATTAAGAAAGAGGAATATACAAGCTGTATCGACGATCCCAAACCACAGCTGTGTTGTACGAGGGTTAGGGGAGGGTGGTGCGGTTTAGTCGGTTCGCTGCCTTGGGGCGTAATCCGTCATTTAACGACTAATTAGTTGGCTGGTTGAACGGCCTCGGCTTTCTATGTTCAATAATAATAATTAATAATCAAATAATTATTTGAATAATGAATGAAATAAATGTTAGAATTCATTATTGAATAATGGAATAATGAATAAGAAGTCATAAATTATTCTTATTATTTCTTAATAAGAATAATTTATTTTTATTATTGATCTGAATAAATTTTGCCCAACCTATAGAGGATTCATTAAATCGAATTAAAATTATAAAGATCATTCCTAATTCTTTTCAGGTCTTCATTCCATAAATCAAATAATCATTAATATATTTCACAGCATAACTCTCCCATCATGTTAATTTCAGCTTCACTTTTACGTGTAATTTTAAAAGATAAATACGCACCAAACATCCGAGATTACAACCTAAAAACAGACCTCCTTTTTTGCTTCATTTAGCCGGCATTCCATAGAAATGCCATACATTAAGCGATACCAACCGCTACGATTTTTCAAACTCTCTTTACAAAAAAAAAAAAAATAATAAATGAGAAAAGACACGAAAGCGACCAACCGAGAAGTTCGCGTACGCTCATATTCTTACATAAAAACCGCCATACTTCTATAATATAAATCCAGCACGTTCTTATTAATTTCCTCATTAAAAACCGTCGACGCGTTCGTTGGCGCTCGAATTTTTTCCCTTTGAAATCAAGACCGACTCCAAGCTAGCGACCGGCGAGATATCAACGTTCCAGCGCATGTGTCCGCGGATCTTCCATCCTACCTAAGTTGAAATCTTCCGTCTCCTTTCGGTATAGCGGAGTCGAGAAGTTTAGCTTCTCGGACGCGCCGTGACCTGTTGCGTGTCTCTCCGATTTCTTACGTAGAGTTGAATTCACTCTGGAGAATTCTACGAAAAGGATTCGCCGCCGAGCGACTGATGGAAGTATGTGAACCCATTAGAGAGAGGTTCGCGAGGTATTCACCGAGCCAGCGAGTATGGTATCGTTTTCTCTATACTATACGGGAGATATTAATAAAGAATCTGCAGCAGGAGGGAAGATTTTATGTTAATCTTATGATGCGATGGAATGCCCTGTTCTCTTCACTAATGCGGTCGTCCTCATACATTAGTTGTATCTACAATAATTACGTTAGGAAGATTGGACGACCAACGCCATTCTGAGACGCAGGAAGTAAATTGGACGTAATGCGTATATCTAGTTGAAAATGACTCATGTAATACTCAATGAAAGAAGCCAGAATCTTAAGTATAGATATACTACGATGGGCCAAGCCGGGTCGATTGGCATTTTAAGGGGGCGCCGGACTACATCTTTCATCGAGAGTTTCTCCGCTATGCGATAACGAAATACTACCAAATTTGGTTAATTGCTTCATTGACGTATGGGGATGCGATTAAGTTTTTTTGAATTAATATGGTGCACACGTTTTTGGAGAAACTCTCGCCAAAAGAAAACCCTATGTACTTAAATGGGAAAAATAGTTCCTTTGGTGTAAGATAGAGGGACCTGGGAGCGCGAACCTCTTGACAATTTGTTCAAAGAATATTTACATGATATGAACAAGAAGCGACAGTTAGAGTACATGGAATAATTATATTTTCTATTGCGCAGGTTCGCCAGAACCGTCATCTTTCAGTTAATGCATAACCTCAGCTCAGTTTACTTTGTACATTTGTTTGGAAGGCCCAGAATTCCCAAGAGTACGTTTAATTAAATTATTTATAAGAATGAAGATTTATCATACTCTAAAATATGCTAATGCTAAATTTAAAACTGTTTCGAGAAAAAATCGAAAAGCTGTTAATATTTTACGTCTGTAGTTTTAATTTTTAAAATATGACATAGGAGTTATTATAAGTATTGCATTAATAAAAATACGTTTACAGTAGAAAGCTCTAATTGTTTCCTTTCGCCATTTTATTAATTGACCAACCTATATCATACATTAATACAATTGTCAGTAATCATACATATGTTGTAAGAGTTTGAAATTCATTGCAATTTGCAATACCAGATGTATTAAAACGTTTGCATATTTTCCATTTTATCTAAACATTAACATTTAATAAGAAATAAACATTATTGCAATTAAGACGTAGCTGCCACCGTTAGAATTGATTAATATTAAACAATTTCCAGATATGAATAATATCACGATATTAATAATAATACCAAAAATTATATTTGAACAAAGAAAGATAATTATACATTTCGTCCACATTAATTATTACTCGTAGATTACCTTTGACGATGTGATAAACATTAAAAACAGTGTTCTTATAAAAGTTATTCTATTTCAAATAAAAAAAATCGTTAGTGATTTTGGAACTTGGAGGATAATCGTTGCGTCTACATCAAGGGTGTCAAACTCGCGGCCCGCGGGCCGCATGCGGCCCTTAACGTTTATTTGTGCGGCCCAGGCCAAATAACGGTATGTAAAAATAGTGTCACCTTACCTTACACGCAGGCGCACCCCCCTTCCCGTCACTAGCAATAAATAGCTTTGTTCTGCCATACAACTGTATGGTTAGTACATCAGTAGTCTTCTACGAAGTGATCTGTTTGGTTAGTACCGTTAGTTAATTATATTTCGCTTTCGGAGAACGTTTACTAATTTGTGCAATTATTCCGCGGCTGGTAAGTAATGTTTAAGAAAAAAAATAATATTTATTAAAATGTTCTATTATTTTAATGAACTTTAAAACAATTATTCTTTTATTTCAGTTCTTTGTATTTAGCATGTCTCTACCGAAACCAGGTGGTAGTAAAAATAAACGAAAAATTTCAGACGAACATCGAAATTTCCAAGAAAAGTGGGAACTGGAGTTTTTTTGCTGCGAAGTAAATAATAAAATAATCTGCTTGATATGTAACAATGCTATTAGTGTACCAAAATTATACAACATTAGTCGGCATTATGAACAACATAAATCAATGTATAAAAATTACGAGGGATTAATGAGAAAAGATAAGTTGAAAGAGCTCAAGATGGGACTGAAGAAACAACAGTTAATGTTTACTAAAATACCACAACAAAGTGAAGCGGCAGTGCATGCTAGTTACGTCTTGTCGGAGTTGATAGCTAAACACTCGAAACCTTTTACTGAAGGTGACTTCATAAAGGAGTGTCTAATTAAAGCTGCAGAAATTGTTTGTCCAGGTAGTGTGACGGCCTTTCAAGCAATCCCTTTGTCTCGAAATACAGTTGCAGAAAGAGTTACTGATTTGGCCGACAATTTAAGTATTCAAATCAAAGCAAAATCACCTAGTTTCGAAGCTTTTTCCATTGCCTGTGACGAGAGTACAGACATTGGGGGGGTAGCTCAATTAGCTGTGTTTTTTCGTGCTTGCGACACGGAGTTCAACATTTTTGAAGAATTATTAGAACTAGTTCCGATGCATAACACTTGTACAGGACAAGATATATTTAATTGTGTATTTGAAACTCTGCAAAAATACAATCTACCTCTGTCAAAATTAACTTCTGTAGCTACAGATGGAGCTCCTTCGATGACCGGAAAAAACAATGGTTTCGTGACATTGCTGCAAAAGAAACAAAGTGAAACTTTTGATAAATCTAAGATTCATCATACGCATTGCATTATACATCAAGAAGTATTATGCGCGAAGGTAATGAACATGGAACATGTGCTAACACCTATCAAAAAAATTATTAATTTCATAAAATCTCGAGGCTTAAATCAGCGACAGTTCTCTGCATTCTTAAGTGAATTAGACACCGATGTTTCCGGTTTGTCGTATTATACCGAAGTGCGTTGGCTATCCTGCTCCAAGGTTCTTAAACAATTCTGGAGCTTGAAAGGAGAAATATGCCAGTTCTTAATAAGTAAAAATCAAGATGCAAGCCTGTTTTTTGACAAAATATGGTTACAAGATTTGTCCTTTATGGTTGATATAACAAAACACTTATCTGATTTAAACTTAAAACTGCAAGGAAAAGATCAGATCATTACGAACATGTGTGATCAAGTTAAAGCATTCAAATGTAAGCTACTTTTATGGGAGAAGCAGTTAAAAAATGAAGATTTAACACACTTTCCGACATCCAACATGCACAAATCAAGTTTAGGTGAAACTGCGTCATATAAAAAATACGCTGAAAAAATTTTAACCCTTACAAATGAATTTGAAAGAAGATTTGCCGATTTTAAATTATTGGAAAACAAGTTGTCTTCGATTTATTCTATAAATATAGAATCAGTACCTAACCAAATGCAAATGGAGGTAATTGAGATACAGTGTGATTCAGATTTAAAGGCAAAATTCAGTGAAGTTGGCGTACCTGAATTTTACAAGTATTTACCTGCCAGGTTTGAAAATACTCGAAAATTTGCATACGAAATTATTTCCATGTTTGGAAGTACTTACCGGTGTGAGCAGTTATTTACAATTATGAAAGGAAATAAATCTCCTATCAGATCCAGAATAACTGACATTCACCTTGGGTCAGTTTTGAAAGTAATCACTGCGGACAAGATTGTCCCCGAAGTAGGAAAGATAGTAGCAGGAAAAAGATGTCAAGTGTCCGGAAGAAAACATTAATATTATATTGTTTTTTTTTCTATACTAAATTTTTCAAAATAAAGTTATGTTTATATAAAAATTGATTCTGAAGTTTTTTTTGCGGCCCACATTTATTCAAATCCTTTTTATTTGGCCCATGTCAGGCTTTGAGTTTGACACGCTTGGTCTACATTGATGATGTACATATGTATATAAATCAGGAAACTGTATTTAAAATATACTATTCATTATATATTTTTTTGCAAAATTGCTTTATTTTAGTATATAACCGATGCTTAAACATTATTTTAATACATAATAAACGCTACTTATTTTATTAAAAGTAATAGGGGAGGCTTAGCCTTCGTAGTCTCCCCTGACGAGCCGCCACTGGTACATACACGATTGTAGTTACTATACATAATGTAACATAAACATTTATACTATACATCGGCTATTAAGTTTTGCGAAATACAAAATATCGATTTCATTTACGAACTTTATAATCACCGTCTCAAAGTACACCGGACGCATAGACCAATCATTAAAACTAGGTATTGCCTATCTGCAAGTTATAATACCGCAAATATCTATCGCCTAATCACCCGAGCGATTCGAACTGCGCTCTGCAGTTGCGTCTGAGAGCCCCCTCCCTCTCCCCCCTTGCACCTTTCCATCCCATTTACATGTTGCGAAGCCGTTCATTACCTCGCTATGCGAATAATTGCGTTGCGTTTGTACTTTGCACGTATAGCGACCACGATTCCACGCGATCTTTCGACGCATTACAACTTCCTCCCTGTATTCTTTTCCTTGCCGGGATCAGTTCGGTTTCGTTACTCTGTTTTTTTTTTTTTTAACTCGCTATCTCCGAGAGAGTCTGTCGCCATAATCAGGCTTCTCTTAATAACGCGTTCTCGCCGTGTTTGTATTATATATACGCAGTGTACAGTCGCATTGGTAGCTCTGATATACTGGCGTACAAGTGCTCAAAAAGTCGAACAGCATTCCGAAGGGTATTAAGCGGAGCAATTTATAATCGAGAGCTTGGATCTCTCACGGAACATTCCAATAGTCTCGGTGTACACAACAATCACGTGCCACCTGTTCAGTTGTCTCTCTCTGTTTCTTTTGAGGGTCAAGTGTCGTTGCGTTCTATCGCCGGCTCCTCAGATCGAGAAACTTCTGCTGTAGAGACAGAAGACACGCGGGTTAATAGATTTTGTTATATGCGTTTTGTATTTCGTCTATATAGGGGGGTTTTGTTTTGGTTTTCATTTTGAGCAGGTGTGGAGGAGGCGGTGACCGTTTTAAATCTTTCCATATTCGTTCCAATAAAGCAATAAATAAGCCGGGTTGCCTCCAAGATCATTTAGATTCAAGTGCGGTCTCTGAACATCGCTAAAGCTCGTTTAATCTTTTTGATGATTTTGCACTCTTATCTGTAGGTCCCTTAATCTTTCTCTTTGTATTTATTCATAACTGGGAATTGCTGATTACAATCAGATTGGTAAAAAAATTATTATTTTCAGGAGTTAAGGTGTCCAATCGAAGTTAATCACTCACATTCAACTTCATCACCTTTTTAATAAAGATGGTACCGTACTCCTACTTTCCATTATTATATATATGTATATAAACGTCTGTTTTTTTTTTTTTTTTTTAGTCGAGGGACATTAAAATTAATTTTAGAATTCAGAGAATATTACGGTAAAAAAAAAACACTTTGATATTAAAGTTTTCTCATTCAGAAGAGGGTGAAGATGTCGCTGCTGTAGCTTCTATGTCAATTTATGTGCAGCTAGTATTAAAAATAATGTAATTGTAAAATTTACGAAAATGCGTTGCTTCCAATCATTAGTAATTAGTAAATCTGTAAAATATGAACCTTATGTCAGTAAAAAAAATAAAAATACCAGTTTTGAGTGCTAATAATAGCCATAAAACTACCCACAACGAACCCTAGGAAAAAATACCGCTTTTTCTCACTATGTCTATTCTACACTCCCCGTAGAAACAATAATTCTCCTAAGATATTGGATTATTGAACCCCATAAATACTCGCGCTATACACTCGCACATACGAAACGTTTTACGTCGCGCGAAAGATGCAGGCCTAGATACGGACAATTTCCATCCGAAACGAAAACCGGCAATCAGGCCGTCAACTCTTCGGGAATTTATTGCTCAGTCGAACAAGAAGAGCACAGAAATAATTAACATTCTTCTAGTGGTGTGTGCGTTTATTGTGTTGCGCGGTTCCGAGCGGGTATCTTAAACGTCGATGTGCGGGGAAGTATCCAAGCAACAGGTTTCTTTTTCTCTCTGAGATATACATTTTTATAATTAGAAAATTTTACTTGATTATGACACGGAAATGTTGACTAATATTCTAATTTCTCTGCGCTAATGGAGTTCTTTAGTTATGCGATTTCGCAGAAAGAATCATGTTGCCACATTTCTATAAAAGAATACAACCGAAATTCAGTATTTTTTTTTTAAAAAAATTAAAATATATGGATTTCAGAGAAAGGAATAAAAATTAGTAAACAGCTGTTTATATGCAAGACCTCCAATAACAAAAATAGGTACAACAAAAGATAAAATATATATAATATAGTATATAATCTTCACAAACAAGAAATTATAACATAACATACAAAAATTTCTATATAAGAAACCAAAAACTAGAAGAAGTGCCTTAGTAACCTACGTTGGAGTTAAAATACAAACAAAAAATTACACAAGACAATATTTTGGCAAAGCATGCTTCGTTTTAACCGTATAACTTCTAAAATCGATTGGTATAGGGTGGCTGTGCTGTTAGAAGGAGCTGATGAGGTGGGTTTCTGAGAATAAGTTTAATATTTATTAACCTCTCCAAGACAAATTAAATATATATTTTTCCACGACAAGCAGTCAAATTTTGATATTGAAGTGTCCTAACATAATACTATCGGTTGTCTTTTTTCATTTCAAAATATATATAAAAATACGTTTTCTTTTGCTAAACCATAAATTAATAAGTACTCAATGTAAAAAAAAATTCCGTCTTCGGGGTTTGAACCCACATTAACTTTGCTAACTATAGTGTTGATTTGTCGCTTCACCCATCGATCCATTTAGACATAACGCATTATGCATGTAGATTAATGTTTTTAGAAGATAGCTTCATATTTTCTACTCTTAACTTCCTCTTTCAAATGATATACGACTCATTTACTTTTGTGTTTCGCAGTTCTTGCCTACTCCTTGTGAGATTTACATTGTGCTAAGGTTGTCTTATTTTTTTAATAAAGCTTCTTTCCAAACTCAGGAACTAAGCATACGATGAACAATCACAACTGACGCTATTCTACCGTTTTAATTATAGTAAAGTTTATCTAAATATTCTATGAAGTTTTTGGCACTAAAGCAGATTATTAAGCGCATATTCATGATCAAGACTAATGAATCTTGTCATTTTTATCATATTAAGGGCCGGTATTTCAATCTCCTAATAAAGTTTAATTAATAAAACTTATTAACTGACATAACCTTACATTTTTTCCAAATCTATTAGTTGAATTGTTATTCGATACTCTTATTAGGAGATTGAAAAACCTAAATATACAATAATTCTTTGCATTTATTTGTACCCTGATCTTTACTTTTTGCCAATAAAAATAATTTATTAATCGTATCATAACTAACTATATAATGATGTGTAAGTACAAACACCTTTCTTTTATAATAATGTTTTCTTAATTTACTAACACCCTGTATTTGCAAATATATACTGTCATTTTTTTGCATGATAGCCTTAAAAACAGTAGTATCCGTTTTCACAAGATTTTTGTCAAAAACATCCGAAAGCTCCCTATAAATTCACCTACATACTACACAATTATGTTTGAATTAAAATTAATCAGCTCCCGTGAGAGCTTCCAAAAATTGCCTTTGCGGACGGTATTTCACGTCCACTTGGCGGGGTATTGGTTAAAGTTTTCAACTAGCAATAATCGCACCTCAGATAGACTTCATTGGTTACGATATCGCCACTGCGCAAAGCTAAACATTAGGGCATCCACAAGCCGTTTTATGCGAATAAGTACCTCATAAACTAGTGAGGATAATAGCGCGCCCTCTGTGAATGAGGCGTCGAAGCGTGTGAGTACTGAACTAGCCGATATTCATGCAGTTTTCTTCGCAACAGAGTGGCGAGAATAGCGAATTTTAGACACGTAGCAGATTATCGATTTTATGATTTATGAAAGCGAAATATATGTCATGTCACTAACAGTGTGATCCTTTCGGAAGCTAATTTGTATTGTTTTATATCTATATATGGATGTTTGTTATTTGCTAATACGTTTATGTATTAAAATTAAATTTTTTGTTTAATTACTTGTTTTATAATAGTTTCCTTGTGTTTTATACTTTTGTAGTAAGTATTCTTTTGTCCACTTGGACTATTTTAGTTGTAAATATTCTATTCTGTCGACTTTGTAGTTTGTTCAGATTAATTTTTGTTATGTTACTACAAATATTTATTAAATAAGTCACGCGTGATATGAATAAACAGTTGTGTACACAAGCTTTTTTCACATACATATTTTGGTATTACTTTGCCTTACTTTATGTGATCCTGCTACAGTGTTTCCTTGAATCGGGTTATGGATGTGCATTTCTTTCACGCTTATTGTATTCTTTCTTACATATTCAAGTTGTGTCGAACGCTTTCCTCATATCCACGAAAATCGCTGTACTGTTTATACTGCATTTCTTTTAATCTACTTTTGATTTTATTAGGTTATTATCCCTAAGAAAAGTAATCTAAGTGATATTCAAAACCTGCGTCGTGTAAGCATTTTACCGGTATTTTTCTAGGAGCTATAGTTGTGTAACTGCCTTGCTAAATTTAACAGATAAGATCTTTAAGGCTCCGGATAGAGGTAGAGCTGCTGCAGTAGTGACCCTGGATTTTTCGAAAGCATTATTATGGATTAGATATTACATCCTTATCATTCTTTCGAACTTACCTAGTCGGCAGGACGCAAAAGGTCTCTAGGTAGGTGACTCTGAATCGTACGTGGAATAAATTTGTTCCGGTGTGCCCCAAGGCTCAGTATTGGGACCGTTATTATTTTTGCTATACACCAGCGAGTTGTTTAAAGTTACCAAACATTCTGCAACAACAGCTGCTGATGCTGTATTGCGGCGACACATATAAACGCAGATTTGGATCTTATAAAGAAGTTTGCGGTTTGCCACAATTTACACTTAAATCCCACCAAATCATCTAGCATTTGCTAGATGATTTGGAGGGATGTTTTGCTCTAAAAGGAGTAGATTACATATCGACCATATATGGCCCAAATTTGTGCATATTTCCTGAAGAATCCATGCGTTTATATTTCAGTTTTTCTTTGAATATAACCCGATCTTTACTGATTACCATTGATATTATTCGATCGTGGTGAAGTTGTTGTTACACAGAGTGTTAACGTGCGATGATTTAATCGGGGTATTTGTAAAGTTTCGAATCATATAAAGTTTATGTCAAATATGTATTTGCGCTGAAATTGTTTAGAATATCATTTAGGTATTAGCAAATTCTCAACTAGAAGAAATAATAATTGAAATAATAATATTCTATGGTGTCCCATCTTACTGCAATATGTTGCGTCCTAAATTGTAAATCACAATTATTAGATATTAACATAATTTTCTAAATTCTTAATCTGAAACGCCCGTAGTACCTATATAGTGTTTCTATCCACTGTGGACGTATCTAAAATCTTCTAGAAGAAACGACCGAAATGCCTTTAGTGCTTAAGATCTAAGAAGATTAAACGCCCAAGATGTAAGAGACGAGATGGAGAACGTTCGCATCTATGATTTATCGGATTATAATTTCATTAAAGCACCGGTCAGGTTGCGTTCCATCCTTTTCTAACACCTTGTAACGAATATATGAAACGATATCTGACCGGCGTATATACGCAAGTATTCTTCTTCTTCTGGAGCCTTCCTCTACTACTATTTAGTGCGGCCGTTTGCCTGGCCGAGCCAAGGCTAACGTGATCGAAAGAGAACAACAAAAAAAAATCTGTCCAGCAGACACGACCGACTTAGATTCGAGGATTTGTGCGTTTGTGTGTTGTTTTAACTTACTCCAATAGTGCAAAGCTTATGTAATCGAAGGATGATGGATTAAAAAATAAAAATGTTAGAAAACAGAGAACATAATTTCACTACGTTTTAGAGACGAATAACAACAAGACATTTGAATTCCTCTATACATAGCCGGCTACAAACGACAACTCGGACACGACAATCGTAAATTTTATTGAATTATTATTTACAGTAGCCATTTCAAATGTTAATTCGCCTATTAATAAACGAGAAACGCCGACACGAAATCCAGTTCCCTTGTTCTCTTTGTGGGCTGCGTTCGGACGTCTCCCTCTGTCCCGGATGCGCCGCAATCGATTGTCCTGCTCTATTCGCGGTTGGAAGAGGCATCGGCACCGGTGAGTGCCGAGAAAATCGTAAATATCGACGAATTTACGACAAACAACCGTGTCTCGAACGGTGAGGCGGAAAAAGAATAATAATAAAAGAAAAAAGCAACGAAAGGAGACAAGTTTTTAATAGCGTGTTTTTGTCATAGCTGTCGTAATAATAATGAATGTTGAGAAGAAGGTTTTTACATGAACAGAGCTCTATTAGGTGAGACTAGTGCAAGGTTTAAAATAAGTCAAAAGCTGTCAAAATTATCGGCGATTCTATGCAACACTCTTTTTGTCGATGATCTCATAAGGAACCTAACCAGTAATGCATAAACCCTCAAAAGATTATTATCGTCCGGTTTACAAGGAGAAGAAAGGTATGCCCTTAGAGCTTCAATGATGAAGCTAAATACTGTATGACAATGAATTGTCACAGAACTCCCATATCAATTACTTACGGAAAAAAGCTATAAAGCCAATCATACATGGCAATCATTAAACCAAAAACAACACAGAGGATCGCACAACGACGGCTTCAACAAATTTAGAACTTACTTGTTCGTCTAAATATTACAGGAGTGATGCGGACTTGTCTCACTGCAGCGCTAGAAATCCTGCTGGGAATCACAACACTGCACAAATGCATTAAAAAAATAGACTATCTCTCAGTAGACTTAAGGGATTAAAGCCTGGGGACATTAGAAAGCACCTTAAAATCCTTGAAGGCCCCAATATCAACTATCTGATTCACATTGCAAACGACATGATCCCTATGCAATACAATTGCGATCAACCTTACAAAGTGGTCACTGAAAGCCGTACTAATGCTAATAAACTTAGGCGCCGGAAAGAATCTCGATATTGGGCGCAACCATAAGTATATTTGCTGACACTGAGGCAGCCATATATATAATACTACTATATTGCGGGTAGTAAAGGAAAGCGTTGAACAACACAGAAGGATGAAAGATATACCCATCTATCTCGATGGGGACAGTAGGTTGCAATACGCACGCGCTTGATGAGCCAACCAAAAGCGATTGTGACCATCTATTTATGACAGTTTGTTTCCATGTTTCTTTGTGTATACATGTGTATTATATATATGATATATATAAATTATTGGAACATGGCATCTTGCTATATGTGTGCGTCTCGTCGAGGAAGCACTCGAAGTTTATATTACACGTAACATCGGCGCGCATCACTGATCCTATTTCGGAGCCAGTCCCTTTTTCTAGTGCAGATATTGATTTTGCACACGATTACATTGCGACTTTTTACGAACTGACACCTTATGTAGAAAACATTACTAAATATATAGCAGGTTATGTTGTAAATAAAATACAAAAAAAGATTGAATGCACTATATGCAGGCAAGAACTTATAGGCAGTGATATGCCATTGCTATCAAAAATAAAAAATAAGGGTCCATTTCTTACCCCATCACGGGACGTTTGTAATCTATGTGCGATGACAGAAAGAATTATTCGACAAAACATGTCCAACATATATCACAAAACCATAAAATCTCTTTTATTGAACAAAGTGTTCCAAGCCATAGGAACACCTTTCGATAATGATACAATGAAAGAGCACATTGTTTTACAAGGTATATTTGACAATCACCGATATCAATTATCGAAAATGATTATCAGTTTTTATATCGATGTACGATTGTTTCATGAAGGGAAAACATTATCAGCCAAAAATGAATATATCCGGCAGAAATACAATAAATTAATTTTATTTAGAAACCAGTGATAGTTGCATTGATATTTTTTACGTTATAAAATATAAAACTTGAGCGTTTCTTTTATTTATTCCTCCATACAGTCATTGCCTCTCATTAACCTTCCTGCCACTATTTCTCAAATACATATTTTCCCACGATAATGTATTGATAAACATAAATTTCTGTATGCGTTGCCCCCAAAAATCATATTTGAAGATTCTAATGATTACAGCAGCGAGTAATTTACTTAAGCAAAACCCAAATCGTTTTAGACAAATTTTACGTTGTTATTATAAAATGTACTATTCAATAACTCGATAGCTAATTTTCATATATACAAAGTTATTCAAATATTAATATGAATGCTATAAATATAATGTAATCAAATTTGAATATAAGTCCGCGCCATAATCGGAGTATGCGCAGTATTGCCGATTTACCCCAGAAATCCATATGTCTATCTCGCTTTCTTGTTCCAAAGATTTTACATTGACCTTACGAAGCACACGCAATATAGTAGTATTATATATATGGAGGCAGCGTTGAAGGCTGTTGGAGCCTACACATACGAGTCTGGTCGCTTGCACGAATATGTATGTGGTTTAAGGCAAGTGGAACACAATAACCACATTACCCTTCGGTGGGTCCCAAACCACCAAAAACATTGTGAAGGGAACGAAAAGGCAGATAAGCTTGCCAAAGAAACAGAGCAAATACCTTTCATTTGACCTGGTCCCTGTTGTGGTGTGATAAAGCGCCACTTAAAACAAGCAATTAAGAAATGGGAGAATAACAGAAAGGCCTCCCAACTGGTAGAACTCGCCAGGACAAAATCAGCTGAAGGCACTTTTATCAGGGTCGCCAAAATTAGCAAAGATTGTCCTGATCTTTCAGCAAAGGGGCCTTGGACTGCGGGCAGGATGTTTGACAGGTCATGCAGCCCTAAAATCTATACAAACTCGTAAAAGCTGAAGACCAAATCTGCCGTCTACGTCTAGAAGATCTAGAGACGGCAGAACACATTTTGTGTGAATGTGTTGCTGTTAATCGTAGTCGACATCAATAAGTACTTCAGTAGGTCGTCTCTCACGCTTATTAAAATTCAGGAAGAAAATCTTAGATTAATTTTAAAGTTCATAAAAGCCTGAGAAGTACCTATAGTACAGGCTGTCCCATTTAGGACACTTTGGCAAAATTTGTTTAATATATACTAAATATTTCCAGTAATGTAAAACAGCTTTTTAAGGAATTATATATCTTCTTTATAATCTCTCATTTTGGAATGATAGATATACCGTTTCTCCAAAAAATTTCTGTTAACATTAGATATAACATTTTTTTAACTATTAAAAAAATCAATCTTAAAAATGTTCACTATATTATTGTGAACAAACATTATATATTTTAGGTAGATTCGAACATGTTTGCTGTAAAAAATAAAACATAATTTTAGTTTGAATCGTATAAAGAATTATTCCCAACATTTTCCGTCATAATCCAAGAGATGTCAACGCTAGGTTGGAACAAAAACTTGTACTCAGTTATCGAAATATCAACTAATACTGTATGTCATTTTGTCGCTAAGTGTGATACTGATTCTACAATTTTCCTTATGGATGAGGTATTTGTATTTTTGTATAATCTAGGGCAAACAGATTGAAGAAATCAACAAAAGCATCTCCTATAGTGAGTTCGCACTGTAAAGAAGTGCACATAACTGCACAATTGCCGTACTGCGGGCGTTCTAAGAACTGCACACTAAAAAATATATGCAATTCCTACGGAAAATTCCAATTACATATAAGGTAAAATTGCAAAAAATTGGGAAATTTACTAGAAAACTTTAGGTATATTTTCTAATTTTTGGTAAATTTACCCTATACATACTGGAATTTTTCGTAGAAATTGCAAATATTTTTAGTGTGTGTACTTGATGTGATTCAAATCGTACGAATCTGTCGACTTCGTTAGGTCAATTGCCAGAGCGTTCGTCCGGTGAACGAGGTGTCGGGTTCAAATCTTACCACGAGTTAAAATTTTTTATATAAAATTTAAATTATATCTAGTGATGGCAGAAAATGATTGAGAACTGTACCTATATACAGAATATGTTCTTAAAGTAATCTGAATATAGGTAATCTGTCGTTTGATTTTACGAAAAGTTCCTACATAAACCTGCTTATATGAAAGGTCCCCATAATCGTTGTCTTTCAATATTATATACAAATCTATCATAGACGAAAATAAGTTCATATTTATCCGAAGATATCTGGTAGGTACCAGGTAATAGCAACAGTTAAAATATAACGACGCACCATCTGTAAATGGTGGAATCCTTAAAAGTCGTAAGTTATATAGCAAGATAATCCTTCGAAATATTATCGGTGCCCACATACATAGGTATTTATAGGATTCGAAATCTTTGCTCTCTGTCACATTGGAGGCGGGCATTATAATAATTTTAGATCTTCGAGGATAGTGGAGTGACGTAGTAAATTTCGGTATTAGTTCTGGAGAAGGAATGTTCTTAATCCAAGTAACAGGTTATAAAATCGCCCTTCTTAGTTTCATACAATGTGTTTCGCTTCTCTGCTTTAAGGGAATGTTGTAAAATATAAAAACTTTGCAAACTTGACCTTAAAAACGGTTGATGCAATTCGACTATTTTGTTTTTCTATGTTTTAGATCAGTGTTTTTGATGTATCGCTGATCTGTACCCACTTTACGAAACATTGAACAATGCCCAACAAAAAATCTTCATGCTTTTCTTACAAATATATCAGAAAATAAGCAATAATTGTGAGGTTGGATTATTTTAATTATTAAAATATACTTATACAGGGTGAATCTCAATATATGCGACAAACTTTAGTAGCTGATTCCTGAGGTTATTTTGATCATAAAAGTTCATAAGAACATACGTCCCAAACTGCTTATTTCTAAAGTTATATAATATTAAACAACATGCATATCACACATCTCAGCATTCGTGTAATTCATTTTAGAAAACAGAAACTGACATTAAACTGAATGACAACTACTGTCAAATTTAGAAATGACAAACAATTCCCTCTCAACACAATTGATTTTGAAGAACCAACTGTGATATTATATCGTGTCAGTCAGATTCATAATTTATTATTAAACATTCAATAACTTTTAAACCAAACCGTTTTGGACATATACTCATATCAACTTTAATGACCAAAATAACCTCAGGAATCAGCTCTTAAATTTTGTCGCATATATTGAGATTCACCATGTATAATATTTTACAGAAGGACAGAATTTTTGTTAAAACTAAATATTAATGTGCAGAATGGATCTGATGTTCTGGTAGAAAATTGTAAATATTTTATTTTATTCAGCTTCATTTTTGCGCAGTTAATTATCTGCAAGCAACATTCTTGACTTATGAAATGAAATCGTATCCGCACTACAAAACTTCACCCAATAACAGATAAGTGGAAAGAAGAGCAATGAAAATTCCATAAACCAGAATAAAGTTGAGGTATCTATTTCTGCAATCAAAACTGTTGATATCCATGTTTGCTGTTTTTTAGTCATCAATTTAGTCTACATTACCCTCCAAAAGTTTGAATAAAATGATACGGGACACGTTGTATACACGAAATAAGATATATAAATAAGATTCTAATAAACCAATAAAAACATCCAGAAACAGGAAATCTGTTTTACCAAGGAATACATCAAAATATTATGTCAACGTGTGCATGGCTGTGTTTTGATAACAAAAAATAAATTATAGAAACGAGAAATCCTGTGTCGAATATTTTCAATGATTACTTGCACAAAATTAAACTTTCATTATACTCACACTTCATTAATTATATAACACAAATTAAAAATTGAAACAGACATTAAACCGTATATAGAAAATAAGATCCAGGCACTAAACTTACTTAAATTAACTTAACTTAATTACATTGCAAATATTTGCTTTCTTTCATTATAGTAAAGAAGACATGATCTTCGGTAATTTTTTTACAAAGAACTTCCATCATTGTGCCTATGTACGCAGCTGCAGTTATTATATGAGTCTCTACATTCTAAAATTAATAACTTCGATGATATGTAGATGGCGCAGGTTACTACTAACGAAGTATTCTGCGCCATCTACAATGTGGCATGTTAGTGAAAACGAAACAAAACATCGCAGTATAATGACGACATCCGGTAATCGTGTGATATTAAAGTAATTGGTCATACGGTGCTGCAGGGCCATTGTAATACCAGTGCAATTACTTATTTGTGTTTCGTACTGTGGCGATTTTATTTTTTCGAAATTGTAAATCATAGTTTCGGTAAACGTAAATTTGGTGTAAAATCTACTCTCTAAACTGTTTTGCAGCTGTCACGACTTTTAGTCATGCGTCGTAATTTGTAGTAGGATAGGTAATAACAATAACTACATGTTTGCTTATAAAGTCATCAATTTTCAAATCATCTTGATAATCTTTACCTATAGCAATAAATAAAGAAATATTCATGAGCTTTTAAAACTAAGTTGTGAAACCCACGTGAACATGTTATTTTTTATTTATTATAAGAAATCAGAGATAAATTATGACAACATTCGTGTCTGTATCTCGAAGTCTTAATTACACAATCAACTACTCTCATAATGAGTGTTTGAGTTCGATCTTTATCGCTTCTAATATACGACGGCTATTAATTCTAATTAGGGAAAGTGAAGGAAAAAAAATTACACACAATTAGGACAGGAAACAGTTTTTAAACGTATACAATGCTCACAAAAAGTTCCGCGCCCCCAAACAAATGCTATTTTGTCTTAAATGTCGTATAGTTTAAAATTTTTCGATCCCGTAGTGTGAATTTGATTTTGGAACTTGCGAGTCCAAATCGTGGGCAAGTATGATCTATCAAATTGTCTTCATATCGACCTTATTTCAATTCTAAATGGTGGAATTTATCGCATCATTTGTGACTAGTTAGTATTAGGTTTCCCTATCAGTAAACTAAATTTAAGGATGTTCTCCCGAACTTCTTTTCTGAAAGGCTTTCAGGGCACTTTTATTACGGAATAGAAGCAAGTGTTGATGTTGCTTTCATAAGAACAATGTACTAGTTCTTAGTTTAACCAGTACTGATCACAGAACTACACATTATTTAGAAGAACTGAAATTTTGCGGACTATAAGAAAAATTAATATGTTAAAAGAAATTTATAATACACGGTGTGGTTCGTTACATAATCAACAGTCAAAAATGCAGCGACATTTAAAGTGTTAAAAGTTTATTCTTAATGCAGAACATTTTATATTAAGCAATTAACCAACAAAGTAATACAACCGTTGACTTCTAAGTTTTATTTTCACTTATTGCTTTTAAAGTAGGTAATTAATCGTAATATTAACGTCCGCATATTAGTTCTTATAAAAGAAAAAAACATGCAGCACATGAGTGAATTAAAAAAAAAAGATCCGTTAACCTTATAAACACCATCTGGCGGTCCGATGTGGCATTAGACGCAGATTTACGCAAATTACCTCACGAAATTACCTATTTACAACCGGACGATTTATAAAAGAAATGAAAAGCAACTATCTTCAAGCACTAATCGAGTGCCATTAAATCCTACAACAGCTACAACATAAACTCCTTATTATTACCTATCTAGCGGTTTTCAGCAGCACTCTACAACCTGACTGTAATTCAAACGTACCAATTAATTCTCGCTGTTAAATTATTTATTATTAATAAAAACGTTCGGTGCCCGGGTATCTCTCTTATAAGCCGGTAGATTTAACTTACTTTGTGTCTCCTTTTTTCTTGTAACGCTCGAATATTCAAAGCGGTCGTTCAGGTATACATACACATGTATATAGTATACCCAGAAAGAGAACTGTTATGTTTGTATAGCGTGTATCTCCCGTCCTTCTCTGTTACTACTGCGAGAGATCGCTCTCTTGTAGGTTTTAAAACGCCGCGCATATTAAACGGGGAAATTCTCGTAAAAGGCGCGCTTAAAGTTACGATTCGTTTGGCATTTATATTCAATATTTTATTGTGCACTGCTACCGAAGAATATTAAATAATGTAATTTTAATTTATTCCTCGGCTAATGTAATGATACGATCCACGTCGAAATCTCCTTGTCGTGATTTCGACACGGTTGCTTAGCGGAGTAATATAAAATTTTGATTTCTTCCTAGCGTTTTGAAATCTGACACCGGTACAATGGATTTTGAGTGTCTAGTTTCCATCAGATGTTAAATAAAAATTAATTTGTGACTATCTGTATGTATTTTATTATTTCGTAGGTGTTTGCTAATGATTTAAACAAAAGCGGCTCGTCAGGGGAGGCTACGGAGGCTAAGCCTCCCCTATTATTTTGAATAAAATAAGTAGCGTTTATTATGTATTAAAATAATGTTTAAGCATCGGTTATATACTAAAATAAAGCAATTTTGCAAAAAAAAATATATAATCAATAGTATATTTATTCATTACTTAATTTAAAATGCAAACAAATTTCCAATAATGCGCGAAATTTTACTGTACGCACTATAATAGCAAGCGAGGAGGCTAGCCACAGATTTGGCTCCGCGCCGATGATTAATACAGGGTGGGGCAGAAAAACCTATCCGATTTCAAAACGTTATAAAATTAAAACCACTCAACTTGACAAATTTTTTTTTTATTAACATATCGCAAATTTTATGCCATTTTCAAATTTGTTTTGAAAAGCACATCACTTAAATGTCGTCCTTGGGAGCGGATACACTGATTTAGGCGCTCGCGGTAGCTTTCCATGACTTTCACCGTCATTTCCACAGGAATTTCTTCAATTGCCCGAGCAATTGCCCTTCGTAAAGCAAGAAGGGTCCTTGGTCGATGCTGGAATACCCTCGATTTGAGGTAACCCCAAAGGAAGAAGTCACATAGATTGAGATCCGGTGAGCGCGGCGGCCAGCCAAGATCACCTCTCAGAGAAATGAGGCGTCCGGGAAACATTTCCCTGAGAACGTCCATTGATCGTCGCGATGTGTGGGCGGTTGCACCATCCTGTTGAAACCACACATTTTCCACGCCAATTTCCACCATTTTGGGTCGAAGAAAATTTTCCAGCATGAAACAATAGCACTTTATACGGCGGATATGTATGGTTGGAGGCTTGCCGCCGCGGTGAGATCCTACCCGATCGGCATGTTATCGCTATAGGTCGTAAAACGTTGCTACGCAACTGCCCATGCGACTCCCAGCTCCCAGTACCTACTAATAACTTCAGAAGCGATGGGTGTGTTTTGTTAGGTTACGCACACAAAATGGATAAAATGAACGAAATTAGAATTTGCCAAGATATTGTCCACTGGTTGGTAAGAAATTCTTTTAGTTGTTTAAACATAGAGACGAAATTACACATCGTACAAAACATTGAGAAACCACGGCCTAATTTATCTGTAGTATCTAACGACGGCAACCGGCAAAATCGTGGTTTTAGTTCATTATGGTACACTAAATATGGTTAGTTAACTGGTTCAATTGAACGGGAAAGATTATTTTGTTAGCCATGTCTACTTTTTTGTAACCAAACCGAAACGTGGTCGAAATTAGGTTATACAGATTTAAAAAATCTACCGCGCGTTATTGAACGGCATTCTAAGTCTAAAGAACACATTTCATCGTTGTGCAAATTTAAATTATTTGGAAAACAAAATATTTGCTACTGCTGTAGACAGCGCGCGCAAAGATGCAATTATTGCCTATAATAATGAAGTTAGAGAAAACCGCAAAAATTTAAGAAAATTAATAGACGTAACAATATTTTTAGCATCACAAGATTTAGCTTTTCGGGGACACAATGAGACTTCAGATTCTTTTAATCGTGGAAATGATAAAGAATTACTCGAACTCTTTAGTAAATATGAACCTAGTTTTAATAAATTTGTTAGTAGTAATATTTTTTCGGGTACATCTAAATCTATACAAAAAGATTTAATATTTCCTTTGTATTAAAACAAGAAATAGATACAGAAATTAAAAAAGTAGATGAAACCACAGATATTTACTGTATGTCTCAATTATCAATCATATTAGGTTATGTCAAGAGCGGTGAAGTTATTGAAAGATTTTTGGAGTTTTTTGACGTATCATCCGGTCGAACAGCTGAAGATTTATTTAACCTTTTATCAAATAACAGCGAAAAATATGATTAAAAAAAAATTAGTCGCTCAAACATATGATGGTGCATCTGTTATGGCAGGGCATTTAAATGGTTTACAAAGTAAAAAAAAAACAATTGCTCCTCAAGCTCTTTTTGTACATTGTCATGCTCATGCCTTAAATTTAGTTTTGAGTAAAGCTTGTGATATAAACAAAGAATCTACAATTTTCTTTTCTAATTTAATTGTTATTGTTTTTAGAGTTTATTTTTGGTTTATTATTACGTTTATCAAGAGTTTATTTTTACGTTTTTATTGCCTTTTTATCATCTCATCCATTTTATTTTAATCTATTTTTTTTTCAATTTTTATTTACTTACAATGCTACAATAATAACTATAAAAATATAATTTATTGACTGGGAAGGGTTACTTAGGCTACAGTAGCCTCTTTGATCAAAACGTCACGAGCCGCCACTGATTTTGGCATGGTAAATTTAATCCAACTATTTGAATAAGCAATATGATTATATGTAAGTCTTAAATTACTGTCTTTTTTTTTCTGAAATTTACCTCATTTAGAAAGAATAGAAATTTTGATTTCCTATAAAAAGGGACATGATCTTATATTCCACCGAAGTATACCAACAACACTTATTAGGTGGCAATTGCCATTTTCCGCATCTAATATTGTTGTTTGTCTCTTGAATTACCATCAGTAATTATTTACTTTCAATACCACTTAAATTATAATTTCAAATAAGACCATGAAGATTGTCTTCTTCCTCCCATAAAATTAGCTTTTGTTTCGTCTGTCCTGAAACAATTGCCGCCGAGAGAGGACGACAGGTGGACAAGAAGCACAACCGCACATAACCTAACAGCATGCCAGTACCACCTTCATACTATGGACTTTAAACATATGCCCATCTTAAGTAATACATAATAAACAAAGGAGTCACAATAAAGTAGGGTGCCGCCCGGCTATCGGAGAAGTAATCGTCTTTCCGTGAGATGGTTATCTTAATCGCTACCGGACGTTAACTTCCTGCTTCTGAAAATATGCGCGGCTGAAAGCAAATTAGGCGCATAAATTGCTTTGGCCTACAACATAGTAAAGGCACACGTACATATGCGATATGTGAATGTATGCATAGGATTGGTATTACAGTAGGAGTAAATAGCGTTGGACAGTTTACATACAAATTAAGCTATAAATTATTGGAGTTGACATTTGAATATAATATACCTCATTATCTCATTATGTTTATGCATGATACAGTCTGCTCTAAAAGTTTTTTTTTTAAATATGTTTGTATAGCTATTAAGGTAGATAGGTTCTAGATATTTTTTGGAACATGCAAATATTTTAGATAGTATGGTTTATTGATGGAACAAAGAGTACCAACCATCTATAGATGGCATCCAAGTTGAACGTTCTAAAAGCAAACAGCTTCGAATCTAAGCAGGCATGGGAATCCTAAACAGTGGAGAACATTTCGAACATTTAATAAGTGAAACCGTAATTTTAACAAAATTTTTCATCTCATAGCCTTAATGCCTGGGATTAATGTAATCATCCACTTCGGTCATAAGTGTTATAGGTCGTTGAAATCAGTTTATTAAGAAGACTTTAAAAATAAAAAAAATATGCAGGCTGATCAATTTAAACAAGTCTACTTAGTGCTGCCACACTGTATAAGACAAAATGGATCAAGTTTTTACTTATCATTGCAAACAAATTGCTATAAATAAATGAAAAATCGTATTATTTATTTTAAAATTTTCTTTTCTAAAGCTAAAATCCGAAGGGGTTGGGTTCAACAAATTTTTTTCTTTAACATTTTGTCGTATCTCTAACAATAACCGAGATATCTGAGGTGACAGCTAAAATCAAACAGACTGTATATATCCTGTGATGGGTGGAGACTGTGGCTTGAAAACTATAACAAAAATCCCAAAAGAAAGGTGAAAAAATCCCTTACCACAAAATTAGATAACAAATCTAAATACGTATTTCGGCAACTAAGTTGCCATCTTCAGTAGAAACAAGTGAAGAGCAGTGTTAAACATAGTGTTTTCGGCTAAGGTAAACCTTGGCAAGATGGCAACTTAGTTGCCGAAATACGTATTTAGATTTGTTATCTAATTTTGTGGTAAGGGATTTTTTCACCTTTCTTTTGGGATTTTTGTTATAGACTGTATATATTTCATTAAATGCTTTATAATCTTGCATTGGGTGCAATTCTAATAAGAATTATAATTCTAACCATTTCCAACCAACCTTCTGATTAATTATAATGTTTCTGTTCTATGTATTGACTCCAATTTCCTGTAAATGCTTGACCTTTTAATAAACACAAGATAATAATAATCATATATACTTACTGCAGCCACCAAGAAGTTGTTCGGCCTTTCTATATTTAAAAATTCCCACAATGGTTCATAAACCTGACAGTAATCAATCAAATACGTTTACACGTCTATAAGTGATGACGCATTTATTATGTTTATTTCCTTGCCCATGTAAAGAAAACGAAAGTGCAAACGTTTGACCTAATAATAATTAACTACATAATACTTACGCTAAATTTCATATATCGTATATATTCCCCAGTAAGCAAAGTCATTATGCATATTTCAGAGGCCACTGCATTACAAGATTTTAACCGCCTGATAAAAGAAAAAACGCGGGGGATAGTAATGCTAATGTATTTACTACAGCATAATGTATATGCATGTAAGAAACGCAAAAAAAATGTTGCGATAGACCACACCCTGATTTTTTTCTAATTTCGCACTAGCAATTCAATGATCACAAAGTTCTACATAGCCGTCTATCTATAGTATAGTAGTGGTATATGGAATATAGAGTGCTATGCATGGTTGTTATAACACGACATGTACGGATATTATAAGTTATTATGGCAAGGCAATTTGTACTCTGGAAATTTATGATGTGTTGCTGCAATAGAGTTCAAACGCCGAGGTTGTTGTGTTCGTAATCATATCGTGAGATATTTTTGTGTTTGGTAACTACGTATAATATTCGCACCATTAAGTTCGAAGGAAAATCTGTGAAATCATTGAAGGGTGATGTTACTAAAAAGTGGCAATATCTCACGAATTATAGCAGATAATTTGGTGAAATTTGGCACACGATTGAAGGATGCCATTGTAAATACATCCCACTAACGAAAATCTACATTTTTCCAACAAATTTTAAAAAAGACGGAAAAAACTGTGAAATCAAATTTTCCACACCACAATTTAAAGAACCTAAAGCAGTGTTTTGTCTCCAAAATACAAAAGTCGATACCAACTTATCTTTAAAAATTTGTAATAAACATTTTTTCCTTATATTATTTTCTATATCTTATGGCTTCTCCAACCGCACGTACAGGCAAGAATTTTTTTCTTACATTCCCGCATTCTCCATAGATCTTCTCTTCGTTTCTATAGCACACGCTAGATCGTTTGTCAACCATCCCATCCCTCTCGTCGATATCTTCCATCTCCGTCGAGCACTAGCCGGACCTGAACTCTCCAAAACTGGTTTCCCAAGATGATCTCCGCTCACAGTATGATATTAGTAGAGCAAACTGTGTGGCGACGGCCAAAGCCGGCGACTTAGAAGACGAAGACCGAGAAGAAGAGGCCAGATAAAGCCGGAATGTATAGATCTGCTACGGAATCAGCCGCAAGATCGAGACAGAAAACATACACGAGCCTAGCGCGGAGAAAGGACGGAAGAAAAACAAGACGGAGAATAAACGAAAGAAAAAAAAAGGCACTGGAAATCGTACTCGTACATAAAACGTGATTGAATCTGACAAGGATAATGTATTTACGTTGACCTGGAAGTTGGAGTAGTACAGATAGTAATGGGTCGAGATATAAGTCTGACTTGGCGCGGTCGATCTAGAAGACATTGTTTTAATTCAACGTTTGTTTCTCGATTGTTTTGTTTTCGTCATTCTTTTAGTTGTATCGAGTCGACAGTACCTTCAGTATATTCTTGAATGGTGAGGTAGATGAATCCGTCTGCGTGCGGTTGTGAAGTGGTAATGCGTATACTCTAAAAAGCGGCATTTATTTTTGTAGAATCGACATTCCTGATCATAAAGAACTAGTCGACAGGTATTCATTGTGTCATACGATGAATGGTATGGGAAGAAGACGGGTTTTAGAACTAACCGCGCTAAAATATATATGATCCTAAATCAATAAACTCCCCTAAGATCATCTGCATCTATTTTCATTAGCACTTAACTTTTACGTATAGAGGAATCTCTACCCTGCTGGGATGAGGTAAAGAAAATATAAACAGAGGAAAGGTATAGACGAGAAATTAACACTTGAAGCTAGGCTAAAATCCTTGCTATATCTTTGTTTACGTTCTGTTTGCAAAACTCCAACTAATAATGCTAATAACTACAAAAACAGTGGTGGATGAGATACTAGTAGAATTTCCTACAATTTTAGTGAAGCAAAAACAAACCTTAAGTGTTTTGTTATTAGTATATAATTAAATAAATAATATGCAACATAAATAAATTTACCACAAAAATAAACGGATACAGAGTTCCTTTTATTTTTGCACTTTTCATGGGTGTTCCCCTTAGCCATGGATTATTGTTTTTATAAAACTTTGAATGGCTATCTTTTTCTATTAACACATTACTTGTAGTTCTAGCCATCCTAAAATTCTTCCGCAACTTTAATTAGGTTAAAATAAATGTGTAGTTTGTTATTTAACTTAATCGATATCATTAGATCTATTTACTACTTCAGTAAAGTTTTTTATTTTCATTTTTTCTTTCTTTTTTCCCTGAGACACACCATTACTTCTTCATCTGCCGAAGATGAAGTTGAGGAAAGTATTTCTATAATATTTGAGACAACTTGCAGCTGATTCGTCGTCATATTTGCGCACTAAGTGCGTTTTTATGGTTAAGACGAACATACATCACGAAAGTAGTGCAAACTTAAATTTTAAGTCGAACGCACAAACTGTAGTCAGTGCGTCCCAGTGTGTCCCAGTACATATTTCGTGCAATAAGACGAAAACGCTATTAGTGTTATAATTTGTAGCACAACTTACGAGTGCATACTACAAAGTGTTGCATAGTTTAGCGTAAAAATTACAACAACTTTGTGGGTTCAGTCTTATTTGTTTTGAGAAATTGTCTCGCAGAGAAATTGTATAAAATATTACACAATATTGTAGTAAGCTCTCTTAAAAATAAAATGACCGTGCTGACTATATTGTTGTCGCAATTTTTTTTACAAATTGTAATACACATTCTCATACACGTTAGACACAATTTTGTGTGACTTTTCATTACAAATCGCGTCTGGTGCATATATTACTGTAATTTGTAGCGATATGGAATACAATTGTAACAAAATTTGCTAGTTTTTTTTTTTCTTTTGGTGTATTACTCACCAGTTCGACTCATTATAACTAATTTAATGAATACCCCCTATCTAATAAGAAATAATAAAAAAAAAACGTCCAGACATGTCCAACCTGCCAGACAAATTTAGTTAAAAAGAAGCCTTTTCTAAATATATACCTCAACGAGAAGCCACCAACACGATGGATTCACTTTGCTTGTTCCTTATCTATCTCATCTCCATTCCCCAGTTTCTTAATTACCTATCTCTTTCTACCCATCTTCATCTCGTCTTTTTTTCGGTTCCCTCTTCTCGATATAATTTACAAAATTTACATTCTGCATTAATACACGGAGCGCTTGTGTTCCACGTCATGGTAGGAAGGTAAGTTATAATTACAAGTTTTTCGGAACCGACTTGTTCGTTTTTCTTCGATCACCAATCTATAATTATCGGCAGAAATTGATAGGTGATTATCGAGTAATTGCACCGGCAATCAAAATTTTTTACTCCGGTTTTGTTGCTTTCATTGTCGGCGTCGTTTCGCGATAGGTCTTAAATTGAACCATTTTATCCACTGATTCGTGAATTCCAAATTTGAAAAGGAAAATGCATTGTGACGAAATTTATTTACAAGTAAGAATTGGTAGAAGCTTTAATGGGCAGTAACTTCAAAATATTTTTATCGGAGATACTGCAGATATATATACATATATATATGCAATCTAGCTGATTCAACCTCAGAGTACTTCAATAAAATCCAGCTGGCAAGGAATTAAAGTTTATTATTTTAGAATTTTTCTGCTTGAGATTGGTGTTGGTTATTTTATTGTTAATAAGGAAGTTATTGATCTGTCATCTTTTTTAGTGGTTTCGTCATTCTGCAACAACCTTCATATATTGCTAAAAGCACGTACTGTGATAATTGCGAGGCACACTCAACAGTCGTTCGCGCAACAGACTCTCGAGTTCATGGTGGTTTACTTACCGTCTGTCTGCAAGGAAAAACGCATGAATAACGAGTTAGGAAGAATCACCTTGACTATGCGAATCGATTAACCCACGTATGTTTTACGTACGAATGTCAACTCGTTAGCATACGCTTCTGTTGTGCCATAATACGTGGATCGACTTTAAAAGACGAAACATTTTTTTAATTTTTGATTCCTCATAAAATTTGACTCTTCATGATTCACTCTGCTTGTGTTCATACCCCCAAAACACGAATTACTTTTTATTTAACTCGAACGGTTCTCGAGATAATATCATTTTTCTTCAAAAATTTTTATCGTAATTTTTAGAAGTAACTCTAATAGGTGGATTTCATGGAAAAATACAACTGACAGCAATTGAAAAAGTTAGTAGAACGGTAAATTAAATCTTCGCTAATTTGAACAGTATTTATCCTATAATGTTGACTCTACAACAAAGAATTTATCTAATTCAATGTTACGGAATTGGGAAAGAGTGCTACCGAGTTGTTATCAGAAAATTCAACCAAAAATACCCGGAAGTTACCACTTCAAATTCCGGAGCAAAAAATATGGTGACCAAATTCCTTAAAACAGGTTTTAAACATTAAGACGTCAAATAAGTTGATCAATGCAGACGATGCTGCTTCAGTTTTCGCCCTTCATTCCGCAATAGAAGCTCCAAAGTTGTCTTTAAGAAGGAGGGCAATACTAACTGGGATAAATCTCATTTACAAAGAATATACAGCGTTTTCGTTAGTTTCAGATTAAGCAAGAAACATTACACATAATGACTTTCTCTTCTAAAATTTATATAAGTATAGTTTTTCCTATTCAAGCAAGATTAATGGCAGGAAATAGATGTATTGCATCGCTCAATAGAATGTTAAGGAAGAAAGATGTATCAAGAAAATTTAAGGTAAAGATATATAAAACGGTAGTAAGACCAGTAGTTTTGTTTGCTAGTGAGACTTGGACTCTAAACAAGGTGGAGCAAGCAAGGCTGGCGGTATGGGAGCGGAAAGTTTTGAGAAAAATATTTGGAGGGAAGAGGGAGGGAGAGATATGGGTGAGAAGAACAAACCAAGAGCTGAATGAACTTTATGGAGAAGCAAATATAGTGGGAGTGGTGAAGGCACAGAGGCTGAGATGGATGGGACATATGGAAAGGATGGTGGACTCAAGAATACCAAAAATGATAATGGCAAGGACAGTTGGGGGAAAGAGGAGAAGAGGAAGGCCAAGGGGAAGGTGGAGGACAGAAGTGGAAAAGGATATAAACACATTAAGGATAGCAGGATGGAAAGAACTAGGGAAGGATAGAAACCGATGGAAGAAAATTACCAGTGAAGCCATGAGCCTCCTAGGCTATATATATAGTTTTTCCTATTGGAAACCGCATTAGTTTACACACTGTATATGATATATCCGCTTTCTCGTTTATAGTATTAGCACAGATAGGTAAACTCATTGAAGCAGAATTGGCCAAATTACGCAGGTTGCATAAATCAAAGGCTGCAATATTACAATTTTATGAAACATAGATAGCTGCGGGGAGCACGGTGTACGGACGGAGACCGGACGTCGGAGTGTGGAAGGAGTACCGACTCCCTAGTTGTTTTTATTTAAAAAATATGCTTTTTTGCCGCACAGCTGTTATTTACCGAGAATAGAAAATTGAAATTTTATGCCTCCTTGAATGTGGATACTTAAATATTTTTTATAGACTGTTCTGTGAAAATAATTGAATCATCAAACGGCACCAATTGTATCTAAAATATGCATTTTCATTTATTAAATAACTGCAAACAGTTTGACAAATATCCTGTATTAAAGAAATTACCAAAAGATTTCTTTAAAAATTTCGAAAAAGAACGATTTAAAACAAGCCGTGTTTCAGAAAAGTTTTCATAAATTTAAAGAAATTCGTCACAGAAATACCGGAATTCACAAAAAAGAAAATCCTTTTCACATCGGGAATAAAATTACCGGGTTGCATCACCACAAAAAAAAAATATCATTCCCAAAATCGACTAGTCACCAATCTATTCTAAAGAGAAAAAAATTCGGAGAATACCCAACAGCACTAATACAATTTCTTCGTTCATCCTGCGGACATTAGACCGTCACGACTTAATGATGCCCTGGCCGTCCAAAATTCGAATCTAAACAACGCACAAAAAACTTTAATTTTATGGGATTAGAGTGTGGAAAAGAGAATTAATCATATTTACGACTGAGAGGTGGACTCGACAATGGAGTCTAGCCGTATCTATACAAAAACAGACACAGACGCAGTATATATACGTTGTTTTGGCTTCGTATTGCTTGCCTCCACGGTTATCAAACCGTGGCGCAGGTAGAGAAGGTCGCCACGCGATTTTATACCCAAAAGGATGTTAACCCAGAGGCTTTTACGATATTTTTTCGAAGGAACCCGGAGAAAAAAGGGTTCCTCTGATATAATCTCATATAGTTGATGACTTCTGTTGGTACAGTTTTCGTCATAATTTCGTGAGAGGACCGTCCGTAGTGGAATATAGATAAGGACTCTTTTTTATAAGTGGTCGTTATTTACGAAAAAAAGAAGAGGTGGAACGCACGATGAAAAGGACTCACTGAAGAAGTAGCTAAAAAACATGTATTTTTTTTTTTGGTTTTGGTGAAATTTACATTCGCAAGAGAATGTATCGTTTATTTATCTTAATATTCTTGCATCTTTATAAAATGCACCAGCTTTTACTTTGTAAAGAACATAGTTCAATACACATAAATCACTATTCTACGATACTTGTATTATATTTTGCCATTTATAAAAAAACACCTGTTTAGTGGCTTTGAAACACCTTTATATAAACTCCCACGAAACTGATTAGTAGGGCGAAGCATTTTATATTTTTTAATGCGAGAGCGGCAAGCAAAAATATACATACAACATTGATACTTTGTATGTTTTCTAACGTATTTATAAAAGCGCTACATAGTAAAGTACTATAAACCGCAAAAAATCCTTATCTCACAAGTGTGTATCACTACAAGGTAAACATCTCATTGTATTCGACGGCGTCATGTATTGATGGTATGCAGAAAAGCTCCATTGGCGTACTATTGTACTTACAATATTATTTAGAATATGCATATGTAGGTAAATTTATCCAATATTATATATCTTGTGACTTTTGAAATGTTTGACCAGCATTGACAACTGACATCTTTTCTAAATTATCTGTGGTAAAACTACATCTATTAGGTTGTAGGATATTTTTAAACACAGAAAAAAATATTTCCACATCACAATTGCTAGCATTATCAAAGTTTTCCATGACATTAATATATTTTGTTAATACTGAGAAAAAACGTTACGATCTTGGTTAAGAAACGTGATTTTTACAAACTGTACTCTATTTTTTAAATACGAAGAAAACGATTCATAAACATTACCTCTAATACCATACCGATAATTTATCCAGTAATTTGTTATGCTGAACACAATTAAATACACGGAGAAAAATTTATTGTTAAGGTGGCACCAATTGACGCACATTGAACAACAATTTGTGGGTAAATATATGACAACAACAACAATTATTCAATACAACTTAAAACTTGTTGTCGAAAAACTTTGTTAGAACTGCCACAAAATTTGGAACGATATATTTCCAAAACATGTTACAATCAACCAGTTGCTTGTTGTTTAACGAATCACAAAAATATGGTGTTTTCAACAAAATTGTGTGAAATGCAGTATTAAAAATTGTTTATCACTACCAAAGCAATGTGAAACTTCAACAGCAAGTTGTGGATGTTTAACAAACAATTGATTTTCCGTCATCATTTTCTACGTTTATATTGTCACTTGATTTTGATTTTTGTAATCGCAATTTCTGTTCAAAGCGAACAATATTTTAGTAGATTCACACACAAATTCGGTGCTGTCTTAAATGTAAGCTGTGGAGGGTTTAAATAAAATATCAGTATAGGATAACACATTTTTTTATTAATAATTAACAAAAAAATAATAAACAAGATAAATTCTAAAACTGGAAAACACTAAAAATGACGATTAAAATTTCAAATGTATCTAAGTGTTATTTTACAAATGTCTCAAGGCAACGTATATTCTAGATCGTTTTGCAACTTTTAAACAGGGGAAACACTAGGTAATTTATCGAAAGGTTTAATGTACTCATCATTAGCAATCTGTACTTCGTACGCATAATATTTCATTCAGCTAGCTTCTCTGTAACAAAATTATCCGTATCTAAGAGTCAGTAGACGTCAGAAGTGAGCCAGTTTTCTTCAATTTTAATACACTGTCGTTCTTTTACACAAAACTAATAAGCTAACACAACGTCACAACCGAAACTAAATGGCGTCGTCTACCTCGCCTGGTAACAAGTCTGTTTCTTCAAGGCTATGTAAGACCAATGAAACACGCGGTTAGAATCACGTGATACTACTGTCCATGCCGGGACTTCCCGCATCACAAATTGTAATATCGACAACGTAGGCGCCCTGTTGCGTCAACTACAATTGTGTGTAATGTAAATATTTCTTGACTGTACTGGTTTGAAAAATTGTGTTTACAACTACTTCACTTCATCGCACACGTTGTTCTGTATTTTAGATCTGAAATAACTACAACTATAATGTTATGGCCAAAGCGATTATTTGTACCGTAAAATATTTTAACACCAACAAAAGTGTTGTTGGTGGAACAAAACAAAAGTTTTGGAATATACTTACAAAACTTTACTGCAATAGCAATTTATTTTTGAACCGATTGCAACGTAAGGACAATACTTTTTTTGTTGGATTTGCAAAGTCATTTTTCTCCGTGTACCTACAACCTACAGAAAAATGTATAAAATATAAACTAAGTTAACCGAAGAACGAACCAAAAAAAAATTGTTAGAAACCAACAATATCTTCCGCGACAATGATATATTCATTCACAGATATGCATATAACAGAAATAATCGGAGACTACCTATTGTTAGACACTTCTAAAATTGATTCAACGTAACGTATCGGACGACACACAGATGCTTACAGCACTGCAATAACTGATGTTGATACATATGTATGTGTGAAAAATAACTCGCATAAAATATAAAATGCTTCGCCCTACTGCTTAGTAACAACCTATTATGGCACCATCAACAAATAAATCTATTTTGACGCAACAAAGCTATTCGTAATAACAAAGTTTTCCAGAAGCTATAAACACTTAAAAACGAAACAAAAAACTGGACAGCTCAACTTTTTTCCGTCAAAAAAGGTTTTCATTTTAACGAACCAGCCGCCAAAGGACTCGAGAACTCGTCTGCATAATTTTCGTTCCTCTCCGGCTTTAACGAGAGCCCCGGCATTGGCTCCTTAATAGGTTGCGATTTTTTGCAGTCAAATTAGTTTGGCGAATGGCGCCGTTGACCGCCTAAGATGTTTTCTGCTGTCAAATTTATGCGCTACCGATTATGTTTTCGATGGAAAACCGTCCCTGCCATTTGATAAGAACCTCGTCCCTTTGTATAGTGGCTGTATTTAATATTTCCTTGCTGCTTAATACCGAATAAATAAAAATTAATTTCGCAGGAATTACGTAAATACTTATCTAACGTTTTAAATGCTAAACCTCCCACTAATATGCTCTTGTATTTCATAAGATCGTTATTTCTTCCGCGTATATACAGTGTGCACGCAGCCGACCTATCGATGCAATTCATTCGATTTCATTTAAGAAATATTTAATACAAAGTGATCATAAGAATAATAAATAACAAACAGATTCTTACAAAAAGTTAAGTACGTAATATTAAATACGTTAATAATTCATACAATTTATCACTTAATCCATTAACTCAGGAAGGTCATTTTATAAAAAAAAAATTAAATGACCTTTCCCCATTAAAGCTCCTTCAAAGATGTATGGACCAATTAAATAATCCGCACCAAACGTTGATATTATCTTAAAATGAGTCTCACGACGCATCCATTGAGGATTTTCCACTAATGGCAATTGTGGCAACTCATCATCTCACTGTTATGAAATCGTGCCTCGTCAGTCCACAACAGCAATAAATCCTAGTTTCCGTTTAAAATCTGAATGCCGTAATGGTTGTAACAATCGAATTTCAAAAAGATATTTGTGAAGCCTTAGTATTCTCTGTACTGTTGATTTAGTTATTCCGATATCCTCTGCTATAGTTCTAACTGGAGTATGTGGATGCAATCCAATATAAGCCATTCATTTGCATTTTTTCTGCTCTAATCGGTGTTACATGACGAAAATGTTTTAAATTTGATGGAAATGTTCACATTTTAGCTTCAATAGGAAAAAATACCATATGTGATGGTACCACTCTATTAGGAAATCCCTCTCCATGAAGTGTTGCTAATTCACGATAATTTTTATGACACTTGTCCATAAATTAACATTCATTTGGAAAACAAATTTTAACATTTTATATAACACTACTTCACTGTATACGTATTCAACTATACTTAAGCAATATTTTTGCAAGTCGAAATAAATACGTGAATATTTTTGTTCGAATCTACACAAAGCCCAGGCACGCATTTTTTGTGATATGTAAAATAAATAAATGTAAACAAACACCGAAAAAGTTTGCCAACATTGGCATATCTATAGTAGAATTCTGCGCATACTCTTTTCTTGTTCTAACAAAAGGAAATCAAGTAGCCATTCTTTCATCCTTTATGCATCGCCGGCTCGCGTGCGTTCACTTGGTATATTATATCGGTGACCGGAGTTCGAGAAAGCAACTCTGCGACCATTCCGCGACCAACGACTCCAGTCGCTCCAACGGATAGCGAAAAGTTGACCGGTTGTGCTAGAGAAAGAAATACTACCGTCTCACTTTGCGTACGGAGCATTGACGCATGTACTGCGCCAACGTTGCTGAGAGAAGAGAATGAAATCGCTGACTGTAGTAAATATTTGAAATCAGGGCGTGCCTCATCTCGGACAGTCGCTTTTGTAGAGTCTCCTTTCGAAATTGGAAGGAAAAAAATTGGTTCGTAATGTGTGCAATGAGAGCGATGGAATTTAGTTGCTGGGTACTTATACAGGGGATTTCAATTGAAAGGAGACACCTCAAATAAAGAAAAAATGAAAACTGAAAAGCTCCAACGAAATTGAATCCGCAGTTTATCACCTCCTGAAGAATTATAAAATTAACACCCAGTTTAAAACTATGTATTCGCTTATTCTATGATAGAGCTGGTAGCTAAAATAAAAACACCATACTTATAGGAATGCATGATGAATGAATGCATATGAAAACAATTGGAAATAATTTTACCTATGGTAGGACACTCATACCTTCCAGACAGGGTTTTTGGTAATATTGAAATGATCGTAAGAAAAACTTCAATTGTAACAAACCCAAACGCTTATGTAAACATCCTCAAAGAAAATGGCACAGTTTTGAAAATAGGGCAAGATTATAAAGTTCGAGATTGGAGAACTGAGACACACGATGTATTAACATCACCGGAACTCTGGCACTTCAAGTTTCAGCCTACGAAGAGGTTTATTTTGGTGGAATTTTTGTGAGAGGACAACCATTTTATCGTAACATTGGAGTAGCTAAAGGGATTTGTAAGAAAGGTAAAGAAAACATTAGGTTAATACGCGCTAAAGAACTGCGAGTCGGAATACTATTAAAACCAGATAAAATAAAAAGCATAAGAAGTCCACTAACTCCTCATTATGGTTCCGAATGGAATAAAGAAGAATCACTGTGTTATTTTACAACATCGTTTGAAAAGAATAGCAGTAATAGCTATATTTTTGATGCTGCACAAGCAGGAACAGCCAAGGGGAAGGTGAAGAGGCTAAACGCAAAATTGAATTTTTGAAGTATTTAACTTGTTATATGAATTTTGGTTGTCTGTAGAATTAGCTACTGTTTTATTAACCGTTATAATTAAACTGCAAATAATAAATTCCTTTATAATTCTGTAAACTAGTGCATTAAAAAGCATGCCCTACTTAAGAGCAAAAAGCGATGCCCAAAATTGTGTTCGGTTTCTCTCACAAACTACAGATTATAATTTTTCTAATCTCGCGCGAACTATCCTAAACACGTTCACAAGTAATGTAAAAAAAAAAATTGCAGCGTACTGTCAGAAATTAGTTTTTCGCGTTTTTCTCAAAATTCGTTCATTTGGACATGTCATGTTTTGCATCTACGCGCCTCATATATAAAATGCGAATTTTTGCATCGTAGAACCAGGAATGGTATGTGTTGATACACGGGTTTTTATAAATATTCCCGGCCATCGCTTGCGCCTAAAACACGCTTCAACTTGGTTTCTTGACGAGAAAAATATTTAAGAAATAAAATTGAAAAATACAATTAAATTGTAATAGTTTTTATAATTTTTTCTTTTAGTCTTAGCTGTCCTTAATTCTTTAATTTTTCAAACATTTGTTACTTGATCAAACTTCCATGGACAGTAGTGTATAAATCAAAGTAGCAAATGAGTTAATCGAGCATACTATTGGGTTTTTTTTTGTCTCTCGATTAGAATTCTGAATGGATGCTATAGTAAATACAGTTAACGTAAAATGTGGGTGTCCATCAAGTTTAGGAATGCCATTATTTATGCCATGGGAAATATTTTTTGTCAGGCGTAAACAGTTGTATAACAGGTAAATATATGCCATGAATCCAAATTTAGTTTCAGAATGATTTATATTTAATTGCTCTTAATACTACTACGGTAAATTTTGCTGTGGCCGACTAATATCTATTTTTTCCGTCGAAACTCCCTTGATTAGAAGCATTTCACCATTACATAAAGTGCAACGTAATCTATTAAGATGTGCAAAATTCAATAAAACATTAACAGAAACTCGACTAATGATTCCTCAAAATTCTTCGTATTGTTCTATAACTTAAACGTAACTCTAATTCGCCTTCTCGAACAGAAATTTCCCGTGACCTCGAAATAAGGCTAAAGCTACAACTTCCCAGTTTTGTAGAAGTACCTGTTGTGTTCCTTCATTTCACAAACAGCTTGTATACAATCGAAGTTACTCGAATCGGCGCCGCATAAAATAAAAGAATATGATATACAAAACGAGCGATTACTTCCAATGCACGGACAACCGCTTCTGCGGTAGATCGTGCATGTATGCATGTAGCTCTCCGCCAGGTAATAATGAGTCGTTTTATGGTTCCGGATCATTCATGCGTACACAGAACCCGACTAGTTCGACAACTTTTTAAAATGAGTCCGTACGCCTTCGCGCTTTTCTAAGACGGAGAAGGAGCAAATACGGAATGGAATCCCAGATAGCAAAGGACGGTGTAGTTTATTACTAATTTTATATTGAATTAATTAGAATTTTATAAAATTGAATGAAGAAAAGTGTAGACGATTTTTGTGGTTCTAAAAATATAAATAAATTCTTGCAAGAACATTAAGTATAGAACATAAGCTGCCAATGATTCTTCAAATATAATTTTATAATATATTGCATATAGGGTTTAATTAACTCGCCTAATTAATATCATCAAATTCAAGCAGGACGTCATTAGCATATATTTACCGTTTTTTAACCGCGCAGTAATGGAGTTATTAAGATGGTAATTCGGATATGTTGAGTATTAAACGAAATTGATTGTCAGCTATATGAATAGATACATATATGCAAATTCCCCAAATTATTACTATAACAGTTCTGAAATGCAGGTGAATATTTTGGTACTAAAACTTGTGTTTTCTAAGATTTGTAAATCTTTTACTTTGTATGTTTACTAGAGATAGTCTCCTTTTTGTAAGTGGCGATTTAAACGTAAATTTAAGGCTTGCATCACACGAACCTTGATAAATGTTTTTGCTATGTTTGGTTTGATGACTGACTACACCCGAATTTCTGCAAATTCACATACTTTAATCGACAATACATTTTCCAATAATGATATAGTTGACGCGGTTGGTTTGATTGGCGATACTTTTCTTTCTAACCACAGATTTGTTGTTTTGAAAATAAATAAAGAGCATCTGTCGGAGAATGGAAGCGCGATATCTATAGAAAAGAGAATTTTTGATTCTTCAAACGAACATCTTTTTAAATATTGCATCTCAACTGAGCAATGGATGGATGTTTATAATGGGGAAAACTTAAATGAGAAATTTGAAGCGTTTATTAACATAATCCTATATCAGTAAAATAATGCTTTCCCCGTCGCGCGTTTTTGGATGAAGGATGATTGGAAGTCATGGAATAGGAACGAGAAGAAGAGGTAGACCCCGAATGACTTGGGATAATGAGATAGGAAGATTATTGAAGAATAAGAGACTATCTTGGAAGCAGGCCGAGATTTTAGCAAAGGACAGGAAGAATTGGAGAAAGACGATCAAAGAAAATTGACATAGAAAATCCTGAAGAGAAAGAATACCTCTAGGTACACTTTACAGTAGAAGAGGGATCGATTATAAGTAAAACTATCAAGTAGAAATATTCGAAATCTGTATGTACTCCAGGTGACAAAACCGGAATAAAATGACTTACATTTACAAGCGAAAAGTCGTCATCAAAACTAAGATTCTGTAATGATTTCATCAGCAATTCCAGTAATAGAACATCTGCTATGTGGAAAGTTATTAGATGGACCAGCAAAACTTCTACACAACATGAAAATATAACTATAAATCATAATGAGAGACAGATATCGGACCCTAATGAAATTTCTAACTATTTAATAACTACTTTCATGACATTGCTGCAAATATTAATATTGATTTTCCCATTCCCATAAACAATATCTTAAATTTTTTAATTTAATGACGACAATACAAACTATTTTTACCCAAAAATTCTAAATGAATCTAAAATTATAATTTTTTTCACTTACCGATGATCTCTAAGATGATCTTGCCTCCTGAAAGCCTTCCCGCAAATATCGCACGAATAAGGCCTCTCATCCGTATGCGTCCGTTCGTGTATCAATAAATTATAACTTTTCGTGAACTGTCTGTTACAGAACTTGCATATGAACTGCTTCTTCGGCCTCGAAGCCCTACCAGGTGCCCTCAACAGCCTCCGATCCAGATGGGCGTGCATCTGAGGCGGCCCCGGAGGAAACAACCCAGCCCCACCCGCAAAAGGAAAACTAGCACTGTTCGGATTGTTCGGCAAAAACCCCGGGTAGCCCTGCGTGGCGTTCGACGGCTCTAATAATCCTGGAGGTCCAGCGGGACGATGGGGCAACATCAGTGCGTGGGCCGCCGCCACGCAAACCGCCTCCTCCCTCAATTGGAGCTCTTTGCGTTTGTCGGCCATCATGGCCATGATGTCGAAGCTAGAAGTCTTTCTTACGTTGGGGTAGTTGGACACTGGGGGTTGTTGATTATCTAAGGGCTTGGGTGGTTCTGGTCGTTCGCGATTCTCGCGAATTAGTTCTGATCCCAATAAAGGGTGCATTTCGCCCGGGTAGAGCATTGGATGTAGGTTTCTGGAGGGTACTACCGGTACAAAAGCTGAAGATTCCCTGTGGTGGCTCATCTTCGTTGGGTTTTGAAGAGAGGGAATTGTTAGATTGTTGCAATCAAACTTTGGAATCTGTAATTAAAAGAAAACATACAAATATAGCTGTATAAATCCTAATTAAATTTGTTTTTATTTCCACATTTTGACCTTCGGAAGAAATGCAATAAAAAAGATAACTAGGTTCAGGTAAGAATCGAAGTGTTATATATACATAAATATGAAAATTTGTCAGAATTTCAAATTTTTAAATTGAAGTAACATACAATAATGGTTGATTTAACAAACTCTATTATAAACAAGATTTATTATATGGTGAATGTATAGTAGTATACACAACACCCCTGTCAATTTATCAAAATCATTCGGAAAATTAGTAATTAGTATACAACGCCCTTGTTAATGTAACTAACAACGCTATTATTGTTAGTTTAAATTTAATAATGTCTATATAACCTCTGATTTGAATATACCGCTAACGAAATATGTATCTTTTTCATGAACCACTTTACTTGTTTCGCGTCCATTAATGCAGGAATAACTTGCAAGTTGTGATAACACAATCGGTATTCGTGAAAGCAATTGGCGTAGTATTTGGATGAAGTATTTTCACATATTTGATTGGTTATTTTGACAACAAAAAAGGCATTTTACGGGTTTGTAAGGGAATTATTTTTGCTGTTACAGCTAAAAAAAAAAATTGTTAACCTTTAGCAAAGGGTATATAAAGTTTTTCAGTAACTTCTTTGGACAGTGGTGATCTTAATACTTTATTTTTTGGATGTTTATTTATTAATTTTAACAATATTTTTATTATTGTGTACCAAATCATTTGAAGTGCAGTTATATTCATAAAAAGAGGTAATTGTCCCTTTAATGAACATCCAAAAAAATATATCAACTCTACAATGCGCAAAAAATGTAATATCTTGTTATATTTTTGCATATTCAGATTCTGCCTGATTTTCTGAGTCTGAAAACATGTTTTATTAGTTCCCGTTTCCATGGTTACGAAAATGTTGAATTTTAATGTTTGAATCTAGGGTACCACAAATACGCTAAAAATCTTCCTAACTGTCAGAAACTACAAATGTTACACTCTTTTGTATTATACCTCTACTAGAACGTGACAAAGTATACTTTGACAGTTTTTTTTTTTTTTTTAAATAAAAAGTGATTATTTTTAAACGCAACTTCATTGGCCCTCAGCCTTAATTTGAAAAAGAAATTCTTGGCGATTCCAATTATACCTTGGTATTCGAATTAATTCGAAATTCCTACCGTAAAACTAATTTATCATAAACAGTATCTGCTCCGATGTATAATAATCCATTTTCAAATTGACCGTTATTCACCCAGAAGGCTATATGAATTCAATTGTAGTGCAATTGGCGATGACAAATGACAACAATATGTTGCTATCGCATTCTACACAAATATTTGATTTTAGTCATCGATGGTCAATGCGGTAGCGAATCTAAAAGAAAGATGCATCAAACTAAAAAGTTCTACCTAATCGTGCTTCTTGCTCGTATAATTCTGAGTATATATTTAGGATTTTTTAAGGGCAAATAATATGCCCTATCGAAACTATATTAAGTAAGATTGAATAGGTATCTATACAGAAATACTAAATAACAAATCATCTCGTTTTATAATTAATTCCAAACCACGTAAAACTAGATTCTTTCCACATAACACAGATTAAAATCAGCATTACATCCTGGCACAATACAGTGACCACCAAAAAAATGTACTAACTAACAGTAATACTTCGAATCATGCTTGCCCGTTTCACTTATCGCGGTTTAACTTTCCCAGAGTTATTACGAATCGTCTGTCTACACACTTGGCATATTCAAAATTATGGTAATTCATGCATGCATTCAGATAATCGGAAAAAAATAAGACAAACAAATGACGAATATGTGTAATATGCGTATATGCACTGCCTACCATGAGTGGCAGACCTACTTTTAGAAGGACGAATTTGGAAATTTTCGGCTCATTAAGAAAACGGATTGAGTCGCCTTTGTGGCTTTTTATGTTCTCGAAAAGAGGATTATGAGTTGTCCGTATATACGTGCATAGAATGCGGATTACCTGACTCATAAAGAGATCTAAAGAGAGCGCTCACGTCTTCCAAGTGATTTATGAACGAATTTAAAGTGGTAAATTGATGTACAGATAAACATTTTTTAGAATTCCTAAAAAATTCTAAATGGAATGGAAATAAATTGTAGTTATACTGCAAAATTTTACGGTACGTTTTGGAAGCAACATTTTCTCTAAGAAATATTAAAAACAAAATGATGATTTAAAAATTCAAATTGTACAACAATCTTCCTATGAAATATACGCATATAGCTTGCAAATTTTGCAATCTCTTGAAATCGTTTAAAACATATCATTTCCAATGTAGTTTGACCTGGTAATTACTATAGTTAAAGAATTTTTGCCCTATCACAATTAGTTCTGCAGATAATTGCATATGGGTCTTCAATCTTCAAAAGAATCATTAAAATTTGGATCAAATTTGATCGGAAAAGTCTAATATTATCTTTTCCAGAAGCGAAAACAATTTTTCTATGAAATATACGCGTATAGCTTCCATTTGAAGTACGATTTTACGGACTTTGAAAAATTTAAATTTTCTCTCAAAAATCGAAGGGGTGCCCCTTCAAAATTTGTCAAATTTTGCATCCTCTTGAAATCGTTTAAAACATATCATTTCCAACGAAGTTCGACCTGGTAATTACGATAGTTAAAGAATTTTTGCCCTATCGCAATTAGTTCTGCAGATAATTGCATATGGGTCTTCAATCTTCAAAAGAATCATTAAAATTTGGGTCAAATTTGATCGGAAAAGTCCAATATTATCTTTTCCAGAAGCGAAAACAATTTTTCTATGAAATATGTAGCTTCCATTTGAAGTACGATTTTACGCACTTTGAAAAATTTTGCAATCTCTTAAAATCGTTTAAAAATCGTTATAAACATATATATCTGACTTAAAGTATTTTCTTTGATTATGAATTTGTGCTGCGCTCTATGAGACTAGTTATTAATGTATTGTTAAAAATACCTTTTGTGTAATTCCAATAGCTAATCACAAAAACGACAGGTAGACGTTTTCAACCCAATTAAATTCACATAAAAAAATAAAACAAGAAAATTACGCGCATTCCCACCAAACAGAAGTATCAAAGAGGACCGCTAATAACTAATAACACGGTAAATTACACACTACCAAACCACAACTTAACGATTAACTTGCGAGTGACAAGAGTTTACTGCAATGTGAACTATAACGGACAAGCGCAGCCCAACAGGTAGGTCCAAATAAAACCAAATTAAGCTTTTTTTTTTCTTTTATTACCTCATACAGCAATAAATCCATAAAACTCGTTAGTTGTGATAATTTGCCTAGGGTATTTTACATTATTGATGAACAGGCTACGTTTTAAATAAGGTTATTTGTTTATACAGTGGCGTTCTGAGAAATCTCACCCGCGATAGCATAATATGCTATTTTAGAATAGTATAGTATGAGTTAATGTAAAACAAGTTGTTTTTTTGTGGTTGTTTCTAGGAAGAATAATTGGCAAACGTCTACGAATTAATGTGTGCTGAGGAATAGGTGATTTACTGTTACGTATTGGGCTTAGAAATAATTCTAAAAATAGAATAGATTTTTTTTGTTTCTTAATAACAAGAGAAGATCTCATATACTAATCACTAAATCTCGGATTATATGCACAAGAAAAACAACAAAATATGCCCATTTATATGCACATATTTTGACAACAATATGCAGAAATTATTGACAAATATACTCTGCCATATGCGAAATATGCATCAGTATAGTGCATACTTTCAACTTAAAAAAAAAACATGAAGGTAACAGTTTATTTTACATTTTAAGGACAACATAATGCTCGTACAACATTATTCCTTATTAACAATACACAAAAACTTAGAGGTTCTGTGAAATTTATTTTTCTCCAATACTGAATTTAGCTTTTTAAAAATTATTTCTCCGTTTCCTCTAACAGTTGTGAGTGCTTTGTGACATTTGTTTACTAAATTTACAGAGTCAGTCTAGAGCAGTTCTCTTGATTCTAATGTCAAAATTGTTTCTGATATTATAGAAAAATGTGTTGCAATAAATGCCAATTGATTTGGTATTATATTATTTTCTAAGGTCTTTTTATCTTCTCTTATAGCATTTGAATCATCAGATAATTCAAAAATAAAGTTTTTAATATTTTGATAATTTTTTGAATAAAAAATTGCGACATTTAGCCATGTACCCCACCTAGTAGTTACTGGTTGTGGCGGTAACGGTAAATCGGGAAACGAGTTCTTGTAAAATTGAACCCGCAATGGCGCTTTTACAAAAATCTTTTTTATGTTACTAATTAACGCATTCACAAGAGGGAATTGGTTTCTTACTTCTTCGGCAACTCTATTAATACCGTGAGCCAAACAAGTAGTATGGATTAATCTAGGAAAAAATATTTTTAAATTAACTGAGGCTTTACACATCTAAGCAGCAGAATCGGACAACATTAATATTATATTTTCATGTGTTCATTTTTCATGAAAGGTTTACTTTTCACTGAAATTTCCAATCTTTAACATTCAATGGATTTTTTTGGAGGAAATTTGTAATTTGACGAAAATATGCAATAATTCATGCAATATGCATGAAGTAGCAAAAATATGCAGAATATGCATTTTTTAATAAGCTCATTTTAATAAAAAAAACATTAGATACAGCCAAAATAGTAAAAATTTGGTTGATATAGCTTTAAAAAACAAATATGCATTTTGCATATAATTCGAGCTTTACTAATCACGGTATTGGCAATGTTTCTCGTGTTTATTTATCACTCGGAAAGTTGTTAGAAGCAAGCAACGCAAAATCAAACAACCTACCTACTTCTGATTAGCAATTCAAGGCAACTAATTTCTAACTATTCTAGAAAGCAAGAATTTTGCTGATGTAATGCATGCAATGTTATAATAGATATAATATTTTTTCTTTATTAGCTTGAATCAATTGAATATGGAAGCTACAACTTAATTGAAACACAAAAACGCCTTCTAGCAAATCCAAATTATAACATTTGCTAATAAACAGACGGCAATTTCCAGAACGAAATATTTTTGTTTTGCAAGAATTGCACGTGCATTTTTACTCCTAGATATATATTAAATATATAAAATATTCTCGTTCACTGAGTTCATCTATAAGCGGACCAACATCTAATCGTGGTACTCTTTTAAATATTGTGCATACATTTATTACTAATATAGAAGGCGCTGAAAAAAAAAAACATTTTGGTCATGTATATCAAACAATGAACTAACGCAATTCTTAACAAATTCTGTTAGATTAAATTGGAAGCTGACCTTATCTGATAAAAAAATAATTAATAAATACTCAGAAACTCCAGACTTTTAATCCCAGTTCGATTCCCCAAGACCGCTTGTCAGCTGATATCTTATTTTACAATACGAATTACGAACTTCTTTACAAACTAGAAGTGCGCATTGGGTACTCTTCCTTGTTAGAACATAAATGGCAATGTGTTAAAGTCGCGGTTATTTAATATATTAGGGATAATACTTATCGTACATTTCTCATTGTAAACTTAAAGCGACCAACAATAAAACTAGAGTCAACCAACGCTATAGCCGTGACAACAATAACAAATACGCCCATAGTTCCTAGATTTACATTTTGAAGTAGCAAATAGATATGCAAATCTAATTTATGCACAAAAGGCAAACCGGCATTGTGACAAACGACACATTAGTAAGTATGCCGTGGCATTAGTATAGTAGGTGATACCTACCATTGTAATTCTCAATTCGTAACAGAATAATGACTATACAGTGTTTTCGGATAATTTTGCATAAGAGAAAAGTTTGCTTCAAATATTAATTATTATGTTCATAGATAAGTAAAAAAAATATCAATAGAATATACTTAACGCAGGATTCTGTTAACGTAAAAATTGTTTTCACGATTGACAACTTTTATGATCTATTTTATAATGTTCACATATTTCGGCCTGCCAGTGTACGATCAAGTAGATATCAATCACAACCAACTCGTCTGATGATTGAAAAACGGTAGGACGAATAAATAATGCCAAAGAGAAAGAACATCGCTAAGACCGACTGCTTTATTTGAATAACAAAGGAATGAAAGACGAAACAAGTGATTGCGTCAGGATATGTCAATTGTCTTGGCACCAGTTTTTTTTTATGCCGAAATTTAAATATGGTAGGACTGGTAGGTTGAGTCTTGGCATGTCGAATCAAAAAACATACATATTTATATGGACATACATCTTGTTTTACTAAAAAGTGGGTCATATTTGTAAAACAATTTAATTTGGTAGTTTGCCTGTTAAAACAAATGACTATAGACTGATTTTATATATACAAGCTATTCCGTTAATAATTTATTGTCCTTAGAGAAGAATCTGGTAAAAAAAAAACCTCATTCTTTAATATAGATTATAATGTTTGATGTGTTTTTTCTTTAACTCTTTGCATAATGTGTTAATAGGTTAATATGGTTTTGTTTCAGGAAAGAACACCAGTGCTGCGATTGAACATGCTTTGTGCAACGTTTATGAGGGCTTGGATAAGAGAAATGTTGTCACCGGTGTATTTTTTGACTTATCTAAAGCGTTCGATATGGTAGACCATTCGCTTTCGTTACGAAAATTAGAGCCGGGCTATATATACAGGGTTAGTAAAAAGTCCCGGAACGGTCGAATAACTTTGTTATTTGAAAATTATGATTGCTGAAATTTGGTATGGGGGTATAGTTAATATAAATGCATTTTATGCAATACAGTTAATATTTTTTTCATTTCCGGTTTAATCGGCAATACGTCCAACTTTTTTTTTTTTAAATCGAACGCCCACATTTTTTTAACACTTTTGAATGCAAAATAAAAAACTACGTTCAGGAAGTATTAAGATGTTTATTTTTATTCACAAGAAAACAGTTAAAAAATGAAAAAACTGTCCTAATACAGAAAAATCAAGGTACCTTTGAAAAAAGTTGTTGTTTAGTGTTTGCATTCTTTTTGCCGTCACATTTGACAATTTTAAAAGCGTTTTAACTTTTGCATCGCTATAAATTTACTTATTTTAAACATTGACACATTTGAAAATGGCAGAAAAACTTACTGAATCAGAACGAATTTAGATATTAATGATGCGTGGGTACGGTGATCGTCACCGTTCTTTTGAAGAGGTTCGTATTTTGTTTAATACTGTTTATCCGGATCGTCACATTAGTAAAAGTACGGTATGCCGAACAATTCAAAAGTTTGAAGTCTTTCGTCAGGTGAAGGATTTACCTAGAAGGGGACGTCCATTAACAGCAACAGATGAAGAAACTAGTTTGAATGTGTTACTTACAGTGGAAGAAAATCATCACGTGTCCACAACAGAATTAGGTCAAATTCATGAGATCTCTCAAAAATCTGCTCATACGATTCTTAAATCAGCAAGAATGAAAGCCTATAAAATGTATCCCGTCCACGAGTTAACTGAAGATGATCCAGATCGTAGACTACAATTTTGCAAAACAATGACGGAATTGATCGAGCAGCAGCCTAATGTTTTAGATCACATCATTTTTTCAGATGAGGCAACGTTTTGTCTCAACGGCACTGTGAACAGACATAATTGTCGCTAATGGTCAATTGAAAATCCGCATTGGATTGAAAAAGTCCATACACAGCGTCCTCAAAAGGTGAATGTCTGGGCTGGTCTTGTTGGAAACAACATCATAGGACCATTTTTTATAAGAGGAAATTAAACTGACAACGTCTACTTAAATTTATTGCGAAATGAGGTTGTTCCAGCACTTGCGGCCCTCTTTCCAAATGCAAACATAGGTGATCACCCTAATGCACATTTTTGGTTTCAACAAGATGGAGAGAATTGTAAATGGAGAGCATTTTGAACAATTATTGTAATCGCAACCTGAATAGACAGGTATCTTGATTTTTCTGTATTAGGACACTTTTTTAATTTTTTAACTGTTTTCTTGTGAATAAAAATAAACATCTTAATACTTCCTGAACGTAGTTTTTTATTTTGCATTCAAAAGTGTTAAAAAAATCTGGGCGTTCCATTTAAAAAAAAAATTGGACGTATTGCCGATTAAACCGGAAGTGAAAAAAATATTAACTGTATTGCATAAAATGCATTTATATTAACTATACCCCCATACCAAATTTCAGAAATCATAATTTTCAAATAACAAAGTTATTCGACCGTTCCAGGACTTTTTACTAACCCTGTATATTGGTATATACGGGCTGGCCTATGATTTGTTTTATTCATACCTGATTGGTAGGAAGGCAGTGGTCAGTGTTAAGGGCGTTCAGGATGATATGATAATGACATATAGTTCCGATTACATTGACTTAACATGCGGTGTTCCGCAAGGTTCAATATTAGGTCCCACCCTATTTTTAATTTATGTCAACGATTTACAGTCGACACTTGATTATTGCAGACTAGCACAGTATGCTAATGATACTGTTGAATCGGCCTCTAATTTAACATCCAAGTTGGTCCATGACATGATGAGATGGTGTGATGCTAACAATTTAGTACTTAACCACGATAAGATGGGTCTGATGCGATTTTCGCTGACGACGGTGGAAGGTGGTAGCAGCCTGTATGTGTCGTGTAATAATAAGTCCGTACCGCAAAGTGATAACGTTAACTTTTTGGGTTTGACAGTGGAATTTAGATTAAAATTTGACCTCCACTGTACCACACTCTCGCGTAAGTTGGCGACTGCTCTTTATGGACTGCGATGTCTTAGGGATGCGGTAAGCATTGATTCGCTTAGAATTTTTTACTTCGCGTATGTGGAGTCGGTATGGCATTATGTTCTCGAACTTTCATTTAAATTGCACGTAAAAAGACACAACTGCCGCTACTGGTCCAAGGAGAATCCAAAACAGAAACATGAACGACCATTACATAGTCCAAAAGTTATTGTATAGACTGCCATGTCCGGCGAGCCTTATTTTTTTGAAGACCAGGGAGAGAACAACAAGATGGCGCCACTTGCCACACCTCAAGCCAATCACTTGAGGTTGTCAATCAACTTTTCCCGGAAAAAGTGATCTCTAATCGAGGCACCATCGACTAGTCCCCGAGAAGTCCCGATCTTACAACCTTTGATTATTTCTTATGGGGATACCTAAAGAGAAAGTGTACGTAAACAAACCACAAACTCTATTACTGCGATTGAAGCAGGACATCCGCACTGAATGGCCGCCGTTTCCAGAGAGACGTGTAGACTTGGCACTCTTTAGCAATTCATTTTCTTTTAATGTTTTGTCTAGTGATTCCCGACTGTAGCGTTTTTTTATCGAATTTACAAATACCCCCTATACCCTTTCTGGACACCTTGTATATTAAAACACGTAACGTCGTAGCTTGGTTAATGAATGAAAACACATTACCCTTGTACGCATCAAAACGGTAATAAACTCATGATTACTTGTATAATTTCGAGGACATTACCACCCCGTTTTTACGACAGCTGATAAGATCCTAGGGACATAAATTTGTACTTTACGATTAATAAATCAACATAGACGACCATCCTGCGGGACACCCATACGGAAATAAGTTTTCATCAGGCGGCACAAATATTTTATTTTATATCTCTTGTAATCCGTGTACTCTTACAAGAGTTTGAACGAGCGTATATACAATACATAAATGTGAAAAAACGACTCCACGATTATATTTATCTTTTATATATACTTATAATTTTTTTTTTCGTAAGTTTATGACCGCGCTTCTTTACATTTGTACCTTTAGATTTTTAAACATTCATATGTTGAAGATGAGATGTCCACCTAGCTTTTAACAGCGCAAACGTTCAGCGGTATGAATGTATATATATGGAACCACACAACTAGTTGAGAATATCTCTTAAGTAAACATTTGGCTCCATATTCTTTTCATGGAACGAAAAAAGTCAATAAATAGGAGAGGTAACCTTGCGTCCTCTACACTGATCAAATATTACCGACGTTACCACGATTGGCCTCGGCCAACTTTGACCAAACAGATATTCTTAAAAGTCGTTATATACGTAATAGAATTTAACCGCTAAATTTTGATTTTGTGCTCAAAAATTTCCCATTTAAGGCGTAAGCAATTCAACATAGATGCAATCATGTAATTGTTTGGAATATTGTCTAGGTATTTAGAAAGTATAGTAGTGTCAGTTAAAGAAAAATAAATTTTTTATTGTAATCGCAGTATTCAAATAAGTTCTCGTAAGTTTTTCTTGGGCAAATATGGTGCCGGTTATGTTTTTTGTTTGCTGTAACGTGACGCATTTCATCGTTCTTGAGAAATGTTGATCTTTAATACATCTAAACTTGAAAAGCGAATCTTCTGAATTCCTACCTATATAGGAACCACCAAATTTGATTTCTTCAGATGGTAAAGTAAAAAGTTAGGTTATATTACGATACAATTCGCAATCAGTTTATGGCGTGATACAGCGTAGATACAGATTGCAGTTAATATTTCGCATGACTATGATACAAGACAAACAAATTATCTGTTACTACTAAGTCATAAAATGCGATGACCACCTGACCACCAACGTCACAGAAAAACCGTATTTTTTTTATTTTACTGTTTACTGTCCTGCTTATTGTTTACGTTCTGTCATCTGAACATATTTACCGAAGTATTTTTATTTTAAATGTGATCTAGAAAGCAATTTATTCTTGAAAGTAAAAAGGAATTTAAAACGCGTCTCTTGTTTTACGGTTAAATTGTAAACACATTAACAAATCAGTAATGTGACGTATCTTGTACTACCAACTTAACAATGTTGCCAACTTAAAATTTGAAGTCACGTCGTGGTCACATCCGGTTGCTCACTGTGTAGTTTTATGACTTGGTAGTAACAGATAATTTGTTTGTCTTTTACCATAGTCATGCGAAATATTAACTGCAGACTGTGATTTGTAATTAAAAACAAAGCATAATACGTCCCGAATATAAATATGGTACATGGTCAGGATTCTGAAAGTATTTCTATAAGATTCACGGTATAGGGTAGCTTAAACACTATTCGAATAGCTCGCTTTTGCAATAAAAATATCCAATCAATACCAATGCCTGAGCCCCAATAAATAATATACAACAAAAATCCAAAAGAAGAAATTAAAATATCCCTTTTTTTCTATTTTTTCTTTTGGATTTTTGTTATAGTTTTCAAGCCACAGTCTCCACCCATCACTGAATGAATAATATAATAAATAATAAAAAACCCAAAGGTACTAATGGTTAAATTATAAGATAAAACCGTATCTAATCACTGTGTTAAAGCAATGTATTCTAGAATATTAATTTTTGCAACTCAAAGCGCTAAAATTACTAGATATTGCATAATTATTACCGCTTTGTGGAAAGCGCAAACGCAACTTTAAGACATCGTATAAGTAAGCAGAACATGGCATCGAACTCGATTTATTTCCCCGCGGTCAAATACTAGACCCGACCATTTATACTTCGACCGGTATCATTAGTACATTAGGCGCGTGTTTCTTATACTCAATAGGAAACGGTCGCTTCGTCATGTTATATTCTCTCTGCTGGAATATGTGTGTATATCAATTCGTTATGCGCTGCACGTCCACAACATTTCTCCCGACGCGGGCTTATACATATACATCGCCCGGTATCACTTCGGGGCACTGGCAAACCTCTTGCCGCATATTACGTAGGTGTAAACGTTCAGTATAGTATTATCCGAGACGGCATAGTATTCGTATCAAAATGGCGGCGTTGTACATAGTCAGAGGTCGACCTGGCAACCGCGCGATCGTCAGACAGTCGGTCGCGTTCGTAAGCCCACCTAATTCACTGCCGATCATACTGTTGCATTTTATTATCCCTCTTATCTCTGGTGGATATGTAAAGTGTAGTATACCAGATGGATATGAGTCGGGAGGTCTTAAGATAGCCGTGTTTGTCTAATACGGTTAGTCGGGCGGGTGCTTTTATTAGCCCCACCGATTTACGCGCTCTCTAGAACTAACGGGGCAGCACGCTTTTATCTCTATACGCATGTGTGTTTACCGGAGTTTTAAACTCGAATTTGTGGGTGTTCAAACAGGGAAATAAACCGAGCGTAAACAACTAGATTAATTACGGCCGAACAGCGACTTACTTCAACCTATAATGCTTCGAAAGACATACCTACACAAAGAATTATAATAATTCCTTATTTGTAAGAAGAAATAGATTTGTTAAATAAAGGTTTGAATACGATCCAAAATTTATTAAATAAAATTTAATAGGTATATAGGACACATCTTAGGTAAAGAGTTACAAGTTGAATAATACATTCATAACCTCTACTTCAGCGTAGCAATATGACTGCAATAAACAATATCTACATATAACCATTTACTTTACCATTACTCTAATACACAAACTACAAATATATTTTATATACCCTGTCGAGGCATATTAACGTGTTTTTTTTGGAACACAATTAGGTATATTGTGTGTTTGTGTGTAAATTAGTCACTTATCTAAATATGCCTACAGATAAAAAAAAAGAACGACTCCACTTCCGTGCGTGCTATGTGCTAACTATCTACAAATTGAACCCATAAAATTGATGATAAAATCACGAAGAATTCCTGGGAAAGCATTTTAGTAAAATTACGTTTTCACGTAGCATTTTTACCTAAAATTGAAAAATACTGGTGATTTTTTGTGATTTTCCTCCAAATGTTACTGGAATTTTTAGCAGGAATCCCGGCATATTTACTAAAATTTTTTAGTGTGTACGCTATCACATCCTTTAATATTATACAACGCCAAACAATTTCGTTAAAATGCTCATTCCATGCGCTTCTTTGATGTTTTAAGTAAATTCAATCGGCAACTAAGCGAGGGAACTTTCACCATTCGTTAATTGGTGTTTCGTCGGTCGGTACATATGAACAAATACGCGCATGAATGTAACGAATATCTATGCAAGAACAAATTGGGCAACGTTTATCCGTTCATATAATGGGCGGGCACTTTTCGAAAGGTTGCGTGCGTATAATTTAAGAGGAAAGAAAAAGCATTTACTTAGCGGATTTCGTGTGTGAATTTGAGAGCTCGTTATTTTAACTTTTAAACGCGGTTTAAGTGCCTACTTTTAAAATGAACTCTTAAATACTAAACGAAATTTAGTTCGCTAAGGATCGGGAGAACCAACGGCACAAGTAAAAACCAAACTTCCCGGTTTAATTCTACTTATTGTTGATGAAAAGCGTATTTATTTAATCTCCTATTGCGGTTTTTCAAATTAAACAATTATTACAGCACATTAGTGCAACAATAGCTTACCATTATTCACTACACTTTTCCGAGAATAACAACAGGAAAGAGCTACCAATAAAATACTTATGCCCAATTAGAATTTATTTATCTCATGCTCAACTGATCTTTATCGTGCGTTTCTGCAGAATTGATATATTGTATTATGCTAATTTTTTATGATGCCATTAGACTTATGTAACTATAAAAAAAAAATAAACAAGCAAATGTACAGTGAAAGACAAAATAATGCGCTCATGGTCTAACAGCTTATCAGAGTTGGAATAACAGCATCATTATATAGGTTGTTATATAGAGATATTTTGATTTTGTCTCCCAGTATACGCATATGTAATTAATTATCGGTCTTTCTGAATTGTCTTTCTAGGAAGTAGAATATGATCACTTTGATATATTGTTGTGAAAATTTGATTAGTAGAAATGGGTGTGAAATTTATAAATCTCTAGATATTATTCGAAAATGCAACTACACTCAGGAAATACCGAAAAAGAAATCCCCCACAATTGTTTTCAACAACTTTATATCTCCTAGGCAAAAAGGACCTCAGCAACGATGAATAGATATCGTTTCCAACGATACGATACCTTAAATCAACCCACGTACGAACAATCATCCAAAGAACTTTATGCCTTAAAATCCATGGAAACCTGCCCTTTTTTTGAAATAGATACGGTATAGTAAGTGTTTAGTTTAGATTTTCACAACATGTTTACAAAAATAAATAAATACATAAATCATAATACATTTACATAAATAATTTAATAATTTACGTCTTGATGCTGTGAGTTATAGGTTATATATTGCATGATACCGTAGCAGTATGTATTATCGTTTTGTCTCATTCCTCATTATGCAAGCGCACAGTGTTCCTGTTCATAAAATAGACCGTGTTACACCTTTGGCGGTACCTTTTAATGTCGTTTTTATCGCGCTATTGTTATCTTTAACTTAATGATCGCGTCTTTGATGTCGTCGGTGCCTTCGCTTATAGTTTTTTTATCGTTTGGCACATCGCCATCTGTGCCTATTATTTGTCTGTCTATAACCAGTGGTAAACTTTGAGAACGTGACTAATCCCTGGGATAGGAAACGTATCGTCATCTTATAGAAGAGTGTTAAAAGTAATTAATATTTTATTTTTAAAAAATAAATCACCGTCCTTGCAGAATCTTTAACCAATAGCTATGATTGTATCATACAGGATGTTACTAAACTCTCTACTTCCACAAGTACTGACCAGAAACAGATTTAGGACTGCATACGCGCTAAAAAAAGAAGATAACATTGGCTTGGGTGCCCGCGGGCAAGGGCAGAGTTGGGCAAAAAATTATTTAAATAAGGTAAAGATAATTTAACTATTACATTAGTTCACAAAATGATTTTTTTTTCATGTACACTTGATGAAGGGCTACTTCTCTTAGGAATTTTCTCCGGCTGAATTCGAAACTCAATGTTAAATTATTTTTATGGAACAATTTTGGAGATATTGTAACTTTTTCATTTCTTTGACCTCCTGGTACTTTAAAAACCATATTTGGGGCTAGATGCGATAATAGTACCATTGAAGGAAGCATAATAAATCCAATAAGGTCATCTATTCGAGTTATTTATTCCTTCTAAATTCGCAATAAGCTTAAGGAAAGCAACAATAAATCATACCGGTCCTAAGATACTCCCTAGCGGCATTATATTGTGTATACCTTATAATCTACTTTATTTAGAATGTTCAGGTAATTATATTGTGCTATTATTGCAAGTTGCAAGTGGAAAGTTTTAGAACCCCATATAAAATACTTGCTTTTATATTCATTTTTCCCATGAAAATCATATTTTTGTAAAAATTTATATCAACTAACTCTTAAAATTACCCAAAGCAAAATTTTTCTCTTCCATTCAATTTTCTAAACGACTGTTCTTTTATTTTTTTTTCCATAGATCTCCGTGAATCTACATTTCCTGTCGAATGCGTTGTTTCAAACGAGTTCCCAAGAAAACGTCAAACGATGCTGAATTCACTTGAGATGTCCGGAAAATATCACATTAATGGTTCTTATTCACTAATGTTTGATATTTTGCTTTGACAACACATTAAATTACAAATATCTGCTAACCTTACTTTCTCCGTTTCTGTTATTCTGCCACTAGATGACTCTAGCTTGACAAGTCAAATTTTTAAATAGTGATTAAAATATTAAAAATGAATTTTAAAGAAACATAAATAAACTTAACTTATTTTAAAGCACAACAATCTCAAATAATGGATTTTAATTTGCGAAGTTTTTTAACAATTTCTCTTTATATATAAAAAAAATCAATGAATATGTTTGTATTCTGAATTCTGTGTTTGTATGTGTTAATTTTTATGTGTGATATGTTTTTATATCACGATATGTCTATGTACTACACCATAGAATGAGTAAAATCACATATTATATCCGAAAAAAATCTCTAATTATATCACGGTATAAAACATTCACCTCAGCGTTTCCTTTTAAACGGAATCATTCATGAAAAAATAGACTGGTGGTTTCCGAAAACTTTGGAATCCGGCACCGCAAACTTCCTTATCAGAAGACTCGGAAAACGTCATTTTTCCGGTTAAATGACTCAAAATGAGATTACAACACAAAGTAGCCAGAAGATCTATCCACATCTGTCTATAAATATCAACAATATTGTTGACCTTATTCGCTGGCAGTCGTTTTATATAGTTAGACTATAGCTACCGCATTTTGTTATCATGTTTACTTTTAAACAGCAGCGAATGTTAATATAATACCTAATAAAATAGAACGTGTGCTGTTTTTGTTTGCACATACTTTGGATTAACTATACAGATTTGCGTCGTACATTTAAGCTATAAAAAAATAAACGTTGAGAAACGTGAATAGAGTATATGCTTGCTGCTATAAACACGGTAGAGCCAGGATTTTGTTTTATTGCACCTGAATAGTATGTATGTACTATGTAACTATGCATGATGTCTATATAACCATTTCGTGTTTTGGAGTTACAAATCGTAGTTAAATGTTTGTTGTATAATTGTAAAACCGATGGTTTTACAATTATTTGTTTTTTATAACAATTTTTTCCGTGCACTGTCCATGGAGATTGCCAAGTAACAAATATTTAAAAAATCAAAACATAAAGGCAAATAGCCCTTTACTTTGATGACTGCTCACACAACTAGGAGCAACTATATTTGTATGTGGATTTCACTGTTATTTCCATGAAATATCTATATTGTATCACTAACAATAACTAATACATCTCTCTCTTAACAAAAAAGATTTTCTAACTCTGTTATATTAGGTTATACTATTTGAAAAAGGGGTAATATCATCCAGAAACGTATAAATAATATTTCTTTAAAGAAAAACTGTGATATTATATAATCGACCGAAATAAACGCAAACAGTATAAACGATAAATTATTCTTAGGGTTAAATAAGTCTGAGAGCATCTTTCCTTTTCTGCACACTACATCATTCCGGCTAATTGTCTCAAGTAAAGAAGTCTGGCCAACCGAAACCGCTGACCGACACGAGAACACAAGACGGTAGAGCGAGACAAAGTGACAGGAACACTTTGGTAAGAGCGCGGAAGCCATCCCATCGCAGGTACGCCACTGGGATGACGCATTTAGATCTCGTGCGCCGATAGATGGCAGTTACCGAATGGAGACGCAAGTGAATAAACGGGTTTTCGATCACTTGGCCGTCCAACTGTAGAGGTTCGTGAAGAATTGTTTTTTTTTATTATTTCTGTGAGATGTCGTGGATACAAAGTTTGTGTTTAGAATCGCTATTCGGATGTAATTTGTCAGTGAAATAGATTAATGCGTTATCGGAGGTTATGATGATAATAATTTAAATTTAGCAGATTCAAATTGTTGCCGCATAAATTTGCTATATCCATAAATTTGGTTACTTTGTTGGATATTTATTGTATATCAATTTAACCTTAATTTTGATGAACTTGGAGGGTGGCGACTGCCACTGCATTTGGGCCCATTATGCTTCCTCCGTTTACATTGCCCGACCTAGGTTGTCCACCAGCCTATTGTCTTTACAAACGCTTTACAGAGCTTTCCTGACGCTGGCGATGTCAAGGTCCCCAAGTATAATTTTTCTAATGGATGATAGTGCAGGACAGTCACAGAAAACATGCTTAGCCGTCTCATCCTCTAATTGGCAGCCCCTACAGACTGGACTTGTCTCTAATCGCAGCTTAAAAATGTACGCTTTTAACTGACAGTGTCCAGTTAGAATTCCCATCACTAAGCTAGGGGAAATCCACAGATATTTTGATGCCGTTTGCCTATCAGAGTAAGATAAAGTGCCCCTTGTCATCCCAGGCTTTAATGAATCGCTCATGGGCGATAATTTTAATTTGATCACACAAGGCAGAAATGGTACGCTTTGTAAACGGTCCAGGACCGTACAGAACTGTCCCCAGATTACCGTCGTGTCCTTTAATCCACCTAATCGTGACTTTATTCCTTACAGAGATCTGTGCGAGAGCTCTGCGACAGTTCAGCATCAGTCTAGAGATTATTTTCGGTTGCCTCAAAGCTGATACTAGTTCTGTATACAAATCAATATTTCTGTCCTCAATCGTGAGTTCAGATATGTTGTTGGCCGCTAAAGTAATTTAGGAAAAAGAGTTACTCTTCCAAACAAATTCTGGATGATTCGGGACTTAAAATACAACCATTAGATACTAATTTTGTTTAATCATATACTTGCTCTTACTAAAAATTCATATTTTTGAATAAGCCTGGTATACGGCTGAAGAAAATCGATTGCATTTCAAGTTCTAGATCACGCGAAATTTTTTTAGAAATAGCTTTCCATATGGTTCTAATTTAAGTAGACACAATGTATACTCCATAAACTATTATACGTTCAAATCACAAGTCTAACAATAAGTTTTACATTTGAACGAGAGTTATAAGATGTAAAACTCATATTTTGGCGAAGATTTGTGCTAATTTGTCCATTTAAACTTACAAACATGTTATAATTCGAACATAAATTTGAAATAATTTCACATAAGCCGCTAAATTTATGCTGATGCACCAATTAATTGATTAAATGCAGTTAAAATGCAAACATTTCTTTTTATAAAAATCGGTATTGATAGACGGGCATGTTTCGCCTTCCCAAGGCTCGTCAGTGACACTTGGCGGCATTTATATATTAATATTTTCTAGTTTGACTCTCTATAGAGAGCTGTTATTATACAATTTAACACCTAAAACTAAATTAGAGTGTGTTTCTGATAAGTAAGTGTGTATAATTAGAATGGGCTTAGACTGTATGCACAGGTATGTTATGTACAACCATTATTTTAATATATAAAAAAAAGGGAGTTAAATGATTACCAACATTTAGAAGCAATTTATTTATAGTTTTTGTGACGCCATTAAGATTATAATAAATAGCTTATAACTAAGCAGTAATAGAAGCATCTTTAGATTCTATAATTGAAGTTTCATTACCTTTTATCCGAGGTGGATCCGAATTGTTTAGAAAACACTAACAACAGTCAAATAAACACCACCTCTAGCGTTTCACAAATATGGGGCTGTAGATTCTAGTTCCTCCCCGCTAATCACGCAATGTCACTTTAGAATCACTCAAAGCACCCGGATGAATGCGTAAGTCACATCGTATAAACGCTTTATACGCGAACAAAAAGGCACCAAATGTAAATAAAAAACAAAACAAAAGAGAAAACGCGATTCGCACAGGCGTCTTTAAAACTTTCCGACACGCACTCGACTTTTAACAGGTGGAAAACTGGCGAGATTCGTAAGAGCGCGTCCTAAACTCGCTCCAAATTATCGCGTGTATATTTTCAAACGCACTATACGGGCGAACGTATCTCTAGCGCACCTCGCTCACGATCACGAATGCAACTTGCACCGACAACGGAACACGTATCGCGTACGCAACAGGTACGGAGGGGTCTGGGACTGGTCGCGCGTGCGTTGTCTCAAGTCAGAAATAGACGAGGGAGTAGGTGAGACGAGGACGGACGATGTTCTACTCGTATCTCAGGTGGCCTAGGATGGTCGCTGCCGGCCGCTCGCTTGGTGGGGAGCGGATCCGGTAGTTGGTCGGGTCGACTGTGTGGTGGCACTGGTGGCGAGTTCAACTGTTTCTATGAACTGCCGCCCGCGTCTGCTGTTCGATGTTTTAGCTCTAGAAAACCGTAGGCGGCATACAGCTATTGAAGCGCTTACCGCTTCGTCCTGGTCTCCTTGTGACTGTGACAAGTTTAGCCCTTATATCAGCACTTCCACCCAAGAAAAGTACTAACTAACAAAATTTCAACCTTTGCTTCATTTTTATCAATATTTTCAATGAAAAGTAATCAAATTTAACTTAAATAATTTAACGTCATTCCCAAAACGACTATATGATAATGATGCTATTATAACACATTATAATTTCGGCGATATCTAGCGACTAGAATACAATACTGAGTTGCCAAAACAACAAAAAGCAAAACACAAGTTCTTTTAGTTAACATAACTCCAAAACGACGATTTAGCGCGACCAAAGAAACATTTCATACAGCAGTAGAACAAAATCTGAGCAGTAATTCCCTCAGAAATTAAGGATTTATAGGTGAACTTCGGCATATTTTTACAAATATCTCGGAAATACTTAGAGATTTCGATGTTTGACTTTTCACCAATCGATTCCGCGTTAAAATACGCATTAGAAGGTTCTAAAATCGACTTGATTTTTCAAAACTTTAACCTTAAATATCTTGGAACAGTTAGAGATGTCGATAAATGCTTTCCATCATTTGATTCCCCGCAAAAATACGCTTCTTTTGACCTACGTGAACTGAGCACCCCAAAATAACCTTTTTTTTTTAGAACATGCTAGTATTTCGTTTATAGTAACAATAATTTCGTTTATAGTAACAATAATTTCGTTTGTAGTTCCATCCATTAATAATTATAGGACCTTCAAAAAATTAATCGCACCCCACTTTAAGATATCGAAAATCCGCTTTCGCACTTCTCTTTAGGATCATTTGTAGTTGTTTGTAGTGATTTCGCTTTCGTTTGTAGTTGAAGAGCGAGTTTTTTTAACATTACTCCGGAACAACAAGAGCTAGAAGGTTCCATTTCACCCAGAAATTTAGGATTCATGCGTGAAGAATAACGAAACTTAACGATTCTCTACATATTTTTGCAAATACCTCGAAAACCCCTGGAGATATCGATGTTTGCTTTTTCCCGTTCGATTCTCCGTGTAAATACGCTTCTGGTAGGCCATATTAGAAGTCTCTAGCTTAAACTTTACAAAAAAAATATGATCTGGAATCAAAGATGTCGACATATTTTTTTTTGCAAAAAGTACTTCGATTCATTCATACCGCGTCTTTAATTTTATCTGCCACGGATATCTCGAGAAAACAAACAAAAATATATTCCTATAGATTGGATGTGCTTGAAAAGAAAACAACTAAAAGTGTCTAGGTTCCAAGTCCCGATTCAAAGCGCAACTATTGTCGTAAACAAAATCTACACAATTTGCAGACCATTCTATAGATTGCAAAAATATTCGAAACGGGCACGCTTATATTATTAATAAACTCTGACGTAGTTCAAATGAGATTTATCGTTATTTGAAAGCAATGGCGTAATGTTCCGGGAGTTTTGAGACCATACATACAATCGCGGTTTACCACATCGCGACAACTCGACATAACAGAGGCTATTTATCACAGCAGTGTACGTGATTGGCATTTATGAATGTTATTCGCTTTATACATAGTGTAAACATCAAGATTCAAGGAATCGCCAAAAAGCGCAAATATACGAAGCGAATACATAAAGAGAATTAGGCAATTGTGCTGTAGTAGAGTTTTCGAAAATTTTCAACCGAAGATTTACCGCAGAGTTCAGGTTAAATGAATTTATGGAGTATCAAAAAAAGAAAGAGAACAACTTGTATATTTGTTGAAGTTATTAGACTCTTTTGAAGGGGAAAGAATTTGGTAAAAGTTTCAAACTGTCAACATAGTTTACCCCATACTCATAATATAAACAAATGTTTACACCAAACACATAGGGAATAAAACTAAATAAGACCTACTACCGTATCACCATGCAGATGATTCATTAGAACTATAACTTACATGTAACAGGCTTCAATCCTTTGGAATGATTCGCTTCACTATCCATAAGTTCAGGTTAAAATTCTACACACACAATAAGTGCAACTCAGAATAGTGTTATTCATCACTTTCTGCCAGTTTTCTAAATCAAATTCGTTTAAAATAGTATAAACACGCACTATACCTTCACTACATATTTTTAATTTAACATCGTATAATAAAAAATACACATTCACTTTAATTTGAAACTGATAAAAGCTGTACTTATACATCCGTTTACAAAACCCACGCTGGTTAGGTTAGCTTTTTCAGAATGGGGTTCTCACAAAATTATACAGGGACAATAAGAATGACATTAGGCATACATTAATAAAAACAAATATATTTTAAATTAAACATTACATGGATTTCGCGGTTAAATAATGTTATTTCGTTTAATAGGTTTTAATATATTTCATAATCTGGTACTCATATTCCCTTAATATAATTAATCACAGGAGCGGATAACTTTTTTCTTTTTTAATCCGTAATGGCAATGAAGTTGGCGCTGTTTTTGACAGGGCTGGTATCAACAAACAGGCGCGTGTGATCATCATGTGATTTTAATTAAGGTACACATAATAAAGTTAATCCATCATCTCGCGCCCCATCCGGACGTAATAGTGCAGACTGTCACATGAAAAAACGCCGCAATATCTTAGGTGAGTACCCCATCAATCATTTTAACGGATTCGTATCGCCCAAAACGCGATAGATAGCATGAGATGCACTTTTGTCTGTGGTTAAATCGTACAACGTATGCTACTACGAGACCACAGGAATCGTTCGGAGGCTTTCTTTCCTTAAACTAAGAGAAACACGCCAGAGGAAACAATGCAATAAGAAGAGCGTGCGGTAACACACAACTAGAGAGAGACCGAAATAGACTAGGCGGATCCCCGCTCGATGCTAGAGACAAGATCAAAGATAGCGACGTGTATCAGGTGGTATCGTAAGTTGAAATGTATAACAAAAAAAAAAGGTGAAAGAAATGGTTATATACTGTAAAAAACATATTTTAAATTAGCGATTTCCACTTTGAAAAAGTTTAGGTAGGTATATTTTGTGTAAGCTGTAATATTAAAATTATTGTAGGTTAAGTTTAGACTTACAATAATTAGACATTAGATTCCTACTATTAGCTTTTTAAAGGTTAAGTTTTATTCTATTATCCTCCAAATATAAAAATAGCGCCAGATTCAAAATGTGTACAAATAATTACTTTGAAATCAAGAAAGTATTAATGGTAAATGTTTATTGGATTAAAAAATAGGTACGTGTAATAGTGAACACAGTAGATATAATGTACAAGTACTTATTCCACAACGCACAGCGAATTTATCAACAAAATTATTGATAAATTTGTACGTAAGCAGACCTCAATACAGTTCCACCGAAATTATCCTGGTCCAAAATTTGCACCCTAGACAATTTACCACGCTGCAAATCCCCCAAGTCGCTCTCATTATCCAAGAGGATCAGAGACTGCTTCCTAGGCACGACCAGCACCTGTTCTTGCTGCCTTAATCTCTCACTTTTATTCACTCTGCCTCGATTGACGAAACTTTGCACGTTTCCACCGTTTAATTGCGGTGCCTCCGTTTCAGTCGTTGCCGCTTCCGTAGTTGTATCCGGTGGACCGTATTCCGAAGATGGTGGAGCTATCGGTACTCCATAAGAGTTAGTCGGCGGTCCATAGGAGTTAGTCGGTGGCCCGTAGGAAATCGGCGGTGGTCCGTATGAAGGTGACGGTTCTGGTAGAGGAAATTCTGGACCCGGTGGCTTCCATCCGCTAGGTGGATAAGGTGCTGGATCAGCCGGCGGAGATGCAGGAGCGGCTGTTTGGCGTGCGAACGTGTTGAATCTTCGCGATGGAGGTTCAGCGGACGCCAGCGTCAACGCAGACACAAGAACCAGGACAGTTGATGTCTTCATGTCGTTGACTGACAAGTGAATGATGGTACTGTTGGGTTGCTTGAGTGAGTTTTTATAGTAGAAAATTAGTTGAAATTACTACGTGTTTTGTGTTTTAATTAGCACAAACTGAACCTAAATAGTAACAGTTGCTTAAGTCATATTTAGGGTGATAATGACCTAGATTGATTTCAGGGAAAGTTTTCGTTTAATTTTGTCGCAACGGTACCTTATATAGACTGCCTAAATTGCTTTGTGCAATAAAATAGGTATTGTAATAATGTAATTAATATAGTCTCAAAGAATTATAATGTTGTAATATAGGTATACATATTTTAACGCTGAAGCTACTAAACTTTTATCGACATCAACATAACCTCAAATACCAAACATACAATTTATTTATTCATTTACCCGTATAATAAAAACTACCAAAACAAGAAACCAGTTTGAATCGTAAAAATATAACGTGGCGATTATGGAGATGGAGGAATAAAGTGTGTTACTTCAATAAGCATAATATAATCATCATTATTTATTTATAAGTATCCAATAAAAAGGGGCATTCATTTCGGTAGAGAACGTTTTAAATTCTCAGCTGGACGTCTCGCTAATGAAATCTTACTGTTTTAATTGATCAATTAAAACAGTCTTCTTGGCGAGTTTTTATTCGTTCAAAATACTAGGGATTTTAGTGCCTGATAATTTGAGAAGCCGTACACCGAATTTGTGGGAAATTTGGAATTTTATTGACCTCTTTCTCTTAATAATGGGTAAATAATTAAGTTATAACTTCTGATAGATTGACAGATAATGTTGTCAGTAGATAGATTTTTAAAATAACATATTTTTGTAGATTCAATTAGATCTGTTTTTAAACTTTTATTTTAATATGGGTTTTTTTTATGGCGGATTATTAAATATCATGGAGATAAAATAAAATTTATATTATTTTGACTAGTTTTATAAAAAAAAAATACATGTGTAGTTTATCTAAATATTTCTGATGTTACTGCACGTTATGTTCGCTGAGGTTTAGCGACCTCTAACCTTAGTTTCGATACGAGGAATGATATCCTCAGGTACTATTTTTTTTTTTACAGAATCACATGTTTCGAGTTCTCTTAAGGGAAACTCAAGTCGTTTGTGTTCATATTAAGCGAGCGGAACTTTTCTCTGAATGTATTACGCACATGAATTCCTTTTTAGTTTCGCTTTGAAGATCAATTTTGTTTTTATTCACACAGACTTTTTTTTTAGAATAAGTATGTACTACAGTAAAACCTTTTTTATTCGGGTGCGGTTAAATCGTGCAAAAAATTGAAATCAACTTCGATTATCCGTGCGTAATCTAATCGTATAAGTTTCATATATATCTTCGTAAAAGATTAACACTTCCTTTAAAAGGGAATTCTTCGTGGTACGCTTATTAGTTTCTGGTCATGAAAACATAATAATAATTTCATATAAGTTAAAATGAACAACTGTTATCTGTTATTTCAACTATCTATTTATCGTATATCAAAACGTTTTTAAATTTTTGCATACACATTTTTGCACACACTCAAACAAAACAGGTGCTGTTTGAAATCGGCTACTTCCAGTCAAATAGACATTGATATTTCTGTAACATTAACAGATTAATCAACGCAATAAACAAGGGAATGCACATTGTTGTTTTATGATCATAACTTTCGATTGAAAAATCATAGGAAACATTTTTGTCGCCTTCAAAACACTTTAATATAAATAATCCTCACTTTCAAGCGATTTAAATTTTTTTGGTCATCCTCACTGTTCTGTCCCAAGAAACTGGAAAATGGATGCTATCCTGCACAAAACATAGCTTTCATAATCGTATACGACTTTAACAAAAATCCAAAAGAAAAAATCCCTTACCACAAAAATTAAAAAGATAAAAATCTAAATACGCAACTGTTGCCATCTTCAGGAGAAAACAAGAGAAGTGTTAAACGTAGTGTTTTCGGCTAAGGTAAACCTTGGAAGATAAGCTCTTCACCAAATCACTAGTGGATTAACACTGACATCCTTTACAAACAACAAGGCTTATATACTATCTAAATCTAATGGGGCGTGACCAATTAAGTTAACAATAATTTATAATATAATATAATTAATTTATATTTGTTTTTAAGTATATAAATACTTTCGTAACTATCTAATTCTCTAAAATTATTTACAGTTTTAACTAGCCTAAGACTATCTGTAGGCATACCGTGACCTGTGTCTAAAATATGTCGAAAAAAAAAACTTCTACTGAATATGGCAACTGCCGAAATATGTATTTAGATTTTTATCTTTTTAATTTTTGTTTATTTATTTTTTTTTTATTATTATTATTATTATTATTATTATTATGACGGAGCACCACTTGAGAACGGCCCGACCGATTTAGCTGATTTTTTCCTTTTTTGTATTCGTAATTCTCAGGACAAGGTTCGTATGAAAGAAAATTTTTGGAAAATGCACGGAAAGTCTGAAATTTTGACGGAATTTCATATTTCGTTTTTTATTTTTTTTTTTTCAAACATTAAAAAAGACTCGAGATTGCGTATCCCGTGAAAACGTCAAAATTTAACATTTTCATATACAAATGGACGGTATTTTTTTTTAAGTGGGACGCGTTTGAAAAAAAAAATTAAAAGAATAAAAAATGAAATATTGAGAAAATTTTCAAAAATTATGAAATTTTTTGTCAACGAGACGCGAGTTTAACAACAGCGAGACGCACAATGCGCCCCAAGGTGGAACGCGGGCTTTCTAGTTTATAAATAAAATTCAGATGGAGGTTTAGAAATAATATTTTTTTTAATAGTTTTATATGTATATAAAAAAAAGCCTATCGTCTGTGGGATTTGAACCCGCAATTGCAAGTGACACACTTGACCCCATGACCATCATCGAGAAGTTATAAATCCTTATAAAATTTACCTTTCATAACCTGTCAATTTGAAGGAAAAACTTAACCTGCCAATTTTGTTTTCATCCTTGTATTGCCTACCTCCTTAATAATAATTCCCTTGGAATTCCCGTCAAAGATTCAGTATGCACGGCAACACTGTGCGTATGCGGCTTTTCTTGCCTCTCTTCTACCTGAAGCCTAGTCACTCGCGACATCTTGCGTTCAGTCATAAATCGCTCAACGCATCTCCTCACTTTCTCCTCCAATTTCGACCGTTTCATATCCGACGCGGTTTTCACCACTATTACGGCAGATTTCTTCTCTGTTTGCCCCCTCCCGATAGAAATCAAACTCGTGATTTTATCTTTCTTTTTCTTCAGCGTTTCCCCAGAACTAATCCGCCCTTCTATTGAACGGCTCTTATCTGGTGATTCCGCCACGTCTTCTTGTGCCTTACGCGCCTTCTCCTCTTGGTACCGCTCCTCCATGGCTATCGCTACCTTCCTATCGGTCAAGAGTTCGTCTCGGAAACTAGAGAAGTGCATGGTATTATACCACGGTTCGTTCTCGTCGTCTAGATCGTTCTCATCCGATTTAGGTTCGCAAATTGGCGATGCCCGCGCGTGGAAGTTAGAAAGCCGCTTGAATTGTTCGTCCGAAAACTGAACCAGTTCGTTGAATTTGACGGTCATATCTTCTTCTGGCGTGTTTACACTGGACGTTTGTGACTCGTACGGGCGTTCTATTGAGGAATCTGACGCGAATCCCACTTCAGACGGTGGCGGGGGTACTATTTCCCCAGAAGAGCCTACGTAGATGACGTTGGTCTTATCATTCACCATAATTTCATCGTCAGTAATTTGCATCGCTGAAACCATTAAGGAGATATCCGTACCGATTCTTCCGTGACTATGATGAGGATGTGCTTGCTTCTGTGGATAGAATACCTTAACACCTGGACAACTCTCGAGGAATTCTTTACTTCTGAACTTCTCGTTCAATTTGAAGACTTCATCGTGCTCCTTTAGACGATCCAAATCCTGCTTCTCCCTCTTGCTTTGCCTTTTCCGTTTGAATTCCTTGAACTTTTCTATCCAAACGTATTCCGCGTCGTCCAATTCGACGCCTTCTTCGATTTTCGCTTTTATCCCTTCATATTTCACTTGGAATTCCTCGAAATTCTTCGCCCAATTTGAATCGGAAAGAACGACATCGTCCTCTGTCATTTCGGTTTTGGCAAATATAATCTTTTCCCACTCCCTGTCAGTTAACTCCTCCTCTTTTTCCTCCTCCTTCATCGATGAGAAACTAGCAGCGCGCGCTTCACATTCCAACGGTCCTTTGGCTACACCCTTACCTTTGTAATCGTTCAATGTTAGATAAAAAACATTTTCCGGCAATAATATGGCGGAATTCTCTCCAGCTTCGCCTTTCCACAGCTTCCCTTGACAATCAACCAAGGTGATGGTGCCCACTGGTTTATTTTGGACGAATTCGCAGCTGAGATTCATCTTGGATTCTAAAATGTACGTTCCGGGGCCGTGATATTTATGTTTGTATATCGGCCCTTGGTATTGGACACCGTTCGGGTAAGTTATAAGCACTTCTTTGTTCTCGACCAACTTGTCATCGCTCCACAGTCCTTCGTACACCTGTCCGTCTTGTGTCGTGTAAATTCCGTGCCCTTCTCTCCAAAGTACACCATTTCTGTGCGCGCAGTAATCCCCCATGTACACATCGCCGTTGGGCAAGGTGAATTCTCCATAGCCGAAATGTAAGTTTGGATCGTTGCGATCTAGAGCTTTCGAAACTCCACTGCGCTTTTCTTTCTTCTTCTTGGCCATTACTCTTTAGATTTTTAATGTGAAATAATCTAATCAAATCCTGTTATCTGTCATAAGTTTTTAACTGTCAATTTTAAAATTCCCGCTAGAAGTTGGTTATACAGGTTATCCAACTTAAGGTTTTCTTTTAATAAGGTCGCCAAATATAAAGGAAAACTATATTTGATAACATGTTTTCTTTGAACGTTTTACGTTTTCTTGAAATCCACTTTAATAAGTTAGTCGGCGTTTCTTCACTTTTATTTATAACATATTCAAATAATTGATTGATGGACGTCAGTTTAACAGTAAACAATAATTTTTACGGGTTGGCAATACGGTTGGATGGAGATTGCGTCATCAACTCGTCAGATTCAGAATAACATTTATCATTGGTGGATCGACCGGTACGCTTAGGTTAGGACATGGTTAGGACCTGGTTAGGACCATGTTAGGACAATGCAAACCTAATTTTGTCAATTTGTGTCTGTCAACTTGTGTTTCTGTTATTGTTCTTGCTATTTCATCTTATTATCTTTAACATTAACATATCCTATCTTTTATAAGTCAGTCTTTATAAAGGCTCTATAGTACATTGTATTTGTTAAAGTACAGGTAAGTAAGCTGACGAAAGAAAATGCGTGTATAAAATTGTCGGTGTTTTAGGTTATACTTAGAGAAATCGTTTCTTTCTTCTAAGAAGAGGGTTGCACAACATTTTTCAATGGAAGATACAGAGAGGGTTTTAAATATATTTAAGAGCTGTCGGGAGCAACCAACCAGTTCGAAAGTAACCAATGCTTAAAATTATAGCAAAGGCATCAGCAAGTATGCACAAAATCTGTTCACCTGACAACGAAATGTTATAGAGTTTAACTGTACCTGCTGATTGCCATCGTAGAACAGTCGTTCAATTACCCAGCTTGACAATTTCTACATATTCTAATACAAAAAAAAAAAAAAAATGCGTGCTAAAAATCAGAAAGGAGAAGCAACGGAATGGTGGCAGCCATTTTGAAGGTTGCTTGTTAAGATTGCTCTGGAAGCCTTTCTATATTGTTACAAATATTTTATTGATTTTTCATACAGCTTAGTATCTTTTTAAGATACAATCCAGAGTCGAAATTACCCTTTTCTTTAATCATCAAATCAAGCTTAGAAAATACAAAAAATTAATTTGGTGAACTGATACAAAAATCGTTTTTTTAGAACAAGCAAAGTTTTATACAAATTTAATACCTATATTTCTCTTCTCGTAAATGTCATCTTTATCTTTCCTTTCTTTTAGTTTTAACGATATTTCGAGTAGTTTTCGAAAAAAATATTATTTGAGCGGATAAACCAGGAGAATATTTCATTATTTTTGTGATTTGTGCCTTCTATTCTGCGTCAAATTGAATTTTAGCCAATGATATCCACCTTCAAAATGTCTGCTTCTATATTTCTATGCTTTTCACTCTGGTGCAGTCACAGAATAGGTAATATACAGAAGTTTCAGTCAGACAAGGCCGTATCTCTATGCCGTTTTAATGATATCGCAGTCAGTACAAATTTGTCGTTCGCGCAGGTAGAATTTTTTAGTGTCATTATATAAACGCTTACGGATCTATTATACATTAAAATATGTAAACAGAGATATGGCAGGCCCAAAAACTACGAAGTCGACACGAATGAAGAATTTATTACATATACATGAGGTTAAGCAGTTATTTACTAACTAATCGCCTTAAAAACATGTTTTCTATTAAAAAATGATTAGAAAACGTATTTTGCAAATGTATTTTTGAAAATTTTGCTTTGCATATTCATAATTTATCTAGTTAATCCGGCTCTGCTGACAAAATGGGCCAATGGGGTCCTGCACCAAACCTGTGCGCAGAATCGTGTAGTCGTAGATAATTACCACAAAAAATAAAATCGCGACCATCGGGAAATGCATTGACTGAAACTTCTGTATATTACCTATCCTGTGGTGCAGTGCTAGCAGCGCGGGAGTGCCTTGCGGATCTGTATTGGGGCCTATACTATTCTTTGCTGGCGATATTTGTATGATAACAATCATTATTGGTACGCATTTTAAGATAAATCCTTTTAACAGCATACTCTGACAGGTTTGTTTGTGACTAATAGCTAGCTTTAAGTTTGGACAAAAATTAAAGATATGATTTATTAGACGAATAGTGATGGACAAAGTTTCATAGAATCGAATACCATTACCAAATTTTTAGGCATCACTTTTGAAGCTAGTCTAACCTGGAATAAAAATCGAAACAAATTAATCAAAAAACTTACCTAATATGTGTCCATTGCCTAAAATCTCAAATCAGGAATGAAACGTCACTTGATTTTACGCAACTTATTTTATTTGTCTTTTCAACAGATTTTACATGACTTAAGTTTAATATTTTTTTAATTAATCGTCACATGAAAATAACAAAAAGGCAAACGAATCATTTACAACACATTTATACACAGTATAATCCTTAAAACGATATTATACAAAAAAAAAACTCCTACAATATGTACAAATAAAAAACAGAAATAAATACACTTAGGAAAATGCCTAATTTTCCGAGCCAACGGAAATATTATCAGATTCTGGATCATCCTCTATCGTCTCGCCCAATACTATCAGTCTATTCTTGAAGGTGTTCAGTTTCAACTCTTGCTCGGTCAACAGTTCCAGGAGATCGTCTTGGTCTTTTCGTAGACTGTCGATTTCAGTTTGTTTCTCGTGATTCTCCATTTCGAGACATTTTAATTTGTCCGCTAAATCGTTGAGATCGCCGTTCAATTGCGATTCCGGAACTATTTCTGGTGGAATTGCGTTGTTGATTATGGTAGCTCCGGCTGATAATTGGGCTTTGAGTAAAGTGTTTTGGTCTTGTAATTGCAGATTGGTCTGTTGTAATTCTTCTAAACGATTCTATAACAGCGTATTAATACCAATATAGATTCCTTTCAGAAATAAGAGGAAAAAAAAAGGAGCGGTTGGTTTGGTTTGAGCAATTCCAAATTGATTGCTATATTAAAAAATAATAATAAAATATACAACGCAGCACACCGTTTGAAGATGGTGGTGATGGATTAGTCCATGTGGTGAAATGTGGAAGAGCCTAGCAGCAGACTACGCGCACTATTTCCATCATATCTAAAGAAGATGTACAAACTAAAAGAAAATCAAATGAAGCTACGAGCTGATGACGTTAGTAGAACCACTGGCGAAACGTCGGTTTTCCATAACCCAAAAAAAAAAACGATTGAGACAGTCCCAACAACACTAACTCATATTTAACAAATCTGCGGTAAAGACACACCCAATAAATCACACAAAACCACTGCAAGGACAAATAAGAACATTGAATTGAAGCCTGTATAGATGACGTGCTATCCGTTCAGTGGAGCAAAGGGACAAAATAAGAGAATAATCCGCGGTAACAAAAAGGTTGTGTAATAACCAAGCGATTAGTTAATCATTCGTTCGCACTAATAAAGTGCTAAGTAAAAGTTCACTAACATAAACCAAACCATTTGTTAAATGTCAAGTGATTAGTTAAATTAGTTAAAGAGATATCATGCATTGATGGAAAGAATACTTTGAAGAAATTCTAAATACAGAAGTAGTGAACCTGTCTGACGAAGAAGATAAAGAAGATACAATTGAAGGGACACATAATCAAGATGAAAAGTCAAATGAAATAAAAATTGAAGGAATAGTAGAGGCAGTTAACGCACTAAAAAGAGGGAAAGCAGCAGGGCACGATGGCATAACAGCAGAAATGCTAACAAATCTGGGAATTAAAGGAAGAGAGGCAATGACCGTATTATTTAATAGGGTTTTCTATCGAGGGAATAATACCGGAAGAATGGGAAATAGCTGTACTCATACCACTGTATAAAAAAGGTGAGAACAGAGAGTGTTCTAACTACCGCTGGATTACCATGCTGAGTGCAGTATCAAAAGTTTACGAAAGAATTCTTGAAAAAAGATTAAAAGCTATAATAGAGCCACAGTTGGAGGAATCGCAGAGCGCCTTTAGAAAGGGAAGAGGCACACAGGACCATATATTCGCCGTGAGACAGCTAATTGGGAAAAACAGATATTTATAGCGTTGTTAGATATCCAAAAAGCATTCGATAGTGTGCCAAGAAAACTAATATGGAATAGTTTAAGGAAGAGAGCTATAAACAAAAGTCTGCTTAACGCCATAAAAAGCTTATATAGAAATATAAGAAACTATAAAATAGTTTCCATAGGCCCCCCGATGAACGCGTGACACAGCTTTATAAGCTTTGTAGTTTTGCTGTTATCAAATGATTAACTTTAACAAATTGGTAACCATCCTTTATGTTACCGGGCATCAGTGTCATAATAGTTATTTACGAACCAAGTGCATGAAATCATATTTCGCGAGTGAGTGACCAGTTTAAAGCGCGAGCCGTAGGCGAGCGCTTTATGGACACGAATTCGCGAAATGTTTCACGCACGAAGTTTGTACAATATTTTTTGTACGAGAACTATAATAATAATACATATTGTTAAATACGTTATTGTTTATGACACACTACTAATCTCTTGATATTAATTAAAAAAAATTGAGTTGGCAGTATTGATTATTTGAAGTGACATTTAATTTAAAATTGTCAAATTCAAAAAATTTCATACAAAATAAAAGCCTCACCAACAACATGACTTCTGATAATGAAATGCAATGTACACCGTCTGAAATTCGCGAAGCTGCCAATATTGCAGTGGATAATTTATTACCCATAAAATGAAAAAACGTATACAAAAACACTTATACTAAATTCGTAACTCAAGTTCCAGGAAGTACCAACTTTACTTTTATGCACTCGTGTTTAAAGTGACTTTTTACGCACGCAAATTGAATCGTGAAATGACAGGTTTTGATAAGCGAGTACAAAAATGATATTCTAGGGTTAGTTATAAATGAAATTGGAATTTTGCTGGAATCAACCGCTTCTTTTTCAGTTTATTTTTGATCGAAAAGTTGTTCAACATCAAAATTACTTACGTTCAATTGTAGTTTCTCCTGCTGGAGATAATCCATTTGTTTCTGCATCTCATTCAATCGCCTATCTTGGTCCCTGATAACATCTTTATACTGCAGCAGTAGAGCGTTCTCGTGTTCGCTCAAACTTAATTCCGTAATATTCCCATTCGACAGCTCCCGCTGCACGCCCAAAGCGTTGATTATAACATTCTCCAGCGCCTTGAACAATTTACAAAACTCGTACTCTAACAGCAATTCACTGGAATGTTTAACGCGGAGTTGGGGCTGCTTCGCAGCCTTGGAATACACCTCGTGTCGACTAACCTCGCCCAATTTCCCTAAATAGGTTTCCACGCCCACCCTCTTCTCGATCAACTGCGATAGATTCTCCTTATTGTAGTTTTGCACCGTGTTATCGTTAAAAACGACGCACAATCCCATGATGAACGCGCATAATCCCTGCAACAGCTCTTCGTTGTTGTCGTATTCGTGTGCCGATGTTTGTGCGGTTAGGAAAGCCATAGCGCCCGGGACGTTTAAGAAAACCTGAACGGCAGCGGGACAATGCGCGAGCCACATGGTCAGCAGCATCAATATACCGAGTTTCGATTGTAGCTTCGTCGTTTGTTGCAGATAAGTGGCGCACTGATGTAATAAACTGACCGGTTGCATCCCCACATTCGTTGCGATCAACACTCGAAGCAACTGTTCCTTTTGCGCCGGATTTTCGATTAGAGTGTGCGATAGAGCAACCGCAGAGAACCAAATGCTTAAGGGATCAGAGGAGAACAACCCGCTGCACAGCAATTGTCCCGTTGTTAATCCTGTCGCAGCTGAAGAGCTTGGTAGCAAAGTTTGGACCACTTGCGCTTGACTAATTTCATTTTTATATAAGAAACAGTGGAAGCAATACGAGACGGCACATCTTAGGCTGAACGGTTGCTTCTCGTTCACCATAGACATCAAGAGGACGACGATTGCCGGTCTGGGAGGTTCGGAGGGTGCCAGCACGTTGGCAAAATATTCTTGATTCGTCAGATTCCCGCGTATTACCTCAGCTACCGTATTGATTGTTTCACTTAGAATATCTGCTGGTACGCCTGTAATGACACAAACGTTACTTCCATGCTATACTAGTTATAATAATTTAAGTAGAATACAATAAATCGATCGATCATGCGAAATATTAATATTAGTAATAATAAATTTCATTTGCGATAAATCGCCAAGACACTCGCAATTGTCGATACTAACAACTATTTAAGTAAATTCATTGTGACATCAAAGAAAAATCCCAAAATGAAAACAGAACTAAAAAAAATGCCACTATAGAATTTGGCTTGTGTCCCCTAAGGAGCGCACATCTAAATTCTTGATTCCCTAACAGGCGATGGTGAATAAAGTTTGAGATGTAGTCCATTTCTAGTGTTATTATCCCTTTTCATTGCTTTTGTTACTATGGTGATACAACAACAATAGACCCCGCCATGGTGGCAGTTTTCGGTTCTAAATTCATTGTCGATTAAAAAACATTAGAATCCTTCGTAAAAAATTGATGAATTTCACCATTGCAGACAAAACTCTGTCGATTTTTGTATATAATAGAGTGGGTCACATTGTAACGAATATGTGTTGCTGGAATTGTTGCCTATACGACGATCGTACGGTCAAAACAAAGCGTACGTCTTTAAAATGAGCATTCTGAGCCTTGAAAATCCTCTGTGCAAAAACTGAGTCACCCCAAAAAATAATAACGCCGGTTTAGGTACGCAAAGTAGCAAAAATAACTAAATCTCTCAGTCTCTAACCGCTATAATAGCGTTTATTATTTATTATTAACTTTTTAAGTAAGCCCCGCCCCTAAAAAAAAAAAATTGGGTCATGGGTTGTTGCATGATGTGGCATGTAGGTGCCTGATATATTATCACCTGACAATAGAAGTATAGTATCATCCGCAAACTGATACAAAATCTCCTAATTGAGAATATTACTCAGATCATTCAAATATATTAAGAATAGTAACGGTCCAATGATCAAACCTTGCGGTACGCCTTTACTAAAAATGGACCAAGCGGATAACACATATCCATTGTGGCCCGAGTTTAAGCACACTCTATGACAGCAATCAGATAAATACAATTTTATGTTAATATTATAAGTCTCCCTATACTTCCTATCAGTAGCGTACTGTAGAGGGGGTGATATTAAACATGTTATGAGGAAAAGTGGAAGAACAAAATTTTAGTTTAAAAAATGAATTTTACTTTCGTCTAATATAAGTTCTACTTGCACTTAAGTGGCAATCTTCTGTTTAATAATCCTGTATTATAATTACTTTATTGACATCATGACATCCCAAATTTAAATCTCCCGGAATTTTGATTAGTAATCTCAACGTTAAAGTATTAAAATAACTATTAATATAGTAGAAAATTATAGTCAACTTATTTAAACTTTGAAGACACTGAAAATAAACGCCAGAAATTGAATGACTACCTTAAAAAAGATGCTGTGTAGGTTACATTAAATAACAATAATATCAAAAACAATAAAATGAAATTTAAAAAAATATAAAAACTAGCCAAACAAGTGTATTGTAGTATTGCAAAAACTAAATGAAATCCTAAAATCTGGTTTATCCAGTTAGCTGTCTTAAAACAACACTGAAAACTAAAATGAACGTTACTTACCTAAGGCCATTAAAATGTTTGCAAGCGATTCCAACAGATTCGCATTCCTCATGGCTTTCTGACAAGCACTTATTATCTGCACTGGATTCGATGGTGCAACTAACGTTCGAAGCAATTGTAAAACGCAATGAAAATTCGAAACTTTCTGCGGGCTCCATCCGATCTCCTCAATGTTTCTCGGCAACACGAACATCGGCCCCAACTTCTGTATATACGAACCTTCCTTGAAAAAATTAATATTACTCGTATTGTTCTTCAAAAGATTCAGCATTATTAACAAGCAATCTTCGACGACGATGCCCCCGTCCGTGTAACCTTCCTGCCCGATCACGTCGAATAGTCTATCGAAAGCGTTCTCGAAGGCTACTATTTTCTGTATATTCGCGTTGGATTTCGTTAATTGTATCAATAATAACAGAGCGTCGTTTCTGATCACTTCGCGGCTTTCCAATAATAAATCCATAAGTTTCGATACTCCCATCGGACTGACTAAGATTATATCTTGAATCTCTTTAGGTTTACTCGCTAAAAGCGATGTCAGCAACTTGACGGCCGGCCAGCGTACCTTAAAATCGTACTCCTCCAGAAATCCCAACACCAATGTAATATTTTCCGAATTCTTTAAAAACATTTCCGTAAATTGCTCGCCGACATTGACGTTTTCCGGTGCGCTATATTCATTTTCCTCTTCGAAAACCTCTTTCGATGTAATATTACATAGCGTATCCAAACAATAACTGATTATCTCACAATCGGTTCGATCTAACTCTAAAATTTGACACAACGCGTTCATTCCTTGCGCTCCGACTTCCAATCTGTACTTCCTAGAAAGCGCCCTCAGTGCTCGACAAGCATCCCTGCGGTCTTCTAATAACGTAGAAGTTTGTACCCGATTTACTAGGCGTTCAACCTAGAAAAGTGCTATGTGTCAAGGATATGACAGAAAAGAGTGAGGTTAGGGTGCAATATTCGCCCCTGTTTTTCGCTGGTGCGTTTAATTTACTTACTGTTTCGGCGCCTGTCGGTTGCGCCCCGGGTTGTGGGGCTCCCAGTACAGATTTGAGCCCGCTTTTAAAGTACTCCATATCGATATAAATGAAGCAATATCGAGTTTATTTAGTTTTTATGTGCTTTCGTGTTTTTTGACATATTTGTATTTGACACGTCAAGAGTGATATTGCCCCATCTTCCAGTAGGAGGGCGAATTATTAATTGATGTTTCTGTTAATAAGGAATTAAAAAATCGTAAAATTAATTATTGTCGTGTAAAATTTGATTGGTATTTTATTGAATAAATATCTAATTTGTTTAATTTTTATACCTAGACATAAACAATTATATTTAACATGCCGATTATACCGAAAGTAATGCTGGGCCATCTTCAAGTAAGAAGATATATTAGTGGATCTAAAGATTAATGAAAAAGTAGAAAATTGCAATGTAAAATGAAGGAAAATCGATTTTAAAAATGTAAAATTTTATTAACATATGCAATAAATAACAATGTAATTTCAATAGAAGAAAATATTAATAATTTAATATTTTATAAAACTTCCCGGTTTTGGAACTGCATCTGGTGTTAGTTCACGGACTGCTCTAGATATTACGGACCATGGCATAATCCTAAAAGTAAAAGTTGTAAATAATAAACTTATCTAAACAGCCTTCAATCATATCACAAGCATTTTACTTGACCCTTAATAATCTTATTTACATAAACATTATTGGTGATAACCCTGTGATAACAACGATACATACATTAGTAAATATAGATTATATTGGACTTATTTTAATAAGATGAAACCTACAACCTACCATTTCAGCCAATAAATGTACCTCCATCTTGTAGGAATCATCACAATTATGTCTTCTCTTTCTATACCTAATATAACTCTATCGGCTACTTGATCCGGATTTAATCTGGAATCTTTAGTGACGGCATCGTTAAACATACCGGTTGATCCGATGAAAAACGGACAGACTATCGTTGTTTTGACGCCAGTTGCACCTGAAAATAATTAACAGCCTTTTTAAATTTTCCTATGAGAATATAGTGGCAAAACTAAACACGGGAGGGCGCTACATTTACGAATTAATTTACAGTATCTAACTCACCTAGTTGTGCCAATTCGAGTCTGAGGGATTCGTCAAAGCCGTATGCGGCAAATTTTGATGCACAATAATCTGATAATTTCGCACAGGCCGCAAGGGAAGCCAAGGAAGCGATGGTAACGATGTGTCCGCGGTTCTTTTCCATCATCTTCGGTAAGAATGCTTTCGCGGTCTGTACATTAAAGTTTCGTGCATCAAAATCGAGTTATTTTCCGATTTAGAACTTACCCAAAACAAAGCAATGCCGTTGACATCGAACGTCCTTTGAATTAAATGGTCAGGGATGTCCAACATGTAGTAACCGGACACAACGCCAGCATTGTTGATGAGAATAGTTACCTTAAATATATATTTTTTTTAAATGGTAAAAGGATTGTTATGAAATGTGATTCTTGATTTGAAATAAATCCGAACACTTCTAACTTTACAATAATTACTTGTGTAACAACATTATAATGAAATTCGATCTAACAATATCATCTTACATCTCCTACATCTCTCTTGACTTGCTCGGCAACACTGTAAATCTCTTCTCGTTTGGTTAAATCGCATTTATAACTATGAACGATTCCGCCTCTGTCTTCGATCATTTTGTGCGTTTCCTGCAATCCTGTAAGTAATTAGAAATGTGACTGGCATGATTGCAGGTGTATTTTCTGTTATTATTATCATAATAATCAGATTCAATATCTGAGTAAACACATCAATTATTTTGCAAGAAATAATTAAAAATAATTATATCAAAGAATATAGTTGTTTTCAAAGCATGACATTTTGCCCATCGATTATGAGTTTTTGGTAAACATGATGGCAAAACTGCAGTTGACATAATTTTTTTTTTGTTGTATATCTTTTGAGATATTTGATTGTTACGTATGCATACAATGTATGTTCGCAAGTTAATTAAAGTAATTATTTCAATTTACAATGTTCACCTTGACGGGATTTTATTACCAATTTAAAATGACAATTTACCTAGATAATTGATGCTTTTCTAGTGTTTTATTGAATAAATAAGATATATTACAATTATATTATTTGATCAATAAGAAAATGTAGGTTGTCAGAATTAGTCATTCCATTAAATTTACAAAATAGGATTTATTTAAAAAATAAAAAGATTTAGCAAAAAAAAAGAATTTGTGTACCCCAAAGTGATTTTTGCCACTTCGAAAACGAATTTTTGAGTTTTACCTGTAAGTGGCAACAAAAATATGGAGAGCAAATATTTTTGTTTTGGTTTTGGAGTGATTTAGATTTTTTTTTTTCGGAAATTTTGACGAATATAGCGCGATTTTTTTTTGGTAAAATACCAGAGGATTAGGAATATGTTTCGAAAAATAATTTGTTTAAATTAAGTTTTCCTGATTTTGATAATTTCAACGTTTTTTCTGTAAATTATTTCCAAAATATTAAATAGAATTTGAAATACTGATAAATTTATTACACTGTATGATTCATTCACACACAATGGTTTGAATCCTACTTGCGTGACAGGGTTCAATTCGTGGAAATACAATACAGGAACGGTAAGTTCGTCGAGAGAGTGAGGTCTCCTGTTTTGCCAGTAGATAGGTGTGTGGCCCAGGGTAGTGTTTTGGGCCCTCTAATATTTCTTCTCTTTATAAACGATATCCCGGATTTTCTGGCTTATTACAACATAACTATGTACGCTCATGACATTAGCGCTGTAGTCTCCACTTCTAGCACTCAGCAAACAGAACACCAATCAAATACTTTGTTGAATGATATGGTTACTTGGTTCTCTAGTAACAAGTTATCTTTAAATAACGAGAAAACCAATTATTTGATATTCCATACAATTCAGAATAAGACACAATATGATTTACATATTTATGTACCAAATGAGGAGATACGTCGTGCCCGCGAAATAAATTTTTTAGGTGTGGATATGGACGAAACACTTACTTGGGACGTACACTGTGGAAAAACAGCGAAAACCCTAAATAGTCACTGTTATCAGATACGTAATTTAAAACCGTTAATCGAATTTGGTTCTTTACTTTCATTCTACTAATGCAAACGTGCACAGTAAAGTATCATATATGGCATCACAGTTTGCCCCCTCAAACTGTCGTCTGCTAGCAGGACTGTATTTTTGGCTCAAATGCGCATAATTCGATGTATGGCTGGAGTTAATTGCACAGAGTCTTGCAAGCCTTATTTTAAAAGATGGAATATTTTACCTATGCCTGCTATCCATATATATGAACTTTTGAATTTTGTTAATGGATGTAATTTTCAGCGCAATGAACAATTCCATGCACATAATACTAGATCAAAGCAAAACTTTCGCGTCCCTCAATATTCCTTAAATATAATGTTAATTATGTATTATTGTTATCACATTTATTGCATAAGATGACCTTGCATATTATTGTGAATCATCGATCCAAAATTTAAAAAATCTAAATTCTAAAGAACTCTTACACCACTGTGGGCATATTGATCGAATTGTAAAAATGATAAACCATTTTTTTTTTTTTTTAGTTTTTAAGTTTGGCATCGAACCTAGGGAAAACTTATTTTTGGTTAATTTTTAAAATATGTAATTTCAGAATTAGTTTTTTTGTATTTTTCGAGTTCTGCTATTATAATATATGACAGCGATAAAATTTGGCGTCAAACATGATTCAGATTTATTTTCTTTTCCTTTTTTTTGAAAATTTGACAATGTTGGCACAACGTCGTGTATGGGATTAGAAGCATGTTTCGAAAATTAATTCGCATTTAATAAATTCTTTAATTATTATAAAACAAATTATGTATTACAAAAATATGTCTTATCTGATCCTGATTTTGGAGGTAATAAACCTTAGAGCCAATTCAAATTTCTTTTTACCTATTATTGAAGTGCAGTTTGATTTGATTGAAACGACCATCATGTTGTCTAAATATTTTTTTTTTAATTATAAAACAAATCATTATCACATCTGGTTATGATTTTGGATTCAATATCTTAGAATCGATTCAAATTACTTTATTAAAAAGTAAGAACATTTATAGCCCACTATTAAAGTAGGGTTTGGTTTGATAAAAAATCATCATGATTTCGATTTGGTGACCGCCAAATCCAAAAAATATTCTTGACTTTCCCATTAGCATATTTAAAACAATTAAAGCTAAACCTTCATACCTTCTGCATTGATATCCCATATCACGATCTTGGCATTCTTCTTGGCCAATTTAACCGCCATTTTTTGCCCAAGACCACTTCCAGCCCCTGTAATCAAAATAGTTTCGCCCTTAACAGACTTCACAGGCTCATAACCGGCAGGTACGAGAAACATGACTAAAGCTTTGATAATTTGGAATATGGCGAAGAGCAAGAAGATCCCAATATTCGTGGCGTCAGCCAAGATCGCCTTAACGTCAGCCATGTTTTCGAGAAAACCGTTCTGGGGCTGTTCCAAACACACGGTCACTTTTGATGTTCTTCAACGGAACGATATCGGTTGACTGGCGCGACCGAAATAAATAAATGCACTATGGAACTGCTATCATAGAACCTATATGCACTTATAAGTCCCCACACAGCACTGAATGATGTTTGAAATATTTCGCATATGTTGTATCGTAACTTAACGATATATTATGTATGTACGTGGATTTGTAATATATATGACAAAATTCGAAAAAAAAAATGTTTAAAAAAATGCGATGTTGCTGTAACATAATTTTAAATATACACAAGTATCTAGATTGTTACTAAATATATTTAAAAAACGGACAGCCTTGAATGTATTCTATAAAGTAAACCACAATTTTTACCGATTTATTACCTAATTACAAAATTTTATTTTAAATCTTAATAATACATATTATGTTCATATGTTCACGTTTACAACTTTAAATTAATAACATGTTTTGATGTACAAGAAATTTAAGAAAAATACATTATACGTTAATCAATGAAACAAACGTACATTTGATGTAGTAAAATGTAATATTTCTGAAACATAAAACACTAGTAAATATTCTTTATTGCTATAAATACCCATAGGTCTATGTACTGACCTCAAACAGCTAGATTGTGTTTCGTCTGGTTCTTGAATAGTATTATCTTAGGAGAGATAAAAACCCCAGCTGTCTTATAATAAATAATATGGTCATACTTCAAAATTGAGAGTGGCATCCAGATAACATGTTAATCCATTATCGAAGTTTTCGATAGTTTTCTATAACTGGTTGCAGTCAAAAAAAATTTTTTGTAATGTACTACACCTTTCAACAGACAAATAATTTTTGTTTTTGAAAGAACAGCAATTTTGACAATAAAACGAAAAAGAAAAACTATCATGAAATTGAGCCTAATCTTTTAAATATTTGTGATATCAATAGGGATATTAGTTTACGAGTTCAGGTTAAGTTGGCAATAGTTTTTTAGGTAAGAGACGAGAGAACTGTATAGAGCCGTTGAGACGTTGTTGTGTCGTTGTAAACAGTTGTAAACAAGGTTGAATAAGGGACGTAGTAGATAACATTTGTATATAAAGAAACTAAAAATACGACAAGAAATGAACTCGTAAAAAATAATAAAGTTGACTGTTAAAGGGATGAAGCTAAGCCTTCCCTATTGTTTTTAATAAAATAAATGGTGTTTATTATGTATTCACACAATGTTTCAGCATTGGATACTTATATACTAAAACAAACCATTTTTCTCATAGAATTTATAATAAATAGCATATTTATTCATTATTTAATTTAAAATTGCAATGCATTAAAATTTTACTGCGCGCACTATAATAGCAAGCGATGAGGCTCACCACAAATCTGGCTAAGCGCCAATGATTAATACCTTCGCTAAAACCGATGCCTCCTCCTTTATGTGTACTTTATACGGCGATAAATTATGACCGGAGGCTTGGCTCCAGTAAGATCGTATAAGATCGGCAAGTTGTCGTACGTTATCGTTCGTAAAACGTTCGCAATTCGCACGTATTCAATATTGCAGAATAAGTTTATTGACATCAATTTTGCACGGAATCGCATGTTTATTCAAACTTAACAAGAATATAGAAATAACGATCGTTATTTTAATGATATATACAGGGTGAATCACAATATATGCGACAAACTTTAAGAGCTGATTCCTGAGGTTCTTTTGATCATTAAAGTTCATATGAGTATATGTCCAAAACGGTTTGGTTTAAAAGTTATTGAATGTTTAATAATAAATTATGAACTATGACTAACACGATATAATATCACAGTTGGTTCTTCAAAATCAATTGTATTGAGAGGGAATTGTTTGTCATTTCAATATTTGACAGTAGTTGTCAGCGTATTCATTCAGTTTATTGTCAGTTTCTGTTTTCTAAAATGAATTACACGAATGCTGAGATGGGTGATATGCATCTTGTTTACTGTGTTGCCAATGGAAATTCGCGTGCTGGTAGACGTCTTTATGATTAAATCCCCACATACTATCTTATTCTGAATATAAACATTGAAGATTTTAAACATATACAATTTGAAAGAGCTTCAATCTGAAACTGAATTGTATCATGTACGGGCTGGGAAACACTTTGATAGATAGACCTTAAAAGATCTGCTTTAATGATCTCAATATGGCCCAGTTTGTTCTACAATAGAAATGTCATTTAGCACCTTGAAACTTGTCAAAACAGATCTACAATAGTATAAAACCGTTCAAATGGACTATGTTTAATAGGTGTGCGTAATCCATGAATCTATTATAGTTTATCACCATCTAATTAATGTGTATAGTATACTTAAACATTAACCAATCGTTTAATCCCTCCCTGTATCAAGAAATTTAGGAACTCTCCTCATCTAAACTCGTTCGATGGTTCATTGAGATAAAATTTGTTGTAGTTCTGATGACGTAAAGAGGGAGCGCAAAAAAACGAACACATCTATTTTAATTTGATAAATACGGGTAAAGTGGTTTCCTTGTGCGATTATAGACTGTGAAACAACATTGTAAATATTCACACAATGAAAGGAATTTGTAATTCATTCCATATGTGGGCAAATACATAACGAAAGAAATAGAAGGATTAACAAAAACTTGAATTTTTATTCTTTCCGTGAACAAAAAACAAACACTTTATATTTAAAACCCACCTGCTATAATACTATCCTTATCTAACACATACTATATGCTTGATACGTCTATTATATACGTCAATATAAAAACCGTAGATACCATAACATTAAACGCAGTGATGTAGGTATGTTTTTGTTGATAATGTATCCGTTGTCCTTGTATTTTTACCTGATATTACTTATTATTGTAATTACATGCACTTATTAATAACGTTTAATGTAGTAGCTTAATTACATTAATAAACTATTGATTGATCGATTAGAAATAATTTTTGCGTAAATGATACAAAAAGAAATTTTGTCTAGCATTACCCAATTGATTAATATTTCGACAAAAGAATATGAAAGTATTAAATATATGCTTTTTCCGGGCTCTACCAATTGAGCTAACGATGCACTGGTCCCCGTCCGGCAAACGGGAGGTGCCTGGTTCAAGTCCGACACGAGGTAAAAAAAATTTTAATATAGAAAATTTCCTCATATTAAAAATTACAGTTAAAGCAGAAAAGCATTTATTTAATCATTTCACACTGTAAGAAAAATTGCACTTTGCAGAAGATGAAAGTGTTTTAAATCGCTAATAAACGATATGTATAGCTTTCAAAGCAATCACTGAATTCTTGCAACCAAGTGACCGTTAAATTTTCATTAAAATGATCTAAATTTAACTGACAATCAAACATTCCCAAATACAGTTACATATAAACTGCTTAATATCATTTTGAAAACATGAACAACATTGCGTTTAAAAACTATAAGATTTCCACATCGCATATTGTTTAAAAACACTTTTTATAACATGGCACTTTAAAGATATATTTCGCCTTGCTTCGACCATGGCAAACTTTCTTATCTGCATTATTATCCGTGTGGATACTAAAAATTATAATTGAGACAAAGTTATATTTTTGTAAAAAAATTACTGGGCGAATAGGTACATCTAAATTATTAGTTTAATTTTAACGAAGTTATAATTAATTTGAGTGATATTACATTCTTTCGCTCTAATTGTAAAAAAAAATTATGCATTTGAGTAATTAGGAAATATATTTAGGTGTAACAATACTGAAGGTAGGCAACCTATTTCACGTTCATTGCACTGCGTGCATAAACAGTTGCCTAAATAAAATTTTACAGTATTTATTTTATTTGGTGGAAACAATATAAAATATCTGCCAATCTTACTTTTAGTTTTACTTATAGATTTAGCACATTTCTATTTTGTCTCTTGTTATAAAACTGGTTCTCTACTAAACGGGCTATTCGAGTTTATATTTTGCTCGTGTTTTTAGAACTCGAAAGACAGAAACGAAACAGAGGGTAAGCACTTGCCAAAAATAAAATTCAACGAAAATAGAAGCAGTCAACTAAATTTGCTTTCAAGTTATTGATTAATCTTTCTTAAGAAACACTTTGTGCCCATTAATTAAGTATAATCAATCCAGAAAGTTTAATTTATTTTATTCAATTCATATTATTTATGTTACTTTTCTTCTTTTTGATAGACAATCATATACATTGTTAAAATATTTAGGTATGTATAAGGAGAAAATAAAACACAAACATATTTTCCGAATAGTATATTTACAAAACTCGGTAAGAAATAATACATCAACATAATCACTCACTGGATCAAAAAAAAAATACAAAATCTAATTCCTATTTCTTCTCTATTCATTAACTTAATTAAAGCTCTTTATATATTTTACCATCTCTCACAAATTTCTTTCATTCCCCGATATATTATGCACACCATTAACCATATTAGCTTTGATACTCTCCGTCTTGTGATTGGGCATCTTCTGCTGATAAACAGGGTTCGGTGATGGCGCAGCATCTGGCACTATACTCCTCAGATACAGAGAGACGATTGCCCAAGGAACGATCCTGCGAGCAACAGGTCAAAAACAAACAAAATTTAATAAACGTATCTAAATAACCAACCATTTTAACCAAAACATATATCTGAATATGGATGGCATGAATACGTAAATTTCCTCTCTGAGAATGCCTTTGACGATCCTATCAGCCACTTTCTCAATCTTCAACGGCGTAACGAATCTGGACCGTACGTCGTTGAACATTCCGGTGGATTGGATGAAGTAAGGGCACACCAAGGTGGTTTTGACGCCTTCGATCCCTGAAAAAATCGAAAATTACTAGGGAAAAAGTAAGATTCTAAGTCGATTACGAATTACCTAGGGCCTCGAGTTCGACCCTGAGGGCTTCGTCGAAACCGACGGCGGCGAATTTCGACGAGCAATAGTCGACTAGCTTCTTGGTGCCGGTGTGACCGGCCATCGACGCTATGGTGATGATGTGGCCATGATTATTTTCGATCATCTTTGGTAGGAATGCTTTGGTGGTCTCGAGAAGGGAAATTTTATAAGTTGTAAACGGTTTGGGGGGGTCGCGCGATGGTGTGAATTTACTTACCCAAAAATGTGATATGGCGTTTACCTCGAATGTCCTTTGGATCAGGTGATCTGGAGTGTCCAATAATAGATATCCGGATACAACACCAGCGTTATTGATTAAGATCGTCACCTGGGAAAGTCAAAACGATTAACGGCAAAACTAAAAATTAATCATGTTTTTCATGTAACAAAAATCCAAAAGAAAAAATTAAAAAATCCCTTACCACAAAAATTAAAAAGAAAAAAAACGTAAATACGTATTTCGGCAAATAAGTTGCCATCTTCAGTAGAAAAAACGAGAGAAGAAAAGTGTTAAACGTAGTGTTTTCGGTTAAGGTAAACCTTGGAAGATATGCTCTTCACCAAATCACACACTTCTCTTCTCTCGTTTTTCTACTGAAGATGGCAACGTATTTAGGTTTTTTTATCGTTTTAATTTTTGTGGTAAGGGATTTTTTCATTTTTTCTTTTGAATTTTTGTTACAGTTTTCCAAGCACAGTCTCCACCCATCACTGGATGTTTTTCATATTTAGCCATAAAAAATTAAAATGGACGCACAATTTACAAAACAATCTTTATGTAAAACACAGAATTTTTAAATTCAAACAAGAATAATTCTAATTTTATGATCAAAGACGTCTTTACAATCTTATACAGAATGTAATAAAGTAAGATTTCTTAAAAACAGAACCAGAAACATTTAAAAACTAACAAAATATTAATATCCAGGATGTTTATTAAACATGCTACAAAAATTCTACTATTCTAAGAATATTTTGCCTTTTGATGATTTTTGAGAAGGTACAGGGCGGAAAAAAATCCGACGAAAAGAACATTTATTACCAATAATTGCATATAAAGCTTCGCAGTTTACAAGAACTATTGAAAATAACTACCTGTAATCTTCTCCTCATTGATTACCTGCACTCTTTCAAAAGAGATATCGAGCAGGCCACAAGTGAGGTCAACCTGGACCAGTCCAACTACCACACTAAAATGCCCTGGTACACTATCGCACATAAACCATATTGCATTTCTTGTTGGCAATGGTGCGTCTCGTGCAAGAATAATATCCCAAAACAAGTTTTTGTTTTCAATTTGAGAATGCATTTTTCTGTGCGCAGCTTGTAATGTATAGCCATTAGAAAAGTGTATACGTGAAATGCATGTCAGTCACCTCGGCATTCGTATCTTTACCTCACTATCAAAAATTTAACATTTTTAGCTTCACATTAAACGTTAAACATGCCAAACACACACAACAAATTCGACAGACACAGAATCCTCAATGTTTTGCTCGATGTCTATACATGCCTCCTGTTAGTGGGTGAACCAATTGTTCTTATAAATCTAAATGCTGTTAACAGATATTAACGCATATATGCGATATTTTTATTTCGGCTACATTAATAATATTAAAAATATCAAAATTGGTTTCGTCGAAAAAAATGTTTTGTCCCGTATCTGCCAAACTAAGCGACTTCTCAAAAATCACCAAAGGACAAAATATCCTTAGAAAAGTCCAAGGAATCACCCCAGCAATTTTCGCTGTATTCTTAAGAAACACCCTGTATAATTTTGGTCAAGATAAAAAGAATTCAAAGGGTACGAGTTGTTTGGGCTTTTTCCGTCGTCTATATAAGGGTCTGTGAAAAGAACTGTGACTTGCTAAATCCATCGCATAATTTTAGAGACATAGTTGGAAAACAGAGTTTATAAAAGATTTTTTTTTTTCAATAGCGCTAAAAATAAAATACAGTTCATAAATTTTGTCGTTATTAAAATAATTCTTTTCAATTCAAAGCTGCAGCAGACTGTCAATACTAATATAATTTTAGAGAAATTTCTAAGCTGAACTAATTAATGAATATAGCTTTTATTAAACGTAAGAATTTTTTTTTAAATAGTATTAAAATAATTTCCTGGCTCGAAGTGAAAACAGTAACACTGCTAATTTACAATATGCTACGTGCGGTTTTTTTTTTATGAAAATAAATTAACGCAGAAATGCTAAAAGGAAGCTTCTGTATTGGATAAAAACATATGCATGTACCCTCCTGCATAAATACATTAGAAAACGCTTTACAAGTAATTAACAATCAAATCAGTGACTATAATAAAACGATTTGTATGCCTATAACTGAAGAAAATAAAAATTGCTCTACCTCTTTACGTCAGCGGTTCAATTGTGCAAGCGATAATAAAACTACCCGAACCGATCCTCTTGAATAAATAATTGCTACCAGGCAGAACTTGATATCGATTCGAAATTAGTCGATTTTTAAGCGAGAGTTGAAGCGAAGCTAATATAATTATTTCAACGCACATCTTGGGCGGCGTGTTTTGTGTTGTCAACAGTGTAACCTTTATTTTTACGTTCAAAACCTGAAATGTAAATTTATAGAAATCTTACGCAAACCTTCGTAAGTGACACAATGGCGATAATATAATGACATGATCGTGTAATTGAAACTTCGCGTCCTAGAAATACAAATAGTCATTAATTTCGTTTTCTTGCGAGTTATGCAGGCACGGTGGACAATACAATAATAAGTTTTCATTTCTCTTAACGTGTCTTTGTCCGTATAATTAAATGAGTGGTTATGGTTGCTGAACAGGCGCGTTTAACGCTAAAGCTTTTAACGTATATTTACAGTTGGGAAAGCCTGATTTGATTAGTTACAGTTTCAGATCGATGAATTCGTGAATGGGATTTGGATTTTTCGAATTTTAAACAGATTAAAATATAGTAACTGTTGAAAGCAACATTTGTAGAAGTTTTTTTTATTTTCATTATTAACAGTGTTACTAGAATTATTACTTTGTTACTATCATAATTATTTCAATTCTTCATATTTATACATATTTACAATTTTAAAGCTATTTAATTGTATTTACAGCAACGTAACGTAAATGTTCAATTAAATTTATTCTAATTTGGATATTTTTTTTTTATTCAAAATAATCAGCAAAACCACGAAAAGAAGACAATATACATATATCTTTCTCTTTTTTCTCTTTAGTAGGTAGTAAGATTATAGATATGTAGGTAGTCAATATTCAATATTTATTTTTATTTATACTGGTAGATCTCTTAAAATCATTTTATATATGCCAAAAAGTTTCTGTTAATGTTAAAATAAAAAAAAGAAATCAATCTCTGTTCTCCTCTCTTCAATTTTATTGATAGTTTTATTTTTTGTTATTACCTCACCCTGTAATGTTCAAATTTCCAAAGAACAAACGCAATTAATTTCTACCGCAGCCTTTGACCGATGTCTTATTTCATAATATCAAGCAAGTTAACAGATTGAATATTAATACACAATCAAATGCACGGAATTGACGGAAATGCCGACAAAAACTTGTTATTACAATAAAATGCCGATACGAGGTCGGTACGAAATACGATCGCAGATCTGATAGACTGCCAATGAACCGTATGCGCATCGCTACGGCGCACCATCAAAAGACTAAAGGACATCTTGGAACACAGGCGTCATTATATGCGTCATGTTTCATGTAGCGTCATGCTTACGTTAGTTTTCTTTGGGAAGTATTTGCGTTAAGTCACGTTAAGTTTTTTGCAAGTTGACGAGTGTTACTGATGTTACCTAACCTTGCATTTTGATTGTTCCATTTACTTTCTTTGCTTTATTCTTTCACGGACTGTTTCGGATATTATATATTATTCACCCGATATTTTTGTTTCACGTGTAAGGCTGTGGTGTAAGTATGCATATTATAGCATTAACAATTGGGCTTATATGACAATTAATCCTGATAGTTTTTCCTAAAGAAAAGTGATGCCATAGTGTCGTGTAAAATCCTGCAAAAGCAATAGTTACAAAGATGACGGAGAACAAACTTTTCATATGTAAGTTGCAGAATAATGCCATAGCTTAAAAATATTCTGAAATTATGATAATAGTTAGTGTTTCTATGTGAAATAATTTTTTGTAGAATGCCCAAACATTGTTGTGTGGATTACTGTTACAGTCCCTGCAAAAGTAAGCGTGCATATGTTTGTTCACTACAGTTCCTCGCAAAAGGATTTTGATAGAACGGGACAGATTGTGCGAATTAAAGAGGGAGTTATTCCAACATTGAATTCGGACAAAGAAAATCTAAAAAAGTATATTTTTATTTAGAATCACTTGATATTCCTGAAAACAAAGGGTAGAGGTAAATAAATGATGTATAACATATATATTTCTTTAAATTTTCTTCACTATTTCTTAGGTAAATTAATCTGCCCATCAAAGGAGGTAGGTACCTACGATATATTTGTCAGTTCACCGAAAAACAAATTCGGAAAGTAATGGTCTTGATAGGAAACAAGTTTCCACAAGAAGAAAACTTCCTAACGACTTTTGTTTATTTACTATCAAGGCATGTTCCCCAAAACATTTTTTCTAGTTTTTCCCATCATTTGTTATATATGTCACCTCTGGAAGAAACTCGTGTTTCAATTTTAAGTAAAACCATAATATCGTCTTATAGCAAAATTAGATTTCATAATTTAGCGAAGAAGTTTACAGAAAAAATACAAGGAAAATCAATAAAAGAAGGAATTAAGTAAACTAATATTATTTAATCATCAATAAATTATACAAAAACTACTGCAGTATATTATTTACTCCTAAAGACAACATACAATGTTGGATTGTTATGACAAGTCGTGAAGATCTCATGAAACTTGTATTAGATTTTTTCTACGTATTTTTATATGGCGTTGAAAGAAATTTTTCCTTTTTTCTCTTATTAAACCTAAGAACTAATGAAGTATATGCTACCAGTTCATCGTAAGTTTAGAAACTGTCTATAGTTCTAAGTTGTCCACAACTTTAATAAAACAAAACAATGCCATATAAAATAGATGAGATAAAATCTAACATATGCTACTAATTATCATTACAAATTGCAAGTGCTATTAAAATTTATTGATATCCTCAACTTTATTTATTTGAATATCCGCCATGGTATCGACCTCATTGATGACGTTTGTGTTCCAATATGGCGCATATGGCAATTGATGGCAGTTTTGAGTTCAATATCAGCACTCTATCATCTCTATGGTATGTACCAAAGATACGAATCAACTACGACCCATCTCTAGTAAATATACCTCACCTTGAAATACAAAAATATATCATCGTTTATGTTCAAGCGCTTTTACAATTGAAGAAATATTATTCAGTATGAGTGAAAACTCAATGTGCAATGAAAGGGAATTACACGATGTATATTGTATTTTTACGCTTGTCTAATTTCGTATAACGCGCCCGCAATAATATACAGCATATTAAATAAATAATATTTGCAATACGAGTGTGTTCATATTTCCACACGCAAAAGAAAAAACACGACTTTCAACATTACATATAAGTAAGTACGCGCTCTCTTTGTTTAATCATTTACTAACTTTAAAATTATACTTCAGCTTCTTATTTGCAAATAAAATCCATCAAAAAGTGTTCTATTTGAAATAAGGGATTATTATTATTTCGTATACGCTTACATACTTTTGAGACACTGTGTATAGTCGAAAGTATGTTTCGATATTACAAAATTGAATTCTGTTGCTCGATTTTTCGCAATAGGTTCCACAAGAAACAGCGCAAACTGTCAAAGTTCCATAGCACATAATAAACATTCAGCAACTGCTTTCTGACAATTCCTTATTTTTCGTACAAAAAACAATAAAATAAAGACAAAAAGGAACAAGTTGAAGAAATTATTCCTTCTGGCTGTAACACTTATAATTTCACGGTGTATACTAACATTGTTGCATGAAAATGCGGTAAAACTTTCCTAAATAAAATCTTAATTGAATAACTAACTAAATTTAATGCAAGGTCAAATACCTTAGAAAAAGGAAATAACATACATACATAAATTCATGAGAAAAAACAATCGATTTAACTTTTACGGGAGATTGGAAAAATCTGCATACCTGTCCCACTTCCCGAGTTGTGCGTTCAGCTGTTGCATAGACGTTTTCCCTATTCGTAATATCACATTTGTAACAGTAAGCTCTACCGCCTTCCTCTTGCACCAACTTCGCGCTCTCTTTAACACCTGTTTAGAATGGAAAAAAGAATTTAGATAGGCACATCCGTCGCTCACGAACGAGATTTTCTTCGATCGCGAGAATATAAATTTCTAGGTTAAGTTATTATCTTACATATATTTTAAGTTTGAATTTTGTAAATCAAACACGCTAATAGATAGACAGATACATATATTGATTGATTTACCTGTGGTGTAGCATAAACAGATATATAATAAACAATTCTTGTTCTCTAGGTACGTGTTATCAGTGACGACACTTCATGTGTTTTTGCAAATCTGTTTTAATATTGCTAAAATATTTATTATATCATACTTGTGTCGTTTTTACTTTCACGGCAAATTCGCAGCGACATAATTTAAGGTCACAAAAATAGCGATAAATCAACATTTTTACTACGAAAATAAGTTACATAACCTCTCACAACGAACGTTCAGACTACTATATATACATTACAAACATATATGTATGCGAGAATCAGACAAACCGAACATTAAACACCTTTTTAAAAGCAACGAACCTTGACACAATTTTATTTTGTCCATAAACCGCACTTTAAAAGATAAATATTTGAACAATTGCCAACGCAGTGCGATTTAAATACGGTTTATTACGGATTTAATGCGAAACCAATCGATTTCCTGGTATTTCGCAAACGGTAAATATCATTGCACTCATTTGCAATTTGCATCAATTTAGAATTTGTCACACTTCAAAGTATGATTTACTAGCTACGTCTATAAACGTACTATTTGTCAATATTAGCACGTAATTAGAGTGTATATTTATAATATTTATTTATACTTTCACTACAAACCTTTTGTTATGGATGTGATTGGGTTTGTTGAACTTTAACCTTGAGTTTGCCAGATTCAAACTTGAATAAGCAGATCTTTAAATTTAAAAATAAAAAAAGTAATTGCTTTAACTAAAGAAATAAATTGATTTTCTTAAAATTTTAACCTCATCCGAAGTAGAAGAGACTTTGAAATCACACAAGATAATTTAACAATTTCACTCGGCAAATTAGAAATAAAACTGTCTAGTGCAAGTTGCATTAACACTATTGCAAGTCGAAGTTACAATTTGTCTATTGACGTTAAGAAAATATTTGCAGGAATCAACTTACTAATATTAGCTAATTATGAACTTAATAAAATATTTATTTTTACTTTCTTATGTAATTAATTAACTAATACTTCTTTTAATGCGGTTCACGGAAACAGATTAAAGGATGGGTGTTGCATAAGAGAGAGTGCTTTTTTGTGAAGTTCAAGGTCAATCTGGGTCCGACTCTATACGAAGCAACGAACTTTCAACACTATTACAATGGAGAAATTGTTGTAGCATCTTGAATTATATGTTATCTACTTTGTGAATATTTTAACTGGTATTTTTAGAATTTTATTATGGGAATGTAGGTCATACGTACCAACTTAAAAGAGATGTGAATTAAAAACTGCATTCTTAAAATACTAACGAATTTATAATACACAAATCACCATGTACTTTTTTTTACCTCTTTGGTCCAACGGATAAATATATTATTGTTATATTACTATTTTTTATTACTGTGTGCGGTGAAACAAATGTATTTAATCGAATTTCAGGCATTAATAGAAACAATAAAAGGCAAGGCTAAGAACAACTATAAAACAATAAAAAAAAAATTAATGCAACAGTATAACCTTTTCATTACACCAAGTTTAAAATAATAAAAAAAAACATTTGTTTATAAAATTAACATAAGTTAAATGTTAAATCATCGATGTTGTGACTACTACGTTGGAATCATATACTGATTTGGTAAATATAACAAAATTAGCTTCTAATATACATACGTTCCAATCTAACCATAATTCCCTGAAGATGATCCCCAGAAAATCACATCTCTTAGAATATAGAAGTTGTAAATTATTTAAATCCACGTAAAATGAAAATTACGCTTCGTTACTAAGATCTAGGTGTGTAAAATGGTTAATAAATTTCTAAACGGTTCACATAATTAGTTTAGGCAGTTTTCAACGTAAACTACCCGAGATTCTCTGAAGATGATGTCCAAGTTCTGCTAAACTACGCTTTATTATCAAAAATTTATGTACGTAAACTAATAGACAAATTTCTAAGTGTCTGCCAAAAATAACTTTCGATTATTTCCAATGTATATTACTTGAGATTCTCTGAAGATGGTGTCCAAATTTCGTTAAACTACGCTTTATTATTAGACTCTAGGTGTGTAAACGGATTGAGAAATTCCTAAGTGCGTCATATAATAAGTTTCGATTCTTTTCAATATATGTAAGTTGGGAATCTCTGAAGATGATATCCAATTTTAGCTGATTTAAGCGTTGTTATAAGAATCTAGGTGTATAAAGTGATTGATGAAATCATAAATGGTTTATAATATTAATTTAAGATATCTTCTATGTGTATTACTTAAGATTCTCCGAAGATGGTGTCGAAGTTTAGTTGAATTACGATATATTATTGGACTCTAGGTGTGTAAATGGATTGACAAATTCCTAAATGACTCGTATAACAACCTTCGATTCTTTTCAATGCATACAACTCGAGATTCTCTGAAGATGATACCCAATTTTAGCTAATCTACGCTATGTTATTACAGTCTAGATATGTAAAGTGATTGATAAGAGCCTCAATTGTTCATTAATACTAATTCGAACTATTTTCTATTCGTATTACTTGAGATTTTCTGAAGATGATGTCCAAGTTTAGCTGAATTATAACTTATTTTTGCAGTCTAGGTGCGCAGAATGTTTGAGAAATCCCTAAATGGTTCATAAAATAAATTTCACGTATGTTTAATGCATATTACCCTAGATTCTGTGAAGATGATTCCCAATAAAATCTAAAATATAACATGCAGAAGTGGTCTAGGTGTATAAATGAAATTATGCGGTTATTATAAGACTAAAATGTTAAAATATTTTCTTACCTTCCTCATTGACGTCCCACAGAACGATTATCGCCTCCAACCTGGCCAACTTCAGCGCTAACAACCTCCCCAATCCTCCCCCACCCCCAGTTATCAAGATCACTTCACCCTTAACCGTCTTCCTGTGTTTATACGCGTTTGGTATGATGGCTCTAATGATGGCGTACACTATATGCAAAAACGCTAATATGAGGAAAGCGATTACATCGACTGTACTTCTCAGTATTCCGTAATCCTTTTGTGCCACCATGCTGACGATGCTGGCAGTCATTGGGAAACGACTAGCAGGCAATCATTTGTTTCCAGCGTTTTAAGCGATGTTGCACAGTCGAGATGCGCTGCTGTGGGGGACCTGCGAAAGAAATTGTCCGGTGTATTTACTGTTTTGGGTTACGGTTGGTGTTAGGATCACGAACTGATCCTATAAATAGTTGTTTATATATCGAAAATGCGACAGGTAATGATGGTGATGCTATTAGATACACGGTTTAGTATGATGCCAGGTAATGACCTAAGCACCCTTGAAATTAGCTTTTGTGACGTCTTTTGCGCAGTTGTGGTGAAAAAAAAATAATTAAATTCAAACGTCGTCAGGGGAAACCACCTTGATTTTTTTCTTGTCATCTGTTTGTAATTTTTATTTAACCTTGTATGTAAATGTAAAGTCAACAAAACAGAATTGTAAATTGTATGAAAATAACAATAATAACTGCATATACATATGTATCTGTACCAAACAATATCATTTCAATTAATTTATAACTTACTTTTGTACCAGAAGAAAAGTGTTACCAACTTAATAATTTAAGGAATTATATATAGGTACATTTATTCCTATACCAAGTCCAGTTGTACTGCGAATTAGAAATTCCTAATTTCTCTAACGCGATTGAATTAATTTTAAACGATTGCAAAGTGTTTTAAAACGTTTCTTTCAAAAATACGATACGAAAGCCAAAGCTAAAAGTACAGACACGCAACTAAATTGCATTTATTATAATAGTATGCACAATCATAGACGTTCATTATTACCTTTCTCTGTGTTGTTGCAGTCTGTGATTATTGGATAAGTTTATGTAAATAGAGAGTACGAGGTATTGGGATTAAGCCAACCGTAAACGATGTTTTATGTTGGGCTTTTGTTATTAAAATAATAACAGACAATTGGGACACTTTTACTTTTCCTATATAGTTAGAGAAATAGTCAAATTAGGTATATGCAATTATTTTAATTTATCCTATATACACACGGAAAAAATTACTTGGAATTGCTGCAATATTTTCTCTACAATATTGTAGTAGGTATATTCTTCGAAGTGATTTTTTTCCGTGAAGAAGAAGTAAAATTTCATACAACAGAACACGATGATATCTGATGCTAATTATGGAAGTTCTTCGTATGCTTTCCGCCGCCGCGGGTAAGACCTAAAAAAAAGGGTCCTGCTTTTTCTAGTTCTTGAGTTAAATTAGCCAACTCATTTCAGTATTCGTTGCTTAACTCACGAAAATTAACTGAGCTAAGCCAGACGTAAAAAAAGCGCCGCTAATATGTAGTGTATATGTACAATTGTACACTATTTAAAGAAATAAATGCGAATCGAGTTAGCGTAGGAGGTAGGCAGCCAATCCAACAAGGTCATATAGTAGTGATCCGTAACGTACAATGTTCTCCAAGACTACGTTCTGCATATTATTAGAAATATGTCTAAATCTACAATACATCATTAATTTATTAATATTACGCACTTTTGATGCGTTGTTACATTGGTCTTTATCATTAGCGCGCTAGTCAATTGGAATGTTTTTTGTGACAGCCTCTTACCTCTTCGTATTTCTTTTGAATGTAAACAAACATGAATTTACGTGTCATAATGATAAAAGTTTGGGCCAGTAAGCGAGGAATTTACAGTGCATGTGACAGGGTTGTTTCTATCTGCTAAGATCCGAGTAAGGTAACTTAAAACCTCGTTTAAAATAGCTCTGTGGTAAAGGGGCCAAAGGGGTTGGGAGTTGACGCTGTATTCCGTAACTTGTAAGTTTGAGTCTGAATGCCGGCATTTTTTAGGCATTTCAAGTTAAATACTACAATGATCATTTTCATTAGGGTACAGGAGAACGTTGAATTTTGAGGAATTGTTTATAATATCATTATTTAATTAGGTATGCAAGATTGTTAGAAATAAGTCACAAACGATCATTTAAATGCCTTTTTTAATACGTATTACACACTTTTAATTAATTCCAATATAGTGTTGCCAACCAATAGTGGTGTTTTTGCCGGCCTAGGCCGGAGAATGGTAAGTTTCCGGCCGATTTATAGTAATACAAAATCAGTGTTTCTGGACGGAGGCGCTAAAACATTATTTTAATACATAATACTATGTATTTTATTAAAAATAATAGGGGAGGCCTAGCCTCCGTAGCCTCCCCTGACGACCCGCCACTGGCTAATACTATAAGTGTATATTTGTGTCTTAAAAAGTCTTTTTCTTATTTCTTATAAGTACCTTAATAGCAAAAATAATTGTTCATAAGGCATACGTAGTCACCTACTGTAAAAGGTATTAATATTCACAAAATTTGCAACCCTCACATGTTTTAAACACGAGCCGCCACTGGTACAACCCTACTGTATCTAAAAGCACATTTTGTTCACATTGCGTTCCCAAAGATAAATATTCATTTGTTACATAAAAGACACGTGTCTGATACCAGTAGCATATGCCGCTCAGAACACCCGTCACTACGTATCTACGACCACTTAAATTAGCCTTTCACTTCTGACATTGAACGCGTTTGAAAATGCGGCCAATAGATGTCTTATGTAATAGGTAACTAACCGCTTTACAGTATCTATTGATTTAATCGTTTAGATGTTAAAGGTGTTTCAAATCGTGCGTCTTAAAACTTATCATTCGTATAAGCAGGTATTCAAGGCATAATCTCCTTATCGAATGGTTTAATAATGCCAGTTTTGTCTCTGGTTTTATGTATCAAAATGGTACAGAAAAAGATTTAGAACTTACATATTTTTTTTTAACGTAACAGCGGTATTAGAAACAAGAATGGAAAGGAATATATACGAATATGGTAACATTCATCGCATATGTATGTCAGTGTCATTCTTAGATGATGTATAATTTTTGGTAACTTTGTATGAATGTTATAGTGATATACAGTGCCATCAAAAATAAATGAATCCTTTCGTTTTGAAAAAAACAGCAATTTTGACTATAAAACGAAAAAATACTCTGTTGTAAAATTGACTGTAATTGTTTTAATGTATATTAATGTATATTATTGTTGTCATGTTTGTTCTATTTTCAGAAGGTGTAATAAAACATGCATATATACTTATCTGGTCACAAAAATGTGCTAGAACGTTTTGTTTTCTTGAGTTTTATCGTCTGTGTGCTCTGAATAGGACCGGCTTTTTTTCTCTGTGTATATTATAAAAATTCTGATCTCTGAATAGTCAAAACGAAATATTTAACAACGTTTAACAATACTATAACATTATAATTTCAAATAAACTGAAATCTTAAAGTGAAGGTGAATTAAACAAATCGATAATATTAAGTAATTTATCTAATTAACCTTTATCAACCTTTCTCTTTTCTGACTGCTAAGCGTTTCGAATGAATCTAAAAATTAATTGAATACGTCGATGTTTATTTCAAAAACCTTCTTTCAAAGCTGCTTCTGATGTGTTGCAGCGTAAACCGGGCTCACTTGGCACATTATTATGTCTAAAAAATGTCTGATTCGTATACTGAAGTTCAATTCGGATCACCCGTTGGGTAATCGCTTTAGATATGCTATCGACAGAATCCTTCTTAAAGCCATCATGAGCACATTCTGGGGGGAAATGTTTTGCTCAAGTGCTATCTTTTAACTACCAACCACGCCGATAATAAATTTTATATTATGGTAAATATTAAAGAAAATACATTCTTTTTTGGTTGGAGAACGTAAAGTTAATAATAAAATAATACACTATAGAAGCAGTGATAAGTATAGCAATGTAATTTCATTCGCGTACATTGGCAATCATAAACACATTGGTTTGACCAATGACGTGGAAAAGTAATTTATTTTTATTTATATTTATATTTCTGTTACTGTTTGTATGTATTATATTACGTTTTTATATTCTAATATACCAAACAATTTTTAATTTAAAAGCAAAGCGACATTAAATTTAATTCCAAAAATATGAAGAGGAACGGTCATCTGTAGGGGTACATAAAAATGACGCTAACTTCCTAAAATGGACATTTAGGAAAAAATCCAAAAATTATTATATATTATTTTTTCGTGTAGTTTAAAGATTAAAACAAGAAAAAATAAATTTATAATATATAAAAGCAGGGGTGAGAAAAAACCATCTAACGAGCCCATGAGTGCACCACCGTTCTTTTTTCAAACCTAAAATGTACCGCTGCTAACAAGAAACTATCTAGTAATTGGGTTTTGGAACCTTTGGTGTAACAATAACTATCACACTGACAAATGTCAATGCTAGGTTTTCCACTATCACCAAACAACAATGCACAATCTCTCGACGCGCGTTTCGCTAACCAAGTTAGCAGAGATTGTGCAGTGTTGTTTGGTGATAGTGGAAAACCTAGCATTGACATTTGTCAGTGTGATAGTTAAGAAACTATCTGGTCTTTAGACTATATCAATATCTTTTCTCGTTTCTGAAATATTGCAAGAAATGTATTTTCCGGGGGTAACTTTGAGATCTCATTACACGCCAATAAAACCGAAAATGGGACGCTATGAAAAAAATAGCTGTCAAGTATTTTTCGATGTTCTACATTCTTACAAAGTTTTATCAAAATCGGTGAGATGCACTTGGACATGGGTGGTTATGTTAAATGGCAGCTACTGAAACCGAGTTTTTAGTTCTATAACGTATCAATAGATGACGACTGAGATCATGACGCACGTCGCGGGTAAGAAAGGTGGTCAATCTTATCGACGGTTACTTTGCATTTGGCGTGTGTCTATAGGCAATTCGTTGCATTTGTCAACAGAAGTATTTGTGCATAGAATGTAAGTGACAACAAATCTTATATTGATAAAGTTAGCATCGGTTATGTGAGTGGGTTTATAGCCAGAAATATAAAGAAATTATCGCAGTGTAAAGATTGTAAAAGTCAAATATTTTGCAAAGATCAAATTTTTGAATGGCATGATCTTATTGTGGAAAAGGAATTTTCAAATGGCATTCCAATGAAATTGAAATATTGCACGCCAATCTTTATACAATACATGTGCAAACTTTATAATTTTACCTGGGCCCTTTTACCGCACATAGTTTGCCAAGCTAAGGCATTACATATTATAATATCTTTTATTGATGAACATGTGTGTTATCCTTTCAGCAATTCATGTGGTCACCGCGAAGACATTAAAAACATCATACTAAATTCTTTTATTAAGTTTGTCTGCCACAATTGGTGCGTAGGTTTAAATAGAGTACTGCGAGAACAGGATGACAGGCAAAACAGAAACGATGTTATATTTTAACAAGCCAGAATTTATGCGAACAAACGAAGGGAGTATAAAAATAGAAAATAGTTTAAATAACGTCTATAAATAATAATATTTTTTCTTTTCTTTGGGTCTTCCGGTTTAGTTAATAATACAAATGCTCTTTTACGTTTCGGAAATTATATTTTTTCCTTTTTCATACTCCATCATTTAATTATTTCCATTTTTTCACCTTTGCGGTGTTGTCAAAGTAATTTTTATCATATACAAGAGTATATGTTTGTTTGTCGATTTGTAATATGTATTAATGTGTCTTTTAAAATTTTGAATACTAAATGTTATTAAAAATTACTTTGACAACACCGCAAAGGTGAAAAAATGGAAATAATTATATGATGGAGTATGAAAAAGGAAATAATATAATTTCGAAACGTAAAAGACCATTTGTATTATTTACTAAACCGGAAGACCCAAAGAAAAAAAAAATATCATAAGAAATACACACCGGTTAAATAATCTTGAAGACATTTATAAATAATAATAAAACCCACTTTTCACAAATGCATAATGCCCATTACGTATTTTTGGAATTGTATCTTCAAATGTAGTTTTATATGTATATACTGTACTTTGTTATTATTGCGAAAATATATTGCAGCACACAGGAATTATTTTAGTAAATGCTTAACGTACACAATTTATTTTCTAATTGCTAAATGTAGTGTATTTTAATAACTTTATATATGCACGATTTAATTTATATATATGCTGGTAGTTATAATTAAACACGAAAAAAAAAATATATGTGTATTATTTCCATTTTATACCTTCAAATCTTTTTACCACACACACACTTTTGTGAGAAGTTTTAAAAACAGCATATTACTCTTCAAAGTATACAGAAAACAAACTCCAACTTCTTCCAATAGTGTAAGCGGTAAATCGATTCTCTTTGCCTTCGTCATCGGGGAGTCTACGTTGCGTGCAGTTTCCCATATACCTAATATGGGAAACCGCACTCAACGTAGATTCACTGATAATTACAATTTTAAACTTTAGTATGCTCTAGTATACCGTTCAAGAAGCCCGCGGTTCCTCATAAGCTTTCATAACACACCTAAAGATGTCTCATTACGGCCTCAAAATAGTATATGGAACATACCCATCTATAATACCATTATCTATGCACTTGGATGCCTTTCCTTATCAGGGAGGCAACATCGATTGGTCACCCAGATCTTGTGATCTAAACGCACTAGACTTAAAGTGTCAAATTGGTACTTTATATCGATAGCAAAAACATTCTAAGTTATTCAATATTTTGTTTTTTATTCGGAACAGAAATCCTGTTCTATTTGGATCATGCTTTATATATTCAAGGTGAATAATACTTCCATGATAATTATTCGATATATAATATAAATTCGAAAAAGAGAATCAAATATTTGTTATCTTATTCACTTCTGCTATCATACCAAGCAGTAAAAAACGCTAAAACCTTTACCACCAGTTGTATTATAAAGCGTAACACAGATTTCCTCTAAACAGACAGAATTAGTAATTGAATTAATTAGGAAATAAGGTTGCATGGTTCACACGTCATACATGGTAAATTTTGCATGTATCACCTGGTCGAATTGTACATTCAAGGTTGGCAATTAGACATGAACTTCCAAAGTCTAAGGTCTACACTGGATTTAGATCATTAACGAATCAACGTAGCTTTATGGAAATATAAAGTTGAAATATGATTACGAACTTTATAGGGCTATCTATTCTTTCGCTAAATATCTATACCCCACGAACAACCGAGCTAAAACTACCATCAGAATCAGAAATAATTTACCGTGCTTACAGCTTGAATTAATGGTATAAAAATTAGTTCTTTATTTGAAGGAAATATTTGACGTCAGCAAATAACAGTGAATTGCTTTAATGGTACGGGTTAAGCAGCAATTTTTTGTGGTACTTCAAGATCGAGGTTTGCTTGCGTGTTCATTCGGTTTTTGTCTCTGTGATTTATTTGAATTACCTGTCGAAGAAAATCATGTGCTTATTATCCCGCTCAGAAAAAAAAAACATTTTTTTTACATCACTAGGTTTATGTGCTAAAGTTTTTCTGACAAATCGTAGGTAGTTGTTGATTTTCCAAGTAAGAATAATACAACATATTTACATCTATTATAAATCACCTGTATATCTCTATTGCAAAACGGTATATATGCCTGCTAATATAACTGGATAAAGATTTTTCCTTCATACAATTGAGAATTGCATACGCGATACGCACAACATTGAGAAAAAAATTCAGGCATTTTAATGTTAGCCTTTTGCAGGGTTTCTAAGTATTATTATTCAACAATATATTTACCTTTCCCGCTTGTGAATGTACAAACGAATAAAATGTTGAAGCTTATGCGTTTTGCTAAGTATACATAATTCGGAAGCTGGCCATGTTTGTTTTGGAAGAAATTTCGTAGTTTACACGTTGTACTGTGGTGCCCAGAATAAAATTCTTATTAAAAAAATATCTACAGTGTTTTCTAAGTGGCCTGAAATACTATTGCGGGTAAACTATGAATGATGTGGTTTTTTGGATGTGGTTTTACTTTTTCGAGAATGATAGTTGGGCTGCGATTACAGTCAATGCGAATCGTTACTATAAAATGCTATAACTGGCATTCTTTGGCCTATATTGAACAATATATAGAGATAGACAATTTTTATTTCCAGCAGGATGAAATCCCACGTATTGCTGCGCATATATATAATAAGCTGCATTCTCGCTTCTCTAAAGATTTACTTACAACCGAAGCCGAATGTAGATTTTGTGGGGAACAGGACGAAACGTCCATTCATCTACTCACAACCTGTGTTGCACTGTGCAACTCAAGGGCGCTGCACCTGGGAGCATGTGAAATCGAAGAGGGAGAGTTACCTAATCTGGGGCCTTCGGACATTCTGCACTTCTTGAAAGGAATCAGACTGGACGGCCAGCTGTAAATACAGCGAGAAGAGGGGACACAATAGATCTTTTAGGTCGCAGTGTACTACCACCCTAATATCACACATACATACATACTTACAACAAAATTATTTCATTTTCTCTATAAGTAAATTGTTTTCAATATTTTGTTTTGAATTCAGAATACTTTTTCTCATTTCTGTGTGTAGTCTTGGCTTTGACAATAAATTTTTGTTGGTTATCAGTAAATATTCTTGTTATAATCAGTGATTGCTGCATGTTTAAGTGTTCAGATTCGGGCATATTATTGTGTGATTTATAAACTAAATAATGGAAAATATTGAAGGAGTTTATTACAATTTTGATAACCTAGAATCCTGTACATTTAAATTACTTAAACGTGGAATTTTGAATTAGACATATGGTTGAAATAATAAATAACTAACACCCATCAGATCATCTGATTTTTTTTTTGTTTTACATCCTAAGCTATTGATTTGAAAAACAGAATTTTTTCATAAAGAGTATTTTTTCGTCATTAAGTTAATAATAAATATTTTTTCCCTGTTCTCAAATTTTTCCAAACTACAAACATTTTTCTGTAACATAAAACTTTCCTTAGCGAAAATAGCAACCAGCTACAAAAAAAAAATTGTATTAAGTGCGGATTCTATAAATTCAGTATTACCATATACATTCCGCTATTTTTGCTTAATACAACCAATTATTATGAAACTGCTAAAAAACTCCATTATATCACGAGTTCTAGTAACCTAGAAAGTTGTCTGCAACTCTCCATCTATCTTTTCAATATACGCGCGGATACTTTTATATCTAACCGCAATACTGCAGCTAATTTCAATATAAATATATGCCCATATATCTATTTAAACAAACCCAAAATGTCTCGGTTAATATTCGTGGTTACTTATCGTAAACTAACCTGAATTTTTGCGAAACGTCGAGCTTCTGTTGCGTTTGCGATGCGGTTCTATTATCCTTTAAACGCGGCACAAGAACTTAGAACACTGACTTTATATCTTATACACTTTCCAACTGCTAAACACAGCGGTTAACAAGTTACTGGCGGTGTACCACTTCTGCCGTGCGATAGAGCCGAGCGGATAGCATCGCTTCTTTCTTCTATCCTTTGCCAAATCCTGCAGCACCAGGAATAGCGAATGTAGTATAATATATCCTTCACGAATTGACCGTGAAACCGTCGAAATTCGGATGTACAGCTCCTCCCGGAAAAAGGTTAACAAACTGAATCGTGATTTTGGCGGTATAATCTTTTATAGCACGCTAAGTATCCACTTTAGATGCATAATGAATATGACTTCTTTTGCATTATTGCAAGGGCAGTTTGTTGAGTAAGTGAAAAATAGATATCTAAAAAAAAATGAGTTTTGACACTTTTTCGATTCGAAATTTTCGGACACGCTATATAATGGTTTATTTCATATATCCATCGATGCCGTTCCTCGTGAGACAGTCTGTATATTCCTTTATTCAATGGCCGTAGTAAAAGCTACAATTAGTCCTTCAGATATTTTCCCGTAGATCGTTAACTTTTTATTGGTAAGAGCTGTACTTACCCAAAACTATATTTTTCGTGTCTGCCGGCATACCGGTTCCGAGTTTTGTTTTTGCCGTTAGAGAGTCAATTTTTTATTAGCAGTTTTTTTATTACTCATTTCGTATATACCCTGTATAAAGTAGTTATTTTAACTACTAATGATTTTGTGACGTACAAGGTAGTCTAATAGTATATGCATGTATTCTTCAAATATAAACTCGCAAGAAACTGGAGATACATACGTACATTGTAGGCATGACGCTTTCATCGTAAGTGCTACAGCGCAATTAAATTAAATAAAATCAACAAAAAACGTCTCAAAATAATTCTAATCATAAATATTACCAATTATCTATTACCGAATGCAGGATGACAAACAAAATTGTAACAATGCAAACATAATAAACTATATTAATACATTGCATAAGTACTCGTCGTCCACAAGACATTACTAATACAATATAAAAAAATAGATATAGTTTCCTATACCTAATATTTTTTAGCATAGCCACGAGCTTTGATGACTATCTGTAGACATTTTGTCGTAGATGTCACTAATTTTTCTGTAAAATCCGGCGGCACCTTCTATAATTTTGTTTTTAAATCTTCTGTCTTTAATTGGCTCTTCCTTCACTATGTTTAATTTCTGCCGAATGATGTCTAATGCGGTTTATGTCAGGGCTTTGGAATGATGGATCCAAATTGATTTTAATCGGCCACCACCACCGCACAGTTCCTAACCTGCTGGTCCGTAGGAACTACTATGGGAAGCACTGCTCTAATTCCAAGGTAAAAGCGAAGTTGAATAGAAACATAATAATTAGCAAAATGACTACCTGCACCTTTTTCAATCAAACAAAAATTATGATCTCATAACAGAAATAAAACAAAAACATCTAGCAACTGCTAAATATGTAATATGATCTTCCAAATTCTGCCTGAAAGCATTTTTGTTCTAATGTATTGTTTCCTATATACATATTAACTTTTCGAAATAAGGTTTAGAAGATTCGGTGAAACGGGCACCAGTTACGAAGCTTCTGAAACGTCTAATGACTGATCCAATCGCCTTAACGATTGGTATCATTTTGTTCAGAAGCGTATTCTGAATAATTTTGTATACTTTTATACATGACCGTCCATCATAATAGGAGCGTAAAGAAATCGAAAAATAAAGAGCAACAACTATTAACAAAATATATATGTATTGCAGGTCCTAAAACAGATTCCTGCGGCACACCCGTATTGAATGTTAGGATATCTGTTTTTTGTGCTTCATTCGATTTTATTCATATTATGAAGTGACGTATTTCATTGTGATAAATGAAATAATATAATAATAAAATAAATAGAAAACAACAATGTTGTGTAAAATCGTGGAAACGTATATTATAGTATTACTTATTTTAATTAAAACTAAAGCGAACCTCCTTGTAATCCACCGATTTTAAAGAAGGATTAGCAATCTTTTACGTAATATTAAGCATCTCATGTGCTTTGACAACGACCATCCAATAATCGCAAGAATTGCCCAACATCCTTCTACCCAAAGTAATAAATAACGCAAAAGCGCCTCTTGCAAAAGAATTTAAGTGCAGCCTGCCGAGCAAACACAATTACAACATATCATTAAATCGGTTAGCATTCACAACGTCACGGCATCGCTTGTGCAGATCCGACATAGCGATACACACTTCCAGATGAAACCCCAGAGTGAAATAAAAATCCGGCTGCGTTTTTGTCCGTTTAAGGTAATTTGCATTTACTCGGTTTAAATCGTACTTCGTCCGTTATTTTCATGTCGCTTTCGAAATAGCGTCTCGATTACATGCTAAACAAGACGACAGGTACAGGTAGGTGATAGAAGTTTTTATGCCACATGTAACCTTGTCAGAGTAGGTTAATGGTGTAAGTGATGGAAGTAATTGTTATAAATGATGTGCTTACATACATCTAACATATTTATATCTAACGATGTGTAGTTTTATATAATACGTAATTATTTGCGAGTCATTTGTTAAATTTATTTTGACAGTTGTTCCGTATTTAATTATTTCTGAAGTCAGTGATGTATGGTTCTAAATGAGGTTGACGGTTTTGACTACAAATAATTATTGTAGTTCTTATGTGTGCAATAGTGCAATAAATTATCATTAAAGCGGACATGCAAGTACATATGTGCATAGATCCAAGGATGGCACATTATATAAAAATACCATTTAGAAATTACAAACCGGTTAGTCGATATTAAACAAATCTTTATGATCGATACTATATATGTTTGTATGATTCGCCATAAAATATACATTTCGCATTTCAAAGTTAGTTGATTTGACTGCCTAAACTTGAGTTTCGGCACAAACAGATAGGAGCCGAGTTTTATTCAAACTTGGTGGTTTGAACCTTTTTTGTCGGTCTACCTTTTTGCAGTGACATTTATAGATAAATTCAAGATCACTCTGTCTACTTTTTTATTATTAGGTACCTACCTACAAGGGTGCAAAATATAAACATTCAAATTATTACTTTTAATAACAGCCTTAAAACATATCTCCGCTTTCACGAAGTTCCAAATTATTCAATCCCATACTCAAACACTTTTACACGTACAACATATGGTATGTTGTATGTAAATACAAATCGGCAAATCGTATACACAAAAGAATTATCCAACATCATTAATAATACATAGGTACCTACACAAATATTTTACTTACTACTGTAGTATCTCTAAAATGAATTAGTAATGACGTAACTATTGCACAAATAGATCTGCTGTTGTAAAATGTAATTAACAGCAAGTTAAATTGTGTGTGCGATTTAAAGACGCCGTGATATTGTAAAGCGAAATGTAATGTAATAAAATACTTAGTTTTTATACTAGTAGGACCTTGACTTTAATTTATTTGAGTTTAAATAGATGCGTTTAGCTTTTACAATGATAAAACGATAATAAAACAATAATACCTGCAACCTAACCTGTATTCCACTGAATATCACACTGCAATTATAACTATTATTGCAGTTGCAATTTATAAAAGCTAAAACATATCCATTAATTATCGCTATAATAAAAATAATTCCATTAATTGAATATAAAATATAATACATAGTACCTATATCAAGTTAATATCAGTTACGAACACGGACCATGACCCAAATGTTAGAATCAAATTCCATCTACTTTTCTATGCCCAAAAAAGAAACAAATGTAAAAAGGCGGACATGACCTTTACGATTTATAAGAAAATAAAAATGGAATTTACTGGAAGCAAGGCCAAATAATACAAAAAAAAGGTATAGCACTTTATAATTATACATTACGTAGCACAAAACTTGAGGCATAAACCCAGAAATCTAATGTGGAGGATTTATATTTATAACTTATAACATGCAGTCAAAAAATTGGTGCATCTAAATTAGGCAGATTTATTGCATATTTATATTTGGAACTTCGGTACGATGTTTCAATTATTATATTTATAAGATCACCAAAGCGGTTGTACTCACCATCTAATTCAAATTAAAATAAAATCATTTGACCACCGTCATTACGTTTTTATGAAAATCAATATTTGGAGAGAATAAATCAAACAATCCCATTTTTCATCACTAACAAGAACCACCTTTAATTATATTTCACTTCCATTTTAAATAAGAAAATCGTTTAACGTTAATGTAAATAATACACCAGGCGTTCTTTTTATTATAAACACAACGGTTATTTTTAGCTAAATACATTTTTCTCGCTTATTAAAATTCAGAAACATAATCTTCCATCGAAAAGATACGTTAAAATAGATTAGGTTAGGTGTATAATAAACAAATATAAGCTTCGCAGCGTCCTCTTCTGGAGAAGGGGTAGAAATAAGCTGATGTGAGTAGTACTTGTGGTATCTGATTCACAGAGGGCGCGTATAGATCAAATTGCAGAATAATTTAAAATTAAAGCGATTTAATTTAATTTATTTGGAAATGGAGCAAGAAATATTAAAATTAAACACAAATTTGGGACATAAGTATTATATTACCGTTCTTATTTTTTGTTTTAATAATATTTCGAGAAGTTTTCTAAATTGATGGGTAAAGTGTGAATAAATTACAAAAATGTTCTATTATTTTTGGGATTTGTGTTCTGTTTTGCATCATCTGCGCAACCGCATGAAGTTCCTCATGTCTGATTTATAGATGGCGCTCTTAGGTGAGTTAAAAGTAAAATGGTTCAAGGCTATTATAACTATAAAAAAAACAAATTACTTTTAATTTAGGTACTTCCCATGATTCTAATTTTTACACATAATAATCTAACACTGTACCAAATTTCAGACCACTAGCTTACTTAATTTTTAAATAGAATTAAAACGCAAAATATTTTTTTTTATACTTTTTATTTAATAGATAACAAATAATATCAACAAAATGATTAGTTGTACATATATCAGGAACAATTGAATTAATTATACTTTTATAAATATTGTGATACTTAAACTTGTGGAATAAATTTAACTTATAACAACTTTGTACTTAGATTATTTAACACTAATAAGTAATTATAGACCTATATAAAACTTAACATGATCTATTTTGATTCTAATAATTGCACTATAAACAACTGTGAAACAAGGTAACAATCGCGTTTAAATAAATGTTGTTTATATTAAACAAATCAGTCGTATATTTACACAAAACCCAAATACTAGAAAATTCTTCGATTAACAGCCTCAATTAATCAGTTAACTATTTAGATATAATTTGATTATAGTTTCGTTTAGTTTCTTACCTATTAGACGTGTACTTATTCATAATTTTTGATAACAGGCGTCTTTGAAATTACTTACGTTGAACATAGAAAAATAATCGTCATGCAGAAACCTAATTATATTCTCGATTTTACATAGTGATATTTTATTATTTAGAATTACAGCCTTCTTGCAGAAGTTGATTTGTTTCGTTACATCTTTACCGTTTGCCAAAAGCCTGAAATATAATCCGCTGGCTCCACCTTCGGTTTCCAAACTGTTGTGATATACTTCGAACACGATTCTGGCTGCATATCTCAAGAGAAGTGGATCGTTTTGTAAGCCAAGTGCTGCGGAAAGGTGCTCGATAGTGTGATCGTGACCCGAGTATAATACAACATATGGGCCGCTACTAGAAACCTAAATAAAATAAAAATCCGAATGAAATTGGAATCTCTTACATCATTAAACAAATTACCATTCCTAACATTTGTGAAACTATGTGTCGGATCAACCCGTAAGATCTTAGAAGGCACAATCGTTTCCAGTCGAAATTTTTCCATTTCTGATGACTCACCCAATCGGTATATGCAAAGATTCCCAAAACGTTTTGTCTTCTAGAAAAATTGAGTTTTCAACAATGTCATTGTTACGTTACTTCACTTAATCGCCTAACCTCACGCAATTCGTAGGAGTCTCGCAGGGTAAATTACTCCCATGACAGACGTAAGTCAATAAAGCATCTTTGACTGCATGCGGATCTTCTTGGAACTTGCTACTTTCAGCTGAAGCCGAGAATATCGAACGACCAGTATTTTCAGCCAACAAACTAATAGCCGGATGCGATTTCAATTGGTACGAAATATCTTTTTGCACCGATCTACACACCCACCAATGTAGAAACACATTGAAACTGGTTATCTCACAAACTTACTTAGTATATTTATCCATAATCTGGCAGCCGCAATCTTTAAAACAAAAGTACATCGACTGGCTCTCTTGCACGATTAATTTCGTTAAAGTATCAGGCGATATCAATCCGTACAGAAATGCTAAAGCCGATTGGAATGTTCGACGATATCTGGTGCTGAATACTGTGATTTCGTGATGCGATAAGTTTTGTAATTTAGGCCAGATGTTGATGTAATTCTGTCGGAGTATCTGGCCTAATTGCAAGAGCTGATTGATGCCTTGCATTGTCAGCTGGCCTAATTGACATTGTCTCTCGTGTGTCGGAAGCAGAGGGAATCCATGAAAAGCGCCTGGTCCCACCCAAAATACTTTGCCCGAGATCGTTGAGTTATGCAGGTAAATCTTTAGTATCAAATTAAAACAAAATGTTACATATATCAGTAAAAATTTCATTAACAACAAGGGCAGCTGTGAAAATTTATATTTCTACAGTTGATTCTAGTAAAATCTCCTAACCTCTAAAATCTGGTTGACAACTGTTGCAAACGCTAAAAACTAACCTTACTTTTAAATGTCAACTATTAAACAACTTTAAGCATTAAAATTAAAAAAAGAAAACAAAATTATTCTGTTGCATTTCATATGTATTTACTAATTATTACTCCACACTATTCAAACTCTACTTATAATTAAAAAATTATTCAAAACCACCTCCAATCTTCGAATGAACAAAACAAATTACTAAAAATAATATAAACTCAACATACCTTATAAGAATTTAAAATATCAGTATCCGCTGTGCCACAGTTAATACTCGAAATGTTTCTAATGTGCTGTAAAGGCCCTCGATCGCCATGCCTGATTAATATCAACAAACCTTTTAGAACCCATTGTTTAGGTTCCAATATACCTTAAAATTACCGACATTTCATATGCTGTTTCAAAATATCTCATCCCGATATATATATCTCAATAGTACCTTCATCACCTGTTACAATCTCCCGTGGAGGATTGCATAACTTAAATATCCGTTTGGTCTTAATATCGACCGCTAAATTATGAAACAATTCAGCCGCGACAACTGGCTCTAAAGCCCGCCGACGAGGCTCCAAGTACTTGTAGATACCGGCTATGAGAATTAAGATCCATATGACTATGACGTATAATACTTTATGTTGTAGTGGCACGCGTAAGAAGCCGGGAAACATATTTTTCCACATGCATACGGTGATTAATTGATAATAGGTCGTGTAAAAAACGCATGCGGTCTGAAAATAACATCCTTTATCGCCTGTAGAAGCTGACACACATCAGTTTTAACAGAAATATGCATGCTGAAGGCTAGCGATTTACGTATGCGAACTTTGCGTTATCTATTTTTGTGTTATCCTCGTTAATTTAGCGTATTTATAAACACTTTTTTACGCCGATTGAAAGATAGTGGTAACGAGTTGTCAAAAATTCATTTAAAACGTCATTCATAACCACAATAACGAGAATAACAAACGTGAAGTCAGTGCGCAGACTCGGTGAACTGTACGATCAGCCGATTGAATTAATTTCGAATGTGCTATATTTTTTATTCGTCGAAGTGAATTTAATGCAAATTAAGCGTTTTAAATGTAAAGTAAGCGGATTATTCGCCGTTTCGTAGCGGCCTTTATTCCTGCATAGTATAGCAATTTGTTTTTGCAAATATTAAGGCGTGCGGTTCTGGGTTTTACACGTCTAAAATGGGAAATTACAGTTTTTGACTGTTTAGGTTTAGATTGTAGAGAGAGAGCAGATATCAAATGTATAAATTGAAATATTTATTTAATATTCAGATCTAATTGCGAAGACATCCGCTAGATAGCGGCTAGATTCACCCATAATAAATGGAACTGTCATTATTAAGTTATTTTATATTGTATTAGAAAGATACATAAGTTGTTAAAATTTAAAAAAAAATGGATTTTTAACGTTGATTTTATTTTAAATACTTAATAAAATTATACAATATATTCTCGCAACCGATCGCTGAGCACATGAAAGTGTCATCGGCTGTAGAAATTTTCGCGAAGTGAAGAAATGCAGGCGAATTGCACGTAATCCCGATGAAAACATTTGTGAACGCCGGTTGTAAATAAGTACACGTGATAGACGCATGGTTTTCGGATCGTATGGAGAGGGAACGCACGCGAAAATCGCCTCTATCGACAAAATATCCAAAGAATCAGTAGCCCAGAGCGAGATACGAAAGCGAGCGCGCCGGTCGTCAAAAGCGGTAAAAGCGAATAGAAATTGATTGATACCCGCCGAAGGGATTCGTGTGAGGACGCCAAATTTGCAAACGTTTAAAAAGTGTAGTATACCTAATATGTGACTGATCACCAGTAGCACACTGACGTTGTTAACATTATTATTAGTTCATCGTGGAAGTGCATCGTGTTGTGTGCATGTTAGTACACGTTCAACGGCAACGCATAATCAATGATGAAAACGTGAGGGCCAGGGATAATCAAGTTGATATATCACCTGAAGAAGAAGCACAACAAAACGCCGTAAGGGCAACTCACGGATAGAGGAGCTTTTAATTCGGATGTGATGTCTCAAAGGGACACGGTGATACATCTAGTCGCGGGCGGGTGAGTGTTCCTAACCTTAACAGGAATTTACATTATATAATTACTTTAAAACTAGAGCAGCATGTTCAACACTTGATTATCATAATAAAGAGCCAAAAAAATCTCGATTTTATGTAAATCAACTTCCTACTGTTTACGTAGACGTAAATTAAACCAAACCGGAAAAGCGTACAACTGCGTATCAAGCATTTTAATAAATAAAAATCTTGACAGCACAAAACCGATTCTAAGAAGGTAGTTTTTAATATAGTTGCACTTATTATCAGCTATAGTATTATTCCCAAAGGAGATTACAAGAAACTGTTATTTACGTCCTACGTGATGTAGCGCATGTATACAACACGACTTAATAATTCTTACATGGTAGTTGGCTGTTTCTTGAAATGCCAGCTGTATTTTGGAATTGCTCAAGAACGACGATGTAAATTCCGAAAAAAAAACTTTTAAATTTTTATTTTGCAAACCGTTTTTTCAAATAACGGAACCGATTGGTTTCAGTAAACTGCCACAGTTGTTTATTTACATGTTTTTATCGGCGCTGCGGCTAGAATTTAAAGATTCAACCACAGAACGCAGTTTATAGATAATAACCGGCTATTTATAGTGCGGTTATTACGTTTATTATAAATTACTCCTATAATCTATCCGCGTGTGTTACTACTAAGTAAGTACATTATGTACTTGTGCATATACCATTTTTTTTTCTTCAATGGACTAAATCTAATATAAACAACATGAGGTGGAAAGAGATAGAAATATATCATATACACAGCTGTTCAAATGAAAGTTACCTAAGTATTTATTTATTATTTTTTGTTGATATTTGAACACGGCTTACCTGGAATTATTCATGGAAGATAGATACAAAGTCTAAAGTTTAAGAGCAATATAACTGTCTCTCTAAAAGTAGCACTGTTTTATGACCTTAATAAAAATTCTTTTTTTTTTTTGGCATGTCGCCGTGTAAACTCATTAATGCAAATATAAGTTTTTGCATTGTTAATTCTGCGAGTGAATAATGTCATTGATTTATTTTATATTATAAAAAAAAAAATCTGAAATGAAGTTTAAAGAAAAAATTATCACCTTTTTTTTTGTTCAAGTGTGCATGCCTGCCTTCTGATATTTTATGGAAAATTCCTGCCATAAAAATTCCCATCAGTACACTTCACACGCGCTAAGTACATATATAAATATTATAAATTCATCGATAAAAGTAATTCGCAATGTGATAGTTGATAACGATAGTGTATTTTTTTCCATTAGAGGATTTTTTTGACGTATGAACAGTGCTTAAATTATGATTTTTAATGAGTAATATTTTAAATTAAAATCCTAATAATGTATACAGGGTGTTTCTTAAGTGGTGTAACAAATTTTAAAAATAAACAGATCTTTGGAAAATAATACAATTATCTCTGAGCGAGAAAGCTCTAAAACTTGAAGAAACCAAGATATGAATTCTTAAAATATTGTTTCACTACCAATTGGTATTCCAATTTCCAATGCATTACTTGCTGGCGAGCAAAAAAAAATACAGGCCTGCTTTGATGGCTAAATGTATGGAAATCCTCTTCCACATCTACAGTGTGTTTCACTTTTCATGGGGAGACCTAAAATTTTTATCAGCTGTGTAGCCCACGACAACGCATCCTTTTGTAAGAATAGAGTTTTTATGAAGCCAATTACAATTAAAATAAAAAGTATTTCTTGCGTTGTGAACTGGAGAAGCATTTAGCTGGACGTGCAAATCTCGCTCCACATCCAGTGGTAAATCATCAAACACATCAATTAATTCAGTATTTAAAAAAAAGAAGAACGGAGCAATGATTCGTGTATTTAAAATTCCACACCACACATGTACTTTCTGCAAGTAGTGGGTTTTACAGTTGATAATCCATTGTGGGTTTTCTGTAACCCAGTATTTACTGTTCTGGGACGAAACTGCACCATCAAATATGAAACTTGTTAAAGCTTATTTTCGTCTTTTATTTAATTTTTGTAACGTTAATGTTTTGAGGGTAATATGTATGTCTCAGGTTTTTTGGGCGACCTTGTATGTAACTAGGGACGTGTTGCTATTTATCTTGTAATTATTTTAAATTTTTTTAAATACATACTTACTATTGTTTTTGGATAATATGCGTATCAGTAATTTAATTAACTTGTTTTCTAATCTACGATAATTAAATTGCACCGTCAGTTAATTACTATGCATGAATTTAACCTTGGATTTAAGGATTTTTAAGATTTTCGATGAAACCAGGGCTCTGAATATTTGCCTCCATCTTATCTAAAATTCAATCAATCAATTTGCGTTTGCTATTTTATTATGTTTAAAATGAATCCTGTTTAAACATATACCGGGTGTCCACACTTAAGTGTGCACTATTGATAACTTTGTTATCTTTGGAGGTACAGAATCGGTTAAATGGACAAAGTAGTACTATTTTTTATGGCGGTCACAATTGTGAAAACAGAAAAACAATTGAGCGTCGCGTTCTCTAGATATTCGTCCAAAATTATTTTTTTTTTAATGGAACGCCCTGTATATTTTTTTGCAATTTAAAAGAAAATTCCAAACTGAACAAAAAAGTCTTAGTACACTATTATAAAAAAATTTCAAATAAAGTAGTTACTGAGAAATCTTTATCTTTGCTTTGTTGGCATGAAATTGATATACCTATGGAAAATTAAAGCGTCACATTCATTAAAGCGTCACATTCATTAAAGCGTTTAATTTAATAAACAAATAAAAATAAATACAAAAATAGTCAAGAAAATTACTCAAATTAAATGTTCAAAGACACCTCCTTCCATTTCAATACATTTTATCAATCTTCTGTGAACATTACGAGTAGCTCCTAAAATTGTCCTACCGTTGATGTCGTCAATGATGTTGGAAATTCTTTCATGAAGCTCATCCACTGTTGTATATCTATGTTTGTACACTTGATTTTTTACTGCTCCCCACAAGAAGAAATCTAATGGCGTCATGTCAGGTGAACGCTCGGGCCACTGAAAGGACCATTTGTGCTAATCCATCTATTTCCAAATAATCTTTCTAATAACTCACTTGTGTCACGGTGATTATCTGCGGGCGCTCCATCTTGTTGAAAGTAAATAATCTGTCTGTCTACCAAATTTAATTCATCCAGAAAATTTTCTAAAATTTCTATCAATAATGCCACATATCTTTTCGCTGTTAAAGAACCCCGATAGAAAAATGGTCCAAGAATTCGGGATCCGATTATACCACACCAAACATTTAAACTAAATCGGTGTTGGGGATTACAAGGATAAACAGCAAATGGGTTTTCACGACTCCAGTAATGATTATTTGAACATCCCGCGATTAGAAAAGTTAGATTCATCATTCCATAAAATGTGTCTAAAGAAATTGTGATTTTCTTCAAAAGCATTGATACACCATTGAGCAAAAGTTAATCGTGTTTGATAATCGCCCAAAAGTAGAGTTTGAACAGGCTGATATTTAAAGGGAACATATTTATATTTTTTCAGAATTTTATAGATCGGGAAATACCTGATTCTCTGGACAAAGCCCTTACAGAATTATTTGGATGTACCTGAAAATATGCCAACACATTTATTTCTATCTCTTGTGATAATATAAAATCATTTTTTTCCTCTTCTTTATAAAAATTGTTTCGTTGCTTCTTAATCTTCGATAAAGTTTTAAAAAATAGCGACGGTCTGGTACATCACGGTCAGGAAATTGCTGAATGTAACGTTCTAGCGCTCTATCTGAATTTTTGTTAAACAGCAAGTACAACTCCAACATATCACACTTTTCCAAATGAGTAAATGCCATTGTTACGGTTGAAAAAATTGTAAAAACAGTACTTTTTCCGCACAGTAACTTTAACAACAACAAATATAAATAATTTGACAGCTACTAAACAATGTGACGCTTTAATTTTCCATGGGTATATCGATTTCATGCAAACAAAACAAAGATAAAGATTTCTCAATAACTATTTTATTTGATATTTTTTTATAATAGTGTACTAAGACTTTTTTGTTCAGTTTGGAATTTTCTTTTAAATTGCAAAAAAATATACAGGGCGTTAAAAAAAATAATTTTGGACGAATATCTAGAGAACGCGACGCTCAATTGTTTTTCTGCTTTCACAATTGTGACCGCCATAAAAAATAGTACTACTATGTCCATCATTTGATCGATTCTGTACCTCCAAAGATAACAAAGTTATCAATAGTGCACACTTAAGTGTGGACACCCGGTATACATAGAGAAAATTTCACTTTCCTATCTTTCGTAGTTTTCGTGCTAAATTCCGCCGATACACTAATGGCGCAGCCTTTATATAAATGAACAAATATGCTATTTGTTTGATTGATTTTTTAATTATGTTTAATTTATATTTATTGCTTTGAATTTGAATTCAATTTTCTACGGGAGTAACTTGGAATAACATCATATATCAATAACATAACAACAAAAAAAAAAAAAATTGGAATAACATCCCCGCCATGCAATATCAACGCTTAGTTGGATATAATTATCAAGTGATCACAACATTTAACCGAGCATTAATCTTAACAATCTCTATATACAATCGATCCAGCAAATGTATCATCCCAGTGCTAAATATGCGAGATGTGCTCCATAAAATTGCGCCTCATCAGACGCGCAAAACTTCAACCTTTACCCCGGCCTCGATTAGCGAATTAGTACGCACGCGAAATTAGCGTCAAATTAACGCTAGACACCTAAATAATACGGTTAATAGAATAAGGCGATACTCGAAGCAGACGATAAGTTCAGAGATTACGCGTTAAGCACACATCTTGATCCTCGTGACCAGGTAGATAGTTGTACACATAATAGATAATTCTGATACTATATACGCCTTGTAGATGCGATATCAAGATGAGCAAGGTATATATTGTGATTTATATGATCATTAAGTGCGCCAAAAAAAAAATGGACCTTGGCACAGTTTTCATTCCGCGTATATGTGACTCGTTTCTAATAAACTTGAATCTGGTTTTTGTGTATATCTGTCGATTGTCGCTAAAAATAAAAATATAAACATAGACGAGTCGAATGGAAGGGGGATAAGTTGCATATTTGCTGTGGATTTATTAGAAAGAATAGAATGATTATTGGCGACAAATTAATTGGCAAACACAGTATCCAAACAGATTTATTTGAAACACTTTTGTTGTTAATCAATAAATTTTTTGCTTGTTTTCGTTTGTAGTCATATTTTTCTTTAATATTTCAATATGAAGATTAAAAGGTCTGGAATAATATAATTTTGAAATATTAAAGGCAAACAGTGAGGGAGATATTGAGAAATTAATAGTAATAGTAATAGTAAGCAAGCATTTGCGTAAGTGTATTACAAATATCTACATATGTATTTGTATTTCTCAGAGAAACTCCTGAGAACCTTTGAACCATTTAACACAATTAAGCAGCGTTTAGCACATACAATTGCAAGACAAAATACGTATCACACATTATTATTGGTTATTTCTTAAGACACATTTATCGAATTGGAATTTTTCGAATTTGATTTTAATATGAGAAATTATTTTTTTCGTCGGACAGGAATTTTTTGTTTCACCTGTGATGAGTAATGAGTACTGAAATGTAGGTACTTATTGTAAATAGCAGATGTTCATTTAGAAACATCGTTAAGTAGCGTATACAGTGTGGCAACCGTTCATAGCACGATGCGTGTATTAGTAACTACTGGTCGACTATAAATGGGCGTGCCACCTTGAATTGCCACGCCTACTTAGCGGCACGCGGATGGCATTTACAAACGATAGCGGACGTATTATAAGTTACACGTATAAATGTATTGGGGCATATAGGCAAATCAAAGTCTTTTAGAGTTCTATGTTATAGCATAAGTGATTAATAACATTACATGTGGTAGAAAATACTATTCCTGAAAAATAAAAAGCACTGTTAGAGGTAGTGTGTTCCCGATATAAGTAAATATTTTTGGTTGTTTGAAGCATCAGATAATCACTGATAACATGTCAGTGAAGTAATTCATCACAGCCTCATAAACAACATAAAAAATCAAAAATAAATAATCAGGACTCCTAAACTTTAAAATAAAAACTAAAATAATATTGTTCAACAAGTATAAAATCTAAAAACGCAACTATAATAAAATAATGGAAAATAAAATATTTAATTCTTAAAACAGAATTTTCAACATTGCAGTAAACTTGCAATTAGCTAAAAGAGAATATTATTCTTAAACAATAATAAAATTTGAAGTAAATTAATTTATTAAGTGTTCAAATAAACCTCCCTCTTGATAAGAACAGTAACCGAACCGATCATAAAAATTCCGACGAACATTTGTTAACATATCTGCTGCCAAGAGCGAATTAATTAATTGAAGAAAAAAACCCTTCTAGAAGGAAGGCTTCTTAGGATAATTGCTATTTTTTTTTTCCTATTATATGGGTTACTTGGTGAATTAGAATACGGCTTCCCAAAACGATATTAAGAAACGTTTTATCTGAACAAACTTCGTATTGGCGTATCGACTAAACAAAAGCCAATGTTTACGTTCTAGAAAGTATGAGATTGTTTTGCGCGTAGTAATAAACATGTCTCTGCCTTTAATATACACGCCAAAATACTTACGAAAGAACAATATGCACTACCTAATCAGTTTGTTTTGTGTAAGTTACTTATTTACGATTTGTTTACAACTGTCTAGCAAGTCGGACCAAATACATATGAATGTAAGAGATGTATGTATGTACAACCTGTCCCAGAAAAGACGGAATCTTTGATTGCACCTCTCTTTTTCATATTAGAAAGAAGGATTTTATAAAATTCAATAACTCGCATATATGTTTGATTAGACAGAATGTGCCAGAATTAGGCGAACACATACTTATTCCGTTATATTAAATTGAACATCTTATATGTCATTCATTTTTTCAATTTCACGCAAAAATTAGATGGCTCTATATAATCTAGCTACTAGATATATGTCTATCGTTAATGATAATGTTGTTATTTAATCTCCTGTAACACCAATAATAATTCAAACGGTAAAAAATGATTATATTAATATTAATTCATTATTTCAAAATCAAGAGTTGCTTCCCCTCGACTATGTGTAGAGTCGGATGTATAGTTTTAGGATTTTATATGAAATTAAAACAATTTTCCGATATTTATTCAGTAGGTTTTGACGCACATATGTTAATAGTGTAATGTCAGCTGTTCAAGTCGACAGCTAGAAGATGGATCTATAAAAACCAGTTCTACTAGTGGAACCTACATATTTATATATCCATATCGTAAAAGGTGTAAGTAAATAAGCCCCTGTATTAAGTGCAATGTTTATGTTTACAACAAATGTAACGAACGGAAAATATTGTTATCTAATCTAAAATGTTTTGAATCGCTTGAATAGTTTAAAAAAATGTTGTTTAAGAGAACTGGATTCATTATGTTCCTAATATTTATGGACGAAAATAAAAAAGAAAAAAAATTAAATAAATGATTTATTAATTATTAGATAATAAATTTATGACACAAGTGTAAATAAACTACTGCAGTTGTTATGCTATATAGGAATTATCATAACAAATAACACGGGTTTCAAACAACTGATTAAAAATAGTGTATCTATTGACACATGAATGTTTCTGCGGGTGTATTTAATACGACAAAATACATACATTGTACAAGATTGTTTATGACAATTTGTACTAAAAACAATTCTTATCTATCTGTCATTATTCCGTATCGCTTTATAATTTCGTTTAAATTTAAATTGAGGGATTTGTGCTTTAAAACTCTTGTTTATATCTTTTCTTTATCTAATGTTTTCACATCAGGCTCCAAAGAGGTGCAATTTAGTGTTCGATATATGTATAGCCCACTACTGTATTGATGTTATTCTGTTTTACGTCATATAGCAATTAAAGAAGGTCCACAGTCATTGACTGATTACCCGGTTTGTATATGAATAACGATTTCGTTGACCTACAAATTGCCATATCATGAAATTCTGGCATTAATATCAATAACTTCAATAACAATTTTGGTCATTCAATTTTGTTAAAAAAATTAATAAACATACAGCAATAAAAAAATTTAAAAAGTTGTAAAGCTTTTAGTAAAATGAATAAAAAAATGTTTTTCGGCGAACTGGCAAATATATCGTACCTCCTTTGATGGGCAGATTAATTTACCTAAGAAATAGTGAAGAGAATTTAAAGAAATATATATGTTATACATCATTTATTTACCTCTACCCTTTGTTTTCAGGAATATCAAGTGATTTTAAATAAAAATATACTTTTTTAGATTTTCTTTGTCCGAATTCAATGTTGGAATAACTCCCTCTTTAATTCGCACAATCTGTCCCGTTCTATCCAAATCCTTTTCGAGGAAATGTAGTGAACAAACATATGCACGCTTACTTTTGCAGGGATTTATGGTACCCCCTGTAACAGTAATCCACACAACAATGTTTGGGCATTCTACAAAAAATTATTTCAAACAGAAACACCAAGTATTATCATAATTTCAGAATATTGTTAAGCTATGGCATTATTCTGCAACTTACATATGAAAAGTTAGTTCTCCATCATCTTTGTAACTATTGCTTTTGCAGGATTTTACACGACACGATGGCATCACTTTCCTTTAGGAAAAACTACCTGGATTAATTGTCATATAAGCCCAATTGTTAAAACTATAATATGCATACTTACACCACAGCCTTACACGTAAAACAAAAATATCGGGTGAATAATATATAATATTCGAAACAGTCCGTGAAAGAATAAAGCAAAGAAAGTAAATAAAACAATCAAACTGCAAAGTTAGGTAACATTAGTAACACTTGTCAACTTGCAAAAAACTTAACGTGAAACTTAACGTAAAAAATGCAGGTGCAATTCTTGGAAAACACAAATATTTCGTTCTGGAAATCGTCGGCTGTCGGTCTGCATTAGGAATTTTTAGTGAGAGAAGGGATAAGAAAAAGGTTAAACATGCAAAATATGCAACTTTTGTAAAAATATACATAGAAATGCCTAAATATGCAATTTATGCAATCACTAATTAACGCTAATTAATATTAATCAGTGTAATACCTGCACATATAGACTATACTTAGACTATACTATAACCCGGTCTCTAGTTATAAGAGATGAAATTATCCTCAATCAAATGGAAACATATTGGGGTTGATAGCCATAAAATCTATCAAAAACATACGACAAGAAATAACTTTCCAGTATTTAAATAACTTTATTATGTATATACAAATAAATATACAGATAATTTGGTTATCCAAAGAAGTATCGAGATGAAATGTTATTATTAAATAATCTCCCACTTTGATGTCTGTAATTGTTTTTTTTTTTAACGCAAGATAGGATATACAGTTATGATCAAAACATTCTAACACCTTCAAACATGCAATTACAACTTCATGTAAACAAAATAAACTTATTAACCTCGACTTCCTATAACCACATCCCAGTAATTTACACAATTTACCCAGACGAAAACAAACGCCTACATTCTCAAACCGTGTACCAATAACAAAGATAATCATCTATTTACATTCCAGCACGCAGATGTGTCAATTTCCTTCTTGTATTGCGTCATAAATTTGATTATAACATCCAGAAATAACAAACACCATAAACAATATTTGTAAGTATGTACTTTTCTTGCTTATATTGATTGATGTTCTTAAGACTACCTGTACACATAATACCTTAAATTATCTACATTCCATATTTCATCATTAGTGTCAGTCAGCACCGTTGTCATATCATACATGTTATAACGGGAGAATGCAAAAATTGGAATGATTTAGCTTCGCATTAGTGGTTGAGTATACAATGGCCAGATATGAGAACCGTGCAAACACTTGGATAATAAATGACGCAGTTGTCGTTGATCGAGTGATTTTTTTTTGTGTTTCTTCATCTGTTTTTAGTCGGCTTCGCGAACAAACAAGTTCTGCTTTTATCCTGATGGATCAAATTGTTTGCCATCCCGGTGTAATTTTCCACAAATGATGGGTGCGATATCTGTCTGTTATTTGGCTTAGTTATCGGTAGCAGGGAAAAAAAAACTGATTTCTAAACAATCGAATCAAATAAATAATAATAAAAAATAAGATAATCGAAGAGGATTTTGATTACTATGATTCTGCGTAGGTTAGAATGTTTTTAATGATTATGCAGCTTGTCCAACATACTATTTTTTACCAATTCCCTTTTTTTTTTTAAAAAAAAAGTATTTTTTGCGATGTTAGTTTTTATTTATTTTCTTTCTATTATTTTAAGAGATATAAAAAAATTAACAGTACTTTCTTACTTATGGTTTATTTGGTATCTTCTTCATCTCTGATATATGCTAAATATAATAATATAATCTGCCTTCTTTGTCTTATGGAGAAGTTAAAAGGAATATTTCTTTGCAGCGAATAGAATTCCTATTCAACTAAAACTAAAAGTAAATATTGCCGTCCAAATTAGATAAGTGTTTTGCGTTGTTCTACCTTAACATCGTAGAAAAAAAATATGCGAATATCGTGTGCCATTCCTAGAGGCCAAGGTAACAATTGTTTTGTCTCTGTTTTAAATTTACTTACCGAATTTGCATAAGTTTACCGATAATATTTCTGTTGCGAAAAATATTTGCCAAGGAATCGTTGCGGTTTTTTTTTTCTTATTTGAAACTTTTGACATTATCCGTACTCAGCGCGGATTTATGCAGTTGCATGTAGGTCACAGTCAATGTGATAGAACGCATAAAATCGATGCATGTTTAATTTTATACGATTGCTATGTGCCAAGGACGAGTCTGGATGCTGTTTTTCTATGTGGGATAAGGGCTCTTAAACCTTCGCGAAACAAAACACGCACTATGTTTGATTAGGGAATGATTGTTGTTTGTTTCGATTCTAAAAATAGAATTTCATTTGTTTCTATCGTTCTCTCTTTCTACACAGAACGTCCTTGGTCCTTGTCGGTAGTAAATAGGTATATTATAATAGTACACAGCCCATAAAAACTGCGTCATTCACTATATGAATGAACGAATTAGATGTATAATTTAGTATAATATGATGATGATCCGAAAAAATGATACTCTATTAAATAATCATTGCAATGATTCATTATATAAGGATAGCCACCCAGAATCTGTGTAACGGCTGGTCTTAGAGCATTGGAAAAAATATATACCTACCTATTTGAGATGTGGCCATGAAAACATCATTAAGCTTACAGACTGAGCCGAAATCTCTAGAACGAAAACGATACTACATGACTCAAATGTTGTTGTTGAACATTTAAATAATTACTTTTCAACCATATAGCTATAAATTTAACTAGTTGTATTTCTTCAAATACGGATCCTATGTCATTTCTAGAATTTAATCATGATAAATCGTTTTTTTGTACCAAAAGACATTCAGGAAATCATTACTATAAAGGGTAATATTAAAAATAAGAATTCCAAACGATACGACCATATCTCTGCACAAATTTTATTTTTATTACCACCTCAGACCCTAAATTACTTAGTAGATCTAATTAACCTTTCATTAAAAAAAAATCCGTATTTCCGTCATGCCTAAAGCTCGCAAGAACAGCTTCTATACATAAAGATGGAAATAATTTCGCGCTATGGGATTGCAGGCCCGTATCAGTACTCTCAACTTTATCAAAAGTATTTGAAAAAGTTGTCCATTCAAGAGTTAGAAATTTTTTTGAAGCTGATGGTTTGCTTTCCAGTTGTCAGTATGGCTTTAGGCCTGGAGTGTCTACCTGGCCGATGCTGTTTAAGATTTCTTATATCATATACAAATAACTGTCATCATTCTCTGCGACTCGTCTATAGAGCCCTTGATTCAGTTGTTCTTTCTAAATAAAAAAAAATGAAATAGGTGTAGCTTCAGAGGTGCAGTTAACGACTGGTTTCGTTCGTACTTCTCTGATCGCTGCCAATATGTAAGGTTGAAGGTTGATAATGATTTCGTAAGTTAGAAAGTTAGCCGAGTCGTGTGTGGTGTGCCGCCGGGCTTGGTGCTGGGGCCAACGTTATTTTTAGTATTTATTAAATGACCTGGCGGCGCATGTTGCCGGTTCTATTCGCTGATGATACTTCTCTTATTCCTTATTGGGATTTCACCGTTGCGACGAACTAATTAGAAATTTTTAAATTGCAGAAGGGGACAATGCACATGATCGATGGAGCAGACAGTAGAACCCACTGTCGACCCTTATCTGTCTCTCATAAAATTCTCAATTTATATTCTTTAATCATATATGAGTCATTGAGTATTGTGTATAAACATAAAAATAGGCACAAGTATCGTTTAGACATTCATTCTTATAATACGCCATCTTGCGGGAACTGCAGAAACTTAAGGATGTTTTCATGACGACATTTATTAGCACAATTTTTTTCCGTAAGCTCTAGGACAACCGTTACGGATTAATGCAAAGTTATTATATCAAAATACAATTGAGCAGATAATCGCCCTACTTTTGTTTCGTACTATAAAACAAAAACATCTGGGAAAATCATAAATAACAAAGCTGAACTTAATCATATATAAAAATATTCAACAGCCGGTCAAAGTACAGAAATGCACGCATGTATTGTACACTCATCTTAGCCAAAAATATCATTACCTGTTATATTTTTAATCAAACGAATTTTCGCTATACCGACTCCTCTAAAATTATACTTTCACAATCGGATTGTTGATAATATTGGACAAGGGGCTCGATATAAAAGTACCATAACGTATAATGTGTTGCGCGAAATGAACATTGTAGTTATAAATAATTTTTGGCAGTCGTTAATTTGGCTTAAATCTGTAATGGTGCAATACAGCAGTTGGACATGGCTATACAGTTTCGTTGCTGCATACCTCTGCGTGCGTAAAAAAAAAACTGTTGTTTATGTTCCTAGTGGAATAAAACTGATGTGATTATTCGACTTGCTGCTTACTGGCCTAGAATATACACTTTTCCTATATGAAAATACGAAAATTCTACGCTGGTGTAGACCAAAAAACAAACTTATTATTGAAAATGGTGTTTTTGTATATAGTTGCTAAAACTAATTGGGGATTACAGGCCATGCTGTGGTGTTGGCGGAAGTCCTGCCCTCACGAGCTCGAAGTGCAAGTCGATGGCTGGCATACAGTACTGCAGACACCAAATACAATAAAAACTGAATTTCTATTTTTATACGAATCGCGAAGATATTATGCATATTTCTTCGGGTTTGTCTCACTCCATTGAGTACGGCCTCTTGCTATCGCGCATGTGCCAATTGAAAATGCATGGTCTGTAGTTATCGTGCAAAATCGTATTGTATATAAAAAAATATTTACCTATTTTATCATTAACGGCAACAGAATTTCTCTCCAAGCACAGAGGTGATGTTGCATAAACACGCATGCAACAGTTGCAAAATGCACCGGTTTAAAATTTATTTTTAACTATATTGCATAAGATCAAGGCAAGGTTAAATAACACAATAACAATGGAAATCGTATGAAAAATATGGCACTCGTGTTTTTCTAGCTGATAATTATGTGCATCTACAAATAGGATAATATTTCATAATATGTATTTCTAATGTTTGTTTGTATACGTTTTTTTTTTATTTCTAAATTGAATAATAGTATCTTTTAGTAGTTTAAAAGAAACACTTTATCAGAATACTGAACAATAACTTATATGTTATTTTTTTTCTATAAAATATAACATATGTACGTATGTATATAGTAGCTGTTTGATTTATAAGTACTGCATATAACATTGAGTGTTCTTTCCTTATCGGTCAATATCATCGATAAAAAAAAAACATAAACGTAGGCAATATTAATTAACACAATAATAAACAATATTCTAGATAAAATTAATTCACAAAAACAGGTGTTAAGTGTTATCTGGTAAGAGTAGATATATTGTACTTACACAGCTGATATCCGCCAAATGATTTTTTTGGCTTTTTACGTATTTAAAAAATGCGTTGTAACCAAATTGCAATTGCCATATGATACACAGGTTGCTTTTCTGAAAATAGCACATCTTGTGCTGGAATTATCATTTTCTAAAAGAAGATATACTATTTTAAAAAAGCAAACAAAATTTAAAAAAAAAATGAAAATATTAAATATTTTCCAAGCGGGGAGTTTTCCAAAGTTAAACCGCGTTTAAAGAAAAAAACCAAAAAACATTGAACAATTCATAAATTAAGAAATTGCATATTTTTTTCAACGAGGCGCGTAGCGTCGAGTTTACTAGAACGAGAAGACGTCTCGCTGTCTTTTTTAAAGTGAGAGGCATTTGAAAAAGAAAATTAAAAAAAAAGTGAAAAAAATCTTCTATAGTGAGCGCGTGCCAAGACGGATCGCAGGTCAAGGCGTACCAACCAACTGTTTCAATAGGTTGCGTTCCAAGGTGGAACGCGGACTTTCTAGGCATTTTCCAAAAGAAGATATACTATTTCAAAAAAGCAAATTTTTAAGTAAGAATAATTGCGATTTTAAATTTTTTTTCTTTTATCTTCGATCAAAATTTTGACATATATTTTTGTATTTTCTTTAAAAAGAAAACACATAAAAATCGTTTAAAATCTCGTAGAAATAAATGGTTTATTTATAAACTAAACATGTGTTTTATGCATTTATATACCATGCCCTTTAAAATAGATGTATTGCTTTAAGCGCTGTTGCCAAACATGTTAATTGATAAACAGGCGGGAGAATAAATTTAGAATATTTCCTTTAGGTACTGTTATTCTTTTGGCAATAATAACCGTTTGGTGTATAGGTTAGGTACACTACTTATTTACTTTATAATATATTAGTCACTTCACCAAATTGCTGTGTTGTAAAATTTACTTGGAGATATACAGGGAGTTTCATTGAAAATATTCCATTTACTTTTTATGACATAATAATTAAATTAAATTAAAAAAAAAATGTATTAATGGGGCTTGTCAATTTATTGCTTTTTTAAGGAGGGAAAATTATTATTAAATGAGACCATTTTGATTTTTTTTTTAAATTATATTTCAAAATACAAATTTATAAATTTTAATATATATATATAACCAAATAGTACTATGCGGCAACAGCGCCAAATAAAATAAAATAAAAAAGCAATATTAGCTTCTAAATCTTCTCATTTTTGCTGTTCTATAAGCCCCGTTCTCTCTTCCAGTGTTGCAGGTACTGTGGGCGCGATAGTGACATGTCCCTTAGAGGTGGTCAAGACCAGACTGCAGTCGTCGAGGAACGGCTTTAACGATAGCGCCTTCCCGCCGCGAATAGCGCGCGACTTCCGCGGCGCCCGATCCACCCAGTACACCACCGTTCCAGTCCAGAGTCGTAGGTTATGGACGTCATCCAGCCAGTGCCGGCCTCAAGTTGTAGCTCTTTCAGGTTACGTGACCAAGACGACGCCCTCGATGAACCTCGTCCAGTGTCTGAAGCACATCGTCAAGTACGAGGGACCCATCGCCCTATTCAAAGGTGCGTAGATTCAAATCCTTTGAGGAGTGGGATGGGGCTTAAACCTTCACAATTTTTTCTTAAATTTATTATTCCAAAACCGGAAATAGTACAATATTATACTTATTAAGTAATTCTCTTAACATAACCTAACATAATAAAAAACATTTTGCGTGTTACTGTTGTCTTCCTTTATTTAATCGGTCGTAAAATGCTGATCTTATCCAGTTTGTAAATATTCATGTTTTCTTTTTTTAGCAGCGGCGCTACAATGAATACGATAACCTTAATTTTTTCTACGACCTTTCTATACGAAATCAACGATGTAGGATCCGGTTATTTCATTGACACGACTCAGAGTTTAGTTTTTTTTTTTTTCTCTTTTCGTCATCGAAACGATTGCAATAACCACGCATTAGTATCATGTTACCCTTATAAAAGCCACGTAAAAAGCAAATGACAACAGGAAACTTTTCAAACATTTTTTTTAAAGTTTTTTTTTTTTCTGATTTTAAGACAAAAAGTAATTCTTTATAAAACCACCTGCTTATGTTAAAATCTCCAAAAAGTATGCAATTGTTCAGATTTGATATATACAGTATGCCTGAAAAAGTGGGCAAAAAATGGAAATTTTTAAAACATTATTCATTATTAAAAGTTGTGCTCCACATGTAAATCAAGAATGACAAAAAAAATAGTTTGACTTTTTCAATTCGAAAGTTGAACCGTAATTTTCGGACACGCTGTATAATGGTTTCGAAAAATTCATTCGGTTTCGAATGCTACCCTATACGATCAACGGTTCCGCAAATTTTCAATTTTCCAAGTTAAATAATTTTAGAGTTACAGAAGTTCAGATGCAATCGTCCATCTGTCAAAAATTAAACAAAAATGGTTGAAAATAATAATAAAATAGTTGTTTTATCAAATCGAACGAGGAATTAAAAAAAATGTAATAATATAGAGGGTGTCACACCTAAAATAACAAAGTTGACAGTCACTTCCGGTACAACTGTCAGATTACTAGGCGTATTCTTTCGCGGCGAACAAACTGATCAAAGTGAACAGCAATTAATTCGTTCACTTAGTACAATGTTCTTTCGTGTACGGCCAGTCTCCCCACTTCGACTAATAAAGTGATTGCATTCAGAAATAAATCCCCTTACCCCTCGAGCACAATAAAAGTTAGCGATTAGTTCGCTCGGTTCAACAACATCTAGACATAACCCAACTTTATTGACTTCACGTAACAACAAATGGATTTGAGCACTAATCACGATAATATTAAAAAAAAAAAAAATTGCTAATGAAGATGTCGAAGTTAACTGACTATATAAATATATATATGATCCCACGAATAGCTATGGTTACATATTCTGTACCATTAAGCAACGAAAATGCTGAAAAATACCGGGAAGGCAAGTACTATTTAAAATTTTAATAAAATCCAGTCAGTTTATTCCTGTCATACGTCTCTATAGTCAAGATTGTGGTGGGGGAAATGTGTTCTTTCGCTTTCTTTGACAAATTGAAAATGAATAATTGTTCACATTTAATTAAATCAGATTCAGTTTATTCACCACGAAAGAATACACCTATTAAAAATATTTTAGTTCAATAGCGCCTTTAGTATACTGCGAAATTTTCAGAATTTTCATATATCGATCGACGTAGTTCCTCGTGAGACAGGCTCTATAGTGAAGACGGGATAAATATTAATGCACGTGATTGATCGGAAAAGACGTCAGATAATTGCAGTGTTGTCAAATATGTTATTCGATGATGTTATTTTATACATGAAAATACGTCATATAGCACATGCATCAATATTTTATATATGTACTCTTTCAATTTGAACGCAATTGAACCTTTAATATTTTAATTTATAATTTTATTTAGTGTTTTAACATGTCATGGTTTTTTAGACGATATTGTATATGACACAATAGAAAATTCTTTATTTTCTAACATTTTTTTCATGTTGTTTGTTTTACATATACATAAACATATAACTCATAAAAGAGAAAACAGGAAAATAAAGTTAACACCTCATAATAGTGTTTAATATAGCAATCAAATTATGCTACATTTGTTTACATTAAAAAAGAAAACGATATAAAATGTCTATTATGCCTAGGCGAACAATATATTTTCTCTTTTCACTCAATTAGATAAGGCACTATTTTTTTCTTTTTAATTTTTTGGGTCAAAGGCTTCAAGGATCGAGTCAATTCGCTTTTTCTAGGCGCCTCATTTTCAAACTACAAATATTAAATTTAGAATCGGGTGAGATAAAAGGTATTCGGACTTTGCCCAACTAAACACCGTGGATTTACGCAATTCAGTGGGCGTCGCGCGAATTTTTTTTTTTTTAGCGTCTATTGCGGAAAATACCGTGATTTTGTTTAGGTGGAATCCGATTGCAAATCCCACTTGGATATTTATATTATGGATTAGAATAGATACAAAGTGCACAAGGTGAAGAATCCTTCATGAATGAAATGCTTTTATCAAGTTCTATACGTATTATATACAGACGTGTTCAAAATAAACAGTACCTACATAAATAACTACTACTTGGAAATTAACATTATTTATTAGTTTTGAGGCATTTTTCTTTTAATATTACATTCAAAACAAGAAAGATGTATAAACAGAGTTTATACATCTTTCATCTTCCCACTACTTCAAATGTATTGCAATATATAAAGGAATATAATGTACAGAATCGTTTAAAAGTACAGGACACACAAAATGACATTGACTATAACTAATCAATCTGTCAAATCAACGCTATTTCAATTGCCATTTTGCAGGTTTGGGTCCGAACTTAGTGGGCGTGGCTCCGTCGCGAGCCGTCTACTTCTGCACGTACTCCCAAACGAAGATTTTCTGGAATAGTATTATGGAGGCCGATACGGCTTTCGTTCACATTCTGTCCGCGTCATGCGCGGGTTTCGTGTCCAGCACGCTCACCAACCCCATCTGGTTCGTGAAAACCAGACTACAATTGGATTACAACAAGCACAATCGCATGACAGCCATGCAGTGCATACGTAATATTTATTCGACGTCGGTAAGTAATGAATTACCTATCCATTTGGGGCAAAATGTATATAATTTTAAGAAAATCTGTGACATGTTTTGATGCGTTTTCGGTTAAACTTCAAACAATAAAAATAACAAAAAAAAATCTGGGATTTATGAACTAATTCTTACTCACAACAATGATCGAAATTTTTCGTAACAGAGAAACATTTTTGACGAGGTCATATTCTTCGACCAATGTCAGAGCTCTCCCAGCTGGTGTTTGAACTGTTTCCATCATCTGCTGTGGATTGTTGAAATCCTTATTTATTATTTAAATCGTTTGTTGATTTCAACAATCCAACAGTCCGAACACCAACTCATACTTGCAAGGGGTGATCAAAGATGTTAAGCTAAGTTTTGATCCCTGCTCTGCCAATTAATAGGTGCTTTTGTAAAATATTAGCCATAGATGGCCAGGCGTTAATTTTTTAAGTTACTACACTCATATACGAGATAAGTTTGTAAGTTACTAGTGGCGTTGTGGTAAAACACAACGTAGTATGCGGTAGGACGATGGTTCGAATCAGGGCGGAGCCGGACCTTTTTTATGTTTTCGTTGATTTTTTAGTTTTAATCGTTTCAAATTAAATATTGCAATGATGATGAAGGTGCAGAAGTACGTTGAATTTACACAGACCACGTGTAATATCAGTATATAATAGGTGTAAAACAATAACAGATTATACAAATATATCATTTAAAATAAATATTAATTTATAATGTTTAAATGCATTTGGTTAATTGTGTATGGTATAATAAACGGATTACGGTTAATTTCGTTGGTTAAAGTAAACAATGAGAGATTATACAAATCTTATCTTTGAAAGTGGAGAGCATTCACTGGGTCATTTATCTGTGATCTTTCATAGGTAGCATATTTTTTGAGAATCATTTTGTTAATAATCCTACTAATACAATTAACGCTAAGCATTTAAATGTTTCGAATTAATATTTGCTTTGGATGAAATATTTGTAGAATATAATGTTATTAATTTCAAGGAAATAAATTAATCGTTGATCTATTACTATCCAGTGCAATTTTAACCAGTTTTTTTTAACACACCTAATTAAATACTGATATTACAGGCAGTCTGTATACATTAAACGTATTTCTGCACCTTCATTATCAATCTCATATTCAACTTGAAACGATTAAAACAAAAGAATAATGAAAAAATAAAAAAAAGCATCGGCTCCGTCCTGATTCGAACCATCGTCCTACCGCATACTATGCCTGTGCTTTACCACTACGCCACTAGTAGTTTGAAAATCTAACTCGGATTCGAGTGTACTTAAGCGAGAGCATCAACACTGTAAACTTTGAAAAATCGTAAAAAAGAACGCTGGCTAATATTTTATAGAAGTACTCCAAGGGGTCCTTACTTCCAATTGGCGACTTCCCCTTGTTTATGAAACCAAACTTTCATTAGTCAAGTGGGTTTGTATAATTAAACGCCCTAAAATTATCCTTAAATCCTTTTATTTCAATACGATTCCACGTTGCAGGGTTTTCTAGGATTCTACAAGGGTATTTCCGCCTCCTACATGGGCATCTCAGAGACGATAGTGCACTTCGTGATATACGAGGCGATCAAAGCGGAGATGATGGCGCATCGGGCGCGCGCGCCACAGGACAAGGTCGCCTCGGACTTTCTCGAATTCATGCTGGCCGGCGCCATCTCGAAAACGGTCGCCTCGTGCGTGGCTTACCCTCACGAGGTGGCGCGGACGCGACTGCGCGAGGAGGGCTCCAAGTACAAGCGATTCTGGCAGACGCTGGCGCTCGTGTTCAAGGAGGAGGGGATCAGGGGCGTTTACCGCGGTCTGGGAACGCAATTAGTCAGACAGATTCCCAATACGGCGATTATGATGTCCACGTACGAGGCTGTGGTGTTCCTGCTGACGACGAGGTTCAACAGCGATTTTTATACGATAGACGAGGACGATGATTGACTCGATCGTCTGGACAGTTGATTCCCTAAAAAAGTTCCTTTTTGGATTCGTGAGATAAAAACGGAAAGCGACAAGTTCCAAAATGTAGTGATCGTTTTTTTTTTTGGATAGGCGAAGTTTACCAGACTGTTGATTTTATGTAACACTGAAATGCTGTTATTTTATTTATAATCTTTCCATAACCTTTAATGTCGGTAAGTGTCAATTACTTCTGTGATTAAAATGAACTTAGTCGTAAAGTTACCAACTATGTTAGTCGTCCTTCCCACGTACACTTGATAAAGAACTAATTTATTCCATCATAGATTATTCTTGCACAAACTAATTTTTCTTTTTCTCCTCTTATTTCACAATTAATATAAGTGATCTAAAATCAACAGACAGCAGTAAACCATATATTTATTACACCGTATTAACTATATAAACTAAAAACTCTATACATTACCTAAATCGGATTAATTGAAATTTATATAGCAAAGACGATATAAAAAGTTGCATCCCAAATCGGCTAAACTAGTTAGTCGTATACTTAATTATAGCTCCCATCGAGTAGAACTGATAATTTAGTTTTAAGCGTTCGATGCAGCTCTTTATATCATCGATTGTAGGTTTTATATTTTCCCTCGTATTTAGGTGTCCGTACTGCAGAATATCCCGATTGTTAAAAAAAAATTCTGTTACATATACACTTAGGAAGACATAAAAATTATTATATATGGAGAAGAAAATGTTATAACGTGAAAGATACATCCACTAAAAGATTTATATTATTATAATAGGAAGGAGAATATATGAGAAAAAAGTACTGTGTTAGAAAGAGAGTCATTAGTTGTATATTTTTGTTAGGTAATTTTAATTATTATTATTGTATATTGCTGTACATAGCTATCGAATAAGTTTTAAAAAATAAATGAAACACCCTATTATATACATAAAAAAGTAGTTTTATTTGTACATCTCCTTTTTAAACCTTAAAATAAGATAAAGACTAGCTGTTAACTAAAGAAATATATCGAATCTAGAACTTGTTCTATGTTGAAATCGCCTGTTCTTGGTAATCTCACCAATATTTTATTCAACCGTTTCTTCGAGGAATCACCCACAGATCCGTCGCCTCTAAAATCCCTAAATAAGACAAATATTTTAATAGATATTAGCAATAACAAAAATCCAAAAGAAAAAATGAAAATATCCCTTACCACAAAAATTAAAAAGATAAAAAATCTATTACTATCCAGTGCAGTTTTAACAAGTTTTTTAACACACCTAATTAAATACTGATATTATAGGCAGTCTCTTTAAATAAAACGTATTTTTGCACCTTCATTATCAATCTCATATTCAACTTGAAACGATTAAAACAAAAAAAAAAATAATGAAAAAATAAAAAAAAGCATCGGTTCCGTTCTGGTTCGAACCATCGTCCTACCGCATACTATGCCTGTGCTTTAACACCACGCCAATAGTAGTTTGCAAATCTAACTCGTATTCGAGTGTACTTAAGCGAGAGCATAAACACTGTAAACATTGAAAAATCGTAAAAAAGTAACGCCTAACCATCAATGGCTAATATTTTACAGAAGTCGACTAGAAATACTACCAAAACTAACGAAGCCATCGAAACGTGAATAATTAAATTTCAAGTAAGCGAGTGCCATCTACATATAAGTAGTTGAAGGGACATAGGGAGAAATTAAGATTTTAACGTGTAACAACGCCATCTCTCGTAGAATATCGTAACTAATCAAGCGATTCTATTCTATGATTAGATTTGGATGTGATTTCAATACTTGCAATTTCTACCCTTACATTTATGTATAATCCTTTCTAATTTTTCTTTATTTTGATTGAAATTATTATTGGAATATCATAAAAAATATGATTTTGCATTATTTCATCGTCGTAAGAAACGTATTTAAAATAAGAACTTTAATAAGCGACAAGATAAGACACGAAGGGTCACTTGTCATTTTTAGCGAGTAATTACAGCACGGCATGATTCTGACCACGTTCTGACGTTAATCTTAAAAATCGTTGATAGTAATTATTCAATTTAATATAAATTTAGTTACACTTAAGTCTTAATTACAGTTCATAAAAGATCGAATTGTTTTATAGTTGAAAGTGCTATTCATTAATTTTTGAAGAAATAAATAAAAATTAAAGAGGGGATAAACATTTATGCGATGAAGGGCTAAATTTCCAATGTAAAAAAAAAAAGTAAAACTTACTCAGGTTTGTAACTGTATTTTTCCTGCAGGAATATCGAAAGATTCTCCAAAATTGATTCGGAATGCAAGGCAACGAATTGTTCTCGACAAATCTGAAATAATTAATCGTGTGATTGGTGAAAATTTAAATTGACTAAAACTAGATGAATTCCCAAGTAAAATTTAAATTAACATTTTAAGATACAAACATTTTCGAGAAAAAGCTACAGCAAAGGTACAATAGTACAAAAGTTTTTTTAATTTTTAATATCTATAAATTTAACCACACCAACCTGATTCATAATATTCACAGTCGACGGATGCGTCCAATAGCAATCGTGCACAGATACGAAGGTGATCCCAGCCCTTTCGCAATGCAACGATGTGAGCATCATATGAGTAGAGTCCAAAGAATGTATGAAGTTCGGGGGGAAAGCATTCTTCTGTTTCATCACATTAGGTTTTCTAAACAAAAACAAAAAGAACAAAAAACAATGTTACCATGTCTAAAAATCCACCTTTGCAGTACTAACTCAAATTTATCCATCAGAAAAGATTCGTAGAACGAATTCGACGAATAGGACTTATATTTAAAGTAGGGTTGAACGATCGGCAAGCCCAGGGGCGTTACCCACTCCACGTTCTCTCCGCAAACGGTGGAAATCAACCGGGCACAATCCGTAAACCAATCTTGAATCTCCCTCGTCGATGTGAACATCGACGTTAAAGATTCGAAAGTACGAGCTGTAGAAATTAAAAATATCGATGATATACCCAAATGATTTCTCCGGCTCCCATATTCGAATAATTCAACTTTATTGCACCAATTCGTTAAGCGAAAATGTGATACGAGAACGATTTCCGTGCGTTACAGGGACTATTAGCATGGTTATTACTGACTTATGGACTGTTAGCGATTTTGTGTTATATAAATAAGATTGTGTGCAATATGTGGAGTAATTATTGAAACGGAGATGGTTTTATAGGGACTATTAGCGAAACGGTATTTTATAAATGAAAGATTGTGCGGTATTAATAACTATATTCTGTGAAACTTAACCTACGAAATTATGACAATGGTGAGATATTTGTAACTCGGGTAAATAAATTTTTATTGATATATTGAGCCTATTTTAAAGAAAAATTTGAATTTAGACGATAGGAATGGAAAATCAGCATTGTTTTAACGATTATACGTGAAAAATATGCATTTTAACTACTAGCTATTTTAATAACAATGAACTTACAAGTTAGATACGCAGAACCGTGCCAAACATGTTCTTTGGGGAATTCGTCGATGTCCTTGAGCTGCCTAGCGATTTGTAATCTCGCTCCGTATCTCGTCACACCATAGACAGTCGTCATTACAGTTTGCTTTATTACCTTCCTTCGTACGAATCCCTCCAAAACCTTAGCAATCTGAAAGATTTTCGTTTGAAATGAACCTCATCAATCGGAGCAGTATAAATTATACCTCGACACCATTCGCAGCATCCTTCTCTCGTTTCTCCTCGACTAAAACAGCGACAGCGCTATAAACATCCTGCGGCTTCAACGCCGGTGTTAAATTCACACTATAACCACCGGCTGCGTCTCGACCCAAGGCCGCATAATGCTGCAAGCCGTTACAACTGCCGTCCTGATGTATGGGAAAGTGAGAAATGAATTTTTCTGGATCAGAGGACCGGGAGGCGACTGCGATCTCCATGCAACACGCTAGCGTTTGCCAGGGTTCGTCCGAACTGGTCCACCACATCTGACCGTCTAAAGGATTGTCGGCAGAGTCTAGTATTTTATCCATGATTTCGTTCGCGTACTCCAAACTGGAAAATTAGTTCAGAACAATCTCGTGGGAACCTTAAGAGTATGATATACCGTTCTTGGATCGAGTCTCGTTTCTTTAATCCGGTCAAATTGACCAAGTGTATTTTAAGCCAGTCTAAGCCTTTCGGTCCTAGAGGTCTGCCCTCTGCGAAAATCAACATCGATCGCGCCAGATCGGAACCGAGGTGATTCAAATGAGGCGGCACCGGGTAGACTCTTCCACGGAAGTCCATGTTGTGCGGTAACCAGAATATTTCTCCTTTAAACTGTGCTTAAACAATTAATTTGGGACTCATACAGAATGGTTCAGAAAACCGTGATGTACGAAAGAAGAGAAGAATGATTCCAAACATGATTGATAATGAATAAGGACAGCAAGAGAAAATATTGGGTACTGGTGATAGGTAAATCGCATTCGAATATTTCAAAAAACATTACCGGGCTTCGAAAAAATCAGTTTTAAAAATCTAATTTTTTCAATGTTCAATGCCCTTACTATTACGATAGAAATTTCTACATGAAAGTTAATGATAAAGTATTTAAGAGGCAAATCTTGATTGAAATAAATATTATCGAGAGAAATTTCAATTTACCATAATAGCAGATAATAAAATCGTAAACTAAAAAAGTGCAACGTCATCCACCGGTGAAGGCAAGATGTCTGGTAGCTTCCACACCAAAAAAAGCAAAGCTATTAAGCAGTAGCGGAGTACAGACACAGCCATCGTCCACCAATGTGCATCACATCAAAAATACCATTCTTTTTCATTTTGGAATATCTAGTTCGCTTTCTAATTTTTGGACATTTTTGTAAAATAAATTCACGAAGTAATTTCTCTTTAAATATTACCGTCTTTTAATCTTGTGTTCATAGTGGTATGCTGACCGCTGATGTCTCAACCCGGCAGACAGTCTGTGCGCTCCACCTAGAATGCACCGCTTACGCCCCAACCCGGTAGAATCATTTATTATATAAAAATACTTTGATGATGTGGATTCCACCACAGTATTTAGGTAATTTGTATCAGAAATAAATATCAGTCAAAGTTTTTATGTGTGAAAAAATTATCTCAGCTTGGGATCAAATCAACGGCGCGTTTATTTAACACGTAAAAAATCTGGTATCTATGGTAATTAGGTATTAAAACATGAAAAAATATAAAAGTTCCGTTAAGATCGATGTTTTTCGCTCGACACTGTAAAACCCAATATTTTCTCAGACGATTATCGATTTTTTACTTACGTGATTAGCTAATGAAAGCCTGTACAGACAATCACACCACAACGAATACAATTCAGCCTTCTTCCTCCTATATTGCAGTTTCTGCCTGAAGAATAGAGATTTCTGCCGTTTATCCATTTCGGTACTTGGTGGTAGTGGAGGTGGTAAAGTGGACGGATGTTCCGGAACGCTCAATTTCGAAGACCCGCCCCTAACGAACACCTAGACAAGAACAATGTCTCCGATACACTTTAATATTCTCAATGAGGAAAACTTACTTCGGTTATACAGTCAAATATTCTGTGGTTAACCTTCCAAGGGACAGCTCCTAACTGATTCAAGGCGTCAAAGGAGGGATACAATTGCTGAACGGGCGTTTCTTGTAATCGCTGCTTTTGCAAGACGGCTTGCGGTGGAAGTCGCACGAACTCCGTGGGCGTGACCAAATACCCGCCGGCATTTAGTGAAGACCACGGTACGGGTGGACATCGCATAGGAACTTGATTAGTTACGAATTTTAAGGTTTCCGGAGCTGAAGCCCTGTATAGTCGGAATAAAATCGGATGCGGTTTAACTTCTTCTTTGATGAGTCTACCCTGATGCCGAAATATCGTATAAAAGGCGGGCACGTGATTCCTTTGGATTAAAAAAATTAACATTCGCATAAAAAAGCAATAATTGTCAACGTACTGGTTTTTATTATTATTCTTCATAACGTTGACGTCAATTTTGAAGTCGTGCATGATTATGTTGTACAGGAACTTTCCTATACCCTGCAGGACGGTCGGCACCCACGGTTCGTGGTTTAAACTTATCGATGCGCCTGTATTTCTCTCTCGAAATTCAATCCATTGCCATTTTTGTCTAGTGTTTAAATAGTCGCAACGCGATGGTAAAATATCCAATTCCGGGTGAGAGGCGACGTAATCTTTACAATATTCCGAATGTACCTTTAAAATCTAACAAAAGAGAAACGGATAATACTATTTACTGGAAAATAGCACGAAGAGACCTATAATTCACCTTATCTAAAACTCCAGTCTTTTTCTTTTGCAACACTTTGAATCTAGCATACACTTTGTATCCTAATTGCCTATAAAGTTGATTAACAGTCGGGCTGTACGTTTCTGATCCTTGCGCTATTAAAGTAGCTTCGTCGACCATTATCGATATAAAATCTTCAACGGGAATGCTTTTGAGATAGGGTTCAAATTTCGCCATTTGTTTCTTGGACTGTATAGAGGTCAAATCACGATTGAAGGCTTCTACGCTTATTTTCTCCCATATTTTCACATGATCGTTAAACGCTTTTCTATATTTTATGATTTCTTCTGTAGGGTCGGTGTTGTTTTCAATATTTTTCACCTGATATAAAAATAAACATAAAGATAGTGAACGAACAGGATAAAAAAGAGGATAACAGTAATTGTAGTGCTAGAAATGAAACAAAACCTATATAGGAATCTATTCAGAATATTAGGAGATAAACTGAAAAAAATATTAACTAGGTAGAAACATTATATACTAAAGAAAAGCAGCAGAGAAATACTACGGAAAAAAAAAATTCTTAGAGGTACACCAAGATGGAATAAGGAAATTGATGCAACTGTAAAACTGCAGATAAGGAAGCTCACTGAAGCAGAATTGGCCAAATCACGCGGGCTGCATAAATCAAAGGGTGCAATATTTCGGTATTTTCGACGGCCAGTCGATAGTTATATTTATTTACAAAATATACTTTTTTTTCGCACCAGTAAGAAATTGAAAGTTTATACCTCCTTGAATATGGTTTGCTTACGCACTTATTTAGAATATAAAAACTCTTACACAGGTTTGTGGTGGTAACACATTAGTAAGATTAGTGTTGATTATTGTTTATATTGTTCTTGTTTATTTTGAGAAAGTAACTTTGATGTTGTTGCAATTTTCACTTCCATTTTTCACTTTTAATTTTTGTCACTTTCTAAGTGACTCTGTATAATTTTATTGCACAGAAGTCTAGTATTTGAATCATCTTAAACCTAATAACGAAAATGCGCGATACAGTGGCTTTGCACGGAAAAGGGAGGGCGAAAACAATTTGGGATTACAGTAGCTACAATAGAAAAGAGATTTATTAGTGGTTATGCAATGTTATTAATAAGTGACACGAAAATGATTTCTGCATGTTAGAAGGACTATTAGCATGGTGATCAGTGAAATTTGATTTGAGTCGATGCTGTATAGACATCAAACATTATGGACTATTAGCGATTTTGTGTTATGTAAGTATATGATAAGATTGTGTGCAATATGTGGTGGTGATTAGTGCAATTATAGGGATTTGGCATTACAGTAGCTACAATAGGAAAAGAGAGATTTATTAGTGGTGATGCAATGTTATTAATAAGTGATGCGAACATGATTTCTGCATTTTAGAAGGACTATTAGCATGGTGATCAGTGAAATGTAATTTGAGTTAATGCTGTATAGACATCGAACATTATGGACTATTAGCGATTTTGTGTTTTGTAAGTATATGATAAGACTATGTGCGATGTATAGACATCAAACATTATGGACTATTAGCGATTTTGTGTTATGTAAGTATATGATAAGATTGTGTGCAATATGTGGAGTGATTAGTGCAATTATAGGGATTTGGCATTACAGTAGCTACAATAGGAAAAGAGAGATTTATTAGTGGTGATGCAATGTTATTAATAAGTGATACGAACATGATTTCTGCATTTTAGAAGGACTATTAGCATGGTGATCAGTGAAATGTAATTTGAGTTAATGCTGTATAGACATCGAACATTATGGACTATTAGCGATTTTGTGTTATGTAAGTATATGATAAGACTATATGCGATGTGTGGGGAGTGATTAGAGACTATTAGCGATAGCGAAGATTGTGCGATATGTAACTATACTATGCGAAATTTAACCTACAAAATTATAACATTGTTCAGATGTTTGTAACGATAAAGTCCTACTTTCAAGCCTCGGTGCGTAAATAAATATTACCAGATAGAATACTCACTGTTATATATCCGTTTATTTCGATTTTCATTTGCTCCTCAATCATCTGCTCCATCTTGGCTCGCGTAAGAACACCTGTCGCCTCGCCTACCTGAGCCGGCCTATATCGCAATTGCTTCTTGCTATTTAAACCGTTCAATAAACTATTATCGTACTGCACGTTGGGAGGTTTATAATTCGGAATGTAATTCTTATCGTGCGCTTGCATCGCCCTCAAAACGTACTCCCGTTCATCCTCGTGAAAAATCGCCTCGTTCATTATCTTATCGAAACTAATGCCGTTCTGTTTCGCGTCCCTCGCGTAAATACGTATCTCTCTCAAGCGATTATTTTGCACGTTGCAACGCCCTAAACACTCGAAGATCGCCGCGTAACTTTGCAAATCGAATTTGACGTCCACGCTTCTGGCGTATCTGATAATTTCCGCCATCTTGGCGAATTTGCCTTCTCGCGCGAAACTCTTTAACGCTGCGTTGTAAACGTTCACTTGCGTTATCGGGAGGTTGCAGTTGGTGTTCAAGCATTTATGTTTGTAAGCCCACAACGCGTTCAGTCCTCGCTGCGGGTTGTTTAATACGCTCCATATTTCGATGTAAGCCGCTAAGGTTTTCGATACGACCATTTGTTTGGCTAGCATTTCGTTTTTCTTTTTTACTTCGTCGTTCTTCGCTCGTGTTTCAGCTTTTACGTCCTCGACTTCCGGTAATTCGTGCGGTTCTTCTTCCAACACCTCTTCTGGTTGGAAAGCATTTGCAGCGGGCATAATTTCCTGAAAACTAATAAAGAAATAAAAAAAAAAAAAAAAATAAGTAGCAAAAAAATATAGAGTGAATGGGAGTTTATGCGACCTTATCTTTACTTATAAAAACAATTTTTCTTGGTTCCTTATATCTTCTCCAAATTTCAAAAATTACAATAAAGATAGCAGATGACTAACTTTAACTTTTATACAGTTCACTGTGTGTGATTACCTTTCAATAATTTTGTAATAAAAATGTATTTCATTTCAGAATGAAAACTTAAAAAGATATTCAAACAAATGTTAGTGTTTCTGAACCACTCACTGAATACAAGATTTGCAAATCATTAATTTATTGTAAAATCATTCGAATATAGTTTATTATAAAAAAAAAAAAAAGAAATTACTGATCCCACAAACTACAATCTTTTACGAAATATATGACAAACTTACGGCTCTAATTCTTCTAAAACATTCGTTGGAGTAAATTTCGTCATAGTTCCACTCGACGGTGATTCACAATCGCTTTTATAGGAGGTATTATCATTACTTAAAACATCACTGACACTTTCAATACTAATACTATTAGGTGATATCACAGACTCGGCTGGCGTCTCAATTGCCGTAAGATTCGTACTCGTTTCAACAAGAACAGGCATATTATCTATCACTGTTAAGTTATTATAAGTATGCTCTTCGTAGGTCCTGTCAATTCTCATCATATCTTTTATCTTATACAACTCGTTTAGATTTAAATTAGTCGTCGTAAAGAAATTCAAGTCCTTCGAGGATAATTTCGTTACCTTAGCTTTCTGTTGCGTCGTGGAATTTTCACTAACTATACGGATAATCGTTCTAATTAAATTCACCTCGGACAGCACGCAAATTATATATGCATACAAACCTATCAGCAATTCGGCGTATTTTTTGACACCTCGCAGCCGCTTCTTCCTGGGTGGTTTCACGTCCGGGTTCGTATTCGAATAATAAGTAGTAGATTGGTGTCTGATTGACCCTAAAATCCTGCCAGTTTTAGATCTCGTCTCCGTTTCGAACGGGCAAAACTTACTTGCGCTGGTATTTGACGTTTGTTTACACAGAGTACAAGTCCTTTCTAGCGGTCGCGACCCCGTTCGGATTTCCCTAGCGTGAAGGGTCGCGCCGTTCCATTGGCACATTTTAATTTTCCGCAAAGAAAGCAGTCGATACATTGCGTAAATTCAAGCAGGGTGTTGTTACTAGCGCCGAACTACATTCGTGAAAATCTAATCGGGAAACGCACGTGCTGAGACGGCCGCCATGTTCAAAATTGCATAACGCGCGGCTGAATGCAGCTAAAAATAAAATTTGAGGATCGGTACGACATCTATGAGAGAATAGCCGAAACTAGATAAATTTTATTTGTTTATTTATGTGGAATTATATGTATATATAAGTTTTAAAGGGGAGATTTGCTTTTAGATCTATTAGAAAAACTATTTAATATAACAGTACTACATAAAAGATGATTATTTTAGAATTTCTGTTCTAATATTTATTCATAGATGTCGCTCCGGAATCACAACGTCTTCAATATCAAATTTAAACTTCTTCAAATTGTTCCAGTCTTCCAGCATCTTTCTTTAAATTATGTGCTGTTTGTACCTTCCCTAATAAGTATTATTTCGCGTAGATTAAGTAGTTCTCCAAATAGACCATAAATATAAAGGTAAGTGTTAATATTGTATTATCTAAAGCAGGCTATAATTTAAAAAAAAAATATTCCTATCTTTTTTTTTTTTTCGTTATTTAAAATGTGTAGGTATATTTTTTTTAATTCTACAAAAAGAACTTACAAGAAATTATTTTTTTTTATATATACGGAATAAAGGAAATTAAGTAGGTGATACATCAGGAAACGCAAACATCTATGAGAACTAATAAAATGCCTTTTAATAGACTGTGAGATGAAATTAATTTCCTTTGAACGGGGCCGCTGAATTGCATGCACGAACGCATAAAAGCAAGCAGGCGCCGGCTGTCCAAATGGAATAAAAGGAAACACTGCACGCATTTCTTTAATTATAGAAGCGGTTTGTGTTTGTTCAATCTACCACTTTTTGAGTGCGTTAAAATAGCTTTTTTTGTTGCGTTTTTCGTCGATTGAACTTTAAATTGAAAGTCATGATCACTGATTTTTACCTACAATACTTAATATATACACACTTTTATTAGTTTTTAGAAGTTTGTTTTTATTGATGCAAAAGTGTTCTTGTGTTATAAATGTCACAGTGTTTTTACCTCAAAATATGATGAAAGAACACTTATTTGTTTTATGTACACATATTAATTTTTAATGAGAGTTAATAAGCAAGTTATATCTCATAAAGTAGTGAACAAGCTTTAATTATAATTACATTATCTTGACAATAATATTTCGAAATGTTTGCCATGTTCTTGTATTTTACACTTTCGACTTGAAGAGAGGTAATTTTTCGCATCTGTAGGAAGTGTCATCTTGAATCAGAGAACCACAGTAAGGTCATACGGTTCATAACATTAGATATAAGCTCTTATCAATTGATTCAATACTCTGCTACGTTTAGCGAATATAAACTATGCGTTTACTTATCTATTGATACATTTTTTTTTATTTCTTGATTGTTTATAGGGCACAATGCGAATATTTTTGATACTGTCGATCTTAGGAATAATTCTTTGTAGAACAGAAGCCAAACCCAGACCAGTAACGTGAGTTTATCTTAGTTTTTTGTTTGTTTTGATTTAAGTTTATTATGTTAGTTTGATGGTAACATCAAAGTTTACGATCAGATGCCTATGTTTACATAACTGTGTTTCATACAATTTGTTTTTATTGTAGAATGTTCATGTATATAATTTTCTTTTTAAAGCACAATATACAAACTTAAGAAAAATAAATACCTTTATAAATGTAGAACTACAATCTTTGCTGCAGAAATTGCATGTCGATATTTGAAATAAGAATAAACGTAACGAATATTGCCCGGTTGAAAAATTATTATTTGGTGGTAAGGGTTTTTATATTGTCACTTTGACATTTCTAATACGTCAAATGTCATTTACTTAAAATAAACTATGTAGTGAAATTAGTCTATATTACAAACAAAATTAGTTATACCAACTGTGTCGCTTAGTTTTTTTTCTGCGTTATTTATTTTATTTAATAATAATATATATATAATGTTTATTCATATCTCACTACCTACAACTCGCATTAAGCAACATTAAGCTTTTTTTTGTGGTGGCGGAATTCTCTTCGATTTATTAGGTTACCTTGCTTTTGAGATATCGGTAATCTGATTTTGACGTTTCTAATTACGTAAAATGTCAAAAAATCGATCATGCCAACTGTTCTAGAGTGTTTCTTTTCTGTATTACTTGTATTGTGGACTATTTAAAAGAAGAAATATGATGTATATAAAAATTAAAGCTCATTTTATTATATTGTGGTATTTTCTTAGGTTTTTTATGTTTCTTCGGTGACGTCACTTTGACATTTGTATTTACGTCAAATGTCATTTAATTTAAAACAAATAAAATTCTATGGTGAGATCAAACAATATTAGAAAGAAAAATGATTACATATTCCAGCTGCTTAAAGCTATTTCTTTTCTGCGTTATTTATAATGTGGAATATTTGAAAATTATATTTATTGTACTTAGAGAGACTATTAAAAGATTTCTTGGAAAATAATATTGGTATTATGATTCTATGTATATTAAAGTAAGGAATCTAACATCTGCGCAGATTCAAAATACATTTTTCCACGAAACAAAATCAAAACACATTGTAAGATCGGTGTTTGAACTCTTGTCGACACTTTCGCAAACATACACAAAGAAAATCCCTACGATAACAATTTTTGCCACGGCATTAAGCGCCTTGTTTTCTACGCTAATTAGAACTTTAACTCCGATTTTGACATTTATATCTCCCACATGTTTACTGGGGCCGATGATTTCAGCAATCACGTCCAGTTGCGTACATATGGGAAACGTCTCGCCTTGTAGTACATATTACGTTTCCCATTTCTCCGCGAGTTTTATAAATAAAACTAGGAATTGTCGTTATACATACGACAAGTGTGTTCGCTGACGAATGGTGTTGTCTCGGTATTGTGTGAGGGACGACGCGTTTCTCTTAGTAAAGAGGATGCCGTGGCACGCATTTATAAATAACGCAGTTCGTTTACCCCCCAACGGGACGGACGCAACACTCACGAAAATGGATTTAGAGCAAAAAATTTCGAACTGAGGCGAGCGTTTGTCATTCGATCTGTCGTGTTATAGTGGAGCGAATGTTATTGGTTGGCAAGAGGGTTCTCAAAATGGGCTGCTAACGACTGATCCACCGCTGATAATTACACTGTAGTTGGGTATGGGTGTTTGTTTTTTCTAGTACGGTCTATTTAACTACAGTAATTTGACAATTTCGTTCTATCAACACTGAAATTGGAGATAATATACTTAATATTTAAACAATGCTGTTTAATGAATTTGATTGTATTCTCGAAATTTATAAAGAAATAACTTCTTTATACATATCTAATATATATATATAGAAATACATTAATGCTAAATCGTTACACTAAAAAATGGTAGAACTCATTTCTTGGGTTGGACCCTCTTTTGTATAATAGTTTAGAATGAAATAGAACACTTATGGATCACAAAATAATCGAGCCAGGACCAAATCAGCTGGCGGCAATATATTTTCCTTCGATGGATAGCTTCAGACAGTTCTGATGTCTGACGCGATGTTTTTTTTGTACATATATAAGGCGTTACATCAACTGACATTCATAGACATTGAGCTCAGGCCTATTAGGGTCGCAACAAGTGGTCGATTTCGTAAAGTAACACTTGAACTTCTTAGAAAATATGTTCGTATAATGTTTGGCAACAGTAAAAAATAAATAGGTTTTTATTTGCATTTCTTTTTGTACGGAAATAACTCGATCAGATGTTTCAAATCTTTTTCTCTTCAATTTATGAAAGTCGATGTTCTAAACCTTTTAATAATATTATTCATCCTTTGTTTTATTACTGTCAATATAAGGTTAAGTAAAAATTATTAATACAAACGCATTTGTGATTATTATACAATTGTTAGGTACAGACTTCTTGCAAAACTGAAAAATTCATTCATCGTGTAAAATACGTTATTCCCAAGAATATTTAATAAAGCGGTTTTAAATAGAAAAGAAATAGTAGAAAAACTCGTTTCTTGAAAGCGTTTTCCAAATTTGCCCTTATGCTTATAAAAACAAGAAAACTATGAAACTTTTTTGTTTCTTAACATAATAAATAATAATAAATGCACAATTTCTTTTAGAAATGAAGATATACGTGATGCAATACTATCTGTTGTGCACATGATGCGATCAACAGAAGACAAATTGGAACGTCACGAGTACAGAGAAAGGGCTCTTGGAGAACACGTTAAAAAAATGCTAGTTACCTTAGATAAACGAATCAAGCTCTTGGATCCGGTTAAAGGAACGATCAGCAGATTGGACGAACGATTGGCAGGTGTGGAAACCATCCTATTAAGCGCAGACGAAAAAGACAAGACCCAAATAGAGAAAATGCAAAACCTAACTGATGATATCAAAAAGGATTTACCTATGATAGTGGACAAATTGAGAGAGGATATCATAGCTGAGGTGATTACTAATATTTGCTAACAATTTTTACCCTTACTTTCATTTTCCATTAAGATTAAAGCCAATAAGATTGAGATACCAAAGCCGCCTGAACCTACGATCTCTAAGGACGCGATTCAAAACGTCGAAAAATCTCTGTCCGAGAAAATCGACGCTTTAACAAAGAGCATGCAAACAATTCAAGAGGAACTGGTGAAATTGAAGCACGACCAGGCCAGTACTAAGAAGATCAATCAACAAGCCAACGACCACATGGAGAAGGTCAAAACACATTTAAACAATAACGAGGAATTATTGGAAAAATACGAAACTAAATTAGCTGAATACAACAGGGTGGAACCTCAAAACGATAAAGCAGCAAATGATTGGCAAAGCAATATCATGCAAGGTAAAGTAACTCTTTGAAACTGATTTATTTTTGACGTTTATGAATTTTAGTTTTGGAGAAACAGAAAGTTGAGGTCGAACAAGTATTAACAGAAGTGCGAATCGTTTCCGACAAAGTGGATAAGATCCCAAGCAAAGAGGATTTACACAAAACCCAGAATCAAACTTTAAAATCCTTGGAGCAACTCCAGGATAGCATCAGTAAGAACGCTAAAGAGTCTAAAGATCTCTTAGAGGGCAAAATCCAGAATTACACGAAAAAAATCGACGCAATTCACGAAAACAGTACAAATTCGAGGGATAAAATCGGCGAAAAGATTGACACCTTAACGATAAATTTAGCCACCAGTCACCAGGCGTTAACCGACGAAGTCAGGACGTTGGCCAAGTTGGAGCAAGTCATGGTGCAGACGTCAGATGGCGTGATGGACACCAAACGAAGAGTCGAGTATGGGGTACATCAAATTCTCTTGGAGATTGGGGATTTAGTGAAGGTGCATTCGAAAGAAGTCAATGCGACGATAAACGAGAGGTGAATTCACCGTCGAAATCCATTTCGTTTACTCAGAGTTGCGAATTTCAGGTTCGACACCTTCGAGTTATCAATTTTGGACGAGGAGAACGGCGCCCTAGCTAATCTGACGTCGAAAATTGGCGAAGAAATCGACCAGGTGTGGAGGCAAATCGGCGTGATGCACCAACAAATGAGGGACAGCACCGACACCTTAAACAAGCTCCAAAATCAGACTGACGCCTACGTGAATGGGTCCCTGAATGTCATGGATAGTATGAAAGGAAAGGTATGTTTAGTCTTTTTAACGTTTAACACTCCGAAATTATAAAAAATCCATATAGGTCGTCAAAATCACGGATAGGATGGTGGAAGTGGATGAGAACCTCAATTATCTGATGGGAAAATTATCGTTGGTCACCCAAGAATTCAACCAGATCAAGACAGGTCTTGGGAAGGCTCTTGATGAAATCAGAGAGAGTTTTCAGGAGGTCCAGAATAAAGTGAAGGACAACGGGCCGGGACCACACGAAATTGAAGTCAGCAACGAAGTGAACGTCAAATAAACGCCATTTTATAAACTATGTCAAAAACGCGAATGGTTGTTGTGCGATAATTCTTGGTCGTTTAAATTTTAATACCGGAAATGCAACCGTTCTGAGGATACGGCTGTAAAAAGTTTTTTACGAGTGTAATGTTAGATGTATTTATAAATATATATAGCTTTTGTCGTTTAAAGACGTGTTTACTACATTTTATATAGTTTGTTATTATTAATATGTATGTCAATGTTTCTGTTTTAGTTGTAACAGAGAATTTTTTGTATTCTAGTGATTTCTTAGTAAAATTACATACCTACCAAAACTGTTGTGAATTTTATTTTGTATGCCCGTCGCTGCAAATAGATTGACACTTACAAAAGTTGGTATCACTGACTTTACAGACAATAAAAATTAGTAATCAAAGTTGGCTACACTGTTACACGACTTTACATCTGTCATTATTTTTTTATTTTTGTGTATTTTATGATCTTATGATAATTTTATAATTCCTGGACGGTGTACCTATCTTAAATCTTGCACTATAATTTATAACGATGGGTTCACATATCAAATTAAAGTAGTGCCAACTTACAAACTAACCTGAAAATATCTTATTACAAGATTTTGTAATTATAAACTATTACATTACAAAAAAACGAAATCTGTTTCGTATTACAAAATTTAAATCATATATCTTTAATAGAAGGATAAATGTAATTATAATTTTAAATTTAGCGCCAAAATAATGAATGTATGGGGCAATAAAAATTTAATTTTCGAAAACGCAAAAGAAAAACATTAAATTGACATTAATTTCGACAATCTTCAAAGATTATTATTACAATTCATTTCCACATTTATCATCAATGTTTCTATCATGTCAATAATATCCTGAGAAGATTTCCTGTTGAATTTGAGCATCTGGTCTTCGTTTCTCAGAATATTCTCAACCCGATCGTACAATTCTGAGGAGCTGTATGTATTATTTTCGACATTACTGGTCAGATTCTCCAGGAGGTGTAAAATTCGATCTGTCGAGTTGTTTTCCGAAGACACTGCCGTGGAATCGTCTAGGGTAGTCTTAATATCTGCTAGGTCCTCGAAAATCGTCACACTTTGTTCTTTCAAAGCTGAAATTTAAAAAGAATTCCATTTATGTTCGTTGTATTGTTTGTTTAATTCTACCTTCTAAGATTTTGGTGGCGTCTTGTTTGCTACAAACTTGATTAAAGTACGATTCAAAGTTTTCCTTCTGATCTGTTTGAAGTGTGTCAGAGATCGTTTCTCGCAGTTCTTCCACGACTAAATTCAATACGTCCATTTTCCACGTTAAATTACCCATGTCTTCCACTCTTGAGCCTTGGAGTTTGATGAAATCTTTCACGATATTTTCTAGGAGTATCTTAGAATGATTGGTCATGTCTTTAATGTTTTTCACCTCGTTTAGATCTTCTAAGATCTTGTTGTTGAAGTTTTGATTGTTACAAATCTTTTCAATGTTCTTCATACTGTCGTTTAAGTATAATTCGAAATTTTCATTCTGATTTGTTTTGGTTTTATCAGATACTGTATCTCGTAGATCTTCCATGACCAGATTTAATACATCCATCTTCGATGTTAAATTAGTAATGTCTACGGCCCTGCTGTCTTTGATTTTGACGAAATCTTTCAGAACATTTTCTAGGAGTATCTTAGAATGATCTGTCACTTCTTTAATGCTGCCTTCCAACATTTTTACCTCGTTTAAACTTTCTAAGATCGTATTAGTGGGGTTTTGATTGTTACAAATTTTTTCTAAGTTCTTCATACTGTCATTTAAATATAACTCAAAATTTTCCTTTTGATCTGTCACCTCAGAAACGGTTCTTCGTACATCTTCCATTACCAAATTCAATATATCAACTTTCCAGGTTAAATTAGTAATTTCCGCCACTCTTGGATCTTGGATTTTAACCAGATCTTTCATAACGTTTTCTAGGAGTAAGCTGGATTGATTGGTCATATCTTTAATACTCTCCTCTAAGAATTTGATTTCGTGCAAGCTTTCATTTCTCATATTTTTGACTTGTGCTAAAGTCCTCTCCACAAAATTTTCCTGCCTTTCCAATGCTAAAGAGTTCGACATAATCAAACCGATCTACCAGTTTTTAATACAGCAGATTTACCTTCGATAACTTCGATTTGCCATTCGTTGGGTACGGCAGCATCCTGTGCTGGGACTTCTAAATTGAATCCGTCCATTTTATTAAGGATATCTTGGAAGAGTTGGTCCTTGTCTTTCAGGTTCATCTGCACTTTTTCTATTATTTCATAGGATTTGATTTGGACCCCTTTCATTTCTGATAAATCGTTTTGGAGCGATCCCATTTGAGTTGTTAAAGATTGGATTTTTTCTGCACTGGATGCGTCATCATGTTCTTCAGAACTGTCTTCGTTTTCCATTGATTTTGGTCGGGTTATACTGGAATTTCTCTCGGCATATTCTGGTGTTATTTGAGCATTTAAATTAAACTGAAAATCACAATATAATAAAATATATTCTCTTACAAATCAAACCACCTTATGTACTATATCCGTTTTCAGATCATTGATGGCAACGGGTATTTTATTCAACGAATCATTGATCTTCACGGCAACATCTTTGCTTTCATCTCCAGCGGACAAAAGCTTAGAAATCTTTTGGTCCATCTTGTCGAGACGCTTATCCAAAGTCGCTAAGCTTTTCCGCAGATGATCACTGAATATCCTCTCCCTCATTTCGTGCCGGTGCAATTTACTCTCTGTAGATGCCATGACTCGTATCATCGTCAGAATCACATCGCGAATATCCTCGTGTCTTCAATTTTTTTAAACAAAATTAATTCGAATACAATATTGGCATTGAGAACGATTTTAATATTAAGAAACTTACGTTACTGACACGTGCTCGGCTTGGTAACTTCGTAAAGCGATCAGCCATATCGTTATAAATAAAAATTGTCGCATGTTGAACGCAAAACAAGTCAGAAACAACATCGTGACTGAGCTTCGAGTAGAATTTCCGTTTCATTTGTTCCGTTTCGCCATTTGCTTTGTCTCGATTATTAGTGAGGTCTTGTGCGAATGCCGAAAACGATAAAAGTTATCTGGTTGGTTTTGAACTTTTTGACCTGTATGATTTTTTTGTGCGTAAAATTAGACCTTCGACAATAAAATTAGTAAATAAAAATATTTTACTAATGTGTTGAACTTCAAAAGCATAATATTTACTAATAAAAATATGAAACATCGACGTTACATGATAATTTTAATAATAAGGATATATCCTTCACTGAGAGACATTTTTATATTCTTAAGTTGGTGACAGATTCACTACCTGTCAATGAAAATATTGAGGTAATTACTAAAATTGTTAAAATCTTAAAATGTGATTTGTAAGCGATTTCGTCGATTTAATATACAAAGAGCAAAAGATGTAAGTAACAAGAAAATAATATGATAAATGTATGTAGGTACCAGTTTAGCCAACAGCAATCAGTAAATGTCACTTTGGAATTACTAGTGTCAAGGTTTGACAGATATGTATTTTCAAATGCACAATAATGACAAAGTTCACCATGATCGATAGAAAGTGTTGAACTTAGTATCAAAAAAAATACGTATATTTGGTTATAAACTAGTTCGCATTTACTTTCGTGGATTGGTTACAACTTCTGTGTAAGGATTAAACATAATCAATAAAATAAGAAATTCTTATGAGTCAAATGCACAGTGGTACCAATGTAAATTTTTTATTGCTAACTTCAGGTACTCGACTTTCATTACGCTGTATTAAAAATATTATTATCTTTAAAATGGAAAATAAATAAACGCTATATATTTGATATTTCAAAATGGTTGTATTTTCAATAAATACAAAATATCGCTATTTACGTTTTTAATTTGGCATTCGTTTCATTGCTAACGTCAATTTCGTGTGGCCCGGGCCGGTTGTCCTTCATTTCAATGTTCTGAACTTCCTGGAAATTCTCTCTGACGTCATCAAAGGCTGCACCAATGCCCGTTTTAATCTGGTTAAATTCGCGCGCCATCAGAGATAATTTTCCCATCAAATAGTTAAGATTGTCGTCCACAGCGGTTACCTCATCTGTGATTCTGTCAACCTGTTTGCCTTTAATAGGAAAGATATATTTTTTACGATTTTATTCATACCCGATATTTCTTTAATTTCTTAATAGTCTTTATTGAGTTTACATACGTGATTTCTTATATCTAGAGATTTTCATTTTTCTAAAATGGCTCCACTGCGCTTGCCCAGTTGCCTAACAGCGGTTTGTAACAGATCTGTTGAGTGCAACGTTTCCAAACCTATGGAATAGACGTTTTAGTTATGTGAAGTCCTTGCGCAGTTTTCGAACTGACCCCTGCTGACATTACAAAACTTACCTTCAAAACATTCTTCGTGAAAATTAATTGCTCGAAGTTTCTTTTTATGGAAAGGTGCTTGAAAAGAAAACACAATATAATTTCTTTTTTATTAGTAATATTATTCTTTGCAAATTATGCTACTTATGGGTACAATACAATCACACGAGAAAGGAACTGCATACGCAGTCATTATAATAATCCTAAACCCCTTTTTGTGTTCTGTTTATCCCATTGTCTCTTTTTTTTTTAAATATATATTTATATATACTATAATATATATGTTATTTTTATCATTTTTTTATTTACTTCTTTATGGTACTTGGTACATACAGATCATATCGGCTTTCGAATGTCCGCTTACCAAAATAAAAACAAGGAAAGAACCGAAACAGACAGAGTAAAACGATTTGACAGCAGCTTGACAGATGTGAAAATCATATGGTAAGCAGACACCAAAATCCAATCGACATTTTCATCTTATTTACAGTGGCAGTGTATAATATATTCAGAACCAAGTATATGCGTTTTCTTTTTACACGATTTAGTATTAGGTATTACTTCTATCTATTTGTAGCTCCCGCAGGCAAAAATACAGCATTTTCAAATCACCTTTTCGCGCTGAAATTTTTGCGTCGAAATCGAACCAAAATTTCTTAAAGTATGATTTTACCGTGCGATTGTTGCTGTGTTAGAAAAAAGCCGGAGTGTTATCGTTATTAAACGAACAAAAAAAAAATACGTGTTTCATAACTATGGTGTTCACTGCCCTTCTTGATCTACGTAATTCGCTAGAATATATCACAAGGACGGATGGGTGCGTAAAGTATAAATACAACAATGCTGATGTGACCAGACTTTCCGAACAGACTAACAGACGAACCCCGCAAATGCTTTGTGCGTGCAATTTCATCCGTAAGTAAAAAAATTTAAGCGTCTACAAAGCCGTATTTTTGCCAAAATAAAACATAATAATAATCGTCAATTTGACAGTAAGATAGGTAGACGTTTATAAATGTATATGTAACATTATCCTGTGTTTATTGGTTAATAAAACTGCTTTACACGGTCCAATAAATTGTTGAATTTTGTTGCATAATATGCATAAGAATAAATATTCGAAATTGTCGTGAATAAGTTGACAGTATGAATGTTTTGGGGAATTCTAGTTAAATTCTCGTTTCATAAATTAGTACCAACGGCGAAATGACATATGAGGTTATTGTTTATAGTCTAACGATCGTTGAGGGCGATCAAAATACAATAAAAGATAGCGTTCTGCGGCTTGTTGACTATTTTGATTACAAATAATCGATCACATCAAGTTTCTCGAGATTTTTATACACACAATAAGGTTAACAATCTGGAATTGCGATTTTGGTTAGATATTTTTAGGTTGAATTGTACATACAACTGTATTTACGGAAGATAGTTTTATTCACGTGTGTTTTGAATTTATATTTTATGTCCTGGATGAATTTCGTAAATTGTTTATGAAAGTTGTGTCGGTGACCTTCCTTGATTTATTAGTTTTCAGAAAAAAGGGTATTCATTCGGTTAAGGCGCAAAAAGTTTGCCGCGAAACCACAAAAGGGAAGCATTTGTGTTCATCTGATATATAAACACATTTTTTATTGAAACCTCGCATAACAAAAACACATACAGTTACGAACAAATGTCATACGCATATTCTCTCATAATTAACTTAATAAATCATTTCAATTAAAATTAATCAATTTATTTGACCGTGTAAACTAAACTTTTGGGTGTTATAATGTTATTATAAGTTACTCTCAACGATTTCCTTAAAAATTTACAGTCAGTATATAACGTAAATTTGCACAGACGCACATATCATCTACATTATATATATATTAGGCACTTAGAAATAAGAAACGGACCCATATTTCCAAAACTATAATATTATAAACATCTAGCTAGCCGTGAAATCGTGTATGCGTTTGGAGCGCAAGCAAGCATCTGTTTGGGTATTTTTTTTTTCCGTTTAAGAAAATTCGATAAGTAGTTACTATTATTATTACAGATTTTCGGAAAAATTCTAAATAGCATTTTACTGGAGGAATCCTAATTTTTGTGGTAGCATTACATACTTATTTATTGTTAGATAACGAAATCCCACTATTATTTAAACAGCCTATATATTTTTTTGTTTCTTAATATCGAATACATCATTGACAAATGATAAAACAAAATAATTAAAAACATTTTCACCAAGTTCAAGTCGCTAAGGATTTCACTTTTGCTTTAAGAAAAAAGTTGTATCATATTATAGAGCGTGTATTAAATATATAATAAACAATAAAAAAATCGTCTTATTTATTGGAGATACTTAATTACAATAATACATCATTTCATAACAATTCATATTTCTTCTCACAACTAAATTCGATAGTACCAACATTATTTCTTAGTTTTATTATGGGATTTATCAGCGTTTATCCGGCGGAATTATATAAATTCCAAGAAATATCTTGACACATACCGTAATGGAGATCCAAGTGCAGACAACCGATGATACACGAACTCAGCTCAAAAGAGTTTGACAGAAATAACAACGAAGAAAACGACACAATAGCTCTTTCATCTTCAAATCGTTTGTTAACAATATTTAATCTAAATGCAAATGTTAATTTAAAGGATACAATGTTTACACTAAGAAAATTCTTTTTGCGAGTAGGTGCGATTAAATACACTAAATCTAATAAAGTTTAATTTCTCTAACAAGACAAATATTTTCCTCGAAAATCACCGCGAATTATCTCTAACAAAATCGTAAAATAAGTAAAAAATAGCTAACCAAATTTTGCTCGAATGTTGCGATTTGGTAAAAAAATTGCGTTGGGGTTAACGTCTGAGGAATGTGTCCGTTCGAATCAGGAATATTTTTCCAAGGCGGGGGATCTTTATCGCCACTGTATAGGCGTATTTAGAGTGTCGGGACACCCTCGAAGATGACGCTAGGAATTTTTAAAACGGTCTGAACCCCCTCCTGCGGTACGCCAATGCGAAAAGACGCTCCGACTATCGGTTATTGTGATGCAAACTATAATTTTCGGCAAAACGCTGCTTGTGATATTATTATCATTTTGTCTGTGCGCATTCTCGATTGTATACGTTTGTTAATAAATGCCGTTTGTGAATTTTCCAAATTAGCATCAATCATCTGACGTTGGCAATAGCAAATTGGCACAACTGAATTTCTTGTGTCATCGATTAAAACAAGTGCAGTCAAACTAGAAAAGTAAACATTAACTAGTTTAAGGGGTCTGCCTAGTGTGACGGGTTAAAAAAAAATCGAAAAATTTTTTTTGCATTTTCTTATAGTTTAACATCTTGAAAACAAAATCCCAAAGGGATTTAGCCAGATTCGAAAATTGGAAAAGTTATAGGCTTTGAAGCGGAGCGGCGCGTAGGTAGAAATCGGAGCGTTCGGAGATTAAGGAGAAGGGATGGCCTTTCAGACCGGTTCTCATTCTCACACCCGGGATTCCGTTATGATATAACCGAAGGAAAAGTTAGGTTATGTATACGGAAGCATAGAATAGATTGTTCTAGATTTTCGTGTCGAGTAGACGCTATCAGAGCAAAGAAAATGGATAAAAAAGGTGACAAAAGAAGTACGCGAAACTTTAAACGCGTTTTTCTCAAAATGACATTTTTTGAAATGGCTGCCACGATATCTCAAGAACCAATCGACCAATTTACTTGAAATTTTGCAGATATATTCAGTAGCCGTGTCATTCTCGCCCGAACTAGAATCAAGTCGATAGTCACAAAATTCGCAATGTGCGACTTAAAAATTAAACAATTTTTTTTTGGGGGAAAATCGAAACTTTTTTTGAAAAGCCGTCATTTTGTTATTTTTCAATTTTTTTCATTTATTCTAGTTCGGACTATAGCCACATTTACACAGACTAAGAATCTTCTTTAATTTTTTATTTCAGGCAACCTGGACAGCTGATTTTATGGCAGCCATTCAAGGACATTTTCTTTTAGACGCTTGCATACGACTGCAACAAATTTGCAAAGTTTCAAATTGATATGCAGAGTAGTTTTTTCCAAAAAAATTCCCAAAACTCGTCTTATTTTTAGGCCGTCACACTAGGAAGACCCCTTAAAACCAATCTAGGGACTTTTTTTATACTTGATACCAACTTGAGTGATAATAAAGAGAGTTGATCTGAATTATTCACATTGTACATACTAACTATAAGATTATTCAGTAGGTATATGAGAACAAATATTCTATGTTTGTAGGATAGAAGATATTTTGTCTGTATGACGCCGAAAAATAATTTTCTTAATTTATAATTTAATAACAAATTAATGTTTTCAACAATTTCGTAATTAGTGGCATCGCATCGTTCTTCCATCGCTATATCTGTATCATACTCTACCTCATCGAATGTCATCAGCTGCCTATAGTCGTATCTCGCACACGGTACGTGCAAAAAGAGTGTAGAGATAACAGAAGTTAAAGTGGATATTACAAAACGAAAAAGAAATAGTGGGGAAACTAGGAAGACCTCTAAATCAACTTCTTTTCTTTTTAATTTAATTTCCAGGACCCGAGGATTAGTTATCTGCATTACCGACTAACTTTATTTGAATTTAAATTTTGAACGCATTAAGAAGTTGTAGAAGTATTAATTAAAATAGAAAATAGGCACGAATCAACAGGATAGGAGACCAAAAATAAAATGTGAAGAAAGAGAAAAAAGTGTATCTTGTTAAATGATTCGAAGATTTTATTTACTAACTTTTTTGTTTTTCTCCTATATAGTATATTGTACAAACTTATCAATTACCGTATTTTTTTTATCATCATTATCATTTTTATTTTATTATACAAAGTCGTGTGGAGCGTTGAATAAGAAAAACTTGTATGACTCTTCTTGATTCCTTTTTACGTTATAAAATTTAATGCGTTTGACGCAGCGTCAGGTTTCTAACCTGCGAGAGGTTTGTATATGTTTTTATTATCCGGATTCGTTAGCGAAGGAATCCACCCAGCCAGTATGTAGTAGATATTACCAATTTAAAAAGGTCGATGTTTAAAAAAAAATGCGGATCATCAACAAAACATCAAAACGTATTTATCGAAGGTTATAAATATAAAACATCAACATTCATTCCCAATATTTATTCCACTGCAGAAAAAAAAAATTCATTCGTAATTTTGTTCATTTTCAAGGAAACGTCAATTTAAGTAGATGGTACATACTTTTTTTTTATTTTTCTTCTTGTATTTTAAAAAATTAATCTGGGCACTATTGTTACTACTTCGGTACGTGAACGTAGCTTTGTTTTCATCATCATATACATGCTGTTTCAGACCGCGTGTTCATTTTCAGTGCATAGGAACTTTGAATCCCGTATAAAACGATGAATAGAAAGGAATTGCAGTTTATTTAATTAGTTAATAGGTACATTAAATTCAATATTTTTTTTATGATTATTGTCTCATTCCTTTTTAAATATTATTGTATTAAGCGCAAGTTTTCTAATGAAATGTAGTACCACCTCTAAATTATTATGTAGCATCCCTTGCAGTAAACAAATAACTTTTTTCTCGTCTGCAAATTAACGTATCTATTACAATACTCGTATGAACCACATAACAATCGATCAGGATTGGGAAAATTAGATTTTAATGATGAAGTGAGATACGTTTGTGTTGATGATTGTTAACGCTAGGTACTTGTTTTTTTTTTTTTTTATTTCATAGCCCAATGCAAGAAATGTACTGAAATTTTAACAATGACTAGATGACGGTTAATATCGGTATTCGAATAATGTGTAGATTTGATTGAAATAAGAAAAAACATATGATTCTATTTAAAATAAGAAAATCGACTTCCGGTATAATACGGAACGGAAATATTTTCAGATGATTCTTCAGGTATAGGTATATCGCAGTGATCTGAAACATTCTGTATATAAACTTGACATGATCTTTAAGTCATCCATATTTTTAAATCTGTATCTGAATGGATCTCTTCGCTAACATAGCCATTTTTACTTTACCTACAATTTCACCTAATTAATAACTAATATTTTTTATAAGGAAAATAACCAGTGTGTTTCACATATTTGGCATAATTTATTTTTTTTTCCAATAAGCTCTTAGATACTAAATGGTGTTCGTCAATACTTTCAAAGTGCGGTTATTTCTTTTACGATAAAAGAACCTTGAATTGCGAATTACTTTTACAATAAGGAGAATACAGATTTTGTAATATTTATATTCACATATGATATAAACCAAATTATTGCTTCAGTTAATCAATTAATACTATCAATTTAATAAATAATTTTTCTTATACTTAAAAAACTATCTAACTATAAATATCCCCTATGCGTTTTACGAAATGATATATTTAACATTGCTTTATCCAGTCGAAAATGGAACCGCCGACTACGTCAAGAAGTGCATTTATTACTCGTCTCATCTTACATAGCTAAATAAATCACTATATCTTACGTTGCTAATGGTGAATGAGTTGATATTTTTGGCCTCATTATTCGCATTTCTAAGTTTGAAAGGTTTCATTATTATAATATTGTGCGTATCGTGTAAAGACTTCTGACGCTAGACATTTACAAACCTCTGCCTCAAAACGATTTTTATCAATGTGTGTGTATGTAAAAAAAAAAAGAACAGGAAGTAGAAAATAGGGCTTAATAGAAGATTTCTGTTTCTAATTTTCTTATTCATAGCTGTCTCTTTGTAATGATAATATTGTAATAATGTAAAATACGGCGAACAATTGTTGATATAATAACAAATAAAATTGTATATCTCATGTGTACATATAACAATGTGCTAACATTCAAAGTGACCGTTTTCAAATAATAAAATAATTTGGTTGTTTTTATCTTATTTATTTACAAAAGAAAAAAGTAATGTAATGCCTATGATTTCGCTTGTCTGTTTTTCACTAAATACTTAAAATATACAGCGTGGTTTATTTGGGAAATACACAATTGTAAATTTATATTCCTACAAGTAGCAGAAAAGGAACGTCAATGGATGATTGAGGTTTTTCCATACTAAAAAGTTTTATTTAGAAAAAAACCACACTATATATATTAACAAGTTCACTCCATACATTTAAAAACAAAACAAAAGATTGTACACTCATATGACGTACCCTGTTTTATATACATGAAATTGCTTTTGCTGGAATTTAAAATTAAAAACATCGCACAAATCCCAAATCGTCGTAATATAATCCTACAGGGTGTTACATTTTAAAAGCAAGAAAAGTAAATTTAACTAAACGGTAATTAAAGTAACGTAACACCCTGTATTTCGTACGTCGTTGTATTGATTCCAGACTGTTTAAAATGGAATTCTCTGATTTTCCAGAAACTGGGGAACTAATCTTACGAAGCTCTTGGGGTAGCCACACTATAACTGACTGTTCTGCTGTTGTTAACATCGTATTGCTGATAGTAATAATGAAAGGGGGGATAAGGGGGAGGAAGACGGACCATACTCGCTCAATCCACACTATGCACAACCCGTATATAATAGTATTTACATATGATAAGCGGGAAGTACTGTGCCTTGTTAATCTCTTCAAAATGAGAAGAAAAAGATTCGGCATTTAAAAGAAAAATTGCATAAAGTTTTATTCCAATATACAGGATGTTTTTTAAAACTGATGTTATTAAAATATATTATTATATTTTGTGTTTCTGCTGATTAAAATGTTGAAAATCAAATTTGTAATTCGAAGTTAGTATTTGTCCATACAGATTCGGCTTTGTATGGAAAAGCATAGGATTTTTTTAAATTCTTTTTATTTAGTGTTTGTACAATTTAAAATTATTTTGTTACTATACAGAATGTTCGAGAAAAAAAGATCCATAACTTACTTTTTTTCTAAATGGATCATATTTAATGGCACATTTGAAATCTACAGACCAAATAAGAACAAGTTTATGTATTGATCATCTAACATATTTTATTAACTTTTGTTTTAGTGGGGGCACATTTCCACACAGTTTACAAATAAATAAAGATATGGCGATACATAAAAAGAGAGGCAATTTTTCTCCGAACAATTACCGGCCTATTTCTTTAGTACCTGTGTTATCTTAAGTTATTAGAAATTGCCTTTAACACGTTGGCTGCCAACCAATCGGTAGGTACTACTTTAATCTACGAGAATACTCGTAGATGGCAGGCAACGTGTTAAAAATAGATTTGTTAAATATTTAAAGAACAAAAAAATTTTCAATAATTCCCAATATGGATTCCGCATCGGAAGATCTACTGCAAACTCATTAGTGGATATTATTGCATACATATAGTACAGATGAATTAGAGTTGGGTAATGTTGTCGTGGGTAATTTTTTAGACTTGACTATGATTTGTCGTTGAGGAAATGTAATTCTAGAGGATTTTATTGAGAGTTTTGTTACAAATAGATATCAATATAGACAATTTTTTTTTTTTGGGATCAATACATGAACTTGTTCTTATTTGGTCTGTAGATTTCAAATATGTCATTAAATACAGAATGTTCCAATTAGGAAAAGGTAACTTTGTTATGGATCTTTCCTCTCCAACTGTATCATTCAAAATAATTTGTAAATCTTATGCTTTATCTAATACGAAAATGATTAAAGACTTTCTCATTTACATTATGATTGCCAAATTGTCTGAGTAGCGTAAATAACGCATTTTTTTCACAATATTGAGTAGTTTGACGTGATTCAGCTGCCTAGTTTATTTGTTCGTGATATAGAGAACACCCTGTATATTAAAATTACCTGATTTTAATAATTATTACATTTACAAAGCACAGACCCGTTGAATTTGTATTTGTTTTGTTTTATTCGTCTCTAATTAAAAAAAAAAAACAAAGATTATACAAACAAGTATAAAAAAAAATTATTTTATTTTGAAACGCCAAATTCAAAGAAAATAAAATGTAAGATTTAAACTCTCATATAGTTTGATATCTATAAACATATTAATATTGCATACATACAAATAAAATATGTATAAAATAAAGCTAAAACAAAAAAAGAAAAAAACTAATTTAAAAAAATATAAAAACGAAGACCAAAATTTGACAGAAGGAATGTACAAGGTTATGTACATATTGTCATATAGATTTTTTTAAGTCTATTTTACGCACTTCACACAGTATACGTTGTTTTCTCCTTCAATTTCTCGGTTTGTTTCATTTACTTTTTTATTAATCTCGTTATTTTGTGTGTTTATCATTTTGTGTTTGGTGGTTTCTGTTTTGTTTCTCTCGTTTTGTTTTAATTTATTTATATTAATAATATCGTTAATCTGGTTTAGACTCGGGGCCATTCAGTGTTTAGACAGCGAATGCCCCGAGTGATGTCCCTAACTGCTCGTACTTGCCATTGGACTCACGGGCGATAGGGGGGTGCACGTCGAATCTCTCAGGCAGCCGTTCAGGGTGATGAGGAGCTTGCGGGAGCCGGCGTGGTCCCTGTGCTCGCACAGCCACACCCCCTGCCAGGTGCCCAGGTTGAGTTTACCTTCCGTTATTGGAATGGTGAGCGAGGAACCCAGAAAACACGCCTTGACGTGAGCGGGCTGCGATAGAAAAAAAACCACCAGCGTTATAATAAGTAAAATATGTGCAACTCCCATAAAGGATTAGTTAAATTATATATAGCACCCGCAATCACCGCAATTTAGCCCAACAAATTAAGTATGTGTTAATTTTAGTAACCTAACCTAGAAGATGTCAAAATTTTTAATAAATTTGAAAAGAACCGCAGTTGATGAGTTACTTCAAAAGGAAAGACATGCAACATCTAAATCTATAAAATTTAACTTTACACACCATATCATCTGGACCCTCGCAAGAATGTCTGTATGGTAAACCCTCCGGTACGATCTTATTCAACATCATCTCCATATCGTCCCTCACATCGGGATCCCAACTTTCATTTAAGGCAAGACTCGCTGATGTGTGCAGAACTGTCACAGAATAAAAAATTACTTCCCATGCTAATTAAACACATGACATCTTCAACTTAAGCCAAAATGAAAAGTCAAATAAATGCTTCTTGACACACATAGCCCACTTGTTTATAAAAAGATAGAGAGGCGGTGTTTATTTTTATTTATTTATTTATTTACTTCAAACGCACATGCTCGCGTATATTTAAAAAAAAAGCCGTTCGTGGACCGGTCAAGTCTCGCCGATGCCGCGTTTTAATTAATTCAGCAACGCGCGGAGCGAAGAAAAAATCGAATGAAACGTGCATGTGTGATGATATGATGGTCGGTGTATAGCGGAACGGAAAACTCACTTTGAACGTGACAGATGCCCATGGCGAACTGCGACAATTCGGGTATCTGCCGCAGGATCTCTTCGGTCACCAGGTGGACGCCCCGGTGCTGCGGCCTCAGGTTTATCTTCTTCTGAAACCACGCCGAATTACACTGGATAATTCTGGCCGACGAAGCCATGTTTGATTTGCTATCGCTGTTGGTCGCCAGCTTGACAGTCTCTCTTATTTATTTACAACACTCACGAAACACTATGACTCGGGAACACCTCACTAATGTACTTCGAACGCACTAGATTCATTATTATCATGAGCAGCTCATTATAATTTCCTAGTGTTCCGTTTGAAAATAAAAAAAAGGTTACACACAGGCTTGCCGCAGTACACGAGTTGATACTTCTCTGACAATTCGTCGATGTTCGCGCTAGATCGGACGGGCGCGACCGATTACAGCGCCTAATTTAAATTATGTATAATCTTTCATACAGAGAGATCGCAAAAGTATGTTTAAAAACATGTTTCCCTTTTTAAAACTCTGCTGTTTTATATCCACTATAACCGGCAATAAAATCAATACGAAGTAAAAATTTCCAGAATAATACATGTTTGTGTAAATCAAAATTTTGACAGATAGCAATTATTTTTCGTTACTTAAACATTGAAACATAAAAATTACTAACTTTAACTATGCATTGCATTTCAGCAAAACGTACTGTATTATAAACGCACTTCTATTAATTACGTTCGTTGCAAAATGAATTAATTCCTGCAGGTATTCGCACCGTGCAACATATTTTCACCGCAAATATTCGTTTTTTTTTTACACCACGACATGCAACGATATCATACTCGTACTTATAGAAAGGATAATCAATTACCCCCACATCAAACCATCAGTTTTATTAAGTAAATGAGGAAAGTAGGCGTGAATTAGGGTGCGGTACCCCGCGTTCGTCGGATAAACATTCTCGCAAATGAGGGCTCATTTCATCAACGCCATGGCGACCTTTTACGCGAATCCCGACGATGAAAACGATCCCTGGTTCGAACAGGCGGCTTTTGACGGATTCGGTTTTCGAATTTGGCACGTGATGTTCTTCTGTTTCTCGGGATTCGTCAGTTTGGGTAAGGGAAATTTCGAAATATCTTCGCACGAATCTCTCTCTGATCGACAGGTGGCGTGAAGTGATCCTCATATCCTGTTGCGTCAAGATACGGGTGCCTAGGACCATCCAGGAAATCGAGGCGGATTATCGAAGGAAGAAATTGGCGGAAAAGTTTAAGGCGAGACTGATGTTGATACAGAATCAGGAAATGGATGAGATAGATTTGAGAAGAGGTATAAACATTACAATTTTTGTTTATGCATTTTGAAAATACCGCCAAATTTGTACGTCAAATATAAAATCACCAAGTATTACCATCTAGAAAAAAAAAAGTAATTTTAACCAGAATCAAACAAACATTAATCTATAAACAAACGCTTTTTTCAAATAGGTTATGAATTACATTATTTATTCAAATAAAATCGCTGTTAGTGACTTTTAAATTGCAATGTTGCATATTTGTCATTTGGGACAAATTTTTGCGCCAATTTTAAAATGTATTTTTTTATTTCTATTCTAGTTTAACGAAGTTTTTAAATTTTTTAATATTGCGTATTCATTGATTTTACATATTTTTGCGCGGTAATTTTTAAATATATAATATTTCAACTTTGAAATCGTAATACCCTATAAGTTCTAACTTAAACAACAGACGTTTATATAGGGTTATTCATGCTGTATGGCACATAATATTATATTTTGACCTAAATAGGTGACGTTCAAAAAGTTTCAGTTTTGGGATATGGGGGTCTGTTAGTTACTTTTTAAAATTATTTTCGTATTACACTCCGATCAAAATAAGTTTGTTTCAATAAGGTTTATAATAACTAAACCTCTTTAAATAATTTGAATTTTGTGAAGATCTTACCTAATTTTCATGTTTCAATTACTTAAGTATTTTACGAGAAACTAATAGTTATACTTTGCAGCTCTGGAAATTATACAAGAAGATTATAAAATTGAATCAAAATCAATCGATAAACAGCTGTCGATACAACTATATCAAGATTATAACGCGGATTCTGAAAATTACTCCAAGAATCTGAAAGCTGAACCGCAACAACCCAAGGGGTTGGATTTTTCTGCTGCTGTTAAAAATATCAAAAATAATGAATGAGAAATAAATATTAATTTACAATGTATTTAAAATAAACAATAAAATACTAAGTTTTTAAGTTTTGTATCAATACATCCTATTTTATCCTTCCAAGATATTTTCATTATTTTTTTTTTTTGTTCAAAATTTAGTTTAGGAATGGATTTGACCTCAATTATTATTCGCTTACATTTTTATTAATAAATAAAATCTATAATTTGCGAGGTAAATACTAAAATTCTAAATTTCCTACAAAAACAAATTGTGGGATATAATTTCTGCACTCACACGTGGGCTGGGATGATCTATAGACGAAATAAAAGAGCATTTTTAAAATAACATTTTTATTTCGGAAATACAGGAACAATTGATGTTGTCCGCTTTTAAAAATTGTTTTTTTTTTAAATGTCCTATCTTACAATAGTGAAGATATTTTTAATTATTTAGTAATAAATTAGAAAATATAAGAAAAAAGAAATCATACATACAAAACATATTGATCATTATTTATAGGCAAAAATTGCTTATTTCAATACTCGAATCCAATTCGCAATTCTAAATATTTTAAATTATGTATTTATCTAGCAATTGTACAACCTTTTTTTCTATACAGTCTACATAATATCCGAAAACGTCGTGATTTCGTCAAAAAGAGGTTCGATCGGCAGATTATGTGGACTCTACATGGACTCAGTTTTTACTTTGTTATGTTAGAGATAGTTATATTTAGAACGATTGCATTTATTTATCATCTAATAGTATTACTATTACCATTATTGTAATTGTTATAAAAATATAATAATTAATAATCAATTGCAACTATAACATATAAACCGTTTAATACATATTTTATCTAAGGTGAGCTTCAAAAACGGGAGAAAAATGAATTATTGTTGAGATTACCGAAAGAAAACAGTAGGAAAACAAAAATTAATAGCAATAATGTACAGGATATATACTATATGTTACGTAAAGGAAGCACAATTGGAAAATTTGATCAGTAGTATTTATATACATCTTTTTTATATTTTTTTATACATTAAAAAGGAATCAAATTGATACAAATTTGATTGAAATTATATTAAATATTGTTTAGAACACTATTAACTTATTATGTACACGGTGAGCGCCAAAAGTATGAGAGTGAAGTTTAGATTAGGTTTATATTGTGCAATAACAGCAATTTTTTAATTGAAGTGTTACTTTCATCAAAATTATTTTATTTATTTAAAAAAATGTTTGTGCTATTACTTTTGACGCGCATTGTATACGCGCTGATTTTTATTTCTCTGTAGTTTGTGATCACAATGCAGAATAATTGCGGATTAGAAGAGGGGACAATTTATTAAGGAAAAAATGAGGGAATAGATACAAAATTAAGTTATTTAGTTAACGAAAAACTTACTATAAAAAAGTTTGCAGTTTTGTTAATTTGAATTAACTTTATTATCAGATAAAATTCAGATTGAATTTATCCTTTATGCGTTCTCACTTCATATAAACAAACAATGGAAAATAAAAAGAAATAATAATATTAATACAATCACTTTACTTTTAAAATGTAAGTTATCATCACAAATTTTATTAAAGCGAAAAATTGTTTTAAAAAAAAATCTATAAATAATATCATACATTTATGTTATTTATAGAAATAGTACAACAATATAATTCATTAATACAAGAAGAGGAGATAGAAAAAGCGAATAAAAATAAAGTTATAGATAGAAAAAGAAAATAAAAATTTTTTAATCATAAAAATGAGGTAATGAATTTTGTATTTCTGAATATATATTTTTTAAATAGTATCTTTTATACATAATTGGAATAATAATAATAATAATAAAAAGATTAGGAGAAAATGAGAAAAAAAAAATAAGCATGAATGAAAAATGTTACGTCCTATGGCTTTTTAAAAACCAAAGTTTGCAGTACGTTTTAATTTTATTTTCACTTCTTTTTTTTGCGTATTTATTTATTGTGTTGAGCTCTGATTCTCTGTTTCTCTTACTTCAACGTTGATGAAAAACTAAGATTTCTGCTCATCAATCTTTTCGGATGAATGTTCTACCCCTGCAAGGAAAGAGAGGTGATAAATACTGTTAAAACGAAAATATTTCTACAATATTTTCACGTTAGGAATCGTTGCAGGTTCGTTTAAAAGTTATTGAATGTTTAATAATAAATTATGAACTATGACTAACACGATATAATATCACAGTTGGTTCTTCAAAATCAATTGTGTTGGGAGGGAATTGTTTGTCATTTCAATATTTGACAGTAGTTGTCAGAGTATTCATTCAGTTTATTGTCAGTTTCTGTTTTCTAAAATGAATTACACGAATGCTGAGATGGGTGATATGCATTTTGTTTACGGTCTTGCCAATGGAAATTCGATTGCTACTAGACGTCTTTATGAAGAACGATACCCGAACCGTATCATACCGCATCATTCAATATTTGCCCGTCTTCACCAACGTCTTAGTGAAATGGGAAGTTTTAAGAAACAGACGACTGATAACGGGCACCCATTTACAGTGAACTCCACAAGTTAAAGAAATTGTTCTAAATGAAATTGAGGAACATCCTAATACAAGCACCAGAAAAATTGCGTTTGCTTTAAACATTAGTCAGGCAATAGTTTGGAGAATATTGAAAGATCAGCTGTTGTATCCATATCACACTCAACGGGTGCAGGCACTTTGAACGATCGCTCGAAGATCTTTTCTGATTTTTCGCTTATAAATACTAGATCCCCGCAACTGCCGAGAATTCCAACACATAACACTACCTTGTATGAAAACGGTCCGAGATATAGAGCTATCAAAGTTTACAATAAATTACCAACTAACATAGAAGAAGCAAATTCATTAGCATAATTTAGAAGTCGACTGAAAACATACTTAATAAACATACTCCCGATAATCAAAGTGCAACGATTCCCAACGTGGAAATCCTATACGGTTAAATGCCTACTATTTTTCTTTTAACAGTTGTAATCACACTTACGTAATAGTCTTTTTATCCGTCGACTTATTTTCCGGCCTAGCGCGGTTCAGGACTTTAAGGAAGTCGGAAGTCTTTGCCCTCATCCGACTGTGTATGTACGCCTTGGAGCACTTGATGTGGTAATGCAGATAATGTCTGAACATGTGCACTAAATTAATCGTGTTGTCTCTAGTGTTCCTGGCCGTGTGCCTGGGAAAGAGGACGAAAGTCACATAGCCTACGTTATTGTCCACTTTGGCGTCGGTATTTTGCAGCTCCCTGGGCGGTTCTCGGTGGCTGAACAGCACGGGCGGTGCCGTGTGGGAGGCTCTCAGACCTTCCTTTAGTTCTTGCATGAACACTTTGCCTATTATCACGTCGTCTTCGTCTCGAAATCGCGTCGAAAAAACTACGGTCACCCTGTCCGCCTTCGCTTCCACGTACCTAAAGGAAAATTCGCATTTTGTAGGTGTTCGATGTGCAGGGTCGCTAATTTGTTTCATTTTTTACAAAGTAAGATTTTTACGCCCCAAATTTCAGTACATAATGCAAAAGATATACAGGGTCCGTCATTTGTTACACGAAATGTATGTTTTTAGAAATTATGCTTAGATATACAGTATTTTGAATATAATAGTATTTCATCTTTTTTTAATTAAACACCCTGGATATTTTTAAATTATGGAAAACCTCTAATCGCACTTCATTCATCTCCAGATTATCAAAGTAATTGGTTTTGTTTTTTCCGAGTTACAACTGTTTCTGTTAAAAATTTGAAAAATTACATATCCCAGAGAAAGTTTTCCTACGTTAAAACGCTTCCAAATTTAACCACAAAATGTGTGCTGTAGATTGACTAAGATTAAATGAAGATGTCAGTAAACTCTTTTGATCTACCAGATCTACAGGATAGTAATCAGGAGAGCATTTACTTCCAAATGATTTTCTCGATTTTCTTTTAAAAGGAACACCTAATATATATTATAACTAAATGTGATGTGGAATTACACTTTGCGTCATTCCATATTACGTTTTCCTGTATTAATCTTTAGTGATTCCTACAATAATCCAGCGTAATCAAAATTTCACTATTTATAAGACAGTCAATGAGTGGACACAATCTTCAAGTTTGAAGGATGAATATAAGGCAAATATAAGTAGTTCACTGTTTAAATACTCTAAATTATAATAAAATAAAGACAGAAGTAGCACAGAAGATGTTTAAGTTAAGCTTTTTTATTTACTAATTAATGTGACTTATCTGCTTATCTCGGTAAAGTAATCAAAATCTGTGGTTAATTTAAAACACCAAAAGATAATAAAATGCTCGAAAAGTGAATGCACACTGATGAATTAAAGAAAAACAAAGTAAAACAACAAAGTTTACTCACATTGTTTCATCGTTCCTGTAATGTATCACGGCACGTTTTTGTCCCTCATCCCCTTTCTCTTGGAAATCGAAATACTTCTCGAATACCGAAGCGAAACAGTTACGTTTCAGCAACCCGATTTTCTTAACGATCTCCGGCCAGTTTTCCGGGATATTTTCTAAGTCGACTAAAACCGAGACGTTATATCCATCTTCGGGTTGTATCAGCAGGTCGCCGTACTCCCTTTTCAGCAACTCATCGGCGCCGTGCTCTTGTAATTCTTTGTAGAATTTGAGCGAAATACTAACCTAAAACCGCGACATACACGAATAATGGTGCCCTTTAGAGGTTAGTGTTCCATATTTACCCTAATTTTACTCTTATTTCCATTGAGGTTGGATATATGAAATAGAACACCGTCAAAATCAGATACGGTAACGTCTATATACTCACTTTTTCCGCTAAAATCGTTTCACCCAATGAATAATAAGTATATTCTGTTATTGGAATGACATAAAAACATCATGACATATATAAGGAAATGACTCACAACAAATAGCGTAATGAGAAAATCAAGGAGGGATCCGGCGAAATCTATTTAGATAGAGCAATATACCCGATTAAACCGCGACTAAAAGCTTTGGTGATATAGATAACATGCCCATCCTTCAATAATCCGGTATAGTGATACACATAAAAGTACGATTTAGATTGGTATTTTCAGCTACTTACCCGGCTTGTGCGTTTCTATACTTTAAACTTAGCGTTTCTTCGACTACCCTATTGTTTATTTCAAGTAAAATCATCTTAACTAATTTCGTAAATACAGTTCTTAAGGGATATCAAACAGCAGACAACGGTTCACACACCATATCTCGACACTTGGGAGGTGTACATTTTGACTGGCCGGTAAAGCAGGGAGCGTACATAACAATTGCGCATATCAATAATAAACACAAGTGTGGAGGGAAAAACAAACAATGGTATCAGTAGGAGTTTTATTCATGCGAAAAGTATTTGTAGATAACTCGTTTAAGGAACCAGCTACCTTGCTTACGTTTACTATTTACAATTAACGTGTAATAAGATACGATAGATTTGTTCGAAATTCAAATTTTATGAACATACATATTGCTTTTTTTGTGTAATTTTATTGCATTATCGTTATATTTTTATGGGACAGGTGCTGTTGGGTGGACGTAATTGGATAGTTCTCCGAGGTTAACTGCTCTTGCTTCTATAAAAAAAAATATAGATTTAAAACAAGAAAATTAATCTATGTCAAGTTCTTAGATTAGAGAACGTGAATGATTTTGATATGTATGGAAGTGATGGTTGCAGCGTTGTGAAGTTAGTGCAGTTATATTTAAAAAGTAGTTTCACACCACGCTATCTATTGGTAAACGGACTGACTATTTTTTTACACGTGTAGAACGTACACAATATTCAAACAAAAAATTTGCGTGATGTAAAACCGTAGGTAAAATAATGTTAAAATAAGTTCAAATCGACGCAAAAAATGTGCATGCTTAAATTAAAGATTATATTCATAAAATTCTAGATAATATAAAATAGAAAATATTTTCAAACTAAAACTTATGATTGTAATGCTCTATGTCTATTGTCTTTTTGACAATAAGTATTAAATACATAGGCTTGTAAATTCTGTCAATAAATAAGATTATTATTATTATTAAATTCCTAAAATTTCGTCATTTATAATTAATTTTCTAATAATGTAAGACACAAGAACAAAAACGGTCAACTGAAATAACGCTGGTTGGGATTGTTCTCATTTCTCAAAGTTACTAATTTGTCATTTGGGTTTTTGATTACGTTTATACCTTAGATCATATCATATCGAATTTTATCCGAACTTTAAATCCTAAAAAAAGATGCAGCAGATACACGTCTGATTAAAAATTCGATCGGATAAAGTCGTTTAATTCAATTAATAAAGACTGAAATAATAAATTAATAACATCATAGACATAAAGTGGGGACACGAATCATTTTTTGAAGGTTGCTTGTCATTTATTTTTTCAAATACGACGGATTTTATGTAGGCCTTTCTACATTTTGACAAGTCTTGTTTTGTCGTACATCTCGCGGTACCTATCTAAGGTGTCTTGTGCAATTCTGGAACCAAAATTAGCCTTCATTGACCATCAGTTCAAGCTTAGGTAATAAAAAAAAATTGATTTTATGGAACATAATATCAGTTTTCAGACAAGGTTTTATATAAATATTCATATTTTAATAATTTTTTTCTCTCCTTTTCTGTATTAACGATATTTCAATCAGTTTCCGAAAAAATATTGTTTGATGATAAAGAGTGAATAAATTACAACAATGTTTCATCATTTTTGGAATTATTTTTTACCTTCGAATAGTGATCTTCTGGATCGCGCGTTAGCATCTTTAGATTTAGATCTACCATGCGGTTTATTAGGTTTGTTTGCATTATCATCTGATGCAACAGGAGTCTTATCTGTTCCACTTGCTACACTACTATCAGATTGTTTATTAGATCTGTTTGCCGCATCATCTGACGCAGAAGGAGTCTTATCTGTTCCACTCGCCACACTACTATCAGATTGTTTATTAGATTTGTTTGCCGCATCATCTGACGCAGAAGGAGTCTTATCTGTCCCACTCGCCACACTACTATCAGATTGTTTATTAGATTTGTTTGCCGCATCATCTGACGCAAGAGGAGTCTTATCTGTCCCACTTGCTACACTACTGTCAAATTGTTTATTAGATCTGTTTGCCACATCATCTGACGCAGAAGGAGTCTTATCTGTTCCACTCGCCACACTACTATCAGATTGTTTATTAGATTTGTTTGCCGCATCATCTGACGCAGAAGGAGTCTTATCTGTCCCACTCGCCACACTACTATCAGATTGTTTATTAGATTTGTTTGCCGCATCATCTGACGCAAGAGGAGTCTTATCTGTCCCACTTGCTACACTACTATCGGATTGTTTATTAGAATCTGTTGGCGCAGCAGAACTTATTCTACTTAATAGATTCATTTGATCAGAGTGTTCATCTTTACTTGCTTTTTCGTCGTTTGATGGTGGCCCGTTACTATCGGCGGAGGCCTCATCTTTGGATTGAACACCTTCATCAGCTTTGTCAGATGCTTTCTCGTCGTTTGATGGTGGCTCCCTATTATCTGCGAAGGCCTCATCCTTTCCACTTGTTGCAACACCTTCATTAGCTTTGTCAAATGCTTTTTCGTCGTTTGAGGGTGGCCCGTTACTATCGGCGGAGGCCTCTTGTTTGGATTGAACACCTTCATTTGCTTTGTCAGATGCTTTTTCGTCGTTTGATGGTGGCTCCCTAGAAGCGTGGACGTCATCATTTCCACTTGCTTGAGTACTGTCATCAGATAAGTGGAATGCTCTATCGTCGTGTAATGGTGGATTTGCAGCATGTTCATGCCCATATTCGTCACGATATTGTTGATAGTTCGGGAGAATAGCCTTCACTTCTCCAGCAGTAAAGAATTCCAGGTGTACGTTACCTCGCACGGCCATTCCCGGTTTTGCTCTCGCTTTCGTATTACGCATATCGTGCCTCTCAAACGCATTATTCCTGGGCGATAAATACGGGTACATTTTATGTGCAGCTGGTCGATTGTTGTTTAGGTCGTCCCCGAAACGCAGCTGAGTAAACACCTCATTGTGCACGATTAAAGCTTGGGCACGAGCTTTTCTAGTTACCCGAACATGGTCCTGATTCGCCGTTAAAGAATCTAGGAATTATAATTCGTAACAGAATTAAAACTGGTTTAGTTTACATTAGATCTGTTCCTATAAGAATCACAAACTAGTCAGAACCAATCATATATATTGTGAAATCAGTCAGAAAGCCGTTTCAGATCGCGTCTAACTAGTATGCGATTCTTGTATGAACTATTATTAAATTTACCACCATATGGTAATCTAGGGTTTAACGAAAGTACTTCATGTTTGTGGTGTTTTGGGCGCGGAAAGGCGTTAATCGGCACATTGGCGTCGAGTAGCACGTAACATATCAATACTGTGATAAACATTTCCATTGCCCTAAAACAAAAGTAACAAACGATTATTTCTTTAAGTAGTATTTTATCGCGACAATAAAAAAAAGGATCGATAAACGTTTTTTTTTTAAACAACGCCAACGCACATGTAGTAACTTTTTAATTGCTAATGTTACAAACCCAATAAACACATCTAAACCTAACTTCACGATTCATGAATATGCTGTCATCTGTCATCCTTATGTCATGAACAGTCATGAATAATACATTTTACTTATTGTATAAGTGGATACATCTGTGATATTGTCGTTAATTTCAGTGCTACTATTTCCTGAATATCATCATCGTTATTGAAAATATAGATACCGTGTAATTAAACCACCGAAATAATCTACAAGATGCGGCTGCACATAACCTTACTTTTTGTCATATTGATAAGCTATAGTGGATTAGCTAATAACTATCAAGATTATACGGATAATGAGTTCGCCGAGTTCGAAGAATTCGAATCTGAAGACGAGTTAGTCGTAGATGAACCCCAATCGAAAGAATCGGCCAAAGATACCCCACAAGATGCTGAAGATGTGTTTATTTCGGACGATGACGACGAGGCTGATATAATGATCGAAGACGATTCTGAATTCGAACATTTTCAAGATACGGAAGAGTTTGAGGGTTTCGCTGATAATAAGGATGATAAATTGGACGCAGAGCCGAAGATAACGATCACGACCGTTCCTATACACTTCAGAGCAAATTGGGATAGCTATTGGCTGGAGATATTGATGATCGCCGGTTTAGTTGTTTACTTCGTTAATTTCGCTACAGGTAAAAGTAAAAATACCAAAATTGCAAACGCTTGGTTTCAAACGCATAGGACGTTATTGGAGGATAATTTCTTCGTAGTTGGTAAGTTGATTAGCTATATAAAGTGTAAAAAGAAATTTTGGTGTAATTCGATTTATGTGTTGCCATCTAGGCACAACCTTTATTAACTAAAATATGAAGAGACCTGTGATTTAGCTTAAAATATTCTTCAATGTTGCTTATTTTCTGTACTTATGACAGTCGTCCTTTTAAGGTCATACCTTTTAATGGATTAGTTAGAACTAGTTTTTTACTTAATAGATATTTTGAACTGTTCAAGCTCTACATATTTTTACATAATGAAGAAACCCATATTACTTACCTCTGGAAAATCATTCAATATGAAGTTATATTTATGTTTAAACATTCTCTTATCATTTATGAATTATTATCTAAAACAGAAAACTGAAAATTAGCCACTCTTTGAAGGGGTGTTTCAATCCTTCAAACTGTATTTAATATATGTATATATATATCCTTTTCTTGTGTATAATCTATTCTTTTCGTGTACTACTGTCACAACATACACGTTTTGACATGTTTGGTACAAGAAAAATTGCTTCAAAATCGGTTTAAAGCAAGCTAGGGAGTGAGCAGTCTATAGTATAAGGTCTATGGTTTTAACCCACTGTTAATCTATGCCCCCAAAAAATTTTACCATAGTTCAATAAAAAAAGTTGTAACATTAATGCCTTTCATTGTATTAATCATATCCAACTGCCCAATTAATAGTTTCTGGCATCATTTCCTTACTCGAAATTGATTTTTATTGTCGAAGAGGGTGTCGAAGACAATAAAAAAATTGTGATTACACTTATGTTTATTAAAGGTGACGATGGCATATCGGAAAACCTAGATAACATCAACTTAGTCAAAGAGAGCGAAAACATTTTCACTTTGTGGTGCAGCGGAAGGACCTGTTGCGAAGGAATGCTGGTCGAATTGAAACTGATCAAACGTCAAGATCTGGTCGCCATCCTAGCCGGGATCATGCGTCCCACCATGGACCAGATCCACATAAAAGTGATCATGAACAAAGAAGATATGGATTCGTTCGTGTTTTGCGTCGCCTCGAAAAAAACCGCTACTCATCTATCGAAGGATATGGCCGATATCAGCGTTTATTGTCCCGAAAGAAAGCCGGGTGAAAAATATAATATACCCGCCGGTTTTAATATAATGAGCGAGATCGCCGAATCCACTTCCGCGATGTTAGATTCGAAAGTGACGGCGGTACTGAACAAGTTTACAGAATTCGTGGATTATATCCATTTTTCCGATCAGTATTCCGGTGTTAAGCAACCCGATGATAATGGTGCTTTAAAATTGCCGGACACGCAGAAGGTAACGCTTTTATTAATAACTAACCTTTAATTTTTATATATCCGTTGTAAATAATGACATTTTTATTCAATTTTTTCGAATTTCTACTATATACAGGTGGGGTAGAAAAATGCGAATAAGGGCGAGGTGGAGCACTTCTCTGTTCAATTCCAAGTCGATAATCTAGATTCAAAAAAGTTGTATAAGTCATACGAGGCCGTCAAATCTCAAAATATACGCCTGGAATTTTGAGAAATTCAATTTTAAATATGAAAAATCATTATAGTGAAATTACTAAAAACTACTCGATTAATACACCAATACTTTGCATTTTTAATATTATTTTATTGGTATTTTGACAACTGCCTTTCCTTCTACTACACCTTATTAAAATTATTTGATTTTATACGGAATGTAAACGTCAAAATAAAAAAAAATTGCAAATATTTCAAAAAACGGTTGATAAATTTTTAATTAAATTATTTTTTGGCACAGGTGCGGAAGGGTGCATTAAATGATTTTTTTTTAACGCTTCCTTCTCGGAGTTGTGGTAAAGCAAGTAATTCAATAATTAAAAAAAAATAATAATAAGAAACATTTTAAATGTTTTATTTTTCCACGGTGTTCTAAAAGATGAATTTAAGCAGTAACAAAAAAAATATATAATAAAATAAAATCATCATTTAAATAAAATCACCCCCAAACGCCCTTCCCTTAGGGGTGTACAACATTTTTTCCCCTTTAAAACATTTTTAGCGTACCCTCCCTTTCTGTATCCCTCTCCTCCGAAGATTCGAATAAAAAATTATCATCTAAAGCATTTTTTAATATTTCACCCAATGTTGTTAAACAAATGTTGTCCGCCTCGCCTCTAGGATGCGTTCAAAAAAATAATTTTATCATTTAAAACAATTTCAGTGCACCCTCTCCTAGTTTCCCTGTACCACCAACCCCGCCCCATCCTAATAATCGTTTAATACAGTTCTAACCCTCTCTGCCTTCTCTATTCCGCCCTGCTTCACCCCGGTACCCGACAATTTGATTACAAAATAGTCTTTAATACACTGACTTTGTCCTTTTTAAAATAAACATTGTTAATATTGTATTAGTGCAATTTTTCTTACAGTGTGAAATCATTAAATAAATGCTTTTCTGCTTTAACTATATTATACATATTAAAAATCATAGTTAAAGCAGGAAAGCATTTATTTAATGATTTCACACTGTAAGAAAAGCTGCACTATTGCCTATTTGCCATCCTGCCGGCTTCCTAAGATCTGTACTTGAGACATTTCAAATTGTGTTAGACCAGACACCTCGTTAGCTCAATTGGTAGAGTCGCCCGCCCGGCAAACGGGAGGTGCCTGGTTCAAATCCGACACGAGGTAAAATTTTTAACATAGAAAATTTCCTCATGTTAAAAAAATTATTAATTAAAGCAGAAAAGCATTTATTTAATTGTTAATATTGTATGTTCGTAATGACTTTCTAAACAAACTGTCAGTCTTTTAGTTTAATTCTAGATCATTCTGTATACAATTTAATTAAATACTAGTGTCACTAGGTACTGTTATTTGGTTTTAACGTGCCAGTCAAGGGAATGCCGATAAACGAAGCCATGGAACAATTGAAACCTCTACTGATAATGGTCTTTTATTGCATTGAAAAAGTTAAAAGATACAGACTATCGAAAGAAGGTAGGAATCCTTGCTTTAAATAAAATCCTTTTTACACGCCTATTAAATAATATGTCTTTTATATATTCTCTCATAATATCAATTCGCTTGACATATAGTTAGGGAATACACGAGCAGAATATAGCAACAAAACACTATTACACGCAACAGAATGTGCGTTGCATAGCGACCGTTAAATAAGTCAAAATTTGAGACGTTTTGACGTATTTGTCGTTTAAAATTTTATTTGTATGATCCTATTAACTTTTTCTTAATAGGCGTGGTAAAAATAGTGTCTCCAAGCCGTCTATAATGGGCGATTCCAACACTCGCTTAACGGCTCGTGTTGGAATTTTCACCCTCGTTGAAGAATATACTATTTTTCCATCTAGGCAAAAACAAAGCGGATAAGAACAGGCAACGTGTAGAAGAAGTATTCCTAAAGTCGACTCACGTCGCGCGTGCCGAAGCGGCTGCCGCTAGGAGGGAGGAGAAGCGACGCTTAGAGAAGGAGAAAGTCATGGCGGAGGACGATCCGGAAAAGCAGAGACGTTGGGAGGAGAAGGAGCAGAAACGTCAAGCGAAAAAACGGGCTCCCAAGATGAAGCAGTTGAAAGTGAAGGCTCTGTAAAACGCGGAAGTTGGTAGTGTGCGGTAAGGATGGTGTCTTAAGTTTTCGATAAATGTTTTAAATAGTGCCAACCTAACGGATTTCTATTGTTTCCCTTTTTATTTTATTAAATTTATATATATTGGCGTGTTAATGTCTCATTATTATTATGTAAATTAAAGACGAAAGTATTACAAAGTGAAACTGTGTTTTTCTTCGAATTGCTTTAAAAAGAAAATACAATTAAAATTTCTCAGTTTTTGGAATTTATTTGCTATTCTATTATAAGTAATTAAAAATAGTAATATCGAAAAAATAATACAATACATTTTAATGAATATAGCTGCAAGTAAAATTTGACAGTACACAATTAACAAAATACATCGCTGTTGGATTATAATATATTAATATATATATATATAAAGGTTTCTCGTATTATAAAACAAAAGATTTTTTTAATTCCCTTATTTGCACTATAAGTATTTGAACATTTATTCGATTTGTTATTCAAACTTTGTATCTGAACTGTATAATTTGGCTTTGTAAATTTAATACGCAAAGAAAAATTTTCAATTAATTTTATCATTGTGGAAGTGAAACCTGGACGAGCGACAAGATAGTATCGGCGGCTTTCGTATGATTGTACAATCATACAAATGTTAAACCTGGACGATTCACAATAAATTTATAGTGAAGTGGCGCTGTTTACAAAAGATATTTCGCCCGTACGCATAAATGCGGTTTCTTAAAGAAAAACTGCCCACATTTAGCAAACATACAAAAACATTGAATTTATAAAATAGAGAAAAATAAGAAAAATACATCAAAAGTATAAAGTCTGTTTAATTGTAGTAATTGTATGTAATTTTGTTATTTGGAAGTATGGCTGTTATAAAATTCAGTTAAAACATGACGTTTCGGTGACATTCTGTTTGTCCTTCGTGTTTCGTTCTCTGTATGTTTTAATAATTTTAAAATGCTGTATTTTTGTCTCATTTACTATAACGATACAACTTTCGTTCTTGATTTTAATTTTAAATATTATAATTAGACAGCATTAAGCATTTGGAAAAGGTTATAAGTAAAAAAATTGTTAAAGTGGCTCCACGTATTTGTGTTTTCCCTAATCCTGTACCTGCTATACCTAGAGATTCCTAAAAAACAAACGGTTCTTCAACGTATTATTGCAAATTTTTATCATTGTTTCCTATTTATGGCATAACACAAATGTGTGGAGCCAATTTCATTGAATGAATTAATTGTGAATGGTTAAATCGTTTGAAATATTCATGGAAACTATGCTTACAATTATAGGTAAGTACGTATTTTAAACCAAATTGAGATGTCACCGTTGTTTGAAAATCATTTATGAAATAAATACATTTTTGCGCCTCCGTCCAGAAACACTGATTTTGCATTACTATAAATCGGCCGGAAACTTACCATTCTCCGGCCTAGGCCGGCAAAAAGACCACTATTGGTTGGCAACACTATATTGGAATTAGACATTTCTGCCATTAGTTATAGATTCGATGACAGATGACAGAATTCTCGTTACACAAACCGTACTCACACTCGCAAAACTATAGTTTCTGGCATAGTGATACAAATAATTATATTAATTGAAATTTGACGTTTCCTAATACATAATTTGCATAAACGTAATTATTGTAGAGATTTTTTGGGGAGGGGGCACTCCTCCCACCCCCTAGTTACGCCAATGTATTGACGCAGGTATTTAATTAAATCTAAATGCATTTTTTTTCAGTTTTCAAAAGTACATATTTTTGTACAGTGTAATTCCCCTATACCAAATGTAAGCATTTCTTCTTCTTTCGTAATTACGATATAACCTGTATATGTGCCTATAACATTTATACGCATCGATTTTTTTTGTTTTATAAATATAATAAGCCATAAAATAATACCTAAATCGTTCCTGACGTCACAATTGTTTAAAAATGTGACGTGTATTCGATTTATTACGGGCAATTAGTTGTATACTGTTTTTCAGTTGATTGCGTATTCTTCATTAAACAAAATGTGTAAAACATACCATCTGTCGTAATAATAACAATAATATTAAATAATAATAATAACGTCCGATATTAGCAACGCAAAAGTTATCTACTGAGCAATATTCAAATTTAAACGTTAAAACATTAAATTCCCTACATACCATATTTTAGTTACTTTCGCGCGAAATTTGAATTTTGCTCGATATTCTATAATATTCCAACTTTATAAAAAGCTTTTTTTTTTTTTACTTATTTAAACTCACTAAATTAAAAAGAAGAATTACTCACCGGGTACAATGAATTATTCGACGAAGTGCGAATTTACGCATGCAAACAGTACGAAAGGAATAAGCGCTTACGGTAAGCAATAGCTTACCACTTACCAAACCCATTAATTCTTTTCAAAGCATTATCAACTGATTTCACCCACGTACGATAATAAAAATTTAATCTCCTATTATTGTGTCAACGTTATAAAAAAAATAAATTATTGCAAAGTATTCAGTTTCTGGGCAACAACCAAGATTTCTAAATATCGTTACGATAAGAAACGACATTACGATTTCTTTATTAATAGTTATTTTTTACGTCGAAAACATTAATTAAAATTAAAAAATGTCAACACGTAAAGTAAGTATATATGTAAAAATCACAGTACAAAAATGAGTTGAGTATTTTATAAATAAGATTTTCTTAAGTAAACAAGAATATAAATATCACCTTCTACCAACCTAATAAAATAAATATACCTAAAATCTACCACAGTAAAGAGTAAGTAAACATGCCATATATGTACGTACATTGCTGCCAAATCTGCGTTCACAAGACATTTAGATTTACGATACGATGTTTGAGTCGCAAATGTGAACTGCGTGTTTATATTTGAGTGAATGTACTCAATTTATATAGTTTTCTAATAATATGAGATTCTTTAAGGGCAATATTCGGGGTTAACTGTAAATTTTGGAAATGCAAATACGGCAACATCGCAAAAAATTGAAAATGATGCGTCAACATAAGTGATGGATATCATCCGTAAGATCCTGTATTTGCAACAGACTGGTGCGCCCTCTACAATAAGCTCTCTACGTTTATAATTATATAAAAAATAGAATTCGTTTAGTGATTTGACTTTACATGATGGTAAAGCACTTATTTTATATATCGAAGCCCGCTATAATACACATAATCTAAAGGAATTATTGAAAATATTAATTATTCTACGAAAAATAGCTTCATACTATTAGACGTACAGGTAAAATAATACTGCGTGAGAAGCTAGCTGATTTTTTGATTTTCAAAGCATAGTTTTAAGCCTTTGTTCCCGTAAATTACCACATTTCGATGTCTGTACCTTATTCTATTGGAGGTAGCAAATCTCTTTGTTCTACAATGTTACTATCAACTAATAATTTCTCGTTTAAACCTATCACAGTTCTGGGAAACTTCTCATCGTCCATATCCACGAAGTCCGATATTACGATATTGATGCCGTGTGGTCCCGGAGTTAGTTCGGACAACCAATTGTATTTCATCTTTTCCAACGGTACGACACACGTGCTTCTCAAAGTACCTACGATTTTTCGTTAGATCACTTTAATAACAGCACGGACGGTTGTACTGACCAAATAATCTTTTAAATATAAAATCTGTCGTGGGGGTCAACACGCACTGCGATACGAAAGCGATCCGTTGCGGTCGATGTTTCAGATCTTCGTTTAATTTTATTATTAATTTAGCAGGCGAAACGGTATCCGGCCAAGGTGTAGGAAAATTAGCCGCAGGCCACAAAAACGGTTCGTTAAAACGGGCTGCATCAGATCGATAAATAATAATCACCTGCAATTTGATATTCGAAAATAATTCGATTTTTCGCGAAACACAACTAAATTACGAACGAATTATGGGTACTAAGGGAACAAACATGACGAATGAATTTTGTGTTCAAACAGAACAGACATAACAAATGAAATTTTAAATATAAATAAATATAACTGAACTGTCAAAACTTTTCTAACCTCAACTAAATAATTTATTTTGTGGAAAACCCGCGATTTTTTCAAACCCACACCTTCGAAAATGACATGATTTTTAGATTATATAGAAATCTTTTTCTTTTTATAGTAGTTTTAATAAAAACTTTACTTACTTGATAATCATGACGTTCCGTTATAAAATCTAAAGTAAGATGTTCCATTGTCGGCGAATGTGGCAATAATTTCACACCAAAAGTAGCTTTCAATAATTGCATTAACCTATTATGATCTCTACGTATAAACTCATAAAAATGTTGACAATCTAATATAACGACTTCCTTAGGATGTGTGTCGAGGAACGTTTCTATATCATTAAGAACAGACACTACATCAATAGAATATTGCCCATGCACAAAGAAAAGCTGCTCGGTTCCATCTTTCGTTGAAATACGGAGATCGAAATACCTTATACCAGCTTTCAATTGTCTTAATACATCGAAATCTTGCGTGCGAACCCACCTTTTCACTACATACCCGATTAGGGGGCCCAACCACTTTAATCGTTCTAAAAATCTGCCCGCATCTGGGGCAATTCTAGATGAACTGTTTATTGTTGAAGTAAAGCTGTCGTGAGAACCTGAATAATTACATAAAAGAAAAAGTAATATATTTTGTAATGAAAGTCGACTTACCTGGAATTGCTAAATGTATCAAAGGCACCGCTTTCAATTGTTTCGGTAAATCCGTCATCCAAGTTTCGAGATTCGCATACAGTTTAATCGCTGGATTTCTATCCATTGTACTTTCAGAATTTCAAGAGGTAATTTATGTTGAATAACGGTGAATTTGGAATGTGTATAATCTTATATCATCTTTAGTTTATATAGGTGTTAATTTTGTTGATTCCCTCTAAATTATAAGCGCTAATTTCTTAACAAAGAGATCATTTTACTTATAGATTAACTGGGTTGTGACATTTTATTGTTATAGAACTTAGTTTGCTTATGTTAAAGCGCTTGATAGTATAATATAAGGTGTTGCAGATAAATCGATAAAAAAACATTGTTTAAATGTGGACGATATAGAAAAATTGGTATTTAAATGATGCAAATAAAATTATTAAAAAGGTTAATTTAAATTTCCCGCACTAAATAATGCATTGCAACCAACCAATAAAATTCTAGGGTATCACAGTATGAAATGTTCCTTATTTTAAAATAAGTGCAGTTTTTAACCGTAAGAAAATCATCTGCCGTCAAATCTACATTTAATCACAGAAATCTCAGTAATTCGAATGTAGTGTCGCCAATCTTTAGTGACTTTTTTGACGGACATTGTCTGAAAAATTTCCGGATAATTTAAAATGTGTAGTGCAAAATCAGCGTTTCTAAACGGAGGCGGAAAAAATTTCTGAACGGTTCATTAAGGTTTTTTTTTTTACAATACCTATTTAATCAATACAATTTACACAAAGTATTTACAAACTGCTGTCTAAACCATTTTTAGCGCTTCTGTCGGGTAGAAATTTAAGCAAGTAATTTTAAGATTTATTTTATATTTATAACCTCAAAATTGTAACAATTTTTGGGAGGAATTAATATAATTACGGTGTTTCCTATTTACAAAATAGCAAGTTCAATGCAAAACATCTTTTGTATAAATAAAATCTTTGCTATACAAAATAAATAAAAACAATAAAATCACTAAACAATCTCAAATATTAACAGCCGGTCCTAATCTTTTATGTTCCAAAGGTTCGAATGGGTTCATACTTCTAATGGGCCCTTCCAGATTTTCTGTATATATGTCGGCAGATAACTCTTCCATACCGATTTCTTTACCCGTTTTCGCCTTCTTGGTGGCATCATCGACTAAGGCACGCACATCAGTTTCTATCGTTTTCAATTCGTCCGCCGTGGCAAGGTTCGAAGTTAGGATTTTCTCTTTGAACGAAGTGATGGGGTCGCGGGTCTGCCGTACTTCTTGGATCTCGTCACGTGTCCTGTAACTTGTCCCCGGATCCGACATGGAGTGTCCTGAGTATCTATAAGTTGCTGCTTCCAGGAGGATGGGACCTTTCCCCGTGGAGCAATGATTAATTGCATATTTGGCCGCCTCTCTAACTGCCAATACGTCCATGCCATCTACCCATATGCCGGGGATGTAATCGCCTCGGCTGTAGTAGGCAGTGCTGGCCGAAGATCGTTCGGCACTAGTTCCCATGCCGTAACCGTTATTTTCGCAGACGAAGATGCAAGGGAGGTTCCACAACTTCGCCATGTTGTAAGCTTCGAATGCTTGACCTTGAAAATTATACAATTTAAAAAAATATAATAGGATTTAGTTCTGGTTGCATTCAATACATCTTCTAAAAGGTTAAAGAAACAATTTTAAAAGCAGCAAGTTGTCTAAATAAGATGATGAGATAAAATTATGATTATAAAAAACCCAGAATCAAAATCAAAGAAATATATAGTGAGGTTGGTGCGATGAAATAACCACAGAAGTATTTTATAAGTTACAAAAGAGAGGATATAGAATAAATAAAACGAATAAAGGAACTTCGGACCTCGTCAGGCGTTCCACACGTTTTCCTTGTTGTATGCAATTTATACTTGGCATTCTATTTTTTTTTTTATTCTTATCATTTCTATGCTGGCGATACTCAGTTTTATGCATCGTTTTCTCCTCATTCTGATATAAGTGCAGCTGTTAATGCAATTAATAGGGTAAATAGTAATTGGGTTTTGGAACCTTTGGTGTAACAATAACTATCACACTGACAAAAGTCAATGCTAGGTTTTTCCACTATCACCAAACAACAAAAAATAACAAGAAACAACAATTGTTGTTTGGTGATAGTGGAAAAACCTAGCATTGACTTTTGTCAGTGTGATAGCAATTAATAGGGACTTACAGCAGGTTTCGGATATTTTGCGACGCCATTGTTTCAGCCTTAATAAAGATAAGTGTAGCTTTATGGTGTTTGGCAGTTCATTAAATAGGATAAGTGATAACGATTTCGTTAAGCTTCGAATGGATGCAACGCAGAAAATTCGTGAGGATTCTGCGAGGAATTTGAGTCTAATTTTTGACAATGAGATGCGGGTTAGGGATAACACTACTGCAGACATTAAGCAGGCTTATATTAATTTAAATTTCGATTTTCGATTCGGTATATAGGGGATTAGATTCTATTGTCAAGCATAGGATTGGGGTAGTTCAGAATTTGTGCCTGAGGTTTATATTTGTTAGAAAAAAATGTTTTTAAACCTTGTTTAAATGCGTAAAGTGGATTTTTTTAAATGATTTGTATTTCTTAGTACATTACATCAAAATACATTTTCGAAAGTGCAATTGACATTATCCCCAAAAACATAATAAATAAAATGGCTATGTAATATAATTTAGCGCTAAAGTTAAGTATTATTTTGATAATTTCAATACATATCGAGGTCACATAAAAAGTTGAAGTGTTAGAGAAACAATTTTAGAAGCAGATAAAGTCACAGCAGGGTTCCATAAATGGAAATAAGAATTATAAATAAACTGGAAGATAAAATGAAATTATGATTGTAAAGACCACAGAATAAAAATCAAACTGATGAGGATGGTAACACTGATTGAGCAGAGGCAAGATAAATATCGATGCGCGTGATTGATCGGAAATGGACGCCAAATACTGCGCTGTTGTCAAAAGTGTCAGTTGTCATTGAATAAATAAGTGTTAGGTTATGTTATTTACGGTAAACCATATTACCGAATGCAAATATTTTTATTGTAGTTTTTCATTGAAACGGCGGTAATTCTAGTAATACGTTATTTACTGTCTACCTGTAAGGATGTTAAGAAGAAGACAATAGAAGCAGAACATAACAATGCAGTAACGGGTGATGATCTTTGGACTAGGATGTAAGTAGTGGGAGAGTTACACAACAAAATCTGAATTGAGTAACAAACCCAAAAAAAAACAGGACACTCAGTACATAAATACTTTACCTTGATTAGCTGCTCCATCACCATATAATGTCACACAAACCCCGTCGATTCCTTGATACTTAAGCGCTAGAGCGACTCCAGCGCCCAGAGGCACTTGGGCCCCAACAATTCCATTACCTCCATAAAAATTATTTGTGTACATATGCATAGAACCACCCTTCCCTTTCACGATACCATTTGCTGTCCCGGTCAATTCACATAATACCTTTTCCACAGGAACCCCCATCATGTAAGTCCATCCATGCGCTCGATAAGCCGTTATGACGGCATCACTGGGTCTCATGGCCGCTTTGATCCCAACACAAACTGCCTCTTGTCCCGAATATAAATGGCAAAAGCCTCTGATAATTTTTTCCTTATACAAGTTCCCAGCAGACGTTTCCATCCGCCTTATCGTTTGGAGTTTGGTAAACATATCCAAGGCATCGGCTTTGGATAGACTAACCTTGGTGGATGGTCCATCTTCTAGTTTGTGTAACCTGAACGGCTTAGTTTCGAAGGTGGCAGTTTCTGTTGAGTAATTCGTTTGGAGGATAGCTGCCAATTTGTTGCAGCTTTTACTGTTAAGTCTTCTGAGGTAACTGGGCAGCATTTTGATTATCTGAAACAATTGGAAAAGTACGAACGTTAAGTCACGATGTATTTGGAGGTCGTACTTTTATTAACTTAACCTCCGACATACCTCTAATTATTTCCTTCTCGTTTAAAGTCTGAATTGAGTAGATTTAGAGGCTTTCTAAGGTCATATCGGTCATCAAATTGTGCTATTCAGGGTGAGGTTTTAGCAAGCACAGATGGGTGTCGCTAAATACTTTCAAAAAAGTAATATAGAAGGCTTATTTATTATTCAACCGTTTGGAAGTACGACAGAATATCTCCGAGATGGCGAACTGCGTACATGGGATTTTACATTAGTGTCGTGCGCTATCTAGGAGACATCTGTTGTACTTCCAAACGGTTGAATAGTTGATAGAAGTTTCCAATTTTTATTGTATTTTGTAATTAGGCATTTAAATAAATTTATGGCTTTGTCAATTATTTACAAGCAACATCAATTAAATAAAAGAGAAACAGGGAATGCGCAATTTATGCAAGAAATTTGGAAAAGGAAAAACAGATGACGCTTTTATGGTCATGTCATAAGCAAGGAATTAATTACGTATATAAAAAGATTTAAAAATCGTTTATCAAAGAATTGTAAAAAGTAATTAAAACCGACTGAATGCAATTTTAGGTAATCTAGATAATTCCTTATTTCTATCATTTTAAATATGTAATTTTGTAAACCTAACCTAAAGAGCTCATTGTTTCATATTTTTAAATCAGTTAGAAAGAAGGTGTGGTTGAAATTTTTACGTCAGAGAAGAATGACGTAAATTTAAACCAGCATAAATGTGTTTGTAAAACCTTTTATTTATTTATAGTTTCTTGACTTTGACGCACTGAAATGGGTTTTAAAATTACATTTTGAATGCGCTCCAAATGAACAATGAACTCCTTGAGTCACGAACAAGTAGCCTTAGGTAATATAAATTACTTTATTTCAGTAGAACTTCATCGTGGCTAATTCGATATATTCAGGTTTAACATTTATAATTACTGCTGCATATATAATTTAAATAAACAGATTTAAAATGAACTTACTGCCTACTACTTAAGTATTATTATAATTAGTGTTTACTTCTATCAATAATGATTTCCTTGTATTAACATGGATAAATAACAAAACTTGTTTGTTATAAATCTATATTTAATGAACAATGAACAAACAAAACCACTGTAATGGTAAATGTGATTTTAGTTTCAGGAATGAGGAATGGGAAGTGACCTTTGTTTATTTAATTTATACGTAGGTTTATATATAGTATTAATTTATCTTATGTGAATATTGTAATAAGTGTCAAACAATTTGTAATTTGTATCTATTAATAGTAAACTAATTGGGGTTATGAGACAATTGTATAACTTTCTATTTCTGCTTTATCCTTTTATATAAGCATGTAAGAGTTTTATCAGAGGTTATTTTTTGACATATGCCACACGGTTTATTGCAAATATTACACAAATATACACTACAAAAAATTTTGGATAATTTAATACACACTTTCTAGGGATTTCAATAACGAAATGGCTTCCTTAATTAGATGTTATATTTTAATAGTTTTATTTTTTCTGTAAATTTGATGAAACACCAATTTTAATCTACAGTACCTATATTTTCAAAAGGGATTCTTTTGCCTTGGAGATTAAAGGCAATTTTAACGAACATATTTTGCATGCCAAATAATCAAAATGAAGAAATGAAAAACATAAACATAAAAATTCCTGGTTTTTAATTTCATACCCGTAAATTTATATTAAATTTTTACCATCTGTTCCATAATTTTTGGAGTAAAACTTCGTTTGCCTCCGATTTCACGTATATACAAACATTTGACGTTTTATGTTATGCACTTGTAAAGTTGCTAAATTTTTTACAGTGTAGGTATATATACATAACCTATAATCTACACATTCCACACTATTTTCTTTTAAATCGAAGGTCCAACATTTTATGTGGCGTGTATTTAATAGTTTCCTCAACAAGTTGTGTAATAATGAAGTTATTAGTTAACATAATAAATTCGATTGCAATTGAAAAGCATTACTAACTTTACGATATTTTATTTAGAAAATGCATATTATTACACCGCCATTTGTAGGATTTTGTTTACTGACAACCTACGTAAAATCACAGGTAAAATGAAGAATATTTATCATTATCATAACAGTATTGTCGCAAGTTTTACGTCATTCATGGTCGTAATACAAAAAAAGACAATCGGCCAATGCAAAGTGTATGATGTTTTTTGATTCCTTCTCTAGACACACAGCAGACAAGAATATAATTTAGTTTGCTTGCTCTTTTTAAAACACCTCTCTAGATCTAGATTTATAAATAGATAAGTTAGAAAGTTCATCTTGCCAAAATTATGTTTCCAAGTATTCGAGTGTCTAAAATAAAGGAATTTTCTTCGAAAAGTTAAAATAGACTCGCTCTGGTTTTTTTGTTTGTCGATATCACCTTTTATAAATTGGGATACGTTTTTTCTTTCTATAGGTTATATTATCCAGAATTACACTACCGACCACAGAAGTTTGGAAGATAGTTTTAGCGATGTGTAAAACTGCTATTTTGCGTTAGCAGCTACAACCTCTGTTTCTGCTACTTTTAGTTAGCAGTTTAAAAAAGCTGTTACTTTTTGTAGCAGTTTCCCTGACAGTATTGTACAATTTAAAAATTAAAAACGAAATCTTAAGGAATAACATTGCATTCCAGTGCCCCCATCGGTCTTTTTCGCAAACACTCTTTAAAGCCTATTTGTTCATTGCTGCTGTAATTTAAATAATACCATAATTACTGTCTGAGTTTGCTAGGGCTGGACAACTTAACCAAACAACATGGACGATAGTATATATTCCATCATCAAAAACCGCTTTCGAATGTAATTAAAAGCTATTTCATTTAATACTTTTTCGGGTATTGACTTGCAAGTTCAAGCAAAGTATGAACTACCTCCTATAACCTGTGAATTCCGTTAACGTCACTCAAAATCAAATGACTTTATTCTGTATGTATTTTTAAGTGCAGATAGAGTTTTCGATAATACTAATTATAACATGCGAGAAACTAATTACTGCTTCAACATTCCTGAATGGTAGTTTTATTAGTAATACAACAATGGATAAACGAGTTTAAAACAATCCGTTTTCAAATAGTACAATGTAACTTAAAAGTCAACATTTTTAATCTCATTTACTTTATTTTGATTAAGAAGCAATAGAACCTCGACCTACCTTCCTTCTTCAATAGTTCGCAATCGGTATAAATTTGGCTTGTTTGACAGTTGACGTTTATTTGACAGATGCGTAGGAAAACTCTATGATCCTGATTAGCCAATTAATTATCGTGAAGATTAAATTTGTTATATCACACCAGAGTTTTGAATGCTTAATTGCAATCGGTTGATGCATTAAATGACTCATCTGATGCTCTGATAAGTGTCATTCGTTGTATTATCATTGGCTAAAGCTATACGTATATAAAGTTATGAAATATACATTTATTAAACGTTCAAGCCTAAATAATATTGTTAAATTCGCTCGCATTACTTATACATTCAATAAAGTTTGAACCAAGGTGTATATACTTGAATATTATTAGGAGCGGTACCACCTCGCTTTCAAACACCTTGGATTAACATTACATATATCGACCATTGGGTTCGGGCTCGGGCTGCGTCGGGCTGGCTCTGACTACAAAATCAGCTGCGCGTTTCATAAACGGGAACAGTCCGCTATAGACACCGACGTGGTACAGTTGGCAAGTGTCAAATAACTAAATAACTTTCTTTCTTTCACACGATTCAACGCGCAATTAATACACTCTTTAAAAAGAAAAAAACAGTTTACCAAAGCTGATTATGTTTGAACAATAAGAAGTGATCTGCTATTAAACCATAATTAACCAATAAATTAGAAGTGAAAGTTATGTTGTTGTTATTGTCATTCGTCTGATCGTAGTACCTCGTGGTTCTAGATCCTCTCTTCCGGCGTAGAATCAGAAAAACCGTGCTAAAGCTATAAATTAACGTTAAACTGGCGACTGAAATAAGGTACCGGCTTGGTATGCGACACATCTTGAAGAAATTCATCATATACACGTCTTCGGATCACTTTTCAGAAGAAACTGTCTGTATTTAGTACTATTATTATAGTAGTACTAATATTGAAAGTGTTGCATTTAGTTCGTGATCGCGATTTTGCATTTATTAAAAGAAAAGTACAACGGGCATATACTGTGGACAATTATTTTTATAAATAAAAAAAAAAACCGGACGCGGTGGTAGAGATATATAGCAGAGAAAAGATAAACATCTAGTCGGCCCTGAATCGTTTAATATTAAACTTGTTTCGATCAACAACCCGATAAAAAAAAATGAGCGATACTAATAATAACAATACCCAAAATCACTCTGCTGTTCAAATGATGCAACTTTCGATTGAAGAAGATGAGGCTAGCAACAATAAAGGTAAGACAACACGTTTTCTTTATGTATTATCACAGTATTATATTCTACAAATACAGTATCGAAGTATGTGCTAGTTGCCAACTATATTGAGAATACATCTTGTTTACAACTCTGGTGGGGTCTTTTGTTGTCATCGGTAGCTGATTTCGTATTATCAGGCAATTTCGTTCATTCAGAAAATTCGTGTCTATGTACTCCTATTGTATTTACGGGTCATTAATTAGTACAACAAAGATATTGAATCACCAAGGTTAAATTACATTACACCAGTTAAGGTGGAATTTTCGTACCGACCAATGATTTAGTAAATAAAAAAGTTTATGGGTAAGTCTTATCTGTTGTGAACTGCTAATCTTATCTGTATACCTATAGATATTAAAAAATAAATATTTAGGTACATTACATAAACGCAATTCGAATATTATCCATTGTAAGTCATTATATAGCGTGTTAGATAAAAACTAAAATGTGTATTAATATTCCATATTCCAAATTAAATATAATAATAAAAAAATATGCGTTTACTCATATCTTATCTCGCATCATTCCATATATTAAATATCTGTATATAGAAACTGGTTTTTCTAATATTGATAAAAATAATTTAATAATATGTATAAATTTATAAATTAGTTGATTTGATTAGAACACTGTTACATGTCCTGCCATCTAATTGACCTTATAATTGAAGAGTTCCATCGAATGTTCTCGACCTATACAACACCTAATTAACGTTCAAAGTTCCCTCCATGTGTAAACAAACATAACCCAGTACATCTTGAAATAAAGGTAGATTTTTGTAGTCTAATCATATAGTCTTACATTCGTATAACAATAATAAATACACATGTACGTCTTTTGGCTCTTGTTTATTGCAAGGGAAATAGTAAACAGACACAATTTGTAAATATGATTCCACGTCAGAGGAGTCAGCGATGCAAAAGTTGCCTCCGAAACGCTAAACTTTGGACTGTTACGTATACGGCCGTTATAGTTAGCCTTCTATTCAAAAAATAGAACATCCAAAGTCTAGTTTCTTACGTATGCAATGTTACCAAGTATCAGTAAAGGGGATCTCGCAAATAGGATTTTTTAAAACCCGATTAGAAATACCTGCAGTTTATGATACCCAGCATACTGCTTTTTTTGTCTGATGAAAATTTCGCAAAAGCTAATTTTTGCAAGCCAACGTAAAATATAGACCAATATGTTTATTTATTTCGCAATACTAAAATTGTATACATCAACAACCTTGTTTGTTTGTAAAATCCACTTGTGAAATGTTTTATGATTTCCAAGAAATGCAGTCTGCAAAAATCCCCCTTGGTAATGTTATAAAGTAAAGTTAATATGTTCTTTAATTTGCCAGATTTATGCAATCAGATAATTAACTCATTTTGTGATATTAAATTTAGTTACATTTCTTGAAGCAATTTCATGGGAATAAATTCTTTGAGCTTAACTGAGTTTACTTAGAATTGGACCAAAGCTTTACTGGGTGCTGTTGTTATAAAAATATATTGAAAAAGTTTTTTGGAAAGGGTTTATAATTCATTGAATCAAGGAGACCTCATTAATATTGTTATTACGCATGCGTCGTTCAGTTGTGGATAATTGCTGACTGCACAGGGAAAAAAGCTATTATTTTTTTATATCTATACAGGATGTCTCACGAAGAATTGCTTCGATCGATATATGAAAGAGTATACATTGGAAAATTCTGAAAATTGCACATTTGACTAAAGCCGACGTGCGCTATTGAACTAAAATATTTCTAATAATCTGACGCATCCGGTTATACCGGAAGTGACTGTCAACTTTCTTATTTTAAATGAACGCCCTATATATTATTACATTTTTTAATTCCTCGTTGAATTTAAAAGTAAGTTTGATAAAACAACTATGTTGTTATTTTCAACCATTTTTGAAATATTTGCTTTTTTTTTAACTTTTTGACAGATGGACGATTGCATCTGAACTTCTGTAACTCTAAACATATTTAACTTGGAAAATTGAAAATTAGCAGAACTGTTGACCGTATAAGGTACCGTAAGATGGGGTGAATCGGAACTCGTGGGTGAAAAGGAACAAAAATGGGAAAAGTTTTTAAAAGAGCAATAAAAGATTTAAAAATATTTGGTGACGCTGAGATTGCAAGAAAATGTTATTATTAATATCCAATGTTATTAAAATGCTGTCAACTGTCAAAGTTGAGTTTGTACGTAACCTCAAATCTAACACGTGCAAACTAGTACTATTTGGTTTAATTTTTTTTTGATGGTGTTTCTAAACATCTGGGAACATTGTTAAACGAAATAAACGTGTATTCTTATGAGTGTTTCTATTCACCACATTTCCAGGTGAATAGGAACAACAATTTTTTTTTAAAAAATAAGGGTTTTGGCATGCGCCCATTTTTTCTAATCTCGCAAGCTAAAAGCAGAAACCCTGTTCATAATTTTTCAGAAAAAAACAATTAAAAAAATTTTTTTCTTTTTTCTGTATAGCCCTCGAAATTGTCAGAACTGTTCCTATCTACCCCATCTTACGGTAGCATTCAAAACCGAATTAATTTTTCGAAACCATTATACAGCGTGTCCAAAAATTACGGTTAAACTTTCGAATTGAAAAAGTGTCAAAACCCATTTTTTTTTTTAAATACAACTATACCTATTTTTCTCTTTCTCATCTAATTGCCTTTACAAAAATGTTAAAAAAGGCATATAGATATATAATAAAAAGAATGTAAAATATGTAACCTTGATGTAATCACCTTCTTAGAAAAGGTACTTGTAAACAAACTTTCTCCGTAGGTATAAAAACGCCAAAAAAGGCAAATGCACATTCAGTATTGTTTTTGACGTTAACGCGGAAAGTTTGTCCTTAAAGCAATAAATATTTCACCAGTCTTGTTGTGTTTTTGCTTTTTAAAAACCCCAAGTGACTAGTGTGAAACATAATTGGCGCAGTCAGTAGGATCGAGAAGCTTGTAGACCCAGGCAGAAAGCATCATCTACAAGGCCGATTTCAATCGCTCATTCTCGAGACTAGAACCAAGAGCTTGCGGTAGACGAACCTAGAGGACGACGCCGACAGAAGCTGTACCTCCAGATCTCGCCTCCGAACGCTTCCACGTAGAAAGTAAGTCGAATTCCTTTTCTTTTTCCCATTGTTTTACTCATGCACGTATTTTGAACAACTACATTAGAAACAAAACCGAATAAGACCTAGACAACAGTATATGCAAGACCCCGTAGACGCTCTCGCTCAATCGCTAGTAACAATGTCCATAACTCCGGGTACACCACCTATTACACTCTTAAAAGCAATTGCCGATTTTCTCCCGACCTTCGACGGAGATTCCAATCAGTTAGAGAGTTTCATACATAGATGCGATAAATTCCACACTAATTACGGGCGTACAACAGATAACGGCCTTAACGACTTTTGTTTTAACGCTATATGCGCGAAATTTAAAGGCGATGTTAGCAATTTCTTAATGTGCAGACCAGACCTAAATAGCTGGCCTGAAGTGAGAAAGGCAATTAGAGAACATTTCGGTGATAAGATCGACAGGCAAACACTTATGCGCGAATTCTTGCAGCTTTCTAGAAATAGAAACGAGTCTACTTTAGAATTTTTAGAACGTTTAAAATTATTCAAATCTAGAGTAGAGGTTAAAATCCATTCAGACCCAGTTCTTACAAACGACCAGAAAACGATATTAATTAATCAGAACGAACTTAACGCACTAGATGTTCTTGCCGCCAATTCCGATAACGCCTTACGTCTCCTACTCGATATTAAGCAACCGACTAACCTCGCGGGCGCATCTGATGTAGTAATGCGACACTACCATAACGAGCATAGGATAAAAACCCTAACGCAACACCAAACGCACCCCGCGCAAAAGCCAAACCAAATGCAAAACGCAAAATTGTCCGTAAATAAACCGCCGCACAATCACACACCCTCTCACGCATCACCTTTTCCAACATACACGGCATCAAGACCGCAGTTTAATTCATACATGCCACAATTTCGACCAAACTTCAATCAAACACCGACGTTTTATCAACCACCAGCACAACAAAACTTTGCGCGATCACAATTTCCCTCGCAGCCTATTCCGATACAAACAAGACCGCCTACCCACCAACGTTTCCCTACGAGTCAACAAGTTTTCGGCAAATCAAAGGCCCCATCAAACGTATTCGCACCTAAGAATTCCCATAAACCTAACACACTCCCTGAACCTATGGATACATCGTCTGGAAATAGAACCATTAGGTCAAATTTCTTTAAGAGAACAGGACCCCCAAATTTCACATTCGAAGAGTTACATAATACCGAACTACCCGCGGAATCGTACGCGACGGAAGATTATGAGTACTCTCATTATGCGGAACCCCGTTACGCCGAAGATCAAACATATCAATACTCGTACCCCGAATCAGAACTTGTAAATGAATATCATGTAGAGGAAACCGAGCATCAGGATTTTCACGAAACCCCGAGCGAAAACCCCATAAGATAGACTTAAATAACATAAACTTAAACAATTCATTGCCGTACATTCAACTACAGAACATTCCCGTAAAATTATTAATTGACACAGGTTGCCACGGATCTCTACTTAGACCGTATATAGCAGAAAAGTATTTCCCGGAAAAAATTTATCACAGCAATACGCCGATATCCACGTGCGCTGGCACTAAACATAGCGAGTTCAAAGCAAAAATACCCCTTTTAACGGAACTTTATATATCAAACGCCTTTGAATTCATTTTGTTTCCTTTTCATGATTACTTCGACGGCATCATAGGCCTACGCGATTTAAAAATGTTAGGATTAAAAATGGACTTGCAGAGTCAGATACTAAGTAACGGCACAACTCACATTCCTTTTTATTATAGAACGGATTTTGATACACAAAAAATCGAGGTACCCCCCGAATCAATTGTAGCCAAAGATATCAAAACTTCCCTGCCCGAGGGCACAGAAATTTTAATTCAGGATGTCACATACGGTAAAAATCTACTAAAAATACCTAGCTGTGTTACCAAGGTAAAAAATCAATCAGCTAAAATAGAAATTCAAAATAATACGAAACAAACACAACTTATGGCTCTAGATTTCGATTTTTTACAAAAGTTCGGCAGTCCCTTCAACAACAGTGAATTCGAATGTTACCACATAGAAAACATTCAATCCACAGAAATACCCTCCGATAAAATCTCTTTGCAAAGCCTACGTATAGATCATTTAAACTCGGAAGAGAGAAACGCGTTAAAAAAGATCATCACAGAATTTCCGGAGATATTTCACCATAATTCTCAACAATTAAGTTTCACGAACAAAGTAAAACACGAAATAAAAACAACGGACGACGTCCCCATTCATACAAAATCTTACCGGTACCCGTACGTACACAAAACCGAGGTCCAGAAGCAAATTAGTAAAATGCTAGAAGACGGTATTATTCAACCAAGCCAGTCTCCTTGGAGCTCCCCGATTTGGATCGTTCCAAAGAAACTTGACGCGAGCGGACAACAAAAGTGGCGGATTGTAATCGATTATAGAAAGCTAAACGAAAAGACGATAGATGATAGGTACCCCTTGCCGAATATTCATGACATTTTAGACAAGTTAGGCCGCTGTAACTATTTCACGACTCTCGATTTAGCGTCCGGTTTTCACCAGATTGAATTACAATCAGATTCAATACCGAAAACAGCATTTAATGTAGAAAACGGTCATTATGAATTTGTTCGTATGCCTTTTGGTTTGAAAAACGCACCCGCGACCTTCCAGCGCGTTATGGACGATGTTCTTAAAGATCTACAAAACAAAATTTGCCTAGTTTATATGGACGACATAATTATATTTTCAACGAGCCTTCAGGAACATGTAGCGAGCCTCAGAAAAGTATTTAAAAACTTACGAGACGCAGGATTGAAAATACAATTAGACAAATCAGAATTCCTATGTAAATCAGTCGAATTTTTAGGACATGTAGTAACACCCGAAGGAGTTAAACCAAATCCTCGTAAAATAGACGCAATTAAAAGATTCCCGATTCCTAAAACAGCAAAGGAAATTAAATCATTTTTAGGACTTGTCGGTTACTATCGGAAGTTCATTAAAAATTTCGCTCAACTAACAAAACCGCTTACGCAATGTTTGAAAAAGAATGCACGAATAATACACACCGCTGAATTTGTTAGATGTTTCGAAATATGTAAAAATGTACTAACCGAAGACCCAATATTACAATACCCAGACTTTTCCAAACCATTTAACGTGACTACAGACGCCTCTAATTTCGCGATAGGAGCGATATTATCGCAAGGACCCATCGGGAAAGATTTACCCGTTGCATATGCTAGCCGTACTCTAAATCCCGCGGAATGCAACTACAGCACAATAGAAAAAGAACTTCTAGCAATTATTTGGGCTGTAAAATACTTTAGGCCATATGTTTACGGTACAAAATTCAATATCATTACGGATCACAAACCACTCCAATGGCTGTTTTCGCTTAAAGAGCCCAATTCGAAATTAGTTCGTTGGCGACTTAAATTAGAAGAATACGATTACGAAATCGTATACAAGAAGGGTAAGACGAACACGAACGCGGATGCACTCTCTCGCGTAGAGATTAATCCTATCGAGGTAGCTGACGACAATTCAATGATCGTTAACCTAGACGACAGAGAACTCCCCGAGTTAGATGCTGACGAGTTAGGCGCGATTTTTAACGAAATTCGAAGCGATCCAACAGATACGGAACCACCAGAAGGTAATATCTCGCGAAATACCCCCGACAATGAACTCATACTAGGAACTGTTTCGGACGGCGATACAGTTCATACCGCCGTAGAAAACCCAACTATTACCCTGCCATACACAGACAGACACCTTAACACTTACAGTAATCAGATAATAGTAGGAAAATCTCCTTGTAAAACGTTTCAGGTTCATTTCGAAAAACCATTTAATAAAAAACGTCACACATGGCTACTACATGAATCCCTTCTCGACGATGAATCGAAATTAGAAACAATTTTTTACAAATTTATTAAAGAATATTTGCGACCCAATCAAAATTATTGTTTGTACTTTAAATTTGCAGAGATAGAGAAACCGCTAATTCGATTTTTACAAAAATACTTTCAAAACAAAACATTCACCTTAACCATCACACGTAGTTTGTTAGAGGATATAATCGAGCCCGATGAACAACAAAATAAAATTAAGATGCATCACGAAACTAAAACTTCTCACCGCGGCATAAACGAAAACATAGCAGCTATTAAAAAACGGTTTTATTGGCCTAACCTCGAGAACGATGTCAAAAACTACGTAAATTCTTGCGAAGTATGCCAGAAGTCGAAATATGAACGACATCCGAACAAACTAATTTTCAGAACAACACCCATCGGCTCTAAACCATTTGAACACATTTATATTGATTCTTTCAAAATTTCCAACCAGTATTTTATCACAATGATAGACAGCTTTTCAAAATTTGGTCAAGCTTATCCCATAAGCTCACTAAATTCCGTAGAAACCGCGAACAAAATTATTCAATATTTCTCCTGTTTCGGCATACCCCAAAAAATAACATGCGATAACGGCATCGAGTTTAGAAATAAAGTATTTCAAGATTTATGCAATCTTTACGGGATTGAACTACATTACACGACCGTGTACAATCCAAATAGCAATAGCCCGATCGAACGTTTCCATTCCACCATGATAGAAAGCATTCGAACCCTGCGTGATGATAAACCCAATTTAAGCATATTAGATCTAATGAACTACGCGATACTATCGTATAATAATAGCATCCACTCTGCAACGGATTATACACCGTTTCAGATCGCGAAAGGGCGACTAGACTTCAGAAACCCTTTTGAAACGACGAAAAACGAGCAGATCTCAAATTACATCGCGGAACATACGCAAGTATTAGAACTTCTATCGGGACAACTATCGGAAAAACTAAAGAGGAAACAAACACAAAACATAGAACGCGAAAACCGACATCGCAAAAGAACGCTCACTATAAACGCGGATCAACCCCTCTTTTCAAAGAATAATTCAAAGACTCAAAAAGACCAACAACCTTTTGTTAAACTAAACAACCCCCAAATTATAGAAGGCGTAAAAATAATATCTGATGATAAGGTTACACATCAAAGGCAATTAAAGCCACAAAGGAAATTAATTGTTGCAGGACAACATGATGACGGCAACGACTCTGATTCCGATTCTGATAATACTCCTTTATCCCGCTTACGGAATTAAAATCGACACCATAAGAAATCCTATCCTTCCATTACAAACTGGTAAAGCTCGTATAATTGAGAACGAACACACATTTGCATATCACGTTAATATCACCGTTCCAAAATTAATCAATCACAAAATCAAAGCAAACATTAATATATTAAAGGAATTTTTGGCAAGAAACCCTAACCACTTCTCACTCTTATTATCTGACAAATTAGGAATTGCTAACACACTAAGCGATAAAGTCGAAAATGCCATGTCTAGCGTACGTAGCACCCGTCAGAAAAGAGCAATTTTCGATGGAATCGGTACAGCATCAAAATATCTATTCGGAACCATGGATTCTAATGACAGGAATTACATTAACAAATACATGGAAACCCTAAATAAAAATGAGTTTAAATTGCAACAATCACTTTCAAACCAACAAACTATACTGCGAGAAATCGTTAGTAAATTCACAGAAACTTTCGACACACTACAAAGTAACCAAGATAAAATCGTAATACAACTCAATCACTTAATTAAAAGTAATGAAATATTACAAGAGCACGGACAAGTAATATCGTTCAGCCTAACACTAGATAAACTAGTATTAGAGCTACAAATGCTGTTTGATGTAATAAGTAATTTACAAACTGCTCTTTCATTCGCTAATATACACATTTTACACACATCCATAATACAGCCGAACGAAATCGAAAATATTTTAAGTATAGTAAATAATGAATACGGTGCAGGTCATCTACCTAATTTCAAACATTTAATTAATTATTACCTATTCTTTTCAACAAATTTCATAATTTCAAACGACGTAGTTTTGTTCAAAATACATGTTCCCATTGTTTCAAAATCCTACGATTATTTCCATTTTCTCCCGGTCTATCAAAATAACTATACCGTAATTCCCGAGACCCCTTATCTCTTATTCGACAACGAAAACTATTGGAACACCGAAGGAAGATGCAACCTCGTAGAGACCACCCACTTCTGTAAACAAGAAGACCTCACGAAAGGAGACCCGTGTCTAAGGGACATTCTTATTCATTCAGTAAACAAATGTCCAGTTACGCCAGTCACTCTGACGAAGACACTAGTACAGCGAATAAGTGCAACCAAGGTCCTAGTGAACCCCAAGAAACCTGTGACCGTCCACTCTGCATGCCCTCAGGACGGACTCCTAGTATTACACGCACCATCAGTAATCGACCTGGAGAATTGCAACATCGAGATCGAGAACGAGAAGTTTTCACCCAACGAGAATCTACCACAGGACAACGTCTTCGCGCTGCCCGACCTGGAAGTTCAACCTCCATCTACCGTTGTGCAGCATACTCTCCAAGTTTCATCTACGAACCAGAAGGACGTCAAACACATAAAAATCCTCGCAGAAAACCTCGCAGCAACGAAGTTAGAATCCATCCCGACGACAAAGCATACATGGGCCAACAGTATCGTGCTCATCGTCATCTTCATAGCGATACTCAGCATCCTAGGATACCACGCCTGGAAGACGTATAGAAGAACCGTCGACGAAAACGCGACAAATCCAGGAAACCGAAGATACGAGACGAATCCGGACCCCTTATTCGCTCGTCTTGGGGAAGGAGGAGATATATAATAAAAAGAATGTAAAATATGTAACCTTGATGTAATCACCTTCTTAGAAAAGGTACTTGTAAACAAACTTTCTCCGTAGGTATAAAAACGCCAAAAAAGGCAAATGCACATTCAGTATTGTTTTTGACGTTAACGCGGAAAGTTTGTCCTTAAAGCAATAAATATTTCACCAGTCTTGTTGTGTTTTTGCTTTTTAAAAACCCCAAGTGACTAGTGTGAAACATAATTATATTCATTAAGCATTTATATATCTATAGGTACATCTAACATATTAAGAGAATATAAATGCAATAAAAATAATTACAAAAAGATATTTTTAAAATTCTAGTACAAAATAATGTTACTATATATTAATATTTGATTCAGAACAGTCATAGGAGGATATTAAGTTTATGATGAGATTAACTAGAAAGTTGGCGAAATGTTGCGTAATAATTAATCGCAAAAATTTGCTAACCTTAATTTTTTTTACGAACCCCAAAATATTTAGTTATTTTGAATCCCAATTAGCTGATATGTATACATGTTTGATTAGTATTCTTTCTAACCTTAAAAGTTTTATGTTCCTTCGAACTGATTAGTTTAATAGCGTTTTCGGCTTATTGCACTTTACGCGTGGAGTATATCTATCTCCCGTACTAATATTATGCATTAAAATAAGATAGAAATACAATCAGTGGATAAAAGTGCAGTAAGTCGAAAATGCCATAAGTATCGCTGTTGCGTCATAAAGTTTATATTATAATTTGGGCTATCATTTCCGAGAATTACAACTAAATCAAATCGGTATTTGAACAGAAGCAATTTAATTCCATTTTTGCGAAAAATTTATTATGAATGATGATAGAAACTTCTAGAATTTGCCGGATCTATCAGCTTTAATTTCTGATCGAGATATAGTAAACATTTATTATCTAAAATTGAATTTGCTCTCGGCAATCCAAAACAAGAAAAGGTATTCAGAGAACGAGACAAGAACATCTAATAGCATTTTTAGTCAGGAGCACCTTTGCACCGTAACATTTTGTATGGAAAATTGGCTCATTTAAAACCATATGAGCTAGTGAATGAACTCGCCAAACTTTGATAAAAATGCACGCGTTTTTTGGCATTGATTATTTTAAATTGAATTCTGTTTCAAATGAATGCCCATTTGGGATTAAGAATATATTCATTCATAAAGAAAATCTCATTTGAGTGATTGTTTTCTTAACATAACATTTATTGTGATGTGATAACAAATTTTTTTATTTTTAAAGGATGAAACCTATCATGATAATAAAAACTAACTGACTGGTGTTAAAATAAATATAAACAAATCACTATAATATTGTAGAAATTCTGATAAATGTATCTGTAAAAAGCATTATCAACTTATAAACTAGTAATATTCGAGTACCTACGTTAAATTGACTTAATTTTATTTTAGAAATATTTGTTTTTTTTTATTGCAGATGTTCAAAGCTACAGAAGGCCTGTTCTACGCCAATATGCGCCTTTATTGGTTGCAATGGTTGGCTTACCCGGTAGAGGAAAATCTGTCTTGGCTCACAGACTCGCTAGATATTTGAATTTCACATGGGATAAGGCGAAAGGTGGGCTCATTCAACCGTTTATTGTAATAAAATGTCATTGTACTTTAAATTGTACTAAAAATAGTTTGTTTGTAACATTATCAATTAATTTTTTAAAATAATATTTAAGTTTCTACGATAATAATTGAAGTGGTATTGTTTTAAAACGTAATTAAAGATGAAATCTGATCTCATCTTTTTCTTTCACCCACAGTTTTCGACATAAGCGAATACCGCCGGAAACATCTAACGAAATACGATTCGCACGAGATTTTCCGCGCGGACAATCTCCCCGCTTATCGCATAAGACAACAAAGCTTCCACGAGGCCCTGGAAGACGCCACGGAATGGCTGAAACAATCTGGCAACTCGGTAGCCATCTTGGACGGTCCCAACGTGTCCCGATCTCAACGCCAAGAGATCTACGATTCGATCTACGGCAAATTGGGTTTCCGTTTGATGTTCATCGAATGCGTCTGCGAGGATCCCATCATCTTGGAGCAGAATTTCAAGGACATCCTGAAATATAGCGTCGATTATCGGGATATGGCCACCAAGGACGCCTTGACCGATCTCACGTTCAAGATGGCGCATTATCAGGCCCAGTACGATCCGCCATCGTTAGGTAGCCAGTGGGAGTTGCCTACGCCCATGGTGAAGCTGTTGGACGCGGGGCACGGAGGTTTAGTCGCGCATGGGGTGAGTGGAGTTAAGGAGAGCAAGATTCTGTCGTACATTTCTGTCCCGAAGCCTACGCATCAGACTTTGTACTTCAGTAGGGTAAGTCGCATTTGAAAAAAAGTAGTTTCAATATTGAATATCACCATGCCAATGTCAATTTCATAAATTGGTATATTATGTTCACTTGAATATAATATTAAGAATATTTTTTCTTGTGAAATGTTAGATAAACTTTTTCTCCATTTGTGTAAAACTTTTTGGGGCATACTGTATATTAGAAAAATAGCGCATCAGGAATCCCACAAGGTTCCAATTTGGGTCCTATGCTGTTTCTAGTTTTTATTAATGATTTGATTTGGGTTTGTTCAATGTAATCAATTGCTGATGATGTGAAGATATTTTGGTTAGTTTCTTCGCTGGGTGATTACCTTTTACACTAATCTATCTTTGTATACTATTGTTGTAAATTATTTTAACCCCAATAGAAAAAAAAAGAACATGCAGGCATTGTGGTTCCATATATTTAATATAATTAATACCTATAAATATCTGATATATGTATTTTTTTTTTACTTACAGCACGGTGAAAGCGAATTTAACGTCACTGGGAAAATCGGCGGTGATGCCTTATTATCACCTAGGGGTCGCCTCTACGCCCAAGCTCTAGCGAAACACGTACAAGCTTTGAATTTGCCTTCATTACAAGTGTGGACGTCCACTTTAAAACGGACCAAAGCCACGGCTTCAGGTATCCAAGCTCCCCAACAGCACTTACCTGAATTGGATGAGATCTATTCTGTAAGTCGATAAAAATGTATTCGAAATTTTAAAATAACCCCACTTTTTTTTTTATTTAATCCTAGGGCGAGTGTGAAAGTTTGACTTACGAAGAACTGGCAGCCCACTTCCCGAAGGAGTTAGCTCTGAGAGACCGAGAAAAATTACAATATAGATATCCCCAGGGCGAATCCTACATCGACGTTATGAAACGCCTGGTGCCAGTACTCTTCCAGATGGAATGCGAGACCAATATCTTAACAGTATCACATCAGGCCGTGTTACGATGCGTATTGAGCTATTTCTTGGAGACCGATCCGGAGGAGGTGCCGTACATGCATGTACCACTGCATACGATTATAAAACTCACCTTGCACGGGCATACCTACAATATGGAGACTGTTAAGATGCCGATAGATTGTGTCGACACAAACAGAGCCAAGCCGGTGAACTGTTCTTTAGGTAGAACGGAAGAGGACGCTTTATTGACACTTCCAGTCCATTACGACTCGGTTAGTAGTCTTATGTCTTGTCCGTAACCACTCTGATAGGTACTTAAAATTCGTGTTTCTTTTATGTTAAGTTTGTCCTTGTAATTTTTATATGTTGCACTCTCACGAGCCAAAAAGTCAATGTTTTTAGATTATCGTGCTTGTAAATTCAGTATTAAAGTAATTTTCGTCACTTTTACGATGGCTAAGTTACAGTAAACTCTAAATTATTATATGTAGACAGATTATCTCATATGAAAATAACATGAATTTAAAAGTTTGTTTTAAAACTTTCGTTTTTATGTTATATATTTTTTTATATTCTGAGTTTTACCATTTTTTTCCCCTTTAGAAAAAAAAATAGAAGACTGATAAAACCCTTATAATATAAAAAAAAAGGATTGAAACTTTGTCCTCCAATAAATATACCTGATGTTTTTAAAATGTATAATATTCTATAATTTGTTGTATATAGATCTGATTTTTTGTATATAGTAAAAAATGCAATCGTTAAAAGAGATTATCCCAAGAATCTTTTGATGAAATTTTGCTTGGATGTTCGTCTTTATAAGCCATTTTGTAAATATTTTATCGTTTTTAGATTTAAGTGTACATTTGTAGTAACAACAGGAGAAATAAAAATATTACTTGTATTTATGAGTTTTATTAGTTAATAGCTGTGTTTATAAGAACTTCGTTGCACAGCTGTGTAATATTATAAGCGGGAAATATCAAAATTAAATATAAAATAACATTAATAGAAATAATAAAATTGGTTTTGTTTTCAAAATTAGGAGTTTTGTAAGTAATTGGCACAAAATAAAGTGTTGATATTTAAAAAATTAACAAGAATAATATGATAATGCAGCAGAACCATACCTAACCTAGACACGCCGCTGTAAATCACTGATGCTAATGTGGATTGAAAAAGAAACCATTCTGGAAGCTCTAAGAAAGTCCTCCCCATCCCCAAAAAAGAAATACGAATGTTAAAGATTAAAGGAAATTATTTAATTCAATTCTTAATTCTAAAAAATGTTTTTTTTTGCGCCTCCGTCCAGAAACACTGATTTTGCATTACTTTAAATCGGCCGGAAACTTACCATTCTCCGGCCTAGGCCGGCAAAAAGACCACTAATGGTTGGCAACACTATATTCGAATTACTGACGTTTCTGTGATTAATTATAGATTCGATGACACATGACAGAATTATCGTTACACAATCTCTTAATTAATTCATATTCATTCTATTTCTATTTTCGGAAGATTTTACAGGTAATAAATGGTTAATAACTTCACACACAACCTCTGTAATATGAGCTGGGGTCTCCATAGTGCTTATTATTGATGAATATGTATCAAAACTAGCAAGAAAATTAAAACGTCAAAACACTAAGGTATCTTAACTGATCTTAACCCTGATTTCCAATTCAAAATTCATACGCAATATGTATTGCCAACCTGTACTGTTAACTCCCTAGCGTTAATTTTTTTTTATTATCTACATATCTACAACAAGATTAAGATTTGTCGGCTCAAAAAATAGTGTGTAACACACGGTCAGAAACTCTTTTGCGAGTATTCGCACTTGTAACCGTGCTCACACTCGCAAAACTATAGTTACTGGCCTAGTGATACAAATAATTATTTCAGTTCTCCTTTAAGTGACGAAACATTTTTTAGAATACGTAACAAGTAAATAAAAAGGTAAATAAATAAATAAGTTTAAGTAACAACTCATTTAATTGCAAATAAAGTATATTAAAATACATCTAATGTAATAATTGGCCATAATTATTAGTACTTCCTTGTTCAAGTTTTTTACTTGAAATTATTTTCGGCATTTATTAGAGTATTTTCTCATGCAAAGTTTCTTAACTCAAATTCGGATCAATTATAAAAGAAAAAAAGATTTAATTCGCCCATTCTTTGATTTGTGCACAGGTAAAGCGCGTTAATCTCTCAATAAAATAATACTTCATTGATAATTCTTCATTAATGTTTTTGTTTTACAAAAAAATCATTTCATTATATCAATTCCTAAAAATCAACAATAAATAAGAAATAAAATACAATAAATAACACGTAACTTCATGTAGCGCCATCTATGGCGAATCGCAGAAATAGAAGTAATCGTGTTGTGTGACGTAACAGGAATCTGCATAAAAAACCGTTGAAAAAATTGTAAATGGTGGAATTGAATGTTAGGTGGCAAACATTGTGCGTGTTTGTGCGGTTCTCCTGTGATTTTTAAACTGAATCTTTCGTGTTTGGACAATTTCGCGGGTGTAAATTTAAAAAGAGAAGCCTTAAATTTAATAGAAAAGAAGAGTAAGCTGCTGAGATCCGGGTGACCTTCGCATCGTGGTTGCATTTAACAGGGTGAGTAGGTAATTTCTTATTGTGTTAAAGATATAGACGAATTGATTAAGATTTAGTGGTTATAATAATAATTGATGTTAATCCAACTTAAATAATATAATAATAATGATATAATTATCATATAATATGATAAAAAGATTGCATTTCTTAGTGGGGTACTAATACAATAAATAGAACTAAAGAGTGCTTATAGTTAGTTTTTATTTACGATCTTATAAGATATAAAACTTCCTTTTTAGTACGTTTAGATCTTTCTTTTTATATTGGGAGGATATTTTAAAATACAATTATACAAACACATCTCTTTTAAAATTGCTTTTTAAATTAAAAACAAATATGCACAAGGCACATATAATATAGCGTATTTTTCCCTCCCTATATTCCTTGCCCCGAATTAAAAATACAAGAAAAAAATACCCAGACGATACCCCTAATATGCGTGGCCATATGGCCGATGATGTTCGGTTGTTTGCACAAGGAATATTCGAAGAAGGAAGTTGATATCGGTTTCGTATAGGTACTACGTGAGAGCTCGCTCATTCTTATTTCATAGGAAGCCGCGGAGATTTTTCGCCTCCAGACATAAACGCGGTCTACTCGAATGGGGGTGGCAGACACATATATCTTTAAAAGTATACAGACGACGAATCCGAGCCAGTAGTATAGTAGTAGAGAGTCGTTAATTTTCGTACAGGGTGGTCCTAGGCGTCCTGCTTTTGGCAGTCGGCTCCAGTAAGTGCGCTCGTTTTAAATTTATAGTTTCAGGTTCCGGGACCTTCTACTACTCGCTAAATGTGAATTTGATTGTTCTTTTTTCAATCTGTAATGTAATGTCGAAAGCAGAATTAAATGTCTTGTAAATCGTTATTTACTTCGTAATTTCAAGCGTTGAGGTTATAAAAGTTGTTACTTTATCATACGCTAGATGTCGCTTTTCGATAATTTCGAATTATGTCGATAGTAGGATGCTTTTTTTTAAGCGTTTGAAGCGTTACTGTCAATATTGCAGTCGATGTTAAATATCAACGCATTTATGGACGTCAAACAAAAACGGAACAGTTGGAAATGGCAAGAAGCAACAAGTTCGTTATTTACATAGGGCCGCCGGTGCGTTTGTTAGAAATTTAACACCAGCAGGTTCCCCGACGGAATCTTTGAGTGAGTTTATTGTGTACAAAAGCACCAGTTGCTAGAACCTACGAAAGCACGCAGTGCAATACTTGCCTGTCGCATTAGCGTGGGTAGACTAGGGGTCAGGGTCGGTGCAAGTTTAGATTAATTCTGATTTTATCCTGAACATGTCTTTGCAACTAAATTCGTGCGGTGCTTATAGGGTAAGTGATTCAGTTGGATTTATAAGCAGTAATAAGCAATCATAAAAATGATTTTAATTTGAAATATTGCTTATCATAAAGAGTATTGCTAGAATAGTTTCAATTAATATCCAAATTCACTAAGCACATGAGCAAAATGCATTGAAAATGAGCTATATATAAATAATAAATATTATATAATTTATTAATTTAATGATCGTTGTGTTTCTTATGCATATAATTTATGTCCAATATTCGTTAAGAGTCGGGAAAGCAACGGAAAACTGCCTGACTTTGTAATAGTTTTTCCCCGGGATACCACGATGAGTCAAAATACAGAATTGAAGACTGTCAATTCAGAACACCGATTAACGGATATAGTATTCCAGGCTCCTCTAGATTTCCTCCATTTTCCTCCAATAAATAGCGTAGAAAACTTTGCTATAATAATAATGTTTAGATCAGCGCACGTGCTATGGAGAAAGATGATTTTAACATTATAATTGCAATTTTGGTTAGTCCAATTCTTACTTCCGAATAATGTTCCCTTGAACAACACCTTGCTTGTTGTTGAAATACCGAATCCGACTCTGCACTTAATATGTTGTGGCGGCCTGTTTTGGCGGGGACATTAAATTATATTTGCTAATAAAGGACGGACAACCTTCGAAAGGGCGTGATCGTGAATATGTCATATTTACATAGTTAAGTGTACGGTGAGAGATCGTCCGATGCACTAGACTAGCATTCGAAAGCTATCATTAGGCGATAATAGATTCCGCAATTGAATGTTTTGGTATTTGAACTTTGCATTTGCAGGTACAGCTACGGAAAATAATCTTAGGACACGCATCGAGGCAACCTTTTCGTAGCTATTGCCATCTCTTCCTCCCGTCTTGCCCCGCAAATTTTTCCGCAGGCGCTATACTACTACCTGCTCGTTCCCATAATCACAAATTTATTATATGTTGAACTTGAACCATTTGTAGAAAACGGGAAACAGTAGCGATAGGATTTGTGAGTGCATAATGCAGTACTGATTGTGCGTTAGGAAACTTACCCGTTCCAAAGTTAGCATTGAAATACAATATTTATAATCATAACTATTCATAACATAATACAATTAATGTAACAACGTTCGGTAGCTTAAAGAGATACATTTTGTATGTATGAATAAAATTTAAAAATATGTAATTAATTCTGTAGCTATTAAATTTTAAAATTTAAAATTAAAATCACCGTTTGAAAACAATTTTAGTATTTTTTAAAAACGATATATCTATTTAAAAGTATTAACCGTGTGCTTAATTTCTTATTGTAAAAGTAAGGTATAATTGCATAATATGAAGAGGTGATATAAACTAATGATCACAATTAATCTTGTTTTAGTTATAATGTCTTGTGGTACTTATTCAACATTTAATAAACAACGGACTATAAATTTTAATTGAAAAAAAAAGTTTCGCGAAATTAATGAAATGTAACTTTAGATATTAAAGAAAAAATTGCGGCAGGTCTTGCAATTCTTGTAAGGGCCTACCGCACTGGAAGATTTTGTTCTATATGATATTAAATAAATCATCGCGTAGTGTTGCTACATATGTTTAACTGTAATTTATTATTCTACGTTTCGGATTTGTCTTTGAACGTAGAATAATAAATTACAGTTAAACATATGTTAATTTTATTGAAAAAAGGTCGGCCAATGTATCAGAACTTAGGCGAGGGGAACTGAGAGAGACAACTATAGCTACGAAAAGATTCGGTGCTCGATGCGTGTCCTAAGATTTGATACCACGATTGTACAATTAAACTCAGCCCAAGATGAATCGGCGCAGTCAACACAAATGCAATTTACCTGTATAACAGACATGCATTTAAACGTTCAAGAGATTTAGTTGACCTTGTTCCTTACTGATATTTCCGTTATATACTAGTGACTCAGTAGATCGTATATTGAAACACATCCATTTGTTTATTTACATTTTTTTTTAATATTAAATTATAACCGGTTGTAAATTTTTTACAAGGTGAAGTTCACGCAAAGGTACATAGTAAAACATATTTACACATACAAAGCGAAACATGGTTATTTATGCATACACACACACACATGGGAAACCTGTTTGTTCGTGAATTACCTGTTTTAATCCCATGCGTAAAAATATTAATCATGCAAGGAGACAGCACAGTTCTACCTCGATATCTGCGTCTCCAAGTTGCATGCACAGTACATATGAAATGAAGAAAAAAAAGGTGTGCAGTCCGTATTTTTTTACATATTCTTTTTATTTATATACTGATAGAAAAATTTCATTCATTAAACGTAGAGTTTCATGAAAAATGCTCGAAACTGACTGTCTTTTCAGGTAAGCAATCCTGTTTGCTATATCAAGTAGTAAATATCGGCATCTATCTATAGTTTCGTCAGCGAAAACCGCAGCACTATAACTAGTTAGTGCAGTAAACCCGAGACTCGGTAGTCCATTAATTACCCAGAGCCAATTAACGCAATTATTGGGCCAGCGCAGCGATCTAGTTACTACATTAGCGGTGGGACTATTACCTTAATGAACTGCTAGCGTAAGCCGTATTGGCAGCTACGTGGAGATAATTGGAACGCTCTTGGTATTGCGTCGTCACCTAATAGAAGAGTGTAAATATTTATTAGAAATGATTTTTAAAATTGTTTTTTCCTGGTTTAAACGTAGAAAAAAGCGCGTTTCATCTTTTAAGGCATCCTAAAAATAAGTTAAAAAAGCACTTGCGTTGAAATATCTTTCTGAGATCCTCCGACAAATCCAATCCGAGCAGCAGCTTACTTGCCTACTTCATCATTAATATTATTAGCCAAATAACAACATTTGCAAAAATCTTTGAGTCTGTGGTTGCTGAACGGGTTTTTTCGTTCTTCCAAAAGCATAACCTCATAAATAAAAATCAGCACGGTTTCGTTACTGGGAAAAGCACTAACACAGCCTTGTTCGAATATACCAACTGGATATTATCTAATTTGGAAAAAAATAACTTAGTTCGCGGTCTCTTTTTAGATCTTACTAAAGCATTTGACACTATGTCACATGCAATATTACTTGAAAAACTACAGTGTTATGGGGTGACAGGTGTTCCGTTGGAGTTGTTCAAATCATATCTAACAGTTAAATTCAACAGTGCTGCCGGAGTAGCACATTCCAATACGCTCACTGCAGGTATTGGTGTTCTCAAGGTAGCGTACTGTGGCCACTTTTATTTTTAACTTTATAAATGACATTTTTGTAAACGTTTCGTGTTACAATCAAAAAATTATTAATTACGCAGACGACACAAACTTGCTGTTTGCTGCTTCTGATTTTCCGTCTTTAGAACAAACCGGAACTGACTTATATCGCTCCGTAAAACAATGGTTTATAGAAAATAAGTTACGAGTAAATGAAAACAAAACATGTTGCATACTATTTAAGACAAATGAAAGTACAAACACACCTATTTATATTTTTCTAGACAGCGCTAACATAAAATTAAGAAAATATTGTCGTTTTCTTTCGGGGGTCAGTATAGACGATACACTGTAAGGTAAAAATATAATTGTATCAAAGATAAGCAGTTGTCAAAATTAAATGAAAAACCCTGCACGAACGTAGAATATTTCTTAAATTGGCATTACATAATAGATAACTTCTCAATAGAAATTCTAATCACAAAGACATTCTGAGCAGTACAGAAACAATTCCGTACATAAATTGGACGTGACATTCAATATTCTATAGACACAGGGAATAAAATAGCATTTACATCATTAGAATTTACCCTCTTAGCAAAATAACCAAATCATTACTTTAAATATATATTTAAGCGTATATTTGTTTGCATATAATTATGCAATATTAAAATCATGTGCATCAGTTGTAAAACAAATCGATCACAAGTGTAGGTATGCCAACGAAAAAATTTCACATAGATTTTCCTGCGCATTCAAAAGGTAAATGAACCTTTCCAACTCGCAGTTGTAGGTAATATTTGCTTAACTATACTAGAATGTACATATCTGCGCTTGTGCTTTGTGCAAAGGTGAATATGCTAATAATACGTTATAGTGACTTTTTTCTGTAATAATTGAAGTTTTTATTCATATGTCTCACCAACCGTTTTTTTTTATGCTAATTAAACGTGGCGGTACCCATATTTTTACAGTTTCTATACAGTTATTATTGAATGTCATATTTTGTGTAGGTACATTTTTTTTATTATCTAAATAACCTACTTCTTGAAAATAAGATTACATATATATTGTATGGGTTTCTTTTCTTATATGATTACGTGAAATAAATAATACAAACATTTGGACATGAACATGTGTTCACACGTTCCTGATCTGAAAAAGGCTTTTTTCGTTATTTGCTATTCCATCGAGGAAGCTGTGGGTACAAAGAATGAATGAATCAACATAACCGCATAATATTTTGTTTTATATGCATAATAACCCAAGGCTGTATATATTGCCAAGGCATTTCAATTGATTTAGCTGACCTGGTGGTTGACCTGCTGTAATCATATATGTAATAGTACTATATTGCTGACACATCCTAAAAAATTCCGAAATCAAAGAGGGATGGATATATATCGGAAATTCCTACTTGTTCTTGACGTAACGTGCGCATGCGCGTAATTTTAACGTAATAAACATGAAAATCAGTTGACGTTGACAGTTCAAATTTGTGTTATTTGATTATTTATTTATATATTCTTGATTTACTCCTTACACTGAAACCATATTTATCGAAATAGATAGAGAACAATTATTGTTTGGTGCTGCATCATCGCTTTAGCAAGTCCTTGTGCAAGATTCTATAATAACAACATAATCATTGGCTAATGATGAAATTAGAGCTGCAAAATATTGGCAACACATACACACGGAATGAGAAAAGTTTTCCCTAAGAAAGGTTTACAGCATGCATGACGTAAGAGTATTCACGAGGTCTGGTATATATGCAAAGGTTACATCTGCAAAATAGTTTTGAAAACTTTGTTAAAAGGGGATTTTGCCTGTCTAACATTATCTTGGTTAATTACACCGTTTAGCAGCGATGGACACCTTATTGAACAGCAGATATTATTCAATTATACAGGCTTTCACAAGTTAGAATTTTAATCGAACATATATTTGGCATGTTGACAATGGTTTTTATCGACTAATATATTTTGAAAATTCAACTTTTTGAGCAACCTAGCCAAAATGAAGATTTTGAAGCAGCCATAGAGTTAAATCACAGAGATCAAGTTTATGCGTGTATGTTTCCTCAATAAATGTAAATAAATTTCAATAAACATTTTTTTTTGTATTTCTAGAAATATTTTTTTGTTTTAATAATAAAATTGTAACTTTATTTCTACTGAAAACATGAACAAAAATGAAAAAATTAAAGAGAAGATAGTACATTGAACAAAAAATAATCTCTAATATAAAATAGCAACAGGTTCATTACAACAATACTGAAAACAAGGTCAGTAAAAGAAGAAAAATCACATAACAATAAACTTAAATTTAGAATATTCTCAGATTTCCTGGTTTTATTTATGTATCACGTTCACAATTTCACTTAATAACTGCTTTTCGATGTCGAGTCTTTCTTTCATAATATTCAACCAGTTGAAATTTCTTGATAATAGCCTCATTTTAATTTTTGCTTTCCCTTGGCATAGGTAACAGTAGGTATCATATAGATGTAAGCCTCCATCATCAATCGATGAAAATAACACTGCTATTTTCTTCTTATTTGGGTTTATCTACCGTTCTAGTAGCCTCTAAGAATACTTTAAATATCTGGCAGAACTTTTCCCAATTATTATTATTCTGCACAATGTTAAAATATATTCAATAATATACTTTAAAATAATCTTTATTGTTTACATACACATATATGACTTGTGTATTCTCACCAGAGATAACCTATATTCTGACTTTTGACTAAACAAAATCTGTCAAATATAAGAACTGTCAGAGAACATAGTTAGACAAAGAAGTGTATCTTCCATTCCCCTTCATCGGCGGAAATTTGTGCCACTGGTTCTATACGAGACCCGCAATATGGTAGTATTACAAATATATGTTGTGACCACTCATTCAAAGCAGTAAACTCAGTAAAAAAAAAAACTGAGTTGACACTTTTGAGTATTTCTGTCAATAAAATCCCAACACTAATAGATAGATATATTAATTCCTGAAAAACAACAGTCACGCACGATTATGTAAATTGTAATGACAATAAAAAAAGCATATAATTTCTGTAGTAGTATTTTCTTTATTACTCCTACGTATAAGATACAACTTTGGCATTCATTTCGCTGTTTTATTGGTTTATAACTCGGCCATCCGCTTGGTAATGGTGTAATTTCCGCAGAAAGAAAAAATATTGTACGTAAGAACTGGTCGAAACACTCGGACAGGCTCTAATGAACCGATAACCTATTTCGCTGGTTTTCAGATCCATAAATATATCCCGATGAAAATAAATAGCAGCTACATGAATATATACATGGCAACGTTGCGTTTTCTCGACAAAACACGTTTCGTCGCATTGAAAAAGACGAAATTTGTTGTAGTAAACGACGCTGAACTGTCGAGCATTTTTTCTTTATTTGCTTATTAGCACAATGAATTCTTAAGCGATTAAGTAATCACTCTATGAATAAATACCTCAAAAAATATCTATTTTAAATTGTGAGAAACATTCTTGTTGAAAGCATCGTCAACATCACATTATCGCTACTAATTCTCCCGCTTAAACACTCATCCAGAAGCACAAATAATCTTCCTCACTTCAAATCGCTGAAACAAGCTTTCTTTGCAAAGAAGCAAAAAAAAAGGGATTCCCCGAAAGATCCTGACTTTCTTCTACACGCGAATTACTGTTATACCGTTGTTATTAATACGTTCCTTCCAGGAAAATATCCAGGGCGTAATAAATCACGAAGGAATCGATGCGGACCCCATAAAACCGTTCACGATCTTGGTCCACCCCTAGTATGTGCGTTGTACATATATTTTTCTATCGCCCCAAGGATAAAGGTAAAGGTCTATTAGTTTCTCCTGGCAGGACGAACCACCCCCCATGTAACAGTACCTCCTTATGAGGAACCACCCTCCCAGTACTTATTTGTTTGGGCCGAATGAGGTTTTTAGTGTTTAGGGTGTTATGCTATGGCGAGCAAAAATGAACTATGAGAGATGTGTTCAAGAATTAAAGATAGATTTTGAGTAATGTACCTATTGTTATAATGACTTCAATGTTAGTTAAATTTAATTTGTAGAGTAATCGTATTAAAATTATATTAATATGGATGGGTATTAAGTCCTCCCAACAGAACTGTGCTATGAAATAGAACTAATTTAAATAATCTGAAGGAAAGAAATAAAGAAATTGATATGAGAAATGTTGTTATACAAAATTAATTGTGTTCAATGTGACCTCTCTTATATTGGTCAAACTTCTCAATAATATTGAAGAAACGTATCCAACAGCAGAGGTATGATATATAGCCTGTCCAAGATAGATTAGATTAGATTAGATCTAATTAGGGTAATATTGTGCCCCCCTACATCAGCTGTAAGCTGCTATAGGGTTTGCCCGCACTTACAGCTCCCCATCCAGTCTAAGAACTTTAATAAATTGCAATAGCTGTGATGGTTTCAAGGAGGGTATTTCTCCCTCGTCTATGACGTCTTTGCCAAAAAAAGTTGGCACGAGTTTCTGTGATGGCAGTGCAGTTGGATATTAGGTGTTCCGGACTTTCACCTTCCGCTCCACAAAACCTGCAATCACTATTCTGTTTCAGACCTATCCTTGTCATGTGTTCCCCCAGATGACAATGCCCTGTCAGAAAACCCGCAAGGATGCGTAGTCTGTTTCTGCTTAATTCTAGCAGGGTCTTTGCTCTTTTCTTACTGTAATTTCCAAGGAATATCTTGGAATGTCTCAGACCAGGGAGATTTTACCAGAGGGAAGCTCTGAGCGTCTCCTCCCTGTCTTTGAGTTCTTTTTTGTAGGTGCTCATCCCTATGCCGCAGAACGGTTCTGGTCCCACAAACGAAGTTGTGGCGGCCCTTCTTGCTAGTAGATTAGTTACCTCGTTGCCGCTGATTTCAGTATGTCCTGGTATCCAGCATAATGCAACTTTGTTTTCTTTGCCTAGATTATTTAGTCTGCCAAGACATTCCCAGACTAATTCCGAACTGATGGTATTAGAGCTGAGTGCCATTATGGCTGCTTGGCTATCGGAGAAAATCACAATGTTCTGCTTCCGATAGTTCCTATCAAGGTTCAATTGAGCACATCTTCCAATCGCAGTTACCTCCGCTTGGAAGACACTGGGGTATATTCCCATTGGCTCCGAGTATTTGGTTCCTGGCCCGAATACAAAAAAAAAATTTTTGACAAAATTTTCATCGCTTTGACACTGTCTAGTATACCATTCACAAAATGCCCTTCGCCTTACGTCGTCTCCTACTCTTAGCCCTTGGCAGATTCGAAATTTGTACGGGCGAAATAAAATGCCCTGTAGATTTTGGCGTCCAACTTGCTTGTTCAATGTTTCTAACTGATGTTGTAGGATCCGTTACAAATAACACAACATTATTCTGAATTTCCTCATTACATGATTTCTTTCTAGTAGCTTTTTTATTAAATGTCGCATACTGCAATAAATTGGCAACCATTCTTCCAAACATCTTTTTGTTCGGCTGTAATCTTTCGGGGTAATTATTTAAATGCATTCGCTCATCTTCTCGGGTATTACTATAATACAAAATGTAACACTTTAAAATATCAAACTTTTCCTCAAAAGAGCAATGTCCAACCATTTTCAAACGAATTAAATTCACACAAAAGAAGATAAAAATCATGCATTAACTGAAGGGGTATATCTTTTAAAAAGAATATTAGCAGAAAAATAAGAAAATAACTAGAGTTTATTTATTTCACCTTTAATTAAAGAATTTACATCAAAAAATACAAAACTTCACTTGTTCGGATATTTTCCTCCACCTCCACACATCAAGGGTGCATCTTCCGCTATCGGGACTACGTTAAAACTCCCCGTAGACCGAAACAGTCATCAGATTCAGCCCTGACCCCTATTTGTTATTCCTTCATCCTTACTCATCACATCCTTGCTTACCACTGCGTTATCTGAACTTTACCATCGGATAACGTGCAGATTAGGGATGTTTTCATTTCATCATTTACTGGGGCAATAATTATTTAAAGGGTTATCCAAACAGGCGTCGTATTAAGCCGTGAGCAACTGCTAGTTGGCAGGTAAAAGGAATTGAACCGAAAAAGGATCCCCCGATATTTTGATTGGATTCATTTCGATTCGTCTCGGGTGGGATACCTAAATGTGTTTGGTGGTATTGGCGAAAGAAATTGAGTTAGAATAACGCTGTGTTTGTGGGGAGAGGGAGATTTTTTTTTGGTGTGATAGGTCGGGCAAAGTAGATGCTTACTAAGATTAAGGGTAAAATATATTTATTACTGCCAAGTGTGGAAAGTTTTCGAATGAAAAGCCTGTATATAATTTAAAGCAAAAATACACAATTCATGTATGGAATATATATGTATAATTACAAAACAATAAGAAAGAATAAAATTACAAAAATTAAGTATCACTAGTCGCCCTGCTGATCTCATCGTACTGGACATGTCTCTTCTCCTCAGCGATTTTGTTAAACAAACGACGGTTCTCTTCTTGAAGCGCCTCTATACATTTCTCATCATCCTGTAGATGATATTACAAGTAAAATAATGTAGAAATCATACTGGGGATGTACTCACAGTAATCTTTTGCTTGTACTCATTATGAATATCCTGTCTGGTGGCTACGGCATCATTCAATCGCTTCTCCGATTCCCGATTCGTCAAGACCTTCTTGGTCAACCCCAGCAGAGCTTCCATCTTCATATTCTTCCTCATCTCCAATTTCAGATCTTTACGCAGATAGTTGGTTTCGGAAATGAGGTTGGCGTTCTCTTCGACGAGTTTAACTTTATCCATGACAGCGGTAGTCTGCTTGGACACCTAGAAAATGAACCCAGTTATGAAGTATTTGGACGTTCTTATGATGGCACAACTCAACTTGTTGCTGTAGCGTCTTGACTGTGCGCTCCAAGAAGTCCCTTTGCCGTAGGAATTCGTTCTTGGCTTCTTGGTCTTCCGCCTGGATGATGGCGAAGTCCTTATCATCGTTGTATCTGTGATACATATCCTGGAAATTACCAAAGGGGATGAACAATTAGATTTTGCCGTTTTTTCTCTCCTTACCTTCACAGCTTTTTGCAGACGCGGGACATCTTGGATGAAACCACTGGCGAAGTGGATGTCGTTCCTGATCTTCTTCAACGCAGCTTTGGCCGCTCTATTTTTAGTGATCTCCCTTTTAATTTCACTGTCGGCGGCCTTCAATTTCTCCCGCAATTCATTCAATTGCACATCCAAACTGACGATGATTTTCTGCAGATTCTCCAATTCGTTGACCATATCGGTGATCTGCTCCATTTGCTCCCTGATGGTCCTATCTCTGGGCTCGATTTGGCTCTTCAATTCGTTTATCTTGAAGTCCAGGATGAATTTGAACTTTTCCAATTCCTGGTTCTTCCGTTTCAGTTCGAATATTCTCTTCTCCTTGTCCTGGATAGTGGAATCGCGTTCCGCTATCTCCTTCTTCAAGTCGACTATGTCCTTTTCCAGGCTCAAGATGATCTGTTTCAATTTATATTGTTCGTTTTCGTGGGTGTGGACCGTGTGCTTCAAGTCGTCTATCTCCTTCTGCGACGCCATCAGTTTCTTCTTGATGATCTGCGTTTCCCCCTTCAGGCGTACATTCGCGTCCTGTTCGTCGGTCAGCTGTTTCTCGTACGTCGTTTTTATCTCGTAGATTTCGCGATCGGCATCGTCTTCTATCTGCTGCTTGATCAGCTCGTGCTCCTTGGTGCGTAATTTAGATTCCTCAATCAGCTGGAATTACCAAAGAAGCGTTAGTGAATCTAAAGGATATCTATATGCAATATAACCTCTTCTAACTGCACTTCTTTCTCATTGAGTTTCTGGATGAAATCATTGGTGATGGTCATCTCGGATTCCTTCTTGGCATTGTGCAGATCCTCCAATTCCTTATCGTATCTGACTCGCATCTTTTCCATCTTCTCTTCGAGTTTAATATATTTCTCGTACTCGACGATCAACTTCTCATTGTAATTGCTCTCCAGAGTCTGGACGAAGACCTCGTGACCGGATTTCATCTTCGTGATCTCGGTGTTTATGTTGTTGATCTCTTGCATGTGATCGGTTTCCAGTTGCTGGTGAGAATGATGGGGTTATCCATTACAAAGAACAGGTTTTATAATTATTACCTCATTCTTTTCTTTCAATTCCTCGATGGCGCTGCAGTATCCCTCGTGGATATCTTTGATGGTGGCGTTGTGCAAAGCTTCGCTCTGTCGCATCTGATAAGCGTGCTCGGTCTCCAATTCGTGCATTCTCAGTTGGAGATCTTTGATGACGGCGAATTTCTCTTCGAGGTCAGTACGCCCGATCAAGATCTCTGTGGACGGTGTGAATTCCTTGTCCAATTTCACGGCTTTCCCTTCCGTATTCAGTAATCTCCATAAGATGATGCAACCGTCAAGCGAGCAAGTTATCAAATATTTGTCATCGTACGTAATTGCGGTCTGAGGAAGTTTAACGTCTTAGAGAGAATGTATATAAGCAGGGGATAGTACTCACGTGAGTTATCTTAGTGCTATGCACGGTATACTCTTGGTATTCAGCGAAATCCAAAACTGGCAGCTTCACGGAGTAAACCACACCGTTGTTTCCAGTGACGAAAAGCATGAGATCTGAATTCGATAGCAGGACTGTGTCTAATCCAGACTGGGTGATCATGACATCTCGATGGACGTTGCAGTTCATGATTTCTCTAAGACGGCCATCGGAACCGACTGCAAATACGGATTTGCCATCGTTGGTCATATTGGCGTCAGCAAATTGGCAGGATTTTATTATTGTTTCACTGATTCTTCTCGTGGTGGAGATTTGCCATTCATACACTGCACCTTCCGTACCGCAAGAGACCATTTTGTAGTCATCGTGCATCCAAGATATACCGGTGACCTTAGTCAAAGTTTAATTCTTGAAAAATTTCGCTCGCGATTTAATATCTAATTCTTAAGAAAAGGTAACGGCTAAATGAGCTAATATATCTTAAATTCTCCTCGGCGAGGTTTCGACTGTCAATATATGAATCATTTTTATCGAAAACACATCTCAGTTAAGCTATTAATAGACCGTCCGTAGATGAGTGCCACATCCTGTACATTAGCTCATTTAGCTGCTACATTTCTTTAAGAGTTATTTTGTATACTGACTCGTCCATTATGCCCCTTCAAGTTGAACATATGCTCGAAAGATATCGACGAGTACACTTGGATGACGTTACCATTAGCAGCGGCGAAGAGATGCCCCAGCTTGCTGAAGCTGCACAATTTGCAATTCCTCACGGGAAACTCCCTGGTCGTCGAGAAATCGTCCATCAGGATCGTGAGGAAACGCAGCTTATCCGAGAAGCCCACTATAGCGAATAATCCCGTCGGGTGCAAGTCTAAACCTAGGATATCCTCTAAATACTTCTTGTACAGTTCCACGCTCTCGTTCTCGAAGTTCCAAATGCGCAAGGTCCTGTCGTACGCCCCCGAGGTGATAAAGATGGGCTTCCAAGCGCACACGGCCATGCCGCCGATGGGACCGTGATGCAGTTTCATTCCCATCTCTTGGAAGGGTATCTCGGGCGCTACGTTCAAGTCTTGCCCCCACAATCTGACCACGTAGATTTGCGTTTCGTTGCAGGTGGCTAGGAGCCGGTCTTCGGATACGTTGATCGACATGCAATTGATTTCGTTCATGACGATGTCGTCTGTTTCTTCGGCCTCTTCGTGTTCGATGTGGTTGTCGGGGATCTTGAAGATGTTCCTCTTCCTGTATTTGTGCGGCGTTTCTTTCTCGTAGAAGTAGACGCTGCCAGGGCCGAAGGCGAAAGCGAAGCCCTTGTTGAAGTTAAACAGAGCTCTGATCTCGCTGGTATCGCCGTATCTGGTCCAATCCATCTCGTCGAAATTGGTGGTGGTTGCTTCGCCAGTTTCAGCTAGCTATATAACGTGATTTTGTTTTCATGCCAAATAGAAAATAATGAAATGATGATTATTTGACTGTTTAATATACGAAGGGATTTAGGTAGAACAGGTAACAGATCTATTATATTGAGCATCTTTGGTACCTGTGGTTTTGCTATCTTTATTATGTACATATGTAATGACAATTGTGCCTACAATGTATTTTTTGTTTTTCTGACATGTTACGATCTGTGATAAATAAAATACTACTACTACTACTTCTACCGACCTTGAAGTTGAGAATATTCATGTCAGAAACCGTATACACAGATTTCAATTCCCCATTCTCGAAAGCCATAATCTTCCCATCGACCGTGCCGGCTAATAATCGATCTTGGGTCAGCCACGCCGCACATCCGATATTGATCTGATCGGCCTTGGAGAATCCGAATTGTCTCCACGCATTTTCAGCGCAGGCGAGCATCCTGAACAATTGATTGCCTACCAGCACCACGAGGTTGGAATCGGAAGGATTGTTCGCCATCTAAGAATTGTCTCAATAAATCGTGATTTTTAAAGGCTGTAGATAACATTTCTAATCACCTGAACTACGGTACCTGTGCCGTTGGAATTATTCGCTCTGGTGAAGCTCTCCATCTTGCCTTTTTCGCATTTATAGAGGTACATCGTCCATTCCGGATCGCCAGTGACCACTATGATGCTCTTGTTGTCCGCAGTGAAGCCCATGGCTGCGAACTCTTTGGCCGAGCATTCTCTATCTGCTGGGATGAGGATCTGCTTGCGTTTCTTGCAGGTCACAGCATCGAAAAGGGTTGCTATAGGTCTTTCGCCGGATTCGGCTATGGCAATCATTTTCCTAATAATATGAAGAATAGTATTTATACAGGTTGATTTATACTACGTGTGAAAGACGTTGACATCTTGTTCAGGAAGTCATTTGAAACAAAAAAATATTATCTAAGCATATAGTTACTCTCTTTTCTACACTAAAGGAAATTGTTATAAATCCACTGGCATTACACCATGTAGTCTATGACCGATCATTAAAACAATGAAGCCGCCTGCTTTTATGCGTGTCCCGACATGTTTCACACCACCCGTGCAGATATCAGCTAGTCACAATAAGGGATGCACCGTCTTATTTGATTTTTACGTATGAGCTATCATTTTTTGGCGGAAAGAGTTATACATCCAGCCAGAGATTTACGTTATTTAAATAAAATTTCTGCCGTGCTACTTCCAGGTAAGACCAAATGAAACGGACCTCATTTATTAGTTTGCGGTCGTTTTTTTATCATTAGATAGCTCAATATGCCGAGGGGAACACAGTTATCTCATGAAGAGAAGTGTGTTATTGATGCTTTATACAAAAATGGTGTGTCTAACACGAAGATTGCCAAGCAAATTAATAGAAGCCGTTATGTTGTTAATTCGTATTTAAAATTAGGGCAGAGGTATGGATCTATTAAAAGAACTGGTCGAAAACCGATCGTTAGTAGCCGCGACAAAAGGACAATTTTGCTGGCAACAGAAAATCACATGGTTGGTTGCTTCCCAGATTCGTGCTCAATTACAACTTGACGTTACGACGAGACGTGTACGCCAAATTTTGCAGAGTGATGGAAATTTAGAATGGCGCAAAAGATTAAGTTAAACCGAAAATTACTGTGAAGCACATCGAAGCTAGGTTGACGTTTGCCAAAAAGCATATGACCTGGGATCATGAATGGGAAAAAGTAGTTTTCTCAGGCGAGAGAAAGTTCAACTTGGATGGTCCTGATGGCTGGCAATGCTACTGGCACGATTCACGAAAAAGCACAGAAGTGTGGGGTGCACTTTGCTCTCAGGGTATATTTCCTATTGGTTGGATTACTACGAAAATGAACTCTGCTGCGCATGTGGAAATAGCAGAAACGCAATTAATCGACAATCCGCCTGAATTCTTAGAGGAAAACTTTCTTTTCAACAAGATAACGCGGCGATCCACGCTTCTAAGTTCACAAAACAGTGGTTTGCACAACATAATATTGAAGTTCTAGAATGGCCAGGGTGCAGTCCTGATTTGAACCCCATTGAAAATCTATGGGGTATCATTTCCCGACAAATTTACCAAAATGGTAAACATTTTGCAACAATCAATGAACTCAAAAATAGAATTCGTGAAGTTTGGGCTGACATAGAACTAGATGAAATGCAATACTTGGTAAAATCAATGAAAAACAGAGTTTTTGACTTAATAAGACTAAACGGGAAACATACGCATAATTAATTTAATTTATTGTAAAATTACATGGATTTCTTTTGTGTGATATAGGTTAGTAGTTAAAATATATTGTGGATGTATAGTTATTTCCTCCAGTGTATTTATTCTAGAGCCACGATATATAGGAAAACATTCCACTGCTCAGTTAGAGCCCTTAATTCCATTTATACGATGAATCACTCCGATTTCTCTAGTTCTACTTTCTATTTACGCTGATGTGTCTTTTGACCCACTCATCACAATATTCAGCTTTTTTCTTCTTCCTATGATATTGTTCATATTCCTTAATTCAAGGTCAATCTTTAGGCGTGCTCTCCAACGGTTCCCAGTTCTTTATTTTCTTGATTAATTTGCTCCCTTCCCTTCTTTTTAAGTGTTTGACCACAGTTTCGCCTTGAGGAATATTATACGATTGTAGAGCGGTCTATGATATAAGAAGGAAGTATATGAATACCTGCGAATGGAAGGAAAAATTGACACCTTGTAAATAAAGAAGATGAAAACAGCGCATATGAGGAAACAGAGGAACTAGACAATAAAAATAGGACAGGAAAGAAGTGAAATTATAGATAAATTTAAATGCTTAGGTAGCAGATACCAAGAAATACCTAAGAGAAAAATACAAAAAATTCAAATTTTTTTTAGGCTTAAGTCTAATATAAGTTACCCAATGAGTCTTTGGTTCAAGGTAGATCAGGGTCATCATGGGATAAACATTCTTGTCATGGTCATGTTTCATCTGCGATTGGTGATGGGTATTTAGCTTAATGAAAGTTTATCCATTTAAAACGTACATAGTAAATATAGAAAAAACCACTTTCCAGTTAGAAGTATCTTTCTTATGTAGTATATAAATAAAATGCTTTCTTTTGCATGACATTTTCGCACAACTCTGGCTCTATTTGGCGAATAACAGCTGGAATCTTAGCTTTGAGAGGCGGAATTGTTTGCATGGCAAGAGCCTAGACCCTAGGCTTCATTTTCGCAGTGTCTATAATGAATTTTCATTATTTCTATATCTATTGTGGTTGATGTATCGCGCCATTTTCTTAAATCGTATACTTTTACTGACGAATTGAAATTGAAGTTATCTTTGTAACTCTTCCAATATTAGAGTGTCTCACTTAAGAAAAAGAAACATCATTTTGACAGTTATCTAGCGCACAAGCTAATAAATAAGAAATATTACTTCTTGGCCGATTTAACTGATTTTGTGCCTTCAATAATAACAGAATTAGCAGCAATAGTGAGAAAAAAATATATCTCCACAACTTGTCAAAATCGCCTCACACTGTCACAGAATCTTAGAAACTTCAAAAACTAACGAAACATACCTATTCGGGCTGATGCATATCGATGTGACATTTTGCCCTTTATCGCTCAACTTGATGAACTTCTGCTTCCTCTGGTTGAAGTTGTGCACGCACAACACCCCTCCCACCGGATAAATGACCTCTTCGTCGCTGATGAAGTGTCCGTTGCCCTTTATGTTCGTCTGTAGGCCCAGCACCAACCGAGGCTGGGCCACCGGGATGGCCATCGTTTAGGCGCTTCCTCAATGAGCACACGGCGCAAGTCTTATCTCACATGCAATCTTTACGATTCCCAACAGCATACTGAGGCAGTTCTATTATTGTAAGTTGGGTCGCTATGAAAATATTGATAATATTATAAAAGCGACGATGGTTGCCTAGGTTGCCTATTTGATCGATCAAGTATATAGTTGTGTTGTAATGTGTAGAGGTGATGCTTTATTCAAATAACGTTTTATTGAAATAATTCCTCATTCAAATGATTTCTCATAGTTTTATTCAACAATAACTTAATACGGAATAACGAATAACAGATGAAAATTTCATTCACATAATTATTTGAATAAAAAATTATTGAATGATGCCCAACCCTGGTTATAACCAATGCGGTTAAGATATTACTACTACGTGTAAACGTACCTAACAATCTTAGTTACAATGTTTGCACTATAGCAAGCGTCGAAGATGAAATAAACCCAACAATGAGTAGTAAAATTAAACAATGGGATGAGCGGTAGTGTATTGTACATATGTGGGCCCTTGTCTTTGCTTTTAGTTTGACATAAAAATAAAATAAGTACCTATCTATTAACCGAGAATCAACTTGGCAAATGCGCTTTGCATTATGGATGCAATTTTAATAAAGTTAGAAACAATTAGCAAGTTCGGACCAACTCGCTTAAATTATTGTCGGTTTTTTATATATAGGTAATATCTCATTTATAATAAGTATATTTTGTTATATTAAAATAAACTCAAAAAATGCTTAATTTCTTAGAATAAACATGAATAACACGAAAATTCTTGTAGGGTTACTTTTATTCATCGTCATACAGCTTTCTGCCCCACTGAGTCGTTCAACCGTAATAAAAATAAGAAAAAGATTCTGCGAATCATCACCACAGGTAATAAAGGAAGCAACATTCGATGTGCAAAAGACCTTTCTTGAGTTTGATATCATCTTACGTTTACTAAAAAATAATTAAAACCATTATGTTTCATATTATTAGGTAGATTTTGTCCGTTGTACTTTTTATAGCAATCTTAAAGCTAGGAATTAGCTTCCTTTATAACCGTGTAATTAAAAACTGTTATATATATATATATATTTGGACAAGGAGTCTTTGCCGTTGGGTAAATGAGTAAATGGATGATTTCTTGGGTAGCGGCATTAACTAGAAAAATTACTCTATTGTTTCTTTATTTTTATTGCCAATATTTCGCATCTAGCTTGATGCTTCATCAGGGCTCAAAATTTGAAAACTGATGTGAAAAAATCTCCACCCTAAGAATCCACGTTTTTAATTTAAAAAAATTATATATAATATATATAGTTACTACTTCAAACTGTGTGGATTTTAAATACCCATTTTGAATAACAAACTTATACACATTTGTCCTCGTTGCATATACGAAGTGCTCTCTGGTGAAATGTTTCAGGATAATCGACGCTATAGAAGAGAACGGGTTTAATGTTGACATTAGAAAACTGGTAAATGGCTCCTTCCTTCGTATAGTTTGAATAGGAGGCGCGATTCTTTTATTTCTAAAGCTCTACGCTTTCGCATCAGGTGTTAAATGCTGTTCGCTGCATCCCAGTCGCAAGTTAGCACGTTGACACTTTTAGCGTATACACTAATCGTTATGCAGATGCAAGAATAAAGAAAGCTTAATTTGGATATTTGCCTTATATACTGTTGCAAGATTTTATTTGTATTATAACGATTTAAAGTGCTTAACAAATATTCTCTTTAATTTAAAATTCCTTAAACTCAAAATCTTCGAAATTTCTGGGGTTTATTTGGCCCCTTAAATAGGTAGTTTAGCCGATACAGAAGGAAGTTATTTCCAAGACATAATGGGTACTAGAAATATGTCAAGTTTCATTCATTTCTTGTAAGTATAAGTTTTTAATTTTTTTATTTACACCTGCAGAGGTGCACATTCAGGAATTTCATACTGCCTATTATTAGCGCGTTTACCACCTCTTCTTTAACTATCACGGAAAGGTTCTCAACTCGCACTTCCATGCAGAATTTATGAAAACTTGGATGGTTTGCAGATTTTATAGGGCTATCTACGTACAGTGCTCTTTTTATACTTTCTACAACACACCCTAAGCCGTGAGCTTCGGCTATTTTTGGATTCGCAGGTAGCAGATATGATATACTTACATATATTATATATTTACCCTAGGTTTAGTTTACGATCCATAGATAAGTATACCTCATAAAACGGATGCTGATGTGTGTGTGATTGCATGTCATAAAAATAACCTAAGTTACATAGGACATCTATTGAATGGGTGCACCTGAATTATGTTCAGAAATCGTTTGTCTCGTAATGAGGGACCCGAACTGCGGTCAGAAGTTTTTATTCATAACATATAGACAGGCGGGTATTAGAACAGTGCCAATTACATATTTTTCCAATATTAAATCTAGGTAATTGTCTAATGTACTAATACAATAATAAAAGAATTAAAAACAAGTTTAATTATTGCGGTTTTGTTTAATTTTCCAACTTCTTTTCGTTAAGTGACACATATATGCAAGATAGAAAGATGAAACTGAAGGCCGCAGTTTAATGATAAAATTTAATGTTTTTACGTTAACCGGTAATATACAGAAATCAATTTTAGTTCACATATATATATTCCTAAGAAATTACTTAACCGGCTTTAATAGTAGTACCCCGCTATCCGCTGACTCCGTATCCGCGGTTTCAGTCATCCGCGATTTACCTATGATGAGCAGAAAACGCGTTATATCAATAAATACAGAAACAAATAAAGACATTCGAGCCTTATTAAAAGTTATAGGAGCAATTGTCGATATATCGTCGTGTATATGAGTCATCCCCTGAATTCGGCGCTCTCTTATGGTAAGTTAAACAAGTTGGAACGTGCTTAAGGTGCCACTCGCTTTTACTTGTACATATAAACGCTCCTGTTAACTATGAGTTTAGTACTATTCGAATTGTCGGACAAGACAGTGCTAGCAATAGTTTTTAAATAGAGCAAGTAAATTTGAAAATCATTTTAAAATGGCTTCTAAACCAAAAAGAAAACGTGAAATGCTCACTATTAGTGAAAAAATAAAAATCATTAATATGATTGAAATAGAAAAAAAATCTATTGCAACTGTTGCTAAAATATACAATAAAAACGAATCTTCGATACGGGAAGCGTTAAAAAACAAAGATAAGATTCGAGCTAGTTTTTCTAGTGCATCTCAAACTGAAAAAGTTGCAACCACAATACGTAATAAAGTGTTACTTAAGGTAGAAAATGTCTTAAATTTATGGATGGAAGATATGACAAGAAAACATATTCCTATCGATGGCAAAGTGCTACAACAAAAGGCGTTGGTTTTATATGAAGATATGCAGATCCAAGATTATACTGTAGAGGAAGGAAAATATTCACAGCAAGTAGGGGGTGGCTGCATAGATTAAAAACTCGGTTCTAATCTAAAAAATATAAAAATGACAGGGGAATCTGCGTCGGCTGAACATGTAGCTGCTGCCCTGTTTCCAGAAAAATTTAAACAAATTATTGCAGAAAAGAATTATCATCCTAAGCAAGTTTTTAACTGCGATGGGACTGGTCTTATGTGAAAAAAGTGCCTCAACGGACTTATATTCATAAGATTGCAAAGAGTGCACCAGGCTTTAAAGCAATTAAGGATAGACTTACCTTGATATTTTGTACAAATGCAGCTGGTCATATGATTAAACCTGGACTTGTTTACCGATCACAGAATCCACGTGCTCTTAAATACAAAGATAAAGCTCGCCTGCGTGTGTTTTGGCAATCAAATCGAAAGACGTGGGTTACGGCTGTTCTATTTACACAATGGTTTCATCAATGCTTTATTGCGGAAGTGGAAAGATATTTGGAAAAGGAAGAATTACCATTTAAAGTGCTGCTGATACTAGACAATGCTCCTGGGAATCCTGTGTCACTAGGCACAGAAAATAAAAATGTTGAAGTGGTTTTTTACCACCTAACACGACCTCATTGCTTCAGCCCCTTGAGCAAGGTGTCATTAGATGCTTTAAAGCCATATTCAACAGGTTTTCGAAATGCTGTATACAATGGCTAACGAATGCTCTGATATCGGGCTCATGGAATGCTGGAAGTCATTTACGATTGCTGACGCAATTCTATTTATCAAAGGAGCGATGGAGGAATTAGAGTCAGAAACGATAATAGCATGTTGGAAAAATCTGTTGAATGACATCGTTCTTAGTTCTGAAGACACACATGATATCAATTCACATCTAACAACGATATTTAACATAGCGCAGAAAATAGATGGAGAAGGATTTAACGATATAACCAAAGAGGAACTCAGTGATTACATAAACGAAGAGGATCGAGTATTCACCAACGAGGAATTGGTAGACCTTGTGAAATCTTCTCCAGAAGCGAGTGACGATGAGGATGAGGGTCAACAAGAACCGCCAGCATGGACGCTTGAAAAATTTTCAAGATATTATTGTGTGCTCAATAATGATAATCTTTTTCTTTGCGCGTTTACAACTTGCTCTTTTTCTAACTGTGAATCCGAGCTGAGCCGAAGTACCTGGCCTTGCTAGATGGAAAATAGTATCGGTATTTTGTCATCCCAAGGCGGAGACATAAAAATTGAAGAGTACTGTTCAGCACTGCTGTGTGAAAGCATTATTGTATCCCCAAGGATTTATAATTTTTTGAATTTTCGGGCTTGGGATCGTCCCTTGAAAGTGTGTAAGTAATAAAGCGTTCAATCAAACCGTATCATAAATTGAAACATGTTGTCTCGTTTTAAAATATCGTTAACACACCGAATAGCGTTCACATTTACCAAATCGCTCACAATCAATATAATCCTGCTAGGAATTCATCGAAACATATACAAATTGCATCCGTACAGAGGCAGACGTGTTTCAAGTACATAAAATATATGTACTTGTACAACATTGATTGGGACAATATATATATATATATACCTGTTACCCTTAACAACCTAATTGATCAGCCGGCTAGTTGTTATATATAGAGAATCGCTGTCACGCGAGCCAAATGTAACTGAGACATGTCTGCGAGGATAACGGATTCCTTAAATTGTAACAAAATCACCAGAGTGCAGAGATGCAAATAAAACTTATTAACAAAATTGGTCTCAAAGTAATGACGAGATTTACACACATTTAAATTTTTATTTCCACGTCTCTATAAATTCTATAGAGAGACAATATACAAGTTGTCGCGTTTATTTTTGTATGGCGAAGTACCTAACTGCAGTGCATCTTTTCATTAGTTTTGTATCGATTGTTGCTGGTGCATTATTGATTGGTCTGAGTCTCATACGAATATCTATGTGTATGTTGGTTTTATATCCTTATATGTGTAGTACGACTATATACACTGTATTAGGGTGGATAAATTCGCACAAACACAACAACGTGACGCGGCAGACGTTCTTGTGTTAGTTACGTTAGGGTATGTTGGATGGGTCATTCCTTATTAATGTGTACCGGGTCCTGTGCTATCCTCAGTAGACTGGCGATCCCAGGATGATGTCATCCGCTTTGTCGTGTTTTCTTTTTCCCTTATACCTAGTACGACATTCAAATTACGACACGCAACGTGTAACTTCTCTATATACAGCGTGATTCACGGAGCCTGTCCATTAAAAGTTCTTTCATTTGCAACGATATCTCGATTTTGAAACTTCGGCGTTTAGAAAAAGTAAGTTCATCAATTAGTTATTCTGAAAATCATTAATTCTAAAAGAAGCGATGGAGATAGGTATAAGAGAATTAAATTCTACATCACATAGTGTAAAAATATACAGGGTGTTCCATTTAAAAAAAAATACTTTTAGTATTAAGAAGTTATGCCAAATCAACCCTAGGTTGTGAGACACCCTCTATGATTTTATTTACTTTTTATGCCTTCGCTGAATAGTAGAGTACCTGTACTCTCCACAATTCACGTAAAAGCTGTCTACCTTTTACTGTATACCTGCTACACCCCTGTAATGCATCGTACGTTTTTTTTTGATCTTTTCACAAAAATCAAAATAACTCCGAAACGGTAACCGATATCTAAGAAGATGTTTTATAGAATTGGCTTTAAAATTCCGTATAGAATTTAAAAATGCAATCAATTTCTGGAAACGTTCTATCATACTAGCAATTTTCTTATTTTAAATGGAATCATGTTTTTTCTTGCTTCAATAGATTCTACAGATTATTCGAATACAATTTTTACTAAAGTTTACTAACTCTAAATTTAACTGTTCTTGAGATATTTACGATTTTATCAAAATTTTGACATTTGCATCTCTTTCTATAGTATTCTGTATATTATAAACCATTAGATAATGGTCTCACTTTATTACGGCATAAGAAAAACAGTCGTGCATACCAAATACTGCCATGGAAATCGCTACGTTTTATACAGACTGTTCATAAATCAACTCCGACACCTTTAACCTTAGAAAATTAATTTTTTTCAAATGTAACATAATATTTCTAATGATAGAATTCGATGAGAAAATTAATTCTGCCTCAATAGGTATAAATGATTTATATGCCTATTTGCAGTCGTTTCGAGATATTAACTATTATTCAAATCTGAGTACGTTTCTTGCAGTGGGCCATGTAAAAGATGAGGAGTTTTGACAATCATCAATATGATCTTATTTTGCTTAATATGGCAAGCTAGATATGTCCGTAAAATATTTTCAATTCCTCACGAAAGCTGAGTGCTCTAGAGCAAATAGCTTTGAATCTATGCTGGTATGTTTTGTTTTTTGTTTTTGGACAATGACTAGAACCTACTGTGGGTGTTTCCAAAACTCAGATTAGAGGTGAGCTACATCAATGGGAACATAAAGTTATCGTATATGCCTCTGGAAACAAACCTCTTGTAGCTAAAAGGTTGGTCAATCCTTTATTTAAACTCAGCACACCGGAACTAAGGCCTGCTTACTGGATTTTGTCCTGTGTGATACCATCTCAAAGGCTGTCACATTATGAACAGGAAAAAACCATTAGTTTTTGCTTATTAGCTTGTCAAAAAATTCTTTTGAATGTTTCTTAGTATATCTAACTCTACATATACGCTGGGGCATTATCTTGTTGAAAGTAATCTTATTGTCACGTATTTGTGTTACGAATTCATTTAATATAACGCCGTATCTTGCACCTGTAATGGTTTCATAAAAGAATGTTGGTACCTAGACATTGCTACCCAAATTCCTATTTTGATAGGATAAAAATTGGTTTCGGAAAATTCATGATGAATTTCACTAGGCCAAGTTCTTTAGTTCCCTCATTAAATGTAACCAGACAAATGGAACCTAGCTTCCAAGTCCAGACAATTGTTATTATCATTTAAATGCTCATGAAATCACTGGCAAAATATGAAGCTTTCTAGGAAGGGGTTTATAATAAGTTCACACAGAAAGTCCTAAAAGAACACCGAAGTAGTAATGCAATTAAAATTTAAAGCAACTAGAAGTAATACCTGTCTAATGTTAGTTAATTTTGATTTTTTCCCAGATTTATGGGGACTACGTTCTATCATTTAAAACATCTGTTAATTTTATAGGTCTACCAGTATATACCTATGTTTCTTTTTTATAAATGCAATGTTTTCCTTCAAAGACTAGAAACATCTATAGAAACTCTAAGACGTGACAAAGTACGCTCGGGAAATTTTTTTTTTCTTTTCATAAAAAGTGATTATTTTTAAATGCAACCTCTTAAGAGAAAGTCTTGCCCATCCCAGTCATACTAAATACTTGGTATTCGAATTAGGTTTTTCCCTTCGAAAAGAATTTACGCCCTGCAAATCTACTACAAAAATTACTCCTTCCAACCAAACGCCACACAAAAGCAACCAGCGTTCCAATTGAATCACTTCTATTCCATTTTATTTTCCCCGGCAAATACAATAGGGCACTCTTCTTAAAATATTTACTCCCTCGGAAAGCACTTCTTCTTGTCCTCAGCTAGGGTCCAACGATGCTTTAATTATTTTTCCATCCCTGACGACGTGCCCTTTCCCCCTTCCGATTGTTCGAAGCAAACGCGTCACAGGACCCTGATGGCCCACCTGAGGTACATCAGCGATATTTTCAACCCGTCGCGTAATAATAGCAATAATCTTAATAATAATCTTATACCGTCGGCAGCACATCGTACAAAGGCCTAAGATTAAAGCCTATGTTAAAGGTAAACTTGGCTTTGAGATTAACAGGAACCCGTTGGGAATAAAGGTGGGGATTCAATTTATACTTAAATTGGATCTTAATTACTTTATTAGCTGGTGGGAAGCGTTGGGACGAAATTAAAGTAATTTATGTATGCGGTGATAATGACAGGAAACAGATATTGTTTTTTAGTATCCTCAAAGAAGGAATTGTCTATAGTTTATATCATACGCAATAGAATTAAAAAAAAAAAAATGCTTCAAACCGTAAACCAAACAAATCGTTGTTGGAATTCGTTAAAAAATAGGATTTTTAAAATGTATTCGCCAAGTTTAATCAAATTTCGTTGCATTTCACTAAAATATTGAACAAAATGATTCTAAATATAAACGGCCAAACTCTAGGTGATGAGTGCTTCTTGTTTTGTTATTTTGATCATAAAAAACAATAGTTGGTATACTTATATACCAGTGGCGGTTCGTGAAGCTCGTAAACAATTCACTAATAACCTATCGTTTATATTTACTTTGCACAAGTTGATGATCAATCGTTTTAGTGTTAAAAACTTTTTTTTATGTTAGTTAGTCACCACTTCAAAATAAAAAAGTATAATTTTTTTTTAAACATTAATATTTCTCTTATTATGCAACGTTTGTTAAGTTATATTTACGTTGATGAATTTTAAGATGTTTAATGAAATTACAAGACCGTAAATACCCTGTATAATATTATTAGTTTATTTGTTCCAAATTCATTTAGTTTTATTTATATTTATTTATCACCACTCTTAGCAAACCAATGTGTTTATGATTGCCAATGTACTGGGCAATCATAAACACATTGGTTTGCTAAGACGTCAAAAAGTAATTTATATGTATCAGAAGAGAAGACCAACTACGCACGAACTTTCATGGCTCTTACTGTTTCTATGTATCGTATTACTTTTTTAAATTCTAATATAACAAACAATTTTTAATTTAAGTATACTGCCACATCAAATTTAATTGTAAAAATATGAAGAGAAATAGTCGTATTTGAGCTCCCATTACATCCCGTAAAACCAAAAACGAAACGCTAAAAAAAATAGGTGTCAAATCGAATCGGTCCTATGAAATTTCATCAAAATCGCAGAGGTACATTTGGGTGCTTTCCCTTCTCAGTAACACTCTTCAATTACCGTACTATAGTTGATGAATTTGTTACCCTCAACCGTCGCCCACTATCAGAATTTATATGCAAGTCTAGTGTGTAAACCTCACTGACTGTTCCAACGCTTTTTGTTTCGCATCTTCGAATTCTCCCAGTCATCTCTACTAAAACTAAATAAACTCACGCAATACAACGTTCTACTGGCTACACACAGATATTACCTACCCAAGAATTGTTCTGCGTGCAGTACGCGGACAGCCCAAACCTCTTGGCCAGTCAGCAGACAACCATCGGGAGTCGAACAGCATACAGTTCCGTATGCTCTAGAAGCTTTCGCGCGAGACATAACCGCGATCTTATACTTCGAGACGCTTAAAAGTGTTTGAAGCTCGAATCGTAGAAAGTCTAGTGTTTATAAAGTAGAAAAAAAGTTTGTTTTAATGTCGCGTAATGTTGAAAAGATTAGTTTTAGTGATAAATTAAAGGACATAAACAATAGAAATTGGTTTTAAAGATAACACTGTATTTGGCGCTCAAAATTAATTCAATTTTGTTCAGTTTTAAATAGAATTTCTTGTATACTTAGTGCGATTCCACTAGATAATCAACCATCAAGGATTCATTTGACAATTTGAGGAATTACAAACGATAATGCACAGGTGAGATACGATAATTTAATGGTAATATTATAAAAGATTTGAAAAATATTCCTTATAAATACAAAGCAATAAACTAAAACTTTAGTTTAGAATTTCAATATGGATCATGGAACTGACAGATGTTTTGGCATCGTAAAATTATATAAATAATTGTATTTTTTTCGTTTTTCTCCAGTTATATGTATGGGATAATCAAGAAGAAAATTAAACTGTTTCATAAAAGCTTTTTTTCAAATACTGATGTCGCTGCAGTCATTCATAAAACTAGAAAGAAGTCGTTAATTTTTTAATGTTTAATGTCTCTAGTAATACAATCTTGGTCCTGTGTTAGTTTTAGTTTTGTTTGGCTCAGCGTTAAAATTGAAATATCCCATTAAAAGTTTCTTATTAGAATTGCAACCCTGTAATTTAGTGTTTAACTAAAGCGATGCTTACTGATTACTATGATAAAAAGTGCATTTTAAAAAATTACTGTATGAAATTGTATTTCCACGTAAAAATATCAATTAGAACAAATTTTTTCCTTAATTAAAATTTGATTCTAATAACTTTATAAGTCAAAGTGAAATTGCTTTAAATTAATATGCATTATTATATAGATTCACGTCATAGCAGAATTAAGTTTGTACTTATATTACTTCGCGTATCCAATTAGTATTAAATCATTTTTAAAATCACCGTCTAATCATAGTTAAATCATAGTGAAACGCTACATCATTTTATAAATCGCAGTTTATTTACATTCAATTCAAATCAGATTTACATAACATACTGAAAATCTTGATCACAGTTATTTCCATAGGTATCTAAAGTTGTATTACATTATAATATAATAAAGTCTAGTCACAATTAAAATGTTATACAAGAACAATCTGTTATCTAAAAGTGAAATCACATCATAGTAATAGTAAAAACCAGTATTAGAAATCGCAATTAAAAGTAAGTTTATACATCACTTTACAAATCACAGTTTAGTCACTGTTCATGAATTATTTTACTGTTAATTTTAGGAGTCACAGTGATAAATCATAATAAAATCGATTTTTCACATCATTGTAGAAATCACAGTTTAGTGACGGTTAAATTATATTCAACTCATACCGACATCACTATATCATATTGAAAATCACAGTCTGATCAGTGATAATCACAATTTAATCGCGGGTAAATCTTTTTACAAATTCTAGAGAAGTATTCATATTAAACTTGTGTCAAATGATTGTTATATTATTGTAACATATATATAGAATACAGATAATTTGTGATGAAAGCAAAATCATGTCATCTTTAATGCGATTCAATTATTTCTTCACCCTTATAACATCACAGATTATCCTCACTTTCAAATCATTTTACAAATCACAGTTGAATTAATACCTAATTAAGTTCACACATCACTGTATAAATTACTGTCTAATTGCTATAAAATAATTTTAAAAGTCACAGTCTGGTCGTGATTAGCCTTACAAATAACAGTCTAGTGACCACCAAATCACTTCGGAAGTCACAGTTTAGTCACAGTTAAATCGCAATGTAATCAAGTTTGTATACTACAAATAACAGTGTAGTTATAGTTAAATTACAATATTATCTAATTATTTCTTTTATAAATCACAGGCAAGTAACAGTTAAATCTTTATTTTTATATTATAATGGAATGACAATTAAATTATTGCAGATAAAAGAATATTTTGTAATGTGAGAGTAAGTACAGCAAAGTAACCGTGATTTTCAGGGAACAGTCAAATCACGTTCAATGATATAGGGTATACAGTCTAGTCACTGTACATTAATTATGTCACCCAGTGATAAATCAGAATAAAATCGAATTTTCAAATCATTTTAGAAGTCAGTGTTTGGTTGCAGTGAAATTATATTCAATTCACAGTGACATGACTACATCATATTGAAAATCATAGTCTGGGAACATTAAATTTGAACGCATAATCACTATTTAGTCACAGTTAATTTTTTTACAAATTCTAGACAAGTAGTAAAAGTCGTTATTCATATTAAGTTTGTGCAAAATATTTGTAATATAGTCTAGTTACAGTTGAATTATTATGGAAGGATAACCGTGGAGTTATTTCTTCATCTTTATGACATCACAGATTATCCTAAGTAACAGTGAAAATTAGATGACACTTCACTTTACAAATCACAGTTAAATTATTAAGTTATACGTAATTAAGTTCCGTACATCACTGTATTAGTCCAATTACTCTAAAACGATTTTAAGAGTCACAGTCTGATCGTAATTAGCCTTAGAAATTACAGTCTAGTGACTACCCAAGTCACTTCAGAAATCACAGTTTAGTCACAATTAAATCACAATGAAATCTGCCTACTGCAAATAGCCTCAGTTATTTTTTTTTTTTATTAATTACAGGGAAGTAACAGTTAAACCTTTATTTGTACGATGCAAGAGAGACTGTCTGTCACTTGAGAACTTTTTGACATAAAAAATCACCATATTATTGTGAATTATTCAGTTGTAATCCTTCGAATTTTCTATTATGTAATTCATTCTATTGTACCGGCAGTAATTTCTAGATTTTTCCGCACGTTTGAAAGCGCAAACCTTCTAGAAACTGCTCACGCGTTTTACGGCGTAATCACTAGATTCCGCGCTAAACTATAGAAGGGTGTTATCGTCTAATAGGCGAATGAGAACCGACTGGCTTTCGCACGGAATACACAAATAGAGCTATTCGGGGGGAGAAAAAATGGAGCAACACGAACAGGTAGAACTAACTGCGATCAGTCATGCGAACATTTGAATTAGCTCGTGTAAAATTAGACTACAGGTCTTCGTGTACGAGGTATTTTTTTTTTTGTAGTTATCGGTGTTTGGGAACATTAAAAATGTTTTATCCAAAAGGTTTCTTAGTATAAGTAAAAACCTAATGTATTGTGTTTAAATTATATCATTTTACGTTAAGAGTAAAACTTTAAAACATACACAACATATTTATAGGAATGATCCAAACGATCATAATCTCTTATTGGATGCTGCAGTCATAAGTTTGTTCAGATATTGTACGAAACGGTTGAGTTATCACTTGTCAGCAGATTCTTTTTTTCTTGGTGCATCAATACCTAATATATCATTCATAGGATATCTGCATGCACACTCTATATCTATCAGAACAAAATTTTAAATTCTAGCAATCCATACAGGGAGGCATGGCGTACTGTCTCTAGTGTATCTGGCAAAACAAATACTGTTACAAATATAAATCTTATTGAAAATACTAGTATCATTACAGATCCTGATACGATTGTTAATTTATTTAATAATCATTTTGTTGAAACACCTAAACATATAGTTACTAAAGTTGGTAATAAAAAAGCAAATAACCTTAATAATACTTCTAAACAGGAAGCTTCCTTATTTTTAAATCCAATTACAGAAAACGAGATATTACATATTTTTACTAAAAACATTAAATCTAAATGGACATCTGGATCTGATGGGATACCTGCAATGATCTTAAAAAAGGTAGCAAACGCTATAGCACCTCATTTACAATATTTAATAAATCTCTCATTTGTTGAAGGTGTTTTTCCAACCAATTTAAAAAAAAGTAAAATAATTCCAATTTATAAGCGCGGAGATGTTCAAAATATTCAAAACTACAGACCTTTAGCTATTGCTTCAGCTTTTTCAAAGGTCTTCGAATACGCTTTTCTGTCTCGGTTATTAAATTTTTTAAATAGATTTAATATTATTAGTAAAAGTCAGCACGGTTTTGTTGTAGGAAGATCCACAAGTACGGCTGTTCAATCATTTTTTCAAAACGTTTTGGGGTACCTTGATGCGGGTGAATGCCCTGTGGCGATCTTCTGTGATTTGAGCAAGGCTTTTGACTGCGTCAGTCATGATATTTTGATGGGGAAGTTATGCGACATTGGCGTTAGAGGGTTGGCTTCGCGGTGGGTTGCTTCTTTTCTGGGTGACCGGTCGCAGTATGTAGCCTTAAATTTTAATTTAGAAGGATATATTCGCCCTGTAAATTCTGAATGCTTAATAAACAACTTGGGAGTACCTCAAGGCTCTGTGTTGGGTCCAATTCTTTTTCTATTATATATTAACGACTTAGACAATATTATTTTGGAGGGAAAAACCCATATAACTTTGTATGCAGATGATGCCTCAGTATTGATATCAGACAGGTATAATGACATTTTAGAAAATAAATGTAATGCTTTTCTCCGCAGGATCAATTCTTGGTTGAATGACCATAATCTTATTCTTAATACAGAAAAAACACAATTTATAACATTTCATTGCCATCAGCGGCGGGTTCCAGATCTGGGTTTGTATGGTGGGACGGAAGAGATATCACAGGTGGAGAATAGTAAATTTCTAGGTTTGCACCTAGATCAGACTTTAACATGGAAAAAACATTGTGAACAACTTCTTGCAAAACTGAATTCTCTGATGTATCTTTTCCGGAATTTAAAATATATTTTAACTAGAGATCAGTTAGTATCCATTTATTATGCTTTGGTTGAGAGTAGACTGCGATACTGTGTATGCTTTTGGGGAAACTCGGCTGCGGCCAAAAGTATTTTCATTGTTCAAAAACGCATATTGAGAATTATAGCTAATGTAAACAGTACTCACACATGTAGGAATTTATTCCATGAATTCAATATATTAACACTAACGAGTTTATACATTTTTGAAGTATGCGTATATGCTTTCACTAACAAAAGTAAATTTCAAAAGAACAATGGAGTTCATCAGTATCATACCAGGAATGGTGATACTTATCGCGTTCCCTCTGTTAATTTAAATATTTCTAAAAATTCGCTTGATTGGATGGGTCCCAAGTTACTCAATCACTTACCATCAGTTATTACAGAAAGTTCAAGTATAAATCAATTTAAAAGAAATTTAAAATCATATTTAGTAGGAAAAGTGATTTACAATTTAAGTGAGTTCTAAGTAGTTAACTGATTACATTATTTTTGGTTTATATATCCATGTTGCTATATGATCTTATTTGTTTTTGTATTGTCGTAATTTATTTGACGATGGCCTCTCTGTGATTATCATAATATTTATTATAATTTATTTATACATTTAATTTACACATTAATGACGATTCATACACATTGTAAATGTCTACATGAATAATAAAATTTGAATTTGAATTTGAATTTGAATATAAAAGCATACAATGTATACTCTTACTTAATATTTTTTTAACTCATCTAATTTGGAAAGACCACACGCAAGCAGGTAATACCTAATAAAGCATAATAGCTTTATACATAGCTTTGAAACAAAAAGGCAAATGTGTAAGAAACACGATCTGGGGCACAAATGGTCCTTCAACCAGTACGTCAAAGGTCTGAAGGAGAGAGGAAGTTGCACTTAACTTCTGAAAGAAAGCATTATATTCACCGCAGTCGGAGACCTACATAGATTAACGTCCAAAGACTTGAAGAGGTTAAACGATTCCTTTATGATGTCGTATACCTAAAAGTTTCAGATGCAGTATATAACGGAAATTAATTAATTCTCGTAGGTATCAAATTTTACAACTATATGATGTGCTGATGGTATCATGCTATTTATTGCAGCATAGCTGTTTTCAATTTAATCCTAGATAAAACATTTTATGAGTTATTAAACGAATATTAAACTGTCAAATATACAATATAATAAGTAACGGAAATTTTACAATGTAATAACTAATAACATGAAAAAGACACGCATTTAATTTGTAATTAGTTGGAGTTTGGCGATGTTATAAAAAGAGGTGCATACAGTAAAGTATTCAGTGAATATGATGCTAGTGTAAAAAAAAATTATACTTAGAAAAAAGTTTAATAATTATAAATGAAACTTTCATTATCGCAAGTAAAAAGTTTAGCTGAAAAGAAAACAAAAGCACATACTATTTAGCATTAGTAAAAAAGAGCCTCACACCTAACGGTAGGAAGGTCTAAGATTAAGAAGAAGAAGAAAAAAGAGATTCTAAACACTGATACTAGCAATAAGCAATCTGAGTTACTTATATGGTCTGCAACTGGTAACTTATAAAGTTATTTATGATAGTTGAACTGGAGTAGTTAAACCAAAGAATGCAGTTGCAGTAAGTAAAAGATTTATCCATGGCAAGTGTGCTTGTCCTTCTCGAGTATTCGAAGGCCTTTGATACGGTTTGCCATGAGCTGGTTATTGCTAAATTGAAATATTATGGCTTTGACGACACCAGTTTATCATTAACGGTTTCATATTTAGCCGAGAGAAAGCAGTCCATTGCGTATAACGATGCAGTGTCAACCCCTTTACAAATTTTATCTGGTGTACCTCAAGGATCCATTCTTGGGCCTCTGCTATTTCTCATTTATACCAACGACATTCTCTTACGTAGTAACTCTGAACCAGAACATACAATTATGTATAAACCCTGAACCTCTTCCGGTCATAGATACTGCTAAAAACTTAGGTATTATTATGGACACGCAGTTGCGGTTTAGTGATCGTGTTACCTACTTGTTGAGAAAATCTTTCGCATCTTTAAAGTTATTATTTGCTAATAGACATTTACTACATTTTACCCTGAGAAAGCGATTAAGTGAAGCACTTGTTTTATCTCACTTCAATTATTGTGATCTTGTCTACGGTCCCTGTTTACTTGAGAGCGTGATAAACTTAGAATTCAGAAAGTTCAGAATGCTTGTTGTCGTTTAATATTTGGCTTACGCAGGTATGATCATGTATCTGCCAAAATTAAAGAACTTGGTTGGTTGAGAATGAAAGATCGGCGTGCAAATTTGACAACTGCCATATTAATATTTATGTATCATCCTTAAATGCTTACTATTTTGTGTTTTTTTTTCTTTTTTTTATTGTAGTTTTTCTGCCAATGAGTGTATACTGATTTTGGTATATATTTTTCTGTATTGTGGTAGAGCGAGCACCGGTTGAGTGCATTATGACGATCTGAGTTTTCTCTATACAAGTTTTTGTCAAAAGAGTATGTATTAGAAAAGTGCAACCTTCTTATAGATCGGATTAAAAGTGTATAAGAAAAAGATGTATTATATCAAATTTATCTCATCTGACAGAGTCATAAAACTTTGATTTATTTTATTGGAAACGGCGAGATATATTCAAAACAAACAACTTACGTACCTAGTAGAAGGTATAGTGGTATTGACGCCTCGTATATGAGAAAAAAAGGCGCGAATATTTAATGACCCTGTAACAAGCTCCCCGGATTGGATTAATGCTGTCGTCTGTTGAATATTAAACGTACAATTATTTTATAAATAGATTTTAAATTGTACCGACAGGAGACGCGCTTGTCGCCTATGGTAAAACTGGTAAAGTCATTTGGAGAGCTTAGAGCTAATTTGAATACCAACTGTGAGTGAATAACGGGTACGTGTAAAAAACAAATTAGATACTAATATACAAATTTATACGTGGAATGATAAAGTAGAGAATGCGTAAAAAAGTAGGCACGTTTTAATTAGCAGGTACGAATTAATTATAAATATGTGCGATGGACACAAATTTTGTTTGAATGGGTTTTATTTCTTGGGAAATAAATCCTGCTTATAGATGTAGATAAATTATCTACTACTTTCATTCATAATATGTCAAAATTTTTTGAAAAAAAAAATTATGGAATTTTCAGAGGAATTAGCCAACTTATATAATCATGATTGGAGTTGACGATAGGAGACGAACACTAATTATTAATTTTACAACATTTTTTCCATTTTAAATTTCGCGGTATTTTTGATCTGTTGTATTCATCTGGTTGGATGGCAAAAAGATATGGAACTAACACCATTCGACGTGTAATTGGTCTAATAAAGTAGGGGGAAAAATAAACCAATAATTGCCGTTTTCCCTCAGAAATAATTTGTCTCCCTTACATGGCAAATTCTTATTTTATTAAAAGAAAATAAAATGTGGAATATCTTCCAAATTTTTAATGCAATCCTCTTCAAAGTTTCTCAAATTACTTGCAAAACAGTAAAATATTTTATTATTAGCTGGTTATAGAAAGTGAATTTTGTCAATCTGATTTATGCTCTATGAAGTAAAAAGAAGAAATTTACATTATTTTCAGAACATCACATTTTTAATTACTCTTATATTAAGGAACATTCTTGCCAAACAGATTATATAAGTACACTTACTAGTTAAATTTTATTTTATGGCAAAATACTATTGTACCGGTACAACTAATGTAGTTTTAGGTTTATTGGAAAGAAGAAATATATATTGTGGTTTCACAGAAGCACGTTTAGTGTGGTCTACCAACACGCTGTAATGAAGAAACTAAAAAAACAATTTAAAAGTAAAAAAACATGTTATTAATACAACAACTATGCTGGGCTTTACAATAGAACTGAGGTAAAAAATCTTAGGATGAAATTACATCCGTCAGTTAGATGGCAATATCAGAAATAGCGACAGCTATAGAATAGAAAAGGAGCGCAAAAGCGTTGTATGTATGTTATAAGTTAGTATTAACATGCATCTTGTGGTTCGTAAATACAATCAATAGGTAATAGATTTGAATAATGACTGGTAGTGAAATACGATTTTGTAATTTTCTTTTCGATCTGCGGTCGATAATAATTGTTCTATTATACAGAGCGAGTCAAAAGTATAGATACCGTGATACTGCGATCTATTAGGGGTAGAAAATTATTCGCTTGAGATAATATTATATGAAAAAACTGCTACAATATTATTTATTAATATTATTATAATACATACAGCAAAACATACGGAAATCATCAGTTCTATAGCAATCGTTGAGAGGCAGAGAGATGTGATGGAGTGTACAAAAGATGAAAAAGTACAAGTAATGTTATCTGTTATAGGTCTGTTCCAAAACACTTTCAACTTTAAAAGTTTTCCCTAAGAAAGGTTTGCAGCATGCATGACGTAAGAGTATTCACGAGGTCTGGTATATATGCAAAGGTTACATCTGCAAAATAGTTTTGAAAACTTTGTTAAAAGGGGATTTTGCCTGTCTAACATTATCTTGGTTAATTACACCCTTTAGCGGCGATGGACACCTTATTGAACAGCAGATATTCTATTATACTGGTTTTCTCAAGTTAGAATTTTAATCGAACATATATTTGGCATGTTGACAGTGGTTTTTATCGACTAATATATTTTGAAAATTCAACTTTTTGAGCAACCTGGCCAAAATGAAGATTTTAATGAAGCCATAGAGTTAAAGAGATCAAGTTTATGCGAGTATGTTTCCTCAATAAATGTAAACAAATTTCAATAAACATTTTTTTTTGTATTTCTAGAAATATTTTTTTGTTTTAATAATAAAATTGTAATTTTATTCCTAGTGAAAGCTTGAACAAACATTAAAAAATTAAAGAGAAGATAGTATATTGAACAAAAAATAATCTCTAATATAAAATAGCAACAGGTTCATTACAACAATACTGAAAACAAGGTCAGTAAAATAAAAAAATTCACACGCAAAAATAAACTTGAATTTAGAATATTCTCAGATTCCCTGGTTTTATTTATGTATCACGTTCACAATTTCACTTAATAAACTGCTTTTCGATGTTGAGTCTTCCTTTCATAATATTCAACCAGTTGATATTTCTTGATAATAGCCTGATATTTTAATTTTTGCTCTCCCTTGACATAGGTAACAGTAGGTATCATATACATAGATGTAAGCCTCCATCATCAATCGATGAAAATAACACTGCTATTTTCTTCTTGTTTGGGTTTGTCTACCGTTCTAGTAGTCTCTAGGAATACTTTAAATATCTGGTAGAATTTTTCCCAACTTTTGATGTCCAACTTTTGTTCCAAAGAATTCAAATTATTATTATTCTGCACAATGTTAAAATATATTCAATAATATACTTTAAAATAATCTTTATTGTTTACATACACATATATGACTTGTGTATTCTCACCAGAGATAACTTATATTCTGACGATAAAACAACTATTCTGACTTTTGACTAAACAAAATCTATCAAAGATAAGAACTGTCAGAGAACATAGTTAGACAAAGAAGTGTATCTTCCATCCCCCTTCATCGGCGGACATTTGTGCCACTGGTTCTACACGAGACTATTACATATATGGTCACATATGACAGAACTTTTGATTGACTTATTTCTTGTGTCTTGTAATCCGTTGCAAATAAATTTACTAGTACTTTGTTAAGTATATAAAAAAAGATAAAATAGCAAAATAAAATTACTGATCATTATCCGTATAGGCTTATAATGAGTACCTCTTTTTACCCCTGACAATTAGCACTGCATTTCCTTTAAGGGTTCTAAACTACTCGCTTGCGACTAGGTCGTTATCGGAACGACCTTTTTTCTCCATCTCGATTCATGTTCTCGCCTCGAGAGAAATAATAAAAAAAAGAAGGCGAACTGAAGTGTCCGCAATTGGCTCAACGAATAGATCGTCTCGGATAATCTTCGTTCGTCCATCCATTTCCGCTTCCCTTCGGCGAATGGAAGGAACCGCTCTTCAATATCATCACCATCAGGTTCAACGTCATCATCGCGACTTGCTTGATTATTGTTATTATTGCGACGAACGGGAAGGTTACCATGTCGTGTTGGTGTGGCGATAAAGAGTTTATTATAAAGGCGTCGTTTGCGGGACGGGCCGATAGAGGGCAGACGCGTCCAGCTGCGAGTCTGGGCTCTGATGGAGCCGAGGGTCGTTCGAGATATTTGCCAAATAACCGGTTTAACCTTGTCGCACGTGAGTTTTTCTTTATGGTGTTAGTGCTTGGTATACGAGGGGAGACGGTTTAGATATTATACTTTGTGAATGCGAGAAGAAATCCGATTCTCAAAGCGTTGTGGTGGAAGTGAATGATTTACTAATTAGTTTATCAGCTATCTCGGAAAAAAACAGTTTATTGATCAATCAAAATGGGTTAAAATATTTAACGATTATTACAAGTAAAACTCTTCTACGATGAATTATTTTACGATTATTTTAATTATTATTACATATTTCTTCTTATTATTCTAATTATCAATAGCAACGAAAACTAACACAAACGCTGATGCAGTTTATTTCTGATTTTCTCAGATTTATGCAAATTGTAATGCCTTTTCGAGTGAATTCCTTTGCAAGTTCAAGGAACACAGTGCAGAATTAACAAATATTAAACAACTGCACTATTGATGGACAATATTGGAGATGGCTTGGTCACTAGTTCAGTAGTTAATGTAGAGGAAGCTGCTATTTTTTTTTACAGCGACTACACCATAGAGATGGACTACACTGACTCATGGACGTGAGCTGATTGCCGGTTTACTAAAACATAAAGTAACTTTTCCAAAACAGCTGGAATAACTATTCTGCAATGCAATGATATTGAAGTTTATAAAGTACTAATGAATTTTATCCAGAAATGTGGAATTCAAATTTAATTTTAAGCCTTAGTGTTAATGTTATATTTTGTTAATTAGTGTGGTTGATGGACTATGATCCATTAAACGCAAAAAAAATACACTGACTAATGTCGTTGTTCAATTTAACAACATCAGATCTCGCGGAGTACACCTGTAGACAACACGAACCCTTTTACCCAAAACGAATAAATAAACACGTGTCTATCTAGTCGCTGTAATGATTAGATATTTATATTCGTATATATGGCGTAACTTACATGTTACAGCGCGAAATTATTTTGTTGGGTACAGCATGTTACCAATGTGGAAACATTACGGAAATGTTGTATCTAACTTAGATTTGTCAGTACAAGAAAACCTTTTGTTGCGATTGGATATCTGTTGTCCAATAAAATGTGAAATGCATTTTGTTTATCGTCAAAGTTACATTGAATCATAATAAATAAAAATCACGAAGAACTGGACGATATACAAGAACAGAGAGCAATCGCTGCGCTATGTTTCTGGGACGACCTCGAACTCATTCATCCATTAACGTAGTTTTAAGAGTGAAAGTTACTTTGTATCGAACTGTTCGGGGAACTATTTTTAGAATTTAAATAGATTTAATAACCGTCAAATTGCATCGCGCAAAAAGTCGATTTGGTAAATCGACCAATCTCTAAACGAAGATTGTTATAAGAAAAATAAAACGACACCAGGCAATTGCAGTTCATTAATAAAGGCGGTGAAGAGAATCATATAATTGGCACCAGAAAGAGACATTAATCTCGGAATAAACCTGCTCCTATAGACATCGTTTTCAACATAGCAGGTGTGCCTGGGATTATTATGAACACTTCACTGTCGTAATAATTCTTGTAATTTCAATAGTAGTAGTTTTCAAATTGCTTTTTTTTGATGATGTGCAATTAATTTAAAAAATATTTGGCGACGGGGTGGCACACTGCGCGATTTGGCGACGGGGTGGCACACTGCGCGATTTGGCGACTGGGTGGCGCACTGCGCGATTTGGTGGAGTAGTGGAGGGGATGGGTTAGTAGAGCGGGCGAACCAGCGCCCCCTCGATAGGTGAGTGGAGGGGGGGGGGGTTTCCTGATAGAAAAAGCAAACCGAATTATTTAGAAAATTTGTACTTATATACATTGTTAGAGTGATACAATTGTGGTAATGTACAGGCTCTGTTCTAACGAAGACTGAGTCTTTGATTACAGCTCTATTTGTCATTTTAGAAAGGAACCTTTCCTACAAGAATGTTATAGAATCCAATGCTGCATCACTTAAAAATAGTTTTGACTATACAGAGTGTCCCAGAAGTAGACAAACGGATACTTACTTCGTTATTTTAAATGGAACAGCCTATATATTATTTAATTTTTTAATTCTACGCAGAAAAATAATATGACTTCATATAAACTACTATATGTGTATCTTTAATAACAACGTTGTTATTTAATCTTTTGTTAAAAGTGGTCCCCGATGCAAAGCATCGGTTAAGGCGGCGTGGTTTATATTTACAATACAAAAATAAGTACATAAGGTATAATTATCAACTACCGCACAAACAATTTCCTCAACCGACATCCAGTGCTCGCTGAAACATAACACGTTATATTGGAAATTAAAAGTATTTATTTCAAGTAATTTGTTCCGCAGACACTGTATTTTCAGATGGTATATATTAACGCGGTTCGCAAGGCTTAGACCTTTGTCAAATTTAAATATATAGTCTACACTACTTTCCTTACAGTCACTATTTTCAGAACTAGACGAAAAAGACTCCACGAAAAAATCTGTTTAATAACGACACCGGATGGCCAAAATTCAGGTTTATACAGATCATCAATTAGATCCACATCAACGCAGACGCGAAACGAAGAAGACGATCCCTTGGAATTGAGAGACACAATATCAAAGTTTCGATTTGGTAACTTTGAGGTCAAATACTGATTTATCGCTAATTCAGTGGTGTTTTTCTCACATCTGCCAACATAAATCCATAATTTGGGTTTCACTCCGCTAAATTCACTTGTGGACGATGAGATATTCGTGCCAGTTATTTTATGAGTGTTGCCCCTGTATATGCCTGTTTGTTATTGTTATTACCGCTTATAGTTCTTGTTTGGTTTTTGTTTTTTGACTGACCGGATTTCCTCCACCACTCTTTGTTTGGCTAGTTGCAGATTTTGCGATAGATTTCTTCGTACTGATTACGGTCTCCACAGATGACGTAGATTCTGCTGTTCTATTTAAATCCTCATTTATTGTGTTTTCCTCGTGGCTCTCCAGCAAATTATCCGCCCTTTTTTGGGCGTCCTGTTGTTTTTATTGAGCCAATTCTTCTTTCAAACACCGGATTTCGTATAAAAGATGTTCGGTTTCATTCTTTACGATCTCCGAAAGTACGGTTTTAAATTCTTCAATTGTCAACGACGAAATATTGATTTCTTCCTTTTTATTTTGTTCTTTTATTTTCCCGACATTAGATTTATCACCTTTATTTGCCGAGTAGCGAGTGTTGTAACCCATATTCAACAAGAACACACACTTCTTTCTCGGCGCATAAAGGCAGACTGACTTTACAACACTGTATACAACAAGCAAACAAATCACGCCATCTGGCGGTAACATATTTTCAAGGATGTTTTCATGACCGTATTTACTAGAGTATAATTTTTTCCCCTAAGCTTTAGGACTAACCATTGCTAAGATATGACCGATGCTCACTCTTAACGAATCACACTGTATATTAAATTAATATGTCAGATTAATAATTTTTATATGAATTAAATAAAAAGACTTATCTGAGACTCATATCCGATAAAATACGAAACCCCTGCTGATGTGTGTGCTTTTCATTCCGTGCGGTATAATCTCTTCCATAATTCTGCAATATGGGCGTTACAATTAATCAGAATAATGCACGCTTCAACTCATCCCAAATTGGTTCTGAGAAGTTTCGTGATTATTAACACTGATCATTCAAAACTCCCAATGAAACAAACCGCCACTTTTCGAATTACCATAAATAAAATCACCCATCCCGCAAGGTAGATTTATCAGAAGTTTATCAGAAAGCCGGATCCTGCCAGCACACCGTATGAGGTAGACGAATTATGGAATGAGTAACTCGTATAAAAGTATTATTACTTAACGTATAGGTACTGGGATCGTTTCTCTCCATCATACGTCCCTTGCGATTTCGAAAATAGCCGGATAGCCTGTTTAATATGTTAATTAACGATCCTTCACGTCAGTTTCTACCTAAATGCTATAAGGTGCATTATGTAGAGTGCGTGGTATTTTATTCATGGGGACCTTTATAATGAGTTTAGTTCAGTAAGGAATACTCACAAACCTATTCGGAAACTATTTCTCTCCCTCAAATGTTGTTTTTTTTCTCTCTTTTTATCAAGTGGCGCTGTTCCTCGTTCCAATTTAACGCAGTTGTAGATCATTTTAACTTAACGAGCTTCACGCTGTGGTGGCTCGAACACGTGGTCGAAATCCCAGAAGACTCCTTCAGGTTCAGGTAAATAGATAGACAATTCTCCGCATCTGACGCGTGCATAGCCGACACAAGTTTGAATAGCTCATCAAATCGATATTTTATACGACCTCTCAGTTATTTGAAAAAGGATGCGTTCTAGGTATTTCAATAGAGATTATCTTTTCCTTTTGACGGATTGATGATACACTGATTGACATTCGATCGTTCTCTGATAAAGCAATAAGCGTTGTTGCGCTCTTGATACCAAATTTTCTCGTTAAAATTATTTCTTTTATTGTTGTGGGAGCCATCTGACATAACGCATCATGCAATTCTAATTCACAGGGATTATTTTGCGTTATTTATTTCCATTGTAACTGTATGAAAGAATTAACAAATGAATAATATTTGCTGGATTGATGCGAACCATGCTACCGACACTGCAAAACGCTATGAACTAAATTTATATAAAAAGTTACGTATTACTGCAAAACGCTTTGAACTAAATTTATATAAAAAGTTACTTATTAATGCAAAACGCTTTGAACTAAATTTACATAAAAATTGACTTCTTATACATAAATTCCCAGGTCATGTTGTCCGGAATAAAATAAAAATACCTGCAAATAAAAGATAATGGCCGCTAGCCAAATGTATATACAATCATTAGAAGTAGATATTTAGCGGCTGATGTAACCTTGCAAATCGGTGCGTTACATCAACAATACAATACAATTATAATTTTCAGTTAATAACGAAATTGTTCTTATTGTGTGCACCAGGGTTGGGCATCATTCAATAATTTTTTATTCAAATAATTATTTGAATGAAACTTTCATCTGTTATTCTTTATTCCGTATTAAGTTATTGTTGAAAAAAACTATGGGAAATCATTTGAATGAAGAATTATTTCAATAAAACGTTATTTGAATAAAGCATTATTTGAATGATTCTTTCACCAAATAAATCGTTATTCAAATAATTTATTACTGAATAACACCGAAATAAATTTAGATTAGGTATATGCCTACATGTTTGCGCAGGTAATCATACAAAAATTATCGCTAATGTTACGAAGTGCATACCAGTAATAATTATATCCGCCGACATCTTCGACATTCCTCTAGATTTACGTCATGTTATCTCTGAAATCGATAAACAAACCTTCAAGCTTATAAAAATTCCACCTATTTTTTTTCCACACGACTTTAATCTCTTTAAAAATTGGCGGGCAATATTTAAATACAATCCGCTGATGTTAGAAAGTAGACCAGTAACACGACATGACAGTAATAATTATATCCGCCGATATCTTCGACATCCCTCAAGATTTACGCATTATCGTTTTTGAAACCGATAACCAAACTCTCAAACTTATAGAAATCACGTTTATTTTTTTTTGCCACAACTTCCAATGTCCGTCAAAAATTGCGAGTAGTATTTATATAAAAATTTCTGCTAATGTTAGGAAGTGTACCAGTAAGACGACATGGCAGTAATAATTATATCCGTCAACATCTTCGACATCCCTCAAGATTTACGAGTTGTCATTTCTGAAGTCGATGCACAAACCCTTAAACTTAAAATAATATAATAAAAATCGCATTTATTTTTTCTCCCACAACCCCCAATGTTCTTCAAAACTGGCGGGTTATATTTATGTATATAAAAATTTCCGCTAATGTCAGGATGTGTATACCAGTAATAATTACATCCGCCGATATCTTGGACATCCTTCAATATTTACGTATTGTCGTTCTAGAAACCGATAACCAAATTCTCAAACTTATGAAAATCGCATTTATTTTATTTTCCACAACTTCCAATGTTCTTAAAAAATGACGGCTAATATTAATATAAAAGTTTCCGTTCATTTCCTAATATTATATAAATACGGTGGCAAACGCATATTGTATATTGTCTGGGTAGTTGATTCAGTCCGGTCCTGCTGTATAGGACCGACAAGCGCACGCCGTGAAATATTAAGTTCGTTCACCTGTGAAATTCACCGGACAAGGAATTTTCTGGACCACGGAGCACTGAAGGCCGAATCGCCTTGTCTCGTCTTGCCCACATCTACACACAGATTCAACCAGGTGGAACAGACGAAGAAATCAACGTTCGTAAAAGCAAGACAGAATCGAAACGAAACGGGCAACAGTCATAATATAGCGCGTGCAGGAAGCAGGCGACATAAAAGTTTACGTCCTACCGAAAATTTGTCGGAAATTTGATCTGCTGACGCGGGCGGATGATGATCGTTATATTTTAAATGGCTAACGGGAAGCATGTTTTTTTTTTTTCTCGATAAAGTAAACTAAAATCATAGCTAATAAAAACAAAAAAAAAAGTAAATTCTTTTTTTTTTACATAATACATTAGGTACTAATTCTTGTATTTATCTTCAAATTTTTTTTTTCCTAAACCAAATCACCCTGTACGTAGGTACTTAGGTACTACATAATAATCTGCCTGTCAAGCTTTAATTTACGATTCACCAAAGTAACTAGCCGACGAAATCATATAAATTTCCTTCTCCGCTAAAGCGAAACAAATTATATAGAGAGATACAAATCTGAACAACAGGCACTCATTTGTGGTTCTTATACCATCCATGCCTGACATATCTTGTATACTTGCGCAAAGAAGAGATAACGAGACTTTTCGGGCGTCCATACAATCGCCAGTTTGGATGTGATAATCGCTAGTTTGAATAAGAATGCCGTAAAACAAGTAACGGTTTTTCTTCTAGCATAAACATTACATACAACAGTTACATTGCATGTTAGAGATAAACACAACGCAACAGTCTAGCTAATATAGGCCTACGGCTATACTAGGTATAGAAATTTTAATTCTTTCCTTTTTCCTAGCAGTACAATGCGGTAATATTGTATTTTATAAGGCTGGAATATTATTTTGTTAGGTAATTGTTAGGTCCATCTTGTCTAACATATACAGCCTGGGCCACCTCATTCGGCTTTATATAGAGAAGCATAGGAGTTTTTAAATCATATGTTAATTAGGTATGTATTATTGTTATCACATTTATTGCATAAGATGACCTTGCATATTATTGTGAATCATCGATCCAAAGGTATATCACGCGAGACCCAAATTCTACCTGCGCAAAGAATGTGAATCATAACTAGATGTAAAGGAATTGTAAAGAGTTTAGTTTGAATATAGTTCTTGAGCAGACTGGTCGTGTGATTATTTTACACATATTTATTTAATTGAATGCTTTATGAAAACATATCTGGGGTAATAGTCTGGAAAGCACCGATTATCCTTTCTTTATATAGTACATCTTTAATATACCCCCACAAAAGAAAATCTATACACAGTAAAAAAAACCGTCTATATAATAAAAAATAAGGGCTCATCACATGCATCCCCTCGATTCCTCCCCAGATGTTAAGAGAACATTGGTGTTGGTGGTCTAGAATCCCGCAGAAATGCCGATTTTCGTCACTATAAAAATGAAAGCTGTGTCTGTTAACAAACTAATTTTTGTGAAACAAACATTTATCCAATCAAAATAAAACATAATTAAAAAAAATTTCATCTTCTCCGCATTTGTCCAAAATCCATACGCAAAAGTCAAATCGATGCTGGCAATTTCTCTCACTAATATGTCGATGCATTTGGATATGGTACTGGTGAAATTTGTATTTTTCTAATAATCCTAACGACACTTTAATTTGACTGGCATAAGGATTTTATATAACAGATCCAACTACAAAAAACTCATTCTCTTCATTTCCTACAATGAACTTCCGTCGGTTGGGTTCCTTACATTTTGCGTACAAAACTTTCAAAAGCAGTTTTTCTTGGATGTGATCTATCTGGATATTTCTCTGCGTACACCCTCGATGCAAAGAAACAGTTTTCTTCGCATTCGCCACTTGTCAAAATCATATCGATTCTCTCTTGAATAATAGAATAAATGTTAATTTTTTGGAACGATTTCAATCATAAATTTTACAGCTGTACTAAAGAATATAAGCTTTCATTATTGCTGATAATTATTAATTGTTTATTGTTTTTTATAAGTTGCTCTGTCCAAGGTCAGTTTTACTTAAATAAAATGTATTTAGTCTTCGGAAAAATTAAATGCTAAAAACGAAAAAACTACGTTTTGAAAGGCAATTAAATTCTATGCACCCTAATCTAAAGATACTAAGGGTGTGCTACTTAAAATTTACTGCAAAAGTCATCAAACTCAAACAAGTACTTATTAACTAACATCCAGTATAACTATTTTATTTTCTTCCATTGCTCAGCCTCTTAGCTGAATGTTGAATGTGATTAGGGGATGTGCTAAAACTTAGATTACCCAACAGATAAAAGTTAAATTTAAATTTTGTACTGCAATTTCATAAATTTTAACATATCTCAAAAGCCGACATATAAAACCATTCTCATATTTAATTTTTTTAATTTTCTTTAAATTTTATCTCGAAAAAAGTTGTCTACTTCAGGTTTCGTACCTATCGCTTCTGCAAGGTGTACATCGAATTTAATCTTACCTGTACCGGGTGATTCAGTAAGGGTGGCCACCGGCTGTATCTCGGAAACTGCTAAGCCTAGAGCTTCGGGACAAAAAAATTCATAACCAATGTGGCCACCAGAAATATCCGAAAATTATTTTCATGTTCGAAATTTTACCGCTAGGTGGCGTATCTGCTATGTTCAATCATAAAATCAGTATTATCTCAGAAAATTGCAGGTTGAGCTATAGTTTTGAATGGACCGTTCGAAAGCTGAGTTGATGTCGCATTATTTTGTTTAATGACTTTTTTTCATATCTGCCATAATAAGGAGCGGGGAAGCCAATCAATTGTTTAATATGTAAATTTTAATATCTCCTGAACCATTCAACCAATCTGAAAATTTTTGAACTCGTTCGATTGAGCATTTCATGGGTTTTTTCTAGAAAAATTGTCGTTCTAGCATTTAGTTTGAAATAGGTCAACTACAGGGTGTTTTCTGTAGTGATAACATATTTTGGTGAATTTCAAGAAAAAATTAAATGTAACCCTGCTATATAATTACCAGTGTCGCAAGCTAAATTAAATTGTTGAAATTTCAGTGAAAACCGCAAATTAATATCTCTATCCGTTCTCGATTTATCGCCAAAAGAATGAAATTTGTAACAAAAATCAACTGCGGCCATGAAAGTAGCGGACGCGATGGATGGTTTCCATGGAAACTACGAAACTATCAGATTATTTATTGCATATATCAGCCAAAAATAGTCAAAACTGAATGGAATAAATTATTAACGAGAATAATAACAGCAAAAAGAAAATATCTAACCAAAAATTTTAATTATAAATGTTCGGAATGTTTACCATCACTGGCCACCCACAAATTGAGTCTGTTACTATCGTTATCGTAAGTTTCATCCTTACCATGTCATCTTACATCAAGAATTAAAGGATGGCGATTTTGACCATGCAGCATGCGCTATTGGCCAGAAAGCAATCCTCACTGGTTACGCGAAGTTCAATTTCAAAATCGTTGGCGTGTTAATGTTTGGTGTGAATTTTTGGGGGAAAATTATTGGTCCTTACTTTTTTGAACAGCGTTTAAATGGTGTTGCTATTTTTTGGAAAATATATTGCCTTTATTGTTCGAAGATAGTTCCCTGGAGACAGGAATGGGTATGTGGATTCAGCAGGATGGTTTCCCGGCGCATTATGCGCGAAGTGTCCAGGCATTTTTAAATAACCGGTTCCCAAATGAATGTATAGACTGGGGTAGCATTTTTTCTTGGCCGCCGATGTCCCGCGATCTCACAGTAATTGATTTTTATTCATGGAGTAGACTTAAAGATATAGTATATAAAGATCGCCCAACAACACCTGATAATATGAAACAAAGAATTCGAGAAGCCGTCAGAAATATTTCCATTGCCGAGGTAGACGCGAGTGTTTTATCCATAAGTAACAGACTCAATTTGTGGGTTGCCAGTGATGGTAGACATTCCGAACATTTATAATTAAAATTTTTGGTTAGATATTTTCTTTTTGCTGTTATTATTCTCGCTAATAATGTATTCCATTCAGTTTTGACTATTTTTAGCTGATATAAGCAATAAACAATCTGATAGTTTCGTAGTTTCCATGGAAACCATACGTCGCGTCGCCTACTTTCATGGCCGCAGTTGATTTTTGTTACAAATTTCATTCTTTTGGCAATAAATCGAGAACGGATAGAGATATTAAAATGCGGTTTTCACTGAAATTTCAACAATTTAATTTAGCTTGCGACACTGGTAATTATATAGCACGGTTACATTGAATTTTTTCTTGAAATTCACCAAAATATGTTATCACTACAGAAAACACCCTGTAGTTTACCTATTTCAAACTAAATGCTAGAACGACAATTTTTCTAGAAAAAACCCAGGAAATGCTCAATCGAACGAGTCCAAAAATTTTCAGATTGGTTGAATGGTTCAGGAGATATTAAAATTTACATATTAAACAATTGATTGGCTTCCCCGCTCCTTATTATGGCAGATATGAAAAAAAGTCATTAAACAAAATAATGCGACATCAACTCAGCTTTCGAACGGTCCATTCAAAACTATAGCTCAACCTGCAATTTTCTGAGATAATACTGATTTTATGATTGAACATAGCAGATACGCCACCTAGCGGTAAAATTTCGAACATGAAAATAATTTTCGGATATTTCTGGTGGCCACATTGGTTATGAATTTTTTTGTCCCGAAGCTCTAGGCATAGCAGTTTCCGAGATACAGCCGGTCGCCACCCTTACTGAATCACCCGGTACACATAAGTATTTTTTATATCTTACGAGTAATTTTAAATATCTTTGCAAATACATATAACATATAACTCTTGCACCATAATCAATTGCATATTAACTTGCGCGAAAAATAATACGATTAGGTATCTAGAATTGTTCGTGAAACAAAGCACGAGAAGCAATAATCGTGTTTATTATCCATCCTTTCTTTACCATCTGCGCGCTTTTACTACTATGCGTTCAATTAACTTTTCGAGGAATTATCAATGGTCGTTTTGCGCATTGTTTGAGCGCGTCCATATCAATATTCATTGCTCACTGTGAACTGATGCAGTTCTGGGAATTGGCAATCGTTATTATAGCGATGTACGCACGCATAAAGTGAAATAAAAGATATTATATGTGTTGTACAGTGTCACACATAAAGTCTGCATCATATGGATTTTTTTTTTATTATAGGTAAATTTTACCTTCGACATGCGTTTGTGCTTATAAAATGTTGACAAATGACGTGGATACGAACAATCACGTTACTTTCTTTAACTGTTAAATTTGACATTGTTTCGGAAAATTTTAAAATATATGATATAGAAATTTTTCTTGATTTTTTTTGTTGGAAATGTCATAGGAAAAAGTCGATACGAATCCATACTGCAAACCCATACAGGTCGTAGAAACATCTATCTATCGAGCCTTATCATGAGCCAAACTTGGGCAAGTTTCGAGATACGAGTAATGTTTGCTTTAAGATTCCTCCTAAATGATGTGTGCACGGTGGTTCCGTCCTGTCGAAACCATATCTCTCAATCTAACTGTTGCAATTTTGGTTGCACAAAGATCTGCAGCATGCGGGCATAACGAGCGGATGTGACTGTAACAGCAGCTCCAATCTCTTCAAAAATGTAAGGTACCCAAACTCCAAATGCAGCCGCCATCGCCCAAACTGTCACTCGTTGACTATGCAGAGGAGTTTCGTGGTTTTTACGAGGGTTTTCTGCTGCCCGATAACGCTTATTTTGCTTGCTAATGAAACCAGAAAAATGGAATTGCGCTTCATCACTTGCCAGCAGTAAAACTGTATTTCTCGGTCCGTTTTGAAGGATGACCCGACAGGTATCAAACACGCCTTTGAAAATCGTAATCGTGAATTGCATGAACAAAAGCCATTTTGTAAGGATGGAGCTTAAAGTCTTAGGCTAGGTTGGCTAGGTTAGGCTAGGTATACATTTACAGCTAAAAGCACTTTAATTACACTTACGTTATTCAGTGTAAAAGCTACACCCATGTAGTGTACCTCTAACACCTAAAGGTGTACATTATCTCTTGGTAGTTTACACTGGCAAGTGTCTTACACTACACGTTTTAAAGTGTAGGATTTACCAAATCGTTTTGGTAAATTTTACCAAATTTCACAGTGTAAAATTTACCAAAAATAGTGTGGACTTATATAGACCACTTTTAGTGTTAATTTCTACACGCAATTTTTTACTGTGTACTCTTCTTTTCCTACGCATATAAAAACAATAGCTGTCCGAAATCCATGCCATTTATTCTGCCGGAACCTGTATAATAAAAAAGAATCCCATATGATGCGGAATTTATATGTGGCACTGTGTATATGAGATGTTTTGCTTTCGTGAAACGATCGGTCGTTGATATCAAAGTTTATTACTCCACAAGTTTTCCATGCCCTTTTAAAATAGATTAATCGAGAGCCGTACAACATGAACCGATGATATAAACATAGAAAGAAAGATCTTAATTAACAGATTTAGAGTTTCGTTTTATAGGTAAACCTACGCAAAGATAAATTCTATATCACTACGCTATCCACGTTGAATTCCTTTAACACCATTTGGAATAATTCCGCAAAAAATGAAGCTTTATCTTTAGAATTCCATACGGCCATGTTATATAGAAAAAAGCCCATCAAATGACACAGTTGACAAGTCGCGTTTGAAGACGACATCCACATCAATCAATCGCGAATAACATTTTCACAGCGACGACACGACCGATAGTACTCAACAGTAAAAATAGGTAAAAAAAAAAAATTACCAGTAATACATCGCTAGTATTGCTATGTAGTAAATTATGTATTAACAGCTCAAGACGCAGTGATGAATAGCGCCAGTGCTATCGTGCTAGAGGCGCAGCGTGTTCTACAATTTAATGGCCTTCGTTATAATGCCGATGGAATCTCTCTCTCTAGGAAAGACATAAAATTATGTACACCGACTAAAGGATAAAATGGACATGAAATTGTTGTGGAAATAATGGCAAAGAGAGAAATAAGCAATACAAGAAAAATTTTTGTGAATGCATTCCTGCCTATTGTTAGAAATAGCGAGAAATGAGACCTACAGATAGGGAGTAAATACTGTGAATGTCCAGATGGTTAATGAAAACTGGCGGAATAACGGGATTGTTGAAGAGAGCGAACATTTCCAATCAATTCCCCGAATGCTCCATGATGCACGTACTTGTGTGTAGAAAGTTAGGGGATACACAAGGATATAATTATTACTCGGATTAATTATATCTGATGGTCAGGGATGAGTCATCAGAATAAAACTTCCAAATACAGTCGGATTTGTATTAAGTCAATAACAAAAGGAATTTAGTCTCTCATTTTTTATTTTATTATATTGTAGACTAGAAAGTACATACATATATTAGATATTAAAAATAATTTTTAATCGGAAAAAGAATCTTCAGCATCAACTGATTCTTGCACCTCCACCGGGGAGACAGTAAACGCAAGCGATGTTGATGGCACAGGATTCTCGATCGTTGATGCCCTTTTGTCACTTTTTTGGAAAAACATTGTTATAGGAACCTGCTGTTCTTTCTCTTTTTCTTCAATCCATTAGAAGTGTTTGAGGAGGGTTCAATGCTTCAGTTATTGATCTGGTTACTTTCATACTGCGTCCCATTAAAGGATGGTAATGTACGATCTTTACCTTTCAATCCTGTGCAAGTCGAAATACTTCGCCCAATGCTCGTGTGTCGGTTTCTTCATCGTCCTCTTCCTCTGTGGGTGAAGTTATAAGTAATAATTCCTCTCCATGTTCTTCAATACACTCATGCACCTCCTCCTCCATCAAATCAACGAATCCTTCTTCACTAAACTGCCTTGCTATGTAAATGATTTTGTTTATTTCTTCATCAACAGTCGGTAAATCTTCGCTAACAACCTCGATCCACAAATTCTTTCAACATGACTTTATAGTCGCTTGTTTTAATTAATTTATTGCTGTTTTGATAAATGTAATTGCGATTGTAAATGTTTCCCAGCAATCCAAAATTTGCAACTCAGACTCTATATCCATTCCATTTCCATCCAGTCTTTCAATTACAAGACGAGTGTGTATTACCTTAACGCAGCGAATAATACCTTGGTCGAGAGGTAATGCGGTAATGAGGTAAAAATACAATCTTAATAATTTCATCTTCCATAGCAATGGACTTTGGATGACCAGGGGCATTGTCCATTATTAACAATGCTTTAAATGGCGATTTCTCCTGTTCCAAGTATCGTTTGACTTCAGGAATGAAGCATAGGCGAAACCATTTAGTGAAAAGTGTTGCTGTAACCCATACTTTCTTATTGGATTGTCAGAACACAGGTAGATTGCTTTTGTCTTTATTTTTGAGGGCGCGAGGATTTTGTGAACGATGTAATACGCCTGGCTCCATCACGTGCCCTTCAGCATTAACACATAATAGGAGCGTTAACCTGTCTTTGCATGCTTTGAATCCTGGTGCTTGTTTTACTGTTTTTTGGCATTTATTTCCACAGAAAACCAGTTTCATCGCAGTTGAACACTTGTTTCGGGTGGTAGCCTTCCTCTTTAATAATCCTTTTTAACTCAACCGGAAACGTAGCAGCAGCTTCTTCGTGAGCAGATGCAGCTTCTCCAGTGATCTGTAAATTTTTCAAGTTATATCTGCTCTTGAATCTATTCAACCATCCCCTACTTGCTGTGAATGGTTTTATGTCTTCTTCAGTGCTGCCTCTTTTAAAGTTTTCTTAAAGATTTAAGGCCTTTTGCTGTAGAATATTACCAGTGATCGGTATATGTTTCCTATTCATATCTTCAATCCATAAATTTAACGCTCTTTCTAGCTGCATTAGCGTATTGTGGAAGCTTTTTTGGCAGTCTGGAGTGCCGCAGGAAACCTAGATCGAATATTCTTCTCCTTTTTTACAATTTCGCGTATGGACGATTCATTTTTACCATAGATCCTTTGATTATTCGCGGAAAATATAGGTGTCTAATACATCTGAGCATATCTGTACGACTTCTTTTACAGTCCAGTTCAATTGTTAATTCGCACGTAATCGCAAAGCGATTACCCGATTAGCCACACACTACACACTGCAGATACCCGTTTCGCGATCGATAATGCAGGCATCTGATGCGGTCTCGAATTCAGCGGACTGCATCGCAGTTATGTACGAAGTGCAAACCGATTATATACTCGTCCTATATACTTACATACATTTACGTATATAGAACGGCCGTTTAATCGTTTAAAGTTTAAGGGTATGCCTCGTCTGGACAGTTGGTGGCAGCCTATTATCTCCTTATCCTTTTATGGGCTCTTCGTGCTATCGTAATCACCTAATTACTATCTGAGGAGACGTCGGGCCACATAGTTCGGACGCTAATATCGATCACGCAGCTGTATGTGTAGGTTTTCACACGGATAGAGGACGTTCGATGTCGTTCATCAGGGATGTAGGGGCAATTTCCGCGCACTGTGGGAGTTTTCCCAGCGTGGATATCGTATGTAGCGGTTATAATCAATGTATGTATGTAATTTCTATTGCTTTTTACATCCTTGGGTGCCAATAAGCCGTGCAGTATCATTTGCAAAGTATTAAGCAAGTATATGCGTTGTAAATATAAGGAAGTTTGAGATTTAAAGATAATACTATAGCACGCGAACTGCTAAGGGATGTATCACTTAAGTATTTGTGCATGCCCCATTTAGAACCTACGACAAGTAATAAAAATACAAACTAGCAACTTATTAATGAGAATACAATAACAAATTAAATATTTGAAATAGCTAAAAGATGCTTCTCTGACTACAATAATAATTAACACCCAGTAGGAGACAACACAAAAGCACGCGTAGACGCCTACCACTAGTCTCCTAAATCTAGCGATCTAGTGTACATTATTAAATACTCCCAGTAACATATTCATGCAAAGTAATTCATAACTGCGGTCCAAAAATTAATAAAAAAAAATATTTAAACGTTTTAATGTAACAAACATGTGCTATAGAAGTTGTACAAAGAATACAAGACAACATTTTATTTATACTAATTAACATCCATACAATCCAAAACCAGTGGTGCCAAAACAGAACCTTGAGAGACCCCTTGCTCCAGGTCAAAAGAAAGCGACTCAATATCTTCCACTTTTACTCTCAATTTAATTTATTAAGTTTTCAATCGTATATACAATGTGGGGGACACATTGTATATACGATTTCTCCTCGGAAGAGAAAATTTTTTTTTTTATTTTAAGACAAAAAGTCATTCTTTATAAAACCACCTGCTTATGTTAAAATCTCCAAAAAGTATGCAATTGTTCAGGTTTGATATACAGCATGTCTGAGAACGTTGGCAACAAAAGGATTTTTTTTTTATTATTAATTTTACAAAAAAAAAATATTCTTCATAAAAAGTTGTGCTTCACATGTAAATCGATTATCAAGAATAAAATTTGTAAAATATTCGGTGGTATACGTGGAAAAGTTTCCCCTCGTCCGAAGTAAAACGCGGGACACATTGTATATCCTATAAATTTAATTCTCCCAATAAATTTTAAATCGGAACGAATTAGACCGATTAATAATGAAATCACCAATAATTTTCCATTAAATCCAGTCCTGGTTTACGTCGGCTTCGCATACCATTTTGTCCCACCGAGTTGTGTACGATTCGCTTCGCGGTAGACTGCTTTTAATAAACTAATTGGTTTATAAACACATACGTACGAAATTAATTACATATTCGATTAGCGGTGAGCGGTTTTTCTTCTTTCTGTTTTTTTTTTTCGTCTTGTTATTTAGAGACGCTATTTCCGTTTTGCGTCCGTTCGAATTTTCAATCTTGTGTACGCGTGAGCGCACACACGCAGAGCCTAAGAAATATTTACGCTTTAAAGATATGGACTCGGCTACGCCCTTGTTTTTCAGTGTTATTATGAATGCTTAAGCAGTTACTTCTGTTAATGTGATTTTAATTCTGTATTTACATTGGACGTGCTTATTTTATGGATTCTGTAATATGTATCGTAAAAGGTAATGCTGGTAGTTTCTTTTTTCTAATTAGAACAGTTTTCTAGAAAAACGAATTTAAAGAAACGTCTGTTTGACGCACATTTTCTCAAGAACAGTGTCCCTATACTACCTTCGTATGGCTTTCCCAAGATCTTCACAATGCTAATACATGACAGGATGTTTTAAATCATCATTAAATTTTGCCACGGAGCGCCGGTATTGTAAAATTTTATGGATTTTGAAACAAAACATTTACATATACTTTATACATCAATTCGAGTTTTTAACTGTCTATGCTCAATACAGTTGTGTTGCTACATTATATTTCTCACCTCACTGTAAATTCCAGCTCCAGTTTCATTATCGGCTATTGATCCATCTGTAAATCAGATCAGTTCCCTTTAACCTGTCTCCGTAACTGGATTGATTGCAGCTAATCTGATCCGTGATTTTCGCCTAGAAATTTTTGTTAAATAGATATATCGAAACCATGCGGTCTGATGTCATTCCCAAGAGGTTGCCTTGCACATGTTGTGTCCCAATTCTACATATCTGGTATCTCTTGCAATCCGAGATGCTCATTCCTACCTCCCAGATTATCACCAAAAGAAAAGGAACCAGGTCTAGGAGGCATTCTATTGCCGCTATAGGAGTAGTCCTCATTGCTCATGTTATTTTATTATCTTGTTGAGTTTAGTTATAGTTAGTTTGCTGTTGCATCTTTGTCCACCATACCAGAAATGCATAAATGATCATAGATCTGAGCTCCGTGATGTATGTCTAATACATCATCTTTCGTTTTTCCATGAGTTCTTCTAGCTAACATAAATATTGTCTCAGCTCGGGTTTTAATTCTCTAAAGCTGTCGATTCCAAGTAAGCTGGGAGTCACGAATGACGCCTCAGCTAGATTTATTTCGTCACTCCGGTGTTTTAGACCATTTAACTGCCTGCTTTTCCTGAATGATATTGTGGACTTTTTGGAAGCACTGATATTCAGGCATAATTAATAAATCTTGGGTCGATATGTAATCTACTCCTTTTAGGGCAAAACAAAATACTAGATGACTTGGTCGGATTTAAATGTAAATTGTGGCAAATCGCAAACTTTTTTATAAGATCCAAATCTGCGTTTATGTGTGTCGCAATTTCAGCTTCGGCAGCTTGGAAAGAGCAAAATAGCTGTGTATCATCCGCATAGCCCCGCAGCAATGAATGTTTGGTAACTTTAAACTCGCTGGTATATAACAAAAATAGTAGCGGTCCCAATACTGAGCCTTGGGGCACACCGGAGCATATTTGTCCCACGTACGATTCAGAGTCGCCAACAGAGTTTGCGTCCTGCCGACGAGGTACATTCGAAAGAATGATAATGACATATCTAATCCATTATAATGCAATTTTGCACATATAAGCTGGTGATCTATCGTATCAAAAGCTTTCGAATAAAACCCCACCCTTTCGTCGCAAGTTAACAACAACCGATAAATGAAAGAATTGGTTCATTATCGTTGCGTGAAATGTTTGTTGAATAAAATGATGAAAGACAAACGAATGGTTTTATCACTCACATTGAATCTTTCTGCTAGCTGCTCTTCGGTTCTCGGGTTCTCTGCCGTGTAGAAAGTTTAAATTACTTGACGTTTCGATCATCACGGCAGAGAACCCGAGAACCGAAGAGCAGCCAGCAACGACGGCCGTGAAAGCCTAAAGACTACTTTCTGCTAGCTCTAAGCATGTTGCACTGGAATTTTCCTCCACCACCTTCGATCTCGCAGAGCGTAGTTCAAACCGATCAAGTTGAGATCTCAGGAAGATGTGCTGTTCATATTGTTCATATTTTGTTTCCTATTTCAATTATTTAAAACTAAGAATTAAACAAAAAAAAATGAGAGCATCAACTTAAACAATATGCATGGCAATCTACTTTATACAAAAACCGCACAAACTTATTTGTTTTGCCAATTGTTTCTAACGGTGAAATGTTCATTTTCTTGTCGATGAAGTTGATGTGAATTGATCTAAGATGGAAAGTATTTTCTTGGGGAGAAAAAAACGATTTTCAAATTATTTATTTCATGAAATTAACACTTTATTCCATAATACAATCTTAAAATAAATATTAACAACATCAGTAGTAGGTCTCCCTTTCGAACCAGCTTCCAGGATTATGCCTGATCAGATACCTCCTAGTCTCGTCGATCAATATGATCACAATAGCGAAAGGAACGGCCGGTATGATGCACGTCAACTCAACGGGTTCAAATCGTAAAGCGTCATTCACATAAGGACAATAAACGGCCACGCCAGCTAATGTTATCTCAAACAGTATGCCCATATTCAACACCCAATTATCCATGCCTTGCTGTATCAGCGATAACCTCCTGGTCTTGCATATGAGGACGTCCGCGATTTGAGTCGTGACCACGGCCAAGAAATAAGCGCTGTATCCTTTGCCCTCGAGCTTCTGGCGTTCTCTGTAGGACCATTCTTGACCGTACGAGTCCAGGACAGCGTCGTTGTACTTATCGTCCCATTCGACTCGCAGCCCAATGACTCGATCTATGAGGAATCCATGGCGGGCCATCGTGTAGAAATAAGCGGCGAATCCCGCGCAAGCTTGCACTATCCCCACTTGAATGTAGGTGTACAGGACCAGTTTCAAGGTGACCAATCGATCGTTTTGGGGATTCCTAGGCTGCCTGAGCATTATATCGGATTCGGCCTTCTCGTATGCCAGACTAATCGCCGGCCACAAATCCGTACCCACGTCTATGGTGATGATAGCCATGACGCTCAGCGCGCTCGGTATTCCTATGATGACGAAGCCTAGGAACGGCATAATTTCCGGGACGTTAGACGTCAGTAAATACCCTAAAGTTTTCTTGAGGTTATCGAAGATCAGACGGCCTTCCTCGATGCCCAGGACGATCGTGGCGAAATTGTCGTCTAACAGGACCATGTCGGCTGCTTCCTTGCTGACGTCAGAACCGGATATTCCCATGGAAATCCCTATGTCCGCTTTCTTCAAAGCTGGGGAATCGTTGACACCGTCTCCCGTGACGGCGACTATGTAACCGTGCCTTTGGAACGCTTCCACTATTTGCAATTTCTGTTGCGGGCTGGTTCTGGCGAAGACTATCTCGTCATGCGTCGTGATGATGTTGTCTACGTCCTCTGTGGTCATGGTGCGTAATTCCGATCCTGGTACAACTACGGCGGCACAAGCCGAAGCCTCCTCTCTACTCACCTGGGTCACGGAGATGTTCTTTTCCATTGCGATGTCGTAGGCCGTTATTTTATCTGGAGAAATTATGCCAACCTGCAAAGGATGTTGTGGTATATAAAGACTTTCCAGCTTCCTACGATTGCAACCAATTAACTTTATTCTTTTATCTCTGTTTAACCAATCGATTTTGAATAATTACAGCATGGTCAAGACGGATCCACTTACCTTTTTCGCTATCGCCATGGCTGTGACCGGATGATCGCCGGTCAACATGACCACTTTAATTCCGGCCGTCCTGCACTTGTTTATCGCTTCCAGAACTCCTTCCTTGGGTGGGTCGATCATGGACAACAATCCCGCGAATCTCAACCCCTTGACGGGGAAATTGACCTTGTTCGAATCGAAGACGTATTTTTCGTGATACGCACGAGTGTCCAACTCGAGATCGGCGAATGCCAACACCCGTTCGCCCATGTAGCCCATGCTCAGCATCGCCTTCTCGATGGATTTCTTGTACTTGTCGATACTGACGTTTTTGTCGTTCAAAATGATTGTGGAGCAACGTTCCAAGATTCGCTCCGGGGCGCCTTTCATTACTAGTACGAAACTACCTTGTGTTCTACGATGCACCGATACTTGATACTTGTTTACGGAATTGAAAGGTATTTCGCATACCTATAAAGAAGAAAGCTAAAATCGGCGGAGATTCGAACCACTACAGTAGAATTTGTTAGATGTAATGTTGCAATTAATCGATACATCATGAATCAGAATCAGAAGTTAGCCTAAATTGGCGAAGCCCTGCCCTCACGCGCGTCTGACAGCACGAGCTCGAAGTGCCCAGTCGATGGCTGGCGTACAGTACTGCAGATACATAGTGCACTAACAACTTGTGACGACGTTTACTGTTAGTAGTTTGTTACTCCTTTTAAATTTTACGCGCGGTTCCGCCTTGTGTTCGTGTGATGGCGCGGGTTGTGCGAGTCCGTGAGCTGTCGAGCAAACTGTCGCGCGTGGAATCGGGCTGCTGTTCCGCCGTCATATACAACAACAATTTAAACAGTTAAAACGCGCTTTTAATCCGGTATTTATTTCAATGAAACAGCTGCAAATAGCAATGAGAACCGTACAATTAAAAAGAAGTTAGTTGTATGTCAAAAAACATATCTATACAATTATGACTATAGACAAATATTAGTCGTAACGATACATTTGAACTCAAAACGTTAATTATTTAATTTTGACAGTAATTCAAAGCCAGTAAAATCTATATACCGGGGGTCGGGTTAAAAAGTACCCGGGCAGTTTACGATAAGAGTTACAGCGGGGGCTGTTTGCGTGGTCGTGCCAGATAGTTTGTCGGCGCCGAAATTGCATCTAGGGACCGGGGACTGTTTATGGCGTGCCAGTTACTTTGCCGACTCCGAAATCACAGCTAGGAGTAGGTTTGCGTCGTGCCAGATACTTTGCCGGCGCCGAAATTGCAGATAAGGGGCTGGAGCGGTTTGCGTCGTGCCAGATATTTTGCGGGCGTCGAAATCACAGAGCGACAGCGTAATGAAGTCCTTGAGTACTGCCAAGCTGGTATCTCGGTTATATTAGAGAACATGAAGCAACGGTTATTAAATGGGAAATGTTTTGAAGAATTCAATATTCGCAAAAAATATCGTTTGACATTTTAGGATATTTTGAAAAAACAAAATTTATGCACTTCAATTTTGCTTAATAATTCGATAACCCTTAATGTCACCGCTTCTAAAGCATTGCTCTATGTGTTTTAATAACCGAGATACCAATCAACCCAGTTAAAACAGGAAAATTGATTCAATAGCATAACGATAAAAAAATAGAGCATACGTAATAACGCTGACACCAAACTGTTTTAGAAAAGTTTCTATCTGCGATGGCTACACTATCCACTGCAGAAATTGAAATTACCTTAGGATTTTTATTTCTCCGATCATTTATACTCCCGACCATAGTTTCCATTAATTTAAATACCGCTTGCTCGCTAGCATCGCCCAATATTCTCCGATTCTCCGGCGGCAAATCCATATCGTCAGCGTGGTACTCGGCCCTGCTGCACAACACACCTACCCGGCACAGGATCTTGAAGGAGTAGGTCGGAATCGGCCTGTAACTCAAGTCCAGCACGTCCAAAATCGATTGGTCATAGTACATGTGCGAAACGGTCATTCGATTTTGAGTGAGAGTGCCCGTTTTGTCCGAGCAAATCACGCTGGTCGAGCCCAAAGTTTCTATAGCTTGCAAATTTTTCACCTACACAAGAAACAACCAGACGAATATTAAATCGGAATCGATCGTACTTACTAGGCAGTTTTTTCTTGCCAATCTCTTCGCGGTCAATGTCAAGCATGCCGTTAGTGTCACCATTAGGCCTTCGGGTACGTTGGCCACTATGATCGCGATGCAGAATATGAAGGCGCTGATTATATCGTAGCCGAGGGATAGGGACGCGATGAAGCACAGGATCCCAACGATGATTGCCATCGTCGTGATCAATTTGATGAATAATTTTAGCTCTTTCTTGATGTTAGTTTCTTCAGCGACTAAAACCGAAGTTAATCCGGCTATATGGCCCATGAGAGTATTCTTGCCGGTTCCAATAATGATTCCATGGCCTAAATGTGAGAATATCATAGGATGTTGTTTTATAGGTGGATTTGCCTACCGGAGCCTTCCACGACATTAGTACCATAGAACGCCAAATTGGCAGTCTCCAAAGGATTATCGTCAGTGCAAACTGGCATCCTACTTTGCGGTTCCGATTCCCCAGTTATAGAACTGTTATCGACCTTCAACCCGTTAGCGTTGATAATCCTCATATCGGCAGGTACGCAATAACCGGCTTTCACGTACACCAGATCCCCCACCACCAATTCCTCGCAAGCTATCTCGGTGAATGTGCTATCTCTGATGACGAAAGCGCTTTTCGGCAACATCTTCTTGAACCCTTCCATGACTAGATTATTGGCCGCTTCTTGATAGAACCCAAAGAAGCCGGTCACCAATGTGACTGTCACCAGTAGGCCGGCTGAATCATGTTTTAGAAGACTTTGTTGGGATATTGTTTTCTTTGAAGGGTTCTCGTCATACCTAAGTAGAGTTGTTCCTTTTCCATCTGGCCAGTGTTGGCGTAGGACATGATAAAGCCTACTACGCTTAAGAAAGCGCCTACCCATAGCATGCTATTAAAACCTCCCCCCAGGTATCCGAAGAGGACCAACCATCGCGATTTTGCAGCGGGTGGAATCAGGCAGTTAGGTCCATTTATCTGTAATAATCTAGCTGATATCCAATTATTCAATCCAGTTTCGATGTTAGTTCCATATCTGCAGTAATTACGAAGACATGAAGGAGTAAGAAGGAATATGATGCGCAAACATTTACGTCTAAAATTGCACTTCTTATCCCTGCATATTATATTGGTTAGCGTAATTTTTATACTAAACACTTCAAAAATCTTTAACACAAAACTTTATTTTACTTGACGTATGTACGTTTCAATTCTTAGCAATAAAACCCTTAAGCCATTGAATGAATTAGCCATTGAAGCATATGTCTAGTATCTAAAATATTATGATGAAGATTTTTGAAGCATATAGTAATTTCAGGGACACAGTTTTCAATATTTCTGCTACAGTATTCTTTATAGACTAGAAAATAAGCAAGCTTACTTTAATTGCAAATCGTCTAAAGTGAGCTTATGATCATTTATATCTATATCCTTTTTAATGTCTTCCAGTTTGTCCGATTTGGTCACCACGACATTTCGATCGCTCAATGCTATGCTGGCCATCGACTGAGCTTTGTTGCCCCCAAGGCCAGACATGCGGCTTCTACTTCCTAGAATGTGACTCATGTTTCTCTCTTGAAGATGTTTGACAGGTCAAAACGAACGACTAGTATGAAGTTTGTTTATGATTAATGTGTTTGTATCCAAGGTAGTTATCTATATATTGTATAGTTTGTATTGCCTACTATGTCGGCCGCTGAACTCTTTGCATGTTCGTCTGTTATCGTATAAGCGCTGGTTCCATCCCTGGTCGAAATGGTTTGTTTTTTAATTGCGGATGCAAATCAGAATAGGTCTCCTTATTGAATAGGAAGTAAAGCTGTACCTCACATAGCAATTCCATCTCTGGGACATACAGAAAATCCCCACCACAGGTTAGAATACCAGGTTCGATAAAATTTTACTGGGTGATGATACACTGACATCAATAGCTGTCAGTACCTAGAAATGTCAAGCATTCCACCAACCAAATCATCGCCCAACAGTAAACAAAACCTAATTTCTTCATTCTGCGCAGAATAGTTTCTGTGTTAGTTTCTTAGTGGTAGAATTTTGATTCCAATACTGCTAGCTAACTTATTTTGATTAATAGTTTCCATTCTAGGCATAAATAGTACTTATTGCTGCTCTTTATACTGTGCGTCCCACCGAATTAGCTCATTAGAATTTTTCGTTCCGTTTGGAATTTGATTTTGAAATTTGCAGAGTATGAAGATTAAATATTTCTTTTACACTTTTTTCTTTGTGTTGGCAAAGATATTTACCTTTGCTTGATATAGAAAAAGCACCTAAAAGCCTTGACAATTTTTATTGACACGTATCATCATACACTCAAACACAAACAATTTGCATTCCCTTTTTTTACACTATGCATTTGTAAATTTAATAACACGATACGATTAACTTTCGTTATTTAACGCATGAAATTCCGGATTGTAATAGATAGGATTGACATGTTAAATTGGGATTTCAAAGCTCAGGAGAGTTTTAAAACGTGCTCAGGCAATAATCCTTTGATGTTTATAGATACAGACATCCTTTGACTATATTTACACTGTCTCTTTGTTAGCAGAGTTCATCCGAAAATAGTTTTACGTGCGTACCTACGCGTTGGAGTATCACACAGTCAAGGTTGTTGCAAAGATATGTAGGTGCATTTTAGATGATCTTACGTATATAAGAAGTTGGAGAAAATGTTAAAGAATTTAATTTATTTCTGACATCGCATAATTTAAAAATATTTTTGACCATACAACTACATGGGGTGTAGTAGAAGTAAGGATAAACGTACTTCCTTTTTTAGCTGGTTTTTATTTTTAAAATCTATATATACAAGGTGTTTATTAAATACACGGCAAAAATTGCAGATGTTATTCCCTCGACTTTTCTAAGAATATTTTCTCGTTTGATGATTTTTGTCGCCTTGTTTCGAAGTTACAGGGCGAAAAAGTTTCGACGAAACCAATTTTGATATTTTTACCATTTTATAAATGTATCCGTAATTTTTAAAAATGCATTATCATCTGTTAACAGCATTCTGATTTCTAAGAACAGCTGTTTTATCCACTAACAGCAGGTATGTCCGGATATCAAGAAAAAAAAAAACATCAGTTTAAACGTGGATTTCATTTGAATACGTCACGTGATTGAACATTCTGTATCTGTCAAATTTGTTGTGGCTAATTGACGTTTCTTATCTGGTTAACGAGTATTTTCAGTCACTGAAGTTAAACTTTCGATAGTAAGTAAAAAAATTTTGAAGGAAATATTTGTTGTACCCGCTGACTTTCCTGCACATATAGCATTCTTTCTCAATGGCTTTTGCACACATCGGTTCAACTCGCTCAAGTACCGGCGCTGATTCTTTTTATCGATGAAGCGAATCTCTCAAGAAATGCAATAAGGGATTTTCACAATAACCACGTATGGGCTGAAGAAAATGCAAGTGAGGTATCTGAAGATCGCTTTGAATATCAGTGTTCTCGTTCAACATTTGGATTGAAATTGTGGGCAAAGCTATTCAACGAATCTTGAAGATTCCTTCTGTTAAAGTAGAATCAGAATTGCTTTTAATTCATTTAGTTCGGTTCCTGATAATTCAAGATGGTCAATTGACATGTATTTTCTTAGTTATATTCGTTTTGAAACAGAGCTCTCATTAAAAGAGAATTAGTTATAGGTTAAAAGAACTTAATGAATGTTAAAGAGTTGATTTTTAATGTTATTTGGTTTTGAAACGACTTACGATTTTGCTTTTGTATCGATGCTATCTATTTATGTATTTTGTTTTACCTGAACGTTTGTGATTTCTTTGATTCAGTTGAAAAACACATCACACATATCGACAATCACCAGTTTTGGCGACAGAATCCTAATAGAACTCCATGCATAAGTGTCAGGAGGTAAAACGTGAAAATCGACTTGCACCTTTGCTTTAGATCACTTAAGCAGATTTTATAGCTCGATTTAACTCCAATGGAACAAATAAAAGAAAAGCATCTTGGACAGCCGCATTCTAGTTACCATAAATAACCTACGGCGCATATTAATTGCCTCTGAGGCGTCGATAGAAGGCGGAGTGGTATACCAGTGCATGCATACGTCTACTTTGACTTCGGTAGGGTGTTCCAGTTCTACATTCAACCATCGTTAGACCGATATATAGTGCCCGGTTCACTGCAGTAATCTACGTTGGCAAATCGCGCGTCGACTTCCCACGAAGACCCTATCTCAAAGCCGTCTTCATCACCTCGAAAAAGAATAGAGGAATGAAGTTAGCACTGGATCGTATAGGTTACCTAGATACATACGTCTAGTATCGTATGCGCACTCCGACGCGATGTACCAGAGCAGTTAAGCGTGGGCGAAAACCTGTGTCGCTTTTATCGACACTGCTTAAATACGTTTGGCATTAAATACCCGGTTGGGATAAAGTATGAAAGTAAACAAATATTTAAAATGGAAACGTTGTATTCATGAAATCTTTTAGATAAATGTAACGATGAGTAATACACCTGAATTCGATTTCTTTTTTTTATTCGTAACTTGCAGTTCAATTAGACGTACTCCCAATTTTTTTTTTTTACTTAAACGGGACATCTAGCAGGGCGCGGATAGACGCGTAGTACTATCGCTCACGGTATGCACATCGCACTAACAGTGAAGACCTTGACATGTTGTTAATTTATGGTGAAGTACGCCAAAATCTGCCGCTGCAAGTCGATTGTACGCGAAGCGGTTTCCTAACAGACCAACACCTATTGCACAAAAATTCATTGCTTTAGTAATCCGTGCATGAGAAACTAGTGTACTGCAAACACGTCATTATGATCGAGATGGTGGATCTGGCAGACACCAACGAATTTTTAATGCCGAAATCTTGTCGAAGAAGATCCTTCTAGTAGTATTCGAAAAATATCTCGCCGAGTAAATGTATAAAATCGAATTGTCTGGCAAACACTGCGCGAGAATCGATTGCATCCTTTCCATGTACAAAAACGACAGACTTTACAATTTGAAGATCATCCTTTGCAAAAACATGCAGAAATTGCAAAGTTTTCTTCCATTGTATTGGGAACTCATATTTGGACTATGAAAGATCCACATGCTTGTTCATCATAATCATTTCCACCACAGATTTTCGATCAGCGTTTGGGCTGGACTGATCAACGGACAACTTATCGGCCCATTTGTGTTGCCAAATCGATTGAATGGATATGTTTATCTCTGGTTTTTGTTCACGATGGCGATTTTGATCGTTTAGTTCGCCAACATTTAAATAATGTGCTTGAAAATAAGTGGATTGGTCGAGGGAGTCCGCATTAATATCGCAAAAAAAATGCATCTCATATATTTAGTCACCTCCAGATACCAATTTTCAAATAATATATCCAGCATATTTGAATGTAATGTGTCCGCCATATCGAATTCGTATTTTTTTTACAATTTCGACAACAGTTTTGTAATTAGCGACCTCGAAAGCTCTAATATATCAATTTTTGTTCGATTCCGAGTTTTGACCAAGTTTTCGGCATTTTGTTCCACTGTGCATTGTAAAAGTTTTTTATCCTTTAGAGTAATGAATTTATTATTGTCTGTAGTATTGATTTCCTTTTACGTTTGGATTTTTTTAACATTTTTTTACTTGGGCAAACTTCCCTGGATGGTAGTGCGGGCAATTTCATGGCAAAGCCAAAAAGTGAGATTTGTTTTTTTTTCTGCAGAAACGAAAAAAAAATCACAAACTCAAACTGAACTAACAAATTCCTGTACGATTTACAACCTTTGCAATCTCTCACACACGTACAGAAACACGGAATGACCTGCGGTGACCCTACGATAATGCGGGAACCCTTGGGCAGTCACTGCTTTAGTAGGTATGCATGTATGCTATCTGCATATACGCCGGCCTGGGAGTATCGCCTGTTTATAGCCGCTCCTCCATACCCTCCACTTCGCTCTATAGGTATACTATAAGTATTACTTCCTTCCTCCGAGTTTCGCACGCAGGGAGCGAATAATAAAATGGTGACGCCACTAGTAACGATGCGTCATCATCGATGGCATGCCGTCAGAGCACGACACCGGCGCTGCGCGGTGCGATTGACGGACCGATACGATTTACCGCTGAAATGTGTCGGCATCCGAGTCGAATAAATGGAGGAAACGATGAATACAGAAATAGAGTGGAAGATTTACCGGTTGCTGTTTGGATTTTTCATAAAAGGAAGGAGCACATGCATAACAGCGATTGACCTGACAGCACGTCTATTACTGTGCGTATTGTATCTCGTTTCAAAGGCATTTTAAATTCGAACGAGATTCCACTACACTTTTACAGACAGATCGCGCTTCCACTACAATTTTGGCAAAATTTTAACTCGCACCCAGTTTTATATATATCAATAAATCGCTTACCCTACTTAATGATTTCCCTCACTAAAATTACAACCCACTATAAGTAGATTCAATTTCTAATCTATTCTAGTACCTAAATAAACTATAAGGATTCTCATTTTCAAGGTCACTCTTTCCCATGTGCAGCTCGAAATTAGTTACGTATATATGTCGCGATATAATGTCCTTACCTATGGAATTTACTGACAAAGCAGTAAATCGATACGCGCAAAACACATACTTATGTTTGCTTGTATCGATTTACTGCTTTTATCAGTAAATTTCATAGGTCGACTTTGGAGATGGGCTGTTCTGTTTATAATGTACGATTGCAAATATATAGGAAGTGTATCGCGTAATAACGTTATGCTGACGTTTTAAAAATAAAAACTAGCCCTGATTAAACCTGCAACTGCTCATTTAAATAACATCGTTGGGATAACAAATCGAAAAGACACCTGCAACAATACATTAAAAAAGTACCAAAGGCATTGTGATTACACGTTGTCGCGTGGGAAATTTATTCATCATTTCAAAAGAACACCTGGAACTATGCATTAAAATATAATCCTGGCCCGTGCCCTGCCTCCTCTTGCACTCCAGCTCAAAGCTGTCCACAAATTAGCGCGGAAATCGTTCTCTTGGACACCGTATCAGTGGTGTAACTCCCTCACCCGTAGCCAGCTTGGGAGCCACCTGAGGGAGACCACAAGATATGCTGATCGAGTGAAGGCCATCGCCGTGGCCTGACTCTCCCACCCATAGCTCACTTCGGGGCCACCTGGGGGAGAGTGTGCTATAATCCCCATAATTTATGTACTTATTCAATTTTCCCTTAGTAAATTAATCGGCCACCCATTACGCCATTACCTAATAAAGGAATCACCCCAGCCAACGATTCTACTAAAGTTGTAACTCACTTAAAAAAAAAAAAAAAATTAAGGAAAATTTAAAAATTATGAAATTGCAAATAATGTTTAAAGTGACGCTCAAAATTAAAAAAAAAAGAAAATTAAGAAAAATTTAAAAATTAAGAAATTGCAAAACAAGGAAAATTTAAAAATTATGAAATTGCAAATCATTTTAAAGTGAGCGTCGAGTCTTTTAAAAAGCGAGAGGCATTTGAAAAAGAAAATTTTAAATAAAAAAATTAAATATATTTCCAGCGAGAATTAAGAATAAGGAATACCTGTACCGATGATCTCAAACCAGTCACGGTTGTAGACGGGGGTGCGGTTTGGTTGGTCTGTCGAGTTGGGGCGTAAGCGGTGCTTTTTAGGTGGAGCGCAGACTTTCTGCTTTCTGTTGAGTTGGGGCGTAAGCGGTCATAAAACCACTAATTAGTTGGCTGGGTGAACGGGCTCGGCTTTCTAGTTCTATACTAATCCTCACTATATTTTTATTTAATAAATGATTCACGGTACCTAACGATTTTGCCTCACCGTCAGATAAATACAGAAAATTCGCATCAAGCGTTGCTGCATTTTCAGCTAATGAATGAATCGTCCAAGTCAATTTTTTAAATTATGACATTTAAATGTGCCAAATGAATAACATTTCACCAATATGGAAAACGATGAAAAAAGAATTTATTTTTTAAATCTTTGGATCTTGGCCATGTATATGTTTAATTTCTTTTTTTTTTTTCTTGGTTTTTAGGTCCCAAATAATAAAAGTATGAATGACTAACGACGTTTCGCTTTATTTAAAAGCTTTTTCAAGTTGTAAATAAATGTATAAAGTTTGATAAATAAAATGTTTTTGTTTAATAAATGACAATTTGTTTGTTTTTTTTTTTTTTTTTTTTTTTTTTAAATTGTCATTTATTAAACAAAAACATTTTATTTATCAAACTTTATACATTTATTTACAACTTGAAAAAGCTTTTAAATAAAGCGAAACGTCGTTAGTCATTCATACTTTTATTATTTGGGACCTAAAAACCAAGAAAAAAAAAGAAATTAAGAATTTATTTGAGGTAAGATTTCTACTACAGGAAGAATTACCTCGATTAACGAACTAAACATGTTAAATCCCCAATCGAAGACGTATCCGGCACAGTTGTCTGTATATCCGTCTGTCGATCCACACATACATTGTTCACTTTGAACTCATAAATCCAAGCTAACTATACTGCAGACTGTAACTCGGAGAGAGTTCATATTCTCACGGCGTTTGCCCCATCGGCGACTCGCTACTACCTCTCATGTCCTTATTGCAGGCCGGTCGACTCACGGCCGCAAAGACGCCGATTCCTAATCCAAGCGAAATTCCGCGTTTCCAAATACGACCTGCCGCATGATTGCTACGACTGTTATAACGGTAAATGAATCGTACGGTGTTACCGCATCTTCTTCTTAGACTTCTTCCCCGTTCCTTCTCATTTACTTCATCTCCTTATTCGCTGTTAACTCCGATGCTACGACGGCTCTTCGTCATATGGGGACTTCTTATTGTTAATAGTCGATCGGTTTCGGCCTAAGGTTACCACGAACGTTTGTATAAGTTGTGTTGTACTCTAATGAACCCATCTAACAGTACCTACCATTAAGTGCTGTGCCTCCTTACTTGGCAGTACTCCTCTTTTCTTTTATTGAAGCTGAAATATCTATAAATAAATAGTTTGTGCAAACCAATTTATTAAATAAATGAAAAGGTAATAATATTTTTTTTTATACTTAGTATGGAACACAATTAATTATATTAATTCATTTCTACCGATTTGAAGGTTCGAGGTACTACATCAACAGTTTGTAAAAATTTGCAGTGGAACCAGTAGCATAATAAAATCATAGTTTTAATTTTTTTTTAACATGAATCCACAAAATCAAACTGGTCATCATTGTCAAACTCTTTAAAAACCAAACATATGCACTATATTTTACTTTTATCTTCAATGACAAAACAAATAGATGCTCTTGAAGTAAGGGGTTATAATCACAGAGGAGCCAGCTGAACAATGGCAAATGATATGCACCATTCTCCGACCTCCAAACCCAACCAGCATTCAGCCTCATGACGAACCCCGTTTCTCTGTAGATGCTTTCTGAATCTGCAGTGACCTGTAAAGAGAGGAACAATTATTATGAGTGTCCAAACAGGGATAATATAGCTCCAGTATTGCTGTGCTTTCACACTGGCAACACACTGTATTCGTATGCTTCCTATCATAATTTCTAAGTAATGCAAGGGAGATCATAATATATTTCTGTATGTTTAGTGTGCGTCTATAACAAGCATATATATGCAATAACGGTACCTCACATAAACTAATATCTTTCGTCGGGTTATTACTGTGAAATGATGTTCCTCATTTAGTATTTTGATTATAGTTGATGACTTGTTAGAAATCAGAATTATTATCTCAGCGTAAGGCTCGTTAAATTATGATATAGCCGAATACGAAGTAAAAACAACTTCCTGCTTGTATTTCTGCGCGCGATTAATGTTTATGAGGTTTATAAAGAGCACTTATTGTGAGAACACACAATAAATTATAGCAGTTCTTTAAATATCAGGAAGCGATTTAATATTTACTATTGCAAGATAAAAATATACAGGAAGAACCCCAGTTTATTAGGATAATGGAGGGGGTAACGTGATTCACTTAACTCAGGCATGTGCAAGCCTACGGCCCGCGAATCTTTTTTGAAACTTCACTGAAATATTTAAAAAATAAGCATTAAATAAATCCTTCTCTGCTATCACTGTAATTTAATATGAGGCAGTTTTTTTTATTAAAAATTTTACCTCGTGTAGGATTTGAACCCGACAGCGACTCGACACTCGCCAGTTGAGCTAACGAGGTGTTCGGGTCCTCACAAATTGAATTGTCTCAAATACAGCTAATTTTTTTAATAAGCAGGGCGATTTAGTCTTTTTGGCACTAGAATTATTTTGTAATTAATGTTTGTTGTTACGTGTTCACGTGTTTACTGCCAATAAATACAATTATTATTATTATTATATAAAAACTACATCAGAAATAGAACCGAAACAATACATCTTTACCTCTCAATTTTCCACCTCAAACTCATCTGCTTCCTATATTAAACAAAACGCAGGTACAGCTAGAATCTATATTTTAAGCCTATATGCCACCCATCATGGACGGATTAACTCCGAAGGAATCGAAGCGGACAAAACGCTTGATTAACCGTGAATAAAATACGACTGAATACACAAAGTTTACGCGGTTTTATTATGCGTGGAAATCCATATCCCATGTAGTTTCCGCCTCACAATCAGATTCAACCGAGAATATGATTGATGTTCACGATCCGACTGCCTTATTGTTTCAGAGAGGATTCTTATAATATTAAGATACCCTCACAATTACTTAGATATTCATTAATAATTGTGCATACAGCGTTGATGATGGTGATTACAGTGTGAGAAAGCGGCTTGCGTTATTACTGCAGCAGGGAACTTCCTCGGTATCTCTGAAATCGAGATGTAGATACGAGTATTTAATGGTGCTTTATAACCGCCTCTATATAGAAACACCGTTGGGAGGATTGTACAGTTACATACGGAGTTAAATAGTATTTTTTTGGACGCGTAAATCATTATGGGATTCCTAGAAATTTTCTTATGGAATTATACATGTATAATGAAGAAGCAATAACTTGCATATTATACCGAGAAATTATCCGAATTCGACCCCGAGTGGAGAATAACCTCGCATTACTCTTCCTTATATTACCTATAATTATTACATTATAATTAAGCGAATCTAACCGCAGGGCGATTCTTTCAAACCGTGTCTGATACTTCTATGACTGGTAGTGTTTAAATTGCACGCAATTTGCCGTCGGCGCTGCTGTCGTTACAATTACGCTAACGCTTGATCTCGTATCTGCGTTCTTCGGGTATGTAAACCACACGTCAGAAGTGTCCGTAATCGCTGAAGCGAAATCCTGAGAATACACGCCAACAGATCGGGCTGATCTTCGTATAGCAGGGTTATAATACAGTAATGAAAAGTTCTATGACAATACGAAATTAAATATATTTGTGCTTTCTGCACAGTACAAGATCTGTTATGAATATTTTCTTGAACACTGCAAATATGTTTTCTTTTTTTTACAATAAAAATGCGTGAATTATAGCACTGCACCACGGTTGGTGACCATACATTACTGTATACAAATATATGTATACAATAACTCTACATTCTTCCGGTCTGAGCATATTAAAAACGGTTTTTACATCCCATTGTTTAACTTTACTACTCATTGTTGGCTTTATTTCATCTTCGACGCTTGCCAGTGCAAACATTGTAACTAATATTTGAACCGTGTACAAGCATAACTTTGTAACGTAAATGCACACAATTTGTATACTTTACACCTGCAGTAATATCTTAACCGCATATGAATTTATTAAATTCTATATGTACGCTAGCGAACAAGAAACAAATGTTGAAGAAATCAAGAAATAAAAGGTAAATTTATTACCTTAAACCCAAACTTTTTTTTCTCATAGACCACTTTGAAAGTTTTGCTGGTCCGGTGGACCCTCTGCAGCTACATTTCTACCATATTCCCAAAACTCGACAGAAAATGTGAAGATTAGATCTAACTATGAAAATTTGCGAAAAGTTTTTACAAGTAACAGTCGCTGAGCTTCTTAAAATATTATCTGCCTCCATTGATAGGTGAACCCGAGCCAACATTTTAGTTCTTCACTATCGGAACCAGATAAATTTTCGTGGACCCCCGCTTACGAATTGTGAACCCCCATTTTTTTGTCACGCCGACGTAGACCCCCGTCGAGTCTCCCGTGGACCCCTGGGAGTCCACCTGGACCACTTTGGGAATCACTGCCTTAAATGATAAAAACTAATACAATCTAACGCAAATTATATTTTCAATTTTATTTCTTAAATATTTTTCTCATAAAAAAAAATACTTCTAATTATTCCCGATCTGACAGTTAGCGACGGCATAGCTTCTGACGTAATAGAGGCACTTCTAGTTATTCCCGTTCTGACAGTTGGCGTCGGCATAGCTTCTGACGTAACACAGGCACTTCCAGTTACCCGGTGTTTACGCCTGGCAGTCGGCAACGGCACAGCTTTCTGGTCCGACATAGCACGCTAAAACCTTCCGCGTATTTGTTGACCCGGCCCCGGTATATAGATTTTCCTTTCACGTTATCACCAGTATTAAAACCCATATGCAAATTGGCATGACCTTCTTCTGAATCGTTTAGCAGCACCTTTAGCAGTTTGATTCACTTATTGCACGATTCGTCACAATTACATTCTAACAGAAGCTAAAATCGCAATAAAACATTCTAAAAGACCAAGCGATTATACGGATAGGCCCCTAAGAGGTGGAGCAGAAGCTATAAAAACTTTACCCGGTTGATCCCATCGACAAACAGATTAATATAATTCGGTGCTAATGCGGTTTAGTGTTCGGGGTCATAACATATTAAATTTCCTGGGCACAATGCTTTGTTTATTTGTTTTAATAAGGCATGTAATAATTGAAAAACTTTGATGTATGGCATATAATACAATTTGTATTATAACTACCTGTACACCCAATCAATGGTGGGAGTTCAACGTTTTAAACCGTAGTTTATCGGCAAAGCTTTGCGTGTTTCTAAGCTGATCCCTTAGATGCGATTCGTGTCAAAGGGTAATCTAAAATAATTTGAGATTGTGGCGCGACATGTTAACTTCGTCTATACGCTGTAGATAAGGAAAACACATGTTTAACCTGTCATTAAATGCGGTTTCCTTGTAGCTGAATATGTTTTTTTTTTGTTCTGTTAGGAAGTGTTTATTTTCATACTATACGTCGCTGAAGTAAAGGTAGATGGTCATTTTTTTACAACGAAATATTTCAAAAGATAAGAAAAACTTATAGTACATATATTTGCATTTTTGCATTTGAATATAATCCCGATATTTCTGCGTTGGAATTTTTTTTACGCATCAGATATTTCCCGACGCACAGTGATAACTCCAATACAACATATAACACCCGGTTTACTTTACAACCTACGACTGCTCGCGAGCATCGCAGATAAATAAAACGCTCTGAGCGCCGCCGCGAACAAAGGCCGGCGATAAATATTCAAGAACCCGGGGATTCTGAGAATAATTGAGACGTTTTGAATATTTAAAATTCCGCCGGCCGCCTCTGACCACGGGAAGAGGACGAATCCGCGGCGGTTGAGCTGTCACAACTCACAAGTCATGTTGACAGGGAAAAAAGCCCAGCACGACGAAAGCTAGTAATTGAAATTTAAATCTAGACTGTAATTTGTTTCAGTCTCGATTATACTTTTGTTCCACGGCGGTATTATATCGGATCATATAAAGTAAAGTGTCTTGTGCGTCGTAAAATGTAAACGTGGTGGATTAAATCTTGCGCGCGGTCAGGTTTTTTTTTTCTTGTTCGATGTAAAAAGTTTAGGATTGCCCATATGAATGTGGATAAGTAATTCCTTGTAAATCTCACGTACACATACAGGGTTGGCCTACGATGAGGAGTCTCCTTTTTGGAGCGTATATATAGAACATGGTGTACCTCAAGGCTCTATTCTGGGACCAGAGATGTTTATAAAATAACGTAAAACAAACACAAATGGAATGATTCATATTTATATTTATTTCTATCAAATAAAATGTAACTATTATTTATTCGGACTAAATGCTTGCTTTGAAAAAGTTTCGTTGCGAACAACAAGTAGTTTTAAGCGCGTTTTATTTGCAAATAAGGAGGAAGTTTCAAAAATGATAAAATATGGGGTATAATCTTTTCAGAAGTTCTGCCTTATTTGCAAATACACATGCATTTGTTTATGAAATGAATGCAACCACCTTAAGTTTTTTTTTTATCCTTCTAAATGTTCAAATCAAACTTACAAACACACCTTTATTGTTCAGATGCATAAAAGTAGTATTAGATGCACATGTAAGGCTTACTCCCTTGTGCATGTAAAAATTATCGAGTTCCAGGTCTAACAATTTTTTTTTGTTACCTTTAGTTGTTTTATTTACTAATTTTTATAAAAATAAAAAGATTTCAGTAAAAGAACCAACATAGTTTATTGCACAGCAATGTAAGAGTCTCCATTACAACATGTAACATATGTACTTACAATGATTTAGAATAGAGTTTCTTTAAAGATCACAACTACCAAAATACTTACAATTGATCCATATTCACGAGTTCTTTCAATGTAACTAACTAGTCGACAATGCGCTAAATGAATGACTGCGTAGAAATCCCTCATTACATTACACTATTATACATATGCATGTTAGCATACTTATAATACTGTAATCTAATAAAAAAAAAAAAACACTTGCGTTGAATTATCTTTCTGAGGTCCTGCAACAAATCTAATTCGAGCAGCAGCTTACTTACCTACTTCATCATTAATATTATTAGGTAGATTAATCGCTACATATCTTTTTGTCGTGTAATTAAACACAAGTACATTGATACATGTAAAACTAATAAGATTCCATTAAACAACTTCCCTAAAAAGAATTCACACAACGAACTACTCCGTAAGGTAAAAAACGATTACATAATTGACGACAACGCAGATACAGCGTTTTGCTGCTGCACTCTAACTGATCCCAGAGAGAAGTTACCTCAGGAGATGGGTAACTCACTTATATATATTTGTTAATATTTTTTCGTTTAAAGTACCATGGGACGTTCCTAGACGGCGCGCATCAAAACTATATTAAAATCTTTTATTTATTTATTTATTTTTTAATATTTATAATTTCAACAAATAAGGTAAATAAAGAAAAGTACCGTTTGCCTAAAGATAACATTTGATTTACAATATAGATAACGTTTATGTTACAGGAGTACATATTTTATATGTATAATTAACCTGACATTTAAAATTTATTCATGAATATTATACTTATGTTAATCTAGCTTAAATATATACCTTAAATAACTAAACATGTGTAACTAACAACTACAAATTAGAGAATATTTAGTGAATATTATAACATGTAACTTTCAGTTCATACTCACTAAACTACCCGATAAATTGCACTTTGTAAATGTTTGTCGAATAAAAACTAAAACACCGCAGCGTAAATAAATTAAAACCACTAATATTTAAAAAAAAAACACAAAAATAATTACTATGGAAATAGCAAATACGTGACAGACGCGTAGTTAAACCGGAAACGACAATCACATGAATGAAGACAAAGCATGCCAGATACAACCATGATGCAACTCTAAAAACAGAACCACCAACCTAAACAAACTTCCCCAATTTGGACTCACAGCGCCATCTAGAAACGTCCCTTGTCACTACCAATTTTTGTTAACAGTTTGGCCCATTAAACTTACCCATCTCCTTTAGAATATTGTCTCTGCTGATTCTAACATTTATTTATTATATTAAATAAATCCCACGTATTGCTGCGCAAGTACAATAAGCTGCATTCTCTATTTACTTGCACTAAGCAAATATAATCTCTAGTTCAGAAAATTCATCAAAACAAAAGTTTTGTTGAATTAAAACTTTTAACTTTCTTAGTGGTAAAAGATGTTTTTATTTTCGCTATAAGAAAATTGTGTTAAAACAATATTTTATTTTGAATTCAGAATGCATGAATTTTCTGTGTGTAGATTATTGATATAACGACTAGTATTTTGCATTTTTTTTTAATAGATGATAACATTGGGAATGGAATTCTCTTTTATCTAATTGATTTCGCAGAATAATCACATTGTCAGAGCTATGAGAAACTCACTCGCGTTGTTAACTATTAAACAACTCTGTACATACACCGTCTGCTTGCATGTAATTTCTCAATTCAGCCGCCAGCGAAACGTCAAGATTCATTTTCTTTCTTTGTGCCCGAGCAACGATGACGATACGGCCATGCATAATACATTTATTACCTATACCACTATGCGTACTACTGGGCGCCTCGCCTTTTAACGATTTCACCAACGACAAATCGATATCTTAATAACCCATGCATTCTCATAAAGTCACCGTTCAGTAACAGATAATGAATGATGGCTTTTCTTTTCTATCAATGTGTATGCGTGCTTACCAGGAAATGCAATTATCGAAACTCCGCCATGCTGCCTGCATGTGGGATGCTGTTGCAGCTTCGACTCCATCTGCTTGGAATGTCTGTAAAATACGTTTTCCAATTACGTTTACTGTCTTCCGACAATTCACAATTTTAATTGAATAGTCATTGTTGGTCTGCGAAGATGCTAAGGCGAATTTCGTGCAGCACACTGTTGTTTGGCTTCCTGGATGGTTTATTATGTACAGACAATTTGCCTTGCCATAATAGTCATTGTAATAATTTATAGGAAACTACAAGCTTATTTTGTTTTGCTGTTTGTAAAGAGTAATGATCTTTAACCCATTAACGTTAAGTAAAATTTGTCTGCCAAACCATATATTTTTATGAAAAACAATGTTGATAACACTAATAAAAAAAAAAATAATAAAAAATATTCAGAAAAAGAAAGTTTACCAACTGTATCTTGCAAAACACTGACCGGCACGAAAGTGTTGTCTCTAGTTCTTCTAAGTTGCGTAATAAAGGCATATTATTATTAACTGAGAAATAGTTATTCAATTTTTTGAACCAGTCAATAATAGATCAAAAATCATTGTACTCATTTAAATACACCACAATCATCCAAACTCAAACCTTTTATATAATTTACTTGTTGCAGATACACCTATTTGGCATTGGTCGTCCTGGTGACGCTCCTCCAATTCCAGGCGTCAGAGAGCAAAACCCCGACGAAGAAATCCTTAAAAACGCACGACGTACTCACCAAAATCGGTTTCTCGCAAATCCGGGCACCGAACAGCCACCACAAGAAGCGTTTGGCGGTCGAATCGCGACAACACAGCCGATCGGACGACTCCCACATGTACATAATCAAACTGCCTCCGAATCAGCATTACTACGTCCACAACAGACCCAATTCCTTAGCGAGAGAACCCAGCAAAAACCTCCCGGTGGGTTTCAAGAACAACGGGCGCCCCGCAAAGATCTACCATTGGAATATTCCGGTCCTAAAGAAATTAAACGTCGCCAAAGGGCAACACATGAGTAATAGGGGTCGATTGAATAACAAGGTGATCAATTTTAAGAGTCCCGAGAGCTGGAATGACGTCTTGGATAAGCCGGACAAGGGTAAGCGGACCAAGAACGAGAAGAAAGTGATCAGTTATAAGAAGCAATCGTTTTACGTTCCTACTAAACCGAAGAAGTCTTCATTCTTCAAGTATTTCCCCGGAAACGGAAAGCCTAAATCTTTTTACGTGATCGACAATAGTAAAAAGAAGGCTCACTATCATAGGCTCCTCCCGTAAAATACGGGGAATGAATGTGAAGAAAGCGTATAGAGACTAAAGACTTTTTATTTCCTGAGTGTGCAATAAATACTAGTAAATGTAACTATCAGGATGTATGTAATCAAAAAAAAAAAAGACGGTATTTATAGAAAGGATTAATTGAATCAAATTTTGATATAACACAATAAAAATAACATGACGACATCGCCATCTAGTAGCAAGTAGTTATAACACGAAGAACGAGGGATTTTGGTTGCATAACCTTAAAACCAAATTCTTTCTAAATTTGATTCAATTATTGCAAATGTACTCCTAAAAAATAAATTAAAACCTTAAAATACCGACTGATGTTTCTCCATAAATGTTTTTTTAGAAATTTTTACACTTTTTTTATACATATTATTATATATTTATATTATATATTGATGATAATATATTTAAATAGTTAATAAATAAATAATAAGTAAATAGGCTTAGTTACTTAATTAGTAAGTGAATGAAATGTTTTATACATATATATAAATAATTAAATAAATATTGATAAAGTATTGTTGCTATTTTATTAACTTATTCCTCTTCTTGCTCCTAATAAATAATATTTCATTTATTGTTTTATTTAATTTCAAAATAGAAATGCACTTTAAAATACTTTGTTTGGGGTAATTCAATTTTATGACGAAACTTTTTGTCACAAATATAGCCAAGCCAAAGATCAGTTAAGGCCGTTTTGAATTGTCAAAGCTACTTAAAAACTTATTATTCCTACTCCAATCAATTTAATTTTAAGGTTATATCTATATATTGGTTTTTATTTTATGCCTTGAATTCAACGTCAAAATACTTCCATATAAGCTTTCATTTGTACTGTCTGTAAGTAAAATTGTTAAAAGCGTCTCCCGAAAGAAACTAAACCACAGAACTAAACCCTTTTTAAGAAACCTGTCATTTAACGCCATCTGTTACTTGCACCAAGAACTATTAAATATACTACACTCAATAAATTCAAAAATTCCAACAATAAAAATGTATTATACAATAATCATAAACAAAGCTGTAACAAAACCGGAAATCGATTAATAAACAAGAAAGTATCACAAATCTTGATAAGGTACGTATACGGAATTAAACTCTTAGGTGGTCTTAGCGTCTAGATATCGGCGAAATTTGATTGGCAAATGCCGGCCACCCAATAAAAGTTCGCTACCCTTTGTATTTCTTACATGCACACAAAATTCTGTTTGACACTGAAACAACTAAATAGAAGAAATAAAGAAATCGTAACATCTTAAAAACAATGGTCACCAGCTTATTTCCAGTAACAACATAATGGCAAATGTGTTGGAGGAAAAATTACGTGAAGCCGCCGCTTTAGGGGACGTTGACGCGGTACAAACGTTGATAGCTCAAGATATCGACGTAAATTCTAAAAACGCTGTAAACGGATGGTATTTCCTACGTGAATAGTGACAAAAAAGACGGTGTTTAATAAGGTTCGTTCCATAGGACCCCTTTGCATTGGGCTTGTCGCCGGAATCGTGAAGATGTGGTTAGGATTCTGCTAAACAACGGTGCCGATAGCAAGGTGGAAGATAGTAAAGGTGCTAAACCTTCAGATGTTTGCACCGACCCTAATATCTTAACTTTATTAGGGGAGAACCCGGTGAATATAAACAGCCTTTATTTAGAAGAGCCGAAGTTCACACCGAATTACATTCGGAACCCACCGTTAAATGGCCAAGTTGATTTAGGAACACTACGGAACAGGCATTCAGAGTTTTTCGCTATGCCAACGACTGTTCTACCTGCTCAAAGTGAAGGTAAACGTAACTATTATTTATGTATATAATTTTATCGGGTAAACTGAAACTTATACAAGTAAAAGGAATAATTTGAAAAAAAATTGATGTACTTAATAACATACAGTGCGAAATGGAAATGAAATTTGGAGGGATTGATATTTGTTTTAGACAAATAAGAATTTTTATCCTTAATTTATAGGTTAGGAAATTTTGACAGATTCTTATTTGATGGGGAATTATTGTTATTTTAGTTGGAGATATCGATTTTGTCTTCTATTTTTACTTCTTATTTACATTTTATATCGGTTAATGTAGAGATGAGCTAAAAATTATTTGAATAAAATCACAAATAAAGATAATTTATTAATGAATGGGTAATAACTTTGTGAATTATAAACTTCAGTCGCTCCAAATATAATTCTATCTAATTTAAATCAATCGTAGATCTAGTCCTAAAAATACGTATAGCCGGCTCAACGGATCCCGATTTCATCGAAATAGAAGTGCCACGTTGGAAACTGACCTATTCCACATTGCAAAAAATCTGCTGCGAAGAATTGGAGATCAACGAGGCCCAAGTGGAACGCATCAGGAAGCTGCCGAACACTCGGCTGCGCAAGGACTCGGACGTAAAAAGACTGATGAACTTCCAATGTTTAGAAATAGTGCTGAAAGCCCCAGTACAGAACGAAAAGTATTGTAATTCATATCAGAGTATTTCTACGCACAAAGATCAAACTATTTTGTATTAAATTCGTACATTTTAGTGTAGAATTAATCAATTATTATAGCTTAATGATGAATGAAGAAGAGATGCTTTGAATAAATAATACGTCATTGCACACAGCTTTAGTACAAACGGAACAAACACCAATAATTCATTAAAAAAAAAAAACATCGTGGAACTGACTTTATTTGACGTAACGTTTCCATTAAGATGTGAGTGCTAAAGACATCCTATTTTTATATTTTCTATTTGTTAGTTTCATTGTACGACTAGTAGAGCCCAAATATAACTATTTAGAAATTAGACTGTATTTTATTGTTAATTTTGATGTTTGCAATCGGGATCAAATTGAGGATTTTTTATTGCATATAAATGAGTTATTCATTCATTTCATAAAAAATTATAATTTATCTTAGAGAATGAAAACATCTTTAAAAACCTTCAATAATAATTATGTGTTTTAAATGAACAATTTGCCAAGATGTAGTGTAAGTTTTTATACGATAAATATACTAAGATTGGAAACGAATTTAGTTTATTTATTTTATTATATTGAAAAAATACAAAGATAGGTAAATTAAAATCTTTTATTTTTTATTTATTTTAATATTGAATAAAATTTATACAACACCATCTTAATAATAACCACTAAAGATCTAGTTTAGGTCATTTTCGATTGCCTTTCTTAGATTTTGTTTTTTTATTTTTTACGAAAACTTTCTTCTCCTTATTCCGTGCCTGCAGCTTGCCATTATTTTTCATGTTTTTAGTATCTTTCACTTGTTTCGTCTTCATTTTTAACTTCTTCAGGATTTTGCCTTTGATTTTCTCTTTTCCGCTTTGAGATTTCTTTAACATCTTCTTAGCCTTCTTGTGCAATTTACTCTCAGTTTTTCCTTTGTCACGATCAGAAAGTCCATTTATAGCTGTACCATTTACCTTACCTCCTGCGCTCAATTTCCGTTTCTTCTTCGATATTAACGATTCCTTCAAATTCACATCTCCAGTTGGCAGTACCACGACTTCTTTATCGAAGGCAGTAGATAATTCCCCTGTTACCGTTTTAAAAGCCTTCGGACGTTTGGCTTTAACGATTGGGAGAGGTACTTCCGACGATTTTTCTAAAAATACTCGCATAGTTTAAAAAATAACTTAAGCAATGAACAAAACTTACTCATAGTATAATAAACGGGTATGGCTAGACTTTTCGGCGTCTTTAAATTCAATCCGCGTATATTCTCCCATCCTCCAGGGAATTGCTTAGCTAATTGTTCGCAAACCTCTTGAAAATTATCATAGATTTCCTCCTCGGTCATATCCGAATGACCAATTTGCATAACGAAATTATCGCTGTGCGGATGTAAGTTTGTCGAAGTCTTCCTCAAAGCGAAATCTATATTCTCTTTCAATTTATTAGCCGTTAGCCTAATAGGGACGGGTAATTTTCGCTTCTCCATGAAAATCTTGCCCAATTTCTTCACGACGTACCCCGAAACTTTGGCATCAACTAAGAAAGCATCGTACAGCTCGACTAGTTTTCGCTTCAGTTCGAATTCACCATATTCGGTTTTTAATTGGTAAAACGGCATTATCGTTTTTATATTGGTCACGTCCTTCTCTTTTAGGAACTCCTCGTAATGCTCGATTGATTTCTCGAATTCTTTACGGAAACCCCTGGCGTCGTCGGTAATCAAACAGATTTCGCTGGTATCTTTTAATAGACTATGCTTTAAAGGGATTCTTAGAGTTCTCGATGGGGTTTTTCCCATTTTTATACAGGAGAAATGTAAAAATATAGGTACTTCATCATCGAATAAGGATTTGTCTCTTTTCTTGTTTTCTATTACCTTAAAAGTTTTAAATAAATTTGACGAGGTTATTTTCATATTATAATTAATGTTGTTTGAAATTACGAGACAATACAAAGGTGTCAAATGCGTGTTTACATCAATTATGTATGAGCAAACTACGGCTCGCAACTTGGGCCAATTTACATACACAATTTAAATTAATAGATTTTAAATAAAATTTAGTCAAAACGCCATCATTATTTTTTCTTTTATGTATTTTTAATGTAGCAAATATTATTATAAGCAGTCATTGTAAAACAATATAAAATAGAATACAAAAAAAATACATATTATAGATAAAAAAATCTGCGGAGAACATTAAAAGATTAACATTAAAAAAAAGCATCATTATTGGTTACCCAAAACGTGAAACGGTAAAAATAGCCACTACAATGAAGACAACATTATCTACAATATGATTTAAGATCAAAATATCTAATCATCACAAAAACAAATTAAAAAATACCTTAAAAAGTGCATTTATCCCAGACCTAACACTATTTTCATCTACATTGATTGCAGATTCGTCTTTCTCTTTCCAATTCGATTTCTGATTAAATATCAGTGCTGTTTTAACTTTAAAAGATTGCGCTTTACTTTTCAAGGATGATGATGACTTCTTAACTTTCGTCTCATCTGATTTTGATCTCTTCACAATTTTCGATTTATTTCCTTTAGTTTCACCTCGAGTTTCAATTCCGCTATCATTTCCTATAACACTACCACTTTCTTGTGCATTAAATTCCATCTTTTTCTTCTTCATACTGCTCTTTTTCTCAGTTACTTTCAACAATTGATATTGATTCGAGCTCAAAACATCTTTCGCTTCCAATTTTGGTGGTTTATCCGCCAGTAACGAATTGGATTTGCATTCCTTTGCTGCTTTAGTAACGGTCACATCGACGTCTTGAAGTACTTTCAGCGATATTTTCGAGGATGTCGCTATTGCGCCTAAATTTTTACGGCCGTTTTTAATTGATTTATCTTTCTTAATCTTGCTAAAACTACCGGCGACTTTCTTTATTTTTTTGTCACTATCCAGCGGTTTCTTTACCTTTCCCATATTTCAACTACAAAACAATAAATTAGGAGCCAAACCATAGACAAGGATGCCAAACACGTGTTCTGTATTGTAAATATGAGAGATATCTACTGGAAAGTAAGGTTAGGTTTTAGCTGTTTTGAATTGGAATGGATGCGATCAGAAATTCTATTTTGTGTGATTGATGTTAAAAAATAATTGCTTAACTTATTGGTTAGAAATGGTTTTAAATCAATGTTTATAATTATATAAGGGAATAATATAAATTATTCAAAATTATACGCAATAGTTAGTGAAGTCGCGTCCTATAAATTTAATTTTATCACGTTCAGAATTTTATATTGAATTATACCGTTGAGATTGACTAAAGGAATTCCTTCACTCAACGATTGTACTAAGCAACACTTTTTGCATTTTGCGCCTCTTGAGTAATTGCCAAAGGTTTTGCACGCGTTAATCTAGATTCCAACTTCACACAGGCACAAGTTTAGGCCGAGGTATTTATATTAAATAATTTTATGAACGAAACCCAACTAGGAGAAGTAGTTGGGTTTCGTTCATAAAATTATTTAATATAAATACCAGCGCATGAAACACGTACTTACTAATTTCTGATCAGTTGATCTTTTATTCTTTATTAATCAACTTTTCTGTACGACTAAAGCTATTCCTAAATTAAATTACCGACATCCGCGATCTACTTTATCCTGTAGCGGAGCGTTAAAAACAAATTCAACATTCTAGCTTATCGAAGGTAAGCCGAGATAAATAAATAAATAAACAAAATCCTATTTTTATTACACTACCTATGTTCAAATACAATATATTAGCGTTGTTCAAGCAAGCGTTGGCAACCATTGGAAACGGCCAGGAGCGCGCACTTTAAAATTGTGGACACTAATTTTAAAGTATGACTGCGTTTGACCGTTTCGAGCGATTGAAAATCGTTGTTTGAGTAAGCCTATTAGCTTAAAATAAACATTTTAGTACTGTGTCTGAGAAATTTACAGTAACTTTAATCCATCTTAGTATGATCAATCGCGTCACAACCACCGCATCCCACAGTGAGGTAATGGGATTATAATATAGTACCGCAGCTAACGAAGTCACGTAAATAAAAGGCCACGGCGGATGGTAACTAAAATCGCTTTGGAGTTTTCCCTTTCTTTTTTGGGTTAGAGTGTCCTGCTTTCGGGGCTTATCATCGGTCTCCTCTTCATCGGGGCTTCTCTTCGAGTGTGTAACTGATCTTTTCAATCGTGCATCCGCTTTGTTATCAAAATACGATTTTCCGGAAACCCCGTCAGGCTGTGCAGATGAACTGACACCCTGTTTACGATCTGACTCATCTTTCAATACATTTTCTTCGAGATGGCTGGCGTACGATTCCCTGGCAACTGGAAGATGGCGCTGACTCGTCACTAGCGAATCTGAAAAAAATGAACTCTCCGTACATAGGTCTCTTATTGATTTAAGTTGCCTCATCCTCATACAATTTACCTTTCTCTAACAATTCTGGATTTAAAGAGAGTTCTTGTTTCTTATATTGATTCTGCAACAGAACCGCGCTAATTTGCGTATTGGCGTCCAGTAATAAGTAGCATACAGTTATCGCGATGAATATTCCCATGTCTCTGAAGCAAAGGCAATTTTCTTTTAAATTGCATTTTATTACGATCATAAAGGTATTTATGGATAAATGTAGATAAAAATTTCGTAATAACCTTTTATACTTATTGGACATAAACTGCTGAAATAAGTATTAATGACGATATTAAATTGCTCTTTAACGTGTTGTGTATTATTCCAATAAAATGAATCTCCATGATTATTCGAATAACAAAATTATCTGACATTTATTCATAAATAATTTTAACTACGAAATAACGTTAGCTAAAAATAATGTTATTTTAAATAAGGTATACTCTTAAGTTATCGACAATAGTATATTATTTGATGACAGTATAATGCCTACCATAAAACCGGAGGATGAAAGTTATAAGATTGACAAGAAATTGTCTACCCTATAGTTCTAACCCTAGTGTGATTTGTCGTCAATATACACTTTTGATATTTTTTATTATTGACAGAAACGTCACTTTCCACCCACGAGATGGAAGTGATGAACTGTCAGTTTTAACCCAAGAGAAAGACTTTTTATCCAGTAATGACATATTTTCCAACATAATCCAGGTTAAAAATAGTTATATTACTATTATTATATTGAATTTTTTCTGGTACTGTATCAGCAAGGTATCATTTCTTGCAGTACGAATATTAATTGCAATTTGTAAACAAACAAAAACATATGGAAACCTTGTATATATATAAAAAAAAAATTCATGTACAAAAATTGGTCACACCATTGGTAGCCGTGCGTGAAATTTTGCTTCTATCGCTTCAGACGCTATTCAAAACAGCGGCGTGCGATTTCGCTGAGCCAAAAGCATCCTCGTTTCTGATTGGTTAGCCATATAAAAATCACTGCCCACTTGCTGTCGCTATTTATAACCTACCTTTAGTGTTTTCTGCATCTATTTTTTATTTTCTTAGATTAGAAATAGCATTTTCTGTACCTATTCCTTATATTAAAAAGAAAGACATTACCCAGGAACTAAAAGCACAACTAAAGATTCAATCAACCAACGCACTGACAAGTGTCTACGCTACAATATTAATTGCCCTGTGTAGGTAGATGTAGGCATCTATAGAGATAGCAGGACAATCGCTTTGTTCGTGAACCCTAAAAACGTATATTTCAACAATATGCACATACACTATCGTCCGCTGAAGTTTGGCCAAGGGAGTTTTGAGAATACCTTAATATGTATTCGTCTAAAACAAATATCAGCACAAGAAATGTAATCAAATATCTTATGACCTGCAAAAACATAAAACCGCAAAAATCAGTGTAAGTATTCAAAGATGTAGCTATCACGCCTCTAAGTACAAAAGTGTAAAATATCATAAAAGGCACCGTGGATATTATTTGAAAATGTCACCTTCATGCATAATACCAAATGATAATCGAAATTTGCTTCAATATTATAAGTATAAATGAAAGAATATGTCCAAAAGCAAGAGCACCGCTCTGATTTTATTCTACTGTGTCGCAAAATGTTCCCCTGGTCGCTCCGGATCGTCTGAGACAAAGCGCGACACCGTAGCTCTGGAGTTATGGTAAGAAAACTAAAAAAAAAAAACGTGTTTTTTCGTCATTTTCCTTATTTTTTTCATACAAATCTGAATGGTTGATGAAAGTCTAAAACGGTCACTTCTAAAATTGCTTTTTGTACAAATATCCAATCGCTTTCAGTGAGATTTAGAAAAAAAAAATGATCTCCATATTATCTTCAAAAAGAGCTGAGATTACTAATATCATTCTTCGCAAAATTTATTTAGCAAAAGTGTTTTGTTTTATATGTATATAACACTTTTTATTTCCTATTCGCATCTTCACAACTTTTAGTTGTGCCGTTTGTAGCATATATAAAAAGTGCCACCTCACGGAAGTACGTTGAACTGCTCCCATATGTCCGTGAATAAAGAATCACAAATATGGCACTTTTTCTTAAACGACTGTAGATGTCAGCAGCTTACCGAAAAAGCAATTTAAAATGGAAAATAAAGTGACAAAGTTCCATAACTTATTATACTCTTTCATCAACATTTATATTTAGCTATTTTGTTTTGCTTTAAAACAAATATTAAAAAATTAAATATATTAAAAACCAGTAATTTGTTGATTGTTTTATCTTCTTCCTGCCTCTATTTAAATTTGGCGCATTTGACGCGGTCGCACTTCGAAATCTGGTAACACTATTGGTTAATTATGTGTTGTATGACGTTCGCATAGATTATTATCTATGGCATGATCCTACAGGATCTCTCCAGATCATTAGTGAGTTTACATCAAATAATGAAAGTGGGTTTACAATAAAATTGAAATTAATTTGGTTAGCCCATCGAATTTAGGTGAGTACCTACTCACTGCTGATGTTGATTTTGCACGAGCTAGGGCGCTTATCTGACTATTGTGATGGTACTTTTACAATAAAACGACTTGTTTTGTAACTATTCCTACTTATTGTTATTCCTTAATATCACACAAAAAGATAATCACATCTCATTTGTACAAGTTTATCTAATTGCAATTTCAATTAAGAACGTAAAGATGCCATAACAATAATTGCAAATAACGGCATTAAATACTTTTTTGCACTCTATGGTGAGTACGACTGTAGATGAAACGTGAACTATTATACACTATTTTTTTCTTATGTACGCTAATGTGAGTAAGGAGAAAATTGATTTATTTCCTCTATTTGCAAATATTGTTATGACGGTTATGAGTTCGGAAATATCGTACTTTTTACCCAGTTTATAATAAACTTAAATATCCTTCTAATGTTCTCGCATGCTTGATCGGGGTAAAACTTGAATAGCGTCTCTATAAATGCTCTTAAAGTTCTTATGAACGATATAATCGGGTTTCTGCCGGGCTTATTATCAGAATTAGAATTATTAGATTGTTCTTCTTCGGGCTCATTTTGGACTTCTTCTACTGAGGCCGGCGGAGCCTCGGGTTCTTCGTCAGAGGCATCATTTGCCTGCTCTTCTGTTGGTCCGGCAGTATCTTGCTCCGCCGATTTGTCGGACTTAACGGATTCTTCACTTGAATTTGCTTTCGGGGGTTCTGCGATAGATTCCTCCGAATGTTTGTCAGAATCCGCTGGTTCTCCCGGTGGATTTGCAGATGCAACAGATTCCGCCGAACCTTTGCCAGAATCTTCCGGTTCTTCCGCTGGATTTGCAGATGCAATAGATTCCGCCGAACCTTTCTCAGAATCTTTCGGTTCTTCCGCTGGATTTGCAGATGCAATAGATTCCCCAGAATGTTTATCGGGCTCATCTGTTACTTTATTTGGCTCTTCTTCTTTTGGGTTTTCAGGTGTTGGCTCTGGATCATCGGCCGGATGATCTGCACCTTCTTCTGGTGGGCTCGCAGGTGTTTCTGGGGTCGACGGTTTCTCAGAATCCTGTTCCTCGTTAGAATTGGCGGATTTAATGGATTCTTTCGAGTCATCTTGTCTTCTGGGTCGCCCCATGACCTTAGCAGCAAAACGGGATTTCGTTTGGGCAGCTGAACCAGACTTCCGTTTACCGTTTAACGCAAGTTTCTTTTCTTTAAGTAGTCTCGCGTATGCTTTGGAACGCCTAGCGTCTTCCACGACAAGAACAGAATTTGTACCGTATTTTATATGATCTGATTGAGCATTCGCCTTAGCATCAAAATATGATTTCTTAGAATTACTGAGAGGTTGAGCAGCTGAACTAGAGTTCTTTTTACCATCAGACGCATTCCTCGATATTCTCTTTTCAGGATGGCTTTCGTATGACGCAGAATTCGTCGCGTTTACCAAGATGGAGGGTTGCATACCGTATTTTTCATGACCCGCCCTGACAACTCGCAGATGGTGCTGATTTGTGGCTAATGAATCTAAAAATCAACTTGTAACATAGAATTTAAATTGATTTAATTGCTTACCCTTTTCTGATAATTGGATATTTGAAGAGTGTTCTTGCTGTTTTTGCAAGAGGAAAGCGTTGATATACATTTTGGCGTCAAATATTACGAAGTATATGAATAGTTTCAAAAGCGTTCCCATTTTTCTAAAGCGAAAGTAATATTTTTAAGTAAATATATAATATTTTATTCTTGTTAATAATTAATGTCTACGGTAGTTAGAATGGTTGAAAAAGGTTTAAGGTTAGAATATTAAATAAATATGTAATTAATTAGAACATTTAGATTTCCAAATTGTTTTTGAGGACCAGTATTTGAAACTCTTAATAAAGTTCCTAATAAGACCATGTTGTATCAAATTATAAAGATGTCAAAATAAGGATACTTCCAGCAAATATATCTGACCATTGTGCAATAAAAACTACAATAAAAATGCCAGAAAAAATTGCAAAATACCAATTAGCAAGGAATTATGCGAATACATGGGAGAAGTTCCGTTAGAAATAAGATAGCGCACCAGCTCATAGTGGCAGAATTGTAACCAATTATTTAAATGAAGCATATACTGGAAGATGGATTGGAAATCTTAGTGTGGAAGTGGCCCCAAAGTGTTTGATTTCTTTCTGTGGCAATGTCTTAAGGGGAAGGTTTATAAAACACCTCTTGTTGGTTTGGAATAAATTGCAGAATAGAATAAAACATGTCGTCAATTGAATCAAGAAGTTCTTTTGCGTGCCTGTACCCAGGAAGTATTGCATAGGGCAGATATGTGTCTTGAGATGAATGAATGAATCTTTCGAGTATTTGATAAAGTGAGTGTTTTTGCTAAAATTATTATATTTTATCATAGTGTGATACATATTCGGAATTAGGAATAAAATACCGATCAAATGATGCAAAAAAATATACGTGGTGTGATTTGAAAAAAAAAAGTTGACTATCACCGTTTTGACAGCTATCATCGCAACGATAAACTGATGATGCCATGCAATAGGTTTTGTCATCGCATTTACGAATATACATGGTTTGCTATACTTTTCCCTAAAACTAAAGAAGTTACAGTTGGGCGAATACCAAACTGAATCACCTCATGACCTCATTTAATAAGATCCAAACAACTTACCTACAGCAAACAATAAATGACAGCGCTATACAAATTTGAAAAGAAACGCAAGCGAATTTCTTCGATACATCTATCAGTAGGATATCAGTGACTGTGTACCCAAAATGGCGACCGCTAATATGGAATTGACGCAGCGTTAAGTCTGAAGCGCATCCAAAGATGTCCGTGTTTCTTGTTCATAAATAATCTCGAACAATTTCAAACTTGTAAATATAACCTTGTTTTCTCGGTTGTGTCGGCGATATTCAAACAGTTCCGGTGATTAGGGTTCTATAATAGCGCTTATTGGTTACTTTAACCACTCGATAATATTCTAGGAGAATAAATCAGTTTATCACCTAATTTTCATTAGTTGGTGGAACGACTTATTTCAGTTATTCATCACTAAACTTTATTAGGAGTTTGAAATACCGGTCCTAAATTAAAATTGCTAAAATTTTCAGTTTGCCGTAAGACATCTCGTATATCTACTAACCTTAATGATATTTTATTTACCTATTTTGTTATATAATATGTATATGGAAGTTAGATTTACGATAAACTTTGTAGGTACATTTTTAAGACAAATGTCAATATCTTTTGTTTCATATATGCACTGTGTCCTTTAAAAGAAAAATATAGTAATAAAAAAAACAATTAGCTAATCAAATTTTATCTCTTATTCACAATCAACGTAATCTATAATGCACAATGGATCACGTCAAGCTTTTTATTGTATTTATTTTATAAGATAACGTCAATATAATTTTTTTGGCTTTTTTTTAGCGATAAAACGTAAAACGATTTAACCCTTAACTGGTGGCATGACAAATTTATAACACCATAAAGGACATGACGTCTCACAGGCTACTACTTTTAAATTCATTTTTGTTATGCAAATCAACTTGGGTGTTTCAAAATTGTCTTAATATTTAACCATCGGTATGTAATGAAAAACACATTAGTAAATCAAATCAACTTTTTTTATATAAAATATCAAAAAAAAAAGCAAAACACTTAGTGGTATTCTTCAGCCTCAATTGGTATGAGCTCCTTATTTTACGTTCTAGTCGTCGTTATGCGAGAAAATCGATAAAATTAACAGTTTTTACGTAAAATCTAATCTAGAGAGAAACAAAAAAACAAAATAGTCACTTCCAAAAACAAAAAATAAAAATTCTGACAACGACTCAATTCAGCATAAATTACTGGCAATTTTTGCACAAGGGGCGAGAACATTGCAAACATACGGGATCGCAACACCCGACGCACGTATACACTGTCATTCTATGTAATTTGGGTGGGCAAATCCTGCATGCCCTGACTAGTTTCATGACTTTGGACATCTTCTTCGACCATATCGTCACCCAGAACTCGCTTTATCACCAAGCGTAACTCCCTCGGTAATTGGCCGCAGACTACAGCTAAAGTCTTTAGGAAATCTCCTCTTTCTATAATCTTGGGTTGATGCATGTTGTGCAGTATATAAGCGTTCATGCTGCTCAAATCCAGAATGCGGTAAAACACCACCATTGGCCATCTTCTGGTTCGGCGGCTGCTGGAATAAATGGAACATTTCTTGTCCGCTTCGTCGACACCTCCTTTAGTTGCGTTATAATACAGAATGATTTCAGGCTTTTTAGTATCCTCGTTAACCTCGTTAGTATGGTGCGTTGAAGACACAAGTATCACAGCTCTATTTTTCTTAGGCACGTATCAGCATAAAGTTTTGTTATTTGTAAAACCAAACAAAGTAGACTGGGTTTCTCGGTTTTTTTTTTTCAGTTTAAATTCGCTAGGTATTTCACGTTTATTTTTTTTTTTCATATTACCCACGTAAGTAAGCTTTCGTTTTGAAAGTTTATCAACGAGTTCTACGAGACCCAGTTATCAGCAGTCACATTTCGGTTGCTTCCATTGATTGTCTGTGTCAACCGTAGGACACACTGAGTAGGCACGAGAAGTTTTTTATATTGGGTGGTCAATCCCTCACCATCTGAGCCTTTTCCAGTATAAACATACCCATTATAAAAGTAGGCAGTTTTTGCATCACATAAGGCTCGTATGACCGGTCCGTATTTACCTGATTTCTTTGGCATATATGAAATCATATGACTTCTGCCACGAAACTTCACTAACATCTCATCTACGGTGACGCATTCACTCAATTCATATAATTGTTGAGAATTATTGACAAACTTCTTGAAAATAAAAGATATAACGGCCAGTCTGTCATTTTGTTTCCTTTCGGCGCGATCATCTGGATTGTCGAATCGCAGACACAGTAGCAAAACAAGAAATCTATTTTCTGACACGCAACATCTAGAAATCTCGCAACCTGTACCATCTCGAGCAAATAAATAACTTGAGCGTTCATGATTAGATTTCAAGACAGCTGAATATAGTAAAAGACCCAAAAAAGCCTTAGCTTAGTTATGTTATATCTGTCTTTCAGTTCAGGTTTATTCTGACGAGCAAACTTTATCCTGTAACTGGGGATTTTATTATTTGTCCAGATCAAAATTTGATTTAGCATTTCTTCATCAAAGATGCTGGAAGGGTCTTTTTCATCCTAAACTGTCAATTTTTAGGCACAAGCGCGAGTGATTATATTATGCTGAGGTGTGCGTACCCTAGCATTAGGAGGCGCTTTTGAATCTATAATTAATGGCATAAACGTCAGTAATTCCACTATAGCGTTGCCAACCAATAGTGGTCTTTGTGTCGGCCTAGGCCGGAGAATGATAAGTTTCCGGACGATTTATAGTAATGCAAAATCAGTGTTTCTGGACGGAGGCGCAAAAACCATTTTAAAACGTGCTCCTCCTGGATCTATCTAATCCCTAATAAAAATATTTTGAAAATGTTATACCGTTTTTCGTATGTCGTTTGTCTGACTAGGTGTTGCCAAATTTACACTTCTTTTATGCTGCTCAGTGTGTGTGGCTTTAGAGTGGCTACGTTAGAAGTTTTTGAGTTTAACAACACTCTTTAGATTTAAAAAGATGGGGTTTGCAATAGCACGTGAAAAACAATCAATTACGTAAAATGTCAAAATTTTCACAAAAATCGTAATATCTCGGAACCAGTGGAAGATAGATATAGGAAACCCTAGTTGTAATGACAATAGAATTTTATGCCAGGATGTCTTATTTAAAATGACAAAGTGCGATTTGTGTTATCCAGCTTTTGCATTGAGCTCTGGAATTCAAGGTAGAGAATAATAAATAAGATGCAGTAGGGAGGTTTCAATATTGTTATTGAAATTAAGTTACCTAAATACTGTTAAATATATAAAATATATTTATGAGGTATTATATATACATGTTTAACCCTTTGCGGTCTTCTGATAAATGTCATCATATGACATCGATTTCATTCCTTTAGACCGGAAAGAGTTTTATGATTAAAAAAGTAATATAATCAATATAAATAAAAATCAATTGCCACATGTATGACGGACTCTTCATTTGAGAACGGCCCGACCGATTTGTCTGCTTTTTTTTGTGTTTGTAATTGTCAAGACGAGGTTTGACACGAAAAAAAAATTTTGGAAAATCTACGGAAAAAATCGGAAATTTTGACGGTATTTTTATATGAAAATAACTGTTTATGTTAAATTTCGACGTCTTGACTAGACGCACAGCGTCGAGTCTTTTTTTTTTTAGTGATACGCGTTTGAAAAAAAAAATAAAAAAAAAATTATAAAAAATAAAAAAAACAAAAATTTAAGAAAAATTCAAAAATCAAGAAATTAGAATTTTTTTCAAAGTAAAAAAATAAAAATTAAAACTTATTTCCAGTTAATAACACTAAAAATCAATTTACAACGAAAAATTGAAATCGAATTAATATAATGTTGGTCTGGCAACAGAGCATGTTTGTAATAAAAGAACTGGTTTTGGAACTATCCCTACTTATTATTAATTAACAATACATCTCAATTATACAATTTTATCCTATCACAATTTTAATTTAAAATACAAAAATGGTAACGATATATTTGCCTATTGCGAGTATAATAAAATAAAAACTATAGACGAAAATAAGCATTTATTGCGTTTTTACTGTACCGTATTGTGAGTACAATACAAAAGCACTATTGGTGTAATTTTCCAGTATCGTTTCTGCGATTATAGTTGGTTATACTTGATCATGAGAAGTTTAAAGCATTCAAGAGTAAAGGTTTCAGCATATCTAAAATCGACCAAAATGAGTTTATCATGCCTCCAAGTGAGTCAAAGGGCAAAAAGTGCATCATCATCTTTATATATGCTTGTAAAGTAACGAAAAACGAAGCAATTGGGCTTTTTGTTGGTCTGGGCTTTCCAGGCTTTTCGTCAATTTCCTCCTTTGCCGGCGTCGCAGTAGTTTTCGCAGTTTCTTCCTCTTCATCGTAATTGTACTCTTCCTCCTCTTCTTCTGGCTTCGCAGTAGTTGCGGGCGCCGGTTTCTCAGTTTCTTCCTCCTCCTCCTCTTCTTCTTCTTCTTCTTCTTCTGGCTTCGCAGTAGTTTCAGGTTTCTTAGTAGTAGTTTCTTCCTCTTCTTCGTAATTGTATTCTTCTTCTTCTTCTGGCTTCGCGGTAGTTGTGGTCTTTGGTTTCTTCTTACGTGGTTTCTTAGTAGTTTCTTCCTTCTCCTCGGACTCGAGTTCTTCTTCCTCTTCTTCTTCTTCTGGCTTCGCAGTAGTTTGGGGCGTTGGTTTCTTAGTCGTTTCCTCCTCATCCTCATCATAATTGTATTCTTCCGATTCCTCCTGCCTTCTTGATCGAACATGAACCCCAACAGCAGAATGGGATCTCTGTTTACCGTTTAACGCAAATTTCGACATCTTCTCTTCAAGCCGTCTCGTGACAGGAACAGATTGTTTATCGTACTTTATATGATCTAATTGAACATTCGATTTGGCATTAAAATGTGTGTTTTTAAAATCATCAGTTGGTTGGGCCGCCGAACTAGACTTCTGTTTACCATATGATGTATTCCTCGATATTCTCCCGTCTGATTCAGAATGTGTCGCGTTTTCCAAGACAGAGGATTGCATACCATAGTTTATACGATCTGCCCTGGCAACTCGTAGATGGTGCCGACTTACCACTAACGAATCTAAAAGCGAATTTATGATTGAAAGCGATTTACATTCATCCCATTGAATTTACCTTCTTTTAATGATTCGGTATTTGAAGAGAATGAGTGTTGTTTCTGCGAGACTAGGGCGCTGATCTGTATATTGGCGCCAAATAATACGTAACATACGAATATTGTGACAATAATTCCCATTTCTATAAAGCAAAAATAACATTCTTAAAGTTGTATAGTGTTTTCTTATTAAGAAGATACTCAATAATGCTTAAAAGGTGTGAAAAATATTTCAATTATTCATGGTTGGAATTTTAAATATTTATTAAATTACTGTACACACATTTCTGTTGGCGGAAACCCCACCCACACGCTCGCTGAATGAACAGCGTGCAGTACTGCAAATACATATTACAATAAAAGTATGCGAGTTATATATTTTCTCTGGATTTCTTCGGGTGCGCCACACTCCATTGAGCACGCCCTCTTGCCATTGCGCATCCGCCAGCTGAACATGTATGTACTGTAGTTCTGTGCCTGTTAATCTAAATTGCAGATGCGACTGACTGAGCCATAGTTTTCCAAAATGTTGTATATCTACACTTAATCCAGCAAAATTTAAAACGATTCACCCTTGACTTTGAAAAGGAGTGCGTATATTTAATATTTTGTGGTTTAGGAAGTGTTCAACAATACCTCTCTTTGACTTTCCCTCACCGTTAGCCATGTCGTTTAGGCGCCATCTTCAAAAATGGGGTGCAAAACGGTTTTCTCTTGTATTTCGAAAAGAGTAATAGGATTAGAAAAAAAATTTAAAAGCACTTTCGCTAGAGAATTGAATTTCCTACGATTTTATTGTAATAACTTTTTAGCATAAATTTAAAAACACAGAGATATAAGAAGCAAACATTTTTAAACACAAAAACTCTTCAGGCGTCACATTTCCTTATTTTGAGAATTTTGTGAATAAAATGCAACAGATTTTTTCTGTAAAGAATCAAGTTCAGCAGAAACACTTAAGAACAACTTAAAAATATTATAAATATACAGGCTGTTCCACTTAAAATAAGAAAGTTGATTCTCGACATTTTATGTAACCCGAAAGGCCAGACAATTTTCAGCTGGAGCGCTGAAATTTTGAGATTTTTACGCTCGTTCGTCGCGAGACACACCCTGTATATCAATATAATATTAATAATATTTTATTTACCTATTTTTCTTGTATATGTGTGGTTAATCTATTACGATCAATTTTGTAGGTGAGACATGTTTAAGACAAACATTAGTATCAGTTAATAAATCTCTTGTTTTAAATATGTATTGTGTCTTTTGAAAGGAAAATGCAGTAATAAAAAATCGATCCCGTAATGAAATGTTATCTCTTATTCGCAATAAACGTTTTTTATAATACATAAAGGCGAACCACAAGGAGTTTCTTTTTTGTGGCTAATTTATTTTACCTGTAGGAATACGTCACTGGTACATATTTTACTTATTTTATTTCAACGGTAAAATGTAAAAAAATCAAAGAACTTTTTATTTATTACACGTTGACAAAAAAAAAACAAAAAAAACAATCCAGTGGGAAATAAAGTGTAGGGCACTAACTGAAGGTGATATAAATCTTTTTCACCGTTTCATCATATTGCGTCATGAATTTAATGATGTCACTCACTGTAATATACATTTTCAGCCATTAATAGATTTATTTACGTAAAAAATAAATATCTATATACCCACTCAAAACGCATACGTCATTAATCAATATAGCATACCGTAAGGTTATGGGAAAATTGTTTACATGTCAGTATTACATCGAATATCTATGAAAAACTTTATTTTTTCCAGTTCCAGCCGCGGTCGATGGAATAAACTTTATCCTTCAGATTTTAAAATCTGTGGTAAGGTGCATACATATTCAAGAAAAACAATAATATCGTCAACCAAAACCCGTTATCTATGAATAAATACACATTACTATATATAAATTTATAAAGTAATGTCAATATTGGCAGTCTATCAGAGTTTATTTATCCCTTAATTGTTTTCAGTTCATAGGGCTCAATTAACCTTTACTAAAAGCGACAAGTTTTTAGCTGTAAAGCTGGTTCGTTTTAATGTCAGTAGGTATATCTTTAAATGCAGTTAGTTAGTGGAGCAAATTTAAAATATGATATCAAAGTACTGTATTTTATGAATTTATCCCCATTTGAATTTTGATTAATATACAGTTCATGTAGTTTATGTAAATCTGGGTTTCTGTTAAGCACTGCCGTAATTTTTTGACTTGATTTCTGTCCAAATTCTCTAGGAATAAGTTTTAATTGATTTGCTGTATCATTTAAGTGATTTAGAGCTTCCACTAATTGTATTTTTCTGTTCACAAAATATTTTATCGTTGTTACTATGCTTGCAAAATGGTTATTTATAAATTGCAATTCGTTTAGTAAGCTGTTTGTTTGTAAAATTAATTTACGTTCAACAATGCTACCGGCGTCGCGTCGTTAGGCAACTGGCCACCCACGTTCTCCATCGATTGATAACAAGAGAAGGTGGCAAAGGAAGACCTGGAAGTTTATTTCTATACAAGTTTATTCGTAGTGGAGCTTCAATTAAACTAAATGAAAACAAAGGTCAAGTAAAACCGCTAAAACAAATTTAACGCAAACAAATTTTGCGATTCTAGTGACATTTCACCGTTACAATCACCACTACCCAAGTACCACTCGTTAAATCCGTAAAAATCGTGAAAAAAAAAATCATTTCTGACATAACAGGTTATTCCTGACATAACCTCGAAATAATACTTTTTATAGAGTTTTTAGAACTTTCTTTTCATTTGCTCAATGATTTTACACATAAGCAAACATGTTCTTTCCATTAATCATCATTCAAAACTGCAATCAGGAAATGTTTAATATTTATATGGGTTTATAGTAGTTTAATGAGCTTAATTCTGTAACTACACTAACCTCAAGTTAATATTAAGGAAATGTCTGAGAATAAAACAGCACTTTTAGGCGAAAATAATATAGAAAAATTGTAAACATCATGTCAAATCAGATAAGTATCTCTCAGTCATATCCCTGTTCGTTCTAGAGCAGGATCGTTATATGAAGCCCACCGAAATCCAATTGTAAGACTGGATTCTATAGGGAACAAACTTTATCTACCCCAGAACTCGTCAGAAGAAGAAACGAAATTAGCTTTAACCGCTGTAGAAACACTGAAGAAGACATTGAATTTCCCACGAGTCGATAGGAGGTAAAACGTGTTTTTCTACTGATACAATTTTAAGAGAGTTTTTTAAATTACAGATGTGGTAGATCTTTAGCTGTGTGGTTAGAAGATCAACATTTGGCTAAAGTACTTAAGAAGCACTATCAAAGTTTTGGATTTCAAGATAAGACGGGTATATATTTACACCCAGAAGAGGCGTTATTTCTATTAGAAACTGTAACTTCTTTAGCAATTGTTTCATATGATTCTCATTTGTTTTATTTTAGAACAAATTAGAATTACAATGGAAGGGTATTCCAATAAGTGTGCAACAAGCGTATAGTTTAATTATAAATGACGATATTTTAACTTTAGATAATTATAAAATATATAAAACATTAGCTTTGGAGGGATATAAAATTGTTAAGTCAAGAACTTTGATGGATGATGAGGCTGATGATAAAGAGCCAAAACAAAAGAAGATCAAACTAGCTGAGGATGAAAAAAAATTTTCAATTGTCAAACTACGTACAACTACGGCAGTTACAACAAAATGCAATTATAAAATCTTCAATCCAAAAACAAAAGATAATTTTGATGTTCGACTGATGTAAGTTATCTAGTTGTATGAAAATAAAAGTTTGTTCGAATTTATTTTTATTTCAAGAGAAAATGGGGAGTTGGATCCGAAAATATGTCTAGCGGAAAATGGTGCTGGAATTTTGTATGGAATGTCTTTACCTAACAATGAAAGTTTTTACAGATTTGCTGAAGTTGAAATACCTGATATATCAAATGAAGATGACTTCACTTAGTCTCAATTTTATATTTTGCAATTTATGTTTTGAAATACATTATTCTTTCATACTAGTTGTATATTTTTCAACCAAATTTTCCTTTTATAATATATAAAAGATCCCACAGCATGTTTGTGAAATCCAGACTGTCCAGATTTACATGAACGATAGTGTATTAAAATACTAGTAATTCGAGTGATTCAACGTACGGGTATTACAACAGCTATTGTGTTTTTTAATTTTCCTATTTCGCATTAGTTTACTTCCATTTAATATTATTTAAAATAGAATTTTTATCCGTGCAGAGATTTTCAATATTTTCATGTTGGTAAAGCGATCTGTCATGCGTAATTGTTCTACGCATATATGTAATACTAGTTCTACGCGCCATGGCGAAATTCAAAAATAAATTTGTGTTAATTTCCATTAATATTCCGTAATGATTTATAATAACGTTGAACTTAACATTCTGCTTATAATTTGTGATTAAGGAAATCATTGGCCCTTTTTTAATTAACAAAAAATGTGTTGAGGTGCGTCAAAACCCAAACTGCATTACCAACCTCGCATAAAAAGTTACCACATTTACAAAGTGAAACTTTTGTGTTTTTCGGTAAAATAGTTGTACAAAATAGAATAAAATAGATAAAAATATTTCTGCATATAAACTCCTAAAACTTTGAATATTAAAGTAATTCTATTTTAGGGTAATTAACATTACAGCTACCTTCATAGTTTAATCACATAAAAAATGTGCGCAGATGGCAGCACATGTAACAATTTAAAATGACAGATGAAGTAAACATAACCTAAATAACAAGATTATAACTATTAACATAGAAATTTGAATTAAATGGAAAAATCATGAAAAAATTAGAGAAGCAATTCTGGAGAAAATACAAATTACTATGTGCCGTGCGTATTTTACTAGTTTTTATCCCGCAAACTGGATACATCCACCCAGATGAATATTTCCAATCTATCGAAGTCCTAGCTGGTAAGTTAACCGTTAAAATTGAATCATACCCGTGTGACTCCCTAATTTTTCTAGGCGATTCATTCGAATTAGACTCCAACCGACCGTGGGAATTCAACATAACCTTCCCGATCCGCAGCATAAGCATTCAGTACTTTACGATCGGTTTAAGCTATTGGATTTTAAAAACTATGGATATATTCGTCCAACTACAACTGGAACAGACGATAATCAATCCGTACGCGCTTGTGATAGTCCCACGATTACTAATGTGCTTTTTATCATTCTTATGCGATTATTGCATGTATCAGATTTGCCTTGCGAATAACGAGAAGTACAAATCGCGATTGCTCATGTTAAGCACCTCGTTTATTACGATCATTTTCGGTACTAGGACGTTCTCGAATACCGTAGAGATGATTTTCTTCTCCCTATTGTTATATTACGTGTCCGAGAGTATGATCTTCTCCAACGTAATCACAAAACACCACGAATATTTCAAGAAACGTTACGATAAGAGCGACAACGTAGTCGATAAAGCGAAATTTCACAAAATGTCTCTGCTTCTAGCACCGCACGGTTATCGAAATTTCTTTATCGTGAGTACAATCGCTGTTTTCGGAGTATTTAATCGACCGACGTTTTTTTGTTTCGCCCTAATTCCCGTATTTTTCTGGTTATATAGGAGTATCGAATCGAAATCTGTTACTACTATACAGTTTCATGCGAGAACGATATTGATTTGCTTAGCAGCATTGCCTACGATTTTAATTTTTGTAATTATCGATTCCTTTTATTACGGTTACATAACTTGGGGTGAAATCGGTATGTTAGATGTGTCTATTGACAGTTTCGTCGTGCCTTGTTTCAACTTTATAAGATACAATTGGAACGAAAAGAATTTGGAAAAACACGGAAAACATCCCGTGTATCTGCATCTGTTCGTTAATATTCCATTGTTGTTTAATATACTTGGGATATACACCTTAATTGGAGTTGGAGATCTATTACGGAAGTAAGTAAAGAAACGCCTAACATTAGTAGTGAAAAAATATTCTTTTGTTCCATATATGAGCTGCTCATTTGGAGGTTTATATACATAGTAATAGAAAACTCATGCTTTTCTGTGCAAAAATATTTTAATTTTATTTTTCGGAAACGAATAGCAAGTATTGAAAAATCAATGTTAAAAGTACCATTTTTAGGTTATATTATCTGACATTTTCGATGATTAGTGGGAGTGCTGTAAAGTGCATTTTATTGTTCCATTATTAGCCACTGCTCAGCGAGTTTTTAAACGTTAAAATAGATTATTATTTCTGCAGCCTCACTACAATCGATTTATATCCTAGAAATATAATACAGTCATTTTCTGCATTTTCTAATCAAAAGCGGGACTGTTGCGGGAAAGTTTTGATTTCTTCCATTGTAAATTTTCTGTGGGATGCTCAATCCGAATTTGCAAACAGAATTTCGTGGCGCGACTTTGAAAAAAAAAAAAATGTAAGAAAGATAAACTAATTTTTTGGCTGTCTATTGCATAGCAATAATCATGATTCTAATCCATTGTACGAACAAAAGCAGCTGTTATTTAGATCATTGTGTAAAGCTACACATCATTATTTTAAAAAAATACGTAATGTTCAAGTAATTTAATAAAGTCCGAAATTCTACGAATTAAGTTCGCATTTCATTGATTTACCGAAGAATTTAATGGAAGAATTATTTTCTTCAAATTCTGTTTATTTTTTTAACCTTGCAATCAACAAATGTTTTTCCTACTATTCTAAAAATCACCTTAATAATTAAACGCATTGTTTAAGAAAGGAGATAACAGTGAAATAAGTAATTATAGAGCCGTTATTGTGTAAACTTGGGGTGCCCCAAGGATGGGTATTAGGACTTAGGCTTTTTCTAATTTATATAAATCACTTATTTCCTCATTGCTTTTCATATTAATCTCGTTTCAACTTCCGGTAAAGATTTTTTTCGTGCCAAACATGCATTAACACTGGACCTATTCATTTCCAAAAGAAAAAAAAACAAAGAATAAGCACATTGAGTTCCTCAAAACATGTTCTCTCTCTTTGTACCACCAAATCAGCGGTACATATACGGAACTATTACTAAAAAACAAGTTTATAAAATCGTTTTCTTTAGATTATTCAAAAGAAAATACCACTTATTGCCGACAATCAAGAGCGTCAAAGGCTTGATGACAGTTTCCATGATCGCACCTGTCTTTTTACTCTCGCTATTCGCTCATCAGGAACCTAGATTTATAATACCCATAATATTTCCGATGGTATATTTATATGCAAACCAAATTTATGAAGAGCCTGAACATTCCGTCGTTGAAGTTGGAGAAATCAAAAACAAAACATCTGTAGAAGCAATCCGTCGAACATCAACTGCACCTTTCAAAATATGGATAAGCGTCAATATTATCTTAACAATCTTTTACGGTTTTGTACACCAAGGAGGCATTTACCCAGCATACAATTACCTATCGAAGGAAGTTAACGTGCATCCAAATACGCAATATAATATTTTTACAAGCCATATCTACAGTATTCCCTATAGCATGTTGTTACAACCCAAAACGGACAAATTATATTACAAGAACGGATTGAAATATCAGAAAACCAAAAGAGTTTTCTTGTATGAAGAAGGTACGAAAGAACTTCCCATAATCTTAGAGAAGATCAGTACAACTTTAAAAGTGTTAGAAAGGAAAAAAGCGAGGAATAAACTGCTGTATATTCTCCCGAGCAGCTTAGATCGGAAATTAAGTGAAATACGTGGGAACTTTAGTGAAATTACAATGGAGAAAGTGAAAACTTTATATCCACATTTGAGTACGGAGGCTCTTCCTGATGCGACTGATTTTATACATAAAGTGGCCTTTGTCGATATGAAAAATTTGAATTTTCAGGAGTTAACGAGCTCTTTTTGTGGTATTGTTAAATCTTTTGCACTTTCTATTTATGCCGTCGATATAGTTGCATAAATATTGGAGTGCCATTCCAGTAATACGAGCCTTATATCTTGCTTATTTAATTAAGCACAAAATTGCTTAACGATTTTGCAATTCTAGTCATTATTATTAATATTTTATAAGGGAGGGTAAAATTAATAAAAATAAAGTTTCTTAAAATGTTTAAAAATGTATTTTATTTCATAAATATTAGACAACTAAAAGTAAAAGCTCTGCTCAAAGAATTATTTGGTAACGATTGCGAATTTGTATGCAGTAGGCATGTTCAGTTAATTGCTTATTACTTTTCTGAAAATTCCATAACTCTATTATTTTTACGGTAAATAAAATAAATACGACAAATTGGGCAATATATATATAATCGTATATTCAAATTCATCGCTGGAAATATATTTAATTTTTTCATTTGTCTTAATTTTTTAATTTCTTTATTTTTTTTTTTTTCAAAGACTCGACGCTACGCGTCTCGCTGTAGTGAACACTAGCAATTGCTAAATTTTTCTTTATTTTTCGTTTTTTTCTTAAACGCCGTTTGACTTTGGAAAATTCCTTGCTGGAAATATATTTAATTTTTTAATTTCTTTTATTATTTTTTTTTTTCAAAGGCCTCTAACTTTTAAAAAGACTCGTCGCTCCGCGTCTCGCTGTAGTAAAAACTCGCCGCTACGCGTCTCGTTGAAAAAATGTGCAATTTCTTAATTTTTGAATTCTTCTCTATTTTTCGTTTTTTTTTTTCTTTGTCTAGTTTTTAATTTCTTTATTATTTTTTTTTTCAAAGCCCTCTAACTTTTAAAAAGACTCGTTGCTCCGCGTCTCGCTGTAATGATAACTGGCCGCGACGCGTCTCGTTGAAAAATGTGCATTTTCTTAATTTTTCTTAAACGCCGTTTGACTTTGGAAAATTCCTTGCTGTAGTGAAGCACTATTTATTATTTGAGCACTAATTTTTTAAATACGCATGCGTCTGACCGTTTCCTACAATTGCCAACCATTCTTTGAACAAAACTAACATCACAAGAAAACAATCACAGTCAAAATAGAGCTAAAAATATTACGAAATCGGGTAAGTACATACATAACAAATTATTGATTCTACCAGTAAAAAAAAATATTAATTTAATAATTTCGAAGCTTCGATTTTATCAGTTTTATCCTATTCAAGGTTTTTTAACGTTTGCAAAAAATTGACTTTTTGTTGTATACTAGATCACGCATAATATGTGTTTTGCCTATACATATATCTACACTAAAATATGTATAAATTTTGTAAAATTGAGCAATGGAAAATGATAAAATGTCTTTATCCTAATGCGTGTGTAAGAGTTCCATTCTGTTAAGGTTTCATCAGTGGAACATTGTGAATTTCTATTTTAATGAGATCAGTTCTATGGTAGCTTCTATTTTCAAATTTTTTAAATAATACAGCAATGTACGATGAAATCAGCAGTGTTGAGATATTACATTTTTGTACTACGTTCTTCTTCGGTATTAACTATCACTAACAAAATTATATTCTTTGTTTTTAATTGTAAATGATATGCCTCGCCAATACTTTTTTTTCATGTGAAATAAAATTATTTTATCACAACATACAATGGCTTCGATAAATATTATTTTCCTACCGATTAAGACCACCCAAAATTAATACCAGTCATGTGATAGAATCTAGTATTGTACAGCCGATAAAAATCTCTTAATTTTTGCAAGACTATCGGATTTATATACGGATGGCTTCTACCTTTCGTTTTACCTAAACAATGGGGCCCGCTATGGCCTTCGCTCTTAAAAAGGCAAGGAAAACCCTTCGTCGAATTAAAATAGAAATGTTTTTCGGTGACGACCCGTTTTAAACCGAAAAAGTCTTGAACCCGTCTCAATTCCAACGCAGGATCTAGGATTAGCCGTTCTCCACTTACGAATAGGAATTGCGATAGAGGGAAGTATTTTAACCATCTCGCCAGATACTTGGCGTACATTCCCAATTTGACGGGGCCCCAGCTAGTGTCGATTTCCAATCTACCGGAATTGTTAACGAATACTAATTTCTCAAACGATTTCATATCGGGTTTCTTAGATATCGCTTGTGTATAATCGGATATCGCTCGTGTTACCGGATTTCGAACTACGACTAAGAGTTTAGTTGACGGATTCATGTGCTGGACTCGACGAGGCGCTTCTTTCGTGATGAAATAAGACGGCGATTTCTCTATGGTGATTTGGCCGTCTAACGTTGGTGGCATACGCTCACGATACCATTGAAAACCTGTTATAATATTAGAATTGTGTATGTAATGTATGTATAATAATTTAATACAATGTCGTCAAGGTCAATTTAGGCTAAATAGGACCACGAACCATAAATCACATCTTTGTTTTATAACCATGATTTCATGCTTTTTAATTAATAACTAAACTTCGAAAAATAACGTGTCATATAAAAAGAAAACAAATTACGGCGTCTTGAGGGAATTTCGGACACTTAAAGTTATTTTTAAAGATGTTTTCATGACTGCATTTACTAATTCCCTGAACTTCACGACCAACCGTTACCGCGATGTGACTGATGGGTATCCTTAATGAATCACCCCATGCAAATTGATACAAATAACCTTTTGATTTGCACAAGTAAATAAAAATATGTAGTAAATAAGCTCCGTTTTCAAATGGTTATGCTACACATAACCCTTGTTTATATAACTTATAAGATACATAATATGCAATAAAAATGGCAATAAATAAGGACATAACCTTTCATGCTTTAATATGTGACATAAACATACAAGATATGTATGAAGTTATACAATATATATACTATCAACCCACCTGAAACGTTAATTATTCTAACCTAACCTATAAATTAAGGAAAAAAGTACTCATTACTCAAAATCCTACATTGACCACCACAATTTTTTTCAGTTTAATATAATTATGACATCAATTACATTTTCAAAACTATTTCCTAACCTCCAATAAACTTCAGTTTATTCCAAAGATGTTTTTCAAACTGACCTTTCACATAATGCTTGTCAAAGAAGTGGACTTCACTACCAGCAGCACGCACATCTGGATGTATACGTATAAACTCTAAAAGTGCCCGCGTGCCGCCTTTCTTAACTCCAATGATAAGCGCACTTGGTAACTGCTGTTCGGGATGGAGTCCCTGCTCGCGGAAAAAGCGATATTTCGGCGAGGCATCGCTCTCGTTCGCTTCTAGCAGCGGTACAACACGTACAGCTGTCGTATAATGTAAGGCAATGTTTTCGCTAGATACTAAAGGGTTATGTTTCCACTACAATGAATAAGTTATGGTAACAAGGTGAAATCGTAGCGAATTCGAGCGGTTTTTTACCTTGGGTAGAGCTCTTGAAATGCTCGTGACGACGCAAGTGTTAAAAGTGTATAGATATATTGAGATCACGGCCAAAATCAATAGGAAAATCAGCACTTTTTGCGACACATGTATATCCATTCCATTCAAACATAATAATCGTGTTGAAATCCTGTGGGAATTTCGAATGTTTCTGGATGTACCATCGTCATAAAAGCGATAAACGAAGGTGAATAAATAACAAACACAATGTTCTGTGTTTGGTTTTTGTATTCATAAAATCGGTAATATCAGCAAGCTTCACTACCGGCTAAGTATAGAATAAACCACAGAGTAAACAGAGTTATGTGGTTCGTAACTTTTAAGCTTAGGATAAGCGAGAATATCAGTGCCTCTGGCATTCATAGCCGTCACTAATAAACCAGCATTTCCTAAAAAAAATTTAAAAATCTGCTGTGTAAAGATAATAGCTCGCGACATAATCTGGATGCATGTTGAAGTATCCTCAGTGCTCAGTACTAGTTGGTACTAGTTCTTCTTTTTTTTAGATATGTCAGCATATACTGCAATAACACTGGTGCATCTCTGACTGGCTACTCACCCTAGTTACAAACCATTACTGTTAGGGTGAAAAGATAGAGAATATTTAGTAAACGATATGAGTCTTAGATGGCACAGTTTTCCACGAAAGCAGTTATGCCGGCCAAGTTATGTAAAACAAAATTATTAACCGTCGAAATGACCATCAAGATATACATAAAAACTAATTATAACCATAATAAATATTTATTTATAAAAAGTAATAATTTATCACTGCACGCACATCTGCACACACGTTATTTTGGTGGATTTAAATTGATATGTACAACATTATATTCTAACATTCGCTTTCAATTCTTTATTTTCCTCTTGTAATTTCTCGATCAACTTCATCATTATTTCTTCTCTTTCTTCGTGTTCCGACCTTATATGCTTGATCTCTTCGGTGAATTTGTAATGCATGTCTTTCAAGAGCGATATTTCCTCCAACAATTCCTTAACCTTACTTTTTTGTTCTTCGGCGAGTTTCTCGTATTGCATTTTTATCTTTTCCACATCATCCTGGCTCTGTCGTATCGTCCTTTTATACGTGCCGTACAGATCGACGTATTGCGTTTCTAAATTTTCGATCTTATCCTTGTGTTTGGGATTCTTCTGTACCTCAGAAACTAAGTGATTGTGTCTCAAATTAACCACTTCACCCTGCACCTGTTCGCACTTAGTTTCGAGCTGTTCTTTCTCTTTCAACAACGAATTGTATTCTTTCCTGATGTTGTTGCGTTCTGTTTGCGTTTTACGTAACGATTCGCGGTTCTTCTTCAGCGATTCTTCTAAATCTTCCAAATTACTGAAGATATGCTGATAGACCATAGTATTACTGCTGGTGGAGTTTCGCCGTCTGGGTGCCACATTGATGTCGGTGCCGTATTCGAAATTCGAATGCCTCAGTAAGATATCGTCTGTCCTCGAGAGGGTATTTTCCAGATAATATTGCAGTTCGTCTATTTGACCGGTGAGTTTTTTCACCTTCGACTTGGCCGGCACACAACTCATGTTGAAATATTTATAGACGAGATACTTTTAGCGAAATGTGCGCATTATGAAGTATGAATTTACGTGATCGACGACTCGTTATGCTATCTTATCGTATTTTCGGGCACCGATTTATACAAATGCTTATCGAATCGCTATTAGTGTATCGTAAGATTTAATTTTATCGTTTATTTGCTTGAGTTGGCAAGCAAAAAAATATTGGAAAGGGAGTCCTGTAAGCGAGTGATAATTATTCGTGAAACGTTTAGGTATATTTACATTCATTTTATAACCGGAAAAAAGGATTTATTTATTCTATTTTTCCGATTCAAATTCGCTGATATAAATTTGTAAATTTAATAATTTCTAAACGACCTGATTGTTTACCAGCGCCATCTATTGATTGAAAATGAGGATAATTAGTGAAGAGGTTATATTTTTATACGACAGATCATGTCATTAATACTTTATTTATTATCATTAATGAGAATCTTCTCAAGAACGTCCCACACTTCAATCCTTATTATTTTTAATGTAAACTCAATCCGCAAACGGTAAGTAATTTATAATAGGATATTATTATGATAATATATTCATTAATTAGTATAATACATGCTGTGAACTGATCATGATTGTATACACTTTTAACCTGGATTATTTTTTCGATAATTTCCTGTTTAAATCAAGATTATTTTCATTAGCAAATTGGATTTCCCTTTAAAGATTCAAGAGATAAACGAAGACACTTCCTCAAAATTTTTCCAAACATTTGCCATGATACTTTAATTGGTCGTTATATAGGAATTGAATATTACCACAAATAAATATTATATAGTAAGCTGGGTTTACGATCGTTGTTTGAGTGGGACTCATTTGGTATGCTACATAATGATTTGTTAACAAGTAAAATAAGAGAAAAAGAAATGCATTTGTATTGGATAATTCAAATTCGTTTTTTAACAGGTGTTTCCTGATTGTAAGTGATGGTGTGCTAAATTGATACGGTTTATACAGGTTATTCACACTATACGGCACGAAATATTGCCAAAATACGTAACCTTAAAAAAGTTTCACTTTTGGGATGGTCTATTGTTATACACTTGGCTGTAAATTTCGTTTACATAACTTAAATATTTCTTGAGTATTTGAAACACGAAAGTTAGGTTAGATTTTCACAAATTTGATCAGAGAATCAAAAAATGCAATAATATACAGGGGATTTCATTTAAGAAAACACAACTTTTGGAGCATTTAGCACACCCTATGTAAAATAAAAATAATTTTGAAATGAAACTATAATAGACCGCCATATATCCCAAAAGTGAAACTTTCTGAACGTCACGTAATTTGGCTCCAATATTCCGTGCTGTTTGACGTGAATATCTCTGTAAGTGGTTTTGCATTTCTTATAATATATATGTAGCAAATACATAATTGCTTTCAATAGATTCTTACTAGGCTAATATACCCTTTTTGCATCTTTATAATGCAATTTTAGGTTACAAATAATTTGCATTTATAAGCATTTTTTTTTTTTCTCTGAAGTAATAAGTAACAGCACTTCATATCATCGTGTTTCATTTGTCTCGAGCCAGTCGAGGGGCAGTGTCGTACTTGGCGTGGGTGCAGACTCAATTAATATTTTTCTTTATATGTACTTTACTACTATGATATGCAATGCGTCTATGTGTTTATGTAGAAGACGTTGACCTGGAACTAAATTATGCACACGATTATTTCGATATGAAATAAGGAAGTCTTTGGATGTTATGTTTAGTTTCTGCCCTCCGAAATTGCTGTCTAGATGTAGAAACCTACACTAAATATGCCGATATAGAATATTTCTGGCAAAAATACATTGAAAATGTGCGATAGAAAATTTAAGAGAAACGTTAGGTTAGAATAAAATTTTAGGAACGAAACGAAGGTATTTTAATGCATATATAAAATTTAAATCAACTTCGAAAAGTCGCTGTAATTTGAGAATCAGCCATTTCACAATTAGTCATGGTATATGGTAAAAAAATAACTCTCCTTTAAAGAAACGTGTACATAGAGAAAGCTTTGTAAATTTTACTTTTACACTCCTATAAACAGATGACCAGTATTTTCTCTTAAATAAGTGTATGTGCAGTACTGTAATACAAACGAAACTCAGACAATAAACGGACTTTTTAAACAAATTAACAGGTATAAGAAACGAAAATCCGCTCTAGATAACAAAGAGGCGTTGAAACAGTAATAGTGGCATCTATTAATCTCTCTTAATTGCTCTGAGTGAATTTGTTGTTTTAAAACGAGAAAATTATTGCGCATTGTCATTACAATACCTAAATTTTATTCAATTCCCAAATAAGACGTGTTGAGTAGTATATACACAGGCCCGTGCCAACCCGGTGGTGCAAGTGGTGCACGGCACCAGGGCGGCACATAGAAAAGGGCGGCAAAAAGCAACAAGTAATTACATATTTTAAGTAACGTGCAATGAAATGTAAAATGTGCACTTTTAATCATGATATAAGACGACTATTAGCAAAATAATTTAATATAAACGCCGGGACTTGATCACAAACGAGCGAGTGCTTTATTTATAGTTATTGTACTTATTGTTATAAACAACGACCACGTACAAGATCGAAAAGATATCGTTCTTAATGGGTACACATTCAAATTTAATACTATGTATGTATAATAAAAGGCTTTTTGAATTATGGCGGGATTTACTATGGCGCCATCTACCTTAATTTTGCCTTGTGAAGAGAGAGAAAACCATTACATGGAGCATTCAAATTAACGTTGAGTTCGTCGTCTCAAGTAGTCTGTGCAATAGCCCGACAACGATACAGCGTTTCGCTGCTGCACTCTAACCGATTCTAACATTTATTTATTATATTAAATAAATCCCATGTATTGCTGCGCATGTACAATTAGCTGCATTCTCTATTTACTTGCACTAAGCAAATATATTCTCGCAAACGTTTTCTCGAATTAAAACTTACCTACAACAAAATTATTAATTGATTGATTGATTAAAGCATATGTGGTGGGGAGGTCTTTGTTGGACATATTTTTCACTTATCGTATTCCAAAACTCCGCCATTCCCTTAAAAAATTGCAATATTGAAGAAATGTAGTCGATTCTTGCAAGATGTTAAGTTTGAACTGACCCAAGAATCTTACAAGGAGTTATTTTATGGATGGAAATGAAATTTTGTAATACTTTTCTGATTGCAATTTTGCATTTTCGCAATACCTCTTTGAATAAGCATGCTTCGTTTAATTTTATTATATTAATTTCAATGAAAATCCCCAAAACTCGCTTTGAACGAGCTCATTTTGAATTCAGTTTCAAATATTTTTTCTAGCATTTTCAATAGTCTTCAGCATGGTTATTTGGCGCTCTAAAGGATTTTGAAAAAAACAATGAGGTTTACTTGCAGAAACATTTTTTTAAATTATCCAAAAGTATCGATTTTGTACTTACCGGGTTTCTCAAATGACCAATTCAATTACACTTTAGCTTATTCTATCAAAAATCAACTGGTAACTTGGTAATAGAGCTTATAATATACCAAGGCACTTCAAATGAATTCACAATAAATAAAACAAAAACGTTAAAGGAGTAAAAAAGTATTGAAATATGTAGTCCACTACAAGATGGAATTTAAACACGTATCCTCCCATTCGATTAATTTTTTGAATTCACAATGTTTAGATGTCTAATTTTACTAATTTGCACTTCGTTTAAAAGACCTTTTTTTTACAATATGTCGTACCGCTTCGTAGCTTAAAGATCTGTTTTCAAGATTCTAGTCACGCAAAATGTAACAAAAGAATGAACTGCGAAGAAAAAACATAAAACCTAACCTATATACATGAATCACGCGTATCTTTTGTGCTGGGTTATACAATCATCTGTGCCACTGCTAATTTGGCCCAAAATTCCATATACCACATCGCCTTTATAGTCCACTTATTAGCAATTGTGTCCATTAAATGTAAATGTTTACAGAATATCACTTGACCGGGAACAAAATGCAAATGAAAGTAACGAGAAAGTGAAGATTGTACGGTTTCGAATGCTAATTTTCCACAATTAAAAATCACTAGGAACAAGTTATTGCAGTGCAGTTATTTACACAATTTAACGTACTGGAACATGATGAAATTAGTACACCTATGTACTGACAATTAGTGAGCATTTGTTTAAATTCATGCTTTGATTAAATGGAGGATGTTACTTACAAACATGGACATTCATTTAAAAATTTGCTTTTTATTCTGTTGCCTGTTTTCCGTTTATAGCATTAGCTTTATATTCTGTAAAAATATCAACGAACACAAAATCGACAATAAAACATAAAACGTACCTAAAGCAGGTGCACTTTTTTTTTTACTAAGTAACGGCAAACTGTTTTTCAGAAATGTATAAAAGCTTTTAATATTGGTTTTTTGTTCTGATGCTTTTAAAATAGATTGACCTACTAGAAATAAAAAAAAATTCTTAAAAATGTCGAAAACGAATCATTTATTTTCGAGAAACTAAACCCCCCAAAAAAAAAATTAAAATATTAAATTCTGCAGTCTTATAAACACATTGGAACATTTACATATATAGGATATTGTAAATACAAATTTAAAAGTGCCGTTATTATACATATACATGCGTTAAATTGCCGTAGGCAAATAAAAATCTACATATGTAAACATGTAAAAGTATAAAAGGTTCTTAAAAATCACGTTTGTTCATAAAATAAATTTATGAAGCCATATTAGTGCCTATCTATTGCTGGTGGTAAATTGTGCTCGTATTCATAAGTTAAATCACAAAATAAATATATAAGTATATAAGTAAGTGTTTCTCGAAATCATTGAACAGGTTGTATATAAAAAAAACAGCAGGTAAAAACTGTTTTTGCGCCTCCGTCCAGAAACACTGATTTTGCATTACTATAAATCGGCCGGAAACTTGCCATTCTCCGGCCTAGGCCGTCAAAAAAACCACTATTGGTTGGCAACACTATATTTGAATTACTGACATTTCTGCCATTAATTATAGATTCGATGACAGATGACAGAATTCTCGTTACACAATCTCTTAATTAATTCATATTCATTCCAATGCTATTTTCGGAAGATTTTACAGGTAATAAATAGTTAATAACTTCACACACAACCTCTGTAATATGAGCTGGGATCTCCATTGTCCTTATTATTGATGAATATGTATCAAAACTACCAAGAAAATTAAAACGTCAAAACACTAAGGTATTTTAACCCTGATTTCCAATTCTAAATTCATACGTAATATGTATTGCCAACCTGTACTGCTAACTCCCTAGCGTTAATTTCTTTTATTATTTACAACAAAGTTAAATTTTGTCGGCTCAAAAAATAGTGTGTAACACACGGCCAGAAACTCTGTTGCGAGTATTCGCACTTGTGAGACCTCGGCTTCGCCTCGGCCCCACAAACCGTACTCACACTCGCAAAACTATAGTTTCTGGCCTAGTGATACAAATAACTATTTTGTACTCATATTGCATTATAGTTTCACTCCACGCAGCCGAAAACGTGCGTGAAGTGAAATTGGTAGTACTGATGTGTATAAATGCATTGACATTTCTGGTGACATTTAAATTTTAGGTTAGTATTTGATAGTATTATTATTAAAAGTATATATCATCTAGCGGTGTCAAAATCCAATATGACGTCCAATAAAAGTGCTAGGGGCAACATAAGAACGTCATTTGTTCTGAGTCTACTTCCTTGTCGGATCAAAATAACCACAAAATTTAGTCCTATCTTCTCTATCTAATAATAAGCGAGATCCCAATGGTGAGGATCGAAAATTGATCGGCCTGTATGAAAGTACACTAATAGTTTATATATATATATATTAAACAAATATGATCGAGACGAAAATATCTTGTATATCAATATTTGCGTAAAACTCCAGGTAAAATAAAACCCGAGTGCAATGCACTTATGTCTTATGTAGTACCTCATTCTCCCGAGGCTCATCGTAAATTAGCTACGGACTAGAGTGAATTCTAAGGACGGGCAAAAAATAAAATTCTCTCCCGACGACAATCAGGTACGGGTAATACTACGACATGCGGCGAACAATAGCGCGTTTATTACAAGTGAATAGTCATTTTTGGAATGTCGCGTTTCGAATTTCTTCACGAATAGCCGACTCATTTTGGCCCTGTAACCGTGAACTTTCCATTATTTTTTACGGAAATTGAAAACGCTCCAAAAATGGAGAATCTTTCATCTAGTATATATCGTTACCTAACTTTCAAGTTGGTTTTTTTTCTTTTCCTAAGAAGGTGGAATGTTGGCGTCCGTTGGTATATAGACACATACGCAGGATTGCCTGGTGTAACTTGAAAAAGTAAACATAGAAAAATTAGTGCCGCGGTATTATATTTATTGTGTATGGATCTATGTATGAGTCTGTACGAAGCGTGGGATTTAATTTTGGAGCTTATGCAAGGTGTTAAACGTTACTCCGTGCTAATTCTTTAAGGTAATGCTGCTAGACTTACTCAAAAGCCGGAAGCTGGTTTAATTGTATTGATAGTGCATATTGTTTGTTCCCAGTATACAAGGTGAACTGTTTCTGACGTGGGTACAATTTGGTAAATGTAAAAATTTGGCAGATTCTGCATTGAGGCAACGACTGATGTTAAATTAAGAAAATATATAACCAGAATTATAGTTAATCTAAAAAGAAATCGAAGTAACAGCCACCATATTATGTGGTTTCTTGTTACCATCTATAGTTCAACAAAGTTTTATATAAACATGGGTGTTATCGTAAATGTCTTTTTTGAGAGAGCGAAGGGTCTTCAAATAGTTCAACTTTCCTAGTTCTCTAGACGAAAATTTGTTAGGGATTTCAGGATCAGGGTGAGGGGAGGGAGAGTGCATGACACAGGCAGTTTATGTAGCGATGGTAGAGGAATCTCTGAAACGTTGTAGTCCTGTGATGCAACGGCGAACATTCTGGACACAATATTTTGCCCGTGAAGCAATCGAGATTTCCTCTGGGATATAGCTGTGAGTTTGCGATGGCTAACATAGTATAGACGATTTATTGCGCAGTATCGATGATAATCAAATTACAGTTTTGATATTGTTAGATTCTAAGGCCTTCTATACTATTAATCATGGTCTTTTGTTCACCATCTTAAAGTATACAGGTTTTTCTCAAAATTCTGTCGATTTTTTCTTCTCTTACTTATTCAATAGATCCCGACAGGTCGTTTATCTTCTCCACTCCCAATTCTATCAGGCGTTCCTCAAGGCGGTATTCTGCGGCCTTTACTTTATGTAATTTATACCTCAAACGTCATTAAGTGCTTGCAATATTGATCATCATCTTTATGCTGATGACATACAACTAGGAGACATATGTGAAGCTATCTCATACGTAAATAGTGACCTTTAGTCGCTTATAAACCAGGCGTGGCTCGGTAGTTCTTCGTATGTTCGCGTCAAATACGTTTTTATATGTTTATATGTTACGAAGTTATACGAGGAAGTTCGATCAATGTCATATCCTCCAACTGACGCAAGCACAAGCCGCGCCTGTTGTAAACATGTCTGAAAAATATTGTATCAGAATAAATAATAAAAAAACTTCTGCTTTGGCTTTTCACAAATATCCTTCTACTTTGATCAAACACTTTGAATATCGATTCATCAGCCCATAACACAACCTGCCTTTGTTCCACCGTCCAGTCTTGATGTTCCCTGGTCCACTGTAGCTCTTTTAATTGACTACTACGACGTAGCGATGGTTTTTGTGAGCTGCCACACGACCATGTAAATGTCCTTCCGCCAGCCGGCGTTCGACCGTGCTAACTGGAATCGGTTGCTGACATTCGCGATTTAATTCGCTCGCTATTTCTGGTGCTGTTTCTCGAAATCTACGATTTCGGTGGCTATTCGTGATGGAGCTGAGTTTTTTTATTGTTGACGCCGCTAGATTTAATCTTTCACCGATTAGCCTACTGGCATAATCTTTTATTCACTTATTGTATACGACTTGTCACAGTAACACTCAAATAGAAACTAAAATCGCAATAAAACATTGTAAATCACAAAGCGGAGTACGAATGAGGTCTTAAGAGAGAGGTGACGCTAAAATCTTTAACTGCTTGTTTCCATTGCTAAGACGTGTCTAATAAACAGATTAAAGTAATCCAGTGAGAATATGGTTTTGTGTTCCGAATCATAAAATGTTTAATTGATTTTCTGCACCTAATAGTTTATTTATTATTATAAAGAACAGCTGGTCCAAATTTAGAGCAAATTAGAAAAGAAGTTCCTGAGAAAAACGCACCTTTTACAACTTATATTATATAGAAAAATAAGGATTTTAAAAAGAAAATTTCCCCATCAATCCTGTACAAGAAAAAACCCAAAATCACATATTAAATATACCAATTAATATCGAAATCCTGTGAAATGTCTTTTCCTAATACGCTCCTCCAAGAACTCACCGGTTAGTCCCCACAAACTCGCAGCACGTAACAAAACAGAAGAAGGAGGAGAAGAAAAATAGTGGTATGTATATATGTATATAACAAAAAAAAAAAAGACGCACCATTAATCCTTCTCACACTTTATAAGATCCGGTAGCCGTTGCTGGCTGATCTAATAGCTTGAATGGAATCGTGGGCATCACTTTAACATAACGCCCAAGATAAGTCGGTTCAATATCATACACCGCAATTCCGTTCCGTACGGTAGATGGTTGTACATACATTGGATGAATTGACTCTGCTCTGACTTACCGCTTTTCGTACTTACCGCGCTTTCAAGGACACTCAAGGCCGTCTTTATACCGCGAAGTTTGTATTATTCAGGTGTCAGAAAGTGCTTTTTTATATATCGGTTTTAAAGTTTTTGCTTCCGCGTTGTGTTTTGCGTTGTTCCATCTGGTTTGGGTTAACAACGATGAAGGTGGGTTTCTTTTATTTATTCTTTTAACTGTTTTTTTTTTTTCTTTTGAAATTTAATTTATTGGTAATCGTTCGTTTGTCACGTAACCACGCTCACCCCACCATGAAAATTGCATCATCATTTTTAAAATGATGTTCAGCTTAAAATAAGTATACAAAGGGTTTGCTTCAAATATTTAAATCCTGAAGAAAAGAATATACTTTCTTAATTCAAGTATCTACACCACTCCTTCATTGCCGCTTTTATTTCTTAGATAGAGAAATCTGTTTCTTGGGGAAAATATAATTTTCTTAAACAAGCTTTACAAGCAAGAATATCATTCGTTATAACTAAGTAAAATATTTTTTTTTATACAAGTATAATTTCTTATTTCAAATACAGATACATTTGAAAGAAGTATAACGTTTTAAAGAAATATATTTACTTGACATATGAAATCTATTTTATGTGTGTACTTTGTGTATACAAAACTATAAAAATACACACATAAAAATCAATGCTTAATTTAAAAATATACTGTTTATAAGAAACAATTCGTATGTTTAAAGTAAATAAAATAAAGTATTTAAAAGAAATAAATAAAAAAATAAATAAATACATAATTTAGAAAATATTTATTGGATTCTGTGCAGCCCCAAGAAGATAAAACCTCTGAAACGTCCATTTTTTCAAATTCTGAATTGCAAACAGACATAACCAAACCGACATATGTATAAAATACAACGGATTGGCAAAACGTCGCCAAAACTAAATAAATTGTAAATGCAAATCCTCTTCCCACTCCATAACACCCCTTTATATAGACGGGCACAGTCACGTCCGTCAGTATAACCTTGAATCCACCAATCACAGCTCATCATATTTTTGTATTGTAAAAATAACATTTACAACTTAATGATAGGTAAATATATGCACCGACATGTTACCCACTAATTTATTCGCGTGCCGAATAGATTTCCATTAATTTCGCACTTTGTGCTTTTAAGATTTATTATTACGAGCATTGTGCAAATTGCACGTATTATACAAGTACGATAGATGAAATGATGGTCGGTTTAAGTGTCGGTGATTTTCGACCATTAACACCAACACTGTAACACCGACTAAGACGAGTAAAGTATATGAATGCATTAAAATGAAAATTAATGTGCATTAATCTTGTACGAGTACAAAATGATTTTATTTTTAGTTTATATGCTCGGGCAATTTGTCTGTTTGTTAATTGCGAATTTAACGGTTTAATAACAGGTGAATAACTGAGGCAACTCCGCGTGAAATTCTGCAAAAAATTTCGCAGAATGCAAATAGACATTTTTGCTTTAAATTTTCACCGATCCGAGGTATCGACTAATAACGATTTTATTATAGAAAATCGACGCCAAATATTCACTTTTTGAACCCGTTGGCTTACTGTTTTTTGAATGATGTAGTTTGCAGCCTAGAAACGATGTTGCATACAGACTACGGACAGATTCATTTTCTAAATCTGATTTTTTTAATAAATAAAAAAAAAACTCATTTCTTGCTTTATCTTTAGCACCTTTATTTGGCTTTGCAAGTGTAAAAACTAAAGGCATATTCTCGGTCTCCTATTTAATGGTATATCATAAATTTTTATATAACGTTTCGTGTTCTTCTGGTCATCTTCAATTCTATTATTTCTTAGAGGTGCTATATTGAATTTTGGCATCACCAGAAAGGGTGGGTTATCTTTTTCTGATTTCAACCATGCCTATAACATGCTTACACTATTTTTCAAGTAATTGATGAAGAATACTGTTTAAGATTAAGAATAAGTTTGGTATGAAATCTCGGAATGTGTATGTATAAACCTTACGAACCTTGTACACGAGTTAACAGAAGATGATTTGGATAGACCACAATTTGGTGTAGAAATATTCAATATTTGCACGACAGTTTCGTTAACAATGTTTTTATTATCTATTCTGCTCGACCAAGCTACTTTTTTGCACTACTGGCGCAATAAACAAACATAACTACAGATACTGGTCATCGGAAAATCTTTCCTGGTTTTGGAGCATCACACGCAATACCCCCAAAAGATTAATGCTTGCGTTGCCATTCTATAGGGGGTCGGTTTTCATCAATAGCAAAATTTAACTTCGGCTATGTATTTACAGTTATTGTAAAATTAAATTATATCTGTTTGTGCTACGCTCTGTCCAGATCAAAACATTTCCTATAATAATACCTGGTTTCAGCAAGATGGCGCTTCATCACATTATGGTGTAAATATTCGTCAATATCTGGATAACGTTCTCTACGAATATTATTTATTACTTCATTTTTAAAGTAAAACTATTTCAGTGTTAATTCTGCAAATTTAGGTGTGCTGAAAAACGGTCTGTGACGATATTCACATACGCATACTATTCTATGCGCATACTGGAGAAAAGCAATTAATTGTCTTATATCTATGAATGTCGTGTAACATCTGTGAGGGAGCATTTCTGTATAACGAAAAACAATTTGGGAGCCGGTACATATTAAATATATGAAATAGATAGTGAATTAAAACCGGTTCAGTGCAAAATTTCCAACTATCCTCGTGAACGTGTAGGAAGGCACATCCCTAAATTTTAAATTACTGAATATGGGGTTATGCCATATTCGTAAACGTTTAACTAATGTTTACCGAGACTCAATATGGCCGCAAGGTCATTCAAATTGACTTCGATAGATCAAAGCGTGCCGACAATAGTTTCTGTTATGTATTATGTGATTGTATTTCCTCCTGAACCTAAAAATTTACAAGAACTTTGAACCGAACAATTTCAAGAACTAAACTTCAAAATGTAGTGATTCAAAAGACCATTTAAACCATTTAAAAGCATTTATGCGTTAAAAGTTGCCCGCCTCGATAAAATATCTTATGTGTTTCCGAAAATTGTTAATAAATTCCCAGATTTTCAGAAGTTTAAGATGGGAAGTTTTCAAATGAACACTCGGTATGTTTTCCATATATATGTTTATATTGAAATAATATTCATTAATCTGAAAATCCTTATGTTTAACGGATAATTTTCACCAATCTATAGATAAAAATCCAAATGCAAGGATATGGTTTGAATGTTAACGCTTCCAAAAGTGACGGATCACTCCGTATACAGCAACCTCAACACAAACTCTTAAATTGCACAGCGCCAATCGATAAATTATCTTCCGAAAAAATGTTCTATCGTCTATCAATGACCAGAACAAATTGCAGTAAGCATAGGTATCTATATATAAAAACTATTTTTCTACTAGTCAGCATTCCGACAAAATTCCTATTCGTAATCTATATAATAGTTATTACACTTCTCATCTTCAAGGACGGCCGTTCGTTACCGCTTTTTATACGTAATTTTTCTCAAATTTTTTCTCTCGTTTATCTATACTTGCGCTTCGTAAATAGGGTAAATACCAGGAACGTCACTATAAGAAAGTGATGATTACACATCAGATCGCTTTTTAATTCAATGAATAGTTATTTCAGTTTGCTATATAGATTGTATACAGCACGTCTGGATTTATTTTTTTTTTTACAGCGGATTTCAACACGTCCACTTTGAGTGACGCGTACGGTATAATTTGTCATCATTATCCTGTTATTTGTAATCATTAAGCGAATAAGTGCTGGGACTGTTTCGAGGTGAGATATTTTTTTTTTTAATAGGCGGGAAAAATTTCAAGCGATTGCTTTAATGGTATACAATTTGAATGCTTTGGTGTTTTTGTTTTTGGAGATTTTAAATTATAGAAATTTTTTGTTTTATAATTATATATCCAGTATATTGCTGCTTATCATCCGTAGTTCATAGATTTTTTATTTTGGGTACAATTCGCTCCAAAAGCGTATAGAAATAGTGAAAATTCATCACATAGATACTCTGAAACTTTCGTGGAGTTCTCGATCGGTTTAAATTACCTCCTCGCGAAGCCATTGTAAAGCAAATCGCAAAATTTGAGCAAAACGGACAAGTTACTGATACACACTTATACCGCCAGGTCAGCCCAAAAGTGTGGCAGAAAACCCAGGTTTGTGTATCCGAAAACGTTCAAAGCAATTATGGATTCCACATATCATCACATAGAGAAGTAATTTCTAGAACCAAATGAGAATTCCTCTGGTACTCATATATGTATAAGCAAATGAGTAATTCCTTGAACGAAGAACATTATTTTCTCAAAATATCAAGAATTTAGTTTCTTGTGTGAAGAAATTTTATGTCCTTAAACATAGGAAAGTAAGTCATTTGAAATAAATCAATAAGAATTCTATTTGCAAGAAATTCTACCGTTTTAAGTCAAACATCTTGACTACCAACTTGATATGAGAAAAGTTAAGTTTCATATGAACCATGCGTTTCCTTCAGATGAATACTAAGTTAACTTAGCACAAGTTCCCGTAATAGTTAGAATAACTAACTAAACTATAGTCAGTTATTTTGAAGAAACCTGCAATATAACAGGGCTAAACCCGTAATGTTATTGTATTTGTCAGTTGCGGCTGGTACTAAAGGACACAAGGACAAGTGCCCACCCAACCACCAAGATAAACACAGAAAGAAATTCGGATGTAATTCAGTGCATTCTTTTGTTTCATTATTTATACGTATTTTTCTAACGATGGTATCAAAGTTTCTTTCCCCACAGATACTAACGCATATGCAATCGCTTGAAACTATATTCCGGGGCAGAATTTCTTATGTCCCTTTCGCGTCTCTAGTTAACGTAGTGCATTCATTGGAACTGCACCGTTTCCGGCGCGTACCGCGCATGTGTGATTTCAAAGGCGTTTCAAAGTGACGTTTATTATTAATGATGGAAGTTGTTACTGTACGCAAAATCTTTTAAAAAACCCGCAATCATTTGAGGAAAAACTTTTAATTAAAAAGAAAGGACGGCCGATTCCTTATCTTCAAATAAACTACACTTTTAAGAAAGATGTTAGTGCGTGGAATAAACAAGGGTTCAATGATTTAAAGCAGAGGCTCCCAAACTTTTTTTCTCATAGACCACTTTGAAAGTTTTGCTGGTTCCGGTGGACCCCCTGCAGCTACATTTCTACCATATTCCCAAAACTCGACAAAAAATGTGAAGATTAGATCTAACTATGGAAATTTTCGTTGCGGCTGAGTTATTGGTTAATTAATTAATTGATTGTGCTGTGAGTGGATGTCAAAAAAGTAAAGTTAGCCAATCGAAAAAGTGATTCCATCCAACTTTACTCCTTTGACATCTGCTCACAGCACAAGAAAGTAATCAATTCTCACATATTTGCCATAGTGCCTTGGAATCCCTAGCTTTACTAAACTCAATCTACTTGGTTGGGCGATCCGAAATGATTAATCGAAAAATACTGAGACAAGGTGATCGATATTCACTACAATTTACATGCGTAAAGCACCTACAGAATTTACCAGATAAAGAGCCTGTTTTACTTTATCATTAACTATGGTTATAAATACTATCATACTTAATTAAAACCATAAGGATGTTAAGTTCATAAAAAATAGAACATGCCCCAATTTTATGCTTACAAATCTACTCTTTCTTTGTACATAAGAAATTCATAGTTTATCAAAAATGATCAAAGTTAAAACTGGCATATTTTTTCTTTTAAATTCATTATAAAATGCATATTTTCCATGTAAATGCTTATTTCCCACTGATATCGTTTAAATCCTCCTAATTTTTCTTTAAAATATGTAGTAGATACACCATAATGTGCTCCCATCCGTTAAAATTTATTTACCTGAGTTACAGATACTTACCTCAATAATGTCATAATTTTGTAGGTTAAGTTTCACATAATATGGTTAGATATCGCACAAAATCGTCATTTACAAAAAACGGTATCGCTAATAGTCCCTATAAAATCATCTACGTTTCACTAATCAATATTTTATATAACACAAAATCGCTAATAGTCCTTAATCTTTGTACAGCACCAATTCGCTAATTACTGATCACGATCACCACGCTAATAGTCCGTATAATGCACAAAAATGTTGTTACGTTTACTATAGAATATAACAGCATTTCTACATAATTAATTCAAACTCCATCATTATATTAGAGGAATGTATGTATATATTATATTATATATTATACGTAACTTAAATTTTAATTCTTCGGTGAACTTGTGACAATATTATGTTAAACTCTCATTAAAACCGTCATTAAATGAAACGTTACCGTTTATAATCCTGTTACCTATTCCGGTAAAAACACTAAGGCCGCGTGTGAAAAAAATTAATAACGTTAAATGTCCAAACAATACTCTGCTGCGGTTAAAATGATACCTCTCTTTAAGCGCAGACGATTGTCTAGTTATTTTCACGGCATTATAATTGTGGGCTCAAGTTTACACGTCTATTATCATAAAAAAATAATAAAATAAAATGGAAGTATTTCGCACGTGCTTCCTTCTGCTAGATTAAGCCCGTTTTACACCATGAGAATTTAAAGTCCATAGAAATAGGGGCGTTTTAATTTTCCGATTACAAATCTAACTTTCAAAATATTATATCCATAATTTTATGGTTATTATAATTCTAACCAGAATTTGATAACCGCAATTATTGATAGATATTGAAGAATAAATTAAATTTGATGAAATCTAACGATTAATAGAATTCCCATAAAAATGCCATCTGTTTTTACTAAGATGAAGTAAATTTGACAATTTGAAAATTTATAATTTTAAAACAATTGTTTACTTGCATATACAATTCCCTCAATTCTTTTTTTAGGAGAATAAAGGTTTACTTTGAAGTTAAATTTAAGCCTCACAAAGTTTAATAACCTGCCACATTTTACGGAAAAAATCAGCTTTCTTACAAATGGTGCACTTACCTTTTTAAGGACGGTGCCTTGTGCTAATTTGTCAATACAGTAGAGTCGTCGCTTTTGCTTCTGAAACAGTAAATTAAAGCATACAATTAGTTTTAAACCTCATAGAATAAAATTTCAACATACACCGAATGTTAATTTGAAAATTTCTGAAAATCTAATAAGTTATGAAAAATTTCGAAAACGAATCCGTGACTTTCAAAAAACTAAACGCCAACATGTAATGTTTATAATTATATAATTTAATTTAACAGTAAATATTTCAATGTTTATTCTTGAAATTTCCGCAGATCATCAAATCCGTTTACATATTCTTCATCATCTCCAACTTCGAGATTGGAACCCGTTCGGCGCCGACAAAATCTGATTTTAGAAGATCGCCAAAATCCCTCGCTTATTTCGATTACGTTCAATCGCCCGAAGAAGACAACGATATACGAAATTTCATCGAAGAAAACGAAGATTTTCCGAACGATTCCGAAGACTACGACAATTTTAACGAACTCAGTCGTGCGATTCAGACCCGTAAACCAAAACTGCCGAGTGCCACACGACGGCCCGTGCTGGAATCCCCCATTTACTATATCCGGTTACCCCCACAACCCTATGTTTTTGTACCCGGTTTGGGCTACGTTTCACAACCAACTCAGAGTGGACCCGGAGGGCTTTTAAATGTACCGGTCAATTTTATGTCGAACGGGAAACCTGGCGCCATCTATCAATGGGGTACGGAATATAGCGAGTTTGCAACACCGATTAAGCCGGTAACAAAACCACCGAGAGCCAAGCCTAAACCCAAGCCTGTAGATTCTAAAGTGTTTAGATTGCCGGGAAAATATAGTTTTAACGGAAAACCGAATCAAGTTTATACGATAGGTGATTCTTATAATTCAATATATGAGGATGCCTTGGACGATTTTTACCCTTGATTTAAGAGGACTTATATATTATTTTTAAATGCAAAAGGAAGCGTTGAGGACTAAAAAGACAAAGATTTGCTTAGATAGATGCTAAAACAGCAGCATAGTAATAGTTCTCTAGTCATTCAAGCAAAAAATGACAGCACATTCCAGTTAAGGAAAATTTAAATTTTCCATAATTGTTTTTAACAACTGCAATATAAACCTACAAAAATATCTGTAAGGTAATATAAAATCCTGTTTTTTGTGATTCAATGTTCAAGATTGGTACTGCCTTATTCTACAAATAATTATCGAAAAGTTTAATTTAATTTAATGAACTATTGTTTAGTATTTATTTATTTATTTATCCGTTTGTATATAAATTAGAACGTATGTATAACAATAATTAAAACTTAACTCCAATTTGGAATAATAATATGATGTATACTATTATAATAGTTTTTAAGTACTTTACAAATATTATTTTTATATATGTACTTTTACATTTCTGTCATTACTTTTTTAATAAACGATTTGTATAGAAATATAGTTTTCTTTGCCCAAAAGAAAATTGCCTTGTAAATAAGAAAATATTGAAAAGCATTTACTAAAATCATTGGAATAATACTAATGTTTATATTCTCACCTTCATTCCCGTCTTCGTAAACTGATTTAATCACAAATCACACGTAATAAACACACGATTTTCAATTTTACAAAAATGTAGGAAACACTTTTCAATTGAAGGGACCTCTATACTGACGCGCGCTTCAAATACTCATTCGATATAATCGTTCACCTGCATTACCGACTGTTTGACAACACCGATTGACACCCGCCATTTTTTCTCGTAGGCTGCAAGAAGCGTTTTTTCAGCAACTTGGTTACTTGTGCGACTTCTCCGTTGTTTCTTCGCTGTACATCTGTGCGGTAAATACGTTTATACTTCTTCCTTCTTAGGTCTAGGTTGCTTGAGCAGGTAAGGATAATGGGCGAGGACAGTAAAGGTAAGTTTTTAACTCGGGATACGCGAAATTTTCGTAGATGTTATTGTGCTGATATTCAGACAGGGATGATCGCTCCGAGAGAGATCGTAGGCGCCGTTCGCGTTCCAGGGAACACCGACGCAGATCCAGAAGCAGGAGCCGCGAACGTAGGGAGAGGAAACGCAGCAGATCCGGGTGAGTTTACAAATGTGTGGAATGCCGCGGTTCTGGATTTCTTTAGTGTCGGTGAAAAAATTAAGGCTATATTTCATGTGGCTGAATCATATAATTTATAAAATGTTCATTAACAACATATATAAGTAATGATTTGTCTGTGAAAACATAACCTTTAAGAGAAATTGTTCGACAAGATAGTATTTTTAAACGATGTGATGATTTACAAGGGAATTGTAATAAAAAGTGTAGTTAATGCAAAAATTCTTTAGAAAGTATATGTTTAGAACTAATTTTAATTAGTCTAGTAAGGATATCTTGTTTTAGTTTCTAAAAATTTCATCAATATAGTGTTTCACAAAAACTTATTGAACAAATAACGAAAGCCGATTTTATCTTGCTATAAAACTATACCATTCCTTAATTGAATAAATCTGGTATAAACTTGTTATTATAAACATTTTTGTTAAGAGCTTATTATCATTTGAAATGCCCAGAATATAAAGAATTCGAATAATGATTTAGTAGCTAAAAATATAATTAATGGATTAAAAATTGTCTTTGTTGTTGGGGTGAGATAATCATGATAGTTGTGTCCATAGATTTATGGCATAATGTCCTTGTGAATACAAAGTTACTGCTGCTTTAATTAAGAAATAAAATAAAATTCTCCTTACAGTTCAAGGCATAAGAATTCTTCTTCACGGAGAAGAAAGCCTTCACTTTACTGGGATGTCCCACCTCCGGGTTTCGAACACATCACACCTTTACAATACAAAGCTATGCAAGCTGCAGGACAGATCCCGGCCAACATCGTAGCAGACACACCGCAAGCAGCCGTTCCAGTTGTAGGTTCGACCATCACGCGACAGGCTAGGCGTCTGTATGTGGGGAACATACCGTTTGGGGTGACTGAGGAGGAGATGATGGAGTTTTTCAATCAGCAGATGCATTTGAGTGGATTGGCTCAGGCGGCTGGCAATCCAGTTTTAGCGTGTCAGATTAATTTGGATAAGAATTTTGCCTTCTTAGAGTTTAGGTCTATAGATGAGACGACGCAGGCCATGGCTTTCGATGGGATCAATTTCAAAGGTAAAGAACTACTCTGTAGAATGTCCAAAGCATTATTCTCCGTTTCTCAGGTCAGAGTTTGAAAATCAGAAGACCGCACGATTACCAACCGATGCCAGGAATGGCCGAGAGCGCCATAACCGTCCCGGCCGGTGTAATAAGCACAGTCGTGCCTGATTCTCCGCATAAGATCTTTATAGGTGGTTTACCGAACTATCTGAACGAAGACCAGGTAGGTGGAGAAGTAACAGGCCGTCCTGAGGATTTAATTTTTACTTTTTTTGTTAAAAATCGAACAATCCGTAACACGCTACAAATACCTAAACGTTTATTTTGTGATCTTAAAGAGACATCGTTACGGATTGTTTATTTTCTGGGCAAGAATAAAGAAATATTTTCCCTTTTCCTTAGCCTAGCATCTGTCTCAGTCTATGCATTGGCACTCTGCATAAAAAGCACAGCAAAATGGCAAGAGATCTCGCTACTTTTAGAGATACAAATTTATTAACAAAAAGAATGAAATCGCAGACAAACAGAGAACATACATTCATTTCAGGTTTTTATATAAAACGGGATTTTGTAAATTTTTGTAGGAGTGTGTGAAAACTTTCATCGAAAGTTAATCTCACGTCGAATATTTTCAGGTAATTTCATCGGCTATTTTTACAACAGAATCTTTTCAGCGTTTCAGCTACTGGGTGAAATGATTTTGCAGGTTTTTCAGCTGATAAAAGCAAATATTCAAAGTCAAATCTTCGAATTTGTATATTATTTTCAATTTGATCTTCTTTAGTGATTTTAAAAAGTCTTCGAGGTTTTGTTTTTATTTTTTTTTTTTTTTTGTATTCTTCCATTCGTTATTTTTTTAGCAGGGAAATTTTTCGATCAATTTGCAGGTTGTTTGTGACTACAGCAAAATTGAAAGTTTTTCAGGTGAATTTTCAGGTTTCGAATGTAAAATGAAATATTTACAGCGAATTTCAGCTTTATTTCAGCCTTTAAAATACATAAACGAAATGAGACATATAAGGAAACGGTTTATTCTTTTTCTAGCGGGGGGGAAAAACACTTTTCAGATATTTTCAGCCTACGATATCTTCAGTCGTCACACGCAATCTCTTTCAGTGTAGCAAAAGATAATAAGATTCGGAGCGATATAAATTTTCAGGATCTTTTCAGTTAGTTCAGTAGAGTAACGCGAACCGGAGTAAGAATTTATCTTAATTTTTATTATTTTTTTTTTTATTTATTTTGTTACAAACTTATTATTATTACCTTATTAATATATAATAATGCCGTTTGCTTGTTTGCCCAATAGCTAGGGTTTGGTACACGATCCCTATAAAAGAGAGTCACATACAACCAAAAAATCTCGAAGCCCTGTGGAATGTGCAGGCAAGTTGCAACACTAAGGAAAAATCTATCCCGTTGTATTACTTTCCATCTATAAATTTACATTAATAAATATCGATAAACAGATTTCAAATATCTTATGTGGGAAATTTCAATATTGTTTTTTTTTGCTTTTATTTTTAATTTTACGATTGTTAAACGGCTTTCTTGAAAATGAAAATACCCAAGACATTTTTTTAAATCATTTATTCATATGGAACATTAAATTACAACACTTAGTTGACTTGGATTACTTTGCACACTTACGTACTTCGTATTTGGCCGCTCTACGTCGATTTTACATACATACGATTTTGAATGAAACATCTTCAAGGAAGTCATAAATTTAAATGCACTCGAATTTGAAGCGTCCTCAAACTCGAATGCACATATCGACCACGAATCCTGGACTCACTCGGTACTGTATTTTAGGTGAAGGAATTACTGATGTCCTTCGGTCAGTTAAGAGCGTTCAATTTGGTTAAAGATTCGGCGACGGGACTGAGCAAAGGATACGCCTTTGCTGAATACATAGATATAACGATGACTGATCAGGTTTGGACACGACATGACTGAAATAACGACATAAAATTGTTAAATCGATACGTTTCTCGACAGGCTATTGCAGGTTTGAACGGCATGCAGTTAGGTGATAAGAAGTTAATCGTGCAGCGAGCCAGCGTCGGTGCTAAGAACACGACTATTGTTCCGAGTGTGCAGATCCAAGTGCCCGGCTTGAGTCTCGTTGGTGCTTCTGGTCCGCCAACTGAAGTCCTGTGCTTATTAAATATGGTAAGTACACTAATAAAAGTAGGATAAAAGGAGAGTTCTGCAAGAAAATATAACATCTGATGAAGAAAAAAAGGCCGGTTTTTTTCGGATATTTATCATTGTCTAGCTGCCGTGCCGACGACTCAGAGAGATACCAGGCAACCTCCCATTAATAATACCATGAATAAATAGTAGATTTGCCCGCTCCACCGTGAGTCAATCAAGTATATTTAACATAACTCTCGTAGCAGTATAAGTGTTACAACCCAATAGAATTCGCCATAACTGCAATCTAAGTACATGCCATCAACAAAGAGCAACAATAAGTGAAATGCTGATGTTTTATGTATTAACATTCTACACCATTGAGACGAATTATGTGACACACGGAAAAAGAATCCCAACTTTTTACCTAATTTTTTGCATAAAAAGTCTATTTGATGAGAAAAAGTAAGTTGCCAATCCAAATACACACTTAAATATTTAAACTGGCTTACGAAATCTATGTTTACATTATCTATATGTACGCAATAGTTCTTAGACTTGTACTTATTGCATTTCGTCTTAGAGCCTAGTACCATACACTTTGTTTTTAACACATTAAGTCTAAGTTTGTTATTACAAAGCCATTGAAACAGCATTTCTCCATTTCCGTATTTGATCCAGACACAGAAATAAGGGTAGTTCATCCGCAAACAAACTAACAAATGACTAACAAATCTCAGAACTGCACGCATATCGTTTATATAGATGAGAAACAACAGCGGCCCAAGCAGGCTCCCCCGCGGAACCCCCACCTTGCACTCAATTTCATTAGAAACTGCAGTTTATTCTAGTTCCGTGATACCTGTCACTCAAATAGTCCTGCAACCACTGTAATACCACTGATCCAATACCGCAACTTCCTAATTTTTGTATTTATCTCGATCTATCAATTGTTTTGAAAGCTCACACGAGCACAACGCGGACGTACTGAAGCGCCGACAGGCAGGAATAAATTAGTTTCGAAATAATCGCGAAGTTGGTTGCAAGCCACAATTTCCAGTATTTTATCAATCACGGATAGTAGATTAGCTATCGGAACGTTTTCAATTTGTCAAAACTTCATTCAAAACTGATAATCCTGTCACCAATTATCAATCTTCCTTATTGGCTGTTGAGTTGGGGGTGCCACGGGGTTCCATTCGTGGACCTATTCTCTTTATTTTAGTCATTAATGATATTGTGACGTTTGTGAATAGGTCGTTGTATTTGTATGCTGACGACACATCTTCAGTAATATCAGGATGTATGGCTTTGTAGCACAAAAGCGAATTCTACGCTGGTTGGCTGGTATCGGCAGCAGGGAGTCATGTCGCCCGTTTGTTCAAGCAATTTAAAATTTTAATTCTTCCTAGTATCCGCGCCTTTGTTTTGTTTTCAATCACCAAAACGAACAGTAATGTTCATAGTTATGATACTAGATGTTACACCTTTCAATACGTTGCTAGTTGACATGAAAGCACTCGTTTCAATGGGAATCCGACTATTTAACATGTTGCTAGGGCCACTTAAGCAGAGTAATTTTAATAACTTTAAAAACCCCGTCAAGAGGATTCTTGTGGACAACAGTGTGTATTCAATTGACGAATTTCAAGATTTTTTGGGTGATTTCACTGTCGATTAGCGTTTCTGTTGTTTCATTTGTTTTGTACCTGTATATGCATCTTTGTGTGTATCTTGTATGTAGGCAATGCAATAATAAAGTATAAGTATGAAAAAAAAACGCTTAAGCAGGTATACAGACGGCTTATGAGAAATCAGAAATAAAATACTTTCAGACCCTTATTTGAGTTTGCTCCAGAACACTCCTCATTATTCTATATAATAAAGAATAGTAATAACAAATTTATTACTTTAAAAAATGCCCATTAGGTGACCCCCGACGAATTGAAAGACGAAGAAGAATACGAGGATATTCTCGAGGACATCAAAGAAGAGTGCAACAAATACGGCGTGGTTAGGAGTATAGAAATTCCCCGTCCAATAGATGGCGTCGAAGTTCCCGGTTGTGGAAAAGTAAATTGTCGTTTTTCTCATCTAAAGAAAAAGTAATCACGTCGTCTTCAAATTTTCAGGTGTTCGTCGAATTCAACTCCGTTTTAGATTGTCAGAAAGCCCAACAGACACTGACGGGTCGCAAATTCAGCAACAGAGTGGTGGTGACGTCATACTTCGATCCCGATAAATATCATAGGAGGGAATTTTAGTTTGTAGGTGTAAAAGAGAATATTCTAGGATAGGTAATGTGTGTGTGTGTGCGCGCGCGCGCGAAATATCGACAATTTTTTTTTGTGTCGATTTTTTACGATTATTAGTTCAGATCGAGAAGACGGTAATTCCCCCATGTTATTATCGGATTATTCTGGAAATTTGCCCGTGTAATTCTCTGTATTTGTAATTAAGTATTTATCAATTTTCGACGATGACGAATAAATGGTGAAGTGCTGACATAATTAATTCTTTTTTTTTGTGACTTTTTCATTTATTAGCTTGATGATTATAGGATTATTATTTTTTCTGCTGTTTCCATTTTTAACGCTGCTACAAATGTCTAATAAATATATATGAATCCGATCTGTTTATTTTTTTGGACTTTAACCTTTCTTAAAGTTATTAAAGCGAGACAGATAATTCAATGATTCTAAATAAAACAAAAGATTTTCTGTGAAACTTGTGCATGCGTAACTTTTTCATTTCAAATCCATAAGTTGAATTACAACCAAAATCCTTTTTTTTATAGGAAATATGAATTATAAAAACATCGAAATATTTCTATAGAATATCATCCTTTATTTACAAATCTATAAGTTATTAACATTACATTTTATACAATTTATATTATTCAGATATGATAAGCGTTAGTCAAATTTTAATACAATAAATTATATTCCTTTAGTTTTTAGACCGTGTGATATTTAATATTCAGTTATAAGACCGTTAAAACAAACTTTCATTTGGCGAACGGAAATGGCGGTAGAGTTTCTAATTCGCCGATATCGAAGTCATTGCATACAAGGCTACCGCAGCTTTTTCTCAAAGATTTATTGCACCTCGATTCCCTCAGATTGAGCGATCTATTATTCCCCTCCAATTGGTCGCACCTCTCTTTCAACTTGTTGATCTCCCTCTGTTGTTGACACAATAACGTCTGAGTATTGATCAGCATGTTCATGAAAGTCTGTAATTTGTCCCGGAAAAATTTATTTTCCTCTTTCAACTTTAGCATCTCCTGTCCCCCGTTTAACGAGCAAAACTCACTGTCACTACATAAAGATCTCAAACAATCCAAAGTTGGTAGTTTTATGCTGGTATTGGTGAATTGGAAAGGTTCGCTAACTCCATACGTTCGATTTTCACTACTTATATAACAAAATTGGAACATATCTGTTGAATGTTTTGGTAAGACTGAATCTGTAGAAGATAAAGGATGCAATAGGCTAGGTATATACCACAGAAAAGTTATCAACGTGTCGCTAAATATATAAACAAAAAGAGTACTTACGATTGAAGACGACAGTATTTTGTTTAGCATCATTCACAGGTACCCATTCAAACACCGTGTAATCTTTAACTGTGTTCCAACCTAATTTATATATCGCAATTCGGTCTCCTTCTTGGCTCTTATAATTTAATAACCTGAATTTGCATTTTAAACTTTGCTCCTCGGGATAATGTAACTGTATATTGATGAACTCAACCTACGTGGACAACAATGCATTTGTTTGTAAACAAAAAAGAGAAGATACAGTGTAAGAGGATCACCAACAAAACATGTTTAAATCTTAGTACATACCAGTTGTTTTATAGATTGGAGATTCGTATCACTTATATCCATTATAGAAGACAATCAAAAGGTGTTTTTCCCTCGGGGAAAAGCATGAGTCCGATAAAAACCCGACGGTTTATTATCAGACAGCGTAGGTAGAGCGGAAAATCCCAGAAAAATGACATCGAATGTCAAAATTTTGAACACGCAAAATAGCTGCATTCAGCGAGCTTACTGGTGAGCAACCGCTAATATATATCCGTGATTTTATAATGAATGTTGTTGTGAATTGTATCGATAGACGAATAGATATCGGGCGGTAACCATATAATTTTTCTGTTTTTGTAAATTTATTATAAAAAGAATCCTAGTTAATCACCGGTAAGTTCGCTGAACGTGGCTATTATTCTGTTCTAACAACAATAGGAATTTTAAAAATATATAATTATTTTACTTAATAAATGCAATATAATAGAATTTATAATTTAATGATAGTTAAGAAGAATAAAATAGTATAAATTTATTTATTTAGATAAAGTTGTTTCATATTAAATATAGGAGTTCTATGGAATGATAGATGGTGCTGCGCGCTAATAAGATTTTGATTAGAATAAAATTTTTTGGCAGTTCTGAGTCATCAACTTATAAGATTTGTTTAATATGAGGTCGTTGCAGTTTATTCGATATCCTAATTAGAATTTCGCCTATTTCTTTAAGATTATTCAGAAATTTTCGAGGTATGTGTCAAGTAGTGCGTGAATAGTGCTAAATCAAATTCGTGTGTTGGTAATAAATTTCTTCCAAGCTGTCTTCTGTCGACCGTATTTGCCGTCTTTTTTATAATTATCTATCTGTGGAAGTGTTCGTGGATTTTATTCCCGTCGAGAGAAAAAAATTAAATAACCATCGCCCGTGAATTTCGTGTGCACATCATTATGTGGTAGGTGGTCCAATAATAAAATAAGGCGTATCTATTTTTAGAATCACCTAGCCCAATAATATCTATATAGCAATAAATAACTATAATACATTCGAACTCCCAATATTGAGTCATCCTAATTATTGTGTTCAATGGGATAATTGGTCGCGACGTGCCCCGTATTTTCGCGTACCGTCGGAGTGTTCATTTTGCGCTTTTATTTTGACAGGTGCTGGGATTCCGCCGCATGTCAGCGATGGTCCCGACATGAGACGACGTTAAATTAATTAGTCGTCAATCGTGAATAACGAACGATGCCTCCTCGCCAATAGATACGAAAGTCGAGGCGTCCCCAAAAAAACCAATTTGAACGCTAAATTCTAAAGTGACAAAACCGACTTATTAGATTCGATCCAGTTGGCCGTGGTATTTCTTGTCATCTGTCAAATTCTGAAGGAAGTAAAATGTCTGAAGATGACTTTTCAGACCCTTACGATGAGCCCATCATGGAAATATCCATCGAGACACTTACCGGGACTTCATTCGACATGAGGGTGTATCCTACTGACACGGTCTTGGATATAAAAAATAAAATTCAACGTGTTGAAGGTAGGTTGTTTTATTTATCGTTCGTGACAGATTCAGATTGGAACAGGGTGATGAACGTGTCTGATGTAATAATTTTTGTTGCTTTAATTTCTTTTTCGTCATTAGAAAAATTTTAATTAAATTTGTATTTGTAATCTTCAAGTGAATAGCAAGAAATATCTGTTCTGTTTTACTTCATTATTGCTATTTTTTTTTATTATTATTGCTTGACCTTGTACTGTGAACTGATCTATTTTTATTTTTATGATGTGTAATAGGAATAATATGTTAGGTTCCAGATTATTTACAATATTTATTCCTTATTTCTCTTATGTCAAATCTTCAAAGGAATGGGCTTGCATAAAAACATTATGACCCGACACATACCTACAATCGCAAATAGATCATTAATATAAACTAGAAAATCAAATAGGACCTAATTAGAACCCTTGGAGTACCCCATAATTTACTCATGTTCAAATGTAATGTCTTTTAAAGTGGGGAACATGTTTAATCTATTTTCCAGGTATACCGGCACACCATCAGAACCTGTTATTTCAGCTGAAGGAACTGCAGGATTTCCACAGGATGTGCGATATCGGTATAGTGAACGGCTCCAAATTGAAGCTGGTGTTATCGATGCGGGGTGGTCCGATTTCCACTCGTAGACTGTCCACCTGTGATCACCACATCGTCTGGAAGGACCTCAAGGATTTGATCGAGCATACACGGTATTTACCACTTGAAATTTTGTTATTAGTGCTTAAACTGAGAAAAATTGTCCTTTTTTTCAACTATATTTAATGAATCGGGCAAATGTGGGAAGTAATTGTAGGGAATGTAGGATGATTGATGCAGTTTGCATAAATTATTTATATTTATGAAAATATCAATTGCAGATACCAAATTCATTTCTTTTATGCAAGTTTTTAACACTGAAAAATTGCCTAATAAATATTGTTGTACGTTAATTTGCTTTGTTTGTTTTATATATTGCATCATAATTTAATCAATGGGTTTTAGCTAATAAACATTATACAGACGGTCCGATTAGATTAACATAGATTAATATCTTTAAACCAATTAGATTTATGAAAGAATGTTTGAGACTTCGACAAAAAAATATATAAATTAAGCCATAAGATGGTGCTGCAGTAGTTTTTACAGATAAACACGTCAAGGGCACCTCAAGGTTAACCGACCTCTTGTTAAATGTAACACCTGCCACGTTCTACAACAAATGTTCCAGTTCTATGCTTAATCTGCCTCTTTTCTTACTTTCAAAACTCTTAGAGATTTAGGTGAACTGTACAGTAAGTTCAACTGCTGTTTTAACAATTAGAAATCAGGAAAACGAAACTTGCGATCTTTATAGCGCTCCAAAGATAATTTCTTATAAGTTTCTTTTTCTCCTCCGACTAGGGTTGATGTTAGAAAAACGATATTTAACCGCAGTTTTTTGTCTTCTCATTTATAAATCATTTTTTGAATTTATCTATGTATATTTATATCTTTCAGTAAAAATATAATCATTAGATGAAGTTAGGTACGCTAATTAGTGTGAGATGTGGTAAATTTTATTTAGTTCCTTTTTTTTTGAAATATATTCACCCTAAAATTTCCCCAAAAGCGACGAATTTTTCAAAATACCGAATTATCTATCTTTGTTTAGGAATAAATTTAAAAAAGTTTTTACTATTGATTCATTCGTGTCGTCTTATTTTGTTCACCGTTTATTGAAATAACGGCATTCAAGTACAAAAGTTGATCTGAGCTACCTTGTTTCATCGTGGGCCCAAAAATTTCCTTCAAATTCAATAATTATAGGGTTTGGTGTTGGTGTTTTCAAATTAATTTGCCGTTAAAGCTTCCTTTTGTAATTTTTTTGGTACCTCAGACATAGAAGTCCATCGAGGTTACGAGGTTGTAAAATAATAATTGATCGTTCATATACCGTCTAAATTTCGGAGTTTCCGTGGATTTTCCAAAAATTTTCTTTCATACAAACCTTGTCTTGGTAATTTCGAACACACAAAAAAAAATCAGCAAATCGGTCGAGCCGTTCTCAAGTGATAATGTACGTCAAAAATGTGGCAATTCATTTTTATTTAAATAGATTCTAACGATATTCTCTAACTTTAGTGCTTCTGGTGAAATAAAATCTATAATTTTACGCTAATTCCTCGAAACGGATAACTTACCCGAAAAAAAAATTTCCAGTGAAGAGATAGGCGACAAGGCCGGTTCCAAAGTATCCGTGTTGGTCTTCAAGGAGGGCGAAGTCATCAATCTCGTCCGGGTCATCGAGAACGAAGACGGCAGTTACTCCCCGTACGGCGACAAAGCGATCTCCCCTCCCTACCGCTCCGCCGCCGAACGCGAAGACAACCAGGTGAGCTTCTTCAAGAAGATCACCGAAGACATGGAGATGGCGTCCAAGATGCACAATCTGAAGTCGAAAATGCAGAATCTCTCCGTCAAGCGGCAAATGCGAAGCTCCAAATGCGGCGGAGAGACGGCGTCCACTTCGTCGAAATCTTTTACTACTACGGACACGGCCAAGAAGCGGTTGAATTTCTTCGATAATTCCATCATTTCCGGGTCCGGTCGGAATGGTAAATCTCCCGCGGCGTCCTCATCTTCCTCCTGCCTGAGATCGTCTCGCTTAGCCTACCGGTTGCTGAACGACCACCTCAGATCGTCGCAGTCCTCCGATTACGACCACCACCTCAAGAGATTCGAGAGCAAGATCACCGTGCAGGAGAATTTCGGCTCTAACGACGAGATCGGAGAGATCGCCCTAAAGGACAAGCATCGGAGCAAGACGAAAGTCGGCGGTGGCGGCGGCGGCGCCAAGGCTTCCTCTAGGAAATCCTCGCTGGTCGAAGATAAATTCCCCCAAGTCGACACCTTCAACCCCAGCGTCGCCGAAACTAAGGGATTCTCCTGCAGAAATCTGCACGTCTTCGAACCTGAGCGCAGGGTTTCGTCTAGATTGTCGCCGACGGAGGACAATGTTACCAATCCGATCTTGTCGCCGCTATATAATCGGTACTCCCCCGAAACCGTCTTGAAGAACCGGCGATCGTTGCACTACGATAACAAATTGAATCTGGACGATTTGAATAATAGCAAGATGTCGGAATCGATAGCGATATTGGAGGAATCGGCTGAAACTGACGATAAGGATATTTTGAGTTCGATCGAGGTCCCGTGCGCTGAAACTTTGTCGCTGTCCGCTAGGAATCGGGTGCATCTTACGCAGTTGGTTCTACAGGTAATATTTATTTATTATTATCAATAAAAGACGATATCCGAGCATTCCGCGCTACATCAATTTAATTAATTCGTGATAATTGATTCGGAAATCCTTGGATTTCCTTTTTTAACCGTTTGCATTGTTATCATGAGAAATAATTCAAATCTGATATTTTTTTTTTACCTGTCTTTAGATATTTTCCATCAAAATTTCAAACCAATTTTTTCAGTTTAAAAACCAACTTTTTTTCGAATGTAATTAGGGTGTCTTATTAATTAATCTTATCGATTTGTTTCTTAAATTTTTGGTACGAAAATTTTTAAAATCCATCATTAAGAAATAAAGATGCGGCGTCAAAAAAACTGTTTATAATTTTTAAGGTAATTGACACCTCTAATCACATCTAATTATTCCTAAGCTTATTCAAAATGTCCGCCACTATGTAAAAAGCATTCTCTTGCTCTTCTTCGAACCGTTTCTGCTACTCTTTCCAACATCTCGGGAAAAAAAACAAAATTAAAACAAATATTTCAGTAGGTAGAGTATTGCAACAAAAATTATTTGGACACTGTTGGTTTTATTTTACGTTCATCGGATTTTTATTAATTTTAACAGTTTTCATCCTTGAGGTGCCATCCACGCCACCGTTTGAATAAACAATTTTTTTATGCAAATTCTGCAATAGTTTATGAATTTTCATATCTGAAATTCTCATGCAAACCGACTGTTATACAAGGGATTTCAATTAAAACGAGCCATCTCGATTATATAATCCTGGGGGCGCACCGACCCCTTACCGTTAGAAATTGAATAGGGAAGATGGATCTTGTGACCGCTCATTCAACACACATCATTTTTAATATCGTTTTTCTACCATTTTTTTTTTTTTTTTGCTTCTGTTTTCATCAGCTTTAGATACTCATTTTTTATGGTGGTATTAGTTGACGTTTGCATTGTTTAGTGGAATTTACTTTTAGTTTAATCGTGAATTCACAATAAATTAAAAACAACCTGTGCCATTTATATGGCCGCCACTGTATATGTTCAATGTAAAAATAACTGTATAAGCAAAGTGCAATTTTTCTTACAGTGTGAAATCATTAAATAAATGCTTTTCTGCTTTAACTGTAATTTTTAATATGTCAAGTCCGACACGAGGTAAAATTTTTAATATAGAAAATTTCCTCATATTAAAAATTACAGTTAATTCTGCATCTGATCATCCAATAATATACAGGCTGTTCCATTTGAAAAAAATTACTTTTTCAACTTTGAAGATTTTGTAATTGGTCATGCAGTTTTGGACACCCGTATACAAATCAATTGTCAATGTGGATTTCGAAAGTGTCATTCTTGTGCTTCCACCTACCCTAGAAGTGTTTATTACCAGTCGAAAATGGGCAAAAGATACTGTGTTGCAAATAACGCTACATCTTTCAAAATTTTCAAAAAAATCAAGATATCTAAGTAGCAGTTGAAAATAGGTATAGGAAAACCTATTAGAACTCATCATAAAATTTTCTCAGGAATTTAAAAATGAAATAATATACAGGCTGTTCCATTTAAAATAAGAAAGTTGATGGCGACTTCCGGTATAACCGGAAGTGGTAAGACCCTGAAAATATTTTAAAATGAAAGAGAATCTTGAATAGCCCCGGATTCCAAAAATTCAGAGTTCCCAGGTTTTTTCTAACCTCGGAAACTTCTAACGAACGGCTACCGTGGAAAACACTGTATAATATTTTTTCAAAGATTTTCGAGAACGAAGGTAATGGTGAAATTCGACGATAATTTTCGATATCTTGGGTGTTTCCTTTCTTGCGAATAGGATGAATTTTAGCTATCTTTAAAGATTCTGGGAAAACACCTGTGCTAAACATAGAATTAATTATATTATTCAAGGACAAAGAAAAATTAAAAGTAAAGTTCTGGTCGGGGAAGGTGTGAGAACACATGCACTTAGGCCACTCTTACCGGGCCCATTGTGCTACCTCCCCAGGGTGCCGGACACACCGAGCCGCTTAGGCAGAAGTTTTTATTGAAATGGTCACCCATCCAACAACTTGTTATGCATATTGCTGTTTGACGCACAAAACTGACAATGATGCAACGTACCATTAAGCCGTACTGCCGGCAAGGACAAAGAAATGTGTTTGGATGAAAGTTTTAATAATTTCGCTATCTCCTATTAAAATTTTAAGGGTGAAATGAATGATTTTAAATCGTCACGCCCGTTATTAAAAGTGGTCCTATTTGATATGACAATTGACGTGTTTCGGAATATTATATAAGCGTTATTTGAGGTGGCTCGTTTCACTTGAAATACCCTGTATTAAGATTTCTAACAATCGCCCCTGTTCCTAACAGGATTCTTCGGACAGGACCAAAAGCAGTTCGGAAAGCCTCGAATTGGACGACGCGACCCAAGACCTGTGGGAAATTCAGCACGAACCCATGAAGAAGAACGCCACCTACAAATTGGGCCTGTTGAAGCGTCGCACCAGCGTCGACCACACCTACGATTCCGATTTTAACGTGGAGAGTTCCGCCCCCACCCTCGACAAGGACGAGTACAACGCGAGCCGCCCCCAGGAGGATTACAAATACAAGAATTCGGATTACGAGGTGTTCGGCACGCGCAACTTCTACCATCTGCCGCACTACGTGTCGGGGCCGAGCGCCATCCCGCCGCAATACGCGCCGAAGGACGAGAGAATCTGCGATCTGTACCTGGGCAGTCCCGAATCGAAGATGCACCGCTCGCCGTTGTACGGGAGGAGGGCGCGCGTCAGCAGCAGGGATAATTTCGGCGGCGACGGGTCCGATTGCGCGTTCGACGATTTCGACGTAGATTCGACGCGGAAGCGGACGAATCACCGGGCGAACGCGCCCAGTTCGAATATCGAGCGCCTGCGCAACGATTACAACGAGACCGCGTCCTCGTCGTCGAGATACTGCGACAATCTGGACGAAATCTTCGGTTTTTACAACGCGAAGAGTATAAACGATCTGGATAAGTTCTTGAATTTCCACACGCCGAAGTGCGCCACCACCAAGGGGGATCCCCCTACGAAGCAGCCGGCGCCCGCTAATAAGGAGGGGAATTTGCCGGACGAGATCAAGCGTTTGGGGATATTCGAGGAGAAGATCCAGATCGATTCGGCCAAGATCGAGAATCTACCCGCCCTGAATAAGAAGCGCATGCGCTGCGATCATTGCAACAAGCGGCTGAACATCACCAACATCTACAATTGCCGGTGCGGGCGGATATTCTGCTCGCAGCATCGGTATTCGGAGGTGCACGATTGCAAATACGATTACAAGACTGAGGGGAGGAAGATATTGGAACAGCAGAACCCCCTGGTGACCGCCAACAAACTACCAAAATTCTAAAAAAAATAAAAATAGGTGACGAGAAAACGGGAAAAGAACATCGACAGCGTATAAAAAAAAATGTACGATTGTGTGTGTGGGATTTATTAAATACCACTTATTACCTTCTTATTTTTACGATGATTGGTGTATATATATGTGTGCATATAATATGTGTATACGCTTTGTATAATCTCGATTTTCTTGCGCGTGTGCATAAATTTCAAATTGTATTAGTTTTTAATTTAATTAATTTTTTTTTTCGTCTGGGAACCTGTCGTCATCTCACATCTTGTATACGTCATGTGTAAGTCACCATTGTTATCCATACTTCCCCCTCCCTCCTTTGCCCCGCCCACCATTCACTACCGACATGATAAACGATAAAAATGGAAAAAAATCCACACGCCGACATTGATTGATATATCTATACATATAATATATTTGTATTCCGAAAAAATTCAAATAAAAACTTGTAAAATTTCGTTGTTTGCTCAAAAAGAAAAATGGAAAATATATATTATTATTATTATTACCACTATAATATTAAAAAAATCGACTAATAATATAACCAATTCAGAAATCGTGTAAATATTGTATTATATTAAATATCTAATTGTGTATATTATATACCCCTTATATAGGTACCATTATTATAATGATAATATTATTTTTTAACGACTATTTTGCTGGATTTACACCTTATTTTTTTTTTTGCAATTATTGATAGTGTGCGATATTATAATATATTTTTCTTTTGAAGATGAAAAGATGCAAATAATAGATATAATAAATATATATTAAATATTATATTCTGCTGAAAATCGATATAAAAAAAAATGGATTTAACTATTAAATTATACTGTATATATATTTAATCGTACATAATAAAAAAAGGCCAAAAAAAAACGGGAAAAACTAAACTTGATTTTCATTTAACTCCTTTTTCCTTACACAGCAGCAAGTGAAGATATGTTTAAAATAAAAATACGTCTGTTCTGCTCAAGGACTAAACTCTTAACAGTGTCTTTACATCTATATAGTTATGATAAGTAGAATTTGGGTACCGCGAGATATACCTTTGGATCGATGATTCACAATAATATGCAAGGTCACCTTATATACTGGTATGTAATATGCAATAAATGTGATAACAAGAAACCCCTTTACAACTACCCAGGAACAATACTAATTAATAACAATGATGTCAATAGTGTAATAGTCTACATAACATATAAATTGGAGAACATAATTAACATATAATCTTTCAAAATGGTAATTAATACATTTAAGGACGTATTTTTATTCTTTTTTTATATTGGCGTTTTTAATAAAAGGAAAGAAATATAATGATATAGGGAATAGTGGTTGGTTATAATTTTTGAATTTGTTTTTAAACGACAAATTAATATTAATTCTACATTGTTGATAATCAAATTATTTCATCCAAAATGTGTTTTTTTTTTCAGAAATATCCACTTCACCTTAAAAAAAATCAAAATTGACTAAAATATTATACACAGCAATATTATATACACTGTATTTAGTTTTCTAAACTTTTTAAATTTTCGTTTTATGAAATACATACACTTTTTATTGTTTCACCTATGTATTATTTTCGACAGTTTGTTTGTCTGTCAAATAGCCTTAAATACATGAATAATTCGTATGTGTAGTTCGTTTTTGAATTTAGCGCCCATTTTCGTTGAAATTATTAGCAATTTTTAATAATTTAACTGTTACATACCCTGCTACCAATCACCAGAACTGTCAAAATCGCTTCGAACATAAACATAACCTAGAAATACACTTTTCAAATCAGTTGGAGCAGGTTTTACGTTTTTATTTTTATTATTTTCATTTTTTTTTCACTTCATTTAAGTAAATAGAATATTTTGCATATCTTTTATTATCCGATGTCCAGGTGTACGGGTAGCGATTTTTAAAAAAAAACCTGGTAAATGTTTCATTTCCTATTTATTATCAATTACCCCTTGTGCTATTTTGTGTATCTTCGGGGCCGTTAATTCACTGACAACTTTTACAAAATATGTATTTAAAACAAAATTGGGAAATGCGAAATTTCAAATTTAAATTCAACTGTCAAATGCGGTCGTAACACTAACTGTAAAATCTTTGATTCTAATTTTAAATTGATAATTACCAAATGGAAAAAAAAAAACAGTATGAAAAATTAGTTCCAAATCAAAATAAAAATTATGAGAATATGATTTAATATTAGATGCTCGTTAAAATTATTGAGTTTCTAGTTTATACTTCATTAAATTCTGAATACCACGTGATCAATGGTTTAAAATTAAATCGGATTATCAAAATTGCAACTAAATTTTAATCAAACTCATCCGTAGCAATTACCTGGTTAGTAACTTTGATAATCCAAAAAAGTCAACTGGGATTATTTGGCCTGTCTATTTTTATAATCATTTTATAAACATTCGTAGGTATACGAAATAAAAACTGCACATTTTTTTAATAAGTTTATTAATATTACAAAATGAATAACAATATTTTAAATATTAAATATCCTCCAGAAAAACACAGAATACTGTTGGTATATAAGATATATTCACCTACTTAATTAATACCTATATACAAGAACACATTTCAAGGACGACAGAATCTCAAGCACCATTCCAACAACTATCAACTGAATCTACTACTATTCGTACTAAAACCATTGTTATTTAAAGTAGGATCGGTCTCCAACAGAAAACCTTCGAAGATCTTCACCAGATTCTCGACACCTTCCAAAAAGTTCGTGTCCTGTTCAGAATTCTCCGCAGGAAAGACGTGTGCGAAATCGATCATTTTCACCGTAGCCCACATCTGATTCGGCCTATTAGTCACTAGCTGTTCCAAAATTAGCGCGTAATCCACCTTCATATTTTGAAGATCTTTATCGTAGTTATTCTGAAACGAGTGCATCCTCTTCAAGGACGGCGGCGCCCCTCTTCGCTCGGGCAGAGGTGAGAATTGCTTGACTCTAGTTGGGGAACCGTCCAAGACGGGACCGTCTTTCGTGAGGAGACCAGAAAAGCTGCTGGTTTTCGACGGCTCGGACTTATCTCTGAAAGCCATACTGATGGGCCTGTTTAGACTGTTCGTTCTGAGAAGTGGGGGTTTGGTTCTCGGCGGGGTTTCTTTCGTGCTGTTGATCAGTTGATCGTTGTTCATGCACTGTTTTAATCTGCGAGCGTCGTAAACTAACAGCAAAGAGGAAGAATATAAATGGATCTGTCGTTGTTTCCTGGCCCAATTTTGTATCTGCCAGAGAGATGTTAATAATTTCGTGATGAGAGCGCGGTTCAAGCCTGAGTGTGCGTTTAGGAATATCTTTAAAGCTGCAAAATTTACAATATTAAATTAACACAAAAAAGTAATAAAAAAAAAAACCAACCATCAGTAACGGTTTCCTTATTCAATTTCTTTCCGTAGTCTTTACTGTAACGGCAAATCCTCCCATTAGATATCTTGAAGACTTGGAACCCTGGTATGCAGAAACCCAAATCCCTTTTGGTTTCATGATATTTTTGCTGTGAAAATCACAAAAATCTTCTCAAAAATTAGATAATAAACCACCCACGTCTTTATAGATGAGAAAAAAGATAATTTATGGAAAATCTGATAAGACTTACATCTTCCTTCAGCTTCTTCTCTTGCGAGGCCAACGGATCATAAGTCCTCCTCCCGATTTTGATATCCATGATGCAGGGCTCCTTAAAACCTCTCGTCACGTCGTCCAAGACGATATATTTAACTTGTTTCCCATCCACCGTTAAGAATTCCGTTCCGTAGTACGTCGGCATATGTTGTTTCAATTCTAGGAGAACCGAGTCTCGGGTTTTCTTCAGATTCTCGTAGAAATCCACTTCTCTCCGTCCACAGGATTCTTTCGTAATGGGTTTGTAAACTCGGTTCCTACATTTTACCATGCCTGAAATAAAGACGGTTAATTTACAAAATATACCTAAACAATCCTGATATTAATATAACTTAATTTTGCGTTTTTATTATAACCGTCTTGATTCGACAACGACGTCAACATGTCGGATATACCTTGTAAATTGTGTTATTTTCTGCTAGGGATTCGCTTTATATAACAGATGGATTAAAAATGGCGCAATTTTTTTTTGTATGTACGTAAATGAAACAATGAAACAGAATGTTATTTTTATTGCAGGTCATCTGCCGTCGTAAACTTATTATTGTTTGTATTAGAAGTGAAATGGCAGATAAAAAAAATAATGATGAAGTTTACGATTGTAAAACTTCCATAGTAAATAAAAATTTAATATCCGAAATTTTACAATTCTCTGGCTATTTGAATTTATTCGGCCGTTATTCTCTGGCTATTTGAATTTATTCGGCCGTTATTAGGAGCTCACCTAAGCCTCTAAGATAAGAAAAAAAAAAGTTTGTAGAAAATGTTACGAGGAGGCAAGAAACAAAACTAAAGTAAAGCTCCAGCGTCTCAATTTGAACGCGTGAATTTCTTTTTAAACGAAAAATTTATAAAAAAAATTTCGAAATTAAGTTTTATATAATGTAAAGAAAAGGTAGACATATAAAAATGTAAGCAAAAATAAGCGTTACGTCTCCTAGCAACGAGAACTTATCCTACTGTTTTTTTTTGTGTGCGTTCGATGCTCTTTGCGATTCTTTCCTCATTTGATTGCCAATAATTTTTAATAACAATTTTATGTTAAGCATGCAAGTCCTAGTGGTTCATTCAATTTGGCGCATTTTCGCTAACAATCCTTTTAAACTAAGCGGTAGTAATTTATTAAGTGAAAATAATCCGGTGAAATACAAGTATGTATGTATGTATCCTTTTCTTGTGTAGAAATCTATACTTTTCATGTCCACCACTGTCTTCAATGTGCATCCGCATGGAGTGACCAACCAGACTTATTATTTATTGTGAATGATTGGCGGTTATTTCCGTTTCCAACTGACATGAAGTGGCACAAACTGTCAGACGAATTTACGTGACTTCTTATTGGTTTACATGTTTGGTGCGTGAAAAGTACGTCAAAATCCGGTCGAAGAAAGATAGGATGTCTCATGTTGGGGTAGGCTGAGGTTTAATATCCAAACAATGGCCATATTGGGTTTTATCCTATGTATTTTCTATGGCCTTTAAGCAGCATGTTCTTATGTTGTTAGTTATTATTTTCATTAATTCAGAAGATGTTTCATGGCTATTTGCTGTTATCTGCTGTTTTTGTCGAACTTTCGGATTTATTATAATTAAAATATGGTTGGTAAGTAGTTAATTTATTATTTTTATTTATGTAGAGAGTAAGAATTTATTACATATACATGAGGTTAAGCAGTTATTTACCAACTAATTGCCTTAAAAAACATGTTTCCTATTAAAAAATTATTAAAAAACGTATTTTGCAAATGTATTTTTGAAAATTTTGCTTTGCATTTATCTAGTTAATCCGGCTCTGCTGACAAAACGGGCCAATGGGGTCCTGCACTAAACCTGTGCGCAGAATCGTGTAGTCGTAGATAATTACCACAAAAAATAAAATGCATTGAGTGAAACTTCTGTATATTACCTATTCTGTGCCTATACTTTGCTTTGATCATAGCAGTCTGGATATTACGCCCGAACAAAGGTTAAAGTGGCCCGTTTCAATTCAAATGCCCTGCGCACAGAATGAGATACGAGAATAATTTGCAAATATGCGAAGAATTACTGTCTTGCTTCCATTGCCTGTATTTTGTTATAAAGCCTTATTGCTCTTCAGCTTATTGTTAAATATGAATTATTCGTCTAAACCCAACTCTAGATATGCTTGTTGGTTCACAAAAATGTTCTTTTAATGCATGTGGAAAAGATTTTTTTGCGGTTTCGGAAAAAAATTTGTATTACGGGACCATCTGCTGTGGTTTTGCCCACTATTTTTTACTAATAAAAAGTTACTTAAAACCACTGAAATTTTTCAAAATTTACCTCTTTAGGCTAGTAAATAATTATCAATTTTAAAAAAAAGGTGTTTATCCACCATTAGTTTAAATGATAAATGGTCTCAAGTTTAAGATGTTTAGGTTAGTTCACCAGGGTCCCATATTTATATTTAGTTTTATTTAATTTGTTTAATATCTCCTAGTATAAAAAGGGTTTAATTTTGTCAAGTCCCTTTCCTTTCTTAGAAAACTACACACTGACATCATCGATATTTCATCATATTTTTTCTAATTAATTTCATCATTTACTAAAATTTATGTCGTTCTAAACGTCACTATTGGGCAGTGAAAGTAACAAGAGATAATAATACAAAAATAAAATGCGAGACATCAAATTCCGGAAAAATAACAATTTTATTAGATCTCTCGATATGATTAATTTAAAAAACATTACCATTTTAAAAAAATCTACACGGTACTACAACGATGTTAATAATAAAGCGATTATATAAATTAAGGACACTCACTATGGCTTATTGTTGATGAAACACGAGTTGTAATAATTAATAAATGTCCATATATTTATTCGGGCTCAAAAATGCAGTAAACAAAGACAACTTAAAGGAATTGCGTTGAATTTAAAAACGTATATTTGTATTTATGGGATAATGCACGCGTGCTATGCTATAACATTAGTTATTTTATTAATACGCAACAGTATTGTTCTTTTTTTTTTTTGTTGAAACCAACGCAATCGATCTGTAATAACATTGTTCTATTAATATTTAACGAGGTAGTTAATATTTAAAAAAAACAACACGTAAACAGATAAGTTGGAAATTCTTTACGTTATTTACAACTAAGGAACTTGACAACTGACATTTGAAATATATTTGAAGTAAGTATGCTATGAAATTAACATTGATCACACCAACCTAAGATAAAGAAATACTGATTTTAATATTTTTTTTTAGTGTGAATATATCCATCAATAAATATATACAAAGATTTATACGTAATAAATTAATAACCGTAACTTACCCATATTTACACCGTCTTGCATGTGTCCAGCCACCTGATTACTAAACAATTCCATATTTGGTGGTAGCGAAACTCCGTTTGTCTGCAGCTGATTCTTCTGAGGCATCTTCAACTTCTCCTTGGCATTCTTATTACTGATATTGTTCGCCTCCCCCATATAAAACTTTCGCGGTTTACCACCGACGGGTCCGATAGTAAAACGTCCAGATCTCATGCTGTCCACTTCACTTTTGCCCATGGTTATAACTAACGGACGTTTTTGATCCCGCACTCGCTTTGGAACGATAGATAACACTTTTATGACGACTGTTATCTGCGAACGGATAAAATCAACGGGAATATTAATGCCGAATTAATTCCCTCGACAATGGTTTTGAAATAGGAAGGATTTTGTAGGATAAAGTTATTGTTCTCAGCGTAAGAACTTTGATTTCTTTTTTTTCGTTCGTATTGATTATGTAGTTTTAAATTGTGGATTTCTACGGATTAGAAGTTGATAATTTAAGGCGTGAGATCTAGCGCTGAGGATGGGGAATACCTAAATATAACCACTACGTAAAAACGAACCTGACATTTCAAACAAAACGGTTTAATTTAAAAATTAATTCCGGCGGTAAATTCAAAAGTTCAATATTCGTTAAAAATTAATATAAATCTTTCATAAGCACTACGATAAGGTACACTGAGATAAATAAATAAGCAAATACGAGATATAATATCACATACACGATGATTATTAAGATTATAAAATACTCACTTTTTTCTTAGAATATTATTTTACAATAGTAGCAATTTGTTTAAAATTAATCCCAATCGTATTAGTAATATAATTATGAAACGAGTAAAGTATTCAAAGAATCGATACGATAAACACGTGATTGGTGAAAGATTATTATTCATATTATAACTATACCTGATAATCATTCCATAGTGTCATTAGAAATTTTTAACTGCATAATATGTATATGTTATGAAATAAAACATAACATCATAACTATTATAAGATATTTTGTTGCTACGTGTAATAATACCGCCAATTTACATAAAACACGAAACGTTTGCAGATAAGATAATAAAAATTACCTTGATTTTATAAATCACTCAACAATTTGAAGGAGTATCATATGGTGCCGGAAAAAAAGTGCTAACAACTTTTACTCAGATCATTTACCTTTGAAGCTTCAATACTGAAGTGTTATCATGATGATCCGTTACTTTTGTGACAACCTGTATATAAATCAAACTCGTAGCAACGCATTCCTTTATTATGTATTATGCAATTTTCGTCTGGTCCAAACACGGTGAAAGCAAGAGTTTACTGAACCAAAATGATTCATTCGCAGTTAAAAAAAGGCAATCGTACAGACAAACAGAAATACGCTAAACAAACCGTAAAATGACTCAACGCTAAAGTTACGTATTTTCGTCTGTAATATAATCCAATAAATGAATTTCGTTTTAAATTAGAAGAGAAGCAAATGTACGTAATGAAATACTATTGATTTGATTACTATTTTTCGCCGGTAACATAAATTAAAATCGTTAATCACCAGTAATTTTGGTGAACGCGGTTACAGCATGCCGGAAGGGTTGCGATTTGACACGACTCCGAACGAATGACGAACGTAGATTTCTCGTCGAGTCAATGAGTAGAAGTGAGATAGATATACGGTTTGAAATCTGTTTGTTTCTAACGGTGTTTCAAATGAAAAGATTTAAACAGTTAATAATTTGTGTAATTAGGAAAAAAAAAAACAAGACTTGCAGCAATCTGAATTTCCTAATACAGTTTGAATAAAAAGTAATTTTTATCACCTAAAATCACCAAAGAACGTGATTTAGTCGTAATAACCTAAGATAGATTAGACATAACATTTGTTTATAGCAAATATTTATTTGTTTGCCCACATTTTTTATAGTAAAATAAATATACACATGCTAATATCATTAATACATCAACGCGTTTTTGTGGATTACAGCATAAGCCTCAGGAACACATGATAATGTCATGTGCTTGATAATAAACTTATCTAAAATCACGGTCGCACAAGTTTGCATACAACAACTTACAGCACATTTTCAGTAGGCATAATGTACCGAATGTTAGGTAACACGTTTGTTATGTTTCTTTTTTTATGACAGATTTAAATGATAATTACCGAAGCAGTTCTTTTACCACGTAGAATATCGGAAAACATTTGTAAACAAACTGCTCTTGTATCTTGAATAATAGAATGTACATCTAACTCGATGAATCAGGAAAAATAAATAGTATATTTGTTTTTATTTTGTATTCTTTCCGAACTCAAATGTCATGATGTGATATTTACAATGCCTGCCTATATGCATTCTGGAATATAATGCGTAATTTTTTTTTTTATATTTTCATTATGCTACCACATTCTTTTGACGCGAATTTGCTTCGAAAAAGCAGTGTGATACACGTGTCGACATTGTAGTAAAAAAAAAAATGTATATTGACTTTTTAAAGGTCGTTATTATAAATCATTTGTAGTTAATTATTCACAAGGAAAGTTAAGTATGACGTTTCAGCTTCCCGTTAGCACTTCCTTTATTATCTACCTTATATACTTGGTTAACCTACCCATTATTTTAAAATATATACATCCTGCAGTGATTTACATTAAATTTTATAAAAATATCTTTTGGGTTTTTCAAAGTTTACAAAGATTTAAAATCTAAACCTATGTGGAATAAATTAAAATTTTATTTTTGTCCATCGTGATTGCATCACTGACATTGCGGTAAATTTCAAAACTGTTTTATCATCAAGCGACAAAAAGTGAGGTGAAATTAGGGATATCAAATATTTTTGAATTAAACTTAAATAAACTTATGATGCCGATGCAAAACTGCGTTTGTTTTATAATTTGAATGCAAAAATACATAATGTGATTTTAATCAGCTGCAGCTTTTACGCAATAACTTACAAAAACGCTTTTTTTGTTATTAATTAATTAAAGCAAATTTATTTTGATTAAAATTCAGTTTTTTTCGCGTTAATTTTATTTGTTCCAAATTCGTAACAATTAGTTTTCTATCCGAATTTGGTGCGGAGAAAACAGCTGTATCTATTAGCAAAATGGTTCTTATTAAAGGAATTTCCCAAAAGCAGTTTTTTGCGGTTATCCCAGAACGAGTGGAATCATTTAATGCCATATACAAAATTTTGCCTCATATATAATATTATTCCATACTTGCATCAGGAATATTATAGTCTGTCATGTTAAAAAAGAGATGATTAATATTATTTGTATGACAACATGAACTAATGAATGAACGCATCAACAAAGATCCATATTTTCTAGTGCAGTAAGAGAAGTATTTTCAACTTTAAAATATAAAACATAGGTCATTATTTCGATTATACTAAAAACAATACAAAAATAACCGTCAATAAATATACTACAGTGTATAAATCAAATACTTATTCAAACAATCTTGGATGTGCCTTATATGTATGTACAACAAAAACAAAGAATTAAATAACACTCTAATCTGCATACAAACGTAAACAAACACGTTCTACTACGTACGATGCTCTGCAGACACTATTAAAACACCGTCATCATTCTTATCACGTTGTAGACAACAAAAAAAATATATCCAACGAATATTAATTGCAAATATCTTCAATATCTCAGGCATCAATTTTAATAGTGAATTTACTTACATTATCCCAGGGAAAAGATGATTTTTACACGATATAACACCGACAACGATTATTATAACCTCAAAATTCACACACCTATTTATGTATACGAGAACGGCACACCACGATACGGATCGCCTATTTGCGATTGGTTAGCTGTCGGAGATTGGCAGGCCTTACGATTGCGCGCGCATTTTCGTACGTGACTTGAATTAAATAGCGAAAAACCGAGACCTGTCTGACAGAGAGAGATGTGAAAATTCCGTAATTCTTTCGCTCATTTGAGTTCTTGATTATATTTTCCTAGAAACGGCGGTTTTAGAAGTGTCTCATAGTCATGTGGAAATTTGAATGATGTAAACTTTGATGATATTGAGAATTGAGATATGTATAACATCGAATATTTCTACGTAACGAAGGAAAATTGTTGGAAGTTATTGACGAATATATGTTTTAAATATTGTATAGTTATTCGAGTATTTTTGTTCGTATATTGATAATTAGAAAATTGTACTTGCGATAGGAATGTTAAAGAGAGTAAGAAAGTAGGTTAAAGTCCGTTTTGCAGTATCGATAATTATATTTATAAATATGAAAACCTAAACCCCTGTAAATATTTTCTCTCTATCTTTATTTGCTGAGCAAAATTCAATTTCCTGGCAATTATTTTCAGAAATATACAAATTTTAAGGTGCTGAAATATCTGCAATGCTTCATTGTTTAAATTACTGTATATAATTGGGAAAAATTTGAACTTTAATTACATAGTGACCTTAATATATATAATGATGTGTTAATTTTCATGCATTGTTAATTAATCACTTTTTGTTACTTTATTTCTTTCCTTTACATTGGCGGCACTGTGCATGAAACTATCAGTATCTGTCACTGTCACAGTACATTACCAATTCTTTCAATAAAATTTACATATACAAAAGTTTTCAAATCTTAAATATCCACTATTAATAACCGTTTATAATATCTATTTATTCTATAGCGTTCCTAAATATATACTTGATTCGTTATCTACGTTTTCTGTAATAATTTATGAAAATTAACCGCTCAGTATGCCGATTTACAAAATCGTACTATATATATGTAAATTAAATATCGTATCACCCGTATACCGTAAGGTCGCGCTTATATTTTTAGATTTTAGAACCTACACGAATCTTGTGTAATAAAAATGTTATAGAATTTATGTAAGTCGTTAGAAGAAAAAATATTTCGATATGCCTAAGGTTTTATTAGCGTAACACTGCAATTTATTAGTCACCAAATCACCTTCACCTTATGAGAAAGTGAGTAACTGTTTGTGCAGGAGCAGACGTTGTCATTAATCACTAATTTAATAATGTAAAAATCGGTTATGAAATGTTCTTTCAGTGTGGAATTGAATTATTCATGAGTTTCGTTTATGATCGGGGTGTAATAAAATACGTCTGATATACAGAAATATTTATCGAATACAAGGTTGCATTGAACAATTTATTGTTTGATTAACCGGCGCAAAAGTGAAATGTGGTTGGAAAATGGCGATCTATTCAAAAATCGAAGAATTTTTCTTAAAAAAAGATATGCTGATCATTAAATGCCCCACAATTATTTGTAGTAACTATGAAGTTATCTACAAAGTGAGCAACCGGATGTGACCACCATATGACTACGAACGTCACAGAAAAAGTGTATTTTTTTTGTTTTACTATATTAATTGTATATACAGGTGTCCACTGTAGTCCTGAACATTTGTTTTATCTTTAGTCCAAGGTAATACATAGTATCGCAACCCTATATTTTAGCTCATGCCAAATTAATCCTTACCTAAGCCTTTTCAATTCATACTAAACACTTATGATGCCTCATCCGGGATTTTATAGATAATTAACGATTTTAAATAAATCCAATAAATTTTCCATTAATTTTCAAGTCGGCTTGGTGTATATAAACGCTATACAATTGACTAAAGCTACGAATTAGTAAATATACGTCAGTATCACATCACAAATTTAATGACACGTTTCTTGAAAAAACAAAGGAATTGAGTGTCATTCGTCTACGATTATCAGATATTATTGAGTTATTAGTTCCACTTTATTTTCAAACTGGAATGTGAGTCCGTTTGACCCCAAAAATGATTTGTGTTCTAAACTGTTTGCGGTAATCTATAATACTGTGTTAATAGGTATATAAGGACTTTTTTATATATTAAGTTGGCCACACTGGTGTCTGACCTTATTCTTCTGACAAATTATCAATTTGAGATTAGGGTTATATGAATAATACTTGTTAATGCATTTCTGTATTAAATGTAAATCAAGAAAAGTTTTATTATTTAAAGGATAAAGGAATCGTTGGAGAAGATAGTTAACTAATAAAAAATATTGTTAAATGAGTTCATTTCCAAACTATTATATTACAATAAATATAATATATAATAAACGATTTTTGGTTTCCATGAGTGAGTTTTTCAATCCAAAACCATTTAATAATCTTTGTTTCGTTAATGTTTTGTAAGATAGCAATAGCTGCATTTTGCTGTACTCGGGTTTTCTTATATCAGTTGGGAAATAAACATATTATTATTGTATTAAAAATAAAAAAAAAAAACTTTGTCAAGGCAAGAAAAGTAATTTTCACAAAAAACTATATATTTATTTTATATATTATATAATTTCAATACAAGACATTACATATTATATTATACAAGTTTCCTTTTTTTTATTTTTACATATCACAGTTGTTACAATTTTGTGTCTTAATCAATTAATTACACTTACCTTTTACAATAGTTACTTTTAGTTATTAATCTTTGAAAAGAGGTGATAACATAATATCAGATGAGAATAAGTTGAAATTAAGTACTCACATTCACACAAATCCAATGCAAGTCGCTAGAAGGAATGACCACCACTACCCATAATAAATAAAGATTTAAACATAAAGACAGTATATATATGAGAAACACAGATTCCGTGATTTAAGAGCTAACGAGGGAGAAGAAATTAAAAGAGATACGACCTAAATATAGAAATGTACAATGTCTTGACACTTATTAAATACACGGTGCTGCGATTCACGAATGCAGGATATAGGAAATGAAAACCAACAACAGAACGGCAATATCGAATCCAAGCGGAAACCACAATCAGAGCGATCGATTCAACTTCTTCATCTTCTTCCTGTGTTCGGGGAACTGCGTAGAGATCCTCCACTGTAAGCGACGCATGCATTTTTGTATCGCGGTCGAATTAGCTGGCAAGTGAGCGAGTAATAAATGCAGATGTTTTAACTCTCGGAGCTTATCTAATATGGTGGCCTTGTCTCTGCTATCGGATAACCTCCACTCCTTCAGTGTTCTCTCGATTAGTGAGAGGGTTTCGATACGTACTTTCGATGTGCACAACCGATGTTCATCTTCGAGCTGTTAAATCGTATAAATAAGTTTTATTTTTAAGTTTATTTTCGGGACTCTTACCTTAGTGTAATTGCATAACGACCACATCGCGTGTAGTTTCAAACTTGGTGCTAGATTCGATAGGATGAATTGTATTAAATTAACGACGGTTATAGCAGAATTCTTCGGGAAGATTCTGCTCTCGGATTTCCTGAGAGAATTAAAATTATGTTAAGGATCGAAGTAGTCGAAGAAATAATCTTATACTTACCTCACATCTGGAAAGAATAAAATAGCGGGATAGGATTCCATCGTGTATTCCCATGGCAATGTGTTTAAATCTCCGTCAATTCTGGTAAATTGTAGATTAGTAATTGGTGCTAAGATTTTAGATGTCATCAGGAAGGTATAAGAGATACCGTTGCAAAAGGAACATTGTTTCGAATAATACAAAACTATAACTGACTAAAATGAAAATATATTACCATCAAAATATTGTTATATTCAATCTATTATGGGATACTATAATTAAATTTGTTGTAACTCACCTTAAATCTCTGCATAACAGTCGGTAAAAATGTCGCAGAGTTTAATTCTACTATTCTCTTAACGTTGCGATTACCAACATTTTTAATATTCGCAGTGTAAGCATGAGTATAATTGTATCTGTTGGAACTTGTAGTTAAGGCACGTTTCAAACGATTCTGCGAGAAGTCCCGGACGAATTCACGTAAACTAGTGTCAGTTACTAAATTATCTAATACATAATGCGATTCCATCTGATGAGAAAGAAGAAACACTCACTAATTAGTACGTACTTTATGCATAATCACCTTTTCGTCAAGTATTACGAGGGCAGTCTTGTGTTTCCGTTTTAAAATATCTACGCTTAAACTATTGGCGAAGTGGTGATACTTCAAACTGTCCATCGCGATCATCGATAAACTCCGATTGGCTTGGCAGGCCAGACCGGTAATATCAACAGTCGTAAGTTCTTCGTGAACGATGGATTTCGAAAATAACGGTGGGCCATATCGTTCCGCTATAGCTCTTAGTCGGCACTTATTTTCTAACCGTATTTTATAAAGATTCATTGCAGATTTTTTATCGTTAACACCTAGAGAACATATAAAAAAATTGAATATCGGAAATAAAATATTTATATTCGATTTTACCTGTCAACATCGAGGTTTTATAAAGATTCCGGTAACTTTCCAGTAAATAATCCGTCTCGACAAAATTATTTTTAATCGGCTTATCTTCGTAATCATTTTTCACCATATTTTGGTACATTTCGTCGAATTTTTCTTTATATCCTTGTTCACGCTTTAAATTTGTCTCGATAGCTTGGTTGATATCGTTACTGACGCAAGTATCTTTTTTGTTTAACGGGGAGACGCAGTAGGAATTATTGGTCCATTTATTTACGTTTAAATAAGTAATCGTGCTGGGGAAATCCGGTTTCGGTTTCTTCGGAGTGCTTTCCGACGGTGCTTTGGCAGTGCACATCGTTTTAATCTTTTTGTAATTATCTAAACGTTGATATCGAATGCTTAGGGATAATAAATAGGCTCCGAAGTTACGAGTGTTATTTTTGCAATAGTGATATTGCAAAGCGACTTCGTGTAACTAAAATTATCGAATAAATATTTCAATAAAATACTAAATTAGCGATTCACCATATCGTAATAATCGACGCTGTTATACAGGGGATTTCTGGGTGTGAATAGGATTAAAGCCGGGCCTGGTTGGATATAATTAGATAATTGTTGGCTCTTCGTACCGCTGGGGGATGCCCAAATCGTCACTTGTATGATATTTTTGTGTATCCAGTTCAATAACGACTCGACTCTCCAATCGGTATCGATGTAAATCTAAACGTTTCATATTTTAAATTGTGCAAAATGATCGAGATGCATATTACTTACCAATGTAGTATTCCAATTATATAAACTTATTTTTGGAGCTCCGTTAGTATATTCCGTGTTAATAGCGAATATAACCTCCTGAAATGGGTCTCTTTCGAGATATCGCAGAGCTGCACTGTAAACAATTGCGTAATCTAAACTTCCGGGTAATGAATTTACATTTGCTACTACTACAGCCTGAAAAATAAAAAGAAATATTTTAATATACATTTTGCCAATCAGTTTCGAATCCAAATTGTAAAGAACTTTAAAAACTTGGACACATTGTGATGAGAAATTAAGGATTTATGTATGAAACAATAATGAAATTTAACGATTTTCGACACATTTTTTTCAAATATCTTGGAAAAGGTTGGAGATATCGTTTGCCGAATGTATACTTTGTATTGACGATTACAATATGACGTCATGTAGCTTCAGTCAAACTATTGGTATAAATAGGAAATTAATTTACTTACATCATGTTTTTGCCTCAGAAGTTGTACTCCCAAATTATTAACACGCACCAAGGGCTCTATAAATGAATGTAAGAATTTTATCATGTGTAATGCCGTCTTCGGTCCGCTATATTGAATACCGCGTCCATGCGCAGGGTACGCAATCAACACAGGCCAATTATATACTTTATTGTAGTGATTACGACATTCCCCCATTGGTTGCCAACAATTAACAGCGTTAAAACTCACTAATTTCTGCATGTATCTAGCCGCCGACTCGAATTCTCGTCTCACTTCTTGACTCTCCGCATCCCACGGAGCATAGAACATGACAAACGCTATGTCAGATTGACGAGCCTCTTCGATGGCCCTAGTTAACTCTCCTCGATAATAATCCTTTACAACCGAACCTTTCGGGAAGAAAGGATATGCGGGGGGACTCCTCGACACTTTAGGCGGACTAAAATGAATTTAGTACATATCTTTTATATACAGATATATATATTATATGAAAAATAAACTTACTCATTTACGAGAGCTGCGTATGTAAATGCTATTAAAAGCATCAGACCAATTTCTTTAAAAAGGCTTATCATCCTTATAGTGATTAGTCGTAAACAATCTGGCCCACTGAAGCCAATAACGACTTGGCGACGTTGTTTATTTTCCGGACGTCGATACGAATCAGCATTCTTATCGCGGCCGATGTCTTCGCGTCCTTCAACCGGTACGGGCTGTGTTTGTATCTGCCCCGTCTGAGTTTCCGATTTTGACATCACAAATTCTCGTCGGACGCGGGCACATCCATTCGTGGCGGTCACCTTTACCAGTAAAACTCTCAGCGATGGCGATCTCGTTTAGATAATGGGGTCATAATTGGATTAAATCTTCTCGTAATAAACGTATCGCGTAATTGGAAACATACGTTTTGACGTTTCTCTTAACCTACATTTCTATTTTTCTTGTGTAATGTCATCGTGTCAGATTCATATCCGTATAGTGTTTTTCGCAATGGACAGTTGCTATTACGTTGGTAGTATCATCCAATAGCGTTCAACCATATTTTAACCGCTTTTTTTTAAATTCAAGTATATAGGTTGTTATTGTAAAGTATATTTTATTTATATTTAGTATGAGTAAATTAAAATATTCGTATCGGAATCTTTTCTACAAGTATTTATTTCCAAATCCTTATTTTAATCCTCAAAATTGTATTTAAGTAACTGTAGCAAGTGGTTGCAACATCGCTGACTCGCTGACTTGATTGTATGATTGTTGTCATCAACATAACCTAACTTTTAGAACACGTGTTGTGTGTTGCAAAAATCAAACAATTAAACGAATAAATCATGAATAATACAAGACAAATCTATTTCGAGCCGAAAAATATGAAACGCAAACGGTTTTCAGTTAACGAATTCCGAAGAAGTTTAAAATCACGGAACATATCAGAAAGTGAGCATTCTTCATTTCATTATTTATATATTTTATTGACTGAAATCTTAACTTTTAGCGCTGCTACAATTTCACGAGTTGTGTTTTGCTTCTAATAAATATCACCATTACATCTTAGAATATTTAGAAGCCGGTGGAAGTTGTTTAGAGCTGTTACAATTGATGGAAATCCATACAGATGTATGTCATTTAATTTTAGAAATTGTTTACGCTATTTTATTAGAGATCACAGCGAAATATCCTCGGCACACTACAAATGCTCACGAAGCTTGTCGTTACTTTCTTAGCACATATATTACAATGGCAAATAAGATGCTAAGTTTAAATTCAACTCGTTTGGAAAGGATAACGATTTTAAAGTTTCTGACGGCAGTTGTGGCTCTGTCTCCAAATTTCGCCAAAGATATTTTAATACATGTGAATATTAATTCGACAAATTTAGCAGTTCTCACTAATATTGGTCATGGTAAAAATCCGGTGCGATATGCTTTTATCAATTTTTTAATGGCGTTTTTAATCGACGGGTATTATCCTACAATCTCAGCGCTATTAGAGAAGCGAGGTTTATTAACAAGTATTTTAAAAGGGTTGGTTCACGATGATGCCGATATTGTTTGTGTTGTGATAAATACTTTGAAAATACATGTTTTGGAGAATCCTTTAGTCTCAAAGACAGTTAAAATGAGGACGTTCAGCACTCCGGTTGTCAAGAGTATCGTGCAGTTGTATAATTGGAAGGGACGCGTTCAGAAGGATAATTTGAAGAAAAATACAACTGATGATGTTGTGGTATGTTGTTTTTAATATTTTTTTTTTATGTAAGAAATTGTATTTTGTTTTTAAGGCCGTTTCCGTCGATCCACATTTAAAAGCAAAAGTCAGCGATTCCGTTCACGATTTCTTATCAATTCTCTGTACGTCACACAGATACGGTGTCATTTTTAAAGATCCCCAAATCGGTATGGGTAAAAAGACGCAAAACAGTTTAATTTATACCATATTAGACAGTTTAGACACACCATGGAAGCATTCCTACGCTAGAGAATTAGTAGTAAAGATTTGCGGTGCTTGCCCAGATTTGACAAAGACGATTTGGGCGAATTTGAAGCCATCTTTGGAGCCGAGAAGGACGGAGCAATGGTTGTGCGCTTTGAAATTTACGGAACAGCTTTTTAAGGAACTAGAACCAAATAGGATAGAATACGCTATGAAAGAATTAACTCCACATCAAGTAAGAATGTTTTTAATTGTATGAATATTATTTTTTATTTTTTTTCATGTCCACTTAGTAAATCAAATTATTTAAATTTTTCCCTTTTCGCAGCTTGCACAGATAACACAGATTTTAGTGGCACCGACCCAAATCATAAAGACTTTAACGACAGACGAGGCTTTCGACGATAAATATTTAAAATATCACCTATTGCAGATTTTAATGCGAAGTTTAGAATCAGTCGAACATTTTTTACAATTTGCAAAGGATATATTATCCACTGATAATTTTTTAACATACAATAACTTAATAAAAGAACATTTGAATAGGAATTTTCCCAATTCCACAACATTATTGACGAATTTCAAAGCGAATGATGAATCAGTTGATGATTCCGATTACTTGAATGTTGTAATTGAAATTCTGTCGATATACCAGAGAATTTGTCCGCAACTCCTCGATTTTACAAACTCCCTAATCGATTTTAAAGAAATCTTGGAATATACTAACAAAATATCGCAGCAATGTGGAATTCTACAGATGAAAATTATAAAATTGTATCTAGATCAAGATCCAATGGCGTTTTTACCAAATACCGAGTTATTTCAGCAAGTTACACCTTACATCATAAACTATTATTGCATCTCCCAGGACGATACCGCATTTAAAACTTTGGAAAAGATATTTTTAATTACGGAAGTGTTTGAGTCCTGTGAGAAGGAAGTGCAAATATGGATAGGTTCCCTAACAAATCTCACCGAAGCTACACAAAGCGTTAATGATTTGTTGATGAATGTCTTGCGATTAGTTTTTGAGAAATCGATGCTATATTTCTCGGAATTGTCAGATATTAAGGCGAATTTACCTGAAAAGACAGAAGATCTTGATATAAACGATTTAATAGAACAATTGTATAATAGCAACGATACAGCAAAAACTATAAAGTCTTCTACAATCAAACACACTCGCTTAAGCCCATTCGTTTTAGCATTATTCGAGTATTTATCGAAAATTGATAGAGACAAAGCATTAATCTCATATCTTAATTATGCCTTTCTAAATCTATTACATACACAAACTGATTCAGGTCCAATATTTTATTTAATTCAAAAGAACGACTGCAGTTTCCTTCATAAGAATGTGCTTAAATATTTTGAATTTTGGACCAATTCCGATTCAGAACCAATCTTGTCATCTACGAAAGGGAAATTAGAATTACTCTCAGCATATTCGACAATCATAACTTCCGAAGGTGTGGCAACGTTTCTAGAACGTAAAATTGAGTTCAGCTTTGACATTTCAAATTTATTAAACATGTCATGCTTTTACGTTGTAAATTTGGCAAAGCAGAAGAGATTAGGCCAAAACGTTTTGAAGAATTGTTTGGAGTTCATCAGATTTTGCGTCGGCAAAGGTGTATATATAAATATTTTGGAACATCCTGTATTATATCATTATTTTTCGCTGTTGCAAATTGAAAAAGAAAATTCAACACATTCTTTAATAACGAATTTTTTATCGGATATTATAAAAGAAACTGAACAAAATGAATTGGTGTTAGAACAATATAGGGAAAAGTTATGTAATTCTTTACATAAAATGTTTCGGAAGGCACAAAAATTTAAAGATTTTAAACAGAATAGTTTGATGAAGATTGTAAACGTAGTTGGACTAAATATCGATCACACTTTCTTATTATTTGAACATCTAAAAGATTTTGATGTAGAACATTTGGTCTCCAATCAAAATACTGCATCGATTTTTGTGTATATTTTGACTTATTTATTAAATGTGTTAAATAATTTAGGCAAAAGTGATGAAAAAATACTAGACGGAGATATAATTAAGGCAATTGCGTCAAAAATCTTACTTTTAGTATCGAAAAATGAGAATTTAGACATAAATTTATTTGTAAAATCATTTACTGTTTATTTGGAACACAATCCACATTGCATAGGTTATATTTCGAAAGAATTATTTGTCGGTGTGATAAAAAAAGACGAATATAGTAAAGAATGTGTTGAATTAGCAATTCTGTTATTACAAAATAGATTTAACGACCTCTTCGATGATGTGATGGAAAATATCGATAAAATCGTAGCGAAAAAGGGTGTAATACTGCCAATTTTAGAAATCGCACTGGATAATAATGTTATTGAAGATAATCTAAAAACGATTTATGATAAAATCGAGCATGTTTTACATAAATCATTACAAAAACCGCAGAAAGCGGGACAGCATTTCGAAAAATACTACAAAGGTGTTAACAGCTTAATCGACAGATTCTTTACGATTGAAAAATATAAGAATTACGTTGAGAAAATACAAAAATTCGAGACCACGGAGATATTTCACGTTTACATTCTCAAAACGATATTTTTAAAGGCCATGCACGAAGATCAGATATACACGAGCAACACAATCTTGACTCACATGCATTTATGCGTGAATTTCTTCAAACGTAAAACGAAGACCGAAGAAGATTGGACGAAATTCGAATCTATAATCGAAATAATCAAACAGTTTTGGGAGACCATGCCATTAGATTCGAATACCGATTGTATTCCGGTAACGCAGAACGAGAGTTTCAGGTTGTTTTGCAAATTCTGCCTGAGGTTCGGCCTTGCGGAACACCCCAGCCTCTTATCCACGCTCAGTGTGTTAATCGAACGGTTGCAGTTCGACATTGCAGATTTGCAACTTATACTAGAGATGATAGCATCGCATTCGGAATTCCTCGAGTGGGTTTTGAACGAGGAGTCTGCTACTAAGACCGAAATTCTGACTCTGATGTTCGAATTGTTTAAACGTTCCCCAGGATTAATGTCGAAGCAGTATATGCCAATTTTACTAGGAGCATATAGGGCAACGTTAAATAAAAGCGACAGGATTATATTTACGATGTTGAAAATGTGAGTATTTTTTAAAATTAATTAGTTTTTTTAACAGATGCATTTCCATAATTTCTTAATCTTTTATTGAGTTGTTTCTTATCAGGTAGGTGAAGAAAAGGTCATGTGACTATGTAAATATTAGAAAAACTAATAGGTTTAGGTATATAACATCTTTAATAAAAAAGTTATAGAATTACAGGTACAATCTAAAAATAAATTTAAAAATACGGTGTTTCATTACAGCAGTATTGTGTTATATTCGCCACGCTTTTTTGAACAAACCTGTATACGGTTTAGGGTGTAATAGCATTCCCTGTGATACTCCCTTTTTAAATAAGTGAATAGTTTGGCTTTTTTTTTATATAATATGATAATTTATTAAAAAATGTCTGTCCAATATGATGTTTACGTTTGAAATCAAAAAAAGGAAATTGATATTTCAAGAAAATGTAAGCACATTAACCTAAAAATCTAGATCATTAACGTATAGAATGAAAAGAATAGGGCTCATGATTGAACCTTGTGGAACACCCATGCATTTTTCTTTTCAATAGTTTGTATTTCTCGGGTATCTTTTTTACCCTTTCATTCGGCGTTGACCACGTTTCATGGCTTTGTCGTATAATTTTTAAATCTTTCCAATTTGTGTGTGAGTTTACTTTTTTGTTGCGATTCAATTTTGTAATTTTCATTTTCTGGGTGTTTTATATGTCGTGTTTGTACTCTCTGATTTGCCTTAAACAATTTACTACTAAAACTGTATTCGATTGATCGCATCTTGTCATTATTTGTGTTCAGGTTCGAAAATTTACCGTCGCAAACCGGTTTCTACGACTTCAACCCCTTCTTATGGGGAAAATCAGCGGCCAATCACTACTCCATCAGATCGGACATCCGAAAAGCCTTATGGAGGCAACCTAGGACCGGCAGCGTCTTGGATATCTTAGAGGAGCATCGCGTATTCGATACCATCAATAAATATCCATTAAACTTACCGTTAGATTCTAAACGCCTCGATTTAACCGACGAGGAAAGCGTGAATTCCAACGTGTACGATCTGACATTTTTGATACCTCTATTTACACTATTGCTAGCGCCGGAGAACGCAGTGCAAACTTACCGCTTCACCAAAAGCGGCGCTTTAAGTCTGACGATCGCAGCGTTGAGCAGCGAGGATGACAGCACTAGGAACGGAGCTTGTTTCGTCTTATCGCGATTCTATCATCACGTAGAGGCACGACAAGGTGGAAAAGACAATCGATTATGGTTGAGATTCGTTGAAGCTGTATGTAAAGGCTTGGCGTCAATTGACGAAGAAGGATTGAAGTTAAATAAATTCGCTTCAATATTCCTAGCTAGAATGGCGTTGATTTTAACGCAACCAACCCATATAATGTACGTTCCGCTTTCACAATATTTACTTGCGAAATCTACGCTGGATTTCAGCTCAATACCTGAACTTTATACTTTGCTACATTCCTCTGATGTCCATTTTAAAGAACATAGGAATTTTATTCTGGAAGTACTACGTGATGGTTTAATTTCCACTAGCGATTTCCACATCGCATTGAGATCGGTTTCATTTAAGTTAATTATGGAACAATATAACAGTGTTTTAAGTGATAGTGAAAGTCGATTGTTAATTTTGCAAGTTATCCAAAACGCTACACGCTTGGACGAAGGCTATAAACTGTTGTGTTCTAGTTACAGTCTTTTATCCTGGTTGCATCATATTGTTTTAAATATAAATAAAGCCAATCGCAAACTGCTGTTAACTTCTTTCAATATTCTTTATAATATTGTCTATAATATCGTCAGTAAAAAAGAGAATATAGATATTTTTGTAATTACTTTATTATTAAGTGATATAATAGACGATATTTCACTTTATAATCTTACAGATGAGTTATTATTGATATTTTTGAGGATAGTATGTATTACGTTTAAATTATCATCTGATTGGTTGAATGAAAATAGGTTGAAGATTCTCATATCTATAGTCGATTCTAAAGAACCAAATTATATGTTAAAATATGGAACGAAATATATAAAATTTGACATGAAAAGTTTAATTTTAACAACACAAGATGTAATTTATTATATCAAATTTTTAACATTATCTTGGCTGAAGATAAACTCATGACGTATCAATATTAATTATGTGAATAATGTATATTGTAAATATTTTTCATTGTAAAATAAATAAAAATACTTTTATTATGAGATCGTTTCTCGATTTAGACATTTTCATGGAGGGGATATTGAAATAATACACAATTCGTCAAAATGAAAACAATTCTACTTTTATTCTTTTTAATAATCTTTAGAATATCAGACCTTTAACAATAAATATTGCTTTTGTAGTATGTAAGTTTATGTTTATTTCGCACAGAAAAAGAAAGAACCAAGGCAGGTAAGTATGACTACGCAAAATAATTTCATCACACAGAAATTTTGATTTCGTTTTTTGATGTATTAAACTCACTAGTAAAATTCAAATTTCCCGCAACTATTTTATAGGAAGCTCAGCATAACAGTATTAAAAATAAAATAACTAGTTTCAAAAGCCATGCTTTTTGGTCTTTTGGTGTTTTATTTTTTGAAACTAGTGTAATATTTTCAATTAAAATTTTTCACTTCTTTGACTTACATGAAGATGGCGCTTTTATCAGATTATTTAATATTTAACCATAACCTCAAATTGTCATCGACTTATAAAATCATATACATATATACTTTGCTGTAAAAAAACGTTAATTTCAAAAATATATTAAAATACAGGAAATTACCAGCAATTTTAATGTTGAAGTTGCCTAAAAATACAGCGGGAATAAACAATTTTATAAAAATTAAACAAACTACTATATTATATTTTAAATCTATTAAATTCTTTGCAATAGAAACTAAATATCAAACATTCGTTCATTTGGCACTTACTTAAATCTAGTATTTTGAAAATTACTTTCATAACATACATTTTGGGGTTTAAATCTCTCAATTTCTGTAATTTTGAAATGCTCCTTCATACATATGTACATATAAATTTGAATTATTTTTTAAAATCGCTGTCATTTCAAAGTATTCCTTTTTTTTAAATATATTATTTTATCCTTACAATTGACACTAGAAGAAATTTGTTCCCAAGAGTAACAAGAAGTATGTTTATTTATAGATCTAAAATCACTTATAATAATATCCTATCATTTTTTAATAGTATGATTCCCGCAATTTTTAGTATCTTGATGTTAAATTGTTAATTAAAGTAAGAAATTAATTGAATACATAATTTCCAAGAATAGGTAAGTAAAATTTGCCCTTACTTTTTTCGATTATAATATATTCAGGAAATATTTTGATATGTTACAGTGCTAGATTTGTTTGTATACCTATTTAGTTGCATCACCTTTTCGTTGTTATAAATTCGATTTAAATTTAATTTTAGTTATGTGAGGGTTATTATAGGGATTGTGTTATTTGTATCGACAAGAAAGTATGTTGAAATAGTTTAAGATGTTATTTTTCTATTTCGGTGTTATTAACAAACACTTCCAATATCTTCATTGAAGGGTGATTCTGCAATTTTCAAAGTATTTTCTCATGATTTTCTCACTGTCGACATGTTTTGACAACCGAATAAAAATAAAATTTAACTGTCAGTCCTGTCAATCCATAAATGAAAAACAATTTAAAACAAGGTTTAATGATATTACAACATTCTCTATCATTCTATGACATAAAAAAAAGTTGTGCAATTCCTCATTATTAAAGATATGTTATTAATAAAAAAAGAATTATATTTATTAATATTAAAGTATTGGATTAGTTGAGCTATTTTCATATAGATGTCGCGTAGTACGTTGTACGGTTGTAAATTTGTTTTTATTTATTTCTTTTTATATTTACATTTATTATGATTAAAAACTAATTTATTAAATGCAAATTGGTAAAAACAAAATTACCATATTGATTTATATAATAGCAATACTGATATAACTTAAAATAAATTGATAGTAATATTTTGCGTTTAAGGGTTTATAATTATTGACAATTCAATATTCATACTCCTCCCATTTTATATTAAACGTCATTCATATGTGTCAAATACATACAATTTAGGTGCTAATTTATTTGTGTTATTTCATTTATCTATTATTTGCTCATAATGTTGTAATTTTAATTTGCAGTGAGTGTTTTAGTAGATTTGAGTTATTTTAAACCCTTGTTTTGTTACGTTATTTTTTGCAGAATGTGGAAGTTAATAGTTTTTGTTTGAAAAATACCTTGTAATATTTATTGTACCTATTATGACATTGTTTTCTGTTATAATATAAATATATTATTACAGGTAAGTATGAATTATAACATCATATAATTTTATTATTCGCAAAATTGCGGGAATCACTTTTGCTTTTATAAATAGGTACATTCAGTTGAATATCCGACAAAATCCCGTCAACACATCTAAAACGAACAAAAAAATGACTAGAATATATATTTTCTTCATCCAAATATAAATTAACGTTTTCTCAATTCACATAAAAGTCTTCTTATCGCACGTCGAACACTCAAACAGACGTCGTGATCTGTTCTATAACTTGTACGTTCCTAACGAACGGTCTCCTATACGATCCGTAATGGTCCCACCTTCCCAAACCCTCCGGAAAGCTCTTGCTGGGTCGCAAATTGTTCCGCGCGTGCATCACGTGGTTATATCTAGCGAAATCCGATTCCGCGTATTTAGGCCCCGGATGTGGCGATCGTTCGATGTTCGCAGCGTAACTGAGGCTTTTCGGAAGATATCGAAGAGGCTGCTGCTCCAATTTGTGCTTGTACGAATGTCTGTGTAAGCTATTCCTGTTCATCGGTTCGTAATTGGCGAAGATCCGTTCGTAATGATTCGCAGGTTGTCTATAGATATTATAGGGCGCCATCTCGTGAGCGTAAACGTTACCGTAGGCGCCCAACGGGCAGATACACTCGTTTAAATTCGGCACGTTGTAATTACAATTCGTTACGGTGGTGTTATTGAGTGTCATCGGTTCTTTCTTGTTACCAACCAGGAATAGGATGCTCGCACCGAGTAGTGTCGTGATGAAGCTGAAGTAATAGCCGTATTTAGGGTAAGTTTGATTGATATACCCGGTGATGGGAATTCCGATGAGTACCGGTAACGATTTCGCCCCTTGTATGAAACTCCACGCTTTAGTGAAGTGCCTCCCTTTGATCCGTTCGAGTGTAAACATCTTTAAGGAGTAACTATAACCGCCTAGGCATATTCCGTACATCCAAACGAATAAGACGTATCCGTGATAACCTTGAACGACGCTCAAGGCTAGCAGAGAAATACCTATGAACGATAAAAAGAAAAACGTTTATCTTGCGGTGAAAATACATCGAATTCCGATTTGAACTTACCGATTCCGACCATCGACGCTTGACAGAGATACTGTCTGGAGATCAGACATTGCGAGCTCGGTTTTACCGTTACTAATCCGAAACCCACACAGCCTAACGCCGAAGCGAACCCTAAAAAGGTTTGCAGTAGTACTAAGGCGCTGTCTTCTAATCCTTCCCTGTATCCCTGGTAAGCCTGCGAACATCCAGCGGGATTAGGAAGGACGCGCGACACTCAGATGTCGTGTTTGTGGTTTGGGGCGAGGATTCGAGCCTTTGCGGTTTCCCAGTTTTACGTGAAAAGTTTTTAAAATACGGATGAATGGACGTCTGCGGTTTAATTTTGTTTATTTATGCGAAGAAAATGTATAAAAAATGGGCTTTTTATTAATTAAAATTCAAGGCAAATTGTTATAAATTATATTGGGTTAACTATTTTGCAATTCCGTACGTCAAATAAGCAATAAGACAGAAGCAAATATAATTAAAAAAAAATATATATAAAAGTGTTTGATTGTTGGAAATTTAAGATTTTCCTTGAAATATCATACAGACCAGGACTTCAGGAAAGTATGAAAAATTTTATTACTTAACTATTGAAAATCAGGAACAAATATGATTTGAAGAAAAAATATGTGAAAATGTATAATACACCTATTTTATCGATGGAAATTTAAGGCGAATTCGGGTATACCACATTGGTCACCCCCATTCTTCAAAATATGCCATATTTTGGTTCTATAACTATAAGTAGCCGGAAACAAATATAATTCCAAGAAAAAATAAATGGACATGTACAGAAAAGGTTTCTTCATTGAGGTACAAACCCTGACAATCATCTTTGCTATCTATTCTTCAAGGAATATACAAAATTTTCGGTTTTATAACTATTGGTAGTCAAAAACAATTGTAATTCGAAGAGAAAAATAGGTGGAAATGTAGTACAGTTTTTCATCGATGGAAATTTAAGACAAATCCTGATATGTCACATGGGCTACCTATTCCTCAAAAGACTACGTCAAATTTAGGTTCTATAACTGTTGGTAGTCAGAAACAGATATAATTCGAAGAAAAAATTACACAGAAATTTAAGAGAAATTCAGAAATAACATATAGGCCACCTATGCCGCAAGCAAGTGCGTTAAATTTTGGTTCTACAACTACAAGTAGTCGAAAAAGTTTTTTCGTTAATAGACAATTAATTCAAATTTTGACATTCATATGGGCCACTTATTTTATCAAGAAATATGCCAAATTTTGGTTCTATAACTATTGGTAGTTAGAAATAGATATAATTAGTGGGACAGAGAACACGGAAATTGAAAAAAGGAAATACTACCACATATGCTTCAAGAAAGTATGTTAAATGTCGGTTCTATAATTACAAGTAGTCAGAAAAAAATCCTTTTGGTTAATAGAAATCTAATTCAAAGATTGAAATTCATATGGGGTATGACAATTTCCATAACTGCTATTGGTATTTAGAAACAAATATAGTTTTAAGGAAAGTACATGTGGAAATGTATAACAGGATGGAAATTTAAGACAAACCCTGACATTTCATATAGATCACACGTCCTTTAAGAAGGTATGTCAAATTTTGGTTTTATAACTGCAGGTAGTTAAAATAAAAATAAAAAATCAGAAACAGGTATGTTGAGGTGGAGGCAGATATGTCAAGGAATATTTTATGTGCCACAGAATCAAAATAGTGTAACAAAGAATTCAATAGAAAATAACACCACTTCTCTTTTTTCTGGGAATTTTTGAAGGAAAAATTGCCTAACGTTAAATTTTTTGGAATTTCAAGGTTAATCTTTTAAAACTATTCAATAATTACTCATTTTACATATAAACAAAGGAAAATAGTATTTCTCACCAAATATATGATAGGTGCATATATTCCCAAAGCACCAGAAGCGCTGCCCACCAGTAACACCCTCAATCCTCTACTTTTCAGAGGACTAAAGTCGAACATCGGCGGTTTCTTAATTTTGGTGTGCGTCTTCTTCTCTTTGACTTTCTTCCGCTGATTTTTCAAATGGGTAATCGCCCTCCTCTGAGGATGGTACAGGTTCGCCGAACGATACACTACAGGTAGAAAAAATGCTAATGATAACAATCCCGTGACCGCCTGCAGTCCTAGACGCCACCCCAATTTCCTAAAAAAAAAAAGGATGAAGGACTGATATAAGGCCGGATTATTTTCGAGTATCGTGTCAGATACCTTACCCAACTGCTTCTTTGTATAATACGCTGAAAAGGGCCATGCCCACTCCAGCTCCGGTTTGGCAGACCATTTCGACAAATTCTCTTCTGCGCTTGAAATAGTGCCCGAGGACTAGACCGGAGGTCTCTCGGACGATCCCGGCTCCTATCCCGAGGAGTATGCCGTAACTAAGGAGCGCTTGATGGAATTGCATGGCGAAGGACGTGAACAGGCAGGATAATCCTAATAATAGGCCTCCTAGGACAGCCGCTAGTCGTGTAGATTTCCTTCGACAGATTGCCACAATTATGGGTGAACTTATGAACGATATGCAAAGGCATAGCGCTCCTAGCCATGCTGGAAGAAGATAGTTACGTTAGAGGTTATAAAAAATGTCGAATGTGGGGTAATAGCGGACAATCAAATCTAAATTGATGTCTATTTTGTTTTAATTTGGGTTTTTTTATCATTTGCTAATGCTACTTTTACTGCCATCCAAATGAAGTGCTAAATAAATTTGCTTCAATCACCCATCAACAGTGAATCGAATGAATGATTGTTGCACCAATGAATTATAGTTCATTATTTTAAAAAAAAAGAATAACTTGGACTCTATAACAATTTCTAAAATCCGTTGGGCATTATCAACAAATAATGGTCATGATAATAATAATTTTTTTCTATTATTGCAGGACCATTTTTGGTTCAGTATAGGATAAATACTCCATTTAATTTTAATAATAATAGAAAAAGATCTTGTTCGGATAAGATAAAAACTCGTAAGAGTGGAAATACGTTACTGTCACATCAAATACAACCCATTATCTACACTTATTACATTCCGTCCTCGTTTCCCGGCAATAAAAAATCCCATCATTTTCCACTTGTCGTCTCATTTAAACTCCCATTAATAATACCTGCTCCGCGCCGGCACATTACAACATTACATCTGCTCTACTGCCATTCTCTCTCGACATCTAATTAAGAGGCGGGTGGCGCCCTCCGCGTCCCACCGGAGGGCGACCACCTCTTCTCGGGCGCCGCCAGCATCCGGCAGTGTGAGAAACGCGGGGAAAATAACGCGTAACGTAAGTTTCTCATCCCCACCCCGCCGCTTCTAGAACTTCTAATTAAATCTCACCGCGAGAGCTTGGTTTCGCTGCTCGGTTCGTTTCTATCTCGTCTACCGCGATTTACAGGTTAAATTCTAAATTAATTTGCGAATTTGGCGCGCGGTAATTCGCCGAAGACTCGTCGACTGATGGGACCTCGGTCGCATCGGCGCAAATTTCGTTGTTCGACCGTGGATATTGCAGGAATATTTGCCGATGTTGGTTCGTCTTCGGCACGAACGACAGTAGTCAAGTAGGGTCGTATAGTCTAATTTGCTTAGTTATTTTCAGTTCTATAAAGGATAAAGTAAATAAATATAGTCTTGAAGACTTTCTTGTCCGTTATTCATTGATTCTTAATATTTTATGAGTATTAAGAACTTTCTAATACAATTTACAAAATTACTTGCTTTAATATTGATGTGGCGCTTCGAAATTAACATACAATTTCTTCTTGATAATAGAATAATGTGTAATTACAGTTCTGAAGAAGAAATTATAGTGAAAGATATAATTTTGTAGTTTTTGTTGGTACCTACAAGATCGCAATACCAAGAAAATATTAAGAGTAAATAAATATGGGATATTTTCGAATATAATTTCGTCCATAAACATTGTAAAACTGACAACTGACAACAGTCAGAAACGCCAATATTCCATTTTTTAAAAAAATCCTACCAACCTCATTTACTTATGATGTAATATCACTTTGACGTTTATAACGATTACAAAATCGACATTTGACAGGCACTAAAGATGTCATGTAATGTCATTTTGATGTTTGTAACGTATATCAAATTAAATTGATGTTTGACGTTTATAATGATTCAATGAAATTGACAGTTGATAAGCCATAAGCAGAGATAACCTATAATTGTCATAAGCATCGAACTGACATTCAATTCTTTAAAAGAATTTGTGTCAATCTCATTTAGTATTTATAGTTTATGACTACTGCAAAAATGACATTTGAACTTTATAAATAACCATTCCAGATTTGACGTTTGAGATTTCATAAATGTCAAAGTGAGATATTTTTTTTTTAAAGAAACCTTATTTAATTCATATTCCCTTGATAGAAGTAAGTTGTAGTTGGTGCTTGGTGCGAATTCTTTTAGGGAATATAATGTAATTGTCATGTTTATAACGGTTGCAAATTTGACATTTGACTCGCAATAAACGTCACAGCAACGTCATATGGATGTCAAATTAACATTACACGAGTGTAAAGAACTGCAGAAATAAATAAGTTTAATTATAGTTTAATACTATTTTGTAGATCTATATCAATATACATTACGTTTACAATGGTTCCACATCGAAAGTGATGATCGATGTAAACTATATTGGAAGTTTGTTATGTGTATGAGTATAATATAACATATAGGTAGGTACTCATTCGGCATATTTTTTGCATATGAATTGTAGTATATCTACCAATAGACATGTGTACTTATTTTAAAAAAACACTTCTCGTTTTCAAATTTTACATATATTTGTCACAAATTCTCTTGATAGTGCGCCCCAAGACGTCTGCGCCCCCCCGCAGTCGCGGACCCTGCGGGTCCTAATCTCCGCCACTGTTTTGTAGTTATTAAAAATTTTTACAGACCATAAATGTTAATTTTCTAGGCTTCCTGTAAATAAGTGTGGTATGAGTTTCATTTTAAAGTTTATAACGATGGTAAAATTGATATTTGACATGCCATAATCGTCGAGGTGTTAAACTAAATTCCCTTAAACAATTAAAGAAGTGAATAAGATTGCTGTCGAGTCTTTCTAGAGGGAATTACTATATTCTTTTGGTATTCACTGATATTTGACAGATTATAAACGTGATTTGAATTCCCTAAAAGAAGTCACAATTCTATACACTGTTTTTCATTCGATTCTCCTACAAACTTTTCGAAATAACACTCGCAAAATTACTTTTATACATCAAAAACATTCAACGTCCGTCCGTATGCGTTCGCATAATTCAATTTACGCTCTCCTAATCTTCCAAAGCTGCCGGCGTTGTTTCGTATCGCGCCGGGCATTTGGGAAATCGTGTCCTCGCATTTGTTAAACGTCAACAGGCGAATGGGAGTGCATTAGTTGCCTGCGCCCCATGCCAGCCGGCGTAGACAGTAGACACGCGAGGATCTTGTAAATATAAATGTACTCCGCGCGGCTCTCCATCTACGGGCTGCCCGGCGCTGCGGAGACAAATATGCGTTAATTCAGCGCGTGCCTTTGTTTCGGAAAAGAAGAGAACGGATCGTTTTTCACGGGTCGTATGCCGTTGTTTTCGCATTGGTTATAAATTGTATCGTTTGGGTACCGAAAGAATTCAATTAAAGGATTTATGAGGTTGATTATTGGTTGTTTTTGTGTTATTTCTGTTATTTGCGGATAAAAAAGGCGTAAATAACCTCTAAGAAGGCCTTTACAGCTACTAAATTCAATAACGGGAACTAAATCGTGGTAAAATTTATATTAAAAAAAAAGAACATCTATGAAAAGGTATAACATGTGAAGTTGAATAGCAAAACATGAAAAAAGAATATACTTTTTTATTAGCTTAAAAAAATTTCCAGGTTAGAAAAAAATGTCGAATCTAAATAGTCATGACACATTATAGCGATTACGGAATTGGTAAAAAATGCCATTGTTTGTACATTTCCAACAATTTCTTTCGACTTTTTCTGGGTTCTATTCTTCTTGCGGAGAATCACAACAAAGCTATACAGGTTGAGCCAAATTAAATGCGTAAATGAACCAAAATTCAAGTATTTCTTTTGTGTATAAAGTTTAATTTTTTCTAAATGAGCGTTTCAACAACAACACACAACTAGCGCCATCTGTGGTATTACATTCGAATTAACATTGACAATTCTGTCAGTTCTAGTTTCATCCCTAACTTCTAACTTTTGATAAGACTATTCTGTCAATTTTTTGACACTTTTTTATTAACACATCATACATTGCTTATTTTTTTTAAATACAACACGTCTTTTGACGATTTTTATATTTATTCTTCCCACGCGAAACGTCATTCGATTATTCCACCTGCCCTTTGTCTGCGAATGTCGAGAAATTTGCCGGAATGAACGAGCTGAGAGGTAAATACGTTAACGTAGTGTTGGGAGTGGAAGAGGGTAAAGGTATGGACTTCCTGAAGCACCCCGTCTATATAGTAGCGCACTTCAATGGCCGTGTAATGGAATCCGATTGCGTTGAACCCCAACCCTGCCCAGATTTCAATACGGAACTGGTTTGGGAAACGGAGAAGAAAACCATTAGGAAGGTACTAGACATACTTTATTTACCATCGTTTTCTTTAAGCGATTTCTTTTCCTTGTGATGTTTTCTTTTAAAGGTAAGAAGTACGAATTCTCCTTTACGCGTTGAGTGTTTTAACATAGACGAATACGGCAAGAAGGAATGTGTAGGCTTCACCTTATTAAGTTTACGTTGCGCGAATATAATCCCAGCCAACAGGCCCGATATCCAAATCCCGATCAGGTGGCAGAAATTGATCGGCGTGCCGGCCCAATACAAGAAATCGCATCCAGAATTGTACTTGTCTTTAACTCTGAGAGATTATTGCGCGAGCAACCCGGTCCCTCCGGCAATTCCAAACTTTCCCGAGGCTTTAGAAGTGCTAGACTCCAGCGAACGCACGATCATCCCCATCAAGTTCATAGAAGGTGGTTATATACAACTGGGCGAGGATAAGGCTAACGAGAAATTCGAGATGAAGATTACTGTTAAGATCGCCTCCAATTTGGACGTATTGCTGCCGAGGAATTTAGTATTCGCGCCGAATATGGATAAGTTCTATATGTCGTTCAACTTGTTCGGGGTCAGTATAAACACTAAACCCTTCTATCGGGATCTGCACGAGACTATAATCTTGAATGAGAGCATCATAGTGAAGCTGCAATCGACTTTCGAGGTGTTGAGGGTGTTTTTCGGGCAATTCAGCGAGGTGGTGGTGTATTTTTATCATGGCAATAGTAGATTGGCTTCAGCTAAAGTCAGTATGGAGAAGCTGATACCGTCGGATGTAGGCACAGAAGGATTTAAGGAAAAATACAAAGGTAAGACAAAATTTCGCATTGCACCTCGCAAAGTAAATTCATACTTTTATGTAATCCAACTTTCCTTTCTCATATCACATTCAGACGATTCATGTGAGGGCGTATTGATCATAAGTTTTCCAACTGTACAACATAAGTAGCTTAGATTAGATTAGAAATTAGGTTCAAGTTCATTGCATAACAATTCTAAGTAACTTTTGCCATCTAAGTTTTGTTGTAGAAGGATAGGTCCTATCACTTGTGTAAATCCCACACCAAAAGTACGTTAATTCTAGGATTATCTTGGATTCTCTTTTCTTCAGCCCAAGTGTCAGACTCATAAAAATAATTTTGGCCCTTGAAAATACCGTTTAGACAAAAACTTGTTTCGTAATAAAAAAATATTCTTTTTCGCTAAAAGCCACTCGCAAATTCCAGTCTTCTATCACAATGGTCATCATGCAATGCTTGAACGCTTATCATTTTGAAAATTTTGGGTGAAATTCGTTCCCTTTCAGGGTTTTTTGCACTTTTGACTAAGAATAACCTACTTGCTTGGTGTCGTGAGGATTTTCCACAGAAGATTTTTCTCTTCAATGGTACAATTTTTGTCTCTTTTGTGAATACTTGGACACAGACTGCCTCTTCCTCTAGATTCTTTTTTAAATTGTACCTTAAAAGCTCCGAATGCTGCTCCGAATACAGTGTTGCCATTTACAAGAACACGTCTTTAGTAACTACCGAGATATCTGGCAATACTACAATGAAGTTATTTGTAAATTTTTCTTAGTTAAGCGATTCTGTACAATTTTGCTGTTAGAAGTATAATTATCACTTCAAATACAACAGTTATGTTGTAGGACGTCTCATCCAAGAAGAAACTTGCATCTTCAGCTTCGAGAACTTGCCAGTCAGTACCGCTGAGATATCCAGCGATAGGAAACCTTTTATCCAAGTCGAGACTCAAATCAGTAACGAAATTGAAAAGAGCGTGAAGGTGTCTGAGAAGCAACTGTCGGATTCCGAGTCTAAAGAAACAATCGATAACAGTCCTTCCCCGTCGAAAGAAAACATAAGGCAGATGGACGGTTCTGGTGATAGAAACAAGAAATCCTTGTCACCGATTTGCGAAACTGAATGCGTAATCGAAAAGCAGCAAATGGTGATTCTACCGGCGGCGGAGTTTAGCAAAACGAGTAGTACGGATTACCAACAGTACAGCTTAGATATAATCGTTGAAGGTCTGACTTGGCGAAAACCCATCGCTTTGAAGAGCTTCATCTTTAAGTTTAGACACCCGCGCGCTTCAACGACTCTTTCGATAAGGACAGAAATGGAGATTTACCTCAACAAGAATATCCTCCTGGAGAGCGCCCATTGCAAATTAATCTACGTTTCCACTTCGGAGAATATTTACCAACTCTTGGAGACGTGGAAACCCCAACTGTCAATCGAGGATAAGAACGGCGCGCAGATATGTAAGACCCACAGTTTTCACACGCAAGAGTTTAAGGAGCAAAGAGAATGCTCATACACCACCTCCCAGAGCGACGGCAAAGACATTTTGGTGGATCTGAAAGTGTGGATGTGTATCCAAAACATCGGCCTGGCCACAGAGATTCCGCGTATCAACTATCTGCTTCAACCGCACGTTCTGGACGAATTCATCGCCTTGAAGGAGCTGCACGAATTGGAGAGATGGAAGAACGAACTGAAGCAGAAATTCGTCGAGGAATTAAAGGTGAAAGAGAAGGAGAGATTGGACGAGTTGATGGGCAATTGGACGGAACGTAAGAACACGTTGGAAACCAAATTGATCGCGAACGTTAATAGGTGCAAGACCCTGTCGAAGGAGCTCCAGAGAGGTGCGACTAGTTTGAAGGTGCAGAAAGCTTTACAGGAGAAGGAACAAAGTGTAACGTTGGAGAGGATCCACGACGAAGTCAGGAAGAACGCGATCAAATACTCCCTGAACGACGATCACGAGTTACTGGAGCGTATCAGCAATTTGGAACGGGAGAATGGGAATTTGAAACATATGCTGGCAGAATTAACTGACGAGCTAAGTGATATGAAGAAATCTTCTCTCTCCAACCAACAGACAGCCACTTTACTTCAGGAGGTGAGATGTCTGGAGGAGAAATATATGGAAGCCCAGAAGGTTAAGGGCTATTTCAAAGAGCAGTACGCCAAGGCGGTTAAAGAGATCCACCAGCTGAAGACTGAAGGTCAGAAGAACTTGCAAACGCAACTGCAAGTGAAGAAGGAGGAATTGAGCCAGTTGAGTTTGGACAAGTTCTTCGACATGCATAATAGCCCGTACGAGTTTAATGAAGATGTTTTGAAGACGCCGACATTCCAAGGTGACGGTGATGCTGGCTGTGGGTGTTGCCATGAAGAGGGGGTGCATATGATTAGTGGTATAGGTTATATCGATAAAATATGATGACAATAAATTGTATGAAGTCTAAAAGGTGGATTTGTCGTTTTCCTTTTTTTAAAATCTGAGTTTGGTTGATTTTAATCAGGTAAGTAAAAAAAATAATTATAGCACCTATCTTTATATAAAAGTTTCTTTAGTTTAAATGGCTCTGAACAAGATAAGGCTTCACTTAATGACCTTGAAACTCATATCTTTGTAAATAACTGCTAAAATAATGGTAGATCTTAATTTTCAATAATATCTTTTCATGAAGAAAAAAAATTTAATACACAGTACACCCCCCACATAAACTTTACCCCTACGATTATCCGTAATTAAAACCAGAAATTTTGTTAGACGAAACGACGAAACAAATTTACTTTAATAAACCTTCCCATGCATATCAAGCCAAGATTTCGCTTGTTGGTTCTCCTCATTATCCTGACGAAGTAAACTTCCTACAGAATAATTCTCACCTCCTCATTCATTGTTTGTAAGATAGAGGGCCCAAAACCCGCGTCCCCTTTACATCACCACATGGTCTTTGAAAACTTTGTCGCTGTTGTGTTGAAGTTGGGCGTCGTTGCTCGTTTGCGAAACGTTTGCTGTAAATATTAACTGAATTTGCAGACGTTCACAATGAGGTTTTTGAGGGTTACGGCGAATCTTATGCAAATTTAACGCTCCACGTTATGGTTGACGGGTTAAGAAGATGGCGCGTCTCAGTATAGTGCGGTGGAAATAAAGTTGTACGATTTTTAAGTGATCGCTGCGTGTAAAAATTCTACTATATCGCTCTGCTGTGGTTTGCACACAGATCAAAAAGATTTGTTCAGTGAAAGAAATATATTCTGTATTGTAAAAATTTATTTGAAGTAAGGAAATAGAAACAGAAGATTTTGTATAAAATACGCACTTAGATTTCGATATTTGATAGCTCTTAAATAATGTGACACCTTGATTATTCTGATTTTTGTGTAGCATCTAACTATATTTCTAGAAAAGAATCACCTCCATCTTACAAAAGAATCTATATTAATACCATAGAGAAGGGTTAGTATAGAGCGGAATCTTGTGTATATAGAAACGTTCGCGTGCGTTCGCGCCATCTAATGAGTTTTGCGGGAACTATTCACAAAGGCGGTAATTTTTAGACGTTTTATTTTTAGATGTTTTATTCTTGAAGATTCTTGCAACAATTTAGATCTCCTTTTTAATGGATTTTTGTTGATAAAAATGAAATTTTGCATCTGTGCACTTTGTATGCAGCGTATTTTTTTTTTTTAAGTAAGTGTCGTAAATATGCGTCAAAAAGACGTATAGTTACTATTCCAGGATTAAATGTATAGCTACATATAATATAGTGCAATATACTTACAAATATATTACTTTAGAAAACTAAATCTCAAAAGTCTTTTCTATAAACACAAAAAAACACTTCCAAACGTAAAAAATACTTTAAAGAAATAAAACTAAAACAGCGGATATTAATATTATTATGGAAATTTGACACGTGCGTCAACAACAAGATGACAAGATGAAAAAAACAAGTGATTCACGCACTGATAGAGTATGCCATCCACAAAATAATTTATTCTGCGGTACCAATCTATATATAGTTATTTCATAAATATTACTAAAGATATAGTATTGCGCTCCCATCTATAGAGGTTTGCGGGAACTATCATTCGCTATCCTTGTCTTGCACCGCTGAGACGTTTGATCAGATTTAAGTTACTACCCCATGATTAATACGCAAAGATTTTAACATTTGACAGCTGTCAAATAATTTGACGGTTTTTTACTTTTATACATGCAATAACTTCGCGTTTATTAAGGTATTATCCAGGTATTATCTTTATTGTAAAGAATCTTATTTAATGTCAAATTTATTCTAACATACTGAGATTTTGACATTTAACAGCTTGATTATTTTCTTTAGTTATGGGTGATAGCGTTCTCTTTTTTTGCAACCCATCATCTTTTGTGTTTACAAAAGAAACATCTATTTTACTTGTAACTCTACACTAATACACACAGATTACAAAATTTGACAGCTGTCAAATAACTTGACAGCTGTCAAATAACTTGACAGTTTTATTATTTCTTTTTAATTGTATAATGACTTCGTGTTGAACCAAAAATCTGTTTTTTCTTTTTTTTTTTTAAATCTTACTAAAATACTTGGAAGGAGGTTTATTTTCATATAAGTTTGCCGGTAATTTCAATTTTATAATCAATTAATATAATAAAAATTTTATATTTTGAATTATTGATCGCAGAAAATCGAACAATCATTTCCAAGTGAATCGTCAACGATTCATTAGCGCCAGCGAAATGACAAACGATGTTTGATTGTGCTCCTAGACTCTTCGTTATGTCATCATTCTGTCTGGTCGTCGCGCCGGATAGTAGTTTTAATGCAATTATCTACGTGAGTAATTGCCATCGGAATGGGAGATCGACAGAATTCTCTTCCCGAAATAATAGAACTGTCCCAGCAAGTTTGGCGGGTTATAAATTAGGATGTAAGTTATATAGATGTAGTTCGAACACGTCTAGGATCCACTTTCGGGTATTAGGAAGTTTGTAGGTTGATTACGAAAGAGATTATGAGCGAAGATGAAGTTTTGAATGGAATAGTTCTTTGGTATTATGTTCTTGTCAGATCTTTCGACGATAAAAAAGGCGATTTTTGCATGTTGTCCTCGACTGTCATTAATAATATTAAAGAAAATAGGTTATTTTGTGTCGTTCGAAGGTAAATCGAGTCAGAATTGGAAGTGAGGTTGCTGATAAACCTTTGAACAGAATTTGTAATGTTAGGGATCTATCTGTGTTATTATAGAATCTTCCACAAGCACTTGCTGAAGCAATGATGCAAATAATAATTGTTCTCTATCCATTTCGATAAATATGGTTTCAGTGTAAGGAGTAAATCAAGAATATATAAATAACACAAATTTGAACTGTCAACGTCAACTGATTTTCATGTTTATTACGTTAAAATTACGCGCATGCGCACGTTACGTCAAGAACAAGTAGGAGTTTCCGATATATATCCATTCCCCTTTGATTTCGGAATTTTTTAGGATGTGTCAGCAATATAGTAGTATTACGTATATGAAAAAAACGATATACTTTCACCTCGAATATCAACGGTTGAAACCCAATATATACCAAGTAATTAACTACATCATATGCTTGTTAGGAAAGGCTATCTATTCGTGCAGACACAAAAAAACTCAATTCACAAAAAAAAAAAACGTTATATTCAATACCTTCTTCTGTGAAATAGCGCAAAAGCCATGAACGTCTAGCACAATTACTTCAATTCCTCTTCTACTGACACAACAAAGAACCTTCATTACTTTGCCTTGTGGTATTCTCCGGACTAGACCAAATAATAAACAGAATTGGATTTTGTGCCGGTCGTGAGCCCGATTGTTACTGGAAAGAATGTCGTGAATGCGTCATTGTGTGACTTTGTTATTTTATATTTTATACCTGGAAAGGGAAGCGGTATTGAAGTTGAAGAGATTATAATAGAACGAAAAAATGTTTGATTAGGTGCGGAATGCTATTTAGATAAATAAATAAGGTGTAAAAAATGTGTCCTATTGAAATTGTTTGATTGAAAAAAAGTAATAAATGCATTGATATTGTAAAAAAGTATATTCTCTTTACAATGGCAATGCAGAAGGAATGTGAACTTGTTAGTGAGGATGGTTTAACTATTGATAAACAATTAACTTTAATATAGTTCCTCCAAATACTTAGGTTGGATGGGGTTAAACCGATGAAGACATTTTGATCATTATATCATCAGTATGCCCCATATTCTTACACGATTTAAAAGTGATCGGTAGTTGTAGTGTTGTACAGTTTAATGCGCAGTTTTTTAAGAAATAAAGTTTGAAGCCTCTATTAAGTAATTATTAATTAAGCTATTTACATGAACTCAATTTCAGTGCCTGAAAGCGTTGAAGCGCTGTAAATATTCTAAACACACGACATTTGTATTCAATTTGTTTGGCTAAGAAAATATTTTGAAAATTTTACTGCCGGTGTCGGTGGCTGTTGATTAGTACCACTGCATTTTGACAGCTCTACTCTATGTAAAAGTAAATGTTAGTTATGATGGTTTTTCAAACTCTGAAAACTAAGTTCTCGTGCGGTAAATGACACCTACCTCTAATGTAAATAACTATTCCCGAATGTTATTTGTTTGTCGGGACACTGGCTCTTTTAGGGTGAAGCGCTTGGTATTCATATAGATCAGCGGTTCTTAACCTTTTTTTTATTTGCGTACACCTTACTAAATAGTTTTCATAAATTGTACCCCTGGATCATTGGTGCACCAATTATCCTAATTAAAATTTATAAATTTGGTCTTTAAACGTGGCCACATTTAATATTAAAAAAATATTGTTATATTACTTCTCCAACTGCCAACTTTATTTATAATTTTAACACTACAATCTTATTAGAAAATACTTTTGCGTAAAAGTATTTTTAAAATCAACTTGTCCATTGGTTTTCTTATTTGTAAAAAGTTGATTTTTGTAATGGTAAACTGTAAACACTTATATCACTTATTTTCTGCACATTAATGGGAGCCTTGCCCTTGCTTTGCTGCAGACAGTTTTTTGAAGTTATGCTTGAAAGAAGCCTAAGAAGCCTAGAAAGTACAGTCTTATATCTTCAACTTATTTTTTGTATTTTGAAAGCTGATTTTAATGTGCTGTCAGTAGAAACTTCAATCAGACTGTGCTCAAACTTACCGTAAGTAACTAATTACACCATTTTGAACAATAGTTAGATATGTAGGTAGGTACATAATACGTATCGTTAACAACCTATATTCTTTGTTGCTGTATTTCGTAAAATATTTGTCAGTTCTAAAAGATTTTGACTAATCGTGTAGAATGTAATTCCCTGTTTAGTCTATTGCCTCCACTCAGGTGGTTAACTCCATATTCCTTAACCTAACTGGTAGCGAGAAGTTTGAAATTTAAAATTTATTTTATATTTTTGTTAATATTAACTGTACTATAATATTGTCGTGCTGTGCAATGGTTTTTCTTTTATTGCATAACTTGTTTATTTAACCTTAATTATTATTAGTAATATTATTGATATATTGTTCCAAGGCATATTTTTGTTTAATCACTGGTGTTCGTATTCGTTTACATATATTATAGTGCATGTCGTTTAAACGTTGTGCTGTACATTGTGCGTTTTGCGAGAAAGCAAATGTTTAAATTTTTATTAGCAAATTGAAGTTTCTTTTGGATCACTTCACCACCTTACGTTTATTAGAGTGCTTAGCGTATATATACTGTACGATATACATTTACAGCTAAAAGCACCTTAATTACACTTACATTATTCAGTGTAAAAGCTACACCCATGTAGTGTACCTCTAACACCAAAAGGTGTACATCATCTCTTGGTAGTTTACACTGGCAAGTGTCTTACACTACACGTTTTAAAGGGTAGGATTTACCAAATCGTTTTGGTAAATTTTACCAAATTTCACAGTGTAAAATTTACCAAAAATAGTGTGGACTTTTCTACTACTTTTCTACACGCAATTTTTTACTGTGTACTGTGTCTACTTTGGGATTTGTTAAAATATTAAATTACCTCAAAAACAGTTGAATGAAGGACACCTTATTAGATCAACATTTACAGTAATTTTGAGTACAAGCAAAAGTAGGAGTCAAGAATAACAAAGAGGAACAATATATCAAATTTAGATTATCACGCTTACAGTTGGCCCACAATGTTTGCCCAAATTTTACACTGCGAGGTAAAGCGTTACACAATAAAGTTTGGGAACTTAACTAAATCCTTCTTAATCTAAGAGAAGCTCCAATTACTCCCGAGATGTAATTAGAACACTTTAGTTAACCGAACAAACATGAAAAACGCTTCAACTCCCAAATTAAAAGTAAACCCCGACCCGTACAAGTTCAGACTTCCTCCCATCTCGCTAGTAGAACGATCGCTAAAGCTCCCGGATTTTTTTTCAACTACCTCACTCCCTCAGAACGTCGTTAGAACTCGCCTTGCTGTACGTTGTACGTTTAAGCGCGAACGAACGACGTAATTTTAAAGGAATAAAACGAGTTTCCCTTTTCCCATTCGGCGACTTCAACGACACTTTCAGTTAAAACTAGGCGATGAATGGCGCAACGGTACAGAGACGGAAATGGGAATTCTATTCGCCTGCGCGGGAGGGATTTAAAAAAGAACAGACGAGACCGCTTTGAAGGAGAAATAGAATTGAGTATAGAGGAAAGTTTAAAGTTGGGGGAATAATGAAGGAGACTCAGTGAATTATACTGACACGAATATAGTTATTTTCTTCGATGTCCGTCTCTTTTCTTTTGGAGATTTTGAAGTTAATTGAAACGGATTTAAAGATTGATTTTATGTGGGATTTAAATCTCATTAAACTTAAATGGAACGCCCTATATTTTTTATGTTTCGATAGATATTTATCGGCTCTTTCATTTTTGTTAACCCGCTATCCTGTATACAGGCTGTCCCCTCGTTGGGTTGCATAACTTCATAGGGTTATTCCTTAACTATCACACTGACAAAAGTCAATGCTAGGTTTTCCACTATCACCATAGAGGAGAGATTGTGCATTGTTGTTTGGTGATAGTGGAAAACCTAGCATTGACTTTTGTCAGTGTGATAGTTATTGTTACACCAAAGGTTCCAAAACCCAATTACTGGGTTATTCCTTGTATCAAAATTAACAAAACACTTCTAGTCAGCATAGGTCCAATTCTCAACCGTTTTCGAGATATGGGTGGTCAAAAGCGCTGAAAGTCACTAGTTACGGTAACTAATTTAGACGAATCATAGACGCATTTGGCTCGAATTTCGGCATGAAATGGTTGCTAAGGAACGATTAATTGAATTACAGTCTTACTTCCACAATAATGAGCAGAAATTGTTTTAATGATTTTAATAAACAAGCAATGCTGTAAACATTTAAAGCTGCTCAAAATGGCGACCCTGGACTGCCAAACAAAACTCTGCTCTTTGACTCAGTCCTCCTATCCAGTTGACATTTTCCATATATTTCCACGAACTTCCTGAAATGCTCGTTGGATTTTACCTACCGGTTCTTCTTTGGTAGCCGGCTTCTCTTGTCCATAAACGATGGTCTTAACATTGCCCCAGAGGAAAAAGTCGAGAGGCGTCAGCTCCGGCGAGCGCGGGGGCCATGCGACAGCTCCATTCCGCCCTATCCAGCGGTTTGGAAACGCAGTGTTCAAAACGTCGGTAAACACTCTTCCATAGTGTGCCGGATACCCGTCATGGACAAATCACATCCTATTACGGACGTTCAAGGGGATATCTTCAAAAAGAATGGGAAGCTCTTCACCTAGGAATCTCCTGTAGATATGACTAGTCAATGTTCCATCAAAGATTTTCGGTCCTAGGATAACATTTCCGATGATTCCTCCCCACACATTAACCGAAAATCGATGCTGAAATCTACTTTCTGACAAAGCATGGGGATTTTCGTCGCTCCAGATGTGCTCGTTATGTGAGTTGTTAATCCCGTCACGAGTGAAGGTGGACTCATCAGCGAACAAAGCAATTGGGAGGAGATCCTGGTTCTCTAGAATCGACGAGCAAAATTCTTCCCGTTTTCCATAGTCGGCAGGTAAGAGATTTTGTACTTGTTGTACGTGGTATGGATGTAGCCCATTTTCACGTAAAGTCCTGTGAATCGACGCTCTTTTCTGTCCTGTGGTGGCAGCAATTCTTCTTATGCTGGTTCTCCGATTCTCAGAAACTTCATGAAGAACAGCTTCAGTGTGGTTTCTTCGCGCAGGCTCTCGCTCATTAGTCTTTTTCGGGAAGGATCCTGTTTGCCGGAGCGATATGAAACAGTTCGTGATGGTTGTCCGACAAGGATGTCTTCGGTTCGGGTAGCGTTCTGCGTACTCTCTTGCCGCTGATGAAGCGTTTCCTCCACAATAGCCATACAAAAATATCATGTCGGCGTACTCTTCCTTCGTAAAAAGAGGCATTTTTAAATGTTCTGCGAGCGAAATCCAGAACTGTCAAAAATACAACAAAACTGCTTACATGACAACTGTCCAAAAGCCTACGTCAAGTGCATTGGATCTAAGTTACCAGTCGAGCCAACTGCGTCCATGATTCATCTAAATTAGTTACCGTAACTAGTGATTTTCAACGCTTTTGACCACCCATATCTTGAAAACGGTTCACAATTGGACCTATGCTGACTGGAAGTGTTTCGCTAATTTTGATACAAGGAATAACCCTATGAAGTTATGCAACTCAACGAGGAGACATCCTGTATAGTACCTAGTACCTACAGCAAACAATGCGTATATTCAAAGCAATGTTCATATTATCCGGGAAATCTATGTTACGCATACATGTAAAAGCTATGTTTGTAATGTTGTATACAACAACATACAATACAATACATCTACAAATCACTTCTTGCTCTTGCGTAGACATAACCTCAATAATAGCACCCTGAAATAAGGGCACTGTTGATTTATGTAGGCCGAAGGATTTGGCTGGAATCTCCAGATAAATTATGGCAGCCTGGGTTATTTTTATCTAAATGATATATCGGGGGAGAATTAAATGATAATCCTTTAGGATTTTCTGATCATATTTTTAAAGTGCGATAAAGTAGCAGTAGAAAAAAAACCCCTATGTAGTTTTTCCTAGGTTAGTTGTACGGTTGAATGCTAGTGCATTATACATAATTATATCAAAGATCGTGAAATAAATAAAAAAGGATTTTTTTTTTATAAAAAGTTAATGCCTTACCAGTAGCCATAACATAAAATTCCTTATCTTGATTCTTCTTGACGAGGAATTTCATTGTATATAAGTAGAGCAGGCCGAATGCTAATTGAACACCGGATGTCAGAAGATGTGCCAAAAACGCCGCGCCGCAAACGAGCCACCCCCACCCACCTGTGAACAAAAATAAAAAACAGAAATAGTGGAATGTTTAATGCTTTTAGAAAACTCAGAATTACGAGTTTTGCAATGGTGCAGCAGCTCTGTAATGTTTAAAGTGTCATGATGAAAAATATGGATTTTATTGTATAAGCTGTCACACTAAATTCGATAATTAGAATTTTTTGAATTACTATCGAAGTTGAATGTTTGATTTTGAACTTAATTGCAAACGAATTTCCAGAAAATGATAATGTACGAATAGTAAACAGCGTGTATATCGGTAATGAACCAAAATTGGCCTCCCACTTTTGCTGTTTTTAGTCATTAATTTAGTCTACTTTACCCTCCAAAAGTTTGAATAAAATGATACGGGACACGTTGTATACACGAAACAAGATGTTCTAATAAATCGATGAGAACATCCAGAAACAAAGGATCTGTTTTGCCAAGGAATACATCAAAATATTATTTCAACGTGTGCATGGCTGTTTTGATAACAAAAAAATAAATTATAGAAACAAGAAATCCTGTGTCGGATAAATACACAATGAATCATACCTAACGTTTTACATACAAAATGAAATTTTAAATGTTACTAAAAGAAAATCCTTTCAATCTAACCTTCTGGATAGTAATGTTGCCTGATAGCAGCTGTATCGACATCTCTGCGCCTCAAAGCGGGTACGTTCCTATGCAACGAATGCAGTTCTCGGTCGCAGATTACCGGAAACGAGTCTTCGTCCTCGTGAGGTCTCTGAATAGGCACTGGTGTGCTTCTATCTGGAACAAAGGTGAAATTGTGAAGTAAACGCATGTATTAGGCGGCGTGCATTAACTCTAATTTTACGATAGCCAAATGTAGTTACGTGTAGAACGGAAAGTCTCGGGTTGAAGGTATATATTATAGAATTTTAAGGGTGCTTTTATGCGAATCGCCTCCATCGTAAAAGGTGTTGGGAATTGAATGAAATGCACCGTTTATGAGCGTCGAAAAACGGAGTTTATGCTTCGGGGGAACGATCTTTAAGTTTATATTACCTACCGCTTATTTTTATCGGGTATTTATATAGAGGAAAAGGAAACGTTTGTAGTTTTTGGAGGGTACGTTATTGTAGTCTGGAGTTTCTTCTATCGATATGGACGGGATGAAGCTCGGATGAGTAGGAGTGTTCGAAAGAAAATAGAATTTTAAGGTTTAAGGGTGGTGCAATATAAACTTTTATTGCTTCCAAGTGCTTCTGTCGGATTTTAGATAAGGTTTTATTGATTTTGGAAGTCTGTTTGTCGTGTACTTATACACGGAGTATCATCTAAATAATTTGATGGTTCAATCAGTAGGATTTTATTTCTATTCTATACAGTGGCGGCTCGTCAGGGGAGGCTACGGAGGCCAAGCCTTCCCTATTATTTTTAATAAAATAAGTAGCGTTTATTATGTATTAAAATAATGTGTAAGCATCGGTTATATACTAAAATAAAGCAATTTTGCAAAAAAAACATATAATCAATAGTATATTTATTCATTTCTTAATTTAAAAATGCAAACAAATTTCCAATAATGCGTGAAATTTTACTGTACGCACTATAATAGCAAGCGAGGAGGCTAGCTACAGATTTGGCTCCGCACCGATGATTAATACCATGGCTGAAAGCAATATGTCTCCGTAAGTGCACGTGCACTTTATACGGCGAATACGTATGGTTGGAGGCTTGCCGCCGCGGTGAGATCCTACCCGATCGGCATGTTGCGTTATCGGTCGTAAAACGTTGCTACGTAACTGCCCATGCGACTCCCAGCTCCCAGTACTAATAACTTGTAATATTTTTTCGGGTACATCTAAATCTATACAAAATGATTTAATAGATTGTATTTCTTTTGTATTAAAACAAGAAATAGATACAGAAATTAAAGAAGCTCCGTTTTTTTCTTGGCAAGTAGATGAAGCCACAGATATTTACTGTAAGTCTCAATTATCAATCATATTACGTTATGTCAAGAGCGGTGAAGTTATTGAAAGATTTTTGGAGTTTTTTGACGTAGCATCCTATCGAACAGCTGAAGATTTATTTAACCTTTTATCAAATAACAGCGAAAAATATGATTTAAAAAAAAAATTAGTCGCTCAAACATATGATGGTGCATCTGTGATGGCAGGGCATTTAAATGGTTTACAAAGTAAAGAAAACATACAATTGCACCTCAAGCACTTTTTGTACATTGTCATGCTTATGCCATAAATTTAATTTTGAGTAAAGCTTGTAATATAAACAAAGAATCTACAATTTTCTTTTCTAATTTAATTGTTATTGTTTTTAGAGTTTATTTTTGGTTTATTATTACGTTTATTAAGAGTTTATTTTTACGTATTTATCACCTTTTTACCTATCACCTCATCCAGTTTCCTGTCCAGGCAAGATTTCACTCTCACCTCCACGTGGTTCTTGCTAGACATTAAATTATATTTTATTTTAATCTATTTTTTTTTTCAATTTTTATTCTACGCTTACAATGCTACAATAATAACTATAAAAATATAATTTATTTACTGAGAAGGGTTACTTAGGCTACAGTAGCCTCCCTTGAACAAAACGTCACGAGCCGCCACTGATTCTATAGTATCATAACATGCAGTGTGTTCCCTTTATCTATTATTAATTTTACGACGAATTATTAGAAAGAGTCTTTGAAAAGAGTCAGAGACTGCCCATATTCATTTTAATCCAGTTAATTTCAATAGATCCCTCTCAAAACGTTACCTGCGCTCACGAGGCTCATAAACCTATACGATTACACAGTTGAGACCCTCACCGTCTAATTCGCGTCACCCTGACATAAATAACAATTAACAAGCGGAGCGATCTTAATTAAACTGCGTACGCGTGTGCCCTTCTCAGTCCTCGCCTCTTGCAGTGACATGGATAACGATCTGTGCCCATAAATCGACGCCGAAACGGCCTACGGGAGCGTCGCTGTTGCGCCATCTACCGGTCGTCCATCTACCTATCTGTTCGTTTCCCAATTGGAAACTATGTTCTGATAATAGACCGACAACGCGCGGTACTCCAAGGGCAATAACGTTCCATATAACGGGCGAGTCCTTTTCCCGGAACGGGGAGGATTATTATCCTCGGTTAATTTATTGAGGAAAGCGTTAAGGTAGAGGTGATCGGTCCCTTGAGGAAAGGAAGGACGCGATGCGGTATAGGCCAATAACATCTGGGAGTGAGAGATGATTTTGTGTCTGTTGGGGAAAGACATCAGCTGTGTCATTTTATTGGGTAATGGGTGTCATTATTCTTATATACTAAAGAAAGCCTTTCACATAAAATACATTGCTGTAGAAATTCGCAGTGGCAGAAGGGAGCTAATTTCAAAATTATTAAGTTCTTCCATTAAGAAGACCCATTTTAAATTTGGCGGTATTTTTGATCTGTTGAGTAGTAACAAGCCTTCAATCTGTCGCTCAAAGTCCTGGTTTGTTTATCCCAAGACGTTCACACCAATTAATTCATCGCATTCTGCATGAAGATCTTGTAGTCTAAATGCTAATAAAGTGCACCTGACGCGGTTGATCATGAACAAACCCAAACTTTCGCTTATTGGGTGGTAGAAATGCATTTTTTTTTAAGAAAAAAACATTTTTAGCGACGAAGGCCACTTCCACTTAAGTGTGTTTGTCAATAGACAAAATTGCCGCGTTTCTGGGGTTCTGAAAAACCAAGAACAACAGTAGAGAAACTACTCTATCTCCCACGAGTGACTGTTTGGTGCCGGTTTTAGATGCTGCCCCAACAAGAAGAATGATTATTAAAGGTTAGTGTTTTATCTTTTTATAAGTGCACTTGGGGTGTTAAGTTAAATAGGAAGGGAAGTCACATATTACTTCAAAATCGACTAAAGAAAGCCCCAGGGTTGAAAAATTATCAGCTATACCAGGTATTTCTATTCTATTTTCATAAAAACTCGCCGGTAGAAAAAAGCGAATATGTATACCAAAAAATACATTCCAACTTTCTCTAAAGCAAAGATATCTAAGAATCTTATAATTATAAATTCTTCCAAATCTAGAAATTCAGACCATCCTAATATGTTCTAAACTTTTGCCATCTTCAGATATACCGCAGGGATCTGACTTGGGGCCATTACTTTTTATTTTATATATTTCTTAGTATGTCAGCACCCGAAACTCTAACTTGGGGCCATTACTTTTTATTTTATATATTTGTTGGTCTGTCAACACCCCAAACATTGGACTGCCTCATATTTGCAGTTTTCTAAATTTTGCCACAGGGGTTGACTCTTGAAATATTTTAGTTCTTGATGTGTGTCCCAAGTGTGGTCCCTTTATTATGTGTTCTTCCAATTATCATTTTTTCAAGCAGATTATCGCATTTCTAATTCATCATGAAGCCAGGTTTTTCGTCCTATCTAAGTTTTTCTAATCGTAGATTTATATTTTACTATAATATACGATAATAACAATATGGCAACTGCGAAACTGTTAGATATTAAACATAATATCATTATAGGTCAATCAAATTCACAATTTGATGTTTATGTCTCTGCTATGGTAGACCAAGCGGAGTAAGCCTCAAACCTTAGTCTTTTAAAAATCATGATGATGCTGCAGTAGAGTGTTAACTGACTTTTTTCTTCCTATATTGGTCAATATTTTATGGAATTTTTCACCACTACGTTTACTAGTAGAATTTTTTTCCCTACGCTCTAGGATCAACCGAGATATAGCTGGTGCCCACACTTAATGAAGAAGCACCCTGTACAATAATTTTATTACAAAAATGAACAACGTCAGAAATTCAAGCCACCCCCAAATTTGGGCCTTCTCTTAACAAAATTAATTAACGGTATAGGAAATGAAAACGATAGAAAATTGAACATTAATAGTGACAGACATATTCCACCATCTAAACATCTCCAATAATCTTAAAATTGAATTGGTTTAAAACAAAGTTTCGTGCAAACCCGCTGTATAAAATTTTCTTTCCACGAACGTACCCATCAATTTTCTATTTCAACGCCTATACTTCCTGAAGGGTAGCCGTATTTATATCTTCCACCAGCATATTTTTTCGAGTGTTATCAACACCTCCGACAACCCCGCCGAACTCCGTTCGCAACAACGAAAACCACCCTTCCGAAAATAATTCAGCATAAATATCGCTTTGAATAAAAGACGGCTTGTCGAACCGTTCCGTTATATTTTCTCTCTCGATTTTTGCCCCGATATATTTACCGGGTAACGTTCGCAGTTTTCTTTTATTCACCTCAACGGAAAACCGTTCAATTCTTCGCTTGAAATCAAGATACACTTCGCAAAGAACGATGCGAATCGGCTCCCCGATATTTCCGAATTCTTTCAACGTATTTCTCAAAAGCAGCCAATGATGCCCCATTTCGTCCTACTTCGCACGTGCTAACCCTCACAATTTCCCCGTCAAAATCGAATTACAAGGTGTAATTAGCCCCGCAGCGAAAGTAGACGACGTAAAAGCGGTGCTGACAAAAGCGTTCAATTTCGCGCCGGTTTATCGATTGATTGTCGATTTTCGAGAGCAAAATCGGGTCACATCCTTTCAGCATTAAACCGAGTTTATAATGTGCAATAATGGTTTAATTGGCGTAATTTTAATTGACGTTGAGGTATACACATGTCATACATATTGAAATAAAAGGAAAAAATTATATTTTGTTTAAGGAAAGTAGAAACTGCGATAAATATCAATAAAGTGCCTAATAGGCCAGCCATATTGGATTAAATGTCATTGTTGTGATGCTTATCAAAAATTGTTAAGTATCGCGTTTCAATGCGAGAGGTACCGGGATGGAAACTCGGACGAGGCATCTTTTTTTCTTTTTACATAAAAATAATTTTTATGCAGAATTTATGATTTCTCAAAGATTTATTTGTTTTTCAACTTAAAACAAATATAATTTTGAAAATTATATCTATTTTTGTTGCCTAGGAATGTCATTTACAGCGTTCCAACTCTTTCAAGCACTCGCCTTCGGCTCGCTGCAAATGACACCTACCGCATTCTAATGTAAATAACTATCCTGTGTTCAGAATTAAATAACCTATATATTAGAGAGAACAAAATAATTTGTATATAAATTTTTGTCACTTCCGATTTAACCGGAAATGAATTTGATCTTCAATTTTTAAATCATATCACTTATATATTTTTCGATATTTTGAGTTGTTTATTTCCAAGCATTTGTTTGCCGCACTTGTTCATGGCTATGTAGATTTAATTACATATGACTAATATCATACGTATCAAAGTGAAGATACTTTAGTGCTCTTTCGTAATGACCTAGTGAGCCATCTGTTTCCATTTGAAAAAAATAAATTGAATGTTAAGAATTGATTTGATTGAGTATTTGGTTAATAAATGAAACACAATAATGTCTATATGATCCATTTAGTCGACAAAATACATTACATACGTAGTTCTTTTTTATATGTATATCGCACTATCGGCATCGCTGCAGCAGGAGAATGACTCAGCCCGTGTTTTTCTCTTACACCCGCGTTTTTCTCTAATATGAAACGTAAAAACGAAATTCTATAAAAACAAATGTAAATGTATACAGTAAACTTTACGAAAAACTTTTCATCATGTTTATACAGTAACGTTTGAGCATTTTAACTTCAAAACATTCTAGATGAAAAAATGAAATTAAAGAAATTCTTTTTATAAAAAAAAAAAATATCGAATGTGATACAGTTGTACTCAGAATGTTACCCTGAATTAAAATATCGAAAGATGTACAGGTGGTCCAATTTAAAAATCGAAAATCAAAGTCATTTCCGGTCAAACCGCAAGTGATAAGAATTTATTAAATATGTCAAAAAATGTGAATTTATGTTTCACACTTATAATTTCCAAATTTTGTTTTTCTGTTAAGAATATTTTAGAAGAGATACGGCGGGTCACTTCCTAAAAATAGTCGGGGATATACAGGTTGTTTTTAAATGATGTAACAAACTTTAAAAAATAGAAAATCATTAAAAAGTCATTTTGAATGACAGATATTTTAAAAATCTTTTTTGCACTCTCTCTATTCAAGCTGATGGCATGTATATATAGGATACCATACTACACAAGGATATTCAAGCCCACTTCGTACTATGCTATAAAAAAGTTTTTGGTAACTTCAACCAAGTCTGTTACATTTGACTTCTCTGATACTGATCTTTTTACATGGTCGGAAAAACACGAACAGGATGTTTTGAAATGGCTGTCAAAACAAAACTAAGGGTCGGATTGTCACCAAGTTTTGACAGGCGAGCTAAAAAAGGTTATATTAACTGATGGTACACTTATTTTGGCTCAAGAGATCCAATTATCTTCCAATCCGGGTATTCATCAAACAGTCCTCGTACTTAGTTATTTTATTAAAGTGTAATATCACTTAAAATAAATTTAATATTCAAATTGACATTTATTCGACTGCAAATTAGTATCAATATCATCCAATTTTGCCTATTAGTTCCAGTAATTTATGCAAATAATGAATCCCCACTCATAGATACCCAATTATTCATTCCAGTTAATAATGATCAAATGCACAACATGCAATAATACAGAATAATTAAATTAGTCGTATACATTTGGACTAATACTTCACCTGAATACCAGCGAATTTCCCAGTAATTCTACGTAATATTCTACGTAACACAACCCTGTTTCAAAATTCCATATTTAATATGTGCTGAAAAACAAAATTTCCATTTTTCCAACCAATAACAATAAGCGGGTACACCTAAAACAGAACGCCCGCATGTATATTCGTACACACTTCATGGACCGCACATTGTGTGAGCTATGTACGTCAGCACTTTTCTACAATACTCGAAGTGGAAATGAAAATTCGATGAAACAATAGCGGGGGAAAACAATAGGGTATTTCCCCTGATAATCGAAGCAGAACAAGTTCTATTGGGGTTGTTGGTACAGTCGGAAATTGGGGTGGATTCGACCGCAGTATTGAAAGAAATGCTTTGTTCGGGTTTTCGCTGACGATCCGTGAGTGGCAAAGGAGCGCAACAGAGGCCGAGGGAAGTTTCTGGATTAATTAGCGATAAAGTATCTAGTTTCGTCTTGAAAGGGGGAAAAGATTAGGTGGAGTTTTCGTTTCAATAATCGCCTAAAGAGAAAAAAAATATCGAAAAACACTTGCACCAGGATGTCTAGACATTGTTAAACAATTTAACGGTAGCTTGGAACTGCTGAACGTAAAATTCAACGCGAGTCATATTCGTGGGAGATCTGCTAGTCAAAACGATGCTTCTGGGAGGCCTCCGAATAACCGAGCAATGTTGTTGGTTGGTCCTTTTGGGTGCTGTAAATTGTAATAAAAATTTAGTGAGGTACACAGTAGCAAAGAGTAGCTTTATATTTACAAAACTGAAGAACGTTCTTTTATTTTACAGATATGGAAATGCCATCATCATTATTTTTGTTAAAAATTTAAATGGAAGAAAGATCATTTCTCGAGAATCGCGTTTTTGTTCGTTTTCAGTTGCAGACAATGTATTAGCGTAAAATATTCAAGAAATAAATTTAAAAATCATAATTTTCTATGAAGTTGCTATCATAGTTTTATTCTTTAGAGTAATCAATTGATTTTTCATCTTTAACTTTTTAATTTTTTAAACATGTTTTACTTCGTTAAATTTTCGTGGATGGAATTGTGCTAGCAAAAACGCTGTTCCAGAAAACAAAAAAAAAAGAATATCACACTTTCATACGAATTTAATCTACAAGTGGGAGTTGTCTGCGATAAGACACTAAAATCCCTTGTCATTTCCTATGTTAAACAGTGTATATAGAAAATGAAAGGATCTGTGGCATCAGCTGCTTCTAATGTCACTCTCAAGTCCTCACATCGAACGGCATGGCGGGTAGACAGAGCAATATGGGAAAATCTAATCCTACAAACATCAGTCTTTATCCGGGTTGGATGTGACTAAAACATGTTTTGTAGTAGGAATTCTTTTCGTCGAATATCCGCAGAAAATATTCAAGAGACGCGACACAGCATTCTTTTCATGTTTTAAAATGTTGCACCTCGTTTGTCTTGTATGATTATATAATCACACAGTAATAACATTTTTGTTAAAATTAACACAAAATTGACAAATTTCGTTGTCCTAGAAGGTGCACAAAAGAACATTGTTGATGTAGGTGTAATTTGGTGTTATTAGTGTTATTACGCCTCCCACAAAATTGTATTTTTAGATTTCTTTCTAAAATACATCGTAAATAAAACACAAAACGTTAAGGAGTAAAAAATATATTGAAATAAGTTTTTTACTCCTTAACGTTTTGTGTTTTATTTACGATTTGAAGATGGAGTTTAAACACGTATCCTCCCATTCGATTAATTTTCTAAAATACATTTTTGGAAGCGAAGTAATGTGTGTGTGTATTTCTGCATTAGGTGTGAATTTGCAATCAGTTTTCATTAATTTGTTGTCGATTTTGTGTATTGTAAGGAGATTTCTGAATGTTATTTATTGTTGTAAATTCAGTTCTTGCGTCTTCTCGTAAACGTAGTTTGATGGTGTCCATATGTCCATGTTATACAGGGTCTTTAGTATCTTGTTCTGCTGTCCTTGTAGTTTAATTAAATTTTGTTTAGTTGTAAGGCTCCATATGTTTATTAGATAGCTAATATGGGACGTAAATGTGCTGTGATATACAGACCTCTTCAGATATTCTGGTACTATGTCTTTAATTTTCTGCATTCCTGCTATAATCATGGTGTTTCTTTTTATCAATTTTTTTTACGTGGGTATCCCATTTTAGGTTATTTTGTATGGTTAATCCTAGATATTTTATTTGGCAGATTTGAGTTATGGTTTGTGTTTTAATCTTGATGTTAAAAGTGGGTTTATATATATTTTTTTATTTTGTAAATACCATGGACTCTGTTTTGGTCTCATTTATCGTTATTAGATTATTATAGCACCAATCTTCTATTTCTTCCACATCTTCTATAATGTGTTGCTGCAACTGTTCGTCGTTCTTGCTTGAGCAAACGATGCATACATCATCTGCGTATGCATATATTTCTCCGTGGATCTTCAAATTAAAGATGTCATTTGTATAGGCTATGTACAATATCGGTGGTATATTCCCTCCTTAGGGGGATTCCATATTCTGCTTGTAGATGTAGACTTTCTATTATGTTGACTATTGTTGTTTGTTCTCTATTTGATAAATATGTTTTTATGTGCGTTCTTTATCCCCAGAGCATCAATTTTTTCGACTAATTTCGTTTTGGAGATAGTGTAGGTACCTATACGAAGTTCTTTTCTTTAGAATCACCTCTAGAAAATATGGTGTACGTTACCTCAAACAACCCCCTGTATATAGTTGTCTGTTTCCTGTTTTTTCCGGAAAACATTAATCAGATGTCACCACACCGAAGAGCCATATACATAGGGTCGCTAGAAGAGACAGGAAAAACAGAAAATCGACTACTCAATCGTAGACGGGAGTTCCGCCAAAACAGACCAACCAAACTAGTCACCGATCAGCCGCACGAGTGAAGCAACAATATCACGATGTTTACAACGGAAAAGTCATCTTGTCTTCGCCGGAGAAAATCGTCAGTCGTTATCGGTAATCGGAACACTTCCAGCTACTTTACTTCCGAGGCTGGAAGAGTAAAGCACGGTCGTGTTTCTTCCCCGAAATGCTCTCGGCCACAGCGTGGAAGTGAATTGATTTTCTTCGCCGGCCGCTTATCTCCGGATTCAGAGGGATGATCGCGTGCCACCTTTGCTGCCGCTCCAATGCGGTCTAATTGATTCCCCATTAAGGGCTGCCGATATTGGAAGTTGGTTAATTCTATTTTGACTGTATGTGTACACTCAGGGAGGCGATAGAAGTAATTCTGGTGGAAGCATTGGCTGTGTTACTTAGGCCTTAATATACAGGACATTGCAATATTGAGGGAGGCCAAAATGTGCGACACAAGTACGTACTGGAATTAATCTAATTGCTTTATTCTTTCATGCAATTCTTCCATATTTTGTGGTCGACTTTTGTGGATAATATTTCTTGTATGCTCCCACAGAAAGAAGGCAAGTCAATTGGGTCAATTCCCATGTGTGTCCATCAATAATGCAACACCAAACATTTATTTTTTGTGATCGTTGAGTGTGTACCTGTTCCATCCTTTGTAAATTTTGATCTGACCAGTACTTACAGTTGTGTCGATTTATTTCCCCGTTTAAACAAGAAGCTGATTCGTCACTAAACAAAATTTAGTTGGCAAAATTAACGTTTCGGTTTAATTTACCAATAACATGTTCACCGAACTTGATTCTACCACCAATTAACATCTTCACTCAATGTTTGTGACAAGTGAATTTTATACGGATGAGATTTTTCTCGTTTGACAATCTTTTGAATGGCATATTAACTCATGTTATGATTTAAAGCCATTTGTTGCTTCGTCTTCCACTTTTCGGTCGTTCTTTGATATCTCGTGTTTCATGAAGACGCTGGAATGCTTTTAGAACGACCGATTTAGAGATAGGTTCCTGATCTGGATGCAATTCGTTAAAAATATTAATCACTTGGGCAAAACATCGCCTTCTATCACCATACCCCATTATCATCTAGGAAAACATTGGGAATATATTTCTTTTCTACAGTAAAAGAACAAATTAATAAAAAAAAAAGAAGAAAGTATTATCAAATCTCTTGAGACGAGGAATTTGCGTGGGGATTTTCATTTCCGCCAATTTAAAATTTACGTTTCGGAAACGGCAACGAAACGGTCTTGGGCGCGGAAAAATTAATGAATCGCGAGAAAGGCATCACCAAGTCGGAACCGGGAGAATAATCGGCCTTCTTTTGTTTAATGGGCGACCGTGGATAAACGGATGAGAGTATTTTCGGGGAATTACCGAAATCTAAACCCCGCGTTTCCGGCTTTACGGCCTCGCTAAAATGGCAGGAAGAACTTAGTACATCAAACTTGGAAAACGCCTCCGTGTAATGGTGTATTGTAAAAAAAAGAAAAGGAAAAAGCGAGGAGTGACGGCCACTGGCTCTTAAATACAGAGATTGTTTGGGAATTCTTCTAAGCAAGGTATAGCTTCACGGGCGGCTTTTATGACGTTTTTGTTTGGTGTAATTAAGGAAGATTCGTCTGAAATGACCTTTACTATTTCCATACTGAACCGAACAAATTTTATAACCGGTTAACCGGCTTTAATACTAATTAAAAACTAACTGAAAATTAATACTAGTACCTCTACAAAATGGATGAATTTCTTGTCTAAACCTAATAACATAATTTAAATAATATTAAATGATCGAAACAACAACAAAATTTAAGTGGTCTGAGGAAGAATGACCGGTATCTCGTTGGAAATATAACAGTATTCTTAAAGGAACAATATGTGAACAAATTCGTAAACGACCCCAACAGAAACACGTCTATCTTGCTCGGTGGTCTGAGGAAGAATAACTAGTACCTCATTTGAAATATATCAGTATTCTCAAAGGAACAATATGGGAACAAAAGCAAGGAGCGTCTTTTAACAAATGTAGCTCCCATGTCGAAGAATATTTGGCTAAGCTGAGGCGTGTTTATGGATATGGATTGTCTCATTTAAATTTACGTATCTGAATTACTTTTCCGCAGCTGTTCGTCTATTTATAATTTACTTTTATTTCTTAGTACAATAATTTGCTTGCACTGAACGACGCCTGTTGTATTAGTGACAGTACATACTGTAGAGCATTCCTACGTAAAAGTCATTCCCTACGTTACGTTATGATTTTTTCTCTTCTATGTACGAAACAATATTGTCGCTTTCGTCAGAATTATAACAAAAAATAAGGAAACGAAGGAACTATATGCGCATATAAAAATGAAACGCTAACATTACTACACAAACAAACCGTATTTGCCAGCGCAAAACGGCCCTAATAAAACAGATAGAGAAGCATTAAAAATGACACATCTTTTCCGGAAATTGTCCTACGCGTTCGGACTACCGATGTTGCCATACTGTCACTTCTCGCAGTCGAATAACCGCTGTCCACTTCCACTTCATGCTGAAATGTTGGGAATAAAAGAGAACGGCTTGCACGCAACGGCATCACAGTGTTGTTTACCCGGACGAGGTATGCCCTTGATATAAGGAGAGGAAAAAAATGAAAAACTTCAATATAGGTCACGTCGAGGTTACGTCTGGAGTGAAGATGTTTGTTAGGTTAGACGATGTAGAAATCTTGTTTGTATTCGGTCGACAAACAAGCCGGTAATCCAATTTGGACGACGCGTGGTGAACCTCTAAGTGCGAGCAGAGTAAATACTTCAACAATTTGTGTGGTAATAATAAGAGACAGGAAGATTATTGGTGCGGGGAGGTTTAAAATTTGTTGAATTGTTTTTTGACGTTGTAGGCAAGATATCGCTTTTCCCTGAATGAAAGTGAATTTAAATTTCACGCTTAGAGTTAGTAACTAGAAATATGTTGGTAGAACGTCCTATTTCACGTTCTACCAACATATTTCTAGTTACTAACTCTAAGCGTGAAATTTAAATTCACTTTCATTCAGGGAAAAGCTGTCAAGCAGAAGATGAGGCAGATTAATGTCGATTATGTCGTTCGTAAAATAGTGTTTATTTAGAGAGTGTTGCAGAAGTAAAACATTTTTGTGAAACTTTCTTTTACATTTAAAAAGTTGTTTTGGACAAACAAATTTTGGGCCAAATTTCGAAGTTAAATTCCGTCGCAACAGAGAGTGTTCTTGAGTAACGATTTGCAATTCATGAGCTTCTCTTGTAAGTTCTGCGAACACATAAGGCAAAGTACAATATTATACTAATAAAATTTTCCATGAAAAAATACAAAAACTACATCGCTTTTTCGTCAATTAATGCCTTTCATGAAAATAAAATCGACTTGTTTTCAACGTTTAAAAAATCATTTAATAACGAATTTGTTACTTTGTCAACACCCTGTATATATAACACGTGATCGTTAGGATGTACCCTTCTGTTAAATTGTTTACTGACTCTAGTACGGTAAGCGAATGTGCCTGTTCGTGACTAGAAATGCGTGCTTGGGAATTTAATGTTTACTATAGAGCGAAACAGTTTGGCATAGCAGATAAATTGTTGTATAGATAAGAGATGTGTTATAAGCACGAAATCGCCGTCTCTTTCAGCTGTGAATTATCTGCATATAAAGGTGTTTGGTTTTAATCGCTGCAGGCAAATATCTCTAAAGATATTGAAAATTTGAAAAAAATGTTTCAAAGAAAAGTTGTATGGTTTCGAGAGGGACATAAAGTGGTATCACTGATTTGATCTTGAACTGTCATTCGAAGATAACATGAAGGTCACCTCAAATTTCTTAAATGGAACACTCTATATATTATTGCATATTCTTATAGCTTATCACAAGGGATCTTCAAAACACTAATGACAATCTGTCGAGGTTAAAATTGCATCTAATAGTGTGAACGACAGAAAATGTGATACATGACAACCTAAAACCACTTTTTCAGATAATTGTAAGGGAAAAAGCCCCATGCAACGGAAACTGGGCGCGTAGTCAATTTTGTCAGAAGAGGTAGAATCAAATTTGATAAAGAGGGCTTCCAGTCACCAATTATCAATTATCAGACAGTGTTCAGATGTTGATCAATTCCCTAAACAAACTCAATTTATTCCAATAGTAGGCGCTCAGTCGATATTGGTTCGAAGCATTTCAAATGAGAAAAGCAATCTGAAATAGAATCATGGTATTATATAAATTGTGAATTTGTTACCCTGTTTTGAATTCGGATATTTCACACATTTATCCAAGTATGCATATCTGATCTAGTAGGTATATCCCAGTCATCCTCTACAGATTATAACACGCAACTAAGAGAGGGTAGGTTCCCTCAACAATAACTCTAAAACACCCTTATAACACCGCCTTTCGGAAAATTGTATATGGAACGACAATCTGTATAGATATGCATTGGTATATAGCATACATTACATTGTATATAGATAACGATAAGGGTTGCGCTGTTTAGCTGTACCGGAATATCACCCCTGGTAATAGGGGCGGATCAATAATTCCGCTATTCTCATAACTTTCCCTCGAAATCGTTGAATATGTCGCTCCTAGGGGTAAACACATTGGTAAACACCGTGTAAACTCTATCGAAAGGAAAATCGCAGCAATTTTGCTTCGAAAATAAGAATTTTCATTGATATCTTGTAATTTATCTATAGCATAAACTTTAATGAATTAGTCCCAATGTATCTATCATTGAGAATACGATGCTAAAAAAGGATTAGTTAAGTTGAAAAAACAAAAAAGCTTTATCCTTCGCTAAAGTTTTCTTTACATTTGACTCAACAAAATATTGATCCTCAGTTTACAATATATCGGTTTCATTATCAACATTATTACACGAAATAAATTATGTTCTTGATTGAACACCAAAATGCTTATCCACTATTGAATAGAAATATTTCTTTAACTCAATGCATATTTGATTTAAAGAAACTGTTCTCTCTGTTTAGGTCTGGCAAAATTTCAATACAACAATAGATGTTAATACCTAGAAGTGACAAGATTTCTTCTAAAACGAATATTATTCTTCAAAATCTTGTAAGCGCCATAAGAATGACGGTTTTAACGGCGCACGAGTAGATTAAACCTTAAAGTTTCAAATTTTCGTATACAACTTTCACATGCTAGATTCATAATTAAAATAAGTAATTGAAAACGATTTACCATCACTCAACCGGCGCTTCCGCTAAAGGGAGCGCTTCAAAGCGTTTTAAATCCAGAAATGTCGCGGGAAGCTACAAATTTGCATCGTTATAACTTGCCACTAACGGCACCGCTTGCGCTCTGATAACTTTCCTGTTTCCCTCTTGCGAATGACACAGTGCATGCCCGGTTTACGCGCTAGAACCGGCGAGGACGGAATAAAACGAATAGACTTCCTTAAAAATAAGTAAATTTGTATGAATTGAAGATTTAATTTCTCTGTAGTAGAAATAGTTAGTTCACATTATTAATTTTTTTATTATTACTTCGTCTATCATTGCAGAGGATTAGGTTAGATTAATTCAGGCATTTTGCTGTTCTGATTAAGGGTATGATGGAAAATCAGTTGAGCCAGGATTACTTTCTTGCAGCACGCTTTACGATTTTGGCAATATATAGGTACATTACCGTCCACAGATATTTGACAAAGTAAGAAGTGTGTAACAAATCAGAACATAAAAGCGAGCTAATACTTAATGAAATCAAAGTAATTGAAGATAAAATGATGACTTGATTGCCCCAATGAAATATGTTATTGTTGTAAAGAACACCCATTTTGTTTTAACAACTTTATTTGGTTCGCTGAATTACCGTCATCAATTTTCACTAATTTTACCTTACGTAATTAAGTATAATAAATCAATTTGATTACAAATTTGTTTGACAAATACATTACAGTTCTCTACTTAAGATGATAAGAGTTAACTTTTCTGTTTTCTCGCTAGATGTCAGCAACAATGACAGATGAGTAAGGTTTCACATCCTGCACACATACCTGATAGACTGCCAGTGAACCGTGTGCGCATCGCTACGGCGCACCATCAAGAGACTAAAGGACATCTTGGAACATAGACGTCATTATATAGGTCATGTTTCATGTAGCGTCATGCTTACGTTAGTTTTCTTTAGAAAGTATTTGCGTTAAATCACGTTAAGTTTTTTGCAAGTTGACAAGTGTTACTGATGTTACCTAACCTTGCAGTTTGATTGTTTTATTTACTTTCTTTGGTTTATTGTTTCACGGACTGTTTCGAATATTATATATTATTCACCCGATATTTTTGTTTTACGTGTAAGGCTGTGGTGTAAGTATGCATATTATACCATTAGCAATTGAGAAACTGTCTATAGTTCTAAGTTGTTCACAACCTTAATAAAAAAAAAAAACAATGCCATATAAAATACATAGGATAAAATCTAACATATGCTACTAATTATCATTACAAATTGCAAGTGCTATTAAAATTTATTGATATCCTTAACTTTATTTATTTGAATATCCGCCATGGTATCGACGTCATTGATGACGTTTGTGTTCCAATATGGCGCATTTCAATTGATGGCAGTTTTGAGTTCAATATCACCACTCTATCATCTCTATGATCCTGCATGATTATTTTTGTTAAAATTGGAAAAAATGACATTGAATTCATTGTGTTTTGTAATGTACTGTGTGATTAATTATATCAGAATATTAATATTATAATTGTTGAGTGAAATAAAACTTATTTGTAAAACTTTTGTGGACAGTAGTATATACTTTTTGCTTATTTATCTTTCTTGTTTTTGCTCGTTTATGCTATTGAAATAAGTTGTGCCCCATCTGTTCGATGAATTCATTGATTAACCCCGATAAGTACTCCACCATTTGTCATGTGGACAAATCAATCTGTTTTTCTGACGTGTCAAGCTAATATTTCTTCTACCCTATACGAGCGCCATCTTAGGAGTGACTGAAGCACTTCGGATCTTTGCCGTGTATCCTCGATCAACTTCGGTGAATTATTCGGTATAATTGGACCGTCATCAAGTGATTGATGTGCTACCCTGATTACAATTTCAATTTCATTGCTGTATATAGGCCTTCCCCAATCACAAGTGAGGCCTTCGGTTTATCTCTGTTTATATTTTATAAGTGATAGCGGTTTCATGGAGGGAACGACGACTTGATTGATGAAGTGAGTGGAAAAATGGAGAGAAAGAAGATTTTATATTGAATAAATAACATGCAATTGTGTAGAGTATATATAGAGGACATTTGTCTAATTTTTATTTCACATCATTCGAATTTTATGTAAAGATCTGTGGAGAATTGACATCTCGATTCATAGTTTACGTTGGGGGATAATTGGGTGGTATTCACACATTTTCGGTCTTTCGTAATTTGTATTTGTCTTTATAATTTTAATATTCTTATTTCTTGTTTTAGAATCAGCCTGCGTATCAGATTTAATAAAGGTGATTTGAAAATCATTTTTATAACATATTAGAAAGTCTTTTTTTATTTCATTTCGTACTTAGTCTTTATAATTTGCCCACAGCAAGATTATATACCTACATACATATAAGCGAAGTTCCATCAGCAAATTATTACTTAATAAGCTCAAGGAAAATATGTACCTAATCTTTTTTTACTGTTACGGTCACACATTCTGAAGTTATGGGACATTTTCTGGTTAATAGCTTCATCCAAGGAACTTGGGAAGGTGTGATACTTTCTTGTAATTCACGATATGATCTTATAAAGTATGCCAGTATATAGGCGTCCAAACTTACGACTTTTTATGACATATACCGTAGATAGATTTTTATGTTACTGAATTAATGTTGTTCCAAGTTGTAAAAACAGAATTTGCTGTCTCACTTTATGCTCTTTATTGGGATAACATTAGTTAATAAAGGGATTTGTTTCAGTTGTAGTGGAAAGCCAGGATAGGAAAATAAGTGTCACTAAAAATCAAATTTTCTCATTTTTTGTCTTAATTTTAAAATTTTTATTAATTTTAACGCGTCTCGCTGTAAACAATTTTTAATTTTTGATTTCTTCTTCCGTTTTGGAAAACTCGGGGCTACGCGTCTCGATTTAAAAATGCAAAATTTCAGTGTTTAGTTACCGTTAACTTAATAAAGCGATTTGTTTCAGTTGTAGTGGAAAGCCAGGATAGGAAAATAAGTGTCACTATAAATCAAATTTTCTCATTTTTTGTCTTAATTTTAAAATTTTTATTAATTTTAACGCGTCTCGCTGTAAACAATTTTTAATTTTTGATTTCTTCTTTCGTTCTGGAAAACTCGGCGCTACGCGGCTCGATTTAAAAATGCAAAATTTCAGTGTTTAGTTACCGTTAACTTAATAAAGGGATTTGTTTCAGTTGTAGTGGAAAGCCAGGATAGGAAAATAAGTGTCACTATAAATCAAATTGATCAAATTTTCTCATTTTTTTTGTCTTAATTTTTTATTACTTTTAACGCGTCTCGCTGTAAACAATTTTGAATTTTTGATTTCTTCTTCCGTTTTGGAAAACTCGGCGCTACCCGTCTCGATTTAAAAATGCAAAATTTCAATTTTTTCAATTTTTTTCGATTCAATTACATACAAATTTTCGAATATTTCAAGTTTTCTATTTTTCTAAATCTCTATATTTTACATTAAATGTAAATTTTTCCAAAATGTTTGAATTTTTTTTTTTTGAAAACTCGACAATTTGCAATTTTTCTAATTTTCGAATTTTTCAATTTTACAATTTTTAAATGTTATTTTTTAATTTTCGAATTTTTTTAAATTTTTGGATTTTTCGTTTTTTTTTTATTTTTAAAACTCAACGCAACGCATCTCGAGTTGAAACGTCAATATTTAAAAATTTTCAATTTAATTATTACAAATTTCCGAATAATTAAATTTTTCCAAATTTTTCAATTTTGCAATTTTTAAGTGTTATCATTTTTCAATTTCGGAATTTTTTACTGTTTTAATTTTTTTAAATTATTTTGGAATTTCAATATTCCAATTTTTTTTATTTTTTCAATTTTTTCGCTATAGAAAACTCGACATTACGCGTCTTGATTTAAAAAACGATATTTGTTGTAATAAAAATCTAGATTTCTTGGAATAATGGCATTAATTTTGTCCTGAGGTTACCATTCTACGCTTTTCAAATTTGTTAATAGAACATGAAACTTTTAGAGGGCGATTGACAATTTTAAAACCGTCAGTGTTTAACATGTTTATGGTATCTACCCCAGAACTAGTTTCAATAAATTATAATTGCGATCGCAAATTCTTTCCGTTTAAAATTAGTATTCTACATTGTTTGACTGCAACAACATTATCTTTTAAACAAATAAATGATTGCGCGAAGAGGCACCGACTAGAATTATGATTTATGGTATGGAGAATATTTATACGAGCGTGGTAAAAAACATGTTGTATAAACACTCTTAAAAACGTGCACATTCATACTGCAAAGGAGATGGGTTATATTTATCAGTCACCAATTCATTAGCTTACACTTTACTCATAATCCTTGATCAATAATTGCCCATTAGGACTAGGTCATAGGTTCATTAAAATTCGGAAGGACTGTAGAAACCAGGAGCTTAATACATTAACGGGACATATTGACAGCTAGTCGTCGACAAGTCGGTGGACGGTCGTCGGTTTTGCCATTCTGGTCTTGTTCCTGCGTGGGGTTCTTGGCTGGGCATAATGAAGAGAGGAGTTCACGTCACAGGCACAAAGGCTTATACGGACCGACGACGGGTGACATCCTTAATTAACTAAATAGTGGAAGGAAGTGACAGGAAACAGCGGAGGTGGGTTATTGTGTTTTATCTATAGGTGGGAGCCAAAGAAGCGAGCTAGAAACTCCTATACTGGTTGCTTCGATAATTTGGGGATGAGATGTTACTAGTTTGCGGCGGAAATGTATATATGTACGTATATGAGAAATAATTGCTCTGTGAATGCACACACCATATTTCACTTCAAATGTTCGGTGATGCGGTTGCATAGAATACAAAAGCAATTTGGATGATTAAATCATCTACATGCATGCGGAGAATATCTTGAGGTGTATGTGCTAATTTATTTAAGCGCATTGAAGGTAATTCTTGGTACTTTCTCGATTGATTAGCTCCAGAAAATCACACACCTAGAGAAAGATACAGTGTGGACTTAAAGTATGTAGCATTAAAACAAAAAAATAAAGGAACTCGATCGATTTTCATTAAAAAAAAAAACACTTCATCTTTTGATCTTTATTAATTTTTATTCATATGGCCACGAAATTACTATTTTTAATATTCAAAGTAAGTGTATAAGCTCGCTGATTTACGTCCACTCAGTAAAGTCTTAAAAAGTTTGGAAGAGTGGATGTAAATTATAAAAAAAGGGGACAGTGTGAAGTAGTTAAATTGAAGAATAAAGTTCTCAAAAGAAAGAACAGTTGTTAATTAGTGTTTCCAAACAACGCATCAGGATTGATCAAGGTAGGTACCCTCCAAATTTATTTGATTTTAATTAGTATAGAGAAGCAATAAGCGAGTTCAATTACCCCCCCCCCCTCCCCCCTGAGTTACGGTGGTCATATTTTAATTTAATTTTAATTTCCGCAATACTAATTATATCCGCCGACATCTTCGACATCCCTTAAGATTTATATCTATTTTATCATTTCTGCAGTCTATAAACAAACCTTCAAATTTATACAAATCACATTTATTTTTTCTCCTACAACTCCTATACAAATCACATTTATTATTTCTCCTACAACTCCTATAGAAATCACATTAATTTTTTCTCCTACAACTCCTATAGAAATCACATTTATTTTTTCTCCTACAACTCCTATACAAATCACATTTATTTTTTCTCCCACAACTCCCAATGCCCTTCAAAAATTGTGTTTTGTACGTACTACGTTTAGTGAATTTGTTGTGCATATACGATTAAAATGATCTATCGACGCTTTACTTTCACTGTTTTCAACCCCAATTGCTTTACATAATCTCGCACCGGGCACAGATAAGCGACAAGTCAACCAGACATCCTCCGATTATCCGCGAAACAGCGTTGAACCGGCAATTTATTCTTGTCTACGGGAATTCTCGCCACCTATAAGACACTATAACCGCCGGGATGTCTCCCCACGCCCTCCCAAACCATCATCCGGACGGAAACTTCGACAGCGTGACGCAGTTACGTCAACTACACCGAGCGACAACCGTAAACTTCCCTATCTGGCGCGAGCGTTTTGAATAATGGAAGTATTATCTCGGTTTTGTTCGCCGTAATAAGGGAATGCCTGTTCCTGCGGAAGAGCAGCGTCGGTATCTTTACCGGTACAGCTTAGGAGAGGGAAAGGGATAGATACCAAGTGCATCGTTCCGCTTTTCCGGAATTGCGGTACAGTTTCCCTCAGTGGCCGAAGACCGAACTATGCAGTATACTGTGTGGGAGCGCGTTACATATGAGAGTGTAAGTTTTCGTTGCAGCTTTTGACGAAAGCGTCCGTTAGGTAACGACGTGTATCTGCGAGGGGAGAATCGGAAACGGGTGCTTTATGATTGTTTAGGGGTCGTAATAAAAGTTTCTGTCGGAGTACGTCAGCCGTTATTCCCGCTTTGTTCGTCCTGGGATCGTCTAAATAACAAAAGCCCGGTTGTTTGCGATGGGCATTTCGCTTCTAAATTATTCGTAAAGTTTAAAATTTGTGCTACATAAATATACAGAAACATATACAGTCGGGGAAATGATTAAAGCCAGTCCGGATATCCTTTTATGCATAAATCACGTGGTTTTAGATAGGAAAAATTCTGTTTTAATCTGTTTCAGGATGTTTTGTCTTCTAAAACATATTCTAAATTAAAGTTATATCATAGTAAAAAAATACATACAATACATATAAACGATTTAGCGCCTAACGTGGGGTTTAAAACGGATAATTGATGTCGGTTTGGCGCCCAATGTGGGGTCAAAATGATATTTGTGCACTTTTCAAACTAGCTAGAATATTATATAGGTTCTAGTTACGTAATTAATTACATATTCATTACAGAAATAAATAACTAATTGATTAAATATAGAAAACCTTGCAGGATAATACTTATTGATCAAATACACATCATACTAGATTAAATACTAATATTATCCATCTAACTCATGCATTTTTCTTTCATCCTTTTAATCACATGTTCTACACATTTTTTCCAATTGTCCGTTATGGCATTCTGAATTGCCTGTAGCAAAAGTATCTTTACATATGCTAATTTGAATGATGTATTCTTAGTAGCCACTTCATTTTTTATTTGAGCCCATATTAACTCAACAGGGTTGAGTTCGCAGTGATAAAGTTGTAACCTTAACACAGTTTCGTTGCAACTTTTGGCCATCTCATCTGTCACATGTGTATTATACAGGGTTTTCCACGGTAGCCGTTCGTTAGAAGTTTCCGAGGTTAGAAAAAACCTGGAACTCTGAATTTTTGGAATCCGGGGCTATTCAAGATTCTCTTTCATTTTAAGATATTTTCAGGCTCTTACCACTTTCGGTTATACCGGAAGTCGCCATAAACTTTCTTATTTTAAATGGAACACCCGTATATTATTTCATTTTTACATTCCTGAGAAAATTTTATGATGAGTTCTAATAGGTTTAGATATTACTTAGATATCTTGATTTTTTTGAAAATTTTGAAAGATGTAACGTTATTTGCAACACAGTATCTTTTGCCCATTTTCGACTGGTAATAAACACTTCTAGGGTAGATGGAAGCACAAGAATGACACTTTCGAAATCCACATTGACAATTGATTTGTCGGATACAGGGTGTCCAAAACTGCATGACCAATTACAAAATCTTCAAAGTTGAAAAAGGTATTTTTTTCAAATCGAACATCTTGTATATTATTGGATGATCAGATGCAGAATTTAATTCTGCATCGATTCGCTATGACTTTCCCTATACCTATTTACAACGGTTTTCTTGTTATGTCAATATTTTCTGTTTTAATGTGATTTTTGACAGAAACTGAAACATCGTATGTGTTTCATTTTAATTAGAAAATGGAAACAAAACATGAACATGAAAAAATTTGAAACGTAGTAACAAATGAAAAACAAGAAAATTAAGAACATAATGACAAGAAAAAATAAAATAAATTGAACGAAATAACTACAATAATTGTTCTATGTGACCACCATTTTGGTTCGAACACTGAATCACTCTATCATGTACTCCTCGCGAAACCGATCTCCGAAGTTCGTCTGGGGTTATATTGGTGAACGCATCGTGAATATATAGTTCCTCTCCCTTTAATACAGGTGTAGAGTACACTTGCTCTTTTATGCGACCCCACAGGTAAAAGTCCAAGGGCGTCAAATCGGGTGATCTGGGTGGCCAGTTCCAGGGTCCCTGGGGACCAATCCACCGATCGTCGAACATCAACGTCAATTGTTGATGTACAGCTAGTGTGGAGTGCGCGGGAGCACCATCTACGTGGAAAACCCTGTATTGGTCTTCATTAATGCGAATTAAATGAAGAAGTTCTGATTGAACCATCTCTTCATCGTACTCGATATTTTTTGATTTCCACCGAGCTTGCATATCAAGTTTTCTAGATGTTGTTGTGGGAATTTTGTTTAATTTTTCGACTATGATATGTAGCATTATCCATAAAAATAACATCATTATTTGGTAGCACTGTCAATATTTATCATTTCTTCATGATAATCGGTTGTTTTCTTGTCTTCGAAAAGCAATATTACTTGATTTCTTAGTGTGATTTCACAGTATATTAAATGTCTGCAGTACATTTCCGGTTGTGGATTAGCTGTTATTACGTCTGTCTAACGGGATATCACCGATACTAGTTACGTCGAACACCTGTTGATACATTTATGAATGTTTCAGCGGTTCAATTATACAGACGAAGCTACTGCTCACTTGGTAATGCGATGCAGGCGAATTCCGATCCCGCAGTGCGACAATCTCCCCGTCGCACAGTGGATCGAAAGGCGGTAAAAAGCGGACATTGACTGAAATGGTAATAACTTGGTTAAAAATTAATGTTGATCAACGAAAGCAAATTTTGTCGAATAGGTAAGGTTGTATATTACATCGAGTAAAAAAAATATTGTTGTACCGTCACTACTTGTTTATGAAAATGAAGCTAAAAGTATATAGTATTTCAGACTGCATAATCGAAGAAATAGCGTATTTGTTGATATAGATATAAGTTTGGTAGCTGTTTCTGTGTGATGGAACTTATAATGTAGACTACAATATTATACAATAGGAAAATATTCTGAGCACTAAATACATTTAAGATAGAAACATGTGCTTTGGTATCTTAATAGATTAAATATATCGACACTATTACAGCAGAGATAAAGAGCATATATAATGTAAAATTATGTATCTCTGTTTTTAATAGAAATTTCTTCTAAACGTTTTTGTATATAGTAAAACAATTCGCTTACCTCTCTTGATAACAGGTCGTTGATAAACTGTGGCAGTACCTACTTTACACTTAACACAATTTTCAATTTTGCTGGTGAAGAATTAATAATTCTACAGCTTCTGGTAATAACTCACTTTTTGTATGTTCGTTTAGTGTTCGTCTTGAATAGGAAATATATGGATCCAATGTGATAAGTAGTTGTTTCAAAATATCTTCGTTAGTAGCTGAACGGCTGCATTTTCTGCTATTTTTGCCCTGAAGCTTCTAAGATATTTATTTCGAGCTTCAGCAGTTTCTTGTGAAAGTTTGCCTATAGGAAGTAACATATTGAATGATATCTGCGCCATACAATAGAATATTATGTATGTGGGCTAGCATATAGTATAAACCATATACATTTATAAATTTTTCAGCTGTTCCTTCTCGCAATCAATTTCTTTCCCTGTAGTAATCACTTGTCAGATTATGGCGAATCTTCTGATTACATTTGCATCTAGGATGGTTATTTAAGCTGTTATAGCTGGATATAAACATGCTTGTATCGTTTGTCACAGAACGTATTTTTAAATGTTTGTTTATATGGATTTAGCCCAGAACTACCGTCGAATCATCATTTTGAGACAAATGTCAATTCACTTAGAATATTTTGTATTGTTCCCCCACATATTTTCACTATGCGAGTAGATGTGTTAATTTTCTGTGATATTTTTATTACCTTTAACCAGTAAGTACATTGATACATTTATGATAATGATATAAATAATCTCCCTGTTTATGTGCACCTATAGTAAAACATAAATTGTATTCATATTAGCTACAATCCAACTAGATGTAGAATAACTCTTAGAATGTGTACGCGAACCGAAGAAGTCAAATATGCCAAGTATATAAAGAAAGATACCCCATTTTGTTTATCTTCTATTAATCGATTATTATAAACTAACACAGCACATTTCACAATTCTAACTTAATATTATAACACAATGTCAACAATACAATAAATGCAGCGCATATTAAAGAAATAGCATATTTGATCACATAATGTAGGTATATGACCGACATTCATAATTATGCTAATTGGTTTATACCCTTTTTTAATCCGAGAACTAAGGGACTATGAAACATACATCGAATGTTAGTCACTGAAATGGCATAACTTAACAAATTTTTCGTAGAAATATTAATTAACATGCATTTATGAGAATGCTAGAAACGGTAATGCGATAAACAAAACGTCTTTTTTCAAAAAGTTGCGCGAAGTAGCAGCTGAAATCGCTGGAGCAAGTACTAGAAGGATCCTAGATGACAAAACAGTTTCCCTTTTTCTGGGCAAATTTGGGCATTTTTTTAAAAAGCTAATAGAAGTTAAAATTTAGAGTCATAGAACACCATCTTCAAGAAATGGTAATTGTATAGTTAATTACAAATATGATTTGCTAATATTTTGCCGGTTGAATTACACATAGTTAGTGTATATTCTGAGCAAATTGCAGTTTCGTATCATTTCTAGTTCCAAAGATTTTAGTAGTTGAAGAGGACGGTCGAAATACACTCTTAGCGTAACATCTCCCAACATGTACTTTCAGACTTGCTTCTGTTCGATATTCCGTCAATCTACTTGTTTGTATTGTGATTTCCATATCTAATGCTTATTTTACTATACACTTATACACATTTTATTATGATTCTGGAAGATTGGCTTTTTTACGCTATGTCAGATTTTTAACCAACTTCGATCCACTGTGCGTCGGTCGGTCGGATTCACGTTGGTTATTGGCTGTTTTTCTTCCGGAAATACAAACGCTGGCTCGCACACGTATTCAACGGATATATTTAAACATGTTTAGCCCGGCTGTTTGGCCGTTCTCCCGATTTACATATTTCCCATCGACGAAGGCACCGTGACAAACGTCCATCCGCGAAAAAAAGAGGCTCGAACAATGCTGTAAATTTCTCGCCGGCGTTTATAATTCACGATTTAAAACGGCATTCGGATTTTCGCCCATTTTTATTTAAAACGAACCCGTTTCTTGCACGGTGCAGCTTTATTAACGCTCCGGGAGCGATCTCCGGAGTGGTGCGCAGTCAAACGGATTGCTCCTATACGCTTACACACCGTTGTCGGAGGCGCAATTCGCAAACGACGACTTCTCGGGCCCACCGGGAGTAATAGAGGACGGTTCTGCTTTTGTCTTCCTTCTTATTTTTTCATTGTAATTGCGTCCCGGGATGGCGGGATTTATTGTTGGTGGTGGCGCCGGGGATTCTCTTGTGATTAAGTGAAAATGGGACCGAGGTAAATTGGACGTGAGCTAATTCGAATGGTTCGTCGTTAGCGCAGCCTCGGGGCAGTAAAGTCTGTGGTATTAAGATAAGGATGTCGGTATATCTATTCAATAAACGAGGAGTTAATGCACCGCTCTTTCATTGTTCGTTTATTAAATGCGGTATTGTTGAAAAACGCCTTTTATACCTGCACACATAATAAAAATAGTAATCTTTATTTGGAACTATGGCAACAACCACACAAAATGACGTCAAAATATATGTGCACTCCACATACGCAATTTGTCTAGACAATATTTCTTTCCAAATAGTCAGTAATTGAGTAACATGATAATGCAAGTAAATATGATTCTACATTATGTTAAAAGCATTTTAAAGTATTACATAATTTAATATTATTTGGTAACCGATTGAATAGCTTACAACCTATATATGCTAAGTTTCGTTGAGATAAAGTAGTTTTATGGCTTGGTGGTAACAGATAATTTGTTTGGCTTGTATCATAGTCATGCGAAGTATTAACTGCAAATTGTGATTTGTATTTAAAAAGAGAGCATAATACCTCACGAATATAAATATCGTACATCGTCAGGATTTTTTTTCTTTGAAAGTATATCTACAAGATTCACAGTAGGGTAGATTAAAAACAATTCGTATAGCTCGCTTTTGCAATAAAAATATCCGATCAATACCAATGCCATAAAAATCAAATGCTTAATTTAAAAATATACTGCTCATAACAAACATACGGTAAGTTCCTATATGCGGGAAAAGAAATAGCGAAATAAAATCGAAAATCAAAGTTATGTCCGGTCAAACCGGAAGTGACAAAAATCTATGTCTATGTCAAAAGAAAATTGAATGTATGTCTTATAATAATAATAATATAATAATATATATTTAATAATATAATAATATATATTTAATGTCCAACAGATCTTAAAATCTAATTACAGGGCATCATAAAAGTCAATATAAAACAATAATAATAATATAAAAAGACACATTAAAATACATTTGAGCCTTAAGTCTAAAATAATATATCTAAACTATTGTCTAAAATAATAAAAAAGCATGGCTTAAGGGAACCGAAAGGGATCAGAGTCCCGGCAATTTGCATTTCTGCACATGTGGGTTAAGGGTGCCTTTAACAGAACGTTTGTACGTGCTCGGGGAACAAGAAAAGTATCTGCTGAACGGGTATTATATCGAGGCACAACCAAGCCAACTTGAGACAACAGGGATGGAGAATCCACTATTCCATTTATTAAATTAATTAAGAATTTGGCACTGAACTCATCTCTACGTTGGGATAGGGAAGTGAAACTGTGTTTAAGTAGAAGGTCTTCGTAATTGGCACCACGAGGTGGATAAATGTGGTCAACTTTAAACGACAAAAATTTTAGGAACCTCTTCTGCACTCGCTCCAACATTAAACGTTGGTAGAGGTAGCAAGGAAACCAAACCAGCGAGCCATATTCCAATTTTGAACGGACCAGAGTAAAAAAAAGTAATTTTATAGCATTAAAATTATTAAAAAATCGACAAGATCGGATAACAAATCCCAACAATTTAGAAGCAGAAGAGACAAGGTTATAAATATGCAAACTAAAAGACAGATAATTATCAAAAAGTACGCCGAGGTCAGCAAAGTGGCTCACCCTAGAAACCTCCACGTTACGCACTGAGTAATTAAACGGGACTGGGTTGGCACAACGCGAAAAAGAGAGTATAGCACACTTATTGATGTTCAGGTGAAGTCCATTGCTCATGCACCACTCACTTAGGGCAGTTAGATTTCTCTGAAGATTAATGCAGTCATCATCCGAGTTAATTGCACTGAAAATCTTAATATCGTCGGCATATGCTAATACTCTACAGTCTAATAGCTGAAGTCAATCATTGACATAAATATTAAAGAGCAAAGGACCCAGCGTTGAGCCCTGAGGCACACCCGCGTTTGGAGTGAAAGAATTAGAACAAAACCCATTATAATAAACAAAACTAGAGCGATCTTGGAGATACGACTTAAAAAACGCGGTTACATTTGGCGAGAAGCCGAAGGAATTAAGTTTGTTAATTAGGACATTGTGATTTAACGTATCAAATGCTTTACTAAAGTCAGTGTAAATCACATCGTCTTATATTTAATTCCCAAATTATATGGACGAGCCGCCTTCCTGAAACACCCGGTATAACAAAGACAAAGGGTAAAAAATTGCGAACGGGTATCAGCAGTATTCACTTATTTCTTATAATATTTCAAGATATGGATTTCTTGCAATAACGGCGATAATTTTGTCTTGCAATTGACCTTGTGGTGATCCATTCTACGCTTTTCAAATTCGTTGAAGTGGAACATTAAACTCTTGGAGGGCGGTTGATAACCTTAAAACTTATATATAAATAGCTGAAGGCCTACCTATAAACGGTGCATGTTTCTAATTAGAACTTTTTCTCTATCTTTCACCGCTTAAAAGTTATTTTGGGTGAACGAAATTTGAATTTCAATGTCAGGCTGCACCCCCTAATGTTAAAGTTGCGCCAAAACAGAGATTATCCTCGAGTGATAACACCGCATAGAGTCATACAAACTGATAAACTTTCATCAGAATTATCATATAACGATTAATATGAAAAAAATTTTAATAATCCTCTGTTTACAAGCTTCTCCAGTAATTATGATGAACCGCATAAGTAATACAGGCTATTCTGGACACATTATTCGAGTTAGCAAAGACGTTATTACGATTCCTAACATAATTTCTCAGAGAATGGCGGTTTAGAACCAGCATTAGATATGCTTAAAACATTATTACGTGCTTGGAATATTAATTCTGATATTCCCGTTACTCCGAGGTGAAATTCCTCGCAATCCAGAGACGGTGATATTCGATGGGTATTGAATAATGAATGCCCGTTCGATTTCCCGATATCTGATAAGACTTCTTCGAGATGTATGTATGTGTTCCTTTGTATATCTATATAATAAAAGCTACGAATATCATGTTTCTGTAAAATATTAGGTAACTTAAAAAGTTTGAACGAAAAAAAAAAAAAACAAATGTGATTTTAATTATTGTATGACTAAAATGTAAAAGTTTTATCCTTACTAAAAAATATGAAAAGCAAAATACAGTATGTCCACAGATGAAGTTGACAATAGGTATGACGGACAAACAAATTTTTGAATTGAAATGTAATATTTGGGAAATAAGTATTAGGTACTTATTTATAGTTTGCTTTCGATTTTTTTAAACTTCAGTAGGTTTTTAAAGCATATATAAAGTTTCAATTTTTTGTGTGTTGCTGGGTATATTTTCATTAATATTTTGGTTCATAACTTTGTTTGAAATAGCACCGAAGTGATTCATTTTGACATCTGCACGTACAATTATTGTTTGTCAAACTGTAACACTTTGCTTTTCGATCCGTATATACATATTAGCCTTGTTTATATATCTTATAGTTATTCAACCGAGCTTTTAGTAGAGCGATAGTATAAAAGTACTGATGAATGAAATTAAATACCGCCAAATATTCATTGGAATGCGAGCTATGTTGGTTACAGATTCTGAAATAAAATTGGCAGTTAATAACAAAGTAAAACCAATCAAAATTAAGAAATTACAATGCAACATTATTCAAAAAAATTAATGGGCACGCCAAACCTGACACGCCATCTGAACGCCATCCAAAGGTACTTCAAACCGGTTGAATAACTAGATATATACAGGTGTCCCTGAAATAAGAGTACAACGTATTAAAAATGGGAAGCCCTAATTTTATCACACCTTTTATCTAAATTAATTTTTCCAAAATTCCCACGCATACGTGAGGAAAAAAATGGCAAAGATATTTATTAAATATCCGTCACGCCACTGGTATTTGAGACACTACACTTCTAACCAACGAAGGTAGGGCAGGCAACACGCGGCGTATAACTACGCTCTGAGTCTCAGTCTGTCTGGATCCTTACGCATGAACACATCGGATATGGCTTTTACCACACGCGAGTTGTTCGATATGATTTATAACTATCACACTGACAAAAGTCAATGCTAGGTTTTCCACTATCACCAAACAACAATGCACAATCTCTCGACGCGCGTTTCGCTAACCAAGTTAGCATCATCAGGAGATGACTTTTGTCAATGTGATAGTTATTGTTACACCAAAGGTTCCAAAACCCAATTACTCGATATGATTTATGTCTACGGCGAAGCAGGAGGAAGTTGTCGAAGAACTCTACGTATCTACCGGCAGCGATACCCCAATCGTAGAACCCCGTCTTACACGTGTATAAAGGATACCATGTTTAGATTAAGAGAAACTGGTCGATTGCTACCAAATTACGAAGGTCGCGGACGTGAAAGACCACGTCGAATTTTACGAGCCGAAGAAGAATTGCTGGATATTGTGAACAGAAATGCAGGTGTAAGTACACGTGATGCTGCAGGGCAAGTGGGGGTGTCACGCAGTACGGCACACCGCAATGATGTTTATTTCAGACAGCTGTCATTGATCAGATTACGCACAAGTGAATAGAGTTATTCATTAATAGATTCCACATTTTACTTTCAATATCTTCTTTGAAATTTGCTTTAAATTTCGCGTACGTAATAATATTGGAGTCGTTGACTCGTATCAGCTGCATACAATGATTATCTGTATATCACAGCTGTATTTACAAATGACCTTAAGATATAGTATAAACACAGATAGTGGATCCATGGGCGGCACATTCGTGACGTTTCAATGAGTTTTTAATTGTATATTCGATATTGCAATTGGCGTACGAATTTTTGGATACTTATTCAGTATAATTTGGGTTTCCCATTTTTAATATTTTGTACTCTTATTTCAGAGACACCCTGTATAAACAAGGATATTAGTTACGTCGTTGAAAACACGAAACTCACAGACCAATTAGAATTAAAAGACAGCTGGTGTTTTCGCGATAATACAAGCCGTCTTTGGCTTGTGATCGGTCAGATTATGTGAAAATTTTAACATTAGTGAAATACTCGCTTTAATACTTTGAGGAAACCGACAATTATCAATACAAAGCATAATGCCTCAGCTTAATCACGTTAAAGGAGCACAGATTTATCTGCACAGTTCGGATGAAAATATCATAATAATTTCCGGAGAAAGTTACAAATATTACACCTATACATTACATAGGGTAGGAACACGTCCCCAACTGTCAACTTGGTTCACTCCTTCCTGGGCGAATCAGGAATTCCCCAGGAGAAATAAACGCAAGCATGCTACTTACAGCTGTGTATTGTGCCCGCACGTTCTACGTGAGTATAAATGTCCGCCTGCCGGTGGTTCCAGCCAACAAAACAAGCTCTAAATCAAACGGGTAACTATAATATGTCTCCGGGGATTTTATTCGTACATCGTCGGCATTCCACGCGAGCGCTAAGGTAAACAAAAACGTCCGAAAGTGACAAGCCATTAGCCACTGGTTTCGTTTTTACTGCGAATATCTTCTTGCCAGTATATTACCCGAGTTGTAAATGTTTAATTCCGCTAAATTAGTTGCCTTGACGATTATATATAGTGTCTAAAATTGGACATTGTTGCCACATATTAGATAGAAAGAATTGATGAGATAATTTGAGAATAACCCATCTTCCAAAACTAAAAAAGCAATATTTAATTCGCATTGATAAACCCTAATTGGGTTTATCAATGTGAACTCTTAAAGCACAAAAGCAGCAAAACGAAGAGCAAATCTTGCTCGGCAGTTTATTTTTCTTAAATTCTATATAAATATAAACAAATATGCTACTTACAAACTTTTAATTTTTGAATGAAATATATGATGACAAAATAATATGTTTAATTTAAGAATTTACTTGTATCATGTGTATGTGCGCCTAAAATTTTCCGAGGAAAATCCATCCGAAAAGCATTAACTTTAATGGAAAACATAAATAAATTAGTACATAAACTTCGAGATACCTTCGGCGCATATATAATTGATTTAATAGTTCACAGCACTTCTGCATCCTATGCGACCGCATTCTCGTTCATTTAAGGTGAGATATGACACTTGCAGTTCCCGTTATAGCACCGGAAACCGCCACCAGGGGCGCCAGTGAAGAGGCAATCGTCTCTCCGACATTTACATACATTTCCGATGTAAATTTGGACGACCTGAATGCGCGCCCTGTTGCTCCTAACCCCGATCGCAAATCGTCTAAAAGTAGGTTCCCATTTCGGGAAGAAATTTACCGTACTCGGTGATTCGGGTTATCGAAAATCATACGCGACAAACGCCTATACAGGGTCGCTGAAAAGTCTGGGCTACTACACATACAAAATTTTTTTGACAAAGATGTTATCCGTGCAACTGATGTTACAAACTGTATAAAGTATTACATCAAAAGCCCCGATGTGTCGGGGAATCGAATCCCGTCGAGCAAACATCGATATTTCCAACCGTTTACGAGATATTCGCAAAAATGTGCCGAAATTCGTTAAAAATCGCTATTTTCTACCCATAAGTGCTTACTTTGTGGACGAACTACTGCTTCGATTTGATTCTACTGTGGTGTTGAGACCAAACGCGACCCTGTAGCTCTAGCCGTTCCAGAGTTATGGTAAGAAAACTAAAAAAAATCGTGTTTTTTCGTCATTTTTCCTTATTTTTTCCATACAAATCTCTGCTATGAGCTGCCAGCCTAAAACGGTCACTTCTAAAATTGGTTTTTGTACAAATATCCAATCGCTTTCAGTGAGATTTGGAAAAAAAATGATCTCCATATTATCTTCAAAAAGAGTTGAGATAACTAATATCATTCTTTGCAAAATTTATTTAGCAAAAGTGTTTTGTTATATATATAAACGTCCTATACAAAACAGAAGCTAACACTTTTTATTTCTTATTCGCATCTTCACAACTTTCCCGTAAAAAATACAACCTATAAATCAACTTAAAAGCTCTTCACATTAAGATTCCGTCAGCGTTTCGTTAAAACTCCCTCCGGAAAGAAAAATAAATTACTTATATAAATCAAATTCTCAGATCGGTACAACGCTAACCGAATTCAATTCAATTCTTTGCCTCGTTTTTTGCGTCGTCATTTTCGATAAATATAAATTTAAAACGCTCCGCGTCTTTTTTTTTTCTTCTGCGACCGGCACATCGGAAACCCAACGCGTTGCTATTGCGCCTTAAAAATTATTCAATAATACTTGTATCGGACCCGCTGTTGGCGAGAAACCTAATATCCCCTCATCGAAGGAAATGCCTTGGATTAACTTTTTTTCTAAGCGAAGTTCTTCAACGAGGTAGATGTATGAGTTTCGTCTTTCGGTTATTTCCAATTTGCTCTTTGCTTCCCCTTTTGCCGATCTGTTCGTCTGAAAGCCGCCTGGGAATTCTTCGTTGGAAATGTTGCCGTAAGGCAAAGGAAAGGAATTTTTTCGATTGGTGGTTGCCGAATATAAGGGAAACGTCAGAGAGATTAAATGACGTTTCATAGATGGTGTTCACGATTCGTTGGAATGAAGTCGAGGGTGGTTTTGATGTTGCCGATAAGAAAAAAACGTTTTCCAGAAAAAAGGGAATGTTACAAATCTCAAGTTTATCTATCATTGGGTTTTAAGAAAGGAATTGTAGAGTTCTAATGTTAAAGAAAGGCGAAACGAGTTGATCAAAACATATATTTACATGAGGTCATTACATTTTTCATAAGGTCTAGAATTAAGCAACGGTGAAACTTATTCGTTAAAATAAATCTATCAACACCAATGATCCTGCATGTTTTTAATTCAATAAATTATTAAAGTGCTTCCTCATGTTTATAATTTCGTACCTGTCCAATTTCCCTCCGCGAGGTTACAATTTTCATTACCTCAATGTTGTCTATTTTAATACTATGTCCGGTATTATTTATGTGTTGTACCACCCTCGATAATTTAAGCTTCCCGTTGCGGAAAATATGCACTAGTATTCCTAAAATTTATTAAGGGTCGGCATTTCAATCTCCTAATAAATATATTTAATAATAATTTAGCTGATATAGTTTATAAGAAGCTGGGAGGAACTCTGCTAGGATTTGTAAAATGACATCTGGGGTGACGCGTATATTATGGTAGCTAAACTGGACTTATTGTTTGATAATTTTTGACGTTCCTGTTTCAACACTTGACGTTATGATATATTGAAAAAAAAATTTAACGAGATTTTCAACTACAATATGAGGTTTAACCTATTTGATGAGCTCTGGAGAAATATTTGCTCTACAAAAGGATTTGGTGGCTACAAATCAAAAGATGAAACAATAAATTATTCTAACAGTTTCAGCAAGATTATTTGTTATATTATACTAGAACCACTTTCCCTATACGCAAATACCTAGACAATATTAGGTACCTGAACTAAAACATCTACCACTAGTCACCTAACGAAGGGTTAAGGGTACTGTAATCACACCCTTTCATATTTAATGATTCAGTAGCTGGGCTCTTGATAATTTATTTATACGAAAACGGTTTTAGACACTCCGTTTTAACGACCGTTTCTAACAGCTTTCGCAGTGCTTGAGTGGGCTAGAAAATATACAACCCTACTGTAGGTAATAAGTTAAGGTTTTTTGTGTGATCACCTAGTTTTTGTACAAATAAACAGGGGAGCGCAGTGTGTTTAAGCTTGATTTTTTTTTTCAGTGGAGTTTCATTAGCGACTAACCGCATTTAATATCAACGCTAAAGAATTGTTTCTGTGATATAGTTCAAAGAAGATTCAACATTACGAAAAGATGGGGCCAATCAGTGCAACACTAGATGTGTAGTCAATACTGTACTGAGATTACTCTAAAAATAAAGTCTATGCAACAAAGCCAGACAACATTGATGATCTTAAACAAAACATACAAACAGAAATAAACAATATTTCACCTCAAGTTTTAGAAAAAGTTAGAAAAGAGTTTTACTATTAGATTAGGTTATTGCCCACAAGTAAATCGAATTAGTATGTTAAACTGTAACAGTAATTTTATAAAATTTTTCATAAGGCATTAAGGCTATGAGATGCCTTAATGCCTGCCGTTTCATGGCCGTTAAGAATTTCTCCGTTATTAGCTATTAATTCAGTTATGTTATTATTAAAAATTGGCTAACCATTTGCGTTTGTTTATAATAATCATCTTAAAACTTGTCTAAATATGTGGCAAGTGGGCATGTGGTTATAATACTTACTATTCTTGAATGAATAAATTTTTTTTTTCTTTTTTCTTTGGGAGGTGAAAATGCATTTACGCACGAGTGCTGGACTACTTCAAAAGAAGACTACCAGCTAAAAACACCCCCGTCTCCTAGACACCAGCCCGGAACCGTTAAACACATTACTTCGATGCTGGGTCCATATATTTGGCTGTATAAGGGCCACACTCCAATTAAACATTCCACGTACCCGGCAATGCATCCCCAGAAGTCCTCGCTCTCCACCATTTTCGAAGTGATTGTGTCTGGTGACAGCACACCAAACCTGGCTTCCACCAGCTCCCTCCGCTCTGTCCACCTTCGACATTCAAAGAAGGTGTGGTGGACATCTTCTACTTCGCCGCAGTATACACATACTTCAGAGTCCATTTTACCCACACGTCGTAGGTAGGATCTGAAGTACCCGTGGCCAGTCAAAAATTGCGTGAGGTAGAAGCCTACCTCGCCGTGGCCCCTCGTGACCCATGGGCGCAGGTTCGGGATTAATCTGGCAGTCCAGCGACCTCTCCCGTCGTCTTCCCATAGGCTCTGCAACCTGGCTAGGGTATTCTCCCTCTCGTTACGAGAACTGTCTTCTCCGGTTTGGATCTTTGTGATGTAGATTCGCTTCCCTTCCTGCGCAAGAAGCGCAATCGGAATAATCCTTGACACCGTACGATAGGCGCTGGTGACCCGTAACGCGGCCCTCCTTTGCACCTGGGCTAGCCGTTTTCTGTATAGCTCCTTGTTGAGTGCGTCCGCCCACAGTTCTGACCCGTACAGATTGACGGACTGCACTGTCGACATCAATAGTCTCCGTCCGCTGGAACTGGGACCGCCCACGTTGGCCATCAGCCTTGAAAAATTGGCTGTCATCTTCGCCGCCTTGTCCGCGGTCCAAAGAATCTGTGGCCAGAATGTCAATTTACTGTCCACCAGCACGCCCAGATACTTCACTGCGGGACGTGTTGTGACCTGCATCTCTCCCACCTGAAGAGGGATGATTGTAGGCATCCGTCTTTTGGTGAGAACAACAATCTCCGTTTTGTTGAGGGCCAGTGCCAACCCGTGACTCCCCATCCAACGGTCCACCCTCCTCATGGTCTGATTAAGCTGCAGCTGAGCCAGCGCGACATCCCGCGCGGTGATGAGCAGCGCAACGTCGTCTGCATAGCCAACCAGTTTCACCCCATCAGGCATCTCCATTCTCAATAAGCCGTCATACAGGATGTTCCATAGGTCCGGTCCCAAAATGGAACCTTGTGCAATCCCATATGTCACCCTGTACTCTTGGATGATATAATAATAATAATAATGTTTATTTCCCAAAAAACAAGTACAAAACTTATGGGATACAGTCGGAGAAAAAGAAAATGAAATATATAATAGTTAAAGTAAAACTAGCAACCAAATATCTGAGAACTGCTCTACACATTTTCTGAATATTTTTGCGATTTCTATTATTATGATCGTTGTTATTAGTATTAGCATTGCAGTATATATTTAACTAAAATAATTTAAAAAAAAAAAACAAAGTTGCAGATTCTTTTCCGTAAACGGGCGTTTTTGAACCACTGTGCATCTTACCAGTCGGTTTGTTCAAACGTATTGTCATTAAAAAAAAGTTGTTTGATTTTTAAACCTAAAGAGAAAAAAAAACACCGTTAGAAAACAGATTATTCCGCCGAAGATTCAACATAATTTGAATAAACGTATGAAGTAGTGTTTGCTTTAATAAAAAATTGATTCGTTAGGTGTTTCTTGTCATAACAAGTTTCTTTTTCTACACATAGTTACTTCTATTACAAAATATAAGCTAATATTACCAGAATTACTTGATCATGTGCTGTATATTTGAACGCCTATACGAAATTTATTCTCAGAACTCGGCAATGATCACATCGACACACACTACAAAAAATTCTTCGGCTAAAGAACCGCATCGGAAGGACATAGCGTGCTGGCAGTACTCAAGCCGCAGTAGCTTAATTTATGATTTTCTTATTGCGATGAAACCCGAGGAGAGTAGACACCAAAAGAAAGCCTTCCTTGTCATAGTCATTACCGTATCTTTTTATGTCTTCACGGGCGATGGTCGCACATAAATTATAATAAGTAAGAACTATCAATATAACTTACGTGCTACGGGAAAACTGGCTGAATACATCGTCAGTAATTATAACGATAAAAAAAGAAATGCGATTGGCTAATTGTATTGGATTTACCGAAAATTCTGAGATTGAGATTTTGCATCAATAAGAATACGAATGCAATGTGTAATCGCCTACAGCAGCGATTGATGTTAAAAGTTGGATAAAAAATAGGTATTACGCTTGTTCAGGTTAGTTTCAGGTCATTTTGGTTTTCCATAACCATTCATCTGTTTATAATAAGCCGTTTGTGTTCAATGTGCCTTCACGGATACTGTAATAAATAAAATGGCAACGTACAACAAAACCTACATACCGTTTCATGAAATACAAGTTATAAACAATGACACTTATGTAAGAATAACTCTTGAATTATGTTTATCTTGACAAAATATATTATTAATATACTGAATGTATTAATACCAAAAGTTGAAAGGTTACTGGGAAGGCAGCCGGTTCGGTTAAGAACACCGAACCTAAATATATAAATGCCAAATATTCAAGTTATTTGTATAATTTTTCTAAGTGTAGGTTCAAGTCTTTCTTCTTACTAACACTTACATAATTTCTATTTTCTTCCCAAACTCAATTTAGCCTTCAAGACTTTCATTTTTATTTATCCAGCTCTTGACGGTAATCCGCCTTATTTCGAATAAACGAATATCTAAAGCAGATTCCTCTATCGCCGCTTTCTTAATACGTTCCTAATCCGAATGCCTCAGTTCCATCTTTAATTAATTCGTTTGAGATAAATCTCCGGCTTTTCCTTTCTCTTAATCCTTTCCTGCAGGCACCGATCTCGCATTTCTGTTATGTCTCGAGCTTATTTCTGTTTATTCTACACTTCAATTAGAACGTTTCTAGATTTCGGTTGTTCAGAATCGACGGACGACAGTCAGTTTTATCGTTGAATTCCTCCAATAATGCTTGTTGTTATAGGGAAAGCGTTGGAGAGTAGGCAAATATATTTTCATGGAACCTGACATCAACATTTCTTTATACGTTCAGATTTATTTAAAATTTTAAACAATCTTTTAGGCCAGACAGCCTATTGAACTAAAGACTAACCTAAGAACAGCTTCAGATTTAGGCTAGGATTGGTCTGAATTAATCAACCTAGTGGGTAGTTGACGCCTGCTTCTGATAGCCTTAGAAAAACTGTAAATTTTCTTTTTTTTCTGCTCCGATCGGACTATCCAATAGTGAGATGATAAAAATGTTCACAAAAGAATTGGTTTTTCATTTTTTACGCGAAGACCTTTCAATATTTAGAGCTGAAGATTTGGTTGTGGACCACCTCTAAGAAGGAGCCAAAAACCCGCGAGGGGCGGGAACCCTTACCAATACACCATGAACCAAGCATGGGTTCTGAAAAAATGAAAATATTCTTTGGTCAGACGAAATAGTGCATTAAAATTGATCAAATCAATGAACAATATTTTATTGAATGACCTAGGAATTTATTCGGCAATAAACAATTCATTGTGTTAATGAAATCAAAGTAATGATGACTTGATTATATATATATATATATAATCAAAAACTCTGTATACCCGAAGGTGTAGAGTGTTAATTAATCTAATGCTTGTCTCCATATACGAATTTTGTCCATTTCTTCCTGTATTGCGCTACGTCCTTAGCACCCCTCCTATCTGTTCCTCTTTCTTCCAGCAATGAGTCGATGTTTTGGTCCCAGGTTCTTGTCGGTCTTCCTCTCATCCGTTTCTGTTGGCGCTTTGCTTCCCATACCCGCTTTACTGGTATGTCATTTCCCATTCTTATTAGGTGTCCGTACCATCTCAATTGGCATTGTTTAATTTTTTCTAGTATGGGTTGTACCTTCAGCCGTTCGCGTATCTCTTCATTTCTGATTCTATCTATTGATTAACTCAATGAAATATGTTATCGTTATAAAGAACACCAATGGTGTTTTAACAACTTTATTTGGTTTTATATATTCCTCCACAGTGTAGTATGTGTGTGCCAGTAGATATTTCTTAAGTTCTCTTTTAAATTGAGTTTTTGAAGGGAGCGATTTTATATATTCTGGCATTTGGTTGTATATAATAGTAGAAGCCTAGATTCGACGTATGCATAATAGAATAATTTCAAAGAGTGTAGACTGACACTACTTCGCAGTGATCTAACAGCATATACTGTTGAGCAAAGTTTGTGGTGAAGGGAGTCACAATGTTGTTCAAACTACTCGAGAGATATCTTTTTGGTGGGAAATGCCAGGGGCAGAAACATCGATCCTTCGCGAAATTTCCTAATAAATAAATACATACATGGAAAACCCGACCAAAGAAAATTGAATTTCCAGTTTCCACGCTGGAAAAAGGCTGATAATAATTGAACGCGCATCAGTGAGTCGACAACGAGTGTAGATGTACCGAACAATTTGCTCTACGTAGGCGCCGACAGGCCTATCCTATTTTACATAATAATGGGGAAAAATCGATTATTGAACCGATGTTCGAACTCGTCCTAATAATCAGCCAATTTTTTCTGGGTTGTAGGTTGATGAAAGAGAGATATCCTGAAAAAGAAGATGTAGCATGTCGTTCATTTAAACAAGTCTCGTAAATACAAAAAGAACGATGCAAGGTAGAGAAATTGTGAAACACTGTTTTAGCGCTTAGTCATAGGATGATACAAACAAGAAGCAGGTGTTTGTTTTTTTTTGAGATAAGTGAAGTAGATAAGGTATAGGAAAAAAGATTTATTGAAGAATTTGCATACATAACGCCACAAATGCTGCAAAATGCGTTTTTGTTAAAGCGGGTAAACTTATGCACTGAACAGGGTGGGGGCCAGCTTTAATAGTTGTTGTAATTCTTTTAAATTTTCTAATTAAAATGTTATTCAAACATGTAAATCATTTCTTCTTCAATCGCCAATAAATCAGACATTGCTCCACTGACTAGTCGGCCGCGAAATTTCATTTTACTTCCGACGCTGTATCATCTTGTTGCGAATTTAGGATTCCGTTTACAACTGTTGATTGCAATTTTCGTCAATATTCTTATTGGGATTTAATATTTCGCTAGGGGTATCATTTTTATTTCTGAGAGATTCCTCTATATAACCCTCGGCTACCCTAGTTGATCTCCAACCTCAAAGATTCCATGTTTCCTCCACCATCAATAAGCAACGTGGCTGAAGTACATCTTAAATGTGGCAAGTTTTCTGGATGTACCTGTGTATGGTATATGAACTCCCATTGGACACTTTTGAATTGATATTTAAAAAAAAATCTCTATTTTTTTGTCTCAATGATGATAACTTTGATATATTTCGAGAAACGTTTCTCCGATTATTGTAAAAAAAGGAACCTCCCTTGCTTTACTGTCGGGAATTTTTATAAGAATAAAATTTGTTAGTCTGTTGTAGCTGATTCCATTCTACCTGTTGTAGGCATTCTCCATTCTATGTCAAATTGTTTATCTCGCGGTATTTTATATACGTAACATGCGATTTTATCAGTCTAAATTAAAATAGATCAACTCAACAATAAATATTCTAGTACCTTCTGGCAGTAATTGCACAGCATCTTGTCTATAATTACCATTAAATTTCTGATATCTTTACGCATCTAAGCAACAGAAGGGCCCTAGGATATATTCGTGCAAGTTTAATAAAATAATTCGGTGTTTCAAATGCCATTCGGTCTGTAGGTTTTAGAAATAAAGTCGGACTTGTTATTAGAAAGGTAAATGATGAAAAACTGTAAGGTCCTAAATCATTTTGTTTTGGTTGTGACGCATAATTATATATTTCATATTTGGAAAGACTGTTATTTATTCTTAAAGGAATTTTAAAGCCTCAGTAATCATTATGGGTATTATCTGTACTAAATACAAAGTTGTAGATAGACTATTATTTATGTCGTGTATTTACTAGGTACACATCTTCTAGGAGGTGTGATCATTAAAACTTCGACTTTTCCGGTACCACCGGCGGTGGCTTCTGACCGCTGCGAGTCCATAATAAAGATATTCTACACTAATTCATATTATTCACATCGAAGGAGCTGATAAATAAATATAATACAGTAATTAATAAACTACTTTATTTGTTCCGAATTTGTAGTTTGTTTGATCTAGTCCAACTATTTACTTACATTAAAAGTTACACTGCGTTTGACAGTTCGACAGTATCGTTTTCCCACATGCACTTGTGTCATGGCGAAACTGTATGTTAAAACCAAATATCTTATTTCACAGGAGTAAAGTATTCTTCTACTTCGATCCTTGGCAATATCCAATACTCAATAACTTCTATTACATTCCCACAGATCAGATTTCAATAAACATCACCGAATCACCCATTACAAGTCGTGCAGAAATATCTATAACCAATTACCACACGGGAAAAGAAAAGAAAAAACTTAACTCTCACCTTAATGTAGGTAACAATAACAGATTTAACAATGGAAAGCCCGTTACGAGTTTCTGATTCGTTTGTCTATTGTTGTCGAATCGTGAACGCATAAGCGCCCTGGAACAAAGAATTCTTTTGATGGACGTTTATCGATTGTATCATCCGCTGATTTTCAATCGTATCGCGGAGGGCCGTGGAGTATCTACCGATAGGGATCGGTGTAACGTCAACTTGACGTTCGCAGGAGTCAATCAAATACATTGTGCAAATATCGAACTTTTGTTTGGAGTTAGATTTAATTAAAGTTGTTGTGAGTGCAATTAGGAGTTGTAGATGTTAACGGTGATAATGTCGGTCGATTAATTAGAGACTAGTTTTATACAGGGTGAATATAAATGAATGGAATAATAGACACTTTATTAATAAACTGTTTTTGAAAACTTTTTTCGACTATTACATTTGAAAGTACAACCTGATAATGTGAGCGTATAGTGTGTGATATACAAAACATATTTGATACAATGAAGAATCCGATATTGTAAAAAAAAGTTAAATATTAAATATGTTCAGAAGGCAGTAGGAATAAAGATGTTCACACATAAATAAAAACAATTCTAAATGTGATAAATGAATTAAACAATTTGTTTTAGGGAGAAGTGAGACGTTACAATCACACTGACAATGAGAAAAATAGATAGTAACAATAGGGACAACTAACTTTATAGTTGGTTGTATTATAATTATATTAGAGCGTACCATCTTCCTAATAAACAGTAATACATGGATGAATACTGGGTACTAGATAACGTATTGTTGTCCTTGAGTTAATATCATTCATTATATTTATAATACGTGGTAACATCTTTTTTTCTCCGTGCAGGGATTAAAAAGGTTCCAAAAATAACTGTTTCAAACTGTTATATATCGGTTCTGACTAAAACAGTTATGAGAACCGAAATAATCCAAAACAGTTATTATTATAACGGTTTCATTTTAGGTATATATCGGTTATTATCGGTTTTAGGTTAGATATTCAATTTGTTCTTGGTGTTTTTCCCAAAACTAAAGAAACAACAGAAGAAGCAATAATCCTGTCGGATTATTGCAAACAACGGTGGATATATAGGTTAGAGAATCGCTCTGAAGAAAATCTCTCCACCTTGGGGTACCACCTTGCCCAGCGCCGGGATAGACCTATATCTATCCTTTACCTGAATTTAATCAAAGAACTTTTTATCCACTTTTTACATTTCAAGTGATCTTTTTTACTGTTGGTGTTTTTTATAATTAAAATTTTATAATCTAAAACTACCACTATACTAATCGTCATTTGGATGTGACACAGATTTGACCCGAAACCGTTATCATAACCGTTTTGAACCCTTGGTTACACTACAATACAACTGAGGAGGATCGATTCGGAATTTATACTTTCTTGAAGCTCAGCAAAAGAAGGCTTCGCCAGAAGGAAAAATAAATTTAAATATGGTTATATTTCACTAACGAGAAAAAAAAACGATTTTTTTTTTATTTTAGCCCCTTTTAAATCCTCCTATAATCCTATTACCTTCCGCCTTACTTTCTAATCCACGCAGGAATTTTCAATTTGCCGTCTCAACGCCCACAAATTCTCCCCTAACCGTTTCCAACTCACCTGACTTTCCCGGTGCGTATCGTACCAGCGCCTTTCTTTGCTCCCCACACTGGGGGAAAGTATATAAGCCCCCCCTCACCCCGCAATTTTCCAAGCGCAGGAATTCCGGGCGATGGGAGCGCGCCAGAAGATCCTCGAGACTGTCCGGGCCCGATTTCTTATCGCTATGTGCTTACCTTTGCAAGCGGAATAGCTGCTCAACGAGGTAGTTCGGGTCGGCAGCGAAGCCAGGCGTCCCCTGCAATGAGGACAGGACTCGGCGCTGTTTTGTTCGGTGCGTGCCCACCTGGCTACCACCACCGGAGGCGGCAGAGGAGGTGGGGGTGGCGATGGACTAGCGGATTGACTGGACCAGCTCGCTTGCTCCACTACCTGACTGCCCTTGGCTATCATCTGGAAAGGTGGAGAGGTGTTGGTTGTTATTTTACGTACACGGAGAAAAAAAAGTTCTTGAATCAAACAAATATATATCTTTGACATTATTTTTTTGACTGAACAATAGTTTATTTGTACCAAACAATATTTTTTTAAAGCGACAACTTTATAGCTTGTTCGAATTGACAATTATTTTTGTTTGATATATTTTTTTAGACCCAAATAAATATATTTTAGAATGTAGGTATAATACATCACTATTTTCCCTGAAAGCAAAGCAGAACGTATTACACCATCAAAGATATTTAACAATGATTTATTTTCAAAGATTTCATAATACACATGTACACTTACGGACACCCAAAATGTCCGACAGTTACTGGAGTGGTGTTCGTGTTAATTTGTAGAGTTGTGAGGGTTGACTTGTGAGTGTGAAAATAATAGATAAGCATCCAAAGATATATATTCATGAAAAAGAAAATTACCCGTCACCGACTAGTTGTTTAACGTGTATACAAATGTACTCTTTTTACTAAAAATAATGTATAAATATGTTATTTTTTTCTTCAATATAATAAGTTATTGATGTAGTATTTGTTTTCAACGATTATTCGCCGATAAAAGAGCGTTTTGTGTTGACTTAACCTAAGAAACCTTTAACCTATGCATGTTTTGCCGCAGTAATTGTTGCATGTTTGCAGAGGCAATATCGTTTCGAAAAATGGCTGATAATCCACTTTTCAATATTAATTTTGTAAAATCTATAGAAAAACGTCCTTGTTTATGGAATTATACTTTGTCGGAGTACAGCAAACGCAATTTTACAGAGCAAGCATGGGTAGAAGTGGCTAATGAAGTGAAAGAATCAGGTAAATATAGTCAATTTTATTTATTATTAACGTTAGCAGTAAATAACGAGTTTTTTCTAATAACTAAGCGTATTTCCATTGTATCGGTATCGATCCTTCTGGTGTCATAAAATAGTCGGCTAATGATTTGCGAATTTTCATTGCTGTTGTTGTTTCGGAATATCCGTCTGGAATTTCACCTATTTGTGGCTGATTCGACACATTTTGTGCAAAATGCATTGGAGTAGTAAATTTTCCTTCTCGTATTCTTATAAACTTATGTAACGCACAAGCAGATTTTACAATCTCTTTTACGCCTTCCTCTTCACAGCAAATTGGTGCCTCAAATACACGAAATTTCGATACAAGTATTCCAAATGCACATTCGACACTCTTTCTTCCTCGTGAAAGTCTGAAGTTAAATATTCTTCTTGTAGCGTTTAAAACTCTTTGCGGATAAGGTCTCATTAAATATGCCAATAATGGAAATGCTTCATCTCCACATATGTAATAAGGAAAAGGCTCTCCATTTTCATGATTTGGTAAATGTGAAGGCTCCGGAATTCCTATCTTTTGTTTTCTTAGCAGTTTGCCAATATGGGACGCTTTAAAAACAGCTCCATCGCTATTACGCCCTAAATCGCCTACATCAATTGTTGTAAACAAGCTATCTGCAGTAGCAGTAGCCATTAATACCATTGAAAAGAAACCTTTGTAATTGAAATTACTAGATCCACTATTAGCAAACTCTTTTACACGAATGTGTTTTCCATCAATTACGCCGACACAGTTTGGTAAATTCCACAATTCGTAATACCGTTGAGCATTACGTCTCCATATTTCTGCATTAGGCGTGGGCATAAATAATGGTTGCAAACCTTCCCACATGGCAGTGCTTGTTTCTTTTACTATTCTACCAATTGTAGTATCTCCTCTGTAGAACTGGAATGAAAGGCTCTTGAAACTGTCACCTGTCGTGAGAAATCTGAAAAGCAAATAATTTTAATTTTGAAACAAATAAATGTCATGGACAAAATTATTTTGTTCAATTAAACAAATGTACATTTGCCGCCATTTAAGATTATAATTTGGTTGACTCAATGCAAATTTGTTTGACTCAATGCAAATTTGTTTGACTCAAGAATAAAAGAAGACACAACTCATGTTTACTTAAAAAGAAAAACATTTTATCCTTACATGACATAAAAGTTGTTTCTTCTTATAAAGAATTCGATACAAATAAATGCTGTACACGACACAAAATCATGACATTGTCTAACTAAACTTTCATGTCAATATAATAAAGATTTACCAGCAAGGAACCGTTGCCCGGAGGAGGAAGTTTTAAATAACTTTCAATCCCAACATACTTCAAGCGATGTTCTTCTGGCGACTGCTTATCGACAAAGGACCCTTTAACTTATATACGACATTTTTCTAATATATTGGGCGAAAGTTTTGGGCGTCCAATTCTTCATAAGACAAACATAGACTCTACATATTAAAAAAGAAAACTGAAGGAAGGGCAGGGAAGCATAGTAGGGTATTGATTTTTTGTATATGTTATGAAAAAGAATGTTTCGACTTTGCCTCTTCCATTAAACACTAAATTATGGTGTGTTATTGAAACATATACGTATATAATCCCAACTTAAGAGGAAATCCTAAAACACAATCCCAGAAACTCATATTGTCTTAATTCATGACCCAAAATATTTTCGTATAAATCCTTAAACAGATTAATGTAGATTTATGCAAATCTAAGGGAATAATTCAATTATTTCCCTTTGCCCTTTATTAACTGTTTTATCCGGAATTTGAAAGTGGGAGTTGCCGGTCCGTAATATTCGGAATAGCGCAATCGGAGGGTGGAAAAGAAATTTGGTAAGTGGAAGATTAGTCCCTGAGGTTCTGAAGACAAATGGAGTCTTTTAAAAGCGCTCTTTAAAAAGAGCGAGCGTCCTAATTTATTTTCCTAATGCTCTAGGATCCAGTGTTGATGAGCGTAATTTAGTTTAGAGGTAAAAAGATCTAAGTTATTCAAGTTTTATACCTCGCGTTCTATTTTCTATTTAGGGACGTCTAAAATCTTATAATAAAAAAGAACATTTGAACTGCAAACTAGCGTTAATAGAAGCTGAGATTCACTTATTGTTAGCTAGCGTTTCCCACAAGTGATCATAAACCATACCACTGATGATATTGCTTTCAGGGCTTCGTAAATAAATCTCAACTGTTGGCGCGATTGAATAAACAAACCAAGGAATTACTGTTGAATTATTAATGCATATACAGGCTGGTTTTTTATATTGTAAAGTTCATCTATTAGGTAAACGTTAACTGAATTAAAATTTTGATAATAGGAATATAAATTATTGTAAAACTTCGCAATCGGAAAATATTTTTACGTACACCGAGTGTCCCGTAAGCTTGTTTGGAATAATACGGTATTCTTTTAAATTGTATTGTCGTCAGTAACAGTGACAAGCTAGTTTCTCTTTAATTTGTCATAAATCAAAGATTGGGGAAATGATTCTTTGAACTTTATTAAGGAAGATACATATTTAGCCTGCTATATTAATTACCAGGCAAACATTTCACTTCGCTCTAAATACTTTAAAGAACCATCATTTTTATTTCAATAGCTTTTTTTTATTTTTTTGGGGCTTTCAAACATCCCAGCTGACATATTTCCTTGGCTTTTCTCGTTGGAGATTTTGAAAGGACTCACTTATTAATCAATTTTAGCTAATTATAAATTAAGGTAGACGAGGGTTTGAAAGCTTCAGTCCCGGAGAGTCAAAGGAGCAATTAGAACGACCTTTTGATGGCATTAATAACTTACCCGCCCAAGTTTGATTAATATTTAAAAAAAAAAATTTTTGTTTTCGTACCTATGTTGAGGTTGATAGAAATGGAAATTCAATAGACAACAGTCAAAATGTATCTAGAATAAAACGACGAAATCTAAATACATAAATCTTAAACATTGTTCATGTATGCAGGAACATGTACAAATCATAAGTTACCTTGCTGAAGCAGTCATTATTCTCAATAATGTTACCATTTATAAACGCCTAGGTATATGCGTTGTGCCTGTACGTTCCAACATTTGATATTTATATCAATTAACAAGCCGACAGTACTCGTACATTGAGACACGGCAAAATCACAAAATTCCACAGTAATTACATACGGTAAAGAATAATTTTTACAGTGTATTTATCTAACTTCAACTCGTTCAAAACTCACAAACGCGAGCAGGTGTCAGCCTGCTTTACAGTAATTGTTTTATAAGTATATTCCATAGTTGTTAGTGCTCTTTTTACCGCATCGAAAGAAGCAGTTGGTACAGCCACATTGATTGACAAGCTGTCTCTCAGTACTACCGGAATCGGTTTTTTCGCATATAAAATGTCCGCGTCTAATATATCTTGGTTTAACATTGAACTATGTATCGTATAAATAAAAAGAAATGAACAAAAAGAAATGTTTAGCTTATACCGTTAGACGTACGGAATTCTATGTTTCTATTAATAGATGAAACGGTACGTTTGTGTATGTTTCAAGCATATTTTATGCCATATACAACTTACTGCCGTTGTATATATTTGGAATGGGATAAAATAAATAAGTATACTTGAATGATGTCAAAATCGCGGAATATTAAAGACTAATTTCCCTACGCATGCGAAATTGTGTCTATATTTCTATATGTGGTGCACACAAATTGCCGGAAACTAAAAAATACTATTGATTTGGAATTAGCAAATAGTATTAGAAGTAATAGAAGAAGATGGAAACCTCTTCAAAATGCTACGCCTGAAGCAATATTTGATCCATCCTTACTAAGAAACGTTAACTGCATCTGCTTTCAGAACAGAACCGATTACATCAGGGAACCTTCGTAGCCGAACCTTTCCGCACTAGTAAATCAACGCCGATACCTCGCATAAAGGACAAAGGCCAGATCTTGGTTTTTATTATTTTATTTCATTTATTATTACAACGTCATTAATACGTCACCAACTTATGACGTCAGACCACTGTGACGACACCCACGAGAACGATAAGTGTCTCACACTTTTAAGAACACCGACTCAAATTCTTTAATTACTTTGTTTTTATTTTCATAACGAATAACCTTTGCGGCTTTTATTTTAGTAATTTTTATTATTAATATTTCTCAACTCTTAACTTTAAATATTTAATATTTGTCATTCAGTATATACTTGTGAACCGTCAACTTTCATTTTTAGTATTTAAATAAATAGTAACTTAACCTTTTCTTTTTCTCTTTGTACTTTTATCATTTTCTAGTTAACCGCGGCTAGCCACCGCTTGTTAAACAGTTTATCCACGAATCTCTTTTATTGTTTTTAATGAACTTTTGTTACCCACCCTGAGATAGCTTCCGGACAATACCTCTGGAGTTTTTGCAGGTAACAAACTTTATTCTTATCCGACCTTTCGGTGTACGAACAATCACACCAAAACGTCGTCACTAGAGCAATGACAATTCGACCTTTTTTACGACATTTTTCTGGTTAATATCCCCGTTATAAAGAGGATAGGAAACGGTTTCATCTGAACTGCAACTTCCGTACCGACAATCGTACATTTTTTGTTAATGAAACTCCTTCTAACGAGCACCGGAGCGAAAATCTATTCCTGTGGGAGTTATTAAAAGGCTCAGCCATTAAATTTTAACGGTACATTTAACTCGAATCCGCAAGGAGAAATATAAAAGTCCCTCTATCGTAATCATATCTTTTCCGGTCCGAAACAAATAAGATTGGTATTATATACACAAACTTAGCATAAACATACATGAAATATATACCTAATGTAAGTACTTTCACACAATTAGATTTTTTTAGAATGAATAATAGATATAACGTAATCTATTAGTAAAGCTCTTGAACAAATCAGATGCGGATATAATAATTAAGCTATGTAACATTAAAAAAGAAATTTCAAATTAGTCTATTTTATATTTTTAAAGTGAACGATTGTACTGGGAAACGGGGATCAATCCATCTCAACAAGTGGATTAGAAAAATGCGTAGTCATGATCGTAAGGATTATAAGGCTTAATGTTGTTGATTAAAAATCATACAGGGCTAATTTTGTTTAGGCTTTCCTCTCATTAATATCTGTTTAACTGGTATTTTAAGTTTCTATAACTGTCAATAAAATTGCCAAAGTTGCCAACGCTAACTTTGTTTTTTTTTTCTATATTTCTGTAGTTAACAATTCTTGTTTCAACTAAGCGCTCAAGAAGTCTGATAAAACTAATGGATGCGTCTGGATGTCGCCTTTCGGGAAACCACTAATCGCATAAATTCTATACTTGTAAGAAGACAGGTTTTCTCACCAAATCTAATGAGTTGGAGATTAGTCAGAATGATCGAAATCGAAAGAAAATTAAATTTTACAATCTATATCTACCGTTCAGTTTAACACACTAAAATGCTGACGGACTAACAGTGAACACATGTAGAATGTACCAGTATCATTTTCAAAATTATAGTTATTAAAATAACCAAACCTGTCAATCCGGGCCAAAATTCAATTTATTTCTTAATTCCACCTGCTATTCATACTCGTAATTTTAAACAGATTTAATAGACCAAATCATTAATCTAATCAGTTTGACCAGTTACGAACAATCTAATTGAAAATACCTTTACCTGTCATAACCTGCTTTATAATTAAAATAATTGATACCTATATGTATGTATTTTTTTTTCTTATTTGGAAGATCAGCTTAACTCTATTTATCACGCAAAGGAAGAAGAATCATATTTATATTGGGGCATTTAAAATGCTTGGTTGAAAATACCGTTATCGAATATTAATATTCTTTTTTTCTGAAAATGTCTGTACATCCAAGAGAATTGTTTACCATTATTAAAGTTCTATAAATAGTTTTCCGTTCTTTTGTATTCTCTAGCATTATCGTTACCTGAATTGTTATTCAAGATTATTGTATTGAATTCCGATCTGCGACCTATAGTCTAGCTGTGACCTTTTACGATAAAAATGTGCTGCTAAATAATTCTCAATGCGATTATGCAACGAAACATCAACTTTCTTATTTCTATAATTTTCCTTTAAGAAGGGGTTTTAAAAGGCGAGGTTCAAGAGATGGCGGGGCCATCAAACACCCGGGGTTGTTTGTATAAACTTAACTAATTTTTAACTTATTGGAATACATCTAGAATTATACGAACGATTGTAGACAAGAAGATGAAAAAGCAGAATTATTATAAGGATTATCGTTCATTAGTGAGGAAAAAATGGTGTACCTACACCAACGAAGAGAAACGAGACATGACAACTATTTTTTATCCATCGAACCGAAATACAAAGCAAGTCGTTGAATGGTCAAAAGAGACCTCCTTACTTGAGCTATTGAGTCTATTTTTTTATAGGGAGCTGTTAAAATCAATGTCTATAAAATAGATGCCCCAGACAACGTTATTGAAGCACTTTGTCATAAACTACATAATGCGTTTGTTTCGTCTTTTAAATCATTTTCAAATATAACACTAAAACAGCCTTTACACATAGCAATTTTAATTTTATAACCTCCTTTCAAAAAAATTCGACCTAGATCAAATGCAGAACCATCCTAATTATCCTGTATGACCGAAGGATATCTTTCAAACCGCCCGGATGACGGGTCAGCGAATCGCGCCGGATTATTCCACTGAAAACGTTATCCAAAACACCGAATTCGTTTGTTCAAATTTATTAACGAGATTCGGGAGCATCTCGCTTGTTATATTCGTCTAATTGGGTGAAAATTCTAACTAATTGATTCTGGGAGTAAAGCGAAATGTATCAGAGTAATGTCGTTGAATTTGAACCTGAAAATAAGCGCGTATTGTCTTGTCCTCTCGACAAAAAAAAAATCTATCACAAAAGGTACATTATACTAACGGGGAGCATTAAATTTGGATAGAAAGTTTTGGGAATACAATTGTTCTGTCTCTAATTCGACATGAGTAGAAGATTATCAATTTAAACTTTAATTTACACTACCATCGAACGAAGTTTGGATACGACAGAGAGGGAGAGTTTTATAAATACCTTAGTCGAATAAGTTTTATTTAATATGAACTGGTCTAAAATAGTCCTGGGATATCGGCCTTAGATAATTACAGTGTTATCTTCATCTGTTTATGAGATACGTCTTATTAATAGGAGCTAACAGAAGAAGATTTTATTGCATCTTCTTTCTCTCTTAAGGCCCCATCCGTACCCGCTTGGTCATCATTTAGAATGTTTTATTGCGATTTTAGTTTCTCTTTGAAGATTATTATAGCAAGTCGTGCAATAAGTGAAGAAAATTGCTCGAAATACTCTTGTGGTAAATCCATAATAAATGATTGGTGTTAAAAGAATAATATTACACTTAATGTTAATAAGTGTGCCATCATTTCGTACAGTAGATATTTAATTGCTTACCAATAAATACGGAGGGTTCACACTATTCGCGACCTCACAGTACTTTTCGACAGTAACCTAACGTTTTCTGAACACCTTATAACTACATGTGCATCTGCATCTAAAGTGCTTGGTTTTCTTATAAGATCTTGTAGGCACTTTATGAACCCAGAAACTTTAACTACGCTAGATTGGTCGTTAGTGCGAAGTAAATTGGGATACGCAGCCGTGGTGTGGTATCCTTTATACACTTACTAGCAAATAACTGTTGTACGAGTTCAGAAACGATTTCTAAAATACTTGAATTATCGAATTGATGGAATATATAGACAGAGGGTCGGATTACGTTGGCTTACTGACGCGCCATAATTTTGAATCTTTGTCTGATCGCCGTGATGTGTACAGTTGTAATTTTTTTATGTAATTTACTTAATTTTTTGTCCCAGATCAAGCTGTCATAGAACCAGGTCCATTTTACCATTACATATTCCTAGATCTAACACCAATGTCCATCGCAAACTTGTTTTTGTCATATTCACTTATCATTTTTAATGTCGTTTTTCTCAACTATTTTTGCTTCTGTTTTTCGGCTTTAGACACTTATTTTACTGTCCTATGAAGCAAATTGGAAGTACTTTTGCTTGATGCTAGTCTACCTGATCAAAAACTAAACCGTTTTATTGTAAAATAAATTTATGCATTGCTTTTCTAATAGATACGCATCTAAAATACCCCATAACCATAAATGGCTCCTCATGAAAGCATTAGTTAATCCACAATCTATATTTAAATGGGTAGAATCGAAAGTTCATCATATATAAATAAGAATATATGTCATTTTTACACAATAGTTCTATCGAATCAATTTATTACAACGCTCCATACTAGTGATACAACTTCATTACTAAACTGCTGAAATCTCCTGCACGATTCAAATTCCATCTAGCGATAACCAATCGCCTTTTTAATTAAAGCTAAACAGGAATATCAGTAGCTGAAACTAGATCGCCGGTGTGGAACACCACAGTGGCACCCACCATACCACCACACAACCGCGTTGAACGGTATGTAACGCAATTAAAACAAGTATATAGTCGAATGTTTGGGATACGAAATTGGCCCTGGTCAATTTTCAGCGCTGGAAATGCGTACGCCGTGACATTTTACTCTCATAATATTTGCATTGCCGTCTGATGTGCCGCGTTTACCGGTCCGTAGTGGTATGCTTTTGATATGATAATATCCGTGTGGGTTTAAACTCGACTCTTAAGGACCCGTAAAAAAATATGGGATAGTTTAAATAAATTTCTTGTTATCTGTTTCGTATTTGCGCGACCTGTTACGGACTAAAATGTAAATTTTACCGCAATAAAATTCGCGTTGTTTCTTCGAGTGGTTCGTAATGGTGAATTTTTGTGATAAAAATCGGGGAACGATAAGTAAAGGTCATTTACAAAAGGATTTATAGAGAGAACGAGGTTCTAAATTTTAAACCATCACTGAATATAATTTTTGCGCGGTATATTAAGTGTTCACAATGATGAAGGAAGCTGAACGCGTGGTATGCACCTTATATAGACTTAAGATGCCCTCAGAGGAAAAAAAATTAAGGGCTGCAAGATCCGACGATCTGTAGGTGCCCTACACCCAATTTTGCTGAAATACTATGTCATTCTCCAACAAATCTGCATCTTGCTCCAATTTTTTCTGTGATCGCAGGATCGATTGCATCGTATAGGTTGTTCAAATAGCCATAAAGCTTCATCAATGATCTCTAAAGATACCAACCGATACATTAAGTTTCCCGCGGCAAATGTGGTTTGGTATCACTCCAATATCTGCAGTTGTGACAATTTACTTCAGCATTCAATAAAAACGATGGCTCGTCCAAAAAACAGATATTATGCAGTAAGTTTCTATTATTGGATAAAATTGACATGCATTCTCACTCACTATATTCGAACAACGACTCCTCCGAAATGATTATGAACATTTGTTCCATTTCAGAACAAGCCCGGTCAAGTGATTTTATTTTGAAGGTCATTCTTACAATCTAAAAATGTCCTACGTTGTTCCAACTCAAAAAGAACAATCTCCACGCCATCACAACGACGTAAACAATTTTACGTCTCAAATAGCCAACGAACAAAGTAATTCGCTCAACAAGTAGGTTAACAGAACAGAAACGCGACTACCATCTGCGTACGTGCAACAGAATTGCAAATATCAAAGTCTTTATTACCCTTTTACTACTGAGCAATATGCATATTTATCCGCAAAGCGTATTTATTGTCGTTGAATTCGCGACAATAAAGTTGGAGATAAAAAAAGAGATTTAAGAGCCGTTTATTCTTTATTGTTCTGAAACGCTCTGGCCAGCGATAAAGTGCCCAGATGTTGGGTTTGGCCATGAATGTGAGGAAATGTAACCGCCGAGGTTATCTACTGACGGCAATCTTTTTATGGGGTAGCCCGGGAAACGATTTATTCCGAATTCTGTGAGTTATAAGAATGGTATTTATTAGATTCATAACTGTATTGTTTATGGTGAATACGAGAATATACAGGGTGTCTCTGAAATAAGAGTACAAAATATTAAAAATGGGAAACCCAAATTATACTGAATAAGTATCCAAAAATTCGTACGCCAATTGCAATATCGAATATACAATTAAAAACTCATTGAAACGTCACGAATGTGCCGCCCATGGATCCACTATCTGTGTTTATACTATATCTTAAGGTCATTTGTAAATACGTAAAATTCGACGTGGTCTTTCACGTCCGCGACCTTCGTAATTTGGTAGCAATCGACCAGTTTCTTTTAATCTAAACACGGTATCCTTTATACACGTGTAAGACGGGGTTCTACGATTGGGGTATCGCTGCCGGTAGATACGTAGAGTTCTTCGACAACTTCCTCCTGCTTCGCCGTAGATATAAATCATATCGAACAACTCGCGTGTGGTAAAACCCATATCCGATGTGTTCATGCGTAAGGATCCAGACAGACTGAGACTCAGAGCGTAGTTATACGTCGCGTGTTGCCTGCCCTACCTTCGTTGGTTAGAAGTGTAGTGTCTCAAATACCAGTGGCGTGACGGATATTTAATAAATATCTTTGCCATTTTTTTCCTCACGTATGCGTGGGAATTTTGGAAAAATTTATTTAGATAAAAGGTGTAATAGAATTAGGGCTTCCCATTTTTAATACGTTGTACTCTTATTTCAGGGACACCCTGTATATACCTCTGAATATTCAACCCCAGTTGCTTGCTGAGCATTTTTTTATCCTCCCCCCAATTTTTTTACCCTTTGATGTACAAAGAAGGTGGTACAAACAGGTACTAATGAACTACTACAATAAGATCTTATAAAAAAAAAATTCCGAAACTAGATATTTTCGTCTTACAGTGCAGTTGATTGCCCTAAAACATTCCTTGATATCCTCATAATTTAAACCGTGACACTTAAATAAGTCGTACACCAAATTATCTTAAAATCATACGTTACTTCAAAGAAGCACACTTTTGATTGTATATGTATCTAATTATTTCCATCTCACAACATTTCTTAATCTTTAATTACGTGTTTCGATAGTGTTGGATCTAGAATAATCGTTTTTTAATATCACCTGGGCCATCACAGCTCGCAGCGAAGCATTTTAGATATACAATAATAGGCCATATGATTGATACACAATATTCTTGTAATAGCTGGGTATTCTAAGCAACTCCCAAGTTATTAAATAAGCATTAATCTTGTACAATAGCAGGAGTGGGCCATATTTCTCTTCTGTTGGATCGCTTGTGGTTCGTTCCTTTGATGTTTGTAAGTATCAATAAATATCTCGAATTCATGATAACAAAAGTATAGGAATGAAAATTAGAATAACATCTTTTTTCGTTTGAATTTTCCTAGAATGTAGTTATTTAGAAGTCATTAAAGTATTAGTGTTGAGATTTTGAAGATTCTTTTTAGGATTGTATCCATTCTGAGCATTCTATTAAAGCAGATACAATTATCCTATATATAATATATATATATACAGGGTTAGTCAAAAGTATGGAATAGGCAATTTATCTCCGTAAATATGAACTTTATGACAAAATGTCATTAATAGAAGTTTTTTTACTAATTATTCTTTATCTCTTAGCCTGCTAGTTGTTTTTTTATGTCAACGCATTTCCATGGAAACGTAATTTTTTTTTGTTTTTTAAATGGCAACCTAGCAATTTTTTGCTGATTTTTGTTCCCCTTTTTTTCCTTGAAATGATCCGATATTTTTTTTGTGTAGTTTGATAACAAAATTTTAGAGAAAATGGCCATTATTTTATTCAATCAAATAATCTTTAACTTAAATTAAATGTTCAAACTGAAGACCCTCTGCGGCTTGACAGTAACCTAATCTGTCATAAAAATTGCGTAATGAATTTTGCAGCCAATTAGGTGGTATTTGTGCGATTTCATGCCTTATTCTGGCTGTCAGAGCTTCCAAATTTTGAGGTCTTTCTTTGTAAATTGTAGTTTTTAAGTGACCCCATTGGAAAAAATCTAAGGGGCTTAAATCGGGGGACCTAGCAGGCCATTCAATAGAACCCCGACGTCCTATCCAACGACGGGGAAAAATGTTATTCAGAAATTGGCGAACATCTACCCCATAATGGGGTGGAGCGCCGTCTTGCTGAAACCAAATATCTCGGTTTGGCATTCCTTGTCGATCTGCATCCGGAAATAATTGTACAATATCGGGTACAATGTGATCACGCAATAGGAGTAGGTATCTATCTGCAGTTAAATTCCCATCAATAAAATATGGGCCTATTATGTGCTGCCCAATAATACCAGCCCATACATTAAGTTTTTGACGGTGCTGTGTATGGTGTTCCATCATCCAATGCGGATTCTCACTAGACCAGTATCGACGGTTGTGTCTGTTCACAAATCCATTTAGACAAAACATGGCTTCATCAGAAAATAAAATGTTGTTTAGACAATTTGGATTATTATCAATCATTTCCATCATTGTTGCACAAAACTGCATTCTTCTGTCTGGGTCATCTTCGTTTAGCTCATGGAGAAGGTGTATCTTGTAGGGTTTGAGTTTGTTCTTTTTCAATATTCGAACAACCGACGATTGACTAATATCATTATCCAAAGCAAGTTGCGTGGTTGATGTAACTGGATTATCCATAACACTTAGTAATACATCAAGAGCTTGATCATTATTTGTAGCTGATTTCGGACGTCCAGACTTTGGCATATCTTTTACATTTCCAATTTCTCTAAATTTCCTAACCAATTTAGACACCGTGGATTGTAGGTACAATAGGATCCCTTCCAGGATGAACGTTGTTAAATAAATGACAAACAGCTTGGTGTGAACGTTGTCGATCTCCATAACCAACCATCATGAGGATTTCAAAGAGTTTCACCATGTTTACAAATTAATAAAACTATCTGTAATAAAATTAATTTGTTAACTTATTGAAAGGTACGTCACAATGACATGAAAAAAGGGAACAGAGTTACGTTTCCATGGAACTGCGTTGACATAAAAAAAACAACTAGCAGGCTAAGAGATAAAGAATAATTAGTAAATAAATAAAATAATTGCCATTTTCTCTAAAATTTTGTTATCAAATTACACAAAAAAAATACCGGATCATTTCAAGGAAAAAAAGAGGAACAAAAATCAGCAAAAAAATTGCTAGGTTGCCATTTAAAAAACAAAAAAAAATTACGTTTCCATGGAAATGCGTTGACATAAAAAAACAACTAGCAGGCTAAGAGATAAAGAATAATTAGTAAAAAACCTCTATTAATGACATTTTGTCATAAAGTTCATATTTACGGAGATAAATTGCCTATTCCATACTTATGACTAATACTGTATATATATATATACACTAGAAAATATTGCAGACAACTTCATTATTTCAAGTTGACAGTTAGAAATAATAGGTTATGTAGTTTTCAACGCGACAATTTTTGACAAATAGGTGAAAAATGTTCCCAATTACGCGCGACTTCCACTCTCCTCTCATCTCCTTTAAATAAACTCAAGCACCATATTAGAAGACGTATTACATCCCGTTCATCATTAGTCCAGTGGTCTATGCAAATGAGATTAACCTAAAGCGGTTGTTAAAATGGACCCTGAACATTGGTTTCTCAGATTACCAGTTAGATAGTTTCGTGTTACTTGTATGTATACATATAATCGCTTATCTCTACCATCTGATTTGCCTACTTTATGATCTTCGTGTTCTGAAAACGTTACATCATCGGCAAGGATATTCTTTTGTATTTTTTTTTTGTATGTACCGACAAAGCTGACTGCAACAATCTGTTTCTGAACTACATAATATGTATATGTACATAACGGCTGTTTACTTAAAAACGCCATGAAGTTTTTGATATTTTATATGAATAAAATAAAAGTTCTTCAGTAAAACCTCAATTTGTTAAGTTCATTTTATAATACAACATTGTTCTTTTTGGCTTATTAACTACTTTTTTTTATTAAGGTAATAAGTAATAACACTCCGTGGATTTCGTATTAATTGTAGTGGTTCTAGAGAGTTATTGCACACGAACACAATAACTGAAAATTGACCTGTAGTTTGATTATGTACAGTTTAATAATTTTTATCGATCTGATGTTGCCACTCCTCACTCACGTATGCAGCTTTGTACTCAATCGGGTTGCCTGAAGGCACACACACACAGTAAGTAGCAAATATGAATTACATAATAACAAACGGCAGAATAATCATCTCAAGAGGCAAAATGCTTCAACCACCGATTCAATTTAACTAAGTACAGTAACTTTAATGTATCGCTCAGATTCATATGCGTATGTTTTACCTTAATAATATCCCATCCGAACATAATACCGAATACTCCCTCCAGTCAGTATGTTACTTAAATATATATCCATATGATACGTATCGCTTTAAACCTCGTAATTTTGCACCGAAATTGGCAGGAAACCGCAACCACTCTGATATATACGGTAGCCAGAGCATGAGAAAGGCACATTATCTTACGGCTTCTCGACATTTTCCCTAAAGTAATAACCGAGTTGGGCCAACGCTAAAATGCACCGATATGAGAGCGATTTTTTAAGTTCTTCTTGTCGGCAATGTTTATTTTCTTCTTCTTTTGGTTTAGTGCGGCTTCGTTGTTATGGTGCAGTAATTTATTTTAATGGTAAAACGGACTGAGTCCGTATAGCATGAGATAATTACAGCGGAAATGTCTTAAGAGCAAGTCAGCGGTGTAAGAACAAGATGTTACAGGTTACTGACTAGATTCTCGTTAAGAATGTGTCAGTCAGACGTGTAAATAAAGTGTTTGGTGAAGGGCATCCTAGTAGAAATATATATATATATAGATATAGGACATTATATCTGATTTAAAATTTAATATTTATACAATATTCACAAGTCATCACGCCCTTGTTTCGCAAGTAAACAAGGGCGTTTACGGGTGAGAAAATAAATAAACAGCAGGATTATAATTAAAAGAATATTTCCTCCAAAAATTGTTCAATCTGAATGAATGTTGCAGTGCAAAGCTAGAGAATGAGTGAAGCTAATTCTCAAGGTTGTCTTCTCACAACAGGAACGTATATATCTGTGAATATATTTCGTGAAATATAGGAACAAACCGTTGCGTTCACGGCATGGCTTTTATAATATGTTACATTTTCAATTTTTAAACGAATAACAGCAGTATTACTTATTGGCAATTCCTTTTTTTCTAAATAGAAAAATTGCTTCCATAGTCGTCCGAAGTTAGTCCTGTCAATAACGAACATTGCTTATATATATATATATATATATATTATGTCCGGATCCGGACACTAAATTATAATTAATTGACGATAGCCGCTATAATCGCCTATTTGGCAGGTAATAATACGTGAAAATGAAAATTTGCAATTAAACACCGCTATCCGCATACGCGTTTCACCCTAACTAGGGCTCATCAGTACGGCTTGTCGGTAATTGTAGAGGTCGATTGACAAATTTAGCCATTACTTCGCTAAAAAAGGGTTTAAACATCTTTAATACACTCACCCAAACTTATACCTACATGCTACGCTTATATACATGCGGAGAGAGCAATTAATCACCGACAAGCCGTACTGATGAGCCCTAGTTAGGGTGAAACGCGTATGCGGATAGCGGTGTTTAATTGCAAATTTTCATTTTCACGTATATATATATATATATAAAAACAAATCTATTAATGAGGAGACAACATTTAACAAGAAAACTATATCTTACCTTATTAACAGCAAAAAATAAATACATGATAATTAGGTTAATGTATTTATAGTAGACTTTAACATACATTTTATAAACTGGTTGCAATTATTTTCTAACGCATTTCTAAGAGAATCATTATTGTTCGGCTGCAAAAGATTCTAGTTTAAACGTTCGATCCGTGGAACAATAAACCAGGCAATAAAGCTTGATATACCGACACTTAGAAAGTGAATTATAGTCCAGCGTCCACTCCAAATCTTCCGAAAATAATGCCCTGATCTAGGTAGCAAATTCAGCAGAAAAGTTGCTAATTTAGTACTTATGAGGAAGTAATTATTCCTATAAATCTGTCTCGAAATCTCTGCCGTACTGTTCGAGTCTATTTGACCCAAAAGAATTGCTTAGGTTATTTTGATTTTGGTGCAAACGGGAATAAAGATTCGTATAAAATTTTTTTTTCCAAATGCTAGGTGAAAAACCGTCAATACCGTTCTTTGCTGGTATGTATTGTAATTGGAGGGCAAGCATTCTAGGAAAATAATTTTTGCTTTAACAACTTTTATACTTTTTAAGCACTTTTGCGTTTTTACGAAATTAATAATCCTCTAAAGAATTTCAACACGTAACTCCTCTGAAAATAATTACTTGTTCAGTTAGGGCATACGTGTAAATCGTCAATTTAGTCTTTGTCTTTTAAGGTAAGCTTTTTACCAATTTTTCAACACAAGTATAAATTCATACAGTATACATATACAGTCGTCAGCGTAATTGGATTTACATTTTTCGAGTGGCCTTTTCCTTTTCACATCCACATCGCAAATCGACCCGTTGAAACGTCGACCAAACAACAACATTTCAGGCCAAAAGTAAACTTAACGCCAGAACCCTCTATACTCCAAAATGCCCACGACCCTTCTCATTCATTGAATTTGCATGGAAACTCGCGGCCATCCACGAGCGCGAAATTTGCATAATCGAACTGGGACGGCGCATGAATACCATCAGATCGAAGTTCACGTCAAGATCAAAAGAAAAAATGTTCGAACTATATATTCGTCTTTTGACCGACGATATGTTCTCTTTGTTCTATACATTTACTGGGTATGATTTAATATTTGACGGGGGTTTTCTCTTTCTTCAGGGTGGAAAGGGCCGACGAACATTTCGGGGTCGAAATATATCATTTAAGGAAAGCGAGAGAAAGGCGGGAGGGGGTTAAATTACCCATGTTTCCATACGCTAGGGTTATAAATAAAGGAATATGCCCTGCATAATGGCTTGGCTTGACTTGTAAAAGGGGGAGGTTCTCTAATATTTCAAGGACGTTCACGACCTTCCGGCAGATGTGGCTCATAAAAATAAACAGCGCATGACTTTCTAAAGATTTTCAAACAACAAAAATATTCCCTTTTCCATGAACCGATTGTTCCATTTTGAATATACAGTGTGTGCGCAATCGACTTATGGAGTCCACCTGGAACGCACCGCTTACGCCCCAACTCGGTTAAAGATATTTTTGATTTGAAAATACACGTGAAAACAAAAATATTGACATTATAAAGACAAAAGCAATTAATTATATGTATAATTATGAACGAAAGCGTATAAAGATGATCTTATTTTTAAAAAGTCGCAACCGTTGAGTATGAACGGATTGTTTCATTTTGAATATACAGTGTGTGCGCAGTCGACTTATGGCGTCCACCTGGAACGCACCGCTTACGCCCCAACTCGGTTAAAGATATTTTTGATTTGAAAATACACGTGGAAACAAAAATATTGACATTATAAAGACAAAAGCAATTAATTGTGTGTATAATTATGAACGAAAGCGTATAAAGATGCTCTTATTTTTAAAAACTCGCAACCGTTGAGCATGACGGATTGTTCCATTTTGAATATACACTGTGTGCGCAGTCGACTTATGGCGTCCACCTGGAACGCACCGCTTACGCCCCAACTCGGTTAAAGATATTTTTGATTTTAAAATACACGTGCAAACAAAAATATTGTCATTATAAACACAAAAGCAATTAATTGTGTGTATAATTATGAACGAAAGCGTATAAAGATGATCTTATTTTTAGAAAGTCGCAACCGTTGAGCATGAACGGATTGTTCCATTTTGAATATACAGTGTGTGCGCAGTCGACTTATGGAGTCCACCTGGAACGCACCGCTTACGCCCCAACTCGGTTAAAGGTATTTTTGATTTTAAAATACACGTGGAAACATAAATATTGTCATTATAAACACAAAAGCAATTAATTGTGTGCACAATTATGAACGAAAGCGTATAAAGATGATCCTATTTTTAAAAAGTCGCAACCGTTGAGCATGAACGGATTGTTCCATTTTGAATATACAGTGTGTGCGCAGTCGACTTATGGAGTCCACCTGCAACGCACCGCTTACGCCTCAACTCGGTTAAAGATATTTTTGATTTTAAAATACACGTGGAAACAAAAATATTGACATTATAAACACAAAAGCAATTAATTGTGTGTATAATTATGAACGAAAGCGTGTAAAGATGATCTTATTTTTAAAAAGTCCCAGCCGTTGAGCATTGCGGTAGAGTGTTGAGGTAGGTCCGTTTTTGTTTCGCAGATAGACTGAACTACGCGTACGATACATTTCGTTTGTTTACTCTAAGGATATCGATGACCTAAAACGTCGAAGCTAGTAAGCACTGAGAGCGTACAACGATGTTTACAAGCATCTGTGCCCTTCAAAGAAGGGGTCATGGGAGATGTTTGTAACTTTGAAGCTTTTTTGAATTTTACAAATTAGAGAAATTCCATTTTAAATACTTCAGAATCTAAACAGGACGTTGTAATAGTAATGTAATGGCTCACTGGATATTCATTGAAAGTTTTTCACACACTAATTTATAACTAATAGTGGAAATGCCATTGCTGTCAAGATATGAATTAGATTACCTTGCAGGCGCAATAGTAGCTCTCTGATTTGACGAATCATATTCGCTGCATTATTCACTCGTTCTGTTACGTCTGCAATATTAGTTATTTATTATAGACTAGTTGTGTTTTTGCTTAAATTTTTGTGTTTTTGTAATTTTCTCAGCCGCTAAAAAGAATATTTAGATTTTTGATTCAGAATTGGTGGTTTTAAGACAAGCAAAATTTTTTATAAAGAGTGACATTTTTTCGTTAAACTATATACAAATTATTTTTTCCCCTCTTGTTCAGTCCATCCGGGGGCACATTGTATATACAATAAACCCTTTGTTCTGAGGCCTGAACAAAAACTGGCATTATTTTACCGTATCAACCGCTCCTCTAATAAGATTGGTTAGAAGTTCGTACTTCGGATTTGTTGGCGCTCTGAACATATGCATAATTCACTCCTATATTAAAAAAAAAAAAGTTCAACCGGCAGTTAATAAAATAGGATGCTCCATAAGCAAGAGATATTGCAATGATGCACTGCAGGGTACGAAGTACCGGAAATACGAGTTGGGAATTACTGAATATCGCCGAACTAATGGGATATAAACAACGGTTGTAATGTACTGATAAAATGAGGGAAAATGCCGGGTTAAGTTGTGCGGAAAATGTTGGTTTTTAGGATATAATGTAATATGGTAACAGGATTTTCTCAGAAAATATCGTTATTGCCGCGAGTGAAATAAGCTGGGGATTTTAAATTTGGTATTATATCAGCATGAGAGAGTGCATAGAAGTATCTGTGCGAAGTTAAAATTAACTAACCACAAGTAAATTTACCTAAAAGAAGATCGTGGTAATACCGTAAGAACTTGAGTTTTTCGGGACAAACTTTCATTTTGAACGAAGTTTTGTTGCTTGGTAACTGACGTGAACCAAAGGTGAAGCGGTTTTACCTTTTGTTATTTGTTCGAATCGTGTTACCTATATAAGCAACAAAAATTAAGTTTTGTCGAAATGAAGGTTTGTTCCAGAAATAAACACAAGCTCGAATGGTATTTCTTATTTTTTTTTTTTTTGACTACCCCATCCGAAAATATAACATAGCCACACTCATTCGTCAACTAAATATGATTAATACAGAAATTTGACGTTGTTAGTGTGGAATAAATAAATAAATAAATAAGCGCAAAACAAGTCTTAACTTGCATAGCAATGACTGAAGAGACAGTACAAGGTTATTTGGTTTTTGTCAGAAATTGTGCTTCTTGATAAACAATTTTATAATTTCGCGGTATTAAAACTTGAATCCTCCAAATTTTGATTTCCGAATCGACATATGAAATACAACGGAATGGCAAAACGTGGCCAAAACTAGATAAATTGTAAATGCAAATCGCCTTCCCACTCCATACCACCTCTTTATAGACAGGCACAGTCGCGTCTGCCAGAACAACCTTGAATCCACCAATCACAGCTCACCGATCTTTGTATTGCAAAAATAACGTTTACAACTTCTTAATTTAAAATTAGCCATAAATATAAACCTTTGAAATGAATATATGCTTAAATTTAAACTTATGATACATTCCTCTAAAAATCAGTGCCAGTCAGCCAATCAGTTTGTCTATTATTACAATGAGATTATGGGTGTCTTTACTTATTTCAATATTGAAAAATGTTCTTTTTGATATAATTCCTTTGTTTAAATTAATTATCCCAAAGTTTGTTTTAACAAAAAAATATTATTTAAACATATCTTAAATTCTGTATAAATGAACAAATATGCTACTTACCAACAATGTATTTTCTACTCAAACTTTTAATTTTTGAATGAAATAGATGATAACAAATAAATACATATGTTTAATTTAAGAATTTATTTTTATGTGTCTGTGTACATATATCAAAAGACTATAATTATGTGCTGTGTCGTAGATTTATTATTTCCGCAGGATATGCGCTGGTATTCTCTCATGATATCTCACAACCACCTAAATCACAGATCGTACATATGTATGAAGACAACTTTACGATCTAAAATAAATCTCTCCGCAATTTACATTCACATATGTAATAGATCGTCAAAACAAGAAAAACGTACACAGAAATCCAATAGAGCCGGCTGTCTCGCTTCTCTACGGAACACGTGGAAGTCTTTATTTATAACCAAAATGGGCCGCAGAATATTTTTATCGACCCAAAAATTATTTTTAAAATCAAGTCACAACATCGCGTTCCCTTCGGTGGAGCGAAATCGCGCGTCTTTTATTAACTTCATCCCAAATGGTTTCACGTCCGAGTGAATGTTTGAGGTGTGACAGCGGGTTTACCTCCGGGAGGGCAGTTTTTACGTCGCCACGGTATCTAACAGATGGATACGGAATAGATTGGAGTTATAATAAGAGAGACCTCATGCATATTTAGTACCTTGAAATATTAAAATGGTGAAAAAAATGAGGTAAATATAACACCTAGGGTTGAGGCAAGAGTTTTACGTTGAAATTTTTCGTTAAAACCACTTTAGGAGCTTTTAAATAGCAACTGTGTTGTCGGATTTTCAATAATAATGACGGATTTTTGAACTTTCATGATAAGCCTTGAAATTTTGAATAAACTTTGTGCAGAATAAATATTTTGAACAACCAAAAAGTTCATATTACCGTAAATTCTTCTACAATTTCTGATATATCCCCTTACAAATCTAGACGCGCAGTTTTCTGATACTTTCATCATTACTCTAAAGCATTCGATACTATTAATCATTCTCTGCTACTTGCAATATTGGAATTGGTTGGTTTCAGCCTAAATTCCATTTCACTTTCGTTTGCTGGTATTTATTATATAGAATCTAACTAGTTTCATACCTAGGGCTCATCATCTTCTTTATCGTCTGTCCATAGAAATAAATATTGGGGATAATGCCCAATAATCCTTAAAAGTAAATCATTATATGGATGGACTATATTGGACTATACGTTCAATTGCTTCTGGGGTTCCGCAAGGTAGTATTCTCGGTCCTTTATTATTTATACTGCTAGTACACAGTAAAAAATTTCTCCGTGTAGAGCTCAAAAAGTAAGTGGTAAAAAGTTTGGGTGTTAAAATTAACACCTAATTTGGTTAAAGTTGCATTTTGCTACCAAAATTAATTAGGTAAAGACATCTTTGCCCAATATTTGAAATATCTACACCTAGGGGTGTAAAAAGTTGACTTCGAAAAGAGAGGGGCGTACATATGTACTCCTGCGCATGAACAATTTCTATCAGGTACATGTAATAAAGAGAGATAAACTTACAGACTACTAACGGATAATTGACACGTGATCGGATTCGTATTGAAACATGAATCCTGTGCCTCTGCTTTTAAGATGTTTATAGTTTATACGTGCATATTGTATGTTTTTTGCAACCATGATGTTAATATGAATTAAATGCAAAAGTATGATTAAATGGCTGAGTATTAGTGATTCGCCTATCCCGTCGGCATATAAACATTGCATATCAAACGGTAAGTAACCAATTATACCATTTTGAACAATAGTTAGATATGTAGGTAGGTACATAATACTTATGTGATAATACGTATCGTTAACAACCTATATTCTTTGTTGCTGTATTTCGTAAAATATTTGTCAGTTCTAAAAGATTTTTATGACATAGAATGTAAATTCTGTTTTCTACAAAAAGATATTCGCAAATAAATTTTTATTAACAAATTGAAGTTTCTTTTGGATCACTTCACCACGTTACGTTTATTTGAGTGCTTAGCGTATATATACTGTACGATATACATTTACAGCTAAAAGCACCTTAATTACACTTACGTTATTCAGTGTAAAAGCTACACCCATGTAGTGTACCTCTGACTAACACCCAAAAGGTGTACATCATCTCTTGGTAGTTTACACTGGCAAGTGTCTTACACTACACGCTTTAAAGTGTAGGATTTACCAAATCGTTTTGGTAAATTTTACCAAATTTCACAGCGTAAAATTTACCAAAAATAGCGTGGACTTATATAGACCACTTTTAGTGTTAATTTCTACACGCAATTTTTACTGTGTAGATTTAATTTTTCTACGAGGGTTTATACTATAATTATTTCGATGCTAGTTATAGAAAACCGGAATTTAACGTGTGCAGAATTCACGATTTATCTATGTTTTTCATAACAAATTTCATAGAATATCTCATACACTTGAATAGGCACATTGGTTCAATATGTCACGCAGAGCTGAATTCTTTTCAACTATTTCTTATCAAAAAATATTTTATTATAAAAGAACTTAGTTACCTTCATCGAAAAATTGTTTTTAGTACTGATGTTCACAGTGTCAACTCCTTACTCCTCTACCTCACAACCTCGAAATATTTAAAAGATCTTTTTTTTTTTACAATACTGCAAAGTACGTCAATTCAGTTCTTTGGATCTTCGCTCATTAAAACCGGTGTTGTTTACCTGGCACCTCTGTGTATCTGTTATTTGCCTGTTCAACTTCAAAATTTCCTACCTTTATTTTGTTTTAATTTGTTTTGTTTTACTGGGTTCAGGAGGTAGAATAAGTTGTCTATTATTTACATAACTGATCCTGAAGCTATTAACATGTTTTTGATATTTATATGTGAATTTTATTTTCTTGTAATTTAATACCTTGTTAATAAACCTCTCTCTCTCTCTCTCTCTTATTATTATTATTATATAAAGTGAATAATTACAATCATTGTATAAAATATATTAATTTCAAATCGAATTAAAATACCATTTACTTACAATTTTTCTAAAGTGTTTGGTGGAAATTCACTGCTGTTCATTCGCATATTAAACCACTTTTTTTTAACTCAAAACAATTGAAATTTACCCGGATTATTAGTGAAGATTTTTCAAATAAAATCACTAAATTTTATCACATTTTATTGTAACTAAATCTAACGACACTAGCATCATACTAAATGTATTTTTCTCTTATTTTTCTTTTCAATCAGGAAATTTTATTTAAATAAAAACCTATCCGTCCATATTCGCGTATTCTCTCTCCGATATAATCGAGCAAACGTGTTATCAACTACGCGGTTCAGAAGAACTGACTTCCGTTGGCTATAAGCTCTAACTCCACGCTCGCTGGATCCCGGACTTCGCTTCCACCAGAGCGCGCACACCGCGGGCGAGCGCCCCCTCTTCCACCACACGGGCGGATTTCATTCATATTTTCGCCGTTCGCAACGCCTACTTCCCTACACTCGCATTTCCACTACTACCGGTGATCGGAGAGACATCTGCGTGTAGTTGCGGACAGGACTTGTCGGTTTTCGAATCAGGTACGGGGTTTTTGTGATCAATATCGGGTTGGGGGATCTTCGTGTTGGGTTGGCGGATATCTAAACGCGTGGAATTTCTGTGCAGGGGAACAGCATACTCGTGTACATGTATAAATTTCGCGTTGGAGTTCGCCAGGTCTACGTTTGACGTTGCATATTTCGAATTTGATCATCGCCGATGGCCGATAAATTTTTGTTGTTGTCGTGTGAAGGCGTCCAGAAATTTTAGTAGATAACACAGAAGTATTTATAATAGAAGAGAGGTATAGAGCTTTAAGAAAAGAGAAACTGTTGGGGTTTTGTGACTGGTTACATTCAAACAAGCTCAGCCTGTGAACTGGAATACAGAAATTGTCAGCACCCAAGCATTTAACTCTAGATTATTACAGGAAAACCACAGAATAAATTTATTGATGTTTTGCTGCATAGTAGTTCTAAGCTGTTGAGTGCTTGAATCAGCTTGCACGAAGCAGTTGTCATCTGCATACATGATAAACCCGTCCATAGAATCAACGTTAGGTATATCGTTCGCAAACAGAAGGAAAAGCAATGGCCCAAGTATAGAACATTGTGGCACCCCTGAGTGCGTACGCAGTTCCTCGGATACCTTTCCCCTAACCGTTACAACTTGTTTTCTATTGAGAAGGCATGAGGTTAGCCACCCATGTATAATTCCCCTCAGGCCATACAGTTCAAGTTTGCGCAGTAATAAGTTATGATCGACAAGATCAAAGGCCTTAGACAGATCCATAAATAAACCGCAACATTTCTTACCGGAGTTCATAATTTCATAGACCTTTATGAGTAAGTGAAGCAGAGCTGTAGCCGTACATTTACCTTTTATAAAACCATGCTGAGCAGTATTTAGTATTTTATATCTCTCCAAGAAAGTAAAAATTTCTTCAAACACTATTTTTTTCCAATTATTTTGGATATATTTGGCAATACAGAAATGGGTCTGTAATTGTTCACAAGATTCGACTCAACTTTCTTGAACACAGGTACGACTTCTGCTGTTTTAAATATCTCTGGAAACATGTATGAACATTATAAGAAATATAAGACCTACAGAGATAAACTTGTTTAGATAAATGTCCCAAAATCAGACACTGCATAAGAACATTATCGGGTGTTTTTGAAGAACAGAATAAATATATAAATATATTACCACTAACTAGCAATTTTTTGTTTTTATTTCGATGTGGTTCGATATTTCTCAAAAGCACTTTTGCTATCAAAATCTGAATATTCTACAAATACAAAAACAAATATTCTTTTGTAAGGTTTGCTAGTAAACCCCAAGTCCGCCACAGCAAATTCGACAGTGGATTTAAATTCGTCATACAAAGAACATAATTGCGTCAGTATATTCTGCAGTAGTAATTTTTAGAAATAAAGTCATTAAAAAATAAGTAGAAGTAATATTTTATTGAAAAGCAATATAATTTCTTTTATTCTTTGCAATAAATAAATATATAAATAAAGGATCTTTTAAATTGAACGCCTTTTTTAAATAAATAAAACCCATAATTTGCATTGATTTGATTGAACTAATTGTAAAGTTTAAAATTAACCCAAAGTAAAGCGCTCTAATCCCTTATTATGTTTAACAAATATCATTAGAATATCGTTTGACATTAATTAATAATATAAAAAAAAATTTTAAAAAAAATTTACACCTTGCAACTCGGAAACGAAGCGACATTCGAAAAAAATTTATACTACATTTTCGTCTTAAAATTCGCTGAGAAGTATCCTCATTTATTTTGTCAGAAAGGTTAGGAAACACCCTGTATATTGTTAAGGTAGATATTCCAAGTTTTCCCTGCCGATATTATAGGTGTATCATCTGCATAAGATAATATTATTCCCTCTGGTATGTCAATTAAAATATTAATGTATGATAATAAGCAGTAATGGTCCCAATATAATTCATTCCCCAATGAACTATATTGGGACCACATTATCCAGTTTCAATTTTACAGAAACTACTAACACTATCATTAATTTTTACACTTTGATATCTCAAGTTACTTAAAAGGATTTAAGTAACTTGATATTTTGATATATAATACCGTACTTACATAATTTATGTAATATTTCATGATTCACAGTATCAAAAGCAATATAGGTTTACTTTATCAAGTTTTTTTCTTTATAATTTACACAATTTGATCGCTATCATACATTAATTTTGCTACATTTCTTGTTTTATCTAAAATTTTCCGCATTAACTATCGCACACACCTTTCTGAATAAAATGAAATAACAGAATCGATTTAATAGAACGGAAGATATTGAACTTAAAAGAAACAAACCGTTTTTTCAGTAGAAAAACTCGCTTCATATATCTCCCACTTCACAATCTGTCCTGTTAAAAACATGTAGCCGCTCCATAGGGATTTCAAAAGTTGGATTCTCACAAAAACTGGATCCCACAGGCGAGCATTCAATTTGAAACTTTTTTTTCCCTAGGAGGAGATGTTAATAATTCGATTTGGCATGAAGTTCTTTATAACAAGTCAGAGATGTGCCCCTGTTAGATTTATAAATTTCCTTTTAAATTTATCATTCCGGCTGTTGGCGTGGCACGTGCTCAGAATATGAGAATTAGTGTATGGCTAGGTTTATTGAAGGGATCATTTTGACATATTTTTTTAAGCGGCAAAAAGGGAAAAATACATATTTTCACCGATCAGAATTCCAGTTGATTGATTTAAAAATGATGACGCTTAATAAATATACTTTTAAAGGATTATAACATTATAAATCCTAGAAATAAATTGTACACATTTTATTACATATTTACTGTATAATATTTGTTTGAACACATATATTTTCTAACCCCTTTAGAGATACTGTAAACCGGAATAATTTTTGCAATTATTTTCTTGTAGCAGCAAAATTTTCAACTTTATAGATGTACATTTGTAAGTGAAATAGAAGAGATGTAACAGCAATTACAAATTTGTTAGTATTATCGTGACTCCAACGTAAATGTGACACAGATATAATCCTTCTACATATAATTTCAGGTAAGTAGGTTTATTTACTATATAAAAATCACAATAATAAAGATTAATCTTATATTAATTCAGACTAAGAACTTAATTTAGTAGCTTCAAATACATAAAGTAAATTAAAATTTCCCACCAAAATCCCAACAAGCGACCTTTCATAAGTTAATGCGCCAATGCATGAAAACGAAATATACTTACAAGAAAAACATACCGAAATTATTCCAAAGACTTGCCGCCAACCATAGATACTTATACAAATTAAAATGCTTTGTAAATATTTTTATTTAAATAGATAAAAAAAAATATAGGTTCGCTTACAATAGGTTCTTATAACACCTCCAAGTACGTTCTGAATTCTGTCATTTCAGATCTCGTAGTAGTACTCCATCTACCTAATAGACCAACCGATAGCATTTTTATTTATGGCATTTTCTTTTAATAAAACTAAAAATGCAATGTTTACTTGGAACGAAATTATGTAGGGTATACAAAATTTTGCATATTTAATTTCTAATATATACAAATCTAATTGTAAGTATAAAAAATTTAATGTTAGAATCGCTTATGGGCTTAAAGTTACTTCATTTGTCTAAAAGTTACTCCAATTTATAGTATTAACACTAAATATACTTATAGTTCGAAGATTGCATTGGAGATATTAAATTTTATTCAAATTTTAAAGGGTAATTTCGCCCCTGAAATTAAAAAAAATATATTTAAAATTACCTTCAATTAATCGTTAGAATTCCTCTTTAAATTGCAGCATATACGTAAATTAATTGGATACGTGAAATTCTTCGGATGTTTTAAACTATTAAATCTTAAATATAACACCTAAAAAAGATAACGACTAGTCGTCGTTGCATGCCATTAACGTACAAGTCACTGAGCCGTCGTTTTCACATTCGCAAGTGTTGCATTCTTCCTCCCAGATTGTCCCAGGTAAGCAAGGAACTGCCACTAAAATATATCTAGTAAGAAATTATTTAAAATCATGATCGAATGTTAAAATTGTAATATTACCCTCCAATTCCTTATCGAAGCAAATTATCAAAGTTATCATTCCGATAAAACAAAGTATAATAAACACTGCAATTCTATGCAACATAATTTTGAATAAGACATATGCAGTACAACAGTAATATACTCTCTTGCTTGAAGTACTGTAGTTAAATGCAAAAAAAATGCATTAATGTGCTAATCGTATAGCTTGTGATAAAATTCTTTTAAAACATTCGCGCGCACTATTTGATAACGCGAGTGATAGAGCTAAACTTATTTACAGAAACAGGCATTTCTAAACGTATACCTCTTTATTGTTAATTATACATACAGAAAAATGTATGCTTAATACCTTAAATAAATTAGTCATAAGCAAATATATTCTCTATAGTTAAAAAAATGACTCCAGATCAATATCAAATATTCGCCTTGCACTTACGGATGAATACCTCTCGCATATTGGTACCGATTTGTCTGCAACGACAAGAACATATCCATACATTCATTCCGTGTACTGTCTGCTCCGGGAATTTACGATTATTTGAAAATGTGGACGTATATTCTTCCCTTATTCACTCGAGGTATCAAGCAGCGCACATGAGTAAACGAAAAGGAATTTTATCACATACATAAACGATAACATATTAATTAATGCATTTTTTTCTACATTTAACTACAGTACTTAAAGCTTGAAGCAAGAACGTGTTACAGTACTTCATGTGTCTTACTCAAAATTATGATGAATAAAATTGCAGTGTTTACTATACTTTCCTTTATCGGATTGATAACTTTTGTAATTGGCGACGATGAAGAATTGAACGGTAAAAAATTACAATTCCAATAATCAAAAAATAAAGAGATAAATTTACATATATTTTAGATAGATATCTGTTAGTGGCAAGTCCATGTTTACCTGGGACAACCTGGGAGGAAGAATGCAACACGTGCGAATGTGCAAGCGACGGGGTAGCCACTTGTACCTTAATGTTCTGCAACGACGAAGAGGAATAGAAAATAAATATTTCTTAGCTGTTATATTTAATATTTAATATTTCTAAAATATCATAAGAATATTACATATTCAATTAATTTACGTAAATGTTTGAATTTAAAGAGGAATTCTGATGATTTATTGAAAGTAATTTTAACATGTAATTTCTTTTTTTAGTTTCAAGGGTGAAATTACCGCTTAAAATTCGAATAAAATTTAATATTTTCAATGTATCTTTTAAACTGTAATTATATTTTGGTGTTATTACGATATTGAGTATATATTACCTATCAAGGTTGGAAAGTGAAGTTTTATCGAACGACTTCCATGAATACACTTCCCAGCCGTGGTGTGTACAATATTTTTTCGACTACCTACCACATGATTATCACCCACCAAAAACAATTTACTTGCATTTGTACACTGAGAAAAAGGATTGTTTCAATCAAAAATATAATTTTATTTTTGGATATCTTGTGTGTCTATTTAATCACAAACGAGTTTTGTTTACGTCATTAATACGCGCGTATTAAACAAAACAATTCTTACCGGAGAGCACCAATCTCAATAACTACATATGTATAATACCCAAGATCGTTCATTTCATAAATGTTAAATACATCACCATTCTACCGGCGGTCGCCTCCAGGCGAACTTGAATCTATTGCAAGTGGATTTATTCAAGTCAGATAACCAACCATTGCATGGGAGAGAAGTCTATAAATCAGCGATAAATAAAATATTTAGAGCAAGAGGTAGCAAAGTTGCAAGTTCGTAGAAACAGAAACTGGGTCATGACGGAACGGGATCTGAATTTTCCACACTTGAAAACAATCTTTCGAAAGGTGAATTTGACGTCTACTTTAGTCGAAGGAGTTAAAAAGGACATGATATACCACTCGTTAAGTTGAATGTTCTATAAGCTGGCTTTTCTTTTATTTTAGTGATGGAGAAACTTTATGCATCTGCAAAGCAGCGTAAAAAATAAGAAATCATTATTTGCCAATAATGTTGAAATAATACAAGCAGCTAAACACTGGCAATGCCGCGCGATAAATTTCCTGCACAAAGCCATTGTTCGAATTGTAATTCGCTTCACAGTGGTGCGAAAATGTCATGCAAAATTTTGTCAAAGGAATAACCATTTGCACACATCCGAGTCGAAGGTGGGCATTTACTTGATATCATTGTTCTTCGAATTTAATTAATAAAGGGTGGTCCAACCAAAACGCACGATGTGAATTGTAAATAAAACAAAAAGCTTTCAGAGAATTATCTTAATCCTGTGATGGGTGGAGACTGTGGCTTGAAAACTATAACAAAAAACCAAAAGAAAAAGTGAAAAAATCCCTTACCACAAATAAAGATACAAATCTAAATACGTATTTCGGCAACTAGATTTGTATCTTTAATTTTTGTGGTAAGGGATTTTTTCACTTTTTCTTTTGGTCTTTTTGTTATAATTATCTTAATATTTTTTATTATGATAGAAGGATCTATGACAATTATGTGTGAAACAAAATATCGGCCAAATGCTCGCCACGGCTTCGGTGGCATACCTCTATTCGATGGTGCATATTTTCAATGACTCTAAGACATAATTGAGATCAATTTCAATGGCCACAAGAAGTCCGTTAACACCATTGACGGTAACTGCTTGGCCGACCTCATTTTCGAAGAAGTACGGCCCGATGACGCCGCCAGCCCATAAACCGCACCAAACTCACGTCACTCTTTGTGGATGCATTGGCTTTTCAACAATCACTCGTGGATTCTCATTTGCCCAAATGCGGCAATTCTGCTTGTTAACGAATCCACCGAGGTGAAAGTGTGCCTCGTCGCTGGAGATGATTTTCTTTGTAAAGTCACCATTCACTTCTGTCTGTTCAACCAACCATTCGGCGTATTGGCGACGCTTGAAACGGTCAGTAGGCTTCAGCTCTTGAGTCAATTGAACCTTGCAAGCGTGTAAATTCAAATCTTTATTCAAAATTCGCATGAGTAATGTTCGTGATATGTTCAATTGTTGGACAATACGACAAGTCGAAGTTGATGGCTCTTCTGCCACACTATCGCGAACAGCAGCAATGTTTTCCGCATAACGAACTGGGTGAGCATGCACAGGTGTTTTCACATTTCCTACAGACCCGGCTTGCTGAAAATTGCCCACAATTCTCCCGATTGTGGACACATTTGGTCGATTATGCTAACCAACGAAGTGCACGAAATGCATTTTGATTTGAACGCCCATTTTCGTAAAAGGCTTCAACAATCTTAAGGCGCTGCGCAATTGTGTACCTTTCCAGGGTTGAATTTGTCAAACACTGAAACAAAGAAATGTCAAATTAAGTTGGGCAAAAAACTTGACGTTAAGGTGTGATTCACAATTAACATCGTGCATTATGGTTGGACCAACCTTTATTTTCGCACTGTTTAAGAATAAATAAATCTTTTGTGAAATGAGAGAAGCTACTTATTCAAAAACCTTTTAGGTGTAGTTCAGATACTAGACATGGTACTTATTGTTTATAAGTCTTACAGGAATTACTTGTGTCGTTTATAAATTAGATCAATTATGTCGTAAAACCTATTCTCTCCCATAATGAGTTTAATAGATCTTACAAATATGGAACCTCTGAAAACAATTGAATAGCATCATCGAAATTAGACAAAAAAGACCATTCATTGATTGTTAAGTATATTTAAAAGACGATCAAATAAAGAAAATGGCAAGCAGTTACGATAATTACCGCGCCTGTCTCTAAGAGGAATTGAGTCGATGAAAAAGTGGAACCGCAGCATCCTAACACATCTCTCCCAACATTATTCTTTGTAACACTCCGAATTACAAAACCAAGAGAACGGATGGTTACAGAGATATTTCAACTTCAACAACCTACTTCACCTGTATTAGACCCTACTCGTATATGGAAAAATTTATTCTGAAGCCCGCGGCAGGCGATCCCATTTGCCACGAGATCTCGGAGCACACAAGCCGCAGAATGCCTCCTTATTACATCGGTGCTGGGTGTGCTGGTTTTAGCATCTCGTTCTCGTGACGGAGAAAATTTTCAATTCAACCATTGAATTTCCTTCGCCCCTTTTTCGCGACGTACTTAGAAATTGGGCTGTCAGTTATGCGAGAAGACGACTACGTCTTCTGCTGTTAGCGGCGCTCTGGCTTTTATATTTAGCGAAAGGCGGATCGTTGAAAGACAAAGAGGGTGTGCGCAAAAGGTTTGGGTAATAAATTCTGGGTTTCTTTCTATGATGGATGAGTTGAATTTTGTTAAAAAGATATGTATTGTTAGGTTATTTATTTATTTAAATTATTTTTTATTAGGTTTATAACCACCAACAGGGTTATTGGTTGGTAATTTGAGCTGTGATGTAGCACTAATATCTATTTATACTAGGTTTAAGATAATTTGTAATTTCCGAATACTTGTGCATTTATTTGGATCCATACAATGACTTTCAATTGTGGAATTACTCCCCTATATACCAGAGAATAGAAAGAATTTGGGTTCGGGGCATTATATTTCTCACAGTTATTTGAAATAATCGAAGTAGTTAGTTATGCAGTTTTGCTTCCTGGAAAGACAGTTATTCTTCAAACAAGAAGGTACTGATCATTCCTCCTCAAATCACCAAGTTTAGCAACGAATTTTTAAGTTTCAATAATTCAATTCAAGTTTTGAATATCCATATTTCAAACTTTTGTCCTGAAACATTCCGATATTCATTTGAGTTCATCGTGAATTCACCCACGTAAAACCTAACCTTCCGGATGAGTTGCCTGGGGGCCCTGTTTTCAAGAAAAATCTCGGTGAAGTCCGATCCAGCCAGTAGTTTTTTCCATGTTGGAAAGAACTTTGCCAATCAATTAAATTAAAGAATTAGTTGTAAGTTCCCTACTGATAGGAGTAGGATCATCTGCAAACGATATGGTATTGCATTCATATTCAAAGGAATAGTACTACTTACCACGCCAGTATGTGTAGCAAAACCGGATATATTCTTCTCGCCTTACCTCCAGGAGAACATCTTACAGTTAGTAGGGTATACGCACAATCATCAATCTGTAAATTTGTTCCAGCAGGACTTCCAAAGTATATCGCGGAATCGAATCCCGTCGAGCAAACATCGATATATCCAACCGTTTACGATATATTCGCAAAAATGTGCCGAAATTCGTTAAAAATCGCAATTTTTTACCCAAAATCGCTTAGTTTGTGGTCGATATACTGCTCCGATTTTATTCTATTGTGGCGCAAAATGTTCCCCTGGTCGCTTCAAATCGTCTGAGATAAAGCGCGACCCCGTAGCTCTAGCCGTTCCGGAGTTATAGTAAGAAAACTAAAAAAGATGGTGATTTTTCGTCATTTTTCCTAGTAGTATTAAAGGTTGTAGTTAAAAAGCAGTGTTGATGTTGTGATTTAGGTTTTAAGTACTACTATGATATAACAGGTATGTTTACAATACCATCGAATGCCGCACATCTCAAGAACATATTTTTCTGTAGTTCCCACCTAAGGCATTTCAGTATTTCCTCTGCTTTCTATTCTTCTCATTTTTGCCACTACACTCATCATCTCCTTTAAAGATCTAGATAAGACACATAAAGCCTTCCCATTTTTTTTTTACAAATTCCGTTTTTCTCTTTCCTTCATTTCCACAGCACCGGCAACTACTAAGACGTTTTGCATATTTGCGGCGTGACACCCGCCTACCTGCACGTCTAAAAAGCGATATCCCCCATAAAGAGGGTCAGTCAGGTCCACGCCTGACAGATATATTCCATTAGGCAAGGCGGTGGGGTAAAACGAGTTTCCGCAAAAAAAGGAGACCGCGGGTGTGGGCAGCACACCCGCGGTCTCCTATTTGACTAATGCTCACAACCGGATGTTCGACGTCATCAGTTCAACTTTGACGGTGTAGATGGCGTTGCGGGCGCGTCGTTAATCCTCAATCGACACCCAGCGCTGATAAATAAAGTAGAATTTATGAGCCTGGGCGAATTTGAAAGGCGCATCATCTTGGCGAGAATGAAAATAAATGTTGCCGAAAGAAACTACGAAGTCGAAAATTGTCGTTCGGTTATAAGTTATAAGGAAACGAAATATATCCACGGAAGTTCGGCAAAATAACAAATATTGAAGAAATGAAATCGTATAAGGTACTAAAAAAATAAATCTATTACTCTAAAGAACGTGTCAAGTAAGATGGACCTAGTTGCACTGAGAAAAATGGTTAGTTAAAATCTAACATAAAATTTTGTATTACCTTCTTTATGTTAATCCAAAACAAAATGATGTTGAAGAAATCACTTATTATGTTTCGTTAAAACATATATATTGCGTTAACATATAAATTGTTCCAGAGTTAAGTGCATGATTCACGATTCACACATAGACCTGACTTAAAACAAAACAGAAATAAATTAGCACCAATATTGGTAAAATTAACCAACAACATTATAAAAAGTGGACATTACCCTGACTCCTTAAAACGTACAATAATCATACCTATCCATAAAAAAGGCAACAAGACAAAGATAGAAAATTATCGCCCAATATGTCTACCTTCCACATTAAACAAAATATTAGAAAAAAGCATACAAATACAGCTAAGTGAATATCTATCATGTAATAACATCATACATAAAAATCAATATGCTTTTAAAAAAAACTCGGGAACCATATCTGCTACAATTGAATTAATAAATAAAATAAAGAATGAAACAGAGAAAAACAAGACGGTAGTAGTATCTACTTTTTCTAGATATGAAGAAAGCGTTTGACACTATCTCCAAAACGAAATTAGTCGAAAAAATTGATGCTCTGGGGATAAAGAACGCAAATAGAAACTTTAATAAAAACATGTTTATCAAATGGAGAACAAACAACAATAGTCAACAAAATAGAAAGTCTACATCTACAAGCAGAATATGGAATCCCCCAGGGAGGGAATATACCACCGATATTGTACACTCCGCTTAGGAGCAGTTGATAATTAGTTATCGACGTTGTCATATTTATTTAAAACCCTGTCAAATAGGTTCTTCACTTCTAGGTTCAACTCACTTATTACTGTTAGATTATCAATATTATCTTACAAAAATATTTTTTATTAGAGAAAACATATTTAACTACATATTTCCACGCAGGAATAGCATTGCTAAAAAACCGTGTGAATAAAAAAGAACATTATTCATTCCATGCAGGAGGAAATTTCACTTTTTCTCCTGACAAAACGGGTCGTTACGCTTCATCCACCATCGTTCAACGTTTGCCTCGTACGTCACGGCGTTTCTGTTGCACCGGGATGTGACTGAGATACAGTGATCAATCAAGTTCTTGGCATACAAGGATTTACAGTCGGCATAGCCGAAATAAATGCACGCAACGTTTGCAGGTGTACATATAGATGTATGACCACGTCAGGATTGCGCTAATGTTTTATTCAGTAGTTTGGTGCAGTATACATGGACGACGAGAAAAAAATGTGTGAATTTGAGGTTGATGTATCGCAACTCTCTCCTTATGTTGATCGTGTTAATGAGGGGTTCTTATGTAATGCCAATAAGAAATCTGTTATCAAAAATAGTCAGAGAAACCAAGAAGGCCGTATTAGATCGTAAGAATATTGTTAATGATATCTTAAGTTATAGAACTGTATCAAATCTAGTGTTAGCTAGAATGTATTATTTACCTAAGATACATAAATATAACATATTTTGTTTAAATTAAATGAAAACGTCTCCGCAATGCAGCAACTTCTATTTATAAGAGAACCTATTTTGTCCGAAGGACATGCATATACTTTTTTTCACATTGTCAATATGGGATTCTAACACGCACCCGATAGTTTTTATGTCCATGTGACGCGCAGGTATTGGGTATTGGAAATACGTTCACTGGACCGTAAAAACAGATCAAGCGTTTATAGAAACGTAACGTGTATTTCTTTAGAGATAAAACGCAGCGTTCATTTAAATAATTCATGCAGATTTCGCTAGGTAGACATGGACATGACTGGCAGAGAGAAATATTGCGAATGCAACATGGTAAATATAAGATTTATCTATGAAGCCAGTTGTTTATCTCGTCGAATGGAATTGGATTTAAAACGGATTTATTTTTGTTCGTGGACGATATAATCAAAACGCAAACAGAAGTAACTGGGATATCCGGCCAAACAAAAAAAGCTTTGTAAAGGCCGTACCCGGGTAACTACGGATTGCCGGTTCAAGGGGATTTTTGGTTGAAATTTGGGGCAGCTATTTGGCTCCCTTAGAAGTGGCCGACAGCCAAATTTTCGACACTGAATATTGAACGATATTTGATTAGAAAAATAAAAACAAATTTTTCGTTGAAAATTTATATCTGGCGATTGAATTGTCTGAATTGAATCTCTAAATACGAGTACCTATCGGATGTGTTTTTATAACTATGTAAATATAAATAAAATAAAATGAAACACTTAAGAGGCCATAACAAAAATCCAAAAGAACAAGTGAAAAAATCCCTTGCCATCTTTAGTAGAAAACAATTGCCGAAATACGTATTTAGATTTGTATCTTTTAATTTTTGTGGTAAGAGATTTTTTCACTTGTTCTTTTGGATTTTTGTTATAGTTTTCAAGCCACAGTCTCCACCCATCACAGGACTTAAGAGGCCCATACACTTCGGTCTTTTTGCATCGGTTTTGACCGACGTGCCAGTTCCACGGGTAATACCGATGACTGTGCCTTCCACGTTCTGGCAGTCGTGTCGGCACAGCTTTCTGATACACGCAGAGATTAATTCCTAGTCATTCTCCTTTGTTAAAAAATTATGACTATATTTAATATTCAAGTAATCACTATTAATAAATTATTTTATGAAATCATATGAAATGAATAAACTTTTACATGTTAATCCCCGATTTCGACGATTCTGCGTCTTTTTAGCACATTTTTTGTAAATATCTCGGAAGCAACTGGTAGCATATCATATATTTTCACACTTTGCAAGATTCTTTCACGAACAATAAATCTTTCTACTAAATATGCTATGCTTTTAACTCGAGCAGAAATACTTGCATAACACTTTAAAATCGAAATTGCGCAAGAGATTCGAAGTACATATTTCCATTTTCATTGATGGAGCACATGCGGATTTTGGATAATTTAAAACTGGGATAAATCCTTAGCCGGTTCATCCCTAAAACACGTATTCGCAAGTAACAAATGCATAAATTTGCATTAGATTGTATGCAACGGAACGTATACCAGCTGAAAATATCACCAGGATTAATCGGACTGTGTTCTAGCATACGGGCAGGAACCGTGCAATTTGTTACTTGTTCGTGCGGAATAGAAGAATGTTTCTCGTATACATCGGGATATTGATGACTACTACGGCTGCATATGCGTTCCAGCTGCAAAATGTACTATAGGTATAGAAATACACTACCGTCCACAGTACTTGTGGCAAAGGAAGCAAGTTTTACAAATACTCTATAATAAGTTTTATTGCATTCAACGATGTTAATCTTACACTGAAACTGAATGAATTTTTCGAAACCGTGCGAGAATTACGGTTAAACTTTCGAATTAAAAAAGTGTCATTTTTTTTATATACAACTACCTATTTTACTCTTTTTCATCAAACTGCACTTACAAACGTTTTTTCTTTTTATGTTTTAAGTATTTCTTATTTGCTCAAACTTCCGTGGACAGTAGTGTATATTTGGTGCAGTACATATTATAATCCAGTGTAGAATTACACCAAAATATCCTTAGCGAAATAAATATTATTTAAGACGTCAATTCTCATAAAACGAGGACTCTGTTGATGCAGTATGTGTGTCTTAATAAAACGAAACACACGGGATATATAGCCCTTTGTTGTTGACAGAAAGAAACCCTGTTACAGTAGACCTAGCATTCGCTAAATATGGCGAGGAGAATTTATGTCACTTTCTCGCGACGGGATACCATTGTTGCCAAAGATAAAAAGAACGAGTTTACTCATTGTGTATATATACAATGTTACATTTTCTTTGTTTGTTTAGGCTTTTCCCTTTTCTTCAATAGAGTTCTGAGATACAAGCCGATATATATATAAACCGTTGAACAATCTAAAGAAACATTTCACCGACGCATGAGATAATAATGACGAATTTTGCTAAAATTTTGTATAGATGCTGTGATATAATTATCTCACGGGTCATTACAAACACAAAATAAATAATAAATTTTCAAAATTAAACACAAACATTTATCTGAGGAACTTGAAATAGGTTAAGGTAATTTTTAAAATCAGAAAGTGTCATAATTTATTTTAACTTTGCCCGACTATTTTACATCAAATCGTTTAATACGGAAGAATGAACGCTACCAGTTCAGTTTATCATCGTGAAGTCGATGTGAAGGGTTTACTTCAAGCACAGCGCCTCATTCACGTAATCAAAGAAATATACCTACTGCTTGAAGCAGTATTATGACACGAACCATGATGGTGGAAGCTTCGTTTGGTCACATATTTTTGCGGTATGGCTTATTGATAATAATTTTACAGACGGCGTTAAGGTATAAAATAGCTGGCAATTATGTTGAACAATCAATTACATAAGATATAATATTCCCTTAAATGTGGTAGAGCAATCCGATTTAAAACCATATAATTAAACAATAAACTGCACACATAAAATTTAATCTATGCCCGTATACCCGTTGCATTGTGAGCGATATGTTTCAATATTCGACGGTGTGCCATTGAAATTAATTATCTTTTTTCATCGATGTTCATCAATAAAACCGTAATTACCGGTAATAACAGCCATAAAAAGCGGGCTCTCTCAAAGACGTCGACTCTTGTTTCAATCTGCGCCAATTAAAAATTTTACTCGCTTTAGTTCTGACGTCTACTATCGTAGTAACGCGGCTTCCAATTTTCTGTCTAAATAAGGTATTGCGCGGAACATCTCAAGTCGAAGAGGAGAGCTCTTGGCTTCGTTTTAATAAGAGGGGCAGAAAAAAAAAACTAATTACGTTTTAGTGCGGCGCGTTCGTCGGAAACTACAGAATCAATCTGCTATACAACGCTTCGATCTTCGGGCGCAAATTTGATTAATCATCTCACAATGATGGAACGGATAGATGGAAATATTAACATGAGAAGGGACGGACGGCAAAAAAAGAGGTGTTATAGTTCGTAAGACAAAAAAATAAAATAAACGGAAAGAGGAAGAAATTACTTTACTCTATTTGGAAAGTACTTTTTTTTAATAGCGATGGTAACCAAATGAGTTATATATATATTATAACTTAGCGTTTCCAAAATCGTAAAAACACTGATTTAGGAGGAATTTTTCCACAGTAGAATTTTATTTATTTGGTTTAAAAAATTGTAACACGTATAGCAAGCGTTGCCATGCACTGTTTTTCCGCCTTCATTCTTCATCCGAGCATACGAGATGGTGCACTCTTCTCGAACTAACGGTATCCCTGGTTTGGTCGTTTGGTCCTTCTTACATGTTGTACTGCCAGTATACCTCCATCCTTATCTTGCTTTTAAATTTAACGTGTTTTAGTGTCTTTGTGTGTTTTGGTAGTTTATTGTATGTTTTGATCGCATTTCAGGTCATTTTGTATGGTTAATCATAGATATTTTATTTGGCATTTTTGAACTATGTTTTTTTGTTTTAATCTTGATGTTAAAAGTGGGTTTATATGTTTTTTTTTGTAAATACCATGTACTCTGTTTCGTTCTAATTTATCGTTATTAGATTATTATAGCACCAATCTTCTATTTTTTCCACATCTTCTATAATGTGTTGCTGCAACTGTTCGTCGTTCTTGCTCGAGCAAACGATGCATACATCATCTGCGTATGCATATATTTTTCCGTGGATCTTCAAATTAAAGATGTCATTTGTGCAGGCTATGTACAATATCGGTGGTATATTCCCTCCTTGGGGGATTCCACATTCTGCTTGTAGATGTAGACTTTCTATTTTGTTGATTTTTATTGTTTGTTCTCTATTTGATAAATATGTTTTTATTAAGTTTCTATTTGCGTTCTTTATCCCCGGAGCATCAATTTTTTCGACTAATTTCGGTTTTCGAGATAGTGTCAAACGCTCTTTTCATATTTTAAATGATGTGCAAACTGCATTGTTAAAATTTTTCAAAAGTCTGTACTCACAAAAAAAATCCCTAACGGTAAGTACTTTTTGACACACACTGTATATCTAGAATGGCTTATAAAAAAGTGTTTGAACTGTATTTTGACTATCTTATCTCACGTAACACACAAGAAAAGTATTAAAAAAAGTTCTTCTCGCGTTCTACCGCGCGAGATACGCAAAACACCCGCTAGAGCGCGCCCCTATGCTAATCCTACTTACCTCGTAGGGTGCCGTGTTGACTTGCGTCTTTCATTTTTCTTTTCCCGCACAGCTATACCTAAAAAAAAAAAAACACCGCCCGTTCTTCGCATTTAAAATTCCAATTTTCGAAGAGACAACCCTAGCCACCAGCCCGCTCGCCCGCCCGAACCACCCGATTTCACCGCGGTTAGAGCTCTAGGCGCGAGGGGTTACGTTTTTACACTTTGCGAGCGAGTTCTATTATTAAATTTGCATACCGCGGCGAACGAGAGGGACCGTTGCGGCTTAGGAATTTCAAAAACCCCTATCTTTCGACGTTCAGCGCCACCTATCGCGTTTTAATCCGTTAGAAAAGAGATAAAAAGATGATTTAGTGCGAAATCACGGAAGTTGTGTTTGCGTATCGCTAAAATACGCGTCCCTTAAGAGTGTTCTATAGTGTATGACTCGTTGATCCAATATATCCATCCAAACATAAGATATTGAGGAAACAATTTGCAGAAAACGCTTATTTTTTTTTAATGTGGTGCTGTCAAATAAATTACAGTTTGTGGCAACGGAAGAAAAAAAAAAGATTATTAAAGATCTTGTATTACAAATATACAAATATTTTTGGTTCGTTACGTTTTTCAGGGTCTATCACGGTTAGATATGGGTGACGGCGCTAAACTCTTATTAAAAAAAACCCAGGGAGCGTCAGAAGCTGTGCGACGCAACGGCCAAAGCGGAGAAAATTGATAAAATGTCTGTGTTTTACGCCAGTGAGTTTTGCCAGCACTACAATCAGACCGGTAATAAGAAACTCGACGTGTATCAGAAGCTCTGCCGACACAACAGTTAGAGCGGAAGGGAAAATGTCTGTGTTACGCCAGCAGGCTTTGCCAGCGCCACAATCAGACCGGGAATAAGAATCTCGATGTGCATCAGACGTGCTTTGCCCCCCCCCCCCCTCCTCCGACAGGATTTTACACCCCTTTATTATTTTATACCTTAAGAGAAAGTGTTTGCAAACAGATTACGAATTCTACAAAAATTGAAGCACAATATCTTCAACTGAAATGGCCGCCGGCCGCTTCCAGAGAGATGTATTGACGTGTGGCGGCTAGTTTACGTGTTCGCCTACAGGAGTGCCAGCATCGCGAGGATTAACATTTGGACAACATAATCTTTGACACTTAATTATCTAAAACTTTGTCTGAAGATTAAAAATAAAAATTACATTTTCCTGACTTGTAGTGCTTTTTATTGAATTTACAAATCCCCGTACCCTTTCTGGACACCTTGTATATATTGAAAAGGAGACTTGGGGAGTCCGAATTCTGGCTGTCGAACCAAACAGCTGATATCGTTAATATTCTACCAGTTCTTTTTAATTAACAACGGCGATTTAGTAGCAGTTAATACGGGAGAGCGTTGCCTCTTGATTTAGTATCACTGCGAAATAGAAATAAACGAGGATTATTTCTCTGGCCTCGGGCGCTTTTAACTAACTCTTTCGCACACAGAAGGCGTTCTATGCCATCCCTAATTGGCTCTCGGAATGTTGACAAGCGCTAGTACATAACCGTCCTCCACCGGCAAGATGAATAACTATAAATCACGCAGGTATTTAGCGGGTGAAACGTAATTAGTTGGATGTTATGAATACTTATACAATAAATACAAACGGCTACGCAGTGGAATTGACTATAGTATTTATAGCATTATGTGTGTGAGAAATAAGGTTTCTAAATAAATTTTATTATTTATGTGTTGTCTGTAATAAGTAAATTTCTAGTGATCGCAAGTTAGTTCTAGCGTCTCTGGCAATTAATTTAGTTATTGGTGCGAATAAAAGCATATTCAAGGAACGACAGGTGTTAAATTGACAAAACAGGTTTTGTTAATTGCTTTGTTTTGCTTAGCTTGTAAGATTGACTCTGGGACATCCCGTATATACTTTAATTCTATTTACGACCGATTCTAATCTATTACGGGCACGTCGCGACGCGTCGCCGTCCTGGCAACGAATGTCATGATCGCTTAGATCTCGGGTATTACCCTTTTCGGCAGAAACTTGGCGTAATTACACCTTCAAGTGCAGGAATCGTTGCCCTCAAGTCGTGTCGTCTCCGTGGACGATTTAATTGTCAAGCGAAAACTTCTGGCCAACTCGAACCCGTCTTTAAATCTCGAGAACAATTACAGAGACGATTCTAAATTTATATCATCCCGTGAATCTTCGGTAATAAATGGTGTATGGAGTACATCTACAAAGCTGGCTCTGGGTATATACTTTGGAAGAGATGGAAGTTATATTAGAAGTTTTTACTGCTAGAGAATTTAGTTGTTATCTTCAACAATATATAGATAAAGAGAGCTAGTCGTATTTTATATTGTTTTTTTGCTTTCTCTTTTTTTCCAAACCTGCATGCAATATTGCAAACTGTAATAAACATTACTCGGGCTGTGAAATCTAATATTAAACACTATTTGGTTTTATGTTGGCGGTTGTGATAAAAAGAATTATACAGGGTGTTTCCTAACCTTTTCTGACAAAATAGTATCCTCATTTATTCATTATATGTCAAGCAAAATGCGTATTTTTGAAAATTAAATCAAATATTTATTTAAAATTGATATAATGTTATAAATCAAATGTATTTTCTTCTATTATTTCGTGTTAAAACATTAAGATCTTTGTTATATTTATTCAGTTTTAAATATTGCATAGTTTCACCGATATACAGGGTGTTTCCTAACTTTTCTGACAAAAGAAATGAGGATAATCCTCATCAAATTTTAAGACGAAAATGTGGTATAAAATTTTTTCGAATGTCGCTTCGTTTTCGGGATACAGGGTGTACGATATTCTAATATTTGCTAAACATAATAGCGAAATCGACTATTAATTCCAAATCGACTTACTGGTGATGTTTATTGCAAATTCCTTAGAGATGCATTGACAGATTTGATGGATGAAGTGCAATTAAAAATGAGAGATTTAATGTGGTACCTACATAACGGCGCACAGTGGATCGAAGTTGGTTAAAAATCTGACATAGCGTAAAAAAGCCAAACTTCCAGAATCATAATAAAATGTGCATAAATGTATAGTAAAATAAGTATTAGATATGGAAATCACAGTACAAACAAGTAGAATGACGAAATATCGAACAGAAGTAATATACATACATATACAACCTTACCTATCCGTCAAAATTTTCTTTCGTTGATAAACATTTATTTTTAAGCAAGTTATTACCATTTCAGTCAATGTCCGCTTTTTACCGTCTTTCGATCCACTGTGCGGCGCTTCCCTTCACTTTGCAATATGTGTTAGCAAAGCTAATTTATTTATTTAACTATAAACTTATCTTATTGCACTCTGTGCACAAAGTATTTTGGCACCATCGTAATGCAAATCCGGAAATTCATCGATCAAACTTTTTTACATTATGAAACAATGGTCGTTTTCTGCGATTTTCTACGCCATACATTGTATTACACTTACAACGCGTAACAGTTAACGGAGAATTGTACTATCTCGCATTGAGACTCGACTAACACCTGACACGCTGCTGAACGTCCTGCATAGCGCGAGCCGATACGTTCTGACTGCGGCCCATGTAAGCAGACGCGTCCGACCAATCTATAAATTACTATACAAATTTTTGTTTGCGGCAACACCCAAATTAGACATTAAAGATTTTGTTCCAAGTTCACAAAAAAAAAAAAAAAACGTTTGACTGTAGAAATTATGTTTCTTGCTGATATATGTTTACCGCACTATCTTTACGAGTTCAGTAATATGTAATAAATTGATGACAAGAATCACCCATGTGTTTTTTACTTAATATAATTAGCAGCAACACCCACTTTGAATCACTCAAAACGAATCGACCGTGAAATTAACAATTAAGAATCTGAATATTAAATAATAATCATTAAACAACCGTTAAGTACAAAACAAAACCGCACCTACCCATAACATACTCGAATTCCAAGTGATTAATTGCATTTGGAAATAATGCTTCTAATATAAAAAAAAATAATAGAAGATCTACACCATGTTTTCTTCTGTTTTAATTACAAGGAAAAAAAAACGTTCACGACTATCTCTTGTGTGTAAGTATTTATAGGTTTTACCTCTCCACAACAGGCAAGCCATAGATCATAATATTTACTGCATGTACTGCTTGTAGGAAAATCGTGTAAAATAACATTTTGACATTTATAATTACTAACAACTATCCTTTATATACGTTCTCGTACGATTGAGAAAGGTACAAATTAAATTAATACCATTATGTATATTATTTGCCGTGTCCGTTTTTAATACGTGTAACACAATATGCTGTTAATTATACACATTCATTTTAACATTCGCGTGACTAACTGGTTGCTATAGGAACTAGCGAAGCGCTCATTAAGGAATATACAATAATATAACAGTTTCTCATTGGCTTGGAGTGTACGGGGGTTCCCGCATAAGTGTGTGGTATAATGAAAAGAGAAAATCTGTTCTAGGTATCTTTTGTTACTTGCAAAAGGCTTTCGATTGCGTACAATATGATAACTTGATTGAGAAATTACAGCTATATGGTATTAGGGGGACGGTAGCAAACTGGTTTGCATCTTACTTGTACGATCGCATTCAATTTGTGAGGATTAAACACATTAGGGACTTTGGGGAATATGTTAGGGGCTATTTTTTATGAAATTACATAACATAAAAATCATTTGTCGAATTATGATTTATCTATATTAAATAGCAACATATCGTTAGCTGTAATTTAACTTTAGGTGTTTGTTTATAAATTATATAATACTTATGGCGTGACCCTCGTAACTATCGTATTAAACGCCTGTAGGAATTAAGAAAGTTAACCTGCAGATCAACAAGCATTCTTATTTATGTACCAATTTAGATTATTCCGAAAGGACGCTCTTAGAAACATTCCGATTCGTCCAAGTCACGAAACTTCTCGCTTATTGTTAGTTAACGAATCCTTTAACGGGAACCTATTGGAAGATCTGCCCACAATATATTTCTGTGGTAATATGCACTGTCAGCGTGACTAAAAATTAAATAAGTTGAACTTGTATAGAGGAAATTTTTGTAAACCTTATAGTACAGCTAACGTTTTAATGCGTTTTTAAAGATGTCAACTAATATTTTCTAAACTCACGGAAGAGGTATTACGTCACTTAAAACATTATGTGGCGTCACGATTAAGTTGCTCGCTTTCTGATTACCATATGATATGTAGTAATCACTAAAGAAGAGCATCACAGATTGCAACATCGAGTAACGACATACATTAATTTGTCCCGTATAGAGGGAGACAATCTTAACCCTTATTTCCGTAGTAGAGAATCGCAGATACACCTTGAGATGTGATAACAATGTGCTAGGGATTAAATTGGTATAGATTTCTCCCTTTTTAAAACTAAACATAGGAAAATGTTAACATTACGTTCAGAGTTAAAAAAAAAATATATGACCATAGTAATTAATCTTTAACAGTCTTACTAAAACAAAAGAAAAACACGAATCAAAGTAACCCAAGACCAAAAACAATCTTTATAATTGCTCTTCAAATCGCGAGTGGACTTTTATTACTTTACGCTGGAACTCTCAAATATATTAGTCATTATGTCAGAGCATCCTGCGGCCAAGCAAATTGCTGTTGGGAATCTCCACAACTTCTCGAAGCATTACTCCAAACTTCACGTAGGTAACGTAAAGTTGAAGTGCGGACATGTTTTATTAAAGCGAATATTTCACCTCGGTAAATCGACATTTTGACAAATTACGAAATCTGTTACAGTAACAATGTAGAAGCTTCAAAATTCGGGTTTTAAATATTGGAATTTAATTAATTGAGAATATATATCTTATTGAAAAATATGTCGAGTTTAAGACACAACATGATATATACTGAATTTTTCATTTCAATCACATTGTGTATTGTTTCATTGATCATTAAATGCACGTAAGGATGCTGTGTGCATTTCTTGTTTTAATTATGTCGTGAATAAGGTTTTGCACATCTGTTGAGTTCCTATGCCGTGGTGTTTTGGCAGCTGTAGATAGAGGCAACTGTTGTTTCATTTGTTTGAGATGATGTAACATGCCTGCGTTAAGTAGATTGAAAGTTATGTGTGTTCCTGTGTCAAGGAAGTTTCTGTTGAATCTTTGTTCTGGAAGTAAATACACAAATTTTATTCGACAAATCAAAAAAAAACCACTTGGATTTTCTCCTGTACACTAATAAAAAATGGTTAAACTTTCGTTTAAAGTAATTACTATTATCAATATCACAAAGCAAAAGCTATTATCTAACGTTTTGCATTTTCCTTGTTTGTATTCTGAATTCTGTGAATTCTCCGTTTGTGTGTGTTAATTTCTTTTATGTGTGTATGTTTTTACATCACAATATGTACAACAATTTAATTATTATTTTTTTGCCAAATACAAATAATTTGGCCAACTTCAACATTACGAACAACTCGTACCTAATACACCACACTCTCCCACGACAACCTCTATTTATAGGATAATTTAACTCTTATCGATTCCCAACTGATTTTAACCGATGCACATTGAACCGCTGAAACTCCCAACATGTCAAAAGCTCTATTAAACTCTGCTGTGTTCCATTTAGGTCATCAGGAAAGGGCATCGTCACATAGGCAAACATTATTTCACGCTCAACCCTAATGCTGCGCTCTGTGCAACATAGATGGCGTAGTAATGCATCCTGACATTTGTCCCGCGATATCATAGATGCAACACTGACGCCTTAAAAGGTGGAACATTTCGTTGCGAAAGCAGCGACGGTTACAAATTTGCATACGTTATAGGACTGAGGGCATTCGGTTTGGTAATGTCGGTAATATACCTTTTCTGGCCGGGTAATATACCAGGAGATATTTTTAGTTGAGGGAAATGATACGGCTAGATAATGTGTTTTGATGTTTCTCGGTATTCTGTTGAAAATAGAAGCGTGTTTTGTGAAAGAAGACTTGATGTAATGTGAAGTTGTAAATTATTTTCATTTCAGGGTTGTCAGAATTTATTTGTCTGTTGTCTGTTTGTTTATTCGTTTGTCTATAGGAGAACGTTTTATAAATACCTTAATATAATGAGATTTATTGCATTCGACGATGATAATTTTCATTTGTATTCGTCTAAAACAGATCCGCGACTTAAAAATTAACAAGAAAATTTAATGAGATAGAATTCACAGTTATTCCCGGTCTGGCAGTTGTGTCGACACAGCTTTTCTGATACACGCATAGATTTCTAGTTATTCCCGGTTTGGCAGTTGGCGTCAGAACAGCTTGCTGATGCATTGTATCAGCTTTTCTCGCTCTGAAAATTGCGTCGGCAAAGCTTACTGATGTTCGCGTATTTTTGATCTTACACCGGTATATAGATTTTCAATTCATGTTATCACCAGAATTAAGCTGTAAAAAATCCGCGTCTAAATTTATTTTATATTTACGCTTGTACATACATGTATATATTTTTGTTACTCACCTGTTTTTGTCATTGCACGTACTTTATGTTTTTCATACAACACGTGTGTTAAAAAATCTTGATTTAAAACACGTTTTCACTGTTTAAATTGTTGCCCACCGCGATCGTAACCCTGGATAACCCGCTCTCACACCAACAGCTGCCACTCTGGGGTTAAAAAACATTATTGTAACGACGAATTGAGACGCAACACCCGCCGATCAAGTCCAAACGCCACATTCTGTGCCGCAGGGTTCGGTTCTAGGGTTCTATACCACGGAGTGTATATCTAGAACTAGAGCTGGTGGTGTGGGAGCTAGCGTTGACAGCACGCTGATGAACAATACCAATGAAGGTTTGAAACAGATCTATGAGTGAGTGGAAAAATATAGGCTGACTCTGACGCCGGGAAAAAATTAGACGTTTTTTGTTAAAGCAGGAAGGAAGAATGACAATGTTAGCTCTACATTGAATTCCTGTACGATCAGTGAAATACCTTGGAGTAGCTTTTTATGAGAGAGGTGAATTTGGCCAACACATTAAGGAGACATGATGTAGGTAGATGCAATAGCGGTTCCGGCAACGTTCCTTGAGAGAGAAAGATTGGGTGGTTTTTAGTAGGTAGCCATAGCCTGGAGTCCCACATTGGCCGTGTATGATTTCTCCATGCTTGTTCATAAAGCATTTTTCCCCCGATAAAAGGAAATAATAACAATCCCCACTTGCCTAATGTGAATCTAATCAAACAAATCAAAAATAACTTCTAAACTAATTATATTAAATGAAAGTACATCGTTTATTTAAATCTTTCCTGTCCTCTTCTGTAATACTCTGTTAATGTCGAACTTCGCCAGATGTGCAACTTCAATAGCGTATAAGTAATGGAAGGCCAAAGTTCATCTCTGCAGGACCTTGCATAATCCCATTACTTTAATAGTTTTACGACCGTTTTATTCGCGAAAGAAACGTCGAACGATTAGTCCCTAACTACCTACCAATTTAGCCAGTAATCCACTTTTCACGTTAAATTGCAATTTCGCAAAATACCTCCGCCAAAAAAACCCAGAATCGTTACGCCCGCATTCGAAATCAGAGCAAATAAGTATGAGTATATTCTCTGGACTCTCCGAATTAATTACTATTCTAACCAGACGAGTTTTTTTCCTTATAAACGCACTGGATACACATCCTAATTTCACCACCGTTAAATATAGGAAGCTCATCACTTGGACGAACAATTGCCTATTAAAAAACGCTTACACACTTTACTTTCACAGCAGTGACAATGGTTGAAGTATCTTTGTATGTGTACATCCATGCACACGTGAGGGACCAAGCTCCGTTTGAAAGTTGGATACTGATACACTTAACTACGAGCACATAGCGGAGAACGGCAAACGGCAACTTTAAAAATAGGTTAAGCGAGTGGGTACTTCAGTTACTTGCTCCCCAAAGCCCTGTCGCTTGGATACCGCAGATGTAATTGAATAGCCCGCCGTGCTACCAGCAAGAGCATCCTATTCACTGAGGCTGTTTGAGATGCTGAAGTTTAACGCAAGGGATGTTTCCTTAATTGCTATGTATTATATGAAGTGAAATTTGCGTTTTTATCTCTGACGATAGGAACATAACCAACAAAAACCATTCTAAAATGTAGAGGCATTGTTTGAACGTTTCTTTGTATCAACTGCTTATATTATCGATCATTCTTATTTCGTGATATGAGCATTGTTACAGCGATAAACAAATAAATTCTTTGTAATGCGTTCCTTTATATTTATTTAGACGGGGAAAGACTGTTTTGTTGCAATGTGTTGTAACAAAATCATAATCTTTGTTCGTTTCAGTGGCAATTTCTTCAGCAAGACTATTTGAAAAAACATTTCAAAATAATCAACAGTAGATGACTCTATCAATACCTAAATAATCATATAATAATCATAATAATCATTGAATGTACCAACAAAAATGTAAAAGGAAATTTAAAAATGAAAAATTAAATTAGCTAGCTCAAATAATCAAAATTTTTACAATGCGCAAAAGAACAATTAAACTCAGGGTTACTATCATGAAAAGTAAAATGTGGGTGAAAGAAACTGACTTTCTTTTATACTCAAAAAAAAAAAATTTTTAAAAGGTTTAATTAAAAATAAAAGAACAGTATTTTGAATGACATAAAAATTCAATGATTTTTTTATTTTTTTAAAAAAAAAATGTTAATAACAAACTTTGCAGAAAAAAAAAACCTTGGACAAAAAGGTCCTGGTCTAAATCGAAACTGCATTTGACTTTAAATTACAAAAGGATAATTCAAAATCCTTTTACAAAGCAACAGAAAACAAAAAGTTCAGGAAGATAATAATTTTTTTTTTCAATTCAATCCACGTGGTCTCAATATTAAAACAACTATATTAAACGTGGAAAATTCAAGTAATTTATATAAATGAAAAATAAAAGCAAGCACAATGCTTTTATTCACCCAACCCGAGGTGATTAATAAATAAATACAAATCAGAAAAATTAACAGCGAACAAAAAAATTAACTCTTTAAATTTAAAATATCTTCCTGCACGTAAAAATAATAACAGATCTTATATCTAAATTGTGTACACAAAAATACAATATCAATTATTATTAAATGAGTTCCGTGATGAACGAAATAAAATCAGAAACGTGAATTCAAAACTTGAAATCAATAATCACAAAATGTCAGCAATGAAATACAACTTTATAAATCTATACTTACACGTGTCTATCAGGGAACTGACCTTACACGGTTAAACAAACGTATAAGTATAAAAATCTCCGATGTGTGCGATGCAACGCACAAAGATCTGTCCACAAACAGACGAACTCGCAAAAACAAAACAATATATACAATACCAGAGAACGCAAAATGTACAACAGAATTAAATTAATATAAACAAATTAAACAATCCAAAACATTAACTAAATCTTATTTAAAAATAAAACAATTTGAAATTTCTCGCAACATTGACAAACGCTTAACGGAATGAACAAGAAAAAACTGAAATTACAAAAACCGGGGTGCCAGACCACAGCAGTATATATACGGAAGAAGCACATAAAAACAAAAAACGTAAATTTACGAGAGTAGCACATAAAAACAGATTTTGAGAAACGTATATTTACGGACGTAGGTTAAGGAATATCTTCACTATAACAGCTTAATTAAATACTATTTCATCTTCATTTTTTCTTCTTCTTCTTCACGTTCTTTTAACGCCGAGAAAACTCGATTAAAATCACAATAAATTCACGTCCATTCCGTCCACACGGACACCTTCGAATAGGCAGACACTCACTGGTGCGTGGAGCGAACGCAAAGTCACGTATGTAAATCGAAAATTCTCCTCGACTAATTCCCTCAGTTTCTGTCGCTTTAGCGCGAGATTGGATGCACGAGGATGGCTAATGCCCGACAAGGCGACTGTAGCCGCCTCGAAATTAATAAACGTCAGGCTATTATATTTCACACTTCCATAGTTTGTTATAGTTATAATTTATAACAGTATAGAGGAAAGGATTTTAATAAAACGCTGCGGGCATCTCACGTTCTCGTAGAAAACAGTCGTGTCACGAAATTTGATGTATAACTTAATATTATACCCATATAGTGCTTGTGTACTAGTTCGCTCCGGTGACTAAAATAATGGTGAATTGTTCGGTTCTGAAATGTAAATTAGTGTTTGAGATGTACGCATACACCTAACTCTTGTATAACAATATTTTGGGCAGCATGATTGTGTTGAAGATTTACACTTGTCCGATTGAATAGATTCATATTAAAAAACTTTTTATTGAATGTTCATTTCAGTTTTTTTTTTTTAAGATAACTAAGAAACGACGAGAGCTAGGAGGTTCGACTTGCACCTGCAAAAATTAAGGATTTACGCACACAGAAAAATGCATTCTGAATTCAAAACAGACTAATACTTTTAATCCAAGTAAACGATATTCTTAAGTGGAGATTAAAAGTAGTTTCATCCAAGATTATGCTGTCAAGATAATTTTTTTCTTGCCTTAAGAAGTTTTTGACTTGCCCCAAGATTAAAAACATAGATTCATTTGATCCAAGACAAATTTATTTAAAAGGATGCATTTTTCTGTGTGTAGCGTCGACTTGTTTTAATATTCGTTCGAACTTTATTGGATTCATAAACAACTAACTTGCAGTTCTTATTTTGACACATTTTAATTTATACTTATCTGCATATAGAGAATTAACAAGAGGAAAAGTCTTTAACACATCGTCACGACCGTCCTAACTTGGCCCATCGATTCATCAAGTGACACCATTGCCTTCCATTCGTAATTTATTGGCCGAGATTTTTTCCTCGTCCTTTTTCACTAGCATCTAACTGTCTCCGATGTATTTACGCGTGGCCGACCGTTCTGTGCGCTTGATTTACGACGTCAGTCAATTCCGGTATGAGTAAAAGTTTTTTTTTCTATTCCGGAACCCCAAATAGAGAAGAGACCGAACTCTTAGCGCCGCGTATTATCTTTCCTCTCGTTTCTTGTTTATTTCTATTTAGGTAATGGATTCGGTGAGAAGTTTTCTCACTTTGGAATTGAACGTATAATAGTTCTGAATTATTTGACAGTTGTTGGGGAAAAATACGTACAATAGATGGAGCTCTACGCTAGCAGATTGTTAGCAGCGATTATTTTTGTTGAATAGGTATAAAGTAAGTTTCGGTCTTTGTAATATAAATACTAGAAATTAAATATGACTTACTAAAACCCAAACCACAATCATACATGGACCGTTAAGTTATCAATGATTTTCTTGAAGCGATATTCTAACAAGAATTAACCCCTTATGGCTGCTTGGTATATAACCTTCACCTCACATGCCAAATAAATCGTTTTTGTGTTGGTACCACATCCTTTACGCTTGCTAGTTTTCCAGTTTGGGAGGATTAATTAATAAGTTTCGATGGGTGCCTATATGTAAAGTTTGAGGCATGTTTTATTAAAGCAGAGCAGGGGAAAACATCGAAGTATTCGGTTTTAATTTCGTATTACGTATCCTTTGAAGAACGCTAAAACTATTTTGCATGTGAAGTGAAGTGAAGCGTAATTTGCTTTAAGGTAGTTTAAAAAGAGGTATAGTCTACAGATTATTAACAATAGGTTTGTGCTTTTGAATTTTTGCTTTGACCAATCCGAAGTTTTTAAAATTCTGTATTATTCGTTTAACAGTGTTTAGTGACGGCTTCTGCTTTTGTGAATACCGAGTGGCAAAGGTATCACATATTTAAAAAAAGTATTACTATCGACTGTGGCAGCCGCAAAAGAATACTTACGTCATCAACTTTAACATCGAATCAATCAACGCCTACTCTATACACAAATTCGATTAATTCGTATTAATACCGCCCATACAATGCATGTTTGATAACCATCTGTATTTTTCGGACGCTGCAGATGCTCGCATTCCACCCACAATATGGGAGATTTATTGGTGCGCTGTTTGACAGGATCACCAACTGACATGACGCGCCGCCCTAAGGCCGGCGCCCCCTATTAGGCGAACAGCGGTCGGAATGTTGTTCCTTTTTCGCGCGGTTATTTGGTTTTTTCTCTCGTTTCGGTGGCAACGCTACTACGTAGTTAAAACGCCGACGGATCCTCTGCGGCTGATTGATCTTTCAATTTGTACCCGATGACACCGGATATCACTCTAGCTGTCAGTCGGGGGCGGTCGTTGTTTTCATTTAATATATTTTACGTTATTAAAAACGTGTGGTTTTAATTTTTCACGGTGCAGCTCCTCGTTTTCTTAGGTAATATATTATATTGGTTGATTATTTTATTATTTACGTAGGGGATACAATAGGGCCGGTATTTTAATCCCTTATTAAATAATATATAAGGTAAATTGTTATTAGATACCCCTAATTAAATAAAGCTATTTGTTTTAAAACACTACAACGAAAAGGAATCATTTCCATTGGCGTATTCACCCGAACAATCCTAATTTGATTGGCTAATTTCAAACGAACTAATCAGATTACTCACAGCACGCTTCTCCAATTCGCCCCTTTTCAAACGCACCAATCAGATGACGGAACTTCACGGGTGACAACATAACCAATTTTCAGACGAGCTGGATAATATTAAATTAGTCCTTGGGAACGTTTTATTAAAGTTTTCCCGGGATGATAAAATGAAATTAGGGCCGCCAGATAATATTTGTCGTTCTCCGAATATGTGCCGCCTTTATTCCCGGTTTTCGGGACGTAAGCGAGTCAAACGTGACGTATATAAAAAGAATTCCAATACTGATTTTGCTGCGCAACGAAACGTGATGTAGATAAATACGGCTCGAGTGCATTTGACAGAATTTCCACGAATTTGGAAAGCATAAAGCGAGACTTACTTGTTATGTAACATCAAAGATATCAGGAATATCGCGGACAGCTTGCTGGAGTAAATAGTTTCATCTCGATTTGAAATATTTAGAATATATGTATTTGCGTATATTCCGAAGGAAACTACGAATTTAAAAATAAATTAATTTCCTTAATTAATTTATTTTGTTGATTTATAAGAAAATTATAAAGATTAAAATAAAAATTCCGTATTTCTAAAATTTGATGTTCATGAAGAGTGTACTAAGCGCCATCTATTGTTGAAAGGTATGATCTATATTTATTGTTAATACAGAAATCTATTTGGGCACAATTGTGTTAATTATTGCATGTATTAAAGTCAACTCTAATGCTTTTATTACAAAATAATATTCCAAGTAAATTTTCAAATAATCGCTCATTAATTAAATTAAATTTCTCTTGTCTGTGATTAAATGCAACGATATTAGTCACATTTCACTCACCAATTCTACCAACACATATTTTGACATCTCTCCTTCATCTGCTTCTTGCTGCACGTTGTGTTGTGTGTTCAGCATATTGCCGTTGTAAAAACGAATTTGTGTATGATTTGAATGAGTATGACTGACGGTCAAACAGGGGGTGATGTGCCCCACTTTGTGGCGCCGATAATTCAAGAGAATCCAACCGGATGGGGGCCCTGCGACATGCCCGATCAATTCAAAGACATGCCGTATCAACCGTTCAGCAAAGGGGATCGTCTGGGAAAAATCAGCGATTGGACCGGCGCCGCATTCCAAGATAAGAAATACGCAAGTAAAATTATAAATTCCACAATGTAAACAAGAGGGTTTATCCTGTCTGTTTTTCTCTCTTTGCGCGATTTAGGTAAATATGCTTCGCAGTTCGGTTCTGGGAGTCAGTACGCTTATTATCACGATGAGGACGAAAGTACTTTCCATTTAGTCGATACTACGAGAGTGCAGAAACCTCCGTATCAGCGTGGTAGATTCAGGCCTAATCAACGTAATATGCGAGGTCGGGGTGGTCGCGGTGGACAGCATACAGGTGGTATGCAGGCTTTGGGTAAAGGGTTGAAGAATAGGGATCGTGAGAGGAAAGGGCAAATGAAGAAATGGGGCCAAGGGCGGGTAAGTAATCTATAATTTTTATTTTGTGATGAGTATCTAGCGCATTAATGAACTTCTGATATGTTGTTAATAAATTTTGACTTTAATTTTCTTTTGAGCAAGTATCTGCTAATATGAGTGCTTAACAAAAAAAGTTGTTCTTGTGATTTTTAACCAATTAGTTAAAAATATGCACTAATAGGTTAAGTCTAATTAAATTTACTGCATTTTAGTTTCAAAATGATTTTGCCTGTGTAGTTTTATTTTAAGTATTTTATATTGTATTAGCCGCAAATTAAAATACGGGATGCTTCTGTCACCGTGCGTCCTGACTGGTCAACAATTGAAGAAATGGACTTCCCGCGATTAGGAAAGTTATCTTTGCCCAATATTAAAGATGGTAATATAACAACTTCCTGTACAACGCAATGAATGTAAACATGAATTTCCTTTTCTCAAATCTAATTAGGTGAAGATGTCAAGTGCTGTGGCGAACTTGAATACTACGACAAATCCTACGATCGTGTCAATGTTAAAAGCGAAAAAGGTTTGCAGAGCGTCAACAGAATCTTCCACACTGTACATAATTCTCTCTCAATAAACGCAATAGATTTTATCATAATTCAACTTATTGTAGGTTACAACAACTGATGATCCGGTAATTCGTGCCCTGAGTAAAACCGAGGGCAATGTTTATGCTACCGATGCTATTTTAGCCACTATCATGTGTTGCACACGTTCGAATTATTCTTGGGATATTGTCATCGAAAAATTCGGTTGGTTGAATCTAAAATTTTTCTATTTCCTGGTTTTTTTTTTTGTTTAAAGTTCTTTTTCATGATAGGTGACAAACTTTTCTTCGATAAACGGGACAATACTGAGTTCGATCTGCTGACAGTGAATGAAACATCAATTGAGCCACCACAAGATGATGGTAACGTTTTGAATTCGCCGAGAAATTTGGCTTTGGAGGCAACTTTTATCAATCATAACTTCAGCCAGCAGGTAAGTTATGTTAAACAAATTAAAAATCAAAGTTCTCGACATTCTTTTCTTGTGCATTATTGTATTTTCTTTTCTCTCCCGGTTTTGTATATAATATCACTATCGTGAGTCGATGTGTCCATATAAAAATCTCAAATGGTTTTTGTTGAGATAAGATCATAACTTTGGACTTTAACTTTGTACTGCTTTTAATGTAGTATTTACTAACACTTTCGACTGTGTAGTGGATAAAATTGACCTACCATTTTTGCTAGTTTTAATCCCAAAGTTTCAATAAAACGATATGGGACACATTGTATACATATATCCTGCCAATATGGAATGTAGTGGATAGACAAGTTTCTTTCTTTGAATTTGGTAATTTATTAATTTTAACATTTAGCAGTAAGTAAGTTTGCTTCCGAAAAGTTGGATATGCAGGTCGAACACTTACTGCTCTCACTTCAAATATGCACTATTTTAAATTTCTTCCTATTGAAAATATAAAAGAGCAGACAAGAGTTATTTGCAATTTATTTTCGCGAGTTCTCTTCAGACAGGATAGCGCTGAATTTAGTCTGAACTCTTTCAAATCAATGCTATTTTTAGAAATTTCATTTTAGTCGTATTCTGACATTCACTGCCATCTAGGCTAGTCATGCAAAAGTTTTACTTTAAAAATACGCCGTTGTAGAAGACTGTGGCGTCTAAATACAGCATTAATAAAAAATCCTTTATTTCCTCAATATCTACGCTTTATTTTATTCCATATCGTTTGTTTTCTAACTGAATTTTATTTTACTTTCCATTATCTCTGCAAATTAGGTATTGAGAACCGGCCCCAATGAACCGAAATTCAAGTTCGAGCATCCAAACCCCTTCATCTCCGAAGAAGAGGAAGGGGAAATAGCCAGCGTAGCTTATCGTTACAGGAAATGGGATTTGGGCAACGGAATAATCTTAGTGGCGCGTTGCGAGCACGATGCCGTCGTTCAACTACCTAGCGGCGAAATCCAGTACCTCACCATCAAGGCGTTGAACGAATGGGACTCGAAGTTAGCCAACGGTGTCGAATGGCGGCAAAAACTAGACACACAGCGCGGCGCCGTTCTAGCGAACGAGCTGCGTAACAACGCTTGCAAATTGGCCAAATGGACGGTGCAAGCCCTACTGGCCGGCAGCGACCAAATCAAGTTCGGGTACGTTTCTCGCGCCCACGTCAGGGATAACAGTCGTCACGTTATTTTGGGTACGCAACAGTACAAGCCGACCGAATTCGCGACTCAGATCAACTTGAACATGGACAACGCCTGGGGTATACTGAGATGCATCATCGATATCGTCATGAAGCAAAAGGACGGGAAGTATTTGATCATGAAGGATCCGAATAAGCCCATGATACGTTTGTACGATATTCCGGATAATACTTTCGAATCTGATGGCGAATCCGAATCGGAAGATGAAGTACCGGATCCGAGTATTTTTAATTTGGGATGAGAGGTGTTAATAGAATAGAAACAATTGGTTTTTATTTTAACTGTTTGGTTCTATTTTATAAATGAAAAGCAATTTTTATGGCTTGTATTCAAAAAATAAATGATAAAAGAAAATCAAATTTGTTTTTTCTTGAAACTACTGGCGTATTCACCTCACTAGGCTTATTATTTTTCCATAGGTTTATCAGTGGCGGTTGCTTCTATGGTTTTCAGGTTTGTGCAACCACCAACAATAATAACAGAAAAAAATATTTAAGTTATAAAAGCGAAGAAAAGGATAATTCTACATTTTAAAATTATAAATTTAAAATTTATACACTCTTATAATGCTATTGATGGTATGAACAATAAATTAACAACGAATTATCTAAGTGAGCTATTGCAAACACGATTTACGAAGTTTGTAAAACCAATGTTAAATCCAATATTGCATTTGCATTAGTGAAAAGGGAAATAATAAGACAATACTCATTTGATAACTAAAAAGGGCAATAAACTGCCATGCGTAGCATTGATTTGTTTTTATTCATACTTATTTTTAAATCCAAACATCAGATATATTCATCAATAATAAGAACAATGGAGACCCCAGCTCATATTACAGAGGTTGTGTGTGACGTTATTAACCATTTATTACCTGTAAAATCTTCCGAAAATAGAAATGAATATGAATTAATTAAGAGATTGTGTAACGAAAATTCTGTCATCTGTCATCGAATCTATAATTAATGGCAGAAATGTCAGTAATTCCAATATAGTGTTGCCAACCAATAGTGGTCTATTTGCCGGCCTAGGCCGGAGAATGGTAAGTTTCCGGCCGATTTATAGTAATGCAAAATCAGTGCTTCTGGACGGAGGCGCAAAAAATAATACAATGAATGAACCATGAATTCATCTATGCTATAACATTTAACAATATAATCAAAACCATTGTTAATGCAAGCAGAAATGCATTTTTCTGCATCATTGGAAGAGATTTGTTTTAGTACTTATTGTTGCATTGTTTAATAATATCCTCTTTGTTGCAGCTTAACATTAACTATGCATATAAATCGCTTTTCTAGCGGTTCTCACATCACAGCATTTCTTTTTTAACAATACAAAGTAATTGTCACACCGTACCATATTAGAAAGAAACAGTCGTTCATAATGTTTAAAAACATTTTATTTTTTATAATAATTTAATATTTTTGTGCCACGTGGGAAAGTTCGTTGTTTATTTGTCGCTCCTTGGGTTGGTCGACTGGAGTGTAGTGCCAAGGTTATTTAATAAACGCCAATGTTCCATGGCGATTGGCAAAGTTTAATTGAAAATATCGAATCCTGAGGTTTTGCACATCTAAGTTTTCCATTCAAAATTAAGTTAGCAGTTTTTCAACTGGAAAATTGGGTATGGTTTTAACACGTTTTCTTAATTCATTAACCTCGCAACAGTAAACGTACCCTTTCTTCGCATAGTTCCGGTTCAACTTAACATAGCCTAATTTAAAGCAGATATTTTTACATATTTTAAACCAATATAGTTCGTCTCCTAAATAAGGATTATTAACAGCGACAAACGCAACGCCAGCTTCTGATCTTCTATCGTAGGCGATCTTCCAAATATACGCGGGAACGGGGATCCTGTACTTCATCGCTTGTACGGATAAGTATAATTTAATGGGAAAGCCTGAATACTCGTGTGGAATGCGGAGAACTTCATAAACACCGGAATAGATTTGTAAATCTATCCCTCTACTAGCGGCTAATCTGCGTAAACTCTCCTCTAAGATCTGCCAGTTGCCTCTGACGATCATCTCCCACTGGGGTACTGCGTTCAACAGATAATAGGTGGCGCGCTGTTGCGATACGAATAGGAAATCTGCTTTGGGCGCCAGCTGACCATGGGTTAGATAATGATTATGTTCTGTCGAAATGTATTTTGTTGAATTCGAAACTAAACCTAATAAATGATTTATGACTGACTGGTGGCGTTTCTTAGAGTATAAATAACTGATCTTAGTCACATTGAAAAAGGGACCTTGCACCCAAAGTTTCCGTTTAGTGAACGGGATTTGTCTTCTTGCGATACTTCGAGCGATAGTATGCACCGTATATAATGTAATTTGTTCTTTTTCGTCGAAACATCCGGTTATTAATGATAGAAAGCTTTTGTTATATCGAAACCCGATCTCAAATTCCCTATTTTTGTTGTAACATTCCCAACCCGTATATTGAGCCACATTTTGTGCCGATTTTTGGCACCTCAGCGTATGTGGATTTACAGTTCTCATTTGGGATTTTAAAGATTCCCCTAAACATGTTAATTCTACAGATGTCTTCTTTCTATGTCCCCGATCTAGATGATCTTTTATTACGAACGATCCGGGACAATACGCTTCAATAGTTTCATTTTGCTTCAGAACAATTCGGTCTGTCCCGTACACAGGTAAAACGAAATTTATTTTGCCCCCTTTTGTTTGGACCAGCAACGGCTGTCGATTGGCCAACTGTCCGTCTATCGAAAAACTACATGCTACAAATATAAAAGGAATATTATTAAACAAGCATAAAATCGGATATAAACTTACTTGGAGCGGCTGTTGTCACTATAACATTCAACAATATACTCAAAATCATTTGTACGATAAGCAGAAATGCTTTTTTTATTTTGTTTGCATCATTGGAAAACATTTATTTTAGTACTTATTGTTAGCATTGTTTAGTAATCTCCTTCTCTTGTTGCAATTTAGAATTAAGTAGGTAGGTACGTCTGGGAATCGCTTTCAAGATTTGAAATTACTATTTTATGAAGGTGCTTTTACGCGAGCAATCAATGTTGCGTAATTTACCAGAATTTCTGCGCGATTGTCGTCACAGCATTTTTCTTTGCAATACAAAACAATTGTCATACCGATGCGTGAGACATTAAGAAAAAAAACTGTCATTTATAATGCTTAAAAAACTTTTTATTTTTGATATTAATTTAATATTTTTGTGCCATTCGCGAAAGTTCGTTGTTTATTTGCCGGCCCTTCGGTTGGTCGACTGGAGTGTAGTGCCAAGGTTACTTAATAAACAACGTCAATGTTCCAATTGGCAAAGATTAATTGAAAATATCGAATCCTGAGGTTTCGCACATCTAAGTTTTCCATTCAAAATTAAGTTAGCAGTTTCTCAACGGGAAAATTGGGTATGGTTTTAACACGTTTTCTTAATTCATTAACCTCGCAACAGTAAACGTACCCTTTCTCCGCATAGTTCCGATTCAACTTAACATAACCTAATTTAAAGCAGATATTTTTACATATTTTAAACCAATACAGTTCGTCTCCTAAAAAAGGATTATTAGCAGCGACAAACGCAACGCCAGCTTCTGATCCTCTATCGTAGGCGATCTTCCAAATATACTCGGGAATGGGGATCCTGTACTTCGTCGCTTGTACGGATAAGTATAATTTAATGGGCCAGCCTGAATACTCGTGTGGAATACGGAGAACGTCATGAACGCCAGAATAGATCTGCAAATCGATCCGTCTACTAGCGGCTAATTTGCGTAAACTCTCTTCTAAGATCTGCCAGTTGCCTCTGACGGTCGTCTGCCACTGGGGTACTGCGTTCAACAGATAATAGGTGGCGCCTTGTTGCGATCCCAACAGAAAATCGGCTTTGGGCGCCAGCTGACCCCGAGTCAGATAATGATCGCGGTTTTTCGAGATGTATTTTGTTGAATTCGAAGCTAAACCTAATAAATGATTTACGACTGACTGTTGCTGTTTTGCATAGTATAAATAATTAACATTAGACACATTGAAAAACGGACCTTGCTCCCACAGTTTCTGTTTAGGAATAAACATTTTGCTTGCTGCGATACTTCTGGTAATTGTATGCGTTGTATATAATGTAATTTGTTGCTTTTTGTCAAAACACCCGGTTATTAACGATAGGAATCTCTTCTTATATCGAAAACCGATCTCAAATCCCTTATTTCCCGCGTAGCACTCCCACCCAGTATATTGAGCGACAGATTCTGTGGGTTTTGGACATCGCAGCGTATATGGATTTATAGCTTGCATGTTATTGTTTCTTAAAGACCCCCATAAACATTTCAACTCTACATATTTCTTGTTTGCAAATCCCCGGCGATAAAAGTAATCTCTTAATACGAACGATCCAGGACAATATGCTTCAATAGTTTCATTTTGCTTCAGAACAATTTGGTCTGTCCCGTTGACGGGCAAAACAAAATGTATTTTACCGCCTTTTGTTTGGATCAGCAACGGTTGCAGGTTGCCTAAATTTTGATTTATCGAGAAACTACATGCTATAAATATAAAAAAAATATTAAACAAGCACAAAATCAAATATGTACTTACTTGTGGCAGCTGTCGTTACTATAACATTCAACAATATACTCAAAATCATTTTTACGGTAAGTACAAATACTTTTTTTTTTATTATTTTGCTTGCATAATTGGCAAACATTCGTTTTAGTACTTATTGTTAGCATTGTTTACTAATTTCGTCTTTGTTGCAGTTTAACATTAAGTGCATACGCGTAGGAATCGCGTTTTGCGGTTCGAACTTGCAACAAAAATGTTGAATTTACCAGAATTTCTGCCCGATTTTTCTTAAGGCGTTTTTTATACATTTGATACATTACAAGTGTGTTAATTTATATTTCATTGAAATACCTACCAGCTACAGCTACTACTTTTTACTAAAACGAGATAACCTTGCCGAAAAACAACAAATGTCAGTTGTCATGTTATTTATCGAGGTTAGGTACCGCTTGAAACGTATTTTGAAGCGGTCTTGCAGACCGGTTTAAAAACGCTTGAACCAATTTCAATTTTGACGTCATTCTTTGAAGCGCTTTCGTCGCTCGAATGACATGTTTTGAAATAGTACGCAGCGCTTTCGTATCGCTGCGTCGCGAAAAAACGCCTTTAATTAATGCAAAGCAATTATCGTACCGATCTATGATATTAAAAAAAAACAGTCGTAGATGTCGAAAACGCATTTTATTTTTGAAATTAATTTAATATTTTTGTGCCACTAGAAAAAGTTCGATCGTCAATTTGTCGCTCCTTGGATTAGTTGAGTGGAGTCACAGTATAGGGAGTATTACAGTAAGGACAATTCGGGATATTCTGTCGGTTCTAGAAACAAATCTGAGTTGAGGCGTCAGGTCACAGTATAAACATGTCATGGCTCATGGTAGTTCGCATCATAGATACAGATGGCGTAAACGTATTACGGTATTCTATTTCTAACTGTTCAGAAACCTGTTCAGAATTCGTTCTTTTAACTTACTTCTATACTTCTTTTTATTGGAGAATTCATACAATTTTACTACGTACCTGTGACGTATAAGGATCTTAAAAAAATTATATTTCAAAAACTACTTTACCTGAAACCGTCAAAATTTCAGCGTAAATATATATTTAGATCATGTATAAAATAACATTATTTTAACAAGAATTACAAGGCTTTATCTCTTCCTGCGCAGTTGTCCACTCGCGAAGTTTTGACATTTTCAGGGTCACTGGAAATCGGTAACGATTTTCATCATAAATACGACTAGTGTCCTTACTGTAATGTTATCTATACTGTGCTATAGTGCCAAAGTTAGTAAGGCAACGTTCATGTTCCATAAAACAAAATATCGAATTCTGAGGTGTACAATTGCGCATCAACATTTTCCGGTCAAAATTAAATTAACAATTTATCAACAGGAAAACTAGGTATGGTCTTAACACTTTTTCTTAAATCATCAACCTCACAACAGTAAACATACCCTTTCCTCTTATAGTCCTGATTCAACTTAACATAACCTATTTTAAAGCAAATATTTCGACATATTTTGTACCAGTACAATTCGCCTTCTAGATAAGGCGTATTAGCTGCGACAAACGCGATTCCAGCTTGTGATTCTCTATCATAGGCGATTTTCCAAATATATTCGGGAACGGGAACCCTGTACTTCCTCACTTGCACGGATAAATACAAATTAATGGGCCACCCGGAATGCTCGTGCGGTAAGCGGAGAATTTTATGAACGCCGGAATAGATCTGCAAATCGATCCGTCTACTGGCGGCTAGTTTGCGTAAACTTTCTTCTAAAATCTGCCAATTGCCTCTGATGATCATCTGCCACTGGGGTACTGCGTTTAACAGATAATAGGTGGCGCCTTGTTGCGAGCCGAAGAGGAAATCGGCTTCGGGCGCCAATTGCCCCTTAGTTAGATAATGACCCTGTTCTTCAGAGATGTATTTTGTTGAATTCCGAACTAAATTTAATAAATTATTTATGACGGACTGCTGGTGTTTCATAGAGTATAAATGATTGATATTAGTCAGATTGAAAAACGGACCTTGGACCCACTGTTTCTGTTCGGGAATATACGTTTGCCTTCCTGCAATACTTTTAGCAATTGTATGGATGGTATATAACGTAATTTGTTGTTTCTCGTCGAAACATCCAGTTATTAATGACAGAAAGCTTCTGTTATATCGAAAACCGATCTGGAATTCCTTATTTTTCTTATGACATTCCCACCCCGTGTATTGAGCGACATTTTCTGTCGATTTTTGACATCTCAGCGTATAAGGATCTACGGTTTTCATCTCGTTCTTTAAAGATTGCCCTAGACATTTCAATTTTACAGATTTTCTCTTTTTAGATCCGCGATCTAAAAGATTTTTTAATACGAAAGATCCAGGACAATATGCCTCGATAGTTTCTTTTTCCCTCAAAACTATTCGATCTGTCCCTTTAACAGGTAAAACGAAATCGATTTTGCCTCGTTTTGTTTGAACCAGCAACGGCTGCGGATTAGCTAAATTTTCGTTTATCGAAAAACTACATGCTATAAATATTAAAAGGAATATTATTGAACAAGCATAAAATCGAATATAAACTTACTTTGGGCAGCTGCCGTTGCTATAACATTCAACAATATACTCAAAATCATTGTTGCGAAGAAATGCTTCTTTTATTTCGCTTGCATCATCGGAGAACACTTATTTTTAGTGCTTATTGTAGTATGCTTTGTTTAATATTCTACTCTTTGTCACAGTTTAACATTAAGCATAGAAATCACTTTTCCACATTTGAAATTGCAATTTTATGAAGGTGCTTTTGCACGAACAATTAAAGTTGCTGAATTTACGAGAATTTCTGTGCGATTTGCACATCATAGCATTTTTTTTTTAAAGCGAAACAAAGCGATTGTCACACCGATGTACGAGATATTAAAAAAAAGCGTCGTTTGTTTATAATGTTGAATAAATTTTATTTTTGATATTAATCTAATATTTTTATTTATATATTGCAAATCGTTGTGCATTTGTCGTTCTTGGGTTGGATGAGTGGAGTGTAATGCCAAGGTCAAATTAAAAAGGCAAAATGTAATTTAAGTTATCGAATTCTGAGACGTATCTAAATTTTTCATCTAAAATTAGATTAACAATTTCGAAACAGGAAAACTGGGTATGCTCTTAATACGTTTTCTTAATTCATTAACGTCACAACAGTAAACGTAACCTTTTCTCGCGTAGTCCCGATATATCTTAACATAATCTATTTTACCGCAAATATTTTTACATATTTTAGACCAGTACAAATCATCCGTTAACAAATACGGGTTGTTAACTCCGACGAACGCAACTCCAGCTTCCGATTCTCTATCATACGCAATTTTCCAAATATATTCGGGAATGGGGATCCTGTACCGGTATCCCGCTTCCACTGATAAATATAATTTAATGATCATTCCCGAATGCTCGTGCGGTATAGAAAAGGTACGATAAACGCCGGAATAAATTTGTAAATCCTTCCGTTTACTGGCAGCGAACCTGCGTAAACTCGCTTCTATAAGCTGCCAGTTGCCCGTGGTGAGCGTCTGCCACAGCGGTACTGCGTTTAATAGATAATAGGTGGCGCGCTGTTGCGGTGCGAATAGGAAATCTGCTTCGGGCGCCAGCTGACCTCTGACCAGATAATGATTGCTCATTGCCGAGATGTATTTCGTGGAATTCGGAGCTAAACCTAGCAAACCGTTTATATTCGTCTGCTGGCGTCCTATAGAGTATAAACGATTAACATCGGTGACATTGAAGATCCGACTTTGCAACCAACTATATTGTTTAGGGAAGAACATTTGTCTTCCTCGGATACTTCCGGAAATTGTATGGACCGTATATAATGTAATTTGTTCTTTTTTGTGGAAACATCCAGTTATTAACGGTAGGAGGCTCTTCTTATAGCGAAATCCGATCTCGAATCCCTTATTTTCCTTGTAACACTCCCACCCTGTGTATTGAGCGACGATTTTAGTCGATTTTTGACATCTCAGCGTATATGGATTTACGGTTTCGTTGGCGCTTCTTAAATTTCCCCCTAAACATTTCAACTCTAGAAATTTTGTCTTTATTTTTTGTTCACCATGAGCTAGGTAATGTCTTAATACGAACGATCCAGGACAATACGCTTCAATCCTTTCATTTTGCTTCAGAACAATTCGGTCCGTTCCTCTAACAGGCAAAACGAAATTTATTTTGCCTCGTTTTGTTTGAACCAGCAACGGCTGCGGATTGGCTAAATTTTGGTTTATCGAAAAACTACATCCTACAAATATAAAAGGAATATTATCTAACAAGCATAAAATCGGATATAAACTTACTTGTGGCAGCTGTTGCTACTATAACATTCAACAATATACTTAAAATCATGTTTACGGTAAGGAAAAACGGTTTTGTTATTTTGCTTACATCATTCGAAAAATGTATTTTAGTGCTTATTGTTAGCTTTGTTTAATAATTTCTCTTTGTTACAGTGGCGGCTCGTGACTTTTTGCCCAGGGGAGGCTAGTGTAACCTACCCTATTACTGTATCATTCGAAGTGTAGAATAAAAATTGACATAAAAAAGAAATCAAAATAAAATAAAATTAGTCGTCTAGCAAGAACCACGTATGAGAGTAAAATCTTACCTGAATAGGAAAATGGATAAATGGTGTAAGGTAAAAAGCTAATAAAAAGTTAAAATAAACTCTAATATAATAAAACCAAAAATAAACTAGTAATAAATAACAAACATAACAGCAACTCATAAAATTCTAAATACATCATTTTGCCTTAATGTAATAAAAAAAACATTTTCAATTGATATTAAGGATAAACTGCTTAATCGCTTTTGATACATAGCTTTCCAGCTGTAGTTTTTTTTTAGACAATGCTTATAAGTTTACTCAGTTCCGGCATACATTCATATAAATCGTTTTTATTAATAAAATTTAACATCTCAGCTGACGTTTAACGTTCTCCGAACATTTGTGGATCATGAATTTCGTCAAAACAAAACTATTGTTGCAAATAAAGTGTTTTCTAAGAAATTTTACGGAAAGCCACACTTGCGGCTAGCGTCCTTGCTTGCTTTTATAATATGCGTGCAGTAAAATTTTATACATTATTGGAAATTTATTTGCATTTTCAAATGAAGTAATGAATAAATATACTATTTATTATAAATTCTTTGTAAAAATTGCTTTGTTTTACTATATAGCCAATGCTTAAACATTGTTTTAATATATAATAAACATCATTTATTTTATTAAAATAATAGGGGAGGCTTAGCCTCCCTTTACGAGCCGCCACTGCTTTGTTGCAGTTTAGAATTAGGAGCGTACGCGTAGGAATCGCTTTTCGTGATTTGAATTGCGATTTTATGAGCAAAATTGATGAATTCCCGAGAATAACTATGCGATTTTCACGTGACGACATAACAATTGTCATACCAATATATGGGATATTAAAAAAAGAGAACTGTCATTTATGTTTAAAAGAACTTTTTATTTTCGATATTAACTTAATATTTTCGTTGGAAAGTTCGTTGTTTCTTTGTCGGCCCTTCGGTTGGTTGAGTGCAGTGTAGTGCCAAGGTTACCAAGGCAACGTCCATGTTTCTGCGCGCCCCTAAATTTTTCATTCAAAATTAAATTAACAATTTCTTAACAGTAAAATTGGTTGGTATGGATTTAACACGTTTTCTTAATTCGTTAACATCACAGCAGTAAACGTACCCTTTCTTCGCAATATCCGCACTCAAGTTAACATAACCTATCTTAAGGCAAACATTTTTACATATTTTATACCAATACAAATCGTCTCTTAATAAATAAGGACTGTTAACCGCGACGAACGCGACTCCAGCTTCTGATTCTCTATCATAGGCGACTTTCCAAATATATTCGGGAACGGGAATCCTGTACTTCCCCGCCCGCACCGATAAATATAACTTGATGAACATCCCCGAGTGCTCGTGTGGTAAATAAAGAGTACGATAAACGCCGGAATAAATTTGTAAATCTATCCGCCTCCTAGCGGCTAATTTGCGTAAACTAGTTTCTAAGATCTGCCAGTTACCTCTGGTGAGCGTCTTCCATTGTGGTACCGCGTTTAATAGATAATAGGTGGCGCGCTGTTGCGATACGAATAGGAAATCTGCTTTGGGCGCCAGCTGACCTTGAGTCAGATAATGATTCAGTTTCATCGAAATGTATTTTGTGGAATTCGGAGCTAAACCTAACAGATCATTTATAGTCGACTGCTGGTGACTTCTAGAGTATAAATGATTAACACCGGTCACATTGAAAAACCGTCCTTGTAACCAATTATAATGTTTAGGTAAGAACATTTGTCTTTTACCGATACTTCCAGAAATTGTATGGACGGTATATAATGTAATTTGTTCTTTTTTGTCGAAACATCCAGTTATTAACGGTAGAAAGGTCTTCTTATATCGGAACCCGATGGAAAACTCCTTATTTTCCTTGTAACACTCCCACCCGGTGTATTGAGCGGTATTTTTTGCCGATTTTCGACACTGCAGCGTAAAAGGATTCACAGTTTTTTTCTTGTTTTTTAAAGATTTCCCTGAACATTTCAGTTCTAGCGTTTTCTCCTTTGTAAATCCCCGATTTAATACGAACGATCCAGGACAATACGCATCAATCGTTTCATTTTGCTGCAGAACAATTTGATCTGTACCTTTAACGGGCAAAACGAAATCTGTTTTATCTCCCTTTGTTTGAACCAGCACCGGCTGCCGATTGGCAAAATTTTGGTTCATCGAAAAATCACATGCTATAAATATATATAAAACATATTAAACAAGCACAAAATAAAAAAAAAAAGAACTTACTTGGGCCACCTACTGTCACTATAACATTAAACAGTACACTGAAAATCATTGTTAATGCACGGAGAAATTGCATTTTTCTTGCTTACATCATTGGAATAGATTTGTTTTAGTGCTTATTGTTGGTATTGTTTAAATAATTTTCTCTCATAGAAATCGCTTGTCGAGAATTGAAATTGCTATTTTATCAGCCTACTTACATATACAAGGTCCTATACGACAAACTGCTGCGACAAGGATTGGGAAATATACTATAAAGCGACGACATGGCGTAATAACACTCACTGCACTGCGTATTTTAAATTATTCATTAAAATTGTAACTCAATTTTATCTAGGGATCACTACTCCAAAATTCAATTTTTTTTCGATTCAGTACACTATATGGACACTTCAAAATTGAAGGTAAAGGCAGTAAGATGGTGCTCATTCATTATTGTATCTTTTTCTAGCAATAAAAAAAAATGTATGCAGTTGGCCATGGCCGTGATGACATAAAAACAATTACGATTTATAAGTGTCAACAATGTGTAAGCAGTGAACTGCACAAACGGAAATGTAATATTTTATTATCCATGGAGAATGTATTACTATGTTGTATTTTCGCTCAACGAAATTCTGAGAAACAGAAACTGTACCATAAGGCTGTAAAATCTATAATACAAAAGTTTTAATACTACATTACTCAATCAAAACTATACAATCAAAAAAAAGGCAACAACATCCATCCAACAACAAACTAGAAATTGAGAATCTCAAATAATCCCATACGCAAAATTGACAATTGTTGGACCAGCTGTATAACCGGAAAATTTAAGGTTAAAAATTCTCTTTCGTATATATTTCATGGTCGTTTCATTTTAATGCGTTGATTATATTGCTTATCGTAATCGAAATAAAATACTACTTTTTACGGACATAAAAAGAAATTGCTTTTAATTTTATGAGGTTTAAATGGTTACTAAAATGTCTTTTATATACCTTTACATATAGTACCTTACAGTTCATTTACTGCAAAAAATAGCATCGCTTGTCACGTATTATATAAATACTGCTACGATATTTTTATTGATGTTGAATCATGCCAAGATTTGAATAGGTATCATAAAATCTGTTTTATTAATTGTGTAAAATGTTTTTATATGTCACCGTTGAAATTGCACAAATAATAGTAGTGCACAAAGGTAATTAGAGGATTATTCAGATACGGTAATGTTTTAATGTCCACATCAGATGCAGAATGAAAGATGATATTTAAAGTTTTTAGGAATTTTAAATTGAATGAAAGTACATATACAACAAAAACAGAGATAAACTGTCAGATACAATAAGGCAGAGGATTGCGCTGTTCCGCACAAAGAAAGAAAAGGCGAAACGAAAAATTGAAAGAAAAACAAATTTCTTTTTTTTTTGCTTTGATAAGAAAAGGTTGTTTCGAAGTATAATCTGAAAAATTAAATTACAAATTTTGTCATTGCCGTATATGGAATCACCAGTATAAACATTTTCACTCACCTAAAACGGTAAATCCATTTGTTTGGCTCATAATTTGAAAGAAAATGCTATATATTATCCCGGTTTCCTAGTGTCCAATGTTTGAGGCCGAATAACTGAATTCATTTGGGGGTCATGAACGGTCCCATGACTTCTACTTGACTGTGTGATATTTGAAACATATCTTTTAGAGGTATTTTATGATCCTACAGTAACCAAAACGTTTCCATTTTATGAAATTACATTAAAATGTGTAACAGTGTGGTTTTTGTTTACTGTTCGTTAAAATTGTTTCGTGCCATCTGTAAAGAGCGAGCTAATTTATATATTTATTTGAAGGTATTACAGATGACTCTGGGAGATGTTTAATCGATTTAAACTGATACCGTTTTATTCGGTGCGAAAGATGGATTATTTTAGCGAATATCATAACCTAAAAACTTTTAATCGCGGTTTTAAATTTTATGTAAAATTTACTAGAATAAAACAACGAATTATATTTAAATAAATCAATATTTAATTAATCCTCCATATATTACAACATAACTACATAAATAAAAAGTAAATACGTATAGCATTCGCCACGTTACAGTTTGCTATCTATAACTTCACCAGGACTCTCCAAAGCTGCCCTTCTCTCATTTATAGCATTCACCAGCTTTCTATAGGGTCCAAGCGGCAGATTTAGCGTTTTTAAGTCGCTTTCGGTGAGCAACATTAAAGTATCTAAATCGATTTTTTGTTCCTCAAATTTCGGCATGTACTCCCCGAGGCCCCAAGCGGTCAGGAACCTTTCCAAGGGGGCGTTTGGATCTTCGTCCTCGCTGGATTCCACCTCTGCAATTACATTTTTTAATCGATCGATTTCGCTACGTTGAAAATCGCTATTTTACCTGATAATTCATCGTCGAAGGCTGGAAGACCATTATGTCTTTGTCTAGCTGCTAGGCTACCAGCTGATCCTATTGATCCGGCTTCGATTGCCTTTTCCGCTATGGACATTGCTTGTAAAGTGTTTGTTATACTTTTCCTGCATGAAGAAAATGAAATTGAAAATTATTTTTAAATTTGTTTAGGGTATACCTAAATGCCAGACTTCCAATCCCTGGTCTTACGAAAATACTGGCCGGTTCTTGACTCTCACTATTATTGAGCTCGTGTATGAAGTCTGGTTGCGAAACGGATCTTGTTAGATTAGTTTTGGCGACGGGCTTATGATTAACTTCGTCTTCTTGATCGCTTAAATGGTTACCATTGAAAACGTCGTCTAATTTCGTTCTGCCTCTGGAATTTTCCACTGTACCAGAATACAGTACCTCCGAATCCCTCCGAAGTCCTTTTAGAGATCTGACGGATCGTTTTCCGTCTTCAATTTCGCTGATCTGCAATAAAAATTAGAGCAACAGTTAGGACGCATGTTTAAAATAAGCAAATCCAAATGCGTACTTTAAAATCGTCTTCTGGAGGTGCGTATTTGTTTCTCGTCGCCATAGCTTTCTTTTGCACGGGGCTAGTGTACATTCTAGATACTGTTCCGCCAGAAACAATTGCACTGAAACTAGTTCTTGGTATCGCTGGTGCTGTCCCAGCGTAAGTCAAATTGGAGACAGAACTGCTTTTCATGCGGTTCTTTAAATTACTAATTACTGATAATCTGTGCTCCTTCGTCTGTTTTTTCTGCATTTTGCTGTCTTGTATTTCCATTTTTGCTTGCCTTTTGTTGAATTCCTGAAAATCAGGATTATCCAAATATATAGAAATTCCTTGAAATAGGTTTTGCTTTTTTTGTATAACATAATCAATAAATTTCCCAGACATGATAGAAAGAAGCATTTTTTTATATAGATGTATACATATACAGATCGGTATGTGTAATTTAACATAAGCACATCAATGTACCTACTCCAAACGGTAAAGTGCTGATAACAGCAAAATTTCAAACATATCAAGATAAGAATAAATGAACCGATGCTGATAAACGTGTTTTTGCATTAACTGATATCGTTGAGCTAGAAAAAGTACATCATACTACCTGAATACCCGAATATGTTATTATATGCGCGACAATAAACAAAATGATAAATCTCTAATCACATATAATTTACCTTTATTCGCTTTTCAAGCTCCTTTTTGGCTTTCTCTTTCATCTGTTTCGCCTTCTTCTTCTCTTGCGTTTCAATTTTAGCCGCTATGCTGTCCAAATACTTCATTATGTCTTCCCTATCGTTGATTCCGGCAAGTTCTTTCGGTGTCCTCTCATCAATGTCCAATGCGTAAATGTTAGCGCCGAAATTAACTAAGAACGTGACGATGTGCTTGTGCCCTTGCGCCGCTGCTAAGTGGAGGGCTGAATTTCCGAAAAAATCTGCTTTATCCGGATCTCCGCTGTTAAAATTTGGTTTTATAAATTTTTGAATATATATGTGACTTTCAGGACGATATAAACACAAGCCTCAGTAGCGCAGTAGGCAGCGCGTAAGTCTCATAATCTTAAGGTCGTGAGTTCGATCCTCACCTGGGGCACTTTTTTTTTTAATTTTTTTTATTTTAATTCTATTTATTTACAAATAAATTATAAAAATAATTACCCTCGTCCACAAAGTAATCTTAAAGCCTCGAGATTCCCGTAAAATGCAGCGTAGAGAGTTGGGGTCATTCCTTGTTCATCTTTGCTGTTGCAGTCCTTCCGCGTGGCTTCCTTCAAAATTTCTATCATGCCATCTTTGGCAGCTCTAAATTAAGTTTCACCTATTAGCGTTTGGTTTGATGCAACCATACAGTTTAATAATAAAATGTGCTAATAAATGTGTGTGCTAAATATATTTTCTTTTTCTAATTCTATAACGGAAATCTCAATATTTTTAATATAATTTCGGGATCACCTATTATTTGACATGTGATGTCAGTGCATGCATGAATACCTTAACAGCGAATTCCGCGCAAAATCTTTACGCTACTTCAAATTATTTGTGATAGAGTCAGAAAAAGTTATATGAGTCAAATTTTGTCTTCAATTCTAATGATCAAGTATATTACACATATGTGGACAATTGTTCATCACTGCTTTTATTATCACATCCTGTTAGGAGATTAAATACAGAGACTATGCAGACGTTATCCAAAATTTGTCTAATAATATATTATTTTACCTATGAATTGACAAGTAGGAATCAAATCATTTTTATGACAAGTGATATAACAAGTTTTGAGTGATTTTATCTAGAAGAGATAGATATCTAAAGAATTTGTTTGTGTAGATAGTTTAATAACCAACTTCGAAATGTAATATTTTATATATTGTATGCTTTGATGCAGATGTGTCAAAAAATACAAGTAGGTATCAATAATCACTAATAAAAAATATTCTAACCTAGAAAATTTTATTTATAGTAATTCTTGTGAGTCCGTATAATAAAAGATACGAAGAATAAAATATATTAACTCAATAAATAATCAGCTAAAAATGTTTTCATACGGATATGCCATTACAACAAATAAATGACGCACAATTCGGTTGTTGTATATCAATAAAATAATTACTCGATAACTCACGAAGTTGTTTTAAGTGTACTTAATTTCCCTCAATACGAACATCAAAAGAAAGAAAATTAATAATACTTGGAAATTTGTAATAACACATGTAGGTAGCTTTCATATAAAATGGAGCAAAATTGTTTTATAAATTGATAATTACAGATAAGAGCCATTGTCTTATAATATTACAATAATTAACCAATTGGAATGAAATGGTATTTAAGAGTCTTACGGAATCAAACACAATTTTATCAGATTTAAAGTAAGATAAAATAAAGTATTAACTCCTGCACACCTATTTAAATACTTATAGGAGATCTTTTAACTGGGTATAATGAACTGATGTGAGGTTATAAGGAATTAATTTGCAATACAACGCTTTTTTTAGTCAAATTAATCAATCGAACAATTATAATTAGTAGTATAGTAATAGTCAATGTGATTTTAAATACTTATGCCTTTCAAACTATATGTTATCAAGTTTTCGATAAATTGACTGATTAAATTCACACCAATTTGATTTATAATATCTAAAATGATTAAGTTTTATTTATGTACATACATACATTATTGCTCTAGTTTCATAATGCTATACTAAAGTAAAGTGTGTAATATTACTATAAATGAATAAATATGAGGGGTTCCAATGCTCAAGTATATCGTATATAAATCACTGTCACCGTATCATCTGATATTTTACAAGCGTTATAAGGGCACACTTTATCAGAAATCTATAAATCATGTTTGGAATTTATTTTAGTCATTTACACGTTGTAAAAATACCCCTTTTTTATTCTCCATGTATTTAATTCAATAATACTTACTTGTGGTATCTATCCGATGCCATTTCGGCCTTAATTTATGTATTTAACATAAAAAAAAACACCAGAATACACTTTCAAAACACTTCACCAACCGAAGAAATTACTCAGTTTAAGCACCTGTTGTTACACTATTGCAGTAACAACACGAAACTTTGTCCACTATTAACAATAAAGTAGTCAATTTATCTTGCGAAAACGGCTTTTTTCACTAGAAAAGCCACATTTAATTTTTTTTATCATATCTCTAAACCGATACTGGGCACTTACTAATCGCGATCCATTGGAAAAAAGGTGATTCAAGCAAACCTACAATTGTGATGAGGCAGAGAATAATCTACGTAGCACCTGCTATAATACGGGCAATTGCATGGCTTCTGTCAAGTTCGGTTTGTACGAGTCTGGCCGAAACAGACCGTTCGTTACATGTAGATAATTTATAATGCACAGATAGGTGAAGTGTTTTCATTACAAAATCCAGTTTCGGGAGGTGTTCAAGGCGGGAAAATTTGAATTCGAAATGAGATATGCAGGTGCTTCGAATGAAACGTGCTATTTCTAAAAGCGAATAGATGGCATTGATGTCGCGAAGCAGAAATCTGTATCGCAATCTTATAACAGTTCAGCTATTATATATGAGATGGCGTTGTATACATCCAAAGTTTCATGAAAAAAAATTGTAATGTATTCTTACGAATTAACTCCAAGTAATTAATTAACGAGTTTAAAATCAAATATGTGGAAGTATAAATAAACTATAAACGAAATCTTTCATATAAAACAAAAAAAAAAATAGTAAAACTACAGTAATAACACACTGCCTTGTCCCAGATCATAATTTATAGATTAATGGCCAGTTAAGGCCCGCGGGAAAAGCCCTGAACAGGATAAAAAAAGCGACCAACAAGGCGAGCCACCTGGAATCACTTTGGGGCGGTTTAATTGAAGTTTGAATTATGGCCACTAGGTGACGCCTACCATCTCTGGTGCGGGTCGTGCGAGGTGTGAGATAGCCGCCGCTCGCAGAGATGGAGGTGTTAAGGAATTCCTTTCGCTCGTATTCCTCTCTTTTTAAATAAATTATAGACGAGGCGCGACCATAAATCATCATAAATATAAGAGAGGGAATTAGTTTTAATCTACTACGGGTCGATAAACGTGTTGTATGGTATTTTTACGGCCTGTAATGTTATTAATTAATGTTTAAATGCTATATATAATAAGCTTATGAACTCACGAGTATATTTGAAACATTATAATAGAAATATTTACATCGGATACCACTATAAATGCATTTTAAAGTAATTTAAATTAAAGATTGATTTTATAGAGCTTTTTTTGTCTTGTGCCGATGTTACAGTAGTGTGCTTTACGGAACATTTGCTAAATGCCATTCAACGTAAGCATGTAATAATACCTGGTTAGCGTTGGGAATCGTATAAGTGCTTCAGAAGAGAATACAGAGCTTCTATTCATCATATAATATGAATTTATTATTTTAAGACACAAATACATCGATTATATAAAAACAAAACACCTTAAGCAAAAGAAAATAATAGTTTATTCCTTAATTTATCCTATTTGAATTACATTTCGATTTAAAAAATTCAAAATATTCCAGCAAAAATCTCATTGGATGATTTGAATCGATTCGTGCTTTGTTCGGCACTAATCGGAATCGTTTGTTAACTTTTTAAGTATTATGGCGGTCGTTGGGTAAAAACATAGCAAAAACGGTAAATCTTTTTTGCGTGAAATAAGTTTGCAAACCTAAACGGTAAAAACTTAAAGTGAATAATGCGGATCCGAACGTGGAAACGAAGAATTTACCTATTTGTGGCAGTGAGTCATTATTTTATTATGTGCAATTTGGATTGAATGTCAATTTACGCGTCGGTGAGGTTTTTATATATCGGTGCCTTACTATTAATGCATTTTTGGCATAAATATTTGCGATAATTACATCCGGTTTTGTAAATCAAGTGATATTGAACTCATTTTCACCTTTAATTAACTCGAAATATGTCTCAATTTACAACTTACCACAATAATGCAGGAGTTTAATGTGGAATTAGTGAAATACATTTCGTTCGGGTGAGATCGTGAATTATCGGAGTTTGTCATTTTTGAAGGTTATTTTCGGTGTTTTCTCGCATTTCAAGACTGAAATTAGTGTGGAAAAATCATTTTGGATTAATAGGAGGACATATGAGAATAAAATACATGGCTAATTTGTGGTGAGTACCTTATTTAATTCATATTTTAATTTATTTTGCTAATGGTTACCATCTTGTAATTGTCTAATTCATCATTTTATAATTAATATAAATGGTTTTTTTGCATGGTGCAATTTCTAATAGAATTACACATAAATCTGAAAATTAGAGTTGTGTAAATCCTAATATCTTTGGCGTGTTTGCAGTAATATACAGGCGGGTTAATTATATATTTGTGGGTTTGTAAATCAAAATAAAACGGCTACATCCAATATAGATTAATATAAATTATTTCTTCTCACGCACCAACACATTATACGTAAACGCGTTTATTCGTCCACATTAAACATCGATAATCGTTTTAATATATAGAAATAGATACGTCATGCTGTCATATTATTTATAAAATCGGATATGGCAGACATAATTTTGCATATTTGTCATTAATATCTATTTCTCTTTTTTTTGCGTCACGGTCGCTTTTACTGAATTAATGTTAGTCGGCAATTATCTGATATTATGTGATAGATACTCCCTCTCCCTAGTTAAATCATATCCGATTGGGGTTTTATTGTTATTAATTATTGTATAGGTGATAAATTACAAATTTACAGAATTATATGTGCAAATACCTCGTGCTTTTTCAGATGTATTTCGAGGTTAGTTTATAAAATACATATTTGAAATGTTGATTAGAACTAAATTTTAATTTGATTTTATCTCGTCACCGCAGATATTTGACGAAATAAAAACACAAATAGCTAACTTCTAAGTAATTTTCTAAATTGCGAGGTATGATAACATACATTAATGTTATGTAAAAGGTGTGAACACTTGCCATCTCTTTTTAACAACATATTTGCCTGGTCACGTTCCTCAGTTTCTCGTAGAGGGCCCAAAATTGATGTTGAGATAAGTATTTGAAGTATTTTAAACGATATTGCAACGTTCTCTTTTAGAATTGTGGTATAATTTAGTACATACATGTATATAAACGAAATTAATCAAATGAAGATACATACATTGTATGCTGAGATCATGTGGTGATTTTCTTTGGGGTTACGGCGTAAAATTATAAGGTGTTAGAACGCATTTTTAAAGATTGAGTTGATTAGCTCAATACTTTACTTTTAATTATATATATTTATACATCAGTATAAACTTTATCTGCACCATTTTATACAAATTTGCAAAATTTTGTCTTCCGCATTAGCAGTTGTGTGAAATGTACCTACGTAAAAATCAAATTTTGCTCGGATGGTTGGTTTGTGTTCAATATACCGACAATAACGATTACAACGCATAGACCGTTTAGGTGCGTGATTTCATTTGTGCTAACCCAGAGACAATTTTCTAAAATGTTTGTCTTGTCATATACTCTTTACGTACATAAATTCTCCTGATAGTAGTAGATTCGCCATGCATTATCAGGATTTGTATATTTATGCTAAAATTGTGGCATAAGCTTCGCACAAATCTTCAAAAAATTCCTTATTTGATGGTCCACTTAATGTTTGTACATTGTTTTTGGTTTTAAGGTGCTGTTAATTGCAGACTTTGCTTATCTTTATATTCCAAAGTTTGAGCACAAACAGTAGATTATATATTCTTATATCAAAAGCATGGTTATTAACTATGTTGTTAGTCTCGATGATGACGACATCGGCTCATTATTTTCATCGCTTATATTAATTATATATTTTCATATATGATTATCTATCAATAACTCATGTATGGATGATCTGATGATATGTATGTCCGGTTTTTATACGAGTATACCTGCACTGTAGAATGCGAAAACTGCTACATTATAGGTGCTTACGCAAATCGCACAACAAAAACAGCACGCAGTCTTAAAGATCTGTGGCACTCGAGATTATGTTGACTGTGTTCTCATCAATACGTAACTTTTTAGCTTACGCAAATAGCACATCAATATTATCTGTGAATATTTAAGTATGTACAATCGTACGAAGCTACACCTGGACGATTCACAATAAATTTAGTACACTAAGGTGACGTTGTTTACAGTTTACAAAAGGTATTTCGCCCGTATGTTAGAAACTTGTTTTTCACCTTTCTGCACTTAATTTTTTTAATTTTCGTCAGTATAGTAAATATCATAAATCATGTTCTAGACACAAGATAGTGACAGTACACTAGACAAACACAACAACACAACCAAGGGGGCTTCGTAATAAACATGAAAATCAGTTGACGTTGACAGTGCAAATTTGTGTTATTTGATTATCTATTTATATATTCTTGATTTACTCCTTACACTGAAACCATATTTATCGAAATGGATAGAGAACAATTATTATTTGCATCATTGCTTCAGCAAGTGCTTGTGAAAGATTCTATAATAACAAGATATTCATTCGCTAATGATGAAATTGGAGCTGCAAAATATTGGCAACACATAACACACGGAATGAGAAAAGTTTTGCCTAAGAAAGGTTTGCAGCATGCATGACGCAAGTGTATTCATGAGGTCTGGTTTATATGCAAAGGTTACATCTGAAAATAGTTTTGAAAACTTTGTTAAAAGAGGATTTTGCCTATCTAACATTATCTTGGTTAATTACACCGTTTAGCGGCGATGGACACCTTATTGAACAGCAGATATTATTCAATTATATACAGGCTTTCTCAAGTTAGAATTTTAATCGAATTAGGCATGTTGACAGTGGTTTTTATCGACCAATATATTTTGAAAATTCAACTTTTTGAGCAATCTGGCGAAAACGAAGATTTTGAAGCAGCCATAGAGTTAAATCACAAACATCAATTTTATGCGTGTATAATAAATGTAAACAAATTTCAATAAACATTTTTTTTTTGGTATCTCTAGAAATATTTTTTTGTTTTAATAATAAAATTATAACTTTATTCCTAGTGAAAACATGAACAAAAATTAAAAAATTAAGGGGAAGATAGTATATAACAAAAAATAATCTCTAATATAAAATAGCAACAGGTTCATTACAACAGTACTGAAAACAAGGTTAGTAAAATAAAAAAATTCACACACAAAAATAAACTTAAATTTAGAATATTCTCAGGTTTCCTGGTTTTATTTATGTATCACGTTCACAATTTCACTTAATAACTGCTTTTCGATGTTGAGTCTTTCTTTCATAATATTCAACCAGTTGATATTTCTTGATAATAGCCTCATATTTTAATTCTTGCTCTCCCTTGACATAGGTAACAGTAGGTATCATATAGATGTAAGCCTCAATCATCAATCGATGAAAATACACTGCTATTTTCTTCTTGTTTGGGTTTATCTACCGTTCTAATAGCCTCTAGGAATACTTTAAATATCTGGTAGAACTTTTCCCAACTTTTGATGTCATTTGTTCAAAATAATTCAAATTATTATTATTCTGCACAATGAATATATTCAATAATATACTTTAAAATAATGTTTATTGTTTACATACACATATATGACTTGTGTATTCTCACCAGAGATAACCTATATTCTGACCATAGACAACTATTCTGACTTTTGACTAAACAAAACCTGTCAGAGAACATAGTTAGACAAAGAAGTGTATCTTTCATCCACCTTCATCGGCGGAAATTTGTGCCACTGGTTCTATACGAGACCCGCAATATAGTAGTATTACATATAAAAAAACTTCTGCCTAGGCGGCTCGGTGTGTCCGGCACCCTGACACTGACATCTGTCGGTAGTTTGGGTTTATGAATGAACATATATGATATCCATAGACCTCTGTAAATCCTTTGTTGCGGCAAACATACCTTGTGAACCTACATTGTTTACACATGATTTTACATGTAATTTTACTAGGAAATTGTTATAGTGTATTTACAATGTATGTATGCGGATCGATATGTAACACCCTGTATAGTTTTTTAGAGGAGAAAAATTTGCTTGCACGCTCTTCTGGCATAATAAACACGAATAATAAATACACCCATAAGAATTCTCTGCACTTAATTGATTGCCGTTTTTAACGACTTTAAATAACAATAAATCACGTGCTCCCATAAAAGCACGTCTTATCGTCGTATACGTGGAAACCGATGATTGCCATTTATTTAATAATAATAATAATCATAAAACACCTAACCAACGTGAGAATGTACTTACCGTAGATAACAAAAAGCGATTGTGACATAATTACTTGCAGACGCCAGTGAAAATGTTTATGTAACAGAACGACTTGCTTTTATGAACCTAATCTCCAAGCAGGTAGGTAATTATCCCTTTTTTCAATAGATGGCGCGGACGTAGAAAGACATTTTTTAGGGTCAGAATAACATAACCTAGCAATTGATTCGGATTTTCAATCTTTATATTTATAAAGACATCGATAATGTGGAGACTATTAAGGTGATACGAAATTAATTATTTCCGATTATCCGATAGTTAAAATCCAGATTTTATTGCCGATAAATGGGCAACAGGACTGATGCGCTATCCTATCCGTTCCTTAAAAAGTCGTAAATGGTATATGGAAAGACTTTTAAATCTATTGAGAGATAATTACAGGTTATCGTAAAATCTAAGAGAAGATGATCGTTAAACCGCATGTGGCGCTCGCGTGAATAATTAGTAAAGCGAAATGTTCAATTAACATCATCAGTAATACTAATAAAAGCGAAATTATCTATCCACGAGTCGATATATCTCCAATAACCACAGATCGTGGTACACACATAAAAATCAATGCTTAACTTAAAAATATACTGTTCATAACAAACATATGGTAAGTTCCTATATGCGCGAACAATTAGTTATTTTCAAACTAAAATAAATTTAATCTTGACCTAACGATCTTAGTCTCCAGAGAAACAATTCGTATGTTTAAAATTAAACATGTACTAATCATTAATAGGAATAAAAGAATTGTTTGAAAAATGCAACAACCGTTGTTTCAATTTACTATATGAAATATTAAAATTAAAAAAATCTTTGGATTAAGGAATTCATAATTTTCATTTACAGGATGTGATATGATCTGCATCACTCAACGTTATATTTAAAAGTAGGTTAATATTTGTATGGATAAACTTATATCTTGCTATGTATTTAAAAGAAGTATTTCATCACAAATAGCAGTAGCAATATTTAATTTGGAAAATAGTTATATTATTTTGCAATCTCTTGAAATCGTTTAAATTATATCATTTCCAACGTAGTTCGACCTGGTCATTACGATAGTTAAAGAATTTTTGCCCTATCACAATTAGTTCTGCAGATATATGAATGTGGGTCTTCAATCTTTAAAGAATCATTAAACTTTGGGTATAATGTGATCGGAAAAGTCCAATATTATTTTTCCAAAAGCGAAAACAATTTTTCTATGAAATATACGCATATGGCTTCCATTTGGAGTACGATTTTACGCACTTTGAAAAATTGAAATTTTCTCTCAAAAATTCAAGGGGTGCCCCTTCAAAATTTGTCAAATTTTGCAATCTCTTTAAATCGTTTAAAACATATTATTTCCAACGTAGTTTGACCTGGTCATTACGATAGTTAAAGAATTTTTGCCCTATCACAATTAGTTCTGCAGATATATGCAGGTGGGTCTTCAATCTTTAAAAGAATCATTAAACTTTGGGTCAAATTTGATCGGAAAAGTCGAATATTATCTTTTCCAGAAGCGACAACAATTTTTCTATGAAATATACGCATATGGCTTCCATTTGAAGTACGATTTTACGCACTTTGAAAAATTGAAATTTTCTCTCAAAAATTCAAGGGGTGCCCCTTCAAAATTTGTCAAATTTTGCTATCTCTTGAAATCGTTTAAATCATATCATTTCCAACGTAGTTCGACCTGGTAATTACGATACCTAAGGAATTTTTGCCCTATCACAATTAGTTCTGCAGATATATGCAGGTGGGTCTTCGATCTTTAAAAGAATCAATAAACTTTGGGTCAAATTTGATCGGAAAAGTCCAATATTATCTTTTCCAGAAGCGAAAACAATTTTACTGTGAAATATACGCATATAATTCCATTTGAACTACGTTCTTTTTGATACAATTCCTTTGTTTAAATTACCTATTATAAAGTTTGTTTTAACAAAAAAACTATTCATGTTTACAATATTATTTAAACATATCTTAAATTCTATATAAATGAACAAATATGCTACTTAGAAATAATGTATTTTCTACTCAAACTTTTTGAATGAAATATATGATAACAAATAAATACATATGTTTAATTTAAGGATTGATTTTTATGTCTGTAACTACCTTCATTTATTTGCGGCGTGTTAAAATGCTCGAGGGGTACTTTCGAAACAACATCGGGCCAAGTTTCAATACCACAATAACATGGCAGCCCTAAGAACAATGGGTGTACAAGACTATTAACCATGACACCTACAAGATTGCTTGCAAATAATAACATCGACTCTGTTGGTGGAATGCATTTATCAATGTGAATTAATACGCTACCCAGATCAGAATTTTGACCATTTGAGGCAGGTATTTGTACAGCAGTGTATCAGTAAAGCTATAATAATTAATGAAATCTACACGGAAAAAGTCACTTGGAAGAATGTGCTACAATATTGTAAGGAAAATATTGTGACGCAGTAACTAGGACAATTATGTAACCTTGACGCAGAATTTTGTTAATTATTATATGTTGTTTTCACAAATAATACTCCATAAAGGATTACTAAAGTTTACATGCCATTTCTGTGCACATTACAGCTCCATCATAACAGCGACATGTGTTACAATCTTCCTTCCAAATTGAACCTTCGACACAACCGCTGGCTTCTAAAACCAAATATTGTATATAAAGTATGGGCTTATGTCATTAAATAAATGAATGAATAGGCAGATAATAATAGAATGGTCTATTTACGTAGACACGAGAGCACTACTGCAGAATAAAATTTCTTATTTCGCATATTCTAACTATTTTCTAAGTTATAAGGAAGCCTTACTTAAGTAAATATGAAATCATAGTTCTACAGCATGTAATTTAATAAAACTAGATATGCAAAATATTGTACGAAAATTAGAAAAAAATTCTTACCTAAGAAATCGAACATCATTAAAAATGTAATAATTATAAATACCATTAGAATTGAATGCATTTTAGACATCTTCCACATGAACACAGCACTAACGTAAGGCTCTGTCTTTTTGTGTGTAAGTATATTGTTTAACTGCAACTGATTATACCGAGGTTATCGGTTGTACACTTCGCCATTTTAGGCTCATAAAACATGAATAAAAAAACGATCTATTCTCGATAAAAATATAATTTAAACGTCATTTTAAAAAGATAAAGGACACTAGTGTTAGAAACTAATATAATGTTTTTTGTTTGTAATGTACTTGTTTAAATAAATAATAAACTGACCGGACCTTATAATTTATTGATATAATTTCCCTTAGGAATAGGTATATGCAAAAGGTTTTCCAATAAGAAATCCCATTTTAATTAAAAAAAAAACAAAATATATTTATTCGTAAGTAGTAGAAAAATTTAAATTCGAAATACAAACTCTGCGATTACTTTTTGGAAAATGAAACCCCCATCTCCACTCTATCGGTAAATGGTCATTCTTTTGAGGAAATTTTGCATGACAAAAAGTTAGTTTGTAACGACGCCGACGTTCCTTTACTGCTTGGTACTTTACTTATGTGCTTTCATTTACTGCCGGACTTTATTCATTACTTTAAACCTTTTGTTACTATATAGAAAGTCAAAAAAAACTTACTAGGTACATTAAGCAGATAAAAATAAATAAGTACATACAAACATGCAACCTAACAAAAAGGAAAGGCTATACAAAAAAAAAACAAGGAAAAAAGATACTAAACTAAAGATATATACCAAGAAGCTACATCAAATTATAATTATATTAATATTTATCTCCCAAGACGCCCTGCGGGGTCTACGGGCAACGAATAAGCAATTATTTTAAATTGCAACTCCATTAATAATGGCGTAATAAAGGCACTTTTCTTGTTCGCTTTTTTCTTTCATTTATCTATACGTAGTACATGTATGCATGTCCACATGTTTATAAGTCCTTCTTTTTATACAGTACATTCATATAAGCGGCCACCGTAGCTTTAAAGCTTTTTTAAAATATATATTATATTAAAACGACAATAAAAACATAGCAACAGTGTAAAGACGATGCAATAATGGCTTATTTAAAATTCAGAGTAGTTTTTATCGAAAGTTCAGCGAGCCCTCTGTTATCGATGATATGTACTATCGTACAAAGTTAAACCTGGACGACCGGCAACTGACGAGATAGTATCGGCGGACAAGTATGCACATTTATATCTAAAGGAAGCCCACACTGACAAAAGTCAATGCTGGGTTTTCCACTATCACCAAACAACCCAGTGGAAAACCCAGCATTGACTTTTGTCAGTGTGATAGTTATTGTTACACCAAAGGTTCCAAAACCCAATTACTGGATCTAAAGGAAGCCGACAGGAAGTGTAAAAGAGTACATATTGTAATGGGACATTAGATTGGTTTATGAAAAAACACACAAAGGAAACTACATCGACACATGCACATTCACTAAAGACAGGTTTTATTGTTCTTTCCGAAGGCCGGTCAGTATCACCTTTTTTACACGGACGGTCAGAATTTCACCAGCCACGGGACTCATGGCACGTGGGAGGGTTATATCGCTGTGACTAAAGTTCTTTACAACTCTTAATATACCATTGAATATTAATGAATTTGTAGTGTAACTGTTTAGTTATCATTAAGTAATGTTTTCAAACGGTCTGACAATGAGACAAACGGTTCTTAATTTATTAATGTTAGTGTGATTCCATACAAAATACACAGTAAAAAATTTCTGCGTGTAAAGCTCAAAAAGTAAGTGGTAAAAAGTTTGCGTGTTAAAATTAACACCTAATTTGGTGAAAGTTGCATTTTGTTACCAAAATCAATTAGGTAAAGACATCTTTGCCCAGTATTTGAAATATCTACAACTGGGGGTGTAAAAAGTTGAGTTCGAAAAGAGAGGAGCGTACATATGTACGCCTGCGCATGAACAATTTCTATATCAGGTACATGTAATAAAGAGAGGTAAACTTACAGACTACTAACGGACAATTGACACGTGATCGGATTCGTATTGAAACTTGAATCCTGTGCCTCTGGTTTTAAGATGTTTATAGTTTATACGTACATATTTTATGTTTTTTATATTGTTCCAAGGCATATTTTTGTTTAATCATTAGTGTTCGTATTCGTTTACATATATTATAGTGCATGTCGTTTAAACGTTGTTCTGTACATTGTGCGTTTTGCGAGAAAGCAATTGTTTAAATTCTGTTTTATACAAAAAGATATTCGCAAATAAATTTTTATTAGCAAATTGAAGTTTTTTTTTGGATCACTTCACCACCTTACGTTTATTAGAGTGCTTAGCGTATATATATATATACTGTACGATACACATTTACAGCTAAGCACCTTAATTACCCTTACGTTATTCAGTGTAAAAGCTACACCCATGTAGTGTACCTCTAACTAACACTCAAAGGTGTACATCATCTCTTAGTAGTTTACACTGGCAACTATCTTACACTACACGTTTTAAAGTGTAGGATTTACGAAATCGTTTTGGTAAATTTTACCAAATTTCACAGTGTAAAATTTACCAAAAATAGTGTGGACTTATATAGACCACTTTTACTGTTAATTTCTACACGCAATTTTTTACTGTGTACTCTTCTTTTCCTACGCATATAGAAACAATAGCTGTTCGAAATCCATGCCATTTATTCTGCCGGACCCTGTATAATAAAAAAGAATCCCATATGATGCGGAATTTATATGTGGCACTGTATATATGAGATGTTGCTTTCGTGAAACGATCGGTCGTTGTTATCAAAGTTTATTACTCCACAAGTTTTCCATGCCCTTTTAAAATAGATTAATCAAGCGTACAACATGAACCAAATTTCTACACGCAATTTTTCACTGTGTAAGCTTCCTACATATACTCTCAGGTAAGTAAGATCATTTACTATATAAAAATCACAATAATAAAGATTTCCGTTATCTCATTTTAGACTAAGAACTTAATTCTGTCGTATTAGAAACACAAGTGAATTCAAATTTTCCACCAAAATCCCACTAAAGGACCTTTCATAAGTCAAAATCATACGCAAATAGCGCAAAGGATTGTTACCAACCTCGAACATACAAATTACTAAAAATTCACTCAGAAGAGTTCTTTTTTTGTTTTCAATAAACTACTCATTACCAAGGAAAATTTTCCCGGGCAACACCAAATAGAAATAGGAAATTCGTTACCACAGATACGCTTGAATAAAAGATTCCCAAAGACGAACAGTAGTTTGCAAAATACAAGCACGCCGTCATATTATTATTATGTTGATTAAATCTATACGATCATGTAAGGTATTAATCAGAATTTTACAAAATACAGTACATTGATACAATATATAATACACTTATATGTATACGCAGAGCTGATACAAGAACTATAAGGAGATGAAGAAGACGAAGAAGTCGAACGTAATAAATGGAAAACCGCAATTTACGGGCATAAATAACGAACTGGGAGTCCCTCACGGACACCTTTTCGAAAATGGATTCGATTATGGTTCAGTAATTTACTGTTCCGAGGGCGTGCGAGCCGTGTTAATATCGTCCAGCCAGTCAGCCGAAGGAAACGCGTTGCGAGGGGCGCTAACGAGGCCGGAGTTTGTCTGGATGAGCGCGGTCTGCGGAGAACGCGATGCCCCCACCTGATAACCTATAGTTGACCAAGTGCATTTTGATTTTATTAGGAATTAATGGTGTGTGTAAATTAAAATTAAAGGTTCGTGAACGGGCATTTCTTTTGTCTTGTGGCCGCGAGATGTGCCGGCGATTCGAGGGCCCCAAACGAGTACTGGTTGGATGTGTATCTATTCAAAAAAATCGCAAATGGAATTATTACGATAATATTGTGCTTGAGAAATCGTGGTCCTAAAACAATTAAGACGGACGACGGAATACAATATGATAAATAAAAAAGATAATATACCTAAAGTTTAGATATTTTGGACAGACAAAACGTGCAATTGGAACCAGATTTAAGGGGCACATTATCGCTCGAATCATTGCACAATACATAAATGACATTGGACATAAAATTAAGGGTCATGTAACAAAATTTTCTATAAAAAGAAAGTTTAAAATGCGAATCAATAAACCCACACTATCCAATGAACAAAATAAAATCAAATTTCATGGTGAGATGCTGCCCGAAATGGTAAAGCGAGGCATTATCAAGATATTCCGACAGGCTACTCGATTGGCAATGTTGTAATTGCACATAAATATGATAAGCGCACATATAGTATAGTATAGTAAAGCTAATTGATCAAATATGGGCCCACGAAAACATGCCGAAGAGTTGGAAAGAAGTAGACATGATACCGATATATGTATAAAAACAAATTGCGCTCTTGAATGTAGATTATAAGGTGATGTCAACAGCTATCAAGAACAGAATAACATTCAAGATGGAGAGGGATTTAGAAGAATGTCAAAGTGGATTTAGGAAATGGAGATCGGGGTTAGATCAAATGTATAGTTTACGGAAATTTCAGGCTGAAAGCAATGAGCATAATCTGGAGACCTTGGTTGCCTTTATTGACTTCCAGCAAGCGTACGACAGAATTAAAAGGGAAGACACAGGAATGGAAGAACTGTGAGTTAAAGGGAAATTGCTGAGTTTAACAAAAATGATATTGGAGGAAACAAGGGCAAGGGTGAAGGTGGGAGACCAGTTGATGAACGAATTTGTGGCGAGGAATGGCCGAAGGTAAGGGGATCTCTTGTGGCCACTGTTATTCAACTTGGAACATACGCTCAGGAAGGCGGGAATTAATAGAAATTGACTAATATATCACAACCGTATTCACGGACGATTAGCAGAGATGATTTTACAACTAGAAAAAGCTGCGGAAAAGATAGGACTGAGTATAAATGAACAAAAAACGAAGTATATGAACTGGTCGGACAAGGAATTTGAAAAAGGTCATTTAAAGGTGAGTACAGAGGGTGGAGCAAGACATACAACCTAGAGGAAGTCGTCCCAAGCCTGGAAACATAAGAGAAACACAGCAAAGACTGACCCAGGGAAATCAGCTACTCTTTGCTCAAAAGAAGAACGCTGGATAATAAGAAAATTGAAAAAATTGCTGTACAAAACGATGGTTAGGCTAGTAGTAGTATTTGGAAGTGATTTATTTTACTATTTAGATAGGAGGGGAAAGTGGTAAAAGATTTATGGAGGGAAAAAGGTTAATAGAAAGTGGGAACGAAGGACTAACAAAGAACTAGAGACATTGTTCGAGGAACCAAACATCGATTGTTTTATTTGTTATTTTCCATTTGCAACAAGTTTCTATCACAAAATCTATCATGCGTAACAGCCCATCATATGAGTCGTTTGAATTCGCACCACAGAACTGTGAACGCGCCCTTAATAAGTCGCCGTCTATAATTTTACGATTTCGCTGAAGAGTCGACCACAACTAAACGGTCACCACGCCAGCCGTTAGCGACAATGTGCGAGCGGACTCCGAGGCACCGGTCCTGCGTGTTTTACGGTCCCTTTACTGGAAGCTGACAATAGAACCGAAGGAAGCCTTCTACGACGTGTCAAAATCGCTAAAGGCCTCTTAACAACTTCATCGCATGCCGACGCAGGCATGCGACAAGCGTTTTTACGATCGCGTTGACAAGCGCTGCTTGACCGGATCAATCTGTCGTTTGCATCGACGACCGCGCGTTTATTTAAAGGCGTTTGCGTACGCACCTATGGATCGATGATTTAAACAAAATTTATGAAAATAGCCGTGATGCTAGAGTAAGTATTGTCTTAATTTTGTTTTTTTTTTTTGGTTAATTCCACTAATCCAAAGACATAACAATCATATTTATACTCGCCAAAAATACTCCAAACTGTGGTACTGGAAATGCTGCAAACTTCTCCTAAACCCCTCACCACAAACTGCACTAAACTGGACGTACGTTTCAATAGCAAAGCTATCATCATCAGCAGAAACACTGAACTAAATAACTATACTAAAACTACCCTAATTTATACCTAAAAAAAGGTCAAGGTACATTAATCACGGTCATGGCAGACTGCCGTCATGCTTAACTAGTCACTAATCCTAACTCCGTCTAATCTACTACTTATACTTAATAAACCGTAAAGACAAGAATTTAAGGGTCCTAAATCTGAATTCATTAAAATATGTTTGTTTTTATATATTTCCATACCCTCATAACAATTTAATTGTACATAGTTGTTTACGTTTTTAACTAATTTTATATTGTCAACCTTATGGTTTTCTTCAAGCATATGTAGGGCTACACTAGATTTGTCAAACCTTCTAAATTTAAGATGAGCCAAATGCTCCTTGTAACGTGTTTTAATTGATCTTTTGGTTTGCCCAATATATACATGATCACAATCTTTACAAGATATTTTATAAATAGCTGATTTGTCCAAATTATCTACTTGATCTTTAGGGTTGCCTAAAATATTTTTAAGACTGTTATTTGAAGTAGTAACTATGTCCAGATTGAATTTAGAAAAAATTTTTTGTAGACCTTTCGTGTAACTTGGATAAAATGCTAATTTGATAAGAAATATGTCAAATTACCATTTTATCCAAGTTACACGAAAGGTCTACAAAATTTTTTTTCTAAATTCAATCTGGACATAGTTACTACTTCAAATAACAGTCTTAAAAATATTTTAGGCAACCCTAAAGATCAAGTAGATAATTTGGACAAATCAGGTATTTATAAAATATCTTGTAAAGATTGTGATCATGTATATATTGGGCAAACCAAAAGATCAATTAAAACACGTTACAAGGAGCATTTGGCTCATCTTAAATTTAGAAGGTTTGACAAATCTAGTGTAGCCCTACATATGCTTGAAGAAAACCATAAGGTTGACAATATAAAATTAGTTAAAAACGTAAACAACTATGTACAATTAAATTGTTATGAGGGTATGGAAATATATAAAAACAAACATATTTTAATGAATTCAGATTTAGGACCCTTAAATTCTTGTCTTTACGGTTTATTAAGTATAAGTAGTAGATTAGACGGAGTTAGGATTAGTGACTAGTTAAGCATGACGGCAGTCTGCCATGACCGTGATTAATGTACCTTGACCTTTTTTTAGGTATAAATTAGGGTAGTTTTAGTATAGTTATTTAGTTCAGTGTTTCTGCTGATGATGATAGCTTTGCTATTGAAACGTACGTCCAGTTTAGTGCAGTTTGTGGTGAGGGGTTTAGGAGAAGTTTGCAGCATTTCCAGTACCACAGTTTGGAGTATTTTTGTCATTGTTATGGCTTCCCGGTCTACGCTACTCAACAGGTTTTTTAGTTTTAGTATAGTTATTTAGTTCAGTGTTTCTGCTGATGATGATAGCTTTGCTATTGAAACGTACGTCCAGTTTAGTGCAGTTTGTGGTGAGGGGTTTAGGAGAAGTTTGCAATATTTATACTCGTTTATTTGTATCCAGAATTTTTTAAAGTTTTTATGTAGGTAATCATGTTTAATTTGGAAATACGTGGGCGAATTATTAAAAGCCGTTGATAAACTACAAGGACTCCTCGACTTTGGCCTATAATGCGTTCCTCAGAATATGTACGAAAGCTGAAATGTACGAAAGTCGAACTTTCTGACAATTGTCCATGCACAGACTAATTGAAGGAATCTTCAGGAATGAATCACCAATTTGCCGAGGCAAAACATAGTTACTGCTAACACAGCTAAAAGACGCATGTATATAAATAATACTATTTGGCATTTTCGATAATCGGAACGTTGCATTTCGCGACATGTCAAAAATGAGGAAACAGTATACACTGTAACTTGTGAGCAAGAAAAACTGATTTATTATCGGTGTCTATCCGGCAGAATTATCGCAAATAGTCGCTATTACTAGATATTCGGGCCCCTTTCACCCGGCCTATTAAATAGTCGTTTGATGACCGCTTACGCCCCAACTCGGTAGAAAGCCCGCGTTCCACCTGGAACACGCCGCTTACGCCCCAACTCGGTAGACCAGGCAAACCAATAAAAAAGATATATGTCGCGATTATAATGAGCTACAGTGAAATTCACCTAAATTGGCGGAAGGACCGCTTTTACGCGCAGCATACGTCACGACCTCGAAGCGGTGGACGATGCCTAGTGGATGGACGGCCTACAATACATGAATTACAATTTTTGTACTATATTTAGCTATATTCATCACCTTATTTCTTTGGGTGTGTCTCACTCCATAGAGCACACTCTCTTGCTGTCGTGCATTCCTCAACTAAGGTGAATTGTACTGTAGTAGTGTTAGTACCAAATTATCTTTATTGACGTCAAGTAAAACACATAGTTGAAGTTCATACATTTTGCTTTTACTTTTAACGAAGCAGAAGTAGCCAGTGAAAAAGACGAATCTGTACGAAACAGATAGAGATAGTTGACTCATTTTAAGAATACTGCGAATACAAAGTTTACTTCTGCTCTGTGTTATTTACTTTAGTCTTACTAATACACACATTTATCAAATTTTATTTAATTTTATTGTATTTTGCACATCGATAGGATTTATATGAGTATTACGTGAACAGCAGTTCATCGTTAACGACTACCCCAGTTGCATTCTTTAAAATAAAATTCGCATTAAATGAGAAATTTCCTCTGGAAGTAATTCAGATCAATCATTGGAAAGTTACGGAATTTCTCAACTATCTTTTATAGCTTGTACTGATGTATTGTCACGAGGGTAAATATAACCTCCGTAACTGGGGGGTAGCTGGGGGTAACTCGCTTATTACTAGTAAAACAATTAAAATGATATAAATTTAGAGGGTACCTACCTTGATCGACCCTGATTGGATGGGAACAACTAACTGATATACAACTATTTTTCTTTTCTGTAAACTCTTTATTCTGTGCCTCTAACTACTTGCTCCCGCACTCGCTGCTACTACTCTTACTTCTATTCTTCTGATTTACGTCCACTCCTCCCCACTTTTAACCTAGCCTCTCTTTAACTCTTTAACCTCTTTGCTGAGTGGACGTAAATCGGCGAGCTCACACAATTCCTTACAATAATACATATTACTTAAAACTACTTAAAATATTAAAAATAATAATTTCGTGGCAGTATATATTAAGCAAACTAAAAGATCAATTAGAACTCGTTATGTAAAGCCTTTGGGCCATCTTATTTAGAAAGTTCGATAAATCTAGTGTAGCCTTACATATTCTTGAAGAAAATCTTAAAGTTGACAATGTAAAATTAAAGTACTAAACAGCTATATCAATTAAATTAAATAAATAAAAATACACTTACATTTTTTAATGAATTCAGACTTAGAACTCTTAAATTCTGGTCTTTATAGTTTATTTTATGAAGATAGAAGCAATAGTTTGGACAGAGTTAGGATTAAGGATTATTTAAGCTCAGTATAGTCAAGCTTAAATTGAATTGAGTGTTTTTCTGAGTGTAAATTTGCTGGTCAACCCTTTGGTCCTCTGATTTCAGAAAACCCGTTTCTACATCAATACTGCAAAAAAAAGAATTAATTAAAATCATTATTGATACCTATACAGCTCTGAAGCAACTTCGAAGAAGGTAAAGACCTCTCACACAACTGCCTGGTTGCATAGTGGCTGCGATATTTAATTATCTCAGCAGTAATTACCTTTACTTAATTAAAATCATCTTTAAAACAATCTCAACCTCACGGTGAAATAATACCATTCTTTTTTCTCTCACTATTTCCATTCGAATTTTCGAAGCGTCTCATCGCGATATGATCGATACAAACGAGAAGAAAACGAATATAAACGAGGGAAGAGATCGTTCCCGCCCGCCCCCAAAACGACCGCTGCCCCACCCTCCGTAATCGAAAAAAATAAAAGGGAGAAAAACACGAATTAAAGTAGGCACCTAACCGACGCGATAATATTGAAAAACCGAATCGCAACGGCGCATCTAAATTATTATTGTTACTATTATTATTATTACGTCCCTTTATCGTTAGCGATTATTAATAATAACGAAAACGCGTAAACGGGTCATAGGTGGTCGAGACGGACCCAGATCCGGCACAGATATCGCACGCGAGATCTGATAAACGCGGCGGGGTAATTGCTAGAGGGCCCGCAGCGTCTAAAATTAATTGTAGAGGGCACCACCTCCGCGCGGCGCAGCGCCTATATAGTGTCGAACGAGGAAACATCTGCCGGATTGACGTCGCGCGTCAATTGTTTCGGCCGCGGCGATTGGAGGAGAGATATCGCCGCGTTTTGCGAGAAGAAATCGCCGAGTGTCCGTTGGCTCGTAAAAATACCCGGGCACCGTAATTTTAGATGATAATCTAGCGCACGTTTTCTAGAAGAATGTGTTGTACCGAAAAGAGGGGTGTGAGAACAATGTTTTATTCGCACTGGCTAACTAATCTATAAGTATATTTATTGCCATGTTATTTTCTCTAATAGATTTTAAAATATATTTTCTATCATTAATTAACGATAATGGAAACTGATTCATTCTTAGAATTCAAATTACCGGTAAAGAGACATATCGCCATCTGTGAATGTATGTGAGAAATCCTCAAACATTTTCTGTATTGTGAATGTATGTTTTCGCCAGTGTAATATAGGAATAAATTTGTTGGTCGACTTACTAGGAAGCTTCTCAGAGTGTAATACAAAGGATTAAGTTTTACTACTTATTTTTGCTGCCTTATTTACGTGCTTTTATTTACTTATTGCCTTTTATAAAGATCATTTCGTATTACTTTTACGCTGACCCCTGTATGTCTAAATTTCCCCGTGCCGAGATTCGCCTCGTGGTCGTATGGCGGCGCTGTACCGCACCAGTTGTCAAACGAACAACAAACTCACGTGGTGTTGCGCTTCTTGACGTCGTTATAATAATGTTTCAACCCCATAGTGGTAGCTGTTAGTGTGAGAGCGCGGTCACTAGCAGGGTGCGCAACAATTTAATTTAAAGCGTGTTTTAAATCAAGAATTTATTACCATGACACGGGTATGAAAGACCCGACAAGTATGTACAACGACAAAAACAGGTGAGTAACAAAACATATATCTGCGGAATCTTCGAAACGCTTTTAAATTGAGACGCGAAATTTTAGCGGTTTTAATTCTGGTGATAACTTAAAATGGAAAGCTATATATACCTGGGTCGAGTCAAAGATGTACGCGGGCGGTTTTAACGTGCTAAATGTCTTGCCAGAAAGCTATGCCGAGGTCAACTGTCAGACCGGGAGTAGCTGGGAGTGCCTGTGTTACTTCAGAAGCTATGCCGACGCCAACAGTCAGACCGGGAATAACTGGAAGTGCTTGTGTTACGTCAGAAGTTATGCCGACACCAACTCTCAGACCGGGAATAACTGGGAGTGCCTGTGTTACTTCAGAAGCTATGCCGACGCCAACTATCAAACCGGGAATAACTGGAAGCGCTTGTGTTACGTCCGAAGCAGAACGTTAAAGAAAGAAACGGCAAGCAGAGGCCATCACGGCCCGAAGAATGTAAAGAAAATAAAAATGAAACTGTTTTTAAATGAACACTTACAATATCTTTCCTACTATAATACACAGAACACCATCTTCCTAACAATCACTCCCCATAAATCTCGAATCAAAGCACCATATAATATCGTCGATTTAAACCAATACCGACCGCATATATCTACTCTCATCAAAACCTAAAATATTCCCTATTGCTCCAATATACGCACCGGAACAATATATCGCTTAAGTATCAGGCGGCCTGTTTCCGGAATTTCCGGAATTCATCCCGTTTAAAACGAACAGCTCCCGCCCGGATTTATGGCAATTTCCAATTATATTTATAACCGAATCGGAGAGCATTAATTGCGGGACGCGTAGCGTAAAAAGTGGCGCGCAGCGCTCTATCCCGTCCGGGAAATCCTCCGCGGGATTCGGGACGTTATCTGGGAATGCCCGGAGGATGCGGTCGTTGGATTATTACCGAGGCTAATTACATTTCCGGCTAAATATACGTGTTAGGTGTAGGCAACTTGACAGAAATTGAGAGAACCAGATGTAACGTTGCATATATATGTATACTATATGTATAATCGTGGGTTGTGCTTGGTATGGTATTTGATTCGTAATGTAGTGAGATGGAAAGGCAAGCTGATATGCATAGATTCATCATGCGCATAAGTGTATGATAAAGTACTACCAGGTTCACATCATTTGATTGCATGTTAATGTCAATGTGAGTTTTCAATATTAGAGCGTAATACTTTCACACAAAGACTTGGAACTCTATCCTTGCCGTATCACCGCGGGACAAGAATTGAAACCAGTATGTTATGCACGACGCCTTAAGCTTTCTAACTGGATAATTAATAATGTTAATTTGTTTCTTTTTGGAGTTTTATTATGAAAAAATCCGTCCCCATCTCGGAAATGGTGTTTCTCCGTTTAATGACCACGATGGTTATCTGTTCGTCAGGTAATTTGCTCTATCTATTGGTTCTGCCCAAAACATATTTGGTATATATTTGTTTTAAAACTAATATAAATATTAGTGTTTGTTATCTGATACGGTTTGTGTTGGTTAAAATTTTTAAAATGTACAAATTTGATGGCAACTCAAACTACACGATTGTAAATATGGCTGTCTATATATCTAGAGGAGGAAAATTTTTATTATTTTCAAATTATATTAGTATATGAAATGCTTTTACTCCTATTATTATTAATCGAATCAGTGATTCACATTTTCGCTTTTACGGTCCGATGTTTAATATCACATTATTTCTCATTGCCAGTCTCGAAGCAGCGTTGCAGAGTTAATAGGCCAACAGTCGCTATCAAGAGATTGGCCACGCCTTCCCGTTCAGTTATCGAGACGTGAATTAATATACAGTGTGCACAATAAATTGATATAGATTGCCCGGGAAATTAGTCTTTCGCGAAGCGAAGAAATGTTCGAAGCCACCGACTGCGTTTAAGTCATTAATATGCATGAAGATATCCATCTGGACTCTTAGTTTCTTTTGTGTGGTTGCAAATTGGGTACTGTGCGAATTTCCACCAAGGATATTATTTAAAAAGTTCTGTTTTTTATTGTCCATTTGCGATAAGGGCAAAAATACCGTTATTTTTAATATTGTAGATTGTAACAATGTAATATAATTCCGATTCGTGCTTTTTGCCATTATAATTCTAAAGATTCACGAGTAATCTTGCTAAACACGAAAGAACACCTCATCAGCTATCCTGCTCTTCGTGCGCAAGAACTATGACTTCATCTGCTTGTGCAGTGTTATTACCTACTTGTGTAATAAATTTAAACGATCGCTCCTTAATAATTAACGCGAAGTCTGCTCGGATGTTAATTACATATATAAGCGTAGTATATAGTGTATAGAGTTTATGTAATTGCATCTGAAGAAAACACAAATTTGCATTGTAGTAGTGCTTTCTCGCTTGTCCATAACTTATTCATAAGGAAAAAGACTCTTTCTACGGCTGCATTATTGCCGGAAAAAAGGAAAAACGTGTTTTTAATTGAGAATTTATTTCTATAAAATAGCAACGAGAATAATTATACAATGACAAAAAACGTAGGTGAGTGACAAAAATAAATAAATATACACAATCGAAAATGTAAGCAAATTATTAGCCGTATGTCGCAGCGCTTTTAAATTTAGTCGCGAAATGTTAGTTACACAATTTATACAATATACCTACTAAAACGAGTAAAATCTATATACTGGGACGGGTCAAAAATACGCCGTCGGTTGGGGTTGTGTCGTGCCAGAAGGGTTTGCCGACACCGAACTCACAGCGTCGTGCCAGAGAGCTTTGCCGGCATCGAAAGCACAACTCGGAAAGTAGTGCCATTTCCTATCGGATCAGGGCATAGTTGAGTGTTTGAGGATAATAGAAGTTACTTATTACGAATTCAAGGTAAATGTTCAAAAATATAAAATAACGGATCAAAAACGTACGACTTCTACACAACAGTTTCGTGAGAATCAACACTAAATACTATATAGTACCAAATACTTTAATAAAATCCCCAAATCAACCAAATTGAAATCTTATCATAGTAAATCTTGGCTTTAGGACAGAAAAATCACGATTTCGACCTTCGTTTTGCTAATTAGGGGCAATCAGTATTTTCAAGTGAATATCGCCGTGTGGATCGCTAAGAAATTTCGATTTAATCGCAGAGCGAGCGCCGCACAAATTTCCCTTGACGTTGTTTCCGATTACTTCGCTGTTATTATTGTTTTTCTTCTAGTTTTGTTCGGCCCCGACATTTGACAGTCACGCGACGAGAACTTCACTGTGTATCGCCGATGCAATTGCGGGTCGCTAGTAGTTTTCTTCTTTCTACTCTTTAATTGAATTATACCGATTATTGTGTTGCCCCTCGTGTTTAGGTTACTGGGTTGCGTAATTGTTACTTAAATAAGTTTGGGTTAACTATGACGGAGTCATTATAATAGTAAATGTAGTAGTATACAGAAAAAAATAAAAGGTCTCGAAAGATCACAATGATACCCTATTTTTTCTTCAGTCAACCTCGGGTTGTGTGTGTGTGTAGGGAGGGGGGGGGATGTTACGCTTGTATTAGTGTTTCGTATAAAACTTGTTATCGTACAATAACATCTACGTGACTTGTAAAGTAAATTTTCTAAATAAAGGAGTGATAAAAAAATAGCATTTATTAACAAAATATCTAAGAATTCCATAAGTTCCTACAACTGACCTTCGTTTATTCCTTCAACTGTGCCACAATGAGATGCCCCGGATATTGTTCTTGTTACTTACTAAAATTTTAGTAATATCCGGGGCATCTCATTGTTGCACAGTTATACGAATGTATCCATTCAAGTGTTGATATTCAGCAGATTAAGAATACCGCGAAATTTAAAATCATTTATTTTAAAATGCGGAGAATGTCAAAATATTTATGAGTGATAGTGTATATACTTATAAAGACACAAGAGCATAAAAAAAGTTAACGATCACCTCCTTGCATCTACCTTGTTATTAATATCTCTTCCAGTTTCCTGTTTGTGCGTGTAAACTTAATTACCTGTTGTCTCAAGCAAAGAACAAAAAATGATTCCCAAATGTGGCCGAAAATCACCGATATACTTTCACGATGTGATGCGTGTATCTCCTCTTGATGTCTCAATAATATTCTGGGTTTAGTTCCTGTCTGAAGAGCGCACGAATCATTAGGTGGTTGACTAATGATAATTGCGATAATATTGAGCGGGAAAAAATGATTCAACAAAAACCATAGAGCGGCAAACGTAGAAATTTTGAAGAACGGTGGTTTACGCTGGTATATTAGCAACAAAACAGAATATTATGAAACCTACTTTCGTTGCGTTTTAGTCAACTCTAAAAAGAACAGCAGTATTTCGTTTCTGAGAAAGAACAATCGACTATTTCTACGAACAATCTCAAAAACATCTGCGTCTCATATATTTAGTTATTATAAGATATGCCGCGGTTCGTTTTTCATTATTAATATACAACGTTGTACTTATTGTTAGTTAGTATTATATATTATGTGAATATTGAATAAGTTTTTCGTCTTCCCGGAATCTAAATATACTTGGGTAGAATCATGCTGGATCATTTCTTTTTTTGTGATATTCGCTTTTTATATAGTGTGAGGTTCCGCTCTGCAGGTATAGTGATAAGCAATAGTTAGGGTCTAATAGAGTTATAAGCAGTGGAAATTGGACGGTAATTTAATCTTGGGACGATGAATAAGGCAGCCCTTTTGTTCAGGTAAAATAGAATGTTAAACACGCTAGGATATCTTAATACGGTTAAATTAGAATTTTAGAAATGCGTAAATTGATATTTGATACTATATGGTGAGTTTAATTAAATGTAAGACATGGAAAAAACTTGTGTTGATGATTTTACAACAAAGTGTTGTGCAATATGAACACAATGATATCCATTTGTATGACACCCGAAACAAAACCAACTTGATTACACCGCTGCATCGCATTAATCGAATACAAAAAAATTCAAACTTCGCAGCAGTAAAATTGTATAATACATTACCAAAGCGAGTAAAAACCATGGACCGAAGCCGCTTTAAAACGACAATGCAGGAATTCCTGCTATTCCACAGTTTCTACACGTGTGAGGAGTTCCTAGTACAAATTTCTACTCTTGTATAGCCACTGTCAACAAACTCTTCTAACCAAACATTTTATATTTACACCTTCCTTTATTTATAATTGCTTTTATTTATACTTATTTTTATTTATACAGGTTTTTATTTATATATATATATGTTTTAATCTATATGTTAGTTTGTATTTATATGTTGGCGTGTGTTATATACTTATTTTATTTTATTTCATTATTTTATTTATTATATTTGACTAAAAGGCTGTACCTACGTACCTTGTAAATAAATTGAATTGAATTGAATATAAAAAACACCTGTTATCTAAGGTTGCATTTTCAGCCACCAAATTTCGTAACTCTCATGATAAAAATCAATCACAATTTGACACATAAACCAAAATATGAAATAGTAGAATACTTGAAGACTGACTAATAGCAATAGAAATAAAGCTACAACGCTACTAATATACATGTACTACATTATGTAGCTATATATGTATTTATTATACACGGTGGCCAGAAAAGGGCGGATAATCGCCAGGTAGAACGATTCTTTGTTCAATTCTGAGGCGATAATCTTAATCCAAAAAAGTTATACGGTCCTTCCTTAAGGCATACGAGACCATCAAACCTTAAGATGTACGGGTAAAATTTAGCAAAATTCGTCAAATTTATCTATGTAAAATCATTGTGGTGAAATGTAGAAATGGAATTATCTCAAATGCATTGATGTAACTAATCGATTAATACCCAATGGTTTACATTTTTAACATTTCTTCATTGGCGTTTTTGAAATTAGAGTACATATGGCAACGTGGTACTGTAAGGCTGCTTGTTTAAAAGTAATAAGTAGTTGTCAATTTTTGACGTTTCTCATGTGACATTTGGGTGTTGAAATAAGATAAACATTTTGTGCTGTTCTTAATACTGAACAATGTTTACCTTTGGAGAATACGCCGACATGTATATGGTATTCGGATTTTGCAGTAGAAATGCAAACTTGGCAAAAGAGGAATATCAAATACGGTAGATATCCACAACGGCGACATCCATCCACCAACACGTTCCGTAGATTGGATCAGCGACTTAGAGAAACTGGCACCTTTATACCGAATTATCGTAACAGCGGTAGACCTAGAGAGCGTCGAACAGTTCAATTAGAAGAGCAAATATTGAATGCTGTTTACGAAGATCCGACGTCCAGCACAAGACAAATAGCTCGGGAACTGAATATTCCTAGCAAAACAACAGTGCACTCAGCACTATCTCAAAATCTTTTGCGTCCGTTTCATGCAAGGAAAGTGCAGCCTTTGTATGTAAACGATAATGTGCACAGAAGAATGTTTTGTAACAATGTTTTACAAAGGATTCAAGAAGAGCCGAACTTTTTATTGCATATTCTCTGGAGCGACCAATGCTTGTTTACGAGAGATGGCGTCTTTAATAGCCATAATTTTCATTTTTGGGCGGACGAAAATCCCAAGGCAGTAAGGAAAATTGGACATCAGAGAAGATTTTCGGTAAATGTTTGGCTGGGGATTTTAAATCTCCGAGTTGTTGGACCAATATTTCTTTCAAATCGTCTAAATGGAATTCAGTACGTTAACGTTTTAGAAGAAGTACTGGATAATATTCCATTGAATTTGAGACCCAACATGTTCTACATGCATGACGGGGCACCTGCGATTGGTTAAACGAACACTTTCCGAATCGGTGGATAGGGCGTAACGGTCCAATAGCATGGCCAGCAAGATCTCCCGATATTAATCCTCTGGACTTTTTCGTTTGGGGGTTTTTAAAGGAAAAGGTCTATGTAACGTCTCTAGCTAACGAAGAGGACGTAATTAATAAAATTACGGCGGCAGTTCGATTAATCACCCCCGACATGTTGGAGCGCGTTTTGAATTCGCTTCCTCTCGAGGATTGGAATTATGTCTGAAAACTGATGGCTACCAATTTGAACAGTTGTTATAATTTTGTCATATTATCTTTAAATTTCAATAAAATTTTTATCCATGTTAACATAAAATTCTTGCTAATTTGCGTATTTACCCGATTTATAGTAAATAATAAAATGATTACTGCCACAGTACTTGTCTGATTAGGTGTTGCCAAATTTACAATTCTTTTAAGCTGCTCGTGTGACTTAAGAAAACACTGTACTACTTTTCTCAATTAGGATTGTCAACTCAGAATTAAACAAAGATTTGGCCTGCGTGGTGTTTGTCCGCATTTTTCTGGCCACCGTGTATTGTTGCCTGTTTATTATAAATAAATAAATATTTGTAAAATGCAAAAGCCTATATTTTTATGAAGAAAATATTTATCAGATGGCGTACCACGTTCTATTTCGTTCTCCGTGATATCTCGTGATATGAATTAATATTTCCAAACGAATTTTACATTTACCCAATATAACTGCACATTTCTTTTAACGTACGAAGCAATTAATGGAATCAAACTTTGGTTATGTAATTGATCGCAAGATTATTGTACATATTCTATAAGAGATAAGAATTCATTTCATTTTGATACGCAAAGCGCATTTTCGTATCGAAAGCAGAGATGCACCCCATTGTATTTGGTCTAATTTTCGATTGGATACGTTGTGTTGCACATTAAAGATTATGATTATCCCTTAGATATACAATGTTGACGAAAAATATACAATATACCATGCAGGTGCATCACTGGATAATATATGATTAATTACTACAAATTTGAAACCCTGTACAAACTATCTTTGACCCTAATTTTTTTAAACGCTTATACTACCCCACAATATAGCTTTAGTTTTACCCCGGTGGGACTATATGAGTTGTTTCCTTTCGCGCAACTAATATCTAACGAGGAGGAAAAATCAGGAACAATCAAATCAAATGGCTAGCGTTCCCCGTCAGTTGTAGTTACGTGGCGTTGCTGTAATTTTAGCGCCGAAAGGGTCATTCGAAATCAGTTTTCTTGGGGATCGCGTGTCGAATAACACCGTATCAGATTTCTGCCGTTTCTAGCACGCTAATGACTCAATTGGGGCGTCATTTTCATTCGTTTCAATACAGAAGGTATTAAATATATGTATAGTAGCCAGATCGACTCAATAGCTGCAGCAACGAGTTTAAACTTTGAAGTTACGATAAGTCAAAGTATAATTGTTAAAAGGGAATAATTTATAAAAATTTTCTAGCTGCGTTCTTGACAGCTTTTTCTTTATATCTATCTCTTTCTCCTTATGCCTAAACTACAGACAGGTTTTTTACAACTCGGACAAGGGAAGCGATTGTTAAGCGATTTACACCTACTGTGATACAGGTAGAATCGAATTAGGTAATCCACAAGGCACAAGGAATTATATTAATTAGTTTGTAATTTATTGTTGGTAGCACCTGCGCTCGCTCATATTATATTTTAATACCCATACAGGACGGGAAGATTATTATATTGTGGGTATACAGGGCTATTTATAATTAGATAAATAAGATGTTATCTTTAGGAAGAAATGGTTCGAATGAGTATCTCTTTGCACGAATTTTCAACGGTGTTTTAAGTATATAAATTAGTTTTTTCCTGTATCGTCTGAATTATAGCTGTATAGAAATTAATTTTAGATCTGCTGTGTTTAGGTGAATAATGATTAAGCTGTTTTAGATTCTAAAATAATTACTTGTTGTTTTGGTATTTTGACGTGAATACTTATAAATTTAGGGGTAATTAAAGTGTAGCGCTATAAATTAATTTAGTATGACATTCCACAGAATTGATGTCGCAAGATATAAAAAAAGGTATACGCTAAATCTTAGAAAAAAGTTGAAACCCTGCTACTTATAAATATATGACAAGAACAATGCATTCTTATTATGCATTTTTTGGTTGATATCTACACTGAGAGAAATAGATTGTACTCTTTAACATAAATATAGTATACTTTAATATATTTTATAGCTCCTATAGGGACAATCATATTTTATATTACTGGTGACAATATCTGTACAGTAAATTTATGTGAATAGTTTTTATTAACTCGTATAGTTGGTGTACTATATTTGTATTATAAATTTGAGCATACATGTTAGTAAATGTGAAAAAAATGTCTAGTAGCACTGACTATATTTGATAATAACTGTTAAATTTTTTATTGTACCCAGTATAATGTAATATTTTACTATGTACGATACATGATGCTCATACTTACCATATAGCCTTGTAGTACTTACAATATTATTTTCTACTATAATAATCTAACGTCTCTTAGCATTTAAAATAGTAGATAGTAAACAATAATATAATGGATCATATGCGGGCACTATACAGCGATACTTACCTGTAATTTAAAATATAGTACTATACAAGGTTTTACCCAGTTCATGCATAAGGAAAGTGGAATATTACACAATAAAAACTATAATATTGATTTTATATTTTTATTTGTCCTTAAAACCATTATTACAAAAATCCAACGTGTATTACTTTCATTAACATAACATTCACTAGTGGGTTAGATTTAGGTTAATGTTCTATCAAAGCATAAAGTACCCACTACGAAGTATATGCATATAATATCTATTACTTACCTTTGAATATATTAATTAACTGTGGAAACTCCCACTCGATTAAAATGTTTTCCACGTTTGCATTCATTTCTGCTTACGATGCACAGAAATCAACGAACGACCAGACACAAACATGCACCGACACGAATACGTACACCTATATCACACGTAGTACATGACACGTGTCAGTAATTTTGTCGCGGCAACACAGCTTATTGGTCGATTTCTTCGGTAAAGATCGACAATGAATAGAGCAAGTGGTGGGAAGAGCGTTACAAACATTTATGTTAGAAATTTAATACGCATCGAATACCTGATAATATCGCAGTCAATCGCAGCGACTATCTATATAATCCACGTCATTATATAGGCTTTCAGCAATAGAGTATATTAATTGTTACATCCATAAGATGTAGATGGTAACATCCAGATTTTGCCTCTTACTATAACCATGATAAAATCTGGTTATTTTACTCTTAATACGCCACATATTGTCGTTTCGACAATAATTATGTTAGTAATTAACATAAAGAGATTTACGATCTAATTTCTACAATCCATTTTTCTCAGTGTATCCACAGTGAATACATTGTTAGTAAAAATGAGCCAGTAGTAAAGATTAGATATATAATTTACTTAAAAAAACGTCAGCATGTTGCCTATCAAAGTTTTCAAATAATTTGAGGTATGTCTTGTATAGACTTCTCATCAGAGCACGGACAAAGAAGTTACTGGCCCAATTGCACGGGCTGAATTATAGTGTAGATATCGAGGTGAACGACTTTAGTAGAAATTTTGCAGTAGCGTGCCATCTATATTAATCCTCGATTCGGTGCTAGCCAGCGCTTGAGTTGACGAAACTCAAGGCTTCAAGGGACTAATATCGGATACATGCCCAGAAAAAGATAATTTTGAGTGAAATGTGGCACAAATCCTTAACGATTGAACATCGGTTTATATTTACGCTATCACAGACAACTGGATAAACCCTACGGCTGTAGGTAAGGATTTCGGGATATTCATTTCCAGATTATTGACCTCACACGTGGCATAAAACTTGTCAATCTGTACCTGCAGAGTAATGCAATTCTCCATAGTATTACTTTCTTTCTATAATTTTAAATCATCTGCAAACAGCTTATCGCAATCGATCGTGCTAGAAATATCGTTGATATAAATCAAACATAATAGTGGTCCCAGGTTACTGCCTTGTGGTACTCCTCACCTAGGTGTGAATTTGGTTGATATGTGGCAAACTGCTGTCTTCCACACAGATAATACTCCATAAAGCGCATCATGGACGGACATAATCCAACAGCTTCCAATTTCTGCAATAGAATGTCGTGAGCGATTCGGTCAAAGGCTTTGGTGAAGTCAACGTCTATTTGCCCGTTTATGTCGATGGACAGAGTTTGCGACACGATGGAAAATGTGTGTATAAAGATAAAACAAAAGATCAAACACTTTTGGAAAGTTAATAATCGTTATAATGTACCACCGTTGCCTATAGTGAATTTGTCTTTCAACTTCTTCAGCGCCGATAAAACACCTGACTCTTGAAGTACCGGCTTGTTTATCAAGTTACTGCATAGGCGAGTTCACTTTTTAGAATTTTCAATTCCATCCTTTTTAATTGCTTCTAGTGAAGCCGCCAGATGATAACCCATAGAATGAAATAAAAGAAACGGACATTTATTCGTCAGTCAGCCCATAAAATCGGCGACTGACACACAAGAAATAATTACCGACAGCTATACTTCCAAAATAAAGACATTAAATTTTAACAATCGCCCAGCCACTGAAATTAATGTTAATAAAACTCGTAAAATTAAGGTAATTATGCCGCTAAAACGGCTACCGTTTTTTTTGTCTTCCTTTCTCTCTTTATCTGTTCCCTATTTATTTTATTTTATCCTTAGTTACATTATAAGAACGTAAACGTTTCTCTATATACACGTATGCATATGTATTTTTTATAACCCCCTGACTATTGGCCTCGTAAAACCTTATCTTCACAAGTGGGATGATATTTAATGTGCGGTACGCGTATACATATAAATAAACAGACGGCCGGCGGTAATGTTTGACTGTTGAAGTGGCGTTTCAAACCATCGTTAAGGAATCGATAGTTGCATTAAGTGCATATTACGAAAAAATTAGACGGAATATGTGAAAACGGTCGGTACAACATCACATAAACAGTTTGTTTTATTGCAGTTGTAAAATTGTTTCTTATATGGGTGGAAAAATATTCACTAAGATTTTGAATATATAGTAAATACTTTCAATTATATATGTAATATGGTTAATATATGGTCTAGAAGTATCAATAAGATATTTGCCTATTTAATGACTTGACGAAGTAAATAATTTAGTATTTGAGTGATACCCGTGTCTTCTATTTAAAACAAAATATAATTTATTCACAAATAAATATCATAACCTCTCTAAAAATCTTCTGCGAAAATTCATAGAACATTCCACATTATGCATTATAATATCGTATATATACCTAACGTTAAAACTTAACTTCACAACTTTAGCTGCAGTTAAACTCCGCGTCACGAACGCGCTTAAAGTTATAGCGCACTCGCAGCCGACTCGCACAATAACATTTCGTTACCTGCGCGTAATAAAACCTTCGCCGGCTGTAGAAGAATTGTCGCCATTGTCGGTTATTAATTGGTCATATGTCACGGAGGAGTACTAAATTAAATTCAACATGCACATAAAGTGAATTGAGCTGTAAGCAATTATTGTTTAGTTCGCGCCTCAACAGATGACAGGATTTATCGCGCGGTGGACTTGGTCGTTTGAGGTGTGCATGCGGTTTTGAGATAGAAAGAGATGTGGATGGAAAAGGAATTTCAATTATTTGTAATTTTACGTTAAACAAAAGAGAATAACAATGATTAAAGCGTGCCGGTTCTGTAATTGCTTCAAATTTTATCAAAATTAATGCACCCAGAATGCAATATGCATTACATTCTGTCAGTTTGAGTTTATATTAATTTCTCTTCGAAGAACATAAATAAGTTCTTCTAACCCATAAATTAGAGTTTCTTTTATTATTTGCAATCATTCAATAAGGGGTTATGTTGACAGGTCCTCCTATATGGAAACTTTATCTTTGGATTATTCCTATTCGTAGCACACGACCGATAAAATTCAAGAAAGCAATACGTTCCAGCATATTTTATGCAGGCATATATGTGTATATCCTTTTAGTACACCTCTTGAAAATAGCACAAACATGACAACAAGAATAGGCATTCCTTTATCGATCGCTGATTCTCCTTGCTTAAGTTTTTATTATGGCCCATATCGCGCTTAATTAGAATTTTGAAGATCGCTGAAAACCTTTATAAAATCAATTTGACTTATTTCACTGATAATAAGTAAGACGCACACCCGTACATTTTTTACCGTTGATTCATATGTTATGTCAGGGTTATGTTTTCTGCCTGTGTTGTGCGCATTTTTTACTACAGGCCTTTTATACTTGCCTTCATATCTCAATTCATTCGAATTAGGGGCCCAATTACCGTCAATACCCCCAGAACCACCCCTAATTGTATCGTCTAAGCTTAACACGCCTACCAATAATCGAAAAACAGCTTCAGATAGACAAACCGGGCATCGCTCGAAATATTTCTGTTTCCTGTCAGTTAGTGTCAAGTCAGTTCGACGCACAAAAGCAGCAGATAGTCCGCCCTAATGCGTTGGGTGGGGAGGTTTGGCACAGCGTCGGTCGATTTCACCTTTATATCGTTTACATCGAGTCATTATCACCAGCTTGAGACACCTCCCAACACTTTGTTGGTAGTATTAATCATAATGTATGGATGATTCGGTGTTTTAATAGCTTCCTTTTCCGTTTATTGGGCATCCTATCTGGTTAATTTATTATGATTGATTGCTTTGCAACGGACTGTTTCTCTAGAATATATATTAAAGAAATCTTATCTTCTGAAACGATATTTTAATAATACAGAATATTTTTGTTTCCTATGCCTGTGTCGATCGAAGTTATAGGGTAAGTGTTGGTCAAATAATTTGGAAATGCAAATGAGGTAATGAAGCGTGAGTATATACGCTTTGCTAGAGATATCATTTCCTTTAACAAATACTGAAGCAACATACTAGTAGATGTTCCGTAATATATTACATTAGTACGTTTGTATCTTCACGTTTTTCCTATACGACGCGCTTTTGACTTCTCAGGCCGCGGTTAGACGAGGACCCCTCGCTGCCCACACCTGGTTCCCTCATCACGGATAATAACTCGGATGATTTATGAAGTTTACAGTGTCGCCCCCTAGTACTTCAGCACTTTAGCCGTGGGCCCATGTCCGTTCCGATTATCTCAGGTGACGGCTTTATTAAGGAACCGAAAAAAAGAGACTTGCGTCGGCCGGTTGGCCGGTGAAAAAAGGAATTCCAGAAAAGAAGACGCGTCTAGGAACGTCTTATATAGGGTGTATCGAAAGTTGACTTCCCTCTTCGTTAAGATGAAGATGAAAAGTGATGAAAGATGATTCTAAAGACACTAATTAATAACGTAAATAAAACACATGAATGTTAAGGAGTAAAAAATATATTGAAATAGTAGTCCACTACAATATTGTTTCACCACACAGTGGCTTCATCAGGTGGATGAAATTAACTAAACAGAATATAAAATTACACACTATTTATACTTTTATTTTGGGCGAAAACATGTTTATTAAGATCCTTTTTATTGTGCATGTTTTGGAGACTTAGAAATTTGGATTTTTCCCAGATAAAACTTCACTGGTGTCGTCAGTATACCAGCATTAAATAAAAAATTGATCATATCAAAAATAATAAATAACACAGGACTCAAAATACTTTCGCTCCTTTCGACAGGTAAATCAGATGATCTAATTCTATTCATACGGTTTTCGTTCTTAGATTTAATACTTGCAAATTCAGTTCTCTCATTTAGGTATGTTTTGAATCATTGAGCGACAACACCGGGGTTGTCATACTGTTCCAGTACTTTGCCAACATTCTACATAATCAAAACTACGACTAAAATTGCAAAATACTGATAAATGGATGTTGTGTTCAAAAAATCATTATAGGCGCCTTCAGTAATCAGAATAAGTCCATGATACCAGGAGAACAACAATTATACTTTTAGGAAATAAAATATAAAAAATTGGCTTTTCTCAGTTCTCTCCTTGCGATGCATGCCAACTACGAAATATCCAAACCGACATAATTCCACCCTAACTTACAATGTAAAAATACGATTCTGTCCTCTTGAATATGGCCACAGAAATGGACAACTAGAATTCAGACATGTTTATAACGCTACAACTTGCGCTACAAAACTTTAGTTTACGGCCAAACACAATCCCCACAGGCAGGAGAATTTATTTAAAGAGGTTTCATTGTTGAACTGAGCATGCAGTATGTATACCTACCTATAAATATTCAATTTTAGAAATTTATAACATTTTTTGAATAATAGCATGGGTCATATATATCTCTGAAGCTTTTTATACCGTCTATGATTGGAACATTTCGTTAGTGTAATATTCATTACCAAAATTGCAATCTTAGGTTGAATTAAATTTTGTAGAGTAATATTTACTAACTAGTTCAAAGTAAATGTATTTGTGTACTTTATTTATTTCTGTTGGGCCTTTGCAATAGTGACTATATAATAATAAGTACTAAGATCCCATATTTTAGTTGGAATTGTGTTAATTATACAATTGTTGAGTACCAACCGAATCCAGAGATTTTACTTCATTAAGCTATAGCACTTGCAGTGTTAGATATGGTTCCAGCATATTTCACACTACATTAAACTGTCATAGATGCTAGTAATTTAATATAATAACATCTTAATCTTTACTTGGAGCTTCCATAGTCGAGGTGTAAGGTTACCGTGAAGCGTGTTTTTCTAGATGCATTTACGCCTAAGGATTGATTTTTCTTTTTTAGATTTTACAGACGAAAAACTTTCGACTTATATCCAACAATTATGATAGTCCCTGCTAACAAAGAAAGCCGACAAATAGGTGTTAAATATCTTGTATTCTCACATGTCAGAGGTCATTTCTAGACATTAATCTTTGCATTATACCTAATGATAGCTCAGATCGTGTTTAGACCGTTTATATAACGATTTTCTATTGGGTATATTAGGATAGTGCATATATGTTGAGCTGAGATATGTGTAATATTCGGTTTGTACTACAATCGTGTCTACACGAGTGACTAAACGATGACTAGCAGATTAAACGGGTAGGATTATTGAGCTATTAGACGCGTCAGTTTTGAATTGTAATAAAAGGTACATATGTCACGATTATCTATTATTTCTACAATGTAGTATGGAAATGAAAATATTGAAGGAGATGACGATCAGTGAGATTCGTTGTTCTACAATACCCATGTACATGCATAACGTATACCCCTTACCTATAATATTTATAGATACAAAGGTAAATGTGTTTTTTTTTACGTTTGCATTGTTTTTTGTCGTTTAGTTTACTTTCCTGTTATACGGTTTTAAAGCTTTATTATCTATCATTGGGATCTTTTATCGGACAGACAAAACGTCACTTGATCTGCATTTTATGCCTTTTCAAGAGCGTTAAGAGCGTTTGTATGAGATGGAATTAAAATCAAGGGAAACATTTACAAGTTCTTTTTTACCTTTGTGAGAGTGAACAAAAAATAAAAAGGTGAATGAAGATGTTCTGCATGCATAACGTCAAACACTTTTGCATCAAGCGTAAAGCCAAAGTGGTCAGAGAGTTCCAATAATAAACTTTTTTCAGAAGCACTTAAACTTTTGAAGATTGATGATCATCATTAAGCTTTTTCTTCTTCTTCTTCTTCATCTTTACTAATGCTTGTATCCTATTAAAACGTCGGATCGGAAGTCCAGTCCCTCCATGCTTCGGTCATCGACTTACCCCTGTTATTTCCTATCTCTTCAATCTTTTGTAGCCATTTTCTCCTGGGCCGTCCCCTTCTGTTTCTGTTATCTTTACCGTCTTTTCTTATTAAATGCCCGTATACCAAGTATGGGCAACCTTTGACATGTTGTGGGCCAAACTTTAGTGTGCAAATACGTTCGCGGGCCGCGTTTAAAAGTAGTGCATTTTAAAGTAGTGTTCAAATTTAAATCATTCAAATGGCCTGTAAGGTCGACCAGAAGTCACATATCCATTTTGGGTCACTCAGTTTCAGCATTTTCCCTTTGCTTAGCCATCTGACTTCACAATAATATGTTACGTCGTCGTATTCGGCTGATATTTCATCCAAAAACGATTTGAACTGACGATGGTTGAGCACTCGGGATCGAATAAAATTGATGGTTTTTACTACCACATTCATAACATTCTGGAGTCGAATGGACTTAGAACACAAGTTCTGTTGGTGGATAATGCAATGAAGGACTATCAAATCATCTTTCTTTTCAAAATGTCTCGGGGGCCGGTTGTTGCCCACGTATGCCGTATACCATCGTAAGTGTTTTCTTTCAATAAGCTTCACTATCCCTTCCTGTTCCAATAAGTCCCTTTTGCTTTTATTGGGTATTCTATTCTACAGACAAAAAGTTTCCGGTGTGCGGTTCACTCTAATGTAAATACTTCTTACATATGCGTTTTTCTATACTACTAAAGCTTCCCAACGTCTTATCTCCGTCCAATTAGACCGCCAGCATCTAATAAATAATTAACCAGCGACAATAACAACAAGAACATTTCCGTTATTACCACTTAAACGTCGTAAATCACTGACGTCGCGTTTTTACTCGATTCCCGTCTCGTTTTACTAGGCGGCCGCTAAAGACGGATCGGCCCCCTTTGTCCTCGGCCCGTCTTTGATGATAAAGCTTCTAATTTAATCAACGGGACGCTTGTAATGCAAATGCTGGTCTCTCTGTTTGTGAGCCGCGCGCTCCGTGACCCTAGCGGACCTCTCTTCGGCGTTTTATTGCGTGTTTTATCGCGTATCAGTTTCCCATTCGATTCGGATGCTCTCGGTGAATGAAATCCTCGAACGTACATATAAAATACGTCCCTTTTATGAAGGCTTAAGGGCGTTTTCACACGGCGCTATAGCAATACCATATATTGCCAGCAATATATGGTACATAGTTTTCACACACAACGATAATTAGTTACCATAATTTTCGACCAATGCAATAAAAATATACAATGGTGCCACAGTATCATTTAGACTAGCATGGAGAGAAGACGTGTTATAATATTAGCACTAATTTTAAAACGAAGGCAAAAATTAAAACGAAAGCAGCGACGTTTTTGGATTCATCCCTTGTTACAAGCAAGATATGTGGAAGGTGCCTTTTATACTCTGTTCCAAAAATTACTGGAGCATGAGGAAAAATTCTTCAATTATTTTCGAATGAGTCAAGCAACATTTAATATTTTGGTGAATCGTTTAACTCAACATTTAAGAAAGGAAGATACCACAATGCGATTAAGTATTCCACCTACAGAAATGTTAGCAGTTACTTTGAGGTAAGAGATTTATTTTCATTCATGTAGTACATAATTTTGTAATGATACATACAACTTCTGTTAACATTAATAAGAAAACTAAACATTAATGAAAGTAAAAACAATGGCATTCTAAATTAAACAGTAATTTAAAAAAATGCTAATTTCATATATTTTCATACATATAATCTGGAGAATGATAGTCTGATACCGTTGTTGAGTAACTCGAATAAGACGTGTTGTATGATGTGTTTGATGAAGGTCTACTTCGTTTTTCTTTAATATTTTTAATTAAAGTGAGGACTCCCATTCGGAATTCTAATTTTTCATCTTCACTAAAGTTTCTAACAGATGGTGTAATAGACGTGAAAAAAGCTGAGTCCTCGTCCGCATCAGGTGCCTTACTAGTTGCCTCTAAAGCTTTTAAGAGTGCCTTGTCCGTGTCATCGTATTGTAAAACCTTCTTACGCTTTGGGACAATAGCCGCACCCATCCCCATGCATTGGTCTATATTAATAGGTTGTAATGGCACATGTGATGATACAGATGCCCCCTCATCTTCGCTTACATTTTCCTTATTTTCAGTCATGCTTGAGACAGTATCATCTTTTTCTAGAATTTTTAATAAAAATTGCAGCTGATCAGAGTAAATATATTTTTTTGATCTCTTATCCCCACTTTTCTTTTTTAGAGACAAAGCAAAAGCATCTCGAATATGTTTCCATTTCTCATTTATCGCTTTTCCTGCAAATGTGTTTATATTAGACTAATAATTTTAAATGTAATAGTAGTAGTACATAAAAAAATAGTAAGTTTATTGCGGATTGTAGTTATTAACAATATTATTCATGTACAGGTACCTCGCTAGTGGAAATACATTAACGGATTTACACTATACCTATAGATTAGGTATCTCAACTGTACGGGAAGCTGTACGAACTGTTTGTCAACTGTTATGGCAGAACTTAAAAGAAGAGCTTCTCAGAACACCTTCCCAAGGAGATTGGTTAAACATTTCTGAAAATTTCTGCAAAATGTCACATTTTCCACATTGCATTGGAGCTGTGGACGGTAAACATATCCGGGTGCAAAAATTTAGACAGAGTGGTTCCATGAACTTAAATTATAAACACTATTTTTCTATAGTGTTAATGGCAATAGCAGACTCTGATTATAAGTTTGTTTATGTAGATATAGGAGCATATGGTAAAGATTGCGATTCCTCGGTTTTTCAAGAAACTGTATTTTGGAAAAAGATGAGGGATGGTTCTCTAAATATTCCCGGATCAACTGTTATTGAACAAACAAATATTAATTTACCATTTGTTTTGGTTGGTGATGAGGCGTTTGCATTGAGTGAACATCTGCTACGACCATTTGCGGGACATAATCTTAACGTGCAGAAGAGAATTTTCAATTACCGTTTAACACGATCACGGCGGTTTGTGGAATGCGCTTTTGGGATATTAAGTAACAAATGGAGAATTTTTCATAGGCCTTTAAATGTATCGAAGGAATTTGCAAAAGATATTGTAAAAGCTGGAGTAATTTTACACAATTTAGTTCGGCAAAGGGATGGTTTTCGCCCAAGTGATTTGTACGTAGCTACAAATACGACCGGATTTCATAATCTACCTCAGAGCACAACCGTCAGAAGTGGAAGACATGCAAATTACGTAAGAGACCAATTTGCAAATTATTTCGTAAGTCCGGCAGGCTCCTTACCTTGGCAAATCGAAAAAATATAGGTTATGTCTTTTAAATTGCTACTGCTTTCCTTAATATTCACATATTTCCTTAACTTTACATATGTATAATTACCAAAAATAACACATTTGTAAAATGTTCAATAAAATATTACCTACTTACGGTATTATTAATAAAATAATTACCTGCTGTCACTTTCGCCTGCTCCTCTAAATTTTCGTATTCATTAATTAAATATCTGTGAACTTCCGTCCAGGCTTTTAGTTTTTTGTTGCGATCTTTATAGTCTTCTATACTTTTATCCCAAAGGCACCGTCTTTGTTCAACCAGTTCTATCAGATCCACAGGATCGTATGTATATTTCATAGAATGGGCCATTTCGTACTTCTCGCAACGCCGCATTCATTGATACTGAACAATCAGCAGCAATTTGTAGTTAGCCGTGTGCAAACAGGCAGATACTTGCATTGGTTACTGAAATCGCACCAATAAAATATGGCGCGATATCTGTAGAACATATTGCGTGTACACGCTATATAGCGTCGGCGTTACCATATCATTTATTGTATCGCTGTCATGTGAAAACAACCAATTTAAAATTTAATATTTTTAATACACAGCGATATAGCGACAATTTATTGCTCGCGATATATGGCGTCGTGTGAAAACGCCCTAACTGTCCTGCCGTTTCTTTTTTTTTTCTTTTTTAATTGTTTCGGTGCGTTTCCTTTGATCCAGTTGCTGGATCGAATCTGCGCTTATCTGACGTCCCAATAAAAATTATAAGTCGTTAAGGAATAGAGAGACAATTTTAGAATCCGTGGATTTCGTAAGGGAATATTTTTTTAATTGTACGGAAAATTCCGACAAAGATATCCTTAATAGGGACATATATGCGTAATAAATTTATTACACAACAATAAAGAACATATTTTTTTTATAATGGTACTTACTAATGTATTACCACAGCAAAAAAATGTGTTATTTTAGGACATTTCGATTTGTTCCAACACAATTTTCTTGGAACAATGCTGACTATATTATTTTTCTTCGAAATAAGTTTTATAATATTACATAGTAAGAAATGTTTTGCTAATTTCACTAAAATTTAACAAAATGCTTATAGTAACTTGCTGATAGTTAATATTAACCCATTTTTTTTTAGTTACATTTACAAAACGGGTTTTTGTTAAACTTTAAAATTATATTTTATTGTACCTAGCAAAAATTGCGCCTTCCATCACCACCAGATGCATTAAAATTTGAACATGTTATCATTAAAAAAAAGTAGTTACCTTTTCCAATGCAGTGTACCACGCGCGAGGAGACCTAAAATGTCATTTTTCAATTATATTATATAGTTTTTTTTTTTTTTATTAAAATAACATCTTCAGAAAAATAGTTGGTTATAGTTTTGAAAAAAGTTTATCATCCTCTGAGTTAGGGGCTATATATATATACTGCTTTTTAATTCCAAAATTAATTATTTTCACGCACCTATGTATTTAACATATTTTTCCTTGATATCATATTCAGTGAGAAGACAATGGAATGTATGGTAATTTTAAAATATACTTTAAATATGCACCTCTCACTAGTTGTGATGTAGAAAGAAGTTTTTCTGTATTTAAAGACATACGACAGGCAAACGGACTCAGTTTACAGTCAGAATTTAGAATATATTTTAAAAATTAATGCAAATAAATTTTGTTTACACGGACTTGCATAACATAGGTATATTGTTTAAGTACAATATTGTCATACTGAGAGGAAATATTCTTTAATACAAAGAGATATTACTTACCCTACTATTTAAAAAAATGATTGCCTTCAGTTAGTATGTATTACATTAACAGATGCGGAGAAAAGTTTTTATTGTGTTCCAGAAGTGTTGTCGTGAGTTTCTGTCGGTGATGGTTGAGGAAGTTGTGATTAATTTGGTAATGTTGGTTATTTTTTTCCTTTTATATTGATTATTGATTCCTTTGTTTTTTCTTTCTTCTATATGATTGACTTTATAATCATCAGTTTACTTACTTATTTGCAAATTAGGTAAATCTAAACCTTGTGTGATAAGCAACTTACTTTTCTTTACCTTGAATTAGGCAAATTGAAATAATACTATGTATATAGTAAAAATATAAACATATCATTTGATACCATTATTGAAATAGTAACATTTATGTATTTATAAGTACACTGAGAGAAATAGATTTATAGTTCCTATAGGGACAATCATATTTGATATTACCGGTGACAATATCTGTATAGTAAATTTCTGTGAATAGTTTTTATTAACTCGTATGGTAAAGTCGGTGTACTATATTTGTATTATTAATTTGAGCATACATGTTAGTAAATGTGAAAAAAATGTCTAGTAGCACTGACTATATTTGATAATAACTGTTAAATTTTTTATTGTACCCAGTATAATGTAATATTTTACTACGTACGATACATGATGCTCATACTTACCATATAGCCTTGTAGTACTTACAATATTATTTTCTACTATAATAATCTAACGTCTCTTAGCATTTAAAATAGTAGATAGTAAACAATAATATAATGGATCATATGTGGGCACTATACAGCGATACTTACCTGTAATTTAAAATATAGTACTATACAAGGTTTTACCCAGTTCATGCATAAGGAAAGTGGAATATTATACAAAAAAAACTATAATATTGATTTTATATTTTTATTTGTCCTTAAAACCATTATTACAAAAATCCAACGTGTATTACTTTCATTAACATAACAATTACTAGTAGGTTAGATTTAGGTTAATGTTCTATCAAAGCATAACGTACCCACTACGAAGTGTATGCATATAATATCTATTACTTACCTTTGAATATATTAATTAACTGTGGAAACCCCCACTCGATTAAAATGTTTTCCACATTTGCCTTCATTTCTGCTTACGATGCACAAAAATTAACGAACGACGAGACACAAACATGCACCGACACGAATACGTACACCTGTATCACACGTACATAACACGTGTCAGTAATTTTGTCGCGGCAAAACAGCTTGTTGGTCGATTTCTTCGGTAAAGATCGACAATGAATAGAGCAAGGGGTGGGAAGAGCGTTACAAACATTTATGTTAGAAATTGAATATGCATCAAATACCTGATAATATCGCAGTCAATCGCAGCGACTATCTATATAATCCACGTCATTATATAGGCTTTCAGCAATAGAGTATATTAATTGTTACATCCATAAGATGTAGATGGTAACATCCAGATTTTGCCTCTTACTATAAGCATGATAACATCTGGTTATTTTACTCTTAATACGCCACATATTGTCGTTTTGACAATAATTATGTTAGTAATTAACATAAAGAGATTTACGATCTAATTTCTACAATCCATTTTTATATACACAAATTATTGTGTCACTTCAGGATTCTAGAAATTTAATCCGCTATAAAGTGTACTTTATTGTTCTACAAAGGACAATTCATATTTCCGTTTCCTCCAACGATTAAAACTAAGAAACACCATGCACAAGTTAACAACTCAAATTAGGTACGCTGTGCTTTCCCAAATTTTATCTTTTTTTACATCAAATTTTACGAACATCTTGTATAACGCCCTCCCTCTATTAAAATACAATCCCCGTTTCGGATATATGTTTCTATATTCCCGCGGGCTACGCGCGGGCATAAATCGCGCCGATCCAGCGCTCGCGTGTCGCCCGGAGCGCGATAAGCGCAATACCAGCGTCCCTCTGCCGGGCATATGCTGCACCGCAGCGCCCGGCCAGCTCCTATACTTTATCAATTCCGGGGTGATGCGCCCCTTATCGCGCCCGGACGATCTCCAATAAATCCGGCACATCAGCCGACATCCCCGGCATATATGTATCCATGTACATATATGTATATAGGAAGAGAATATGGGAAACTCGTTAGGGATCGCGTACGAAGCGTTTCCGCCCTTATCTTCGGACCTCGATTGGTCGGGAGATGCGCCGAAATTATCCCTTCACGAGGGGTCGCGTTGGCTCTTATACACCAGCGGCGGGGGTGCGAGGAGGTTGTTTTAGTGTCGTATTTATGGCGATTTTTATTGAGAGATAAACAAGAGTTAAGTAAATATGAAAGATGATTGGACTGAGTGTAAAAATGCTTTGTTTTTGTAAGAAGGTATGCTGCTGCAAAGGTAACAAGGCTATAACAGTTAAAGAATTCAGATCATTTAACTACAAACAACAATAATAAACTTTAATGCATTATTTGTATGCTGTCAGGATATTTTAAAGTGACCTTAATTCGTAGATAAACAAGAGTTAAGTAAATATGAAAGATGGTTGGACTGAGTGTAAAAACGCTTTGTTTTTGTAAGAAGATACGCTGCTGCAAAGATAACAAAGCTTTAACAGTTAAAGAAATCAGATCATTTAACCACAAATAACAATAATAAACTTTAATACATTGTTTGTATGCTGTCAGGATATTTTAAAGTGACCTTAATTCATAGATAAACAAGAGTTAAGTAAATATGAAAGATGGTTGGACTGAGTGTAAAAACGCTTTGTTTTTGTAAGAAGATACGCTGCTGCAAAGATAACAAAGCTTTAACAGTTAAAGAAATCAGATCATTTAACCACAAAAAACAATAATAAACTTTAATGCATTGTTTGTATGCTGTCAGGATATTTTAAAGTGACCTTAATCCGTACATACAAGTATAACCGCATTTTGTTCGAGCTTATTTATTTTCAAAAGAAAAGTTTGGTTTTTGCCGAAGTTTTTATCATTTTGCCCTGCATATGGGGGGCAAAAGATTATATGCGTTTACTATATATCATTACGTATGTTTTGTCACTCACCTGTTTTTATTTGATGTATTTCACACCTGTTTTATGCTAATGAATTTTTGATTTAAAACGCGCTTCCGCTGTTTAAATTGTTGCGCACCCTGATAGTAACCATGAGTACCTCGCTCGCACACAGCTACTTTGGGCGCACTTTGGGATGGAAACGTTATTGTGACGACGTTAAAAAGAACAACACCGTTCGAATCAACTTGAGATCGTGATATTTCGTTTGACGACTGGCGCCGCCGTACGACCCCGAGACGAACTTCCCCCCGCAAGCTGAGATTTAGACATACAGGGGTCAGCGTAAAAGTAATAATTAATAAGCTTTATAAAAGTCGGAGAGTAAATGAAAGCACGTTAGTAAAGTAGCAAGTAGACACAGCACAACGGTACACACGAACGTTGTTACAAGGTAGTTGTAAAACCTTAGTAGTTGGTACTGTATATACAAACTGATCATTTTAAACCTTTCACGTACACTTTAAGTCAATTTCTTTCCTTTCTTTTGTGATTTCGACAAAAGAACAAATATGCATCAATTATTCTGATGGGTTCTGAGTTGACTTAACCCAGAAAAGAAATCTTTCTTCCTGAAATTATTCCACCGTGAACCTTACTAAAACTATGCATACATTAGGAAAAAAAAAATAATAATAATAAATAAAAGAAATCAGCTATAGTACCCCATACGAGCGATGACTCGACTTTCGCGTTGTCGTAAACTGTCTGGTCAATATATCAAAGGATGCCGTGGATCAAAACAAGGCAAAACGACTAAGACGTCATCACAACACCGCCAAGGGTCTTCGCTGACCGTGCGATGGTTTCGACGACGGCAAATTGAAATATCAGCACGCGATGCGTGGCCCGATCGTCCGTCGCGGCAGGGGTGCCAACCATCGGGACACGAAGGCGCGAAGAGTTAGGTCGGTAATAAACACGTCTCCGCTGCGTTTAGTGCCCGTTCGGAGATGGTGACGCCGATAGCGGTAATGGGAATAATAATAAGGAATCATTATGATGTGTGGAGGAAAAGAACTAATAGGAGACGAGAAGAAAAGGACAATCCGAGTTGTACATACCTAATATACGTATATATAGTAAGGAAGATGACAGAGCAAGTTGCATTGGTTCCATGTGGGATTGAAGGATTAATTTCTGGCCATTGTTGTTGGCGTCTGTTGTGAGGAGGATCGACGTATTGTCACTTGTGAATGACTGGGGTTAAATGTTTAGACGAAGCTAAAGCGATGTATTGAGAATGATTATAGTCTGCGATATCTACAATTGTTTACGTGCAAATTTATTCTTTTAAATCTGTTTAGCGTCAATCGGTTTTCGAGTTATTCAGAAGTATTTGTCATAAACGATTATCCCCACTGTAATGTTATATAAAGGAATATGCCAATACATCTTAACTACACAATCCAACGGCCGTTTAAATTTGTCTATAATTTAAGGCCAGTGTAATAAAGTAACATCAATCACTCTACAATATCCAAGGAAACGAAAATCATCGATAAATACTGTATGTACAACGTATAGACCGTGGTGAAACATTGGACATGTTTAATTTTTCCACCTTCATATGAATTGTAATGCCAACCCTATTTTTCGTATGTGGGTGAGAGTGTAAGACATCAACTTGTGAAGACATATGCCCGTTATTCTAAAGCTGTGAAGAAAAGTGTTGAACTTGTCATGTTTCCACTAAATTTTATAATATTTTATATTTAACGCTTCTGTAAAATTAACTAATACAGAAATATTTATAGTATTGTGCGTGTTGCTTCCATTTTATGAGGATGCATTCGAAAGATTGCCCAAATGAAACTCTTTCTATCTAAGAAGTAAAAGTAAACTTAGATGAAAATATATTCCGTTCCAAAGTTAGTTGAAAGAGGTCTGCCAAAGGGTGGCGTATTAGGTCCTCTATTATGTAATATTTATATCATTGATCTGTGCAACATATTAATTAATACTTTGCATACGCATATTAATTTTTAATTTCAAATATAAAGAAAAATGCGAACATCTGCCAGACCATTGTCATACTACAAGATTTCAAACAAATTATAATTACCCGTTGCACACCATGTCTTTATTTGAAAAAGGTAAAGTATAAAGCTTTTCAATAAACTTCCCCAGCGAATTAAAAATATAAATAATTTGAGATTATTCAAGAAAAAAACTTAATATAATTTGGAACCTCATGAATTTGAGGATTACTTGAAGATGTAGTTTCTGAGTTTGCTGCTAAGAGATATATTTCCCTCCGTATTGTAACTTAATATTTAACTTTTTCAACCCACTTATGTTTTTTGTGGCTATTTGAAATAATGTATCTATCTATCTATACATTTCTTGAGGTTTGCTGCAGTACATTACCGTTTAATAGAATGTTTTTCAAGACTACTAGTTTCTCTGGTTCTTCATCTCAGATCGTCCAGAATTTTCATCATTCTCTTTTAACTACTACATTTCTTCGGAACTTGAGTCTGTAGCAGTATAAGTTGGCAGGGCTTTTGTTTTAAACCTTCTTGCTATAAAGCTTCTTCTCCAAATCGTTCTACTTCCATAAATCAGTTTTCTACACCAAATTCTTCCACCTTTGGAGTACTGAATTCTTTTATTCGCATAGAGCAAATAATTCCATACTCAAAAGGAAAGCTAAGAAAGTTGGATGAATTTTGGCGAGAGCGTGGAATATGGAGGGTAAAAAAGGTTAAAATTTTGAAAAGGAAAATAAGGACCTATGAGTTGGGACACCCCGTCATATTCAATCTTCTCAAAGTGTCAAATTGTTACGGTGAATGATTTCCCATACATCGATCGCTGTAGTTCGTCGTGGAACACTCTGTATATTTCTGCTTGAGCTTCTACGGTGTTTCTCGCATTAGATTGTTCTTTAAAGCAAACGAGACGCTGTAGATTTATTATTTCTACTGGGTCTTTCTTGTTAGATCATGACTTGAGGTCATCGAATCCTGCGCTATCCGCGCTTTCTTCGACGATCGCACCAACAGCGCCGCGAACCGCGACTAATAAGCGAAAAACAAAAAGGGGAAACCAGATTCCCGAGGAGAAGGCACCACCTGACTGAGGAGATAGGAGATATCTTAATAAAGCCGTTTGACAGCTAAATTGAACCCCCGGTAAATTGTATCTCGAAAATTATTGTCCAGCGCAACCCCTCCTTCTCTCTCGAACGGTAAAAACGTCTTCAATTAATACCGCAATAGGTTGGTCCGAGCCGGCGCAGGCCGGCCGCACCACCGCACCGGATCCTAGTGAGTTACGACACGATAAATTCTGCGTTTGTGATAATTCGTAATTTCGATTCGAGTGCAATAATGAAGAAATCGAGCTCGCAGAACGACGCGGAGCGCTTGGGCCGAAATATTTATTGGCGATTGGGTTGGTACCGGACGCCGTGGTAAATATAGGTGCGAGGTGAGTTATCTTTCGCGAAAGGGACGTTTATACCGCCCGCTATAACTTTATCATCTGAATAAAGTGCGACGGGGCTTCGCCATATAAAGATGTAAAGCTGTTCGACTGAAACGGACGATATAGATATACATAATGATAGAACTGCTTGTCTCGGTGATACCTTCATCCTCATCGGTTTTATTTGAGGAATTATCATTTTCAAATCAACTTTTGTTGCCAACTCCGCGTCTTGTTTTCTCGAAAAAAAAAAAAGAAAACAAGAACGTTTGATGTTATCGAATTTACTTTTTAACGCTTATTAAGCATAACTGGTATATTTTATGTTCTAGTAGAGGAGAATCGGGTAAATTGGTATAAGGAGCAAGTAAACCACATGCGTTTAAATCCTCTTTCACATGTTGGTCCACTCTAGGAGGCTCCATTCATCTCAACTTGGAATCGGTGCACTAAATTACCGCTTAAAGTTTAATTCAACAGGCGAGGCGTGATGTCCCATATATGTATATTAGTCGATAAAAACCACTGTCAACATGCCTAATATATGTTCGATTAAAATTCTAACTTGAGAAAGCCAGTATAATTGAATAATATCTGCTGATCAATAAGGTGTCCATCGGCGCTAAACGGCGTAATTAACCAAGATAATGTTAGACAGGCAAAATCCCCTTTTAACAAAGTTCTCAAAACTATTTTCAGATGTAACCTTTGCATATATACCAGACCTCGTGAATACTCGTACGTCATGCATGCTGCAAACCTTTCTTAGGGAAAACTTTTCTCATTCCGTGTGTATGTGTTGCCAATATTTTGCAGCTCTAATTTTATCATTAGCGAACGAATATGTTGTTATTATAGAATCATCCGCACAAGCACTTGCTGAAGCAACGATGCAGCACTAAATAATAATTGTTCTCTATCAATTTCGATAGATATGGTTTCAGCGTAAGGAGTAAATCAAGAATATATAAATAAATAATCAAATAAGACAAATTTGAACTGTCAACGTCAACTGATTTTCATGTTTATTACGCTAAAATTACGCGCATGCGCACGTTACGTCAAGAACAAGTAGGAGTTTCCGATATATATCCATCTCTCTTTGATTTCGGAATTTTTTAGGATATGTCAGCAATATAGTAGTATTACAGTATAGGAGTGCATTTATTTAGCTTATTACTTCTGCGTTGACCTCTGTATGTCTAAATCGCTCTTATTTTCACAATACCTAACTGTATCGACACTTCTCATAACTTCATACTTTTACGTACAAATTGTGTAAAGGCGCCAGTATACAGCACTGCAGGTGGTAATTTCTCCGGAATCGTACGGTTCATCCTCTGACGTCTTTATTGAACCTAATGATACCGTACGTCGTTTCCCGGTACCGTAATTTTTCCGAGACGTCGTTTATTAAAGCGAGCCGTGCTCGTGGGGCGTACGTAGGGCAGAAAAATTATCGCTTTCTGTACGAAAAGTCGGCCCTGTTGATCGTCGGGGCCCGGGGACACTGTGCATTTTTAACAGCTGCATAAAATACAGGCAAGTTTCAAATATAAATCAAATAAACTAACATAGTTTGCAAGAATAACCCTGTACTGAGGCAAAAGTTAGCTTTATTCGAAGCGATATACTGTGTTATGTTATCTATTCAAATTATTTATTAATCATTTTTACGAGGTATATAGTAATTCTGTATTATTTTAAAAATGCATACGGATTCGAGGTGGCGATTCATAATTGCTTATCTTGTATTGCGTCAAAGTTTGTATTATTTTTAAAATTTAAAATTAGAATACGTCATTTAACGTAAAACGCACCGATATTTATACTTTACACAGTCATGTACGTTAATATGTGAACTTTTGTTGAACTTTTGACATTATTTCCGTGTGAAATGTAGGTGTTGACATCATTCATTGTATGCATGTGTGTATATTTGGCCACATATGTTTATTTTTTGTCGTTATTCCCTTCAAATTTCTTAGTAATTGGTAGTAATTGAACGGAATTTCCTTTGAGAATAATTGTTATGTTTCAAACGAAGATTTGGTCATCCTTCCTCAGACCACCGAACAAAGACGCTCTGGCTGAAGTGTCGGCACAGCTTTTCTGATACCCGTCGAGCTTCTTATTTCAATTATTTCCGGCCTGATTGATAACGATGGCAAAACTTTTCTGGTGTAACGCAGGTATTTTCCCAGTCCGCTCTGACTGATGTGCCCGTACAGCTTTTCTGGTATACGCCGAGCTTCTTATCTCTATTATGCCCGGCCTGATTGTTAGCGCTGGCAAAGCTTTTTTGGTGTAACACAGGCATTTTATCTCCGTTATGGCCGTTGCATTGGCACAACTTTCTTACGCTCCCAGGGTTTTATTTACAATTATTTCCGTTTCGAGTTTAGCGCCGTCACCGATGTCTAAACGTACTTTTCGACCAGCCCCCGTATACAGTTTGCCGTTTCATGTTGTTAACAGAAATAAGAAATAAGAAGCCCCGCGAATGTTTATTGTTTATCACTGACATGCATATGTTTTGACACTTACCTTTTCTTTTACGCTGTATATATTCGATGTCTTTCACACCTGTTGTATGGAAATAAATGTTTGATTTATAATACATTTTCACTGTTTCGTTGCGCAATTCAAACTAGAACCCTGAAACATCCACGCGGTTACACTCATACAAAGCTACCACTTTGGGGTTGAACCTTTATTGTAATGGCGTGAATAAGACACACCATACGCAAATGCGATATGTTCCCGATCGTTTAGCAACGCGCTTGAAGAATCGTCTCTTATTAAATCATTGTCTGCTTCACATGTAGATGAGGACGGCCAGTATTTCTACCTAGTTTCATTGTAACTTTTATCCGTTGACTTGTTGACTATGAAAAGCGTTTAAAATACTCTGGTTTGATTAAAATTTAAGCAGTGCTGCACCTATAACCCCCAACTATGAACTCATAACTCGCAACTATGAATGCAGCACCTACACTGAGAGAAATAGATAGTACTCTTTAACATAAATATAGTATACTTTAATATATTTTATAGCTCCTATAAGGACAATCATATTTTATATTACCGGTGACAATATCTGTATAGTAAATATCTGTGAATACTTTTTATTAACTCGTATGGTAAAATGTACTATATTTGTATTATTAATTTGAGCATATATGTTAGTAAATGTGAAAAAAATGTCTAGTAGCGCTGACTATATTTGATAATAACTGTTAACAATGAAAACTATAGTAAATATAGTTTAATAATTTTTAATTATAATTAATTAATATAATTTGATTAGCCGGTGACAGCCGGGCGAATTGCCGTCGTATCGGGCAGGATTGCGGGAATCAGACCGGCCCGTGTACTGTAGAGTACTACCGGTATTGAAGCGCCTCGTAATTCTCGTCTGTGGGCGATTGTCCACAGTACTTTTTACACGACGTTAACCATGTATAAGCATCATATAGATATTACGCAGCCACATTTACCGATCACAATTTACATTGAGTACGAATTTCAAAGATTATGAAACAAGCGTAGCGCCATCTTTACGACAAAAGCTGTAGTATCACATATTTATGTAGCTAAACCAATTATGAGTATTATGATATTCCTACTATATAGATATAAAACTATACAGCATTCATTTCATTCCATCTCATTATTAATGCCGTTCAATAATCAAAGTAAGGTGACTGTTGCAAGCACCTTAACCTAAATAAACACAACACAGTAAATTTGCTACATCTGTTATTATAAAACTGTCTTCACTACATTATATGCAATTTATTATATTCACTTGTTGTAAAATATTGTAAAACATTTCACTATATTTTGTAGAAGATTGTCACACAATATTTTTAAACAATTTTATTGCTTTTTTTGTAACCGTGATATAGGAAAATGTTGTTCTAAAATTTTGCACAATAGTAGGAATTCTTACTACAATTTCCGTCAAACAGTGAAGTGTAAATATTACAACATGGATTTTTCTCTGTGCAGACACAAACATGCACCGACACGAATACGTACACCTGTATCACACGTACATAACACGTGTGAGTGGCAATACAGCTTATTGGTCGATTTCTTCGGTAAAGATCGACAATGAATAGAGCAAGGGGTGGGAAGAGCGTTACGAACATTTAAGTTAGAAATTGAATATGCATCGAATACCTGGTAACATCCAGATTTTACCTCTTACTATAAGCATGGTAACATCTGGTTATTTTACTCTTAATACCCCACATATTGTCGTTTTGACAATAATTATGTTACTAATTAACATAAAGAGATTTACTATCTAATTTCTACAATCCATTTTTCTCAGTGTAGAAACGATATGCTATGTTCATTATTGCTCACGCTGTATAGTAATTTGCAGTATCATCCAGGTAAGTCAAACTCGCTCGTATGTTAACAACATTCCGCTACCTCATTTACCATATTAATTTGTTCGGTAACAAAGCAACCGAACGTTGAGTTAGTTATTAGCGGTTAAAAGAAAAATTGTTTTTGTTGCTTATAAACTTTTTATCTTCGCTTTAATTTCATCAACTCCCGAAGAAATTGATTCTGTCAAAATACCTCGACCTATTAAGATATTTAATTAGTTCTATCGTTCACTGTATGTCGGGTAAATAGGCTGAGAGTGACCACTAAAATAATGAGGCGATTTCAGAAGCCTTTTTTAGATGCGTTAATAAGTGTGAAAGTGGTTTTATTAATTACGTACTTCATATATTTACACGAGTGAAGCGTGCGTTGAGCGTTTCGCTTGATAGGAAACATCAATTCTGTACGTTCGACATTCTATTATATACACAAAACATTACCGAAATTAGCCCCGACCGAACGCAAAATAACACGTTTGCAGACGGCAATTCCTTCATCAGTGTATGTATGCGCGTGCGAGTATAAATGATGTATCATTCGAAACAGTCGTCCCGCGGCCATTTTCCATCAACAACACGGCTTTGCCGACTCGTCCGGGCAAATGAAGCGGTTAGAACTGCCACAGCCTCGGGTAGAATGAATGGTGAGGAACAAATTGTAGGCTCGTCCGCTCGGAGGTGTCGCAATTGTCAGAAACCCGTACGTATGTAGTTTAGTTTATGGACGCTTTAAGTGTGAGGTTAACATACGGAAAAAAGTTAAAAATTACACGTTATCTGTGCTTTTACGGACGCTGTAAGTGCTGAGGGCTAACAGATGATTGATATTATAGATATTTAAGTATAGATTTCGTAATATTCATCTTATTAATTTTTCATTCGGAATGGTGTGGCTGTTCGAATTTACTTATGGGAAACTTGATGAAAGGATAGACATGCCGAAGTTCTTTCTTTAGTGTTTTTAAAGATCCTATAAATGAATCTGGTAATTTTCTACAGGCAAGTCACACATAAAGCCGACATCATATGGGAACAGGTTTTATTATTTCGATACAGGTGAATTTTGACTTTACCACAAATAAAAGTTTGTTCTTAGGAATGAATTCCGTTAATTTTGTGGGGGTTTCAGCGGAGATGTTCTTCCAGTCAGTTTGGAGAAGTCGCCAATCGCTCTTTTAAAGTTGGGCAGACTTTTCTTATTCGTCTTCATCATTGAATCAGTGTTTATTATTTTTTACTATTTCTATTATCTCCGGTGCGACAACGTATAAAAAAAAAATACAGTGTTGTGAAAAGCAAAAAAAAAATTTATCCTTGCTATCAGTAAATCTGCATTTTAATTTTTTATTCATCAAAATTTCGTTTTTATGGCAATATTAAACTATGTAAACACTTTTTATATAAGGTGCCTGTAAAAGGTCTTTACACACGCCTACCACATATTCATTAGACCAAAATAAGCCGATTTAAGTAAACTGACCTTAGTCCAAAGTGGCTTAGTTTGGGCACTATGCGGCCTTGAAGTTAAAATTTTGAAATCGTTTTTTTATTATAAATTCAAAACGGCTTATGTGATTTTAATAAGAATTGGCATGATCAGTTAGTATTATTGTACGAGTGTTTTGAGAAAATTTCAAGAAAATACTAATACCGGAAGTGAATGAAACACGGATGACTATTACGAAAATTAACATAATTTTTTTTACTGTCTGTAGTAGAGACACGAAATAATTTTTATTCGATAGAGTATTCAAAAGCGATCAAATTATGTCTCTTATAATTTGTTTATGATAGAAATCATAGGCGACTGGATTACTTTTTGCTTTTTTCGAACGCACGACCATAAGCACTTTTTTTCGTTTTTCTCGAAAACGAATAAAAATAAGAAAATTTTACAAGAGACATAATTTGATCGCTTTTGAATACTCTATCGAATATATAATAAAAATTATTTCGTGTCTCTATTATAGACATAAAAAAAAATTATGTTAATTTTCATAATGGTCATGCGTGTTTCATTCACTTCCGGTATTAGTATTTTCTTGAAATTTTCTCAAAACATTCGTCCAATAATACTAACTGACCATGCCAAATCTTATTAAAATCGCATAAGCCGTTTTGAATTTATAATAAAGCATAGCATAGCACCCACACTAAGCGACTTTGGACTAAGGTAAGTTTACGTAAATAAAGACCTTTTACAGACACCTTGTATATCTATCATGTACATATCTACATGTCTATGTAAGTCTTTCCAGTAACATCTACACAGCAATTTAACGGCACATAGTGTAAAAGGTAAGCACAATAACCTGTCGACATTATTGAACACGTCAAATTTAGACTCGACGTACACCTTGCCGCTCCATTTCTTACAAAAACAAACGAGAATTCTCCTTCTTGAAAATGAACGCAACAAAACCAAGATTAAGACAATAATTACAAGGATCGCGTTTTACCTACGCTCGCAATCACCAGATCAATGGTAACAGCTACTTGTCACGTAAACGTTGAACGTGCTACATATACGATATATCCTCATCATCACGCGGCCAGCGTGAAGAACAGAAGGCCCTGAACAACAACAAGCGGTGCCTTGACAGCTGCACCGAAAACTTGTAGTAAAATTACTGCAGCAAACGGGTAACACGCTCAACTACGTCTTGAAAGGTATACAACTTAATTGAGAGGTGATATTCATGTTGAAGGATCGTATTTTGTGTCTTTGTATTAGAGATGTTTTAAATAATTTTTTTTTAAGACGTGCCGCAAATACTTTTAATTAAACTTTAGTATGTATAGATAACCGCTTATTAATTTTTTTTTCCTCATATTTAATCTAATTACTTTTATGGCATATCTGCATTTCTAGAATAGAACGCGTAGAACGGTGGTCGGGTTTTCAAGTTTTATACGCTGTTAATTATAAATAAAGGGGAAAGATGAAAAACAAGTCCCAGCGGGTAATTTCTATAATTACACTGACGGCAAATATTCGTTTGATCTTCGATGTTGTTTAATAAATAATTATTTTAGCGACGAGGTATTTAGATTTAGAATCTGAAGCTTCTGCGTGCTCTTAAAATAACTTTACTGTAGTATGATTGGTTGCGTGGATTTGCCCGGTTTACTTTATCAAATTAAGCAAACAATTGGCACAAAAACAACCTGTGTAATAAAACACGATTGCAATGAAATGGCTCTCCCCTGTATGGGCTCTCCTGACATTTCGTAATTTTTTTGTGGTAACCGAGGTAACTGGTATACTTGTTTTTGTCACATTCACTTATCATTTTTAATGTCGTGTTTCTCTTTTTTTTATTTTTTGGCGTTTTAACTAACAAAATATAACATTGACACCAAGACTTAAAATTAAATTTGAATTCCACATTTCTTGATAAAATTCATTAGTACTTTATAAACTTCAATATCATTGCAGTGCAGAATAGGTGTTACAGCTGTTGGAAAAACTATAGGTGGGATTTCGTGAGTAAAAGTATATATGTATGCACAATATTCTTTGCAAGTTATTTTACTGGAATATTTGGCGATGTAAATTGTGGTGACGCATAAACAATCGCAAGCAATTGGGGTGATCATTCCTGTTTGTGTGTTCCCTCAAGCATTGTGAAAGAATTAGGTAAGATGCTTTTATAAAAATACTCATTTTAATATCTTTTTACATGTGGTTAATACAGCAATTCTTTTTTGCTTTAAATATTTCACCGATTTTACTTATTGTTAGTACTTTGAAGGGTATTCTGATTCATGATGGAACAGATGCCAATATTAACCATGTTTTCATAAATTATTTATTGCTCCATGAATATAAACACAAATTGATTAAAAATTTCACTATTATCCACGATTCACCGTTAAAATTAAAAACGAATTCTAAACTGTTACAGCTTATTTACTTAAAACAAAACTTTTAATACATTACTTTTGTAAAGAAATAATGCATTTATATTCACAGTAATTGCATATCAGGACCTTGCTCCCGGTGTAGAGAACTGTAAGAGCCTATGATGCAATTTGCATTCGTTTTTGTATAATGTGTAAGAGACTTTTTAAAGATAACTTGGCTGTAATAATTCAGTAGTCGTTTTTAATGATTATTCATCAATTGGGTATGTTGCCATAAGTAAAAATTATATTTATCTTTTCCTCCTTGTAGTGGAATATTTCTTCGGAATTTAATTCGAGTTACAGTATGCTGTAAAAAGTAATAAGGTTGTAATCAGAATCACACATGCAGGGGAATTTTCTGTGCAATGTATATTTACACCTGTAATATTCACCTTCTTAGTATTTTTACCTGCCTTCCTTATAAAATTACATGACAAAACTACTTGACTGTTCAGTAAATATACAATTTATATAAATATTACATATGAATTTTACAGAACAACGTTTGAAAAATACATCAGCGTATGAAATTTACTGGTGGATAGAAATTTTACTGTATATGAAGTAAATTTACCTGTAATATCGTAGGCAACTTTGTTACCAACGATTTTACATGTAATTTTACTAGAAATTTTTTTACAGTGTACCCTCCAAGTTTATTTTATTTTAGTTATCTTAGAAGTAGTAAGCGAGTTACCCTCAGTTACCCTCCAGTTACGGAGGTCACATTTACCTCCATGACATAGTGGACATCTTGGGACACTGGTGATTATGTTTATTTTTTTCATGGAATTTACCGAAATATGTAATCACAACAGAAAACCCCCTCTAGTTAGTTTACCTATTTCAAACAAAATGTTAGAACAATTTTTCAAAAAAAAAAACAACCATAAAAGCTCCATCGAACGAGCCCAAAACTATTCAGATTGGTTGAACGGTTCAGGAGATATTAAAATTTACATATTGAACAATTGATTAACTCCCCTCCTCCTTATTATGGCAGATACCAAAAAAAAAGTCATTAAACAAAATAATCTGATTTTATGAGTGAACAGCGGTGAAATTTCGAACATAAAAATAATTTTCGGATACTTCTGGTGGTCACATTGGTTATGTATTTTTTTGTCCCGAAGCTCTAGGCATAGCAGTTTCCGAGATGTATCCGGTCGCCACTATTACTGTATCACCCTGTACAAATTAAAACATGCTATTTCATTCATCTCTAAAATAATCATAATCTGTCTTGATCTGCCTTCAACAACGATTAAAAAAAAATTAGAGGCACTTACTTACCTTTCGTTATTCTAACGATCTTTCTTATATTGAAATAATATTTTGGAGTCAGAAAAATAGGGTCGTGGATACCAGAAAAAGAAAAACAAACACAGATTATTGGAATAAATAATATTTATTTCATATTCACGTAATTATTTTGATACAATTATAAGTAGGTAATGTACTTTACGGATTACTTTACTGGAAACAAGACTGTCGTGTGTTTTTTTATTTTAACATTTTATTTTATGCTTAAGTGTCATTTCTCAGAAATTGATACCATATTTCTCTCTTTACGTTTCTCTCCCATTTGTAAATACGTCACTAACTTGAAAGCTGGAAGTCACAAAAGGAAATACAAGTTAATTCAATTGGAATCAAAGTAGGTAGCGCACGTTCTGTTCTATTTTCCGTCGAAACTAACTCGTATTCCAACTAAATGGTTTTCGTGCAAAAGACTTTTCGGATTGTTCAGTTTATTTCAGTTTTATCCGACGTGGAAAAGCATGGCCGTTATGCGATAGGCAGGCGTAGTTGTCGGTTTTATTATTTTCTATTTTATTCGGGGGATAATTTTAGATAATCTAGTTGCAAGAAGTTTGAACTGTCGTGCGAGATTTCAATAAAATCAAAACGGGAAAGTTTGAAACTATTTTTTCTTTAATAGGTGAATGTTTCTAAACTTTATAGATATAATGTGTAAGTATATAGTTTGTCAGCATGGAAACTTTCTATTTATTTTTATGTAAATTTTCAGAATACAAAAGACCCACTCGAAATTTTCCCCTAAATACAATTTACATAATACCAAAAAAAGAAAACACGTTAACAGGCATTAAATTAAACACAAAATACAAACCACACACATTAAAGTTACTTATCGCACGGAGAGATCTTTTCAATTATACACTTTTCCTTAATTTTACCAGTGCGTAATAATAAAATTAATTTCAAAAGATAATGGAATTAATTCATATAGGGCATAATTTAGAATAATTTCAACAGGTATTTGATATAACAGACGCGCCCGTTAAGTGTTTCAACTTTTATATGCGTTTGGGAATAAATTCTATTCAATTATATGATCAAGGTGGCTTCGTCTATGCAGGCCACTTGATCGCTTGGATAACTGGTATATATTAAGTAATTTTCATTTACGTCGAGAACTCCAAACGTAACGAGGTGAGTGCACGTTTAAACGGTCGATTAACTATAATTAAGTTAATAAAAGTAAACACATTAACTAACGGTCCCTGTTGAAACGAGTCTGCTATTATGCGCCTAATACCCGACATCAAGTTGGTATTTTAATTAATTTCGTTTCTATAGAATTGGTATTACTGCAGATGTATGCGATCATACGTTTTGTGTGCTATTCGAATAACAATTGAACTCTTGATATCGACTTGTTTTGTTACTTTTATGATTGCACATATATGTTTTCGATTATAGAGGAAGAAGAAAGATTGAACAATCTGTTTAAAAAGAAGCTACAAAATAAATGTGGCCATCATATTAAAATAAAAATTCACGTATGCATGATTTCGTAAGCGAAGAGGTTCTTAATGTTAATCTTATGTCCAGTATAATTTACGTGTTGTGCAGCACTAGACGATTCAAGCCTGCCATGTATATGAGGAAATACTCTAATAATTTTTTTAATCTGGGACGCCTGCACCATTAAATCTTGGGGTAAACAGATATCTTTCCCAGTTACATATTTGTTGCCGTTCTTGGTATTCTAGCAGGTCAAAGTAGGTGTTAAAGAGGGAAAAAATGCTTGTAAATATAGGGTATGGGAATGACGAGGAATTGTTAGATATTATATTTTTTTCTTAATTCATGCGGTCTTCAGTTGAAAGTGGAAATCCAAGAATTTCCGAAAAAAACCGAAAACCAGAATTAATAAAATCGTGCAGCTCGATGACCTAGATACTAAGAGCATTTATAAAAAGCGTCCATCAATACATTGCAATTCCTAGTTCTACGATGCAAAAATGTTCGATTGCTCTTTGTATAAATTTCGTGGCCCGTAGAAATAGCCGATATCTCACCGCGAAGTTGCGGAATCAGAAATAGATTTGCCCAACTGGGGCGATAAGCATCGGATGAACAGATCGAACTCGACCGAAGAACACGTGCTGAAACGAAAAGCCTATGAAGTGGGCATGAATAAAACGATTATTTTTGCACAAAAGCGTAAACTACGCTCTCCTCTAGGTACAACATAATGATATGTGTATTTTATGTATATTTTGTGTTTAATTGTGGTCTTAAAAACGCATTTTTGCAAATATCGAATATCTGGTATTTTTCGCAAAGGGTTTCTGACAAAATTATGTAGATATAACTCGCTTGGATGGTGTCAAATCGCCTTTCTAATCATCATTTTAATAATAATAATGCAGAAGATTAATTGACAATGCTATTATGTATATTTCTCAAAATTTGTAAGAAATTAAGTTTATTTGCTTTCAAGTCTTTTTACTCTTATTTCTGTTAAAATACATTGGAAACTAAAATCTTCTGTTAGAACAGCTGTTTTATGACATTTTCGTTTAAAGGTAAATATTAGAAATAAATAAATATTTTAGGAATCAATTTTTCCAGAAAAAACACTTAAGCATATCTTTAGCAACTTCTGTTTTTATATAATTCATTTAGAACCAGTGGCGTAGATAAGACAGACCCAAAGAAATTTCGGGTAAATTTAACAATATTTAAATCTTCAAATATCTTCATTCCATGTATGTATATGTTTATAAATGACTATAAAGATCCGCTACCATTTCTAAATAATTACTCGAAAGGAAAAAAAGCAATTTTTTTTTTTGGATCTACGTCACTGATTAAAATAAATTATAATATGATTCTTTGACGTACATACACAAATTTACTGCATCGTATTTGTGCAATTAATCGGTTCGTGTTTACTGAGCTACTAAAACTAATAATTTTGAACTTTTTTTTATTTTCCATTGTATATTCTATAACCTTATATTTTTTTTATTTTTCGTATTTATCGCTATTTATGTATAAGGTATGTATATATTGCTGAAAGAGGTGGGGTTTATTGTTAAAATTTATCCATTTGCCGTTTTAATTTTGCTGGAAGAAAGATTGGATGGTGGGGGGTGTAGTCATATTTAACCAGTAGTCATTATTATCATATAAAGTCTTTTTTACCACCATATTTTCTTTATTTATTATTTATACACTAACTATCACGATGTATTTTCCTTATTAGATCCTTAAATATTAATAAATAATAATAAATCTTTATATGTCGTCGTCAATTTAATTTTATTTAGGTATTTCTGCACAAATTATTATTGTACACAGGGTATAAAGTGAAAGATTGGGATAATGGGGAGTTAGGACTAGGGTACGGGAAATATATATGTGCTATATTTACAAATATATATTATAATATTTATAATATGTATAGATTCACAAATAGTTTTCAATTTTACTCCATTGCCGTTAGGTACAATAATTGGATTTGAATCCGGAAATTTCGTTGTATTGCAACGTTGTAATAGGGGTACCACCAGGTCGTTTATTTACACCGATAACATTCGTTATACACTCACAGAAATTTTGCATGGTAGTTCCTTTTTTGACAGTAATTTCTGATTGACCAGCATTTAAATAGCTTGTAAAAAACAATTAAGCTACGATTAGGGGCGTGCGCCATCTATGTGTACAAAATATAAGTTAAAAATAATAATTGTTTGAAACAGTTAAAATATCTTTAAAGATACTTAAAAGTAATTAGGACAAATAAAATTTTTATAATTTCAAATAGGTTTCAGCTAAATTGTTCAGATCATAAAAAGAGGTCAACTTTTTATTGCAACTTCAATTTAATACATAAAGTTCAAGGAAAAATCACTGCAGTAAAAATGAATACACTTACATTTTACGATTGAAATAATGAGTCAAATTAAGGAACATTATTTTTATATTACATATATTTAAAAAAAAAAATAAAGTATGCTTGTTATAAGAAACAATGTAACATTTTATATGTTCAAGCACATGAGTGTAGGGGAATACAGGATGTCTCACCAACAATAAGCCAAATTTACTTTAGAAGTATCATGCAGTGAGGTAACCATTTATAGAATAAAATTAATTTTCAATATGAAAAATGCTAAAAAACACGTAAATTTTTAATTTTCTTCTGAATGAAATTTGAAATATACAAGGAAATTTCATGAACCAATTTCTTTGAGATATCTTGATCTTCAAATGATTTTTTTAATGCTGTTTTGCAAACTCTCAGGATTCAATTAAATTAAATAAATATGTTAATTAAGTTTTATTTACTTATAACTGCACCTTTTCATTTTTATAGAGCCTCGCTTTTAAAGGGCCTTAATGCACCTTTGAAATTTCGACGATTTTTAGTGTTTTGCCTTATATGTCGAAAAAATTGTGAAAATCATTAGGAGTACCTATATACATAAGAAAAAATTTTGGATTTTGAAATTTCGCGGAAAGAAATCATAAAGCCTTCGCGTGTATAAAATGGGTAACTTCGATCAAGGAATACGAATAATAAATTAATAAATAAATGGCGAAAGGAATGGAAGAAACTTGAGTTCTAGAGAATAAATTTGATCCCAGTCATATAAAAAGCAGAAGTCAATTTAGTTCCAATCATGGGAAACGTAGAAAAACTTGGGGTCACTTTGACTCTAGTTACTATAAGTATTGAAAAATATGTTTGTGCAGGAAAGTCCCTGTATATATTTTTTCAAAGTAAACATGCGAGTTTTAATTTTCTCAATTTGATTTCTTTTCTAAATAAGACTCATTTTTTTTTACCTCGTTTCATAATAAATATTATGAAAACAATATTTTTTTTTAATTTAAACTTTTCTTAAGTTGCATTGAAACAATAATCAGCAATATAAATTTGAATTTTTGTAAATACAGCCTTGCACATGTTTTTATATATTTTTTTCAGGTTACATAGTAAATACTATGAGATCGCTAGAATTTTTAATTCAAAATTTTGTATTTAAAATACTTTTAGACAATAATCAGCAATATAAACTCTTTAAAGACAGCAAATCAGACTGTCGAAATGTCTTGAACAAAACTCAAAGTATTTTATTCAAACCCATCAGCCACATTTCCAATAAACAAAGGAATAATTTTTAAACTTTTCAAACATGTTATTTTTCCTCATTTTTTATGCATGTTTTTTATTCTTGATTAACAAGGAAATGCCACATAATTATTAATAATTACCTACATCTTTTTACTTGAATAAATGTAATCAGTAAGTTGCAAATTATGTGATCATATATTTATAATAATTAATTTCATAAATACCATTTTAAAAACCTTTTCTAAGCTTCTAGTTTGTTACTTTTATAAGTATTGACGTTGTTAAAAGCATTGCAGGAAAGATACTACACAATTTTGGGGCGCCCTTCTACTGTTGATATCTATTTTAAAGAAATTAAAATATTTATTAAAATTTCTAGGAAATTTGATTTCTAGATTGCAAAAATTTTGATACAATTTTATTAAATAAAATTAACCTTTAAATATTTATAAAAATAAAAAAAATATCTACAAGCGAAATGACAATTTGTTTTATTTTTTTATCTTGAAATGAAAAACCATGACTTACCAAATTTCGCTGAGTGTACACACTTTCTTGTATGTAAGCGTTTTTAAATTTAATCTTTGCTTCCAAATGATATGTTTTCTCTTAAAAATTTCGTACCCTTTTTTAATTTTTCCCCTCGATAATTCCATAAATGCAATAGTTTTAATGTTACACTAAATTATATGTATATATATACAAATTATTGCACAAATTACTTCATTATTAACAATATTATTTCTTTCCGTTTCCTCGATCGGCGCCTTTCATGTCTCCCTTATCTGATATTCGCGGTTATTCATTTTTAAAACACTGCGCGCGCGCACCACCACGCAAACCTATTACTTTCAAGTGTTCAGCAACGATTCTATGCTGAAAGGATTCGGTCTTCGCGTTTTATCGTCGTGCGTGTCCGCTGTCAAGTCAACACCTACCCCCTCCCCCGTCACAGGCGGCAAAAACATTTTGTCTCTGCTACCGTTACTGCTAGTGTTGAAGTTCTCCGATTCCGCGCCGGAATCCCCCACAACGTCTATGTCACTATCACTGTCCAGGCCGTCGGTGCCTCTTTGGTTCAAGTATTCGCGTTTCAGCGCCACCAAGTCGACGGCGATGCCTTTGGCGCGCAATTTCCGGGCCTGTCGCTCCAGAGCCTTCTGGAGCTTCTTCCTGCGACGGGCGCGCTCGCGCGCCCTCAACTCGGCGGGTGGAATCGGCTCCCCGGAACAGGACTGGGGGTGGGCGTTGTGCGCGGGCCGGCCGGGCCCCTTCTTCGTGTGCTCCTTTTTCCTCCACTTCGCTCGTCTGTTCTGGAACCACACCTGAAAAATTGGAAGAAAAAAAAAACGATTTTAGTAGGTTTTTTCAAATTGATTTGAGAAAAAAAAAATTAATTTTGGAATCTAAAAAGAATGAAAATATTTATAAAACCATAACATTTATTTATTTATTTATTTATTTCTACAACAACGGGACGGACCCAAAACAGTTGTAGCATAGGCACGGATAGAACAAAAAAAAAAGGTAATAGAGTAAATAAAATCAAGGTATTAAGCTCAGATTGTATGTTAATAATTAAAACAACTAGGAACGAATCTGCCACTAAATTGCATGTATGTAACCAGCCTACCATTTGTAGTGATAACAAATAATAGAGGGGCTAAAAAGGATCCCTGTGGTATTCTCCTTACATTAGTAAGAGCACTAGGAACTGCACTATTTATCTCTACAATCAGTTTGTGTTTTTCTAGGCTTGTAACATCAGTGAAATACAATTCATTCAGCCGTACTCCATAAATAAGTATAGGGAGTTTCTATTGGTTACGTTCATAAACACCCCGATGCATTTTTGTTGTTCCTCGATTTTATTGTATCTACAATAATTCAATGAATTACAATACAGCAACTTTTGCGTCTAGTACACACTAGGATACAAAGTGTTGGCAACATCCATCAACAGGACTGTTTAATTTTGTTCGGATACAAAACAACATTACTGTAGCTTTACATAAAGTCAACACAGGTACCAAACCCAAAAATAGACCAAATCAAATATTCTCATTCACTGAGTATCTATGAGCGGTACAACATCTAATCGTGTTACTCTTTTAAATATTGTGCATACATACAATGAAGCTCTTGCCACAAGGAAGTTGACTCTTGGGTTTTAAAAATGTCCTTGATGAAGTGGTTAAAATAGTAAATTTAATACGATATGGGAGGTGTCCATCCATCACTTCTTCTACACACGGAAGTAAGATGGCTATCCCGAGGCAAAATATTAGCAAGATTTGTTGAAGTGAGAGAAGAAGTACGTGGATTCTTTTTTAAGCATGATTTTGAAATGAGAATCGTTTGACGACAATCACTGGATATTTACGGTAGCTTATTTCCTAATCTCAACGACATTAAGGAAAGCAAGTAAATATATTCACTGCCAGTGGAAAAATTCAAGCTTTTTAAAAGAAGTGACAGTTTTAGATTTATTGTATTAATCGCAAAGAACTTGATTTTTTTCTCAGCTTTGAAAACAGTTTTGGAAGAAGAAGAGACCTGTTGGTTTAATGAAATATTCGAAGAATTGTAAAATTTGAGCTTAACATTTGAACACTATTTTCCCAATGATTATCATAAAAAATTGCAACATTCTTTGTGCATCAAAAACCCATTTATTATCGATGAGAAACTTATTTCTTTGTCAAACCAGCGATATGAAAAATTTCTTAAATTAACTTCTGATTCTTCATTAGCGTATAAAACAAAACCTCTGGCCGAATTTTTGTGCAGTTTGAAGAACGAACATAAAACCTTTTAAAATCGAGTAAATACACAAAGCCCAATATACCTCCTATACAGCTTCCATTGCGTTATTCGTATTCTAATCCCAGACATCTTTCTACACATAACCAAAAACCAATTCTCCCTCCCCTAAGAATCCTCGCGGGATCAATCCGAAGCTCCAATAGGCAAATGGACCGACGTAATCGAATAAAGAGCCCAATCTTTCCTACCCATCTTCACCTTATCGCCACGATTTGAACTCCCCCCGAAATTTCTTTTTCAAACCTCGCACGAAAGCCACCGCAAACCGATACTTTATCCTTGTCTCCGTGGTGGCGAAAGTCTCCGATGGAAATCGACAGCCAATAAGCTCGCCCGTTCCGTACGGATTTGACCCCTGGCTAGCCTGGAGTTCGTCTAACATAGGTTAGGAAAGGGGGTTAAATCCGCATTTCGTCTTCGATTCCCCGAGAGATTCGGTTCGATATGCTCCGAGGCGAAGTGAAAGGAAAAACACACAGAGAATATAGGAGTTTGCCGAAGTCTATTGTTTTTAAATCGATGCTTTCGGGGTTGGGATTTGATACGTCCTTCTCAGAGGAAGAGAAAGGACGCGGTGTGGGGGCGTTATTTTTGCTGTATCGGCCGTATTCCCAGTCCTTTAACGTGGCGATAGATACAAAGCCGAAGCTATTACTTAAACTGAATTTCGGCTGTTCCATATTGGAGTTTTGGGACTTGGGGATATCTGGGAAAATGTTCTTATTGTTAGTAGTTATTTGGTGATAAAGCAGAAACCGTCTACAATATATAACCGTTAAGAGAAATAACACTACAGGAACTTCAAAAAATATTTAAGTTAAATTGGGAATGTATGTTTTTATTCTGATTTTTTTGCAAATACGAAAACAATAAATTTATTAATAAAACCAATGATCTAATGTTGTTGAAAAATTACCTGCTCTTGGATAAATGTTCATACTGCTGTCCTCTTTGTAGTCTACAAAATTGAATCCGCTTAGCAATAGAATTGCTAACATTTTTGAAGATATTGGGTGTAATGTTTTTGATACTTTACAATGTTCTTAATCATTTACGAAACAGGAGCGCACGATTCTCCAACCGCAGGTCAACTAATCACCATTATATCCCGGCGACATAATACCCCCAATACACGTAACGCTAACGCGACTTACCCCACATTATAACTTCGAATATTATGAAGTCATCAACCTCCGAGACAATCAATTTATATGTATATCATGCAATTATAACAAACGCCCGCCGCAGGCCGGAATGACCCCGAGGGCCCGACGCCTGGCCGCCAAGACGCGGTCTCCGGCGCGCGTTGCCGTTGCAATAGCGCCCATCCCCCCGAATTACCATGTTAATTATAGTGTTGCCGCGGTACGGCGCTAGATGGCGTGACCGGCGGTAATAATCCGAAAAACTGAGGGGGCTAATATTCATTAGTTTTTACATCCGCGCTATGCGCATGCATAATTTCGCGTTTAGTTTTCGGTTAGCCGGGTTGCATACGATTTTTACGATAACGTTTCGTGCAGGTGCTTTCTCTTTTGTTTTTTTTTTGGCGTCGAATTCCGGTCCAGGCGAGAATTGTAAATAAAGAATCATAAATTCGTAAAATAATCAGTTTGTTGTCAATATTCTACTCTTCTACTTTCAAACGATTGTTTAAGAACAGTTTTAAAGAATATACACTTAATTATAACTAAGCAGGCACATAGATGACAGTACGAGTTACTGATAACAATAACCAGGAGTTGTCATATAATATTATACCTGTCAAAAAGTAAGCACCCATATACCCGATTTTCTTTTAAGAAAATTGTAGAAATACAGAGGTTTTGAGCACCTTTTACAATCAATTTGAGAACTATTAAACGCAATTTATTTTCGACCATATATTCGTGGGCGTTCAAAATTGAAAGTAAGTAAAATTAAGTATTTACCGTAATTTTCTTAATCTCAATATTCAACATAAGTTTTCTTATTACTTTAATTCTGAGTTTAAGCACCTTTCAATATGTTATTCAAACAAACATAATTTATTAAGTTTATTGTTTATCCGATATTATCTATCGCCTGATATTTAACTGATTATCTGCTCATAAACTCATTTAAGATATTCTTTTGTTGTCATATTAAATCCTTAAGTAACGAAAATTCCAACTAATATTCTAGGGAAAAACACTTTCAGCTTTCATTTGCACATATATTCTATTAATTTCATAGAATTTTTGCCCCCACTTTAATTTCACCCCAAATTTTAGGCATTTATAGCGAAATTCTAGAAGTTTAGAATCAGTTGTTTCAAGATCTTTCATCAATTAACAGTAGGCATTTTATCAGTTGTATTTTGTGTATTTATATATTGTGCTATCCTTGTGCTATAGGTGTGTTTATGAATAAATATCTTAGTGCTCGTCTTTAATTTTCACCAAACAATAAACAAAAAGCTGTACGGCCTTACAACCCGTGGCAGGTGATACGGTGAATGGTGGTAATCTCAACAAAAGGAAGACGAAGTTTACCACATCCCCAACAGTTGAGTTTCACTTTATTTGTTTTCCTCATCGCAGGGGTGACATGAAAAATCATGCCAGGAAAATATGAATGAATTCTTGGATGATTTTGTAAGCTTTACAGAGCTTATTTTCGACTTATGTTGCGGAGAGTTCATAAGTTTGTTTGCTCACTCATATTACGTTTACGCACCTTCCTCCTGAAAGGGCTACAAACGTTTACTTCTGCTTTAAAATCTTTATGGATTAAATTTGCAATTTTTCTTCTCAACACAATTCTTCTTAGAGAACTGAAGTATTGCATAATACACTAAGAAGAACGAACAGTGCTGAGAAGTGAATATTCAGTCCTACCGAATAACTTGATGGATTCAAAATTATAAATAATAATATCATGGATGTTATAGAAAACATAAATATTTCTTGGAATGAACCCCAAAATGTTTGAAAGGGGCGTGGAACAACATTTAGCCAAGAACGATGACACTAGAGACTCTGTTGTTGTTATGAAGGTAATCGTGGAATTAGCGAAACAAACAGGTTTACATGAAGTAAATGTGGAAGACCTCGGAAAAAATTTCCAAGAAGCAGGAGTCTTTCTGACAAAAACATTTAAAATAGCGATTCTGAAGAAGAACAAAAAGAACTTTCAACGGCATTTCTAAAAACCAGTTTAGCCACTAAAACGGAAATTATGAGCCAATTTATTATATATATATATATATATTTATTAAAGGCGAGACGAGGTGCCACGGATGCCTTGTCCACTTACCGACAACTTCTTGATAAAAAAGCAGAAAATTGAAAAAAAAAAAAATTGAGTCTGAATGATCTCAAACATAAATGGTGACTTATAATGTTATTTATTTTTATATATTTATTAGTTATGTTTCTATATTTGCAAGAAATAAGTTTCTGTTGTTATATTGTTATAAAAAACATATTACAAACATATGACAAAACACTTGAACATGAGGAGATGACCTCGTTTAACGCTATTTCGTATAACGCTCTAGTTTGATGGAACGTAAACTGCATTTGTAGTCACAATAATTTCGTTTTAATCTTGTTTAGCTGCATACCCAGAAAATGTATTTGTTCAAACCCCTAACAAATACAGCCGGACTTTCTACCTAACCAGCATGCAAAAAATCCAAGGATGCACGTTTTTCTATTATATTTATGTTACCAATTGCGTGTTTTAAAAAAATATTTATCTGATTCTATTAAAAACGAACATTGATTCGATGAATTTGCTTCGAATGAATGAAACCTTTCGATCTCGTGTATAAGACGAACAAACCAGTCAGTTACAAGAGAAGATCTCCGCGTACAATTGAAGGGAACCCCCGAAAATTTAAATATATATAGGTAATTAATTACGCACAAGAGCTGCAAAGGAAACGACCATAACATAGCGCCTTGTTAAATGCGACGTGTAATACCCCCTTGCCTAATCTCACTTATAATAATTTCATTTATAATACCGGGCCGGGGCAATTCGAACGCGGATATGAGGTAATTTTTCTAGTCGCTAATGTCCCGGAATTACCATTCTACGCGTCGTATATTCGGCATAATTTAGATTGCAGATGGAAATGGAAAAAGGAACCACACACTCGAATTACGGTAACTGCTTACTAACGCCTCCGTGTAATGTGCGGATTGTAATAATAATGTCCGTCGTTCCATTTCGTGTGGATTGTGTGAGATACGGATCACTTACATTTATTTATGCAAACGGCCGAAATTATATAATCTCCGTGTGTTTTCGCGTCTTCATTTTCAATGCGGAAGAGTGAATTTAATCGGGAACTTTATAAGGCGTAAATAATGGAAATGGATTTACATAGATTACGGGCGAGATAATTTTCGAACGTGTGATCTTTATATTGCGTGGTTTTTATTTTATATATACCGATTATTTTGCTAGTTCGCTCGTTGTAAGAAGAAAATGCCCTGTTTTATTCTGTTTATTATAAATTAAAACAGTCGTGATAAAAAGCGTTTACAATGAACGTTTTACAGTCCGCTTACGCTATCGATAAAACAACAATTAAGACCTCTAATCTAAATGATATATCGATAGGGAAAGGGTGAAAATATTAATTAATATTATTAGTTTTTTAATGGCATGCTATAACAGGATCTCTTAGCGAAAAAAGCAAGAAGTGTCATAGGGCAATATCAGTGTCGGTCAACGATAGATGCCATTCATGCAGTAAAACCAATTATGGAAAAAGGTCGGGAACATCGTATATGGAGCTAGAAATGTTGTTTGTGAACTTCCAACAGGCTTTTGATTCTGTTCGAAGGAACGTGCTTATGGTAGCATCAGATGAACTCGGTGTAGGGGGTAATATTAGAAGATTAATCAGAATGTCGATGTTACAATCAAGAGTCAGTATAATAACTAGAAAAGGAGACACTGAGGAGTTTATCATTAATAAGGGAGCGAGACAAGAGGACGCTCTATCTGCGACGTTATTTAATGTAGTGCTGGAATACGTAACGAGAAGAATTAATAAGAATAACCTGAGAGCTGGAGGAGGTCAACTAATACCCTGATGATGTAGTAGTGGTAGCGAAGCAGAGGTGTGTCACGAAAAGAATGATAGGAGAAATAGCAAACGAAGGTGAAAAATTTGGGGTTAAAATTAATGCTTGGATACTGAGGATTGGTGCATATGAATGCGAACAAGTTGACAAATTTAAATACTTCCAGTTACAGGACAACAATATAAATGATAAAAACTAAGAAAAATAAAACAAATTCTAATTAAATGCATTAAGTTAGTTATACAAATTATTCTAGCTAATTTATGTATTTTGTAAATAACAAAAATATTACCAATAATACAAAGAAGGGGGGGGGGGAACACTTTGATACAAAATGGCACATTGATACACCAACAATATTTCAAAATTCAAAATTTATCATGGCATGTTGTGCCCCATTTCCCACTATTTGGGTCCACATTCAATATATGAAAGTTTCTACCGATACGGAAGGTGTAACACATTTAAAAAAAATAATATGTTTGTGTAACAACCCCCAGTTTAATATAAAATTGAAATAAGTAACATTTTATTTTTACTAATTCCCTAAAATATTGTGGCCAATTACATTTGATTTTATGATGTTTCAGCCTGGTTTTCAGCAAGATAAAATTTTAATAAATGTTTTAATATTGTTAGTTGAAATACATGAACGTAAGAAGTCTCAGAACTGCGCGAAAAAATACTAGTAGAAATGGTAAAAACAACCACTTTTGTGTGCTTTTTGTTAATGTGCTTATTGTTGATAAACATCCAGTTTATACAATATGGACATCCCAAATCAATACAATTGGTGGACTATTGGAAAATAAAGTGTTTTCAGTAATGGTATAAATATTGTATGTATTGATAAATTCCTTGACCGGTATAAATAATGTTTTAGTACTAGTTAATTAAGAAAATAATCACCTGGCAGGCGTACCGCGGTTGTGTCGTAGTCACAGGGCAATCAAAAAGAACAGCAGTTTTTGTTTTATTTTTGAGATAGGAGGCAATGATTTCATATTTGCTTCATATAGCTATTAATTCTGAAAAACTTTTCTTAATCACATTTTCTACTTTTTTATTTAAAGTTATCAAAAAATATCCGGAAGCAGCATATTCGCATTTTGGCACATCATAGTAATTGGTGCTCGGATTAAGACATTCGTACGGGCTCTTGGGATGTAAAAAGTGTTACAGTAATAGATATCTTAGACAGTAAATGAGGGCTGTCGATTTTGTTATTAATTAATTTATGCAAAAAAGCAGCCCAGTGTTGCTCACGTCTCTTTGCCAAAGGTAAAATACGAAGCTCATTCATCAGATGATCCAGATTTGCCCCTCCTTCAGAATAGTTTCCAGTTAGTCTAAAGGCTATATATTTAAAAAATCTGCGTTGTATACGTTCTATGGTTTGAGAGTACGTCACATACATCGGATGCCAGACTATACTCGCATATTCTAGTTTAGAAACAACAAAGGTATAGATAGTACAACATTTTCATTAGAGGGATATCCGTAAACTCCTTACAAGTACGTATAACTAAATCCAATGCTGCAAGACGTGCAAGTTGCAGTTATATGCGAAATAAAAGTTAATTCCGAGTCAAATAATATTCCTCAATCGGAGATGGTCTTAAGGGACACCAAAGGAACATCGTTCACTTTATAGACGTTAGTAGCTGTGGAGACATTCTTCGTGAGTAGGTCACAGTAAAACATTTGGCAATATTCAATTTAAGTCCATTGTTCTTATACCATTTGAAAATCGTGTGCAGATTATATTGAAGTAAATTCGCATCACTTCCATTGGTGATGACAGAATATATTTTTAAATCGTCTGCATACGCTAATGCCGAGCAAGTTAAAGATGCTAACAGATCAATATATAATACAAAAAGAAGTGTATATGATAGGGAATGGATGTGAAAGAAAAACATTTCATGCAAATAAGAAGTGATTAAAAAAATAAGTTGCTCACGAAAGAAACTATATTGACCGATGTACCTGCCCAGACGTTCACCTTTTGGGGATATCTCAATTCAATGAGGATTCTCTACTGACCAGTACCTACAGTTCTGATGAATTACTTTTCCGTTCAACACGAAAGTTAATTCATCCAAAAGACTCAAAGGTTACTTAATTTCTCTTCAGTTTATTCATTAATTCTTCGCAGAACTCTATTCTATCATCTGGATCGTCTTCGGTTAATACTTGTCGAAACATCAACTTATAGGAATGAAGTTTTTGTTGATGGAAACATTTTAAAACAGTTGGATGGCTAACCGTTATTTTCTCGCGGTATTTTGCGTGAAGTTGATGTTGTTGGATTCCCTGCAACACTTATAGCGTTTTCGACTTATTGCACTTTTATCCACTGATTGTATTTCCATATTATTTTAATACGTAATATTAGTAAGGGAGATAGATATACTCCACGCGTAAAGTGCAATAAGTCGAAAACGCTATTAATAAAATGTCTACTTTCACATCTTCCTCCACAAAATGGGATTTTCTTTTTATCGGGCGGACATGTCCAAGTTCTGCGAACTGTGAATGAGTTTTGAAAACGGTTCCTTGCGATATTTCTGATTAAAGAAATCCGCAACTTTCACTTATCTTCGTAACGGATCACCATAAAAATTTCTATGCGATGACTGTCTGTTAAATATCGCATTGTTTATTAAGGACAGAATGTCTTTCAAAAAGAGATAATTTACTAAAATCTTTCTGTAAACGATAACGTCATACTGATTCTATTTTATTGTTTCGTTGCCTAGGTTATTTTTATTATGGTGCTAACGGCAATAAAGATTCATATAAAAAACTAATGTAGTAGAAGTTCTCTTTCACACTTTCATTCGTGTCAGAGTTGCTACTGCTTGTCTAGTTTTATTGTACCAGCATATCTGCGTAGTTTTTGCCCATACAGAAGACGAATAGCCTAGCCAAAGCAATTATCGGAATTACTGCGGAAAATATATAATCAGCTTGCTGTCTTTTTCTCTTTCTCCGTTTGACTCGACTGTCTGGAATGGATATTCCACCATCCTACGGCTTTCAAAACCGCGCGTATCAATTTAACGTACATATATCAATTAATCCCACCGGGCTCCCTGTTTAGCATAATTGCCGGGCAATTATATCGGAAATGAACGCGTTTATGAGGACGCGTATCTGTATATATGTACGCTACGTGAATTGAACAGGTCTCCACATTTACGTATTGATGCGTCTCAATGTATTAGCAATAGGGGGAATACGGTATAAGTTTAAACCATATTATAGCATCGTTTGAAGTTGTATTCGGTTGAAGCGAGCATAGACGGTAACTAGTTGTTTTAGTTTCAGGCCCGGCTACGTTCTTCAAGGTGTATTCGATAAGTAATTGAGTCTGAACTGTAATTATGCCAATCATGTTCTTCGATATGTTTCCACTCGGATCAAACAGCTGGGTGTACTTATTGATTACTATTATTACTGGCACGTTTCCAATTGATGATGATTTATATAAATGTGTATTACAAAATGCTATCCCGCAGCTTATTAACTTGCATCGATGCTAATCCGTATCGAAGTTGGGCAAAAATTTATTTGAATAAACTCCCTGATAAAGATAATTATCTTTATCCATCTTGATATTACTATTGACAGTTTTCGGAATTTTTTATAAATCGCAGCAGTTGAAGAGTTATTATTTGTAGGTGGCTCGTTTCAATTCAAACGCTACACGTTCAAATAAAACCTTTATTGATAGAGGTGTCCCACAAGGCAACCTCTTAGGACCTTCCTTATTTTTAATAAATTTCGATAAATGTCTATTCTCTCAAACAGGTTTTCAATGATTAATATTTGCTAATTATCAACTATGCGTATGATTCTGTTAAGTATTAAGTATTTATCAATATTATTTAAATTATTTAAATGTTCATACAATTGAAATGAATTTTATTTCATTATTAAATATATTTAACACATTAAACTTAGACCGCCGTGTTATTTGAAATATCCTAGCGAATCTGCGTGTTTCACATGGAAAATAAAAAAAAAGAAAATCCACCGTTGCCAATACAAAATCCGTAAGAACAATGGTGTCAATTGCTTACATAAATCAATTCGATCGAAATGACAACATTATAGGCGGTTAAAAGCGTTAAATGTAATAACCAAGGATATATAAATCAAGACAATCTCACTTTTATCTCCTAAATCTACACGTTCAAGAGAAACGGGGAATAATATTTATTAAGTGGGTTCGGTTATGTATTTCTTTTATTCCCCTGTGTTAGTAGATCTAACTTCGTTTTGATCTTCCAGATATCGTAATATACAAACGTACTTCTAAATTTAAATTTCACACGGAGCAACTTATACGAGAGCAATTAACACAATTATAAATTATATAGTAAGCTTTAAGTCTAGGGTTATTACAGCTTCATTAGCGTGTGGTTGGTATTTAGCGTTATTAGACTCGTAATTCTTTATAATTACTAATTACCCCAAACTAGTGTATTACACATATAATGCGTATACATAAATAAATAATTTTACTGCCTATTTCCTGCCCATACGTAAAGATTATCTCATCTATACCAGCAAGTAAGAGCTAGGGAATATGGGGTGCAATAAAGAAATTTCATCGGTTGAAGAGTCCAAATTATTAAACATAAAAAAAAAACTCTAAACGTTACTGCATGCTTTTTATGACGTTTCTAACATAAGATTTTGTTTATGAAACATAAAAATATATAAGATACATATATGCATTAGATTTAACACCGATAAAAAATGGTTATTACATAGGAAATTAGAGTAAAAATGATACAAATTAATTTGGTTGTTTACTAACGAATTAATACAAGCAAGTGCTTAAGCGTTGAAACACTATAACTATTTTTTATTTAATGAAAAATAATTTTCTCAGGTTGATTTATCGGAGTGTATTAAATTGCACATTAATGCAATGTTAAAAAATATTGTATGTTTAATTGAAGGTTATGCGCGCGGAACCAGGCATTTATTATTTAATGTAGAGATAATTATGATCTTGTTCTGTGATAATTACTGAAATATTATCTGTAAACACGCATATGAGATGTGCTCTTCCAAGTTGCAAATATTCGTATAGATTAGAAATAGAAACGGGCACCCGCGCATAGTAGTAGGGTTGTTCAACAATTTTTAAACCGGACATTCTCACATTGGATTGGACGTGGAAGTCACATTCCGTGGCCAGCCCGCAGCCCCGATCTAAATCCAGCAGACTTTTTCTGTGGAGACACATGAAAAGTTTAGTGTATGATCTGCGAAACCGTGTTTTCCTAGCAGCTTAAATTTTACGAGCGTACACGTAACAACTTTCGTCGCCGAATTGATGCTTGCATTCGAGCTGATGGTGAACATTTCGAACACTTTTTATAAAACACTATCCTATCAGATTTATCTATATACATACGGTAAACACAGACGTGGGCCGTCTTTAACTACATTTTGGGCCCTAAAGTTTGGAAAACTACCACATGCACATAGAATCGCAATTTTTTGTATTTAGCCGTTACTCATGTATTTCTTTCACCCCTTTTTTTATTTCGTACTATACAATAATAACCCCGTATATATTTAGAGCTATTAAAATTTAAAATTATGATTTATCAGAAACGAAGTTGACTTCATTATATATATTTAGACAAACAATTTTTCTATTAGATACTTTCCAACACGGCAACGTAAAAAATACAACGATTTCACACAACACCAATGACGCAGTCGACCGATTCTATATCATACATAGCGATAACCGTTGATCTCCAAGCTAATTAATTAACAATTATAAAGTTTAATAATTCACATCAATAATGAATTGTAAATAATGCATTACATTATGTTATACTCAGAAAACAGTCAGTCATATTTATAGATGTATTACGAATAGTTCAACAAAAGGATATACATGTAATGTTGTATGAATGTAGATTATTATATGTATTTTAATTAGTTGAAATTAATTAGCTCTGGGGTATTTGGCGACATTATCGGTAGTCAAAAGATAATTTTATATGAATCTGTTTGTTGTGTGTTCGTACATTTTAATAACGTATACAAATTGGCCGATAAATAATAAAAAATAACACATTTTCTGTATCGTACATTTCCGTTTACTCTTTCCTTGTTTTAATCTATCGAAAGTACACGTATATTTAAAGTGAATCCGCCATTCGTTTAAATACGACTGGTTAAACAGCGCGATGTCTTAATGCCGATAAGGGAGGGGAATTTGCGATTTTATTAGCGTCCAAATTAGACGGCATTTTTATCTCCTGTAGACATTACAAAGTTGATCTATTTATCTCTGTTTGAATGGAGTGGGAGAACTGTATTTGTGTTTATGAATTATCGGATTTCATTCAGAAATAATTTAAATTAAAAGTGTCGGACGTATATCTTTCTTTTAATTTAATCAAATCATAAATAACGTCGAAGTAAAATTTCTATATATTCGCTATTCTTTAGAGCTTTAGCTCGAGGGCTTTAATCTTTGATTATTAATGTCAAAATGACGACGAAACAAATTGTGAAGCACATGAGAAAGTTAGTACTAGTAGCTAATTTATCAAGGTCTTTAATATTTAAAGAAGATTCATATTGTTGGCATACTCGGGATAATTTCCATATGACAGGATATGTCATACGCGCGCAAAGCAAGATTAAGTAAAAAATCAACTGCTTAACAAACACATCACAACAATCCTTAACGAGGAAGCTCGGGAACATAACAACCTGCTCACTAACGTTCAAAATACTAGTGCCAGGTAAACAACCCGAACTATCTTCACGTCTATCCAACTCGTAAGGTCGATATACGCTAGCAAAATGGCTGCCAAAAGCATTCATAATGTCATGTGGTTCAGATAATACCCGAGTATCATAAAACATAGGTACGACTGGGTATTCTATCATTTCGTTTCCTGGATTGGACGCATGACCAAAAGTTTCTAGTGTGATGTTTAATAGAAGATTCGACATGGTTTATATACTGCATATGGGCCTCATTTATTAATTTCTTTTAAAAGCAACTATATAGGTCCGCATCTGAACGCAATCTCTTATATTTTCTGAAACATCTCAACTTTTCTTTCATAGATTGGATTACGTCAGTTGTATACCATGCTGAATATGTACGAATATGTAATAAGGCACATAGTTATCGAAAACGGAGTATATGATACTATAAAATACCTGACAAGCATTATCAACATCCGGGGATGTAAATAGGTCAACCCAATCAACATTATAAAAAGTCCAGGGTTATTCGATTTATGAAAATTATATCTACTACCATTAGAATTCGTTTAAAAGCTATTCTGGGGTACAACGGAAAAATCAAAATGTATTTCAAGTGAAGGGTGATGCGTAACATCCTCTCTCACCAGTGGAACAAAACAGTGTTCCACCGTGCAAGCATAAGTAGCAAATACAAGGTTTAATTAACAATCCTGTATCATATTTATTACAAATATTGCAATGCGGTGTATTAAGCATCATTAACGTTATAAATTATAATTCAGAAAGCGAACACACATATCAGACGAACTCCCAATTTGAATGCACAGCGGTGTATGTTTGTTGTTGTAAAATAAATGTTTTTAGCCCGGAAGAAAAAACGACGCAGTAAGCAAGTACTCAGTACGATATGTCTCGCTCAACACACAAAAATTCAATATACAGTGTTGCTCATTAGTGCGTCAAAGTCCACTTTAGTCTTTATAAAATAAAACTGAAGGAATTTACTTTATTAAAAGTGCTACAGTAACCAAAAACGCACATTTTAAAAATAATTTGAAGTATATAGGCTGGGGTTAAATAACCGCAATAAAGCCAAAAAAAAAAAACGTGCCAATTTTCGGAAATACTGTTGCATAGGCTAATCACTGCGACTACGGCCAAAAATAATAAAAATGTAACCACTAAAAATAACTCTTTTCACGGATCACACATATCGATATCAAGCGATTTGGTTTTATTCACTTTCCAAAATTCCTTTGAAATTTTATTTAAAAAAAAATAATATATATACTCACAGCCACCCTGCTTTCCTTCAAATCCAACCTCATTGCCAAGGCTTCCCGCATGAACACGTCAGGATAATGACTCGCCAGGAACGCCCTCTCTAATTCTTCTAGTTGCCAGCTGTTAAAGTTGGTTCTACTTCTTCTGCGTTTCGAAGCTGCGCTTTCAGAATCACCACCTTCGCCACTGCTGCAAGCTCCACCTATGTAAAAGAAATATTTACGTACATTAATTACACTGGAACATCCTATTAAGATTAGAATTTTTAAAAATTAACTTTGACACAATCTTTAAAGAAAATATATATCCATAACAGCGTCTCTCAACATTAATTCTGTTTATATATATTGAATTACATTGTAAAGGGAAAAGATATAAAAGTTTTTTATAGCAAAACCATCTGAATCTAATATTATTTCAACTCGCAGGATCGGATAATGAAATTACGCAATAAAATGGAGACGAAAACGAAAAAATTCCAACGTTGAAAATTAAAAGAGACAATTGAATTTCTAGTAGTGCTATCACTGCTAATAAAATTTTCCAACGCTAGGAGATAAAAGTTAATATTCTCCGTAAACTGAAAACACTGCAGCCATTCAATTTTCTCTTCGTATATACAAACTAGCTAGCTAGTAGCAGAAAAATTAGTGCAATGCTTTTTGGCGCTGTAGTTAATATTATGCAGTCAACAAGTTGGGAATACCCTACCAAAACTGGAGAGGATGTTATCATTTCTATTTCTGTTTTCGTTCTGTGTAGTTGAAAAATATATACAAATGAAAATTCCAATAAACTCTCTTATATCAAATACCGGTAATTTTGAATAAATTTGTAATAATTTAGAACATGATCAAAGAAACAGAAGCTTAGTCCTAATTTCACAAAGCAGCAATGTGTGCTACCGGTTTCCGAGCTGGCAGTTCATGGGCTGAAAATCGATATTTAAAAAAAATAGTGCTCTAGTATTAACAAGCTGTGATTAGACTAGCAAAACCCATGGGAAAAACTAGTCGCCGCATCACAGCTGATAACTAGTTTATACCTCCGTCGAAATAGCCCTGGAGTTACTCGAAACGTGGGCTTAAACTTATGTACAGCTCATGCAGTGAGTGTTGATGGAAGGATCACCCTCACGTGCATGTTGCGTCATCACCTCGAAGAAGCTCGCGTAATACAGAAATCCAGATACATCTTGTTCGTAAATGATCAAGATCAAAGTCAAATTAAAGGCGCGAAATTTGAAATTAAACTTTTAAAACCTAATAAACACACTGAGTTTTGACTTTTAAAATTACCGTTAGGGAATTATTGTAATTTTCATTTAAGATTTTACATTTTAATATACCGATTTCGTAAATAGAGAACTTCCATGCTAAATTAAAAGATTTGTAATTTATTTGATGTTAGGACAATATAAATTAATCCAAAACAATGGAACGAATGTAATATGCAATCGAGCTATGCTATAATAATGAAAAAAATATTACTTAATATCCTATTCATTCCTACTTTTAAAAATCTATTACAATTGCAAAGGTAATACGCCTTCAGGTATCCGATAAACATTAATAATATTACAAACAGAAATTTTTAAAAACTTTTCAAAAGAAAATCACCTTGATTATTTCATTTATAACCATTCCGTCGTTATTCAAACTTTAATGTTAACTATAAATGCTGGTTGTTTCACCCTCATTCTTACCATACTTAAGAGTGAATGATATCAGCTGATGAACTCGACAGCCGAGATCCGAACCCCTCACGTCTCCATTTAAATATAAAAATGACCTCTACTAGTAGCGACATACGTGCATCGTGCGAAAAATGAGTTATTTATCAATTCTTTGCTTAATCTTATGTCAGAAAACAGCGAAAAAGAGGCGGCAATCGGCCATACACAATAGATCACTCTTAAAAATGGTTTGGAATTCTTTTAAAGGAGTTCTGATATACTTTTTTTTTTCTCGGTTAAACTTGTTTAACGTCAACTCGTTTGCGGTTAAACCGTAATAAGCATAGTGTCGAAGAAAACGCCTTGTTGGCAGGACGCTGTTTATATTCTTATTACTCCTGGAATAATGAGGCGTGCAAGAACACCATACCAATTCCACGACAACGTACTTAACTTATAAATAAGTACAAGAAAATTGTCTTCGGTGCCGTAATTATATTAACGATTCCTGAAACGTACATTGAGATATAGTTCGAGTTTTACAAATATGCATCTTACGGTAATCCGAGTTTGAATTGAATACGAATCGTTCTAATACACGTCTCTACAATTATTTTTCATTTCCACAAACGTTTTAATTTATACTTTATTATAATTCCATTCATTTTTAATTCGTTACGCGGTGTTACGCTTGTTTTAATTATAATATAAATCTCGTCTCCGGTAACCACCGACGGGCAAATTAAATTACAACTAACGAGGGGATTGGTCGCTACTACGGTCGCTTGGAAATTAATTAATAATAATAGCAGTGGTACAGCAAATAATGATTTTAACCGAGTAATGATTGATATTTATGAATGTCGGCTTTCATTATTTTTTTATATATGTAGTAGCAATTAATAAAACTCAGCAACTTGATCGATAAGTCTTATAGGCTTCAGTAACTTTCAAGATCTATCAAGTTACGTTTTATTTTGAAATATACCATCTATGTTAAGTATGGTACTTTAGCATGTAATAGAAATAACTTTGCTTAAAGATATACTTTGGTCGATCGCCGTTCATTTATAAGTACTAGACGTTTAGGATATTGACGCAGTTTTACAACTTCTAATTAAAGTTGTTGTGGTTTTAAGGTATTTTAAATAGTTAATTCCCTATTAGTTCTTGGTTTATAACATGCAGAAAAGATGTTTTATATCCTGGAAAAATACGAAAGGGGTGAAAAAATAACACATTTGTGATAATGTAAAAATGCCCAGTAAATTTCATTTTACTTAGTAATTTTCATACACCAGTAGTAAATTTCCTTGGTGAATTCTCACATCAAAGTAAAATAAATACCTGTACGGTTTCGGGGTAATATAATTGCCCCGAAATCGTACAGGAATTTTACCAAATCTTCGTTAGAGTGTAATTGAAAAAAGACTTTTTGATACATTTTGCCCTAAAGAGAATTAAAAGACATTTTGAGTGAGCAGTTGGTACATGCTATGTTGTTTCAGCAATTATTTAAGCAGTGAAATCTGCTTATAGCTTATTAAACTAGATATTCGGGCCCGTTCACCCGCCTACTAATCAATCGTTCGATGACCGCTTACCGCCCCAACTCTGCAGAAAGTAGAAAGTCCGCGTTCCACTTGGAACGCACCACTTACACCCCAACCCAGCAGAAAGCAGAAAGTCTGCGCTCCACCTAGAACGCACCACTCCCGTCTACAGCTGTGACTGGTTTGGGATCGTCCGTACACACTGTATATGCATTTTTTTCTTCTTCTTGCCTCTCACTTGTAAAAAGACTCGACGCTTCGCGTCTCGCAGTCTTTTGTTTGTGTGATTGGTTTGGGATCGTCGGTACACCCTGTACATTCCTCGACGCTTCGCGTCTCGCAGTCTTTTGTTTGTATGATTGGTTTGGGATCGTCGGTACACCCTGTATATTCCTTTTTTTTTTCTTCTTGCTTCTCAAAAGATTTGATAATAGTGCGCCTTATAAATCTATAACAATAATCAATTTCCACCCTAAACGCTTTTAACCAGACGGTTATAACGAAGCAGAAATCCTTAAGAAACGAAGTTACGGGTGACATATGCGCATTGAGTGCAGACACGATATTAACTCGGTGACAATAAGAAATCGCCGTCATAAATCGACCAATCGGAACACAAAGCCGTGAGATATTACCCGCTAAATAACCGTGTCGGCAACACTCGCGCACAATTCGTTTGGAAGGCGAACACTTCGATATTTTTATTCCCTTTCAAGGAGCGAGCGTTGATTTCTCGCGCGTTCAAATTTAATTTGCGCGAATAAATCATACGGAAATTATGCAGCGAATATTTGGACGACATATAGTGTAAACTGTATAAAGCGAAAAATTATTACGTTTAGCTCAACACTGAAAATGTTTCGACCCGAAAAAATAATGCAAAATATGCATTCCCTCTTGTTGAATTAAAAACTCGCCGTAAAGAATGATGGATTAGCTCATTTTTATTTATAAATAAACACAATAACAACTTTTCATTAGCAAAAATGGTTGATTAACAAAACAAAAGTATAAATCATCACGTATTAGGAGCGCTTACTTTTCTAGGGTTTCACTATAATAGGCAACGAGAAGAAACAGCCAACGTATCATCCTTTTAACTAGCAACATCATATTTTCCCTATCATCCTGCGAATATTGTAGTCGATATGACCAATTCGTTCCCCGTCACTGAGATAACGAACTCCATAGCATAGTCCTTCTGTTCCCCACGCAGTCGCGCGCCCAACGGTTCCAGCAATTCCTTTTTATTATGAAATATTGCCTTATCTGTGCGATATATCTGGCAGAAGTCTCCGCAATACGAGAAATTGAATAAATCAACTCAGAATTGGCTGGAACGTTATGCATCCGGGTACACAACAGATACGGAATATTCTCTCTCTTATCGCCGGAATTCTATTCGTCCGCAACGAATTGAATCCATAAGTCATGCCGGGACGGACGAAAATTGTTTGGCAATTGCTCAGCACACGCTCCGCCTTATCGCTAGAGTATATTCGCCAAAAATATTAGCTTGTTCTTTTAGGTAAAGTTATTGTTTGTGTTATTCCCAAGCAGAATGCACTGGGGGTTTCGTCTTGTAAGGAAATGTTGTAAATGGTGAGTCGAAGAATAAAGTTCCAGCATGTGTGTTCATTTGAAAACTTTTCTCTCTAAGTATCGTCCTCTTTTTTCAATTAACTTTTCAGTTTTGCAGACCTGTCAAACCAGCTCTCAATTTGTAAAATTTACTGGGAACATAGAAATTAATAGTCTAAATTTGCTGTGGATCGTATCCTTGGTGCTCTGGTGATGATTTTGAAATATAATACGTGTGCTGAAATATGTGATTCTGGGTAAATGCAAATCGGTATAAAAATTCTAGGTTGACGGCTTCCCTGATTAATTACCGCTTTTTACAGATAAAATGGTATTTGGAAGATTACCTTTTGATTCGGCGTTTCCAGAAATATTGGTTCTAAAATCTGGTTTTGATTTGTAAGGTTTGGAATTTGAACGGAGCGATTGATTAACGTTTTTTTAAAGCTTTTAATGAACTTATGGATCGAACACTGAATTAACATGAGTGGGAATTTTAAATTCCAAGCTAATTCTTTATTGCATGTCTGTCTTTTGATTCTGCGTTTTGCGTTGGTCTTGATTTTCAATAGATTTTGTGTTTGTGTTTTATATGTTAAGTACCCTGTTCGACCTCAAGAGTCCAAGTGCCTTCGTGGCTGGTGACTTCTCACTGTCCTTGTCAAAAATCAAGGCGATACTGGCTGGCTCTCGACAAGAACAGTGGAATTTGTCTTTGATGAAAGTGTGTGGATGTAGTTACAGTGTGTGTTTTTCCAAAAACCAATGGAATGTCCAATTACAGCTTATTTACAAATCCTTGTAAATAAATAGTACATTCAGTTCATCATTAAAGCAGATACTTTTTACAACTGCACTTTTTCATAATTCTCAAGATTTCCAGAAATTTAGGGTGCGAAGTTTTCAAATGAACACCCGATATGATTCAAGTGGAGCAATTTATTCGTTCGCTTAAGCGTCCAATCTTCTAAACCAATATTTATCGAGGTAAAACGACTCGTAATATGCGGCCACATATCCATGGTAAATCACTTACTTCGGAACGATTTCGTCAATACAATCACCATTAAAGTTTGCTTACGCAAAAAAAGACATCAATGTAAGAGTGCTACCCCTAATCACCTTATCCAATCATTTCTTTGATAACTCTATCCAGCGTTAATTCCCCTACCAGCACCATCACGTTTTTGCCCACGCCATCATCATCAATATCTCCATCATTATCGTTATAACTATTATTTAAAGTCAGTTCGAAGACCGATACGTCAAGACATGCAGTATCGTAGAAGGTCGCTCGGTATGTTGGCGATCGTGTTAAAATTATGCTCGTCTATCAAAACACATAAAAAGGGCTTAAAAACCGTCATTAAACGAACGGACACTAACGACCCGCAGTTTGTATTCAATTTCGCGGTAAATTGTCGAACGACTTAATCACGAAGGAAAAGACAGCAGAGCGAGTCGGCCAGTACTCGGGCGCTGTGCATCTTTGCCGATGGTTCTCGCTGGACGCTGCCCGGAGAGATATACCGGGATCCTCATTACAGTTATTACCATAACCGCGCAAGAGAGGAACTGTAATATGGTTTAGGTGCCGCGTAAAGTTGAGTCAAAAACGCTTCGGGTGAGCAACAGGATCTTTGGCCTTTTAAATAAGATTTCAAACTTCATACCGTTTTTTTACAATATTATACATTTCAATTCAGCATAATCCATAAGTAGTACATAAGTAATTAATGAGGTACCCATTTATGTAAATCTATACTCAAACTGTATGCAATCTTTAGAAACACCACCTTCATTTCTGCATTCACAAAGGTGTAGTTACACATTCTAAACAGCGTTCCAGAACAATTTATTATCACGACTACCACTAAGGTATGTGTATTTATACACAAGACATACGTGTAAGATCTAAATCGTTTACTTCGCTTCACAGATAGGGCACGTCTTATTAAGTCGTTAACTTTTAATAAAACTATCCGACCATCGTTCTACGGCTCTTCTACTCTCCTTCTCCGTCTTGCCACCTCGATATATCGTAACCAGACGCGGCCTCTTCGCGCAAAGAAGCACCAGAGAGCGCCTAACTCGAACGATAATCGGTCCTTCTTCGTCCGATTCAATTTCAATAATCTAATTTATTACACCCGGTCTCTGGCTTAGTGAAGAGGTTTTTGTGCGCCGCTATGTGACTCCGTCTCTTTCTCTGGAAGTGACGGACGATTTAGAGCCCTCTCGCGGTTGTAACGCGATTGTAAACAATTTTAATAACTTAATAGAAACGGGCCGGTGCAACGAATCCTTGCTTTCGATTATGTTCGAGTGTCTTCGCGATGTTGGTGATGAGATCTTTATAAATACGTGCACGCAAACGGTGATTTTACAAGCTCTGTAGTTTCGCTGTTCAATATAATGTCCTTAGAGTGATTATACATTGGAAACTTCTTATCTAATCACAGCTTTGTCTTTACACCACATATTCACGATTAAACAGGTTGGCAGGTTTGATACCACATCAAGCCTTTCTGAGCATAGAAAAGGCCTTTGATAAATTATCAAGACATTAAATAAAGGAAAGTTTGAAGAAAAGTAAAAACTACGAAAGAACCGATATTATGCCATCGAGACTGAACATATGCGTGATAAATACTTGCAAGTCGTGTCGATGTTCACATTTATGGATATCACTGTTAAGTAATAACACAAATCAGTGATTGTTTTTGCTAGATTTTCAATATGGAAAACCCAAGAGAGGTTATATTAAAAACAACTCCGAGAAAGCATGGTTCACACAGGTAAGAAACTCACCTTTGTTGAATGTGAGTAAGCATGTGAGTTTTTAGTGTTTAGTGTTTAAAATTAAAACGTCTAACGTCTTATGGGATATTCGCATATTTTTTCCCGCACTATATGCAATGTATCGTCCGCATACAGTACAGAAAGAGCATTGATTACTTTAGGAAGATCATTAACGTATAGTAGGAAGAGTAATGGTTCAAGGACCCAACCTTGTGGTACTCCGTTTATATCTGTCAGGATGATGTAATTTGGATCCCTTTTGAATCGTACGTCACCACACATTGCTTCCTATTCGTTATATAAGAGTCTATGAAGCCTCGTACCACACCCTCAAGAGCTCATGACCTCGAATTTCTGGAGAAGTACAATGTGGGTGGTGGACATAGTCGAAGTCCTTCGAGAGATTAATTTAGAGCACAAGTAGTCATTTCCTTTTTTCTGAGACCAGATGTTACTTCCTCTAATGGTTGAAAGGTAGCTGGCATTGTAACCCTCTTCTTGTTGGTATTTTGATGAAAATTTGACCATGCCATTATAGATCAGTACTTCAATGATTTTAGATATACCACAAACTAGAACTATTGGCCTATAACAATTTTCAAAATCAGTTCTACCTCCTTATGCTTTTTAATAGTGGGTTATTACCAGTTCCTAATATTGAAGGAGAATCCACAAAGTGCATTTCAGTAAAAAAAAAAACCCTGATGATAATTGGGAGCTAGAAATGCAGGCAGGTAAATTTCTTTTAGATAAATATTTTTTGGCGACGAAGCCCATGTCCATTTCAGTACGTTCGTCAATAGACAGAACTGCCACATCTGGGGTTCCAAAAACCCCAGAAAAATAATCAAGCACCCTCTTCATCCCTAATGAATGACTGCCACTTGGTGCGGTTTTTCGATCGGCGAAGTCTTCGAACTTTACTTGTTTAAGAAGGATGAAGGTGCTGCGATTACAGTCAATGCTAACTAATTACCCTATAAATATAGGATAGTATGGGCATAAACAATTTTTATTTTCAGCAGAATGGCGCAACGATCCACACGAACCGCGAAACGATCGCTTTTTAGCTAAGAATTTTCACATTTGAACCAATAAAATATAGGATAACAAAATCAATTTCTTTCCAACAGTTAAATCAGTTTTTCCGTGTAGAACAGTTCTATAAATCATCCTGCCTGACAAATTGTGATACATATATAGATAGATAGATAGATAGATAGAGCTTTATTGTATGTGTCAGCATTAATACTGAAAATACATTGTCAATTTAAAAAATAATACCTACAATCTACAACACAGAAACTTACACATTAAAATTAGATACTAAGTCAACAAATTCATCGACGGAGTAAATGCAGTGCTCAAGCAAAAACGTTCTCAACGCACGCCTGAACTGTTTTATAGTTGGTATAACTCTGACAGCCTGAGGAAGCAAATTGAATAATCTAACTCCCATTGAAGTAGGAGCACGCCTGGTCATCTCTAACCGATTAAAAGGTTCTCTATACTTGTTCCTCGCCCTAGTATTATGCTCATGGATATCAGAGCATTTCACAAAGGTTTGTTGATTAACATATATATAACAGAGTAACTCCATGATATATACACTGGGCAAAGGCAAAATAAATAGCTTTCTGAAGTGCGGACGGCAAGTTTCCAAATTTCCGATGCCGACCATACATCGGATGACTCTTTTCTGGGCGATAAAAACATCGTGTGACAACTCCGACGAACCCCAAAACACTACACCATAAGCAATTCTGGAATAGACTTCGCTGTAATAAAATTGTAAAAGATGTCTTATATTGAAGATATATTTTAAATTTCTTATTTGATAACAACATGTATTGATTTTTTTTATGAGACTCTCACAGTGCAATTTCCAACTTAAATTCTCGTCGAGAGTGATGCCCAAGAGTTTAACTGAACTTTGTCGTTTTAAACGTATGCCGCTGTATGTTACACTACTAGTAGTAGTTATCGAGCTACGTGTTGAATGGAAATACATGTAGTTAGTTTTCGCCGCATTCAATGCTAAGTTGTTAAAGTTAAAATACTTTGCCAAATCATTAAGTAACTCGTTTGCCTCAGCCTGCACTTCGGAGGGGTCCCCTCCAACAGCAATAGCCGACGTATCGTCCGCATATAAATATAAAGAGTGTCGAATAAATAAAACTATATCGTTAATAAATAATAAAAACAGAATCGGCCCTAAAACCGACCCCTGCGGAACTCCAATTGTAACAGGTAAACATGTTGAAAAAATCTTATGTCTCGAAACTAGGGTTCTAAAGGATATACTAACAAACTGAGTTCTGCCTGTAAGGTATGAGAGAAACCACTGTGACACAACACCACGAATACCATATGTAGCCATTTTCTCAATAAGACGCTCATGATTGACACAATCGAACGCTCGAGAAAGGTCGCAAAAGATCCCTGCTGGCAGCAGACCCCCATCCAATGCCTGCACTACGTTGTTTATAAAGGAATTCACCGCGGTAATCGTGGAGTGATGTTCTCTGAAACCATGCTGCCTATCACTGATGATATTATTTTTCTTTAAGTGACTTGTTAACCGTGTCAACATCGCATATTCATACAATTTAGAAAAGCAGGATGTTTGCGATATTGGGCGATAATTCGAAATATCTTGTGGAGAGTCCTTTTTGTGAATCGGTGATACACAAGCAACCTTTAACATTGTAGGAAAAGCACCCCGCTCGAAAGACAAATTAATTAACTGGGTTAGTGGTTCAACAATGAATGGAGCAACACGTCGCAATATTGCACTAGGGATCTCATCTGGTCCTGAGCTCATTTTGCTTTTTAATTTATTTATTACCGGTATGAGCTCACCTTCGGTAAAAGGATAAGCACACATACTATTACACAGAGACTGTTGAGCAGAAGTGAGCGGTGATCCACCATTAATTTTGGCAACTATGTTGTGGGGTTCCTCTATAAAAAAGTTATTAAATTTTTCAGCAATTTGCATAGGATTTTCAATCAAAGTCTCCCCAGCCATCAGAGTAATACCAGGATGCATTTTTACCTGACCTTTAAAGTGAGAAATAACAGACCACGCCGTCCTTCCAGGATTTCTAGAATCTAATACTTTTTTTGCATAGAATGATTTTTTGGTTTGAATTACTAGATTTTTATGACTTTTTTTTTCATTTTTGTAATGCTCGGCTAGTGTTGGATGCTCCACTTGCAGAAAGTACAAGTCTCTCAACTTGCGACTAGATTCTATAATTGTTTCATTCACCCACAATTTACTTCCACTAGCATTACGCACCGCAACCTGCCTCTTAGGAAAACAATAATTAAAGTAATAGCTGAAAATCTCAAAAAAAACATTAAAAGCCGTATTTGCGTTATAAAAATTTGAGAAGTCTGGCCATGATACATTTTCAAGTGAATTTATAAAAACTTGTACAGAATTATCATTAAACGAACGAATAGTCTGTTTGACGGCAGGTTCACTACCCATATCACAAGAAATCAAGTTACAGATTAATGACACATAACGGTGGTCAGACACAACACAAGAATATACATTGGAAACAGCACCAGTGAAATTAACAAAAACATTGTCGAGCACCGCATTACTCCGCGTAGGGACATCTACCAAACTAACCATATTAAAAGTACTCAATAAAGACATCAAGTTTTTACACTTTTTATCCGGTTTTCCAAAATGTACATTAAAATCACCAACTAAAACTACGTAATGCTTATAACTAAAAATATAATCCAACATATCATAGAGTTTAGCTAAAAAAGCATCAAAATCACCGTTCGGAGACCTGTAGCATGTTATAATGATCACTTTTACATTGTTTACAGTCCAAGTCAGACCACACACTTCAATGTCAATCTCATTACAAAAGCGTTCTACATTAAGAGGTGAGATAAATAACTGAGCCTTAGCCCAGATACCAACCCCACCGTGAATATGCTTTTTTCTGTAAAAATAAGCAGCCAAAACATAATTTTGAAAAGTGAAGGAATCATAGTTGTGAACATTAGTCCACACTTCAGACAGACAAATAAAGCTAACATCAGTATTCAAAAAATCTAGCTCCAGCTGTAAAATCTTTGGATAAGTTAAACCTTGTATATTCAAGTATATTACATCTAACAGTCGGGGCAAATCGCATAAGTTAGGTTCGGTGCTGGATTTCAGAAATGTCTTGATCGGATAGAAAGAACCGTAAAATTCGGGTCGCTGGACTTTTCACATTCAGTTCCATTTTCGCCCTCAATAACTATGAGGTTATTGAAGTTGATTCCTCTAGAAGACGTACCGGTGGGAGTCAAAATATGATGGGAAACGTATTCAGCAATTCTTCGCTTTGCAGATAACTTCATATGCATATAATTCATTATATTAATTTTCTACTTGAATACGTCCGTCCGGTTTTATAATTAAACCACAAATCACTGCACTCTCCACAGAATCTATTTCAATACTAAATATATGGAGTGTGGAGGAATTAACCAAAGACGAACCAGGTCGTAGAATACAGTTCTGCGAAGAATTAATTAATAAACTGAACGGAAATGAGGTACTCCTTGATTCTATCCCTTTTTTTTCGGATGAATCAACTTTCATGTTGAACGGAAAAGTAAATCGTCGAAACTGTAGATACTGGTCAGCAGAGAATCCTCATTGGATGCGTGAGACACATACGCAATATCTCCAGAAGGTGAACGTCTGGGCAGGTAGCATCGCTAATCATATAATTGGTCTAATTTTTATTGATGGGAATTTGGATCTCATTAGAAATGACGTTGTTCCTGTTTTGGCAAATTTATATCCCAATTTGATAGCTCCGACCTTACCAAGTAAAAATGTTCGGTTTCAGGAAGATTGGGCAACACCCCATTTTGCTGTATTTATAAGAAACTATTTAAATCGGGGCTTTCTTAATAAATTCATAGGTCGAAGAGGTGCGATTGAATTGCCAAGTGGATCATGAGATCTTTGATCTTTGGATTTTTTTTTTGGGGAATCTCAGAAATACAGTGTACTCAACAGTCTACAGATAGGTTTGTTTCCAGAATTTTTAGGTTTTGTATTGAATATTTGTGGAAGTTCAGTTAATTTATCTAATTTCCCGGCATTTTACCAAAAATCACCAAATTAATCTAGTATAAATCGCATATCAAAAAGGGTAAAAGTTTTGGCTCGCCCCTCCAAAACAAGATTGTGGCTGGCAAACACCGCAGAATAAAAAAGAACGATCCAGGAACAAATCCTAATCTAATATCCTTCTCCCACACGCAGCAGTCACAAAGTCAAAAATTCCGCCGTCTCGTTCACCAGTAGGAGTCGACGCGTCTACAACGTTATATAGGTATGGGTAGCGCGTTCTGTGAGGGTTGCTTAACGCGGCGGGACCTAGCAGCTATAATGTAGCGGTAAATTGAGTGAGGGTTCGGCTCCCCTCCCAGCCCGATTCACCCCCCCGAGGTATCCGGTTGAGGTATCGCACCCCCGGGTCCCATTTCTACCAGGCAGACTCTATTATTATTGTATGGAACAAATCAGGAGGTTTGCCGGGGTGCCGTCGACGCCGAGCGCAGAGTGGCCTAATACCAATATAAATCATCGGTAAATAAAAATGTTACTAACCGGGGATTACTGGTGGAACGCGCGGATCTGATTTTGAAGAGGGTGTAGTGCCAGGATAGACTCTTAACACCCTCTTCTCGGGTGTTCGTTGGATTTGTTTTTGTTTCGTTCGCCTTTTTTTTTTATTTCCCCTTTTAATTTAGGGGTGGTGGCGTTTTGTCTTTGTGTTGTATGGTGGTTGTAACTGCGGTACGTTAACTTGGGGGACTCGGGGGGTGGAGGAAGCTGGTTACACGCTTGGAGTCGTGGAGTGAGTCTTGAATTATTAACTAGGAAAGAATTTATCGTTTTGCGTTTTTCGTTCTATTCTATATTATAAGAAAGCAGAGAATGGCGCATTTTATTAATGAAAATGTTAAAATATAGAGGTAAAATACAGAAATAAATAAATATATTTGCCATAAAAAAAATCTCATTAGATACAGGCAATTGTAAAAGGTATGTACATAGATATAAAAAAGGTAAGTATATACATATAAAATACAATAATAAATGCCACAAAAAGCAGTGCGAGCTTCCGCAATACTTATAACGAATAAAAACTAGAAAGATTTATTTCAGCACGTCACAAAATCGTTATAATGGTAAAAGCAGTTTTCTAGTAAAAATTCACGATATGCTCACTCGAAATTTTGCAACCTCTTTAATTTTCTTAATATCGTTTGGCAGAGCGTTGTAAGTTAAAGTAGATTTATAGTACGCTCCACGCTCATATTGGGCCGAACTGTGAATTGGTATCCCGCGAATGCCTGGTTGTCATACTGGAGGAAATATCGCCATTCCTACTATATAAGCCTTAATTATTAAAATAATACATAATCAATTTGTAAATGTATAACGACGCTAGTGGGAGTATACGAAGTGATCCACTAGGATTGTTCAGCATACATCGTATAATTCTTTTCTGGATAACAAAGATCCGACGCACATCCACTGCAGATCCCCAGAAAATCAGCCGACCATACAGAAGTTAGTTCAAAATAATGTAATTATCGAAGTGTATGCTTTCTGAGTTTACAGTGACCTTAAAGATAGAAACTATTACTTTGACATTTTTACGGTTCTAGTAGTTCCTTGGTTCTGACATGATTAAACGAAATTCACTTTTTCGCATGTACCATGCCAGGACAATTATTCCAATGCTGGTGCATTTTCTGATGCGCCCATACATTTATTTGCTGTTTAGCCACCCTAGGTGCTATGCCAATGGCAGATTCTGGTCTCAGGAAATGCTGTGCAGCACCCTTTTTTGCAAAAGTATCTGCGTCCGAATTTGCATGAATTGCTTCCAATTCTTTGTATGGATGCAAGTTTTGCTGTGGCTCTAGCCTGCAGTGCTTTCTGCCACCATACTATCGCACCATAGGTTATAGTTGGACGTACTTCCATAACATAAAGGCGTTGGATTAACTTTGGGGATATCCCTCAAGATTTCCCACATATTCTTCGGCAAGTCCATAAGGATAACCTTGGCTTCTGAGTAATCTTTTCCACATGTGGATTTCAGGCTGATGTCTGATCAAATAGGACGCGCATTATCTGCAAATTCACACCTTGAATAGTGAGATGGCAGCATCTTGTAGTGGATTTTAAGTCAACGAACTATTCGAACCAGCCTGGACATGAACGAAAGCAGAGTGGATGTCTGGATGGCATTGACACCATCGAAACCTGATTGGTGTTTGGACCATAACATGACCGCACGATCACAAATTTAGATTAGATATAAACTATTTTGTTTTAAAATATGAAATACTTTAAATGTAATATTTTAAATATAAATAAAACTGAGTATTTTCTAATTTTCGTATTATTGATACATAAAATAAGCAATCGGATTAGTCATTAAAAGTCAACATACCATTACACACATCAATTAGCTTATAGGGTATTTCACAGATTAAATGGTAACACACAAGAAATTTATTTCAATTTTCTCCCTTTATAATTGCTTGTTAATTAATATTTCTGATATTTGAAGTATGATTTAGAAATTAATCCTATTATATTGTAATCTCTTAATGATGTTCAAATAAATTATTTTCCCATAATGGAACATTATTTTGTTATTCTCACCTATTAATTAAATCATGTGTGTGAAGATCTGTCAAGCACAAGAGTCAGAGTCAGTATAAGATAGTTTATTTATTTTTATTAAAACGGTTTTTAAATGCAAATTCTTCATGGAATTCATCTTTGACAGCTATTTTTGACATTTTTCTGCACCGCGGAAACTAACAAAAACAGTTGCAATGGGTTACAAATTTTAAAAAATTAGACAGAAGAAGTAATGTTCTTATACCACTACAGAGGAATTTAAAAAAAGATCTCTAACTACAGCTATAACGGCTTGCGTTGATTTTCTTGTTAATATTTTATTTTATCTACCTTCACCGATAAAGATTCCTTAATCAGCAAAGAAAAAAAAAACAATTTTGATTATAATGACACTTCTGAAAACATACGGTAAATGCTAGTGTTAGGTCGGTAACTTTCATTGTGTCACGACTGTATTTAAACATCACGGTGCACCATGTAATTATCCCATTGGAACATTCAATTAAAATTTCGTTCCCAACCAACGTCCAAGGTATCCATAAAGAAACCGATGAGATGTTACACCTTGTATTGTATAAACTCATTGTTGAATGCTAGCTTTTAATCTATGGTAAGATTATAAAGCACAGAGCCAATCCTGTCAGAGGCGTCTTATAAATATGGATGTATTTAAACACAATGCCCGATGTCAATTTGCCGTGGATTATAATAGATATTGTAATTCAATACCTCAAGACAAAGATTCACATAAATATATCATTCGCCGTTTGCTAAATGAAAAAAAAAAAATCGAGATTTCAAATAAAAATAGATTGTGTAAGTAGCACATTCAAACGGAATTAACTTCTCTCCCCTATATACATACATAGTTAGTTTAATTCATGACCCCATTATAATGGAATGCCCGTTATGTTTAATGTTGGACGAAATCAAATGGCACCTCCGAGGATTTGATGGGTTATTTACATCCTTGCGGGGATCTGTTGACACCGCACGAGCACAGATGGGCTGCTCCCACCCTCTAACACAATAATAGACGAACTTTACACGCTATAATACTTCTGAATAACATATCAGTACGTGCTGTTACGTATAGAAAGGATGGCTTTCATAACTAGGACAATGATAAATTTGTAATGTGTTGTTAGAATTTATAAGGGCTGTGATACCGCAAGATTGCTTTTTATATCGAAAAGGATTACAGAATAAACTTTGAAACACTCTTTTTTTTTTATCGAAAATCAAAGGAAGAAGAAATGTAAGTTAAGACACAAACTGTGCCGAAAATTTTCAGGAAAGATTAGAGCAAATCGAGGTATGCTTTATTACAATTAGAAATTTGTTAATTGTTTTGAATAAATCCATTCAAATCATAATCTGCAGACTTGTTACCACAATATTACGATATATGAAAAAATGTGGCAATTGTGACAGATACTCACAATCTGAAAGCTCCCTATCTTGTTCATATAAATAAGAAACAGCACCGGCCCCAGCACCGACCCCTACGGCACTCCACAGACGACATCCCTCACTAATCCATACTAACTCCTTAAATACTGAAAATTGCTTTGTATTCGCAAGATACGACTGCTATTATACGTCGTAGATTTACAGGGACTATGCGATCCTTCATTGCACATAAATTTACAGAAATTTTGACCAAATTTCTCCCATCCAGTCAATTTTCATTTTTACAAAACCGTTTTACGCTAAATGTTACGTTTTATAGAAGCCATCCGCGCTTTATATACCAGAAAATATCGAACTATAATTTTAGAAATTGACCAATCATTATTGCATCCGTCCTATATGCAGAGCCGATACGAATGATACGGAGAACGCAAATCCATACATTACAAGCCAGGCCAGTGCAGTTCGTTATTCTGGGTGATTGTCGATTAGTATTGCCCGGGTAATTAGCAATGATTCGACGATGAACCGGTAATTAATTTGGCATTCGATACGGCATGCAATTGAACACACGGCTGGCGTGCAGCTACACATGCTGGGAAAAGCGATGTGTATATTTGGTGCGTATATGGGCCTCTCAATATATGTCATATTTACAATTATGGCTCGGGGTAATTTAGCTTCCCAGATTGGAATTAGTTTACGATTTGGACAATTAGCGATTGTTGGCGGTTGATAATTTTGATGTGACAGGATTTTAGTTATAATGATTATCAGAATTGGTAATCGGAAATTTTAAATATATTGCTACCAAACTTGTAGATAATTCTTTATAATTTATTAATTTTTTTTAAATTAATTCAACACTGTTTTATTAACATTTCATACAGTCAGCGTCATCTGTTAAATATCATTTGCTCCACAGATATGCTATGCCCCAATTGTAAGATGACACTACAGTACACAGGTACAAGAAATTTACCCCTCCACTTGTTTTTGGGTACACCGCAAACCAAGCTTTACTTAATATCTTTACTATAACTGTATTAGTTATTCGTTCGTGATGTTCTTGTACTATAGTGAATAAAAGCGCAATGTTATTTCAAAGAAATTTATTTATTTCGAGTTAAATAAATGTGATGAACAAAGAAATGCATCTTCTAATGATTCCCTCAGGGTAAGTAAGTTCTTTACTATTTAAATTCTACAAAAATAAGATTTCTAGAATCTTAATCCAAACTAATAACTCATATATCTCGTTTTAATATCAATATAGAAATTCAAAAACCCCGCCAAATTCCCATCATAAAATCAAGTACATCAAATAATGCCAACTTAAACCGCTCATGCATTTAAACCCCCCACAGCATCAAACGTTTTGCTTACACACAAAAAATCCACTAGGATCACTGTTATCATACGATAATATAACCTAACATTCCCTTTACGCTTTTAACGCCAGTTATAAATTCAAAAGATGAATAATCGCTTACTTCAAGTACGAAAACTGCTCTCATATACTCCAAATACTAATTCCAACTCCACAACAATCATTTCAGCTCCCAATTAGTGTTTCAATGATGTCACAGCAAATAGGCTCGAACGAAACTCTTCAATCGGCCCCAGGATTAAAAATACGCCACCCCAAATCTTCGAAATCGCTGGATTTCCATCATCTTGGCACTACATACGCAATACTCTCATTCTTGTAAGTAAATTTTAAAGTTAATGACTCTTATTGTGATAGCAATTTAAAAATGTCTACATAATTATTCGAAATGCAACTACACTCAGGGAAAACCGAAAAAGAAGTCCCTCACATTTGTTTTCAACAACTTGATATCTCCTAGGCAAAAAAGACCCCAGCAACGATGATAGATATTGTTTCCAACGATACGATACAGCATAATCAACCCACGTTCGAACAATCAGCGAAGGAACTTAATTCCTTAAAATCCATGGTTACCCGCCCTTTTTGAATTAGATACGAAATAAGTAAGTTTTTAGTTTAAATTTTAACAATACCTAGGTTTACAAAATAAATAAATACATTTACATAAATAATTTAATAATTAACGTTTGATGCTGTAGACTGTAGGTTATGTTAGCATGATATCATAGCAATATATTATATATTCTAGCAGGTATTACAATCAAGGGGCGATAAAACAAATTAAACTTTTTTGAAATTGTCCAGGCTTTCGTCAATGTATATTGACATCTTCAGGGCTACAAAATTCTTTTTCTACAAAATTGTTTTCAATGGTCTTTGTTCTTTACTCAACAGCTTTGGAACATACTGTGCAATAATATAATTTTTATGACTACAGTCAAGTTTTGGTCACTATTAATTAATGTTTAGTGACATGCAACTTCAATAAGGTTATGAACTGTTGTTTGTTCCCTCAAATAGTATTTGTTTTTTAGCGCGCGTTTTTTGCTTCAAATTTTATTGTGTTAAGCACAATATTATGGTAATTTTTTGAGTGTTGGGTTAGTATTGCAGGTAAATTGATACTTTTGCTTGGATTTTGGGACGCGTTCAAAAGATCACATTTGTGGCAAAGAAGACGCATATGGAATTCATATGAAAAGCATTCAAAAAGCAGAAGAGACCAACAAGAAAACAACGCAGAAGGCAATAAAACCCAAGAGAAAGTTAGGAGTACGTAAAATATTTACTTACAGATAACTCTAAAACCAAGGAAGATACTAGAATTTTCTGAAATATGAGTTAATTTTTAGTTTTATTAATCTATTATCCTTACTCACAAATTTTGTCTACCTCCCCCAGGATACATATTTCCTGGCGTTTCTCCAGAATAAATATACATAATTATAAATGTACTGACTCATGGACATATTTGAAATTCAAATTTCGTTTACAAAAACTTTCCCGTCAATCTGCTCGTCATACTTGCATACGTATGCAAATACTACACGGAATGCGTTCCAAAAATTCGTACTCCGCTCGCGAAATAAGTGTTTCCCATAATCGCTACCATCTCCCAAATAACACATCGCAAGGCTAGAGTGCACCTTATCTCCAGCATATTTAGCGTGTTCCGCATTAGCATATCTGTCTAATAGAAGCCAGATCGCTTACAAATTCATTACGATGGGTGGATGGGACACGCCAGTACACAGTCAAATGCCCGAGGGAAACTGATGGCAGTCTATAAGTGGACTGCTTGTTTACTTTATCTTTCGCCATGGTTTCTTGGGTAATATTGGCGGATGGAAACGATTAGGTCGTTCTCGTAAAAGGATTGGTCGATTTTGCTGTCTTGGTGAAATTTGAATGACGGACAGGTGTCTGCTGCGACGAGCGCTTTTCAAGGAAGCTTCGGATAAAAATCTTTGTAATGGCGTTGGATTTGAAATTTATTCGTTAATTGGGATGTAATATACAGAGAATTTTTAGCCAAAAGTAATATGTAATAACAATACACCCATGAAGAAGCGTCATTTCATATGGAATTTTGTCTAGGTCGAGGTAAAGATTATAAGTTTGGAAGTGGCGATGAATACCGTTCTTTGCTGGTATATACTGCAATTGGACAAGCATTGTAGGAACATAATTTCCGCTTTAAGACTTGCACTTTTAGAAAATTAATAGTCCCTTAAAGAATTTCCAAATTTAGCTCCCCTGAAAATAATGAAAAAAAAAAACTTAGGTCATAAGTGTTATAGGTCGTTGAAATCATATCGTTACATAATACTAATGCATAAGTTATAGCAAAAATTACGACAAATTTTATGAGTCAGGCTTATCTGTTTCTATAAATTACTGACTAGCAAATTTATCAGGTACATATTACAAATATTGAAAAGGTAAAGTTGCTCTACACTTTTCTAAGTAGGGTTAGTTGGTGTAAATGTAATCGCAGTTTAAAACATGGAAATGCATTTTTACTGTGCCAAATCAACGATATAATTCGTCAACATTCGCTTGTAATCGCATGCAAGCCTCATTTGACATTTTTACACACCATTTTGTAACGCTGCATTTGTCCATGTAGTGTGATTTAGATTTGTAACAAAATTATGTCCTGCCTAAAGCATTATTTTGCAGTGAGTAATCAATTTTTGTATATTTAACAATATATCCGAATTTAATTCATCTCAAAATTGTTCATTTTTGCATTGCTTTTTTTTAAAATAACTCATAGAAAGGGATATAAATAAGCCTTAGCTGATTGACCATAATGTGACCAATTTCTCTCCTGGTAAAAAGCTATATATTAAGTGGCATTAGTTATAAAATTTTATTTCTTGTACAAAATACTAAAATTACAAGAGCAATTTTTTGACTAATTAAGAGGGATTTCGCAATATACTTCGACGAAACAATTATACCGTGCTTTTGGACAGAAATGATGGCCAATTATTAATTTTTAAGAAAAGCATTCACCGATATTTTTACGAGATATGTTGATTGGGGTCTGTGCGAGATAGGTTGTAGAATTTCCAAGAATCGTATCGGGTATAATCACTTACTCGAGATATAGTATTTTATATAAGGAAGCAATTATTGAAATTACAAACTTTTTATTTTTCGGATTAAATTTTGCATCGGATTAAATCGGAGAAAATTTATAGTAACATGCGAGAAGAAATTGAGATTAACGGAACTCTACATGCTTAGGCCTTATTTTGTTGAATCGCAGCGACATTTTTTTCCCACTATTAAATACTTATACACTTACGAAACAAATAATAAAAAAAAAAATCCGAAGCCTGCTTTGGAAATCGGAGATAATCCTTTTAACTGAGCTATAAATTACCCCGGCTTTATTTTTCCTTTTTTTTTTTTTATTTATTAGAAAGTCTCTCCGACGTTCTAACAAATAGATTTCCTTATCATTTAATTACAGAAGTAATTTGTAATTCTAACGTCTCTCTGAAGTGTTTCGACTACTTCAGACGTTGGGTTAAGTTGAAATTTATCGTTGAAGAGAGAGAAATATACAAGAGCAATTTGTAACCTGGCGTGATAATGTTGGAGGAATGCAAATCAGCCTTTAGCTGAAGTTAATGAAAATAAATCACTACTTAAACAGAGTTGCGTCATCAGTATAATGAAGTAGGTGTTGTTCTGGACGAAATAATGGGTGTAATTGTGTTAAGGATATTAGTTATACAATCCTGTGTAGGAAATTCACAAATTAAATCCAGTAAATGTGGATTTATTTGGGAAATTTTCTCAGATTATTTACCTAAACATAAAGGAAGTAAAATGCTGGTTCTATATACAGAGTGAGCAACCGGATGTGACCACCACGTGACCTCAAATTTTAAGGTGGCAACATTGTTAAGTTGGTAGTACAAGATATGTCACATTACTGATTTGTCAATATGTTTATAACTTAACCTTAAAATAAGACGTGCCATATATTTTTTTCCAACACGTTAAATGTCAAATGACAGAACGTAAACAACAAGCAGAGCAGTAAACAGTAAAACAAAAAAATACACTTTTTCTGTGACGTTCGTGATCACGTGGTGGTCACATCCGGTTGCTCACTCTGTAATTGCTTCAAACAATTTTTATTCCTATCAAACAATTTTATTTGTTGATTTATCTTATTTTTGTCCTCTGTATTTCGGTTTTATACAGGCTTTGTATAAATTTGGGGATAACAATAGCGGCTCGTGCTTAAAACTTGTGGGGGTTGCAAATTTATAAATAATAAAGCAAACACCTTGAAGACACAAATATACGCTTATTAGTATGTCGAACGTAATTATGAAGTTATTGCACTGTATAAACATAAACACATGTAGTACGACAACGTACGATCGCTCAGGTTGCACTGCCGCTGCAACCTCATCATACTATAGCCACAGAAGAGAGATTATACAGAAGTTTCACTCCGGCGATTAAATAGACATATATCTATCTTTTTTTTAATCAAATCCTGGCGTCCCGTTTGAACCATTGCCCATCTATACCGTGTTTGTGCGCAGAATCGCGAAGTCTAATAGACAAAGTAAAATTATAGATAAAAAATGAAATCGTGACCATAGGGAATGACATTGAAGTGAAACTTCTGTATAATCTCTATTCTGTGCTATAGCGAAACATACCCGAAAGTCCTTCGGCAAAGTTCGTTAGCCGTATACGTTCAATGTATATACCTGGATTGCACTTACTCTGTAACCACGCGCGTTTTTCTTTTCATTTATTTAACGTATCGAACCAGATATCAAACATTAGGTAAGGTTACATGTTTAGAAATCAAAAGAAAATAATATAAGACCTTACATTATATGTGGTTATTTTTTTTTGTGAGATAGTATATTTTTAACTTCTTCATCTTATAACTCAAATATTTTCTTCTATTATTATTTTTAGCGGTTGCCCAAACCTGCCCAAATCCATAAAAGAAATCGCCATTGAGCATTTTAATATTATAATGTATATCTTGGATGTTGTTTTTAATAATTTTAACAAGTTTTATTTCTTTTTCAGATGCCAAATAAATATATTAGAAACGCTGTGGGTGTCCGCCGTAACTGGAGTCAAGAATATTTGTAGTTGGCTGTGACTCCTGCAAAAAATGAAAACTTGACAACTTATGAAGCTGGTATTGTTTACGGAGAAAAACCTTAGAGACAAGATTGAAGAAAATAATAACAAAAAAAAAACCTATGGCTAGGTACAACTGTTTATGGAAAGAAATCCTGGTGTTACTTAAAAAAAAAAAAAAACAGGAGTCTCTTTTGCTAGAACTCAGACAATGAACAAGCCAGAGGTTGAGGGTTACTTCAAATTTTTAGAAAAAGTTCTGGGTGACAATGAATTGCTTGATCGACCAGGCTATGTCTTTAATACGGATTAAACAAGCATGCAGTTAAACAATTGTCTTAGACGCGTATTAGCTGCAAAAGATTCAAAAGAGATTTCCATAGCTACCTCCATCGAAAAAAGCGAAAATTGTAGTAATTATGGGTTGCAATGCCGAGGGAACATTTTTACCATCAGCGTATAATATGAAAGGAAAAAAAAAACAAGAAGCCAGAGTTTGAAGATGGTTTGCCACTTGGCTCTCGAGTTTTTATGTCTAAAAGGTCAGCTTTCATAAGTTCAGCCATATTTTTAGAATAGATGAAAACACAAACGCAGAAAGCCAGCTGGAAAAGTGTTGCTGCTACTTGATGGCGATTCCGCACATTGAACCTAATCTTCTGTTGAAATGCTAGATTACGCAGATAAAAATGACATCGTTCCCTTGTCAATGCTAATTCATACTTCCCTCTATTTTTTTCAAGTCACACAAAGCCATTACTATGAAGCTTGCAGACTTTGGAACAGGCAACATTCAGGCCGTCGTACTCGCTTGCAGTTTGGTGCACTACTAAATCAAGCTTGGAGGGAAGCGGCTTCAGTTGCAAATGCAATTTTTGGGTTTCGAGTTACAGCAAGACGCAAAGAGTTGAGGAAAAAATCAGATAGTAGCTGTGATAGTAAAGAAGAACTAGAAAAAGAGGAAGATAACGAGGATGCAGTGAAATTACTATAAAATATTGCTTGACGTGGGAGCACGAGAACAGTAGTTCAGCGTGTGACAAATTACTTTCCAATCATTACTTCAATAATTATATTTATCTATGGAATTTTGGAAAGCCATAGCCATCTACCCCGGGGCTTACCCTACCATGTCATCTTACATCGAAAAAGAAAATATTCAAAAAAATCCATCGTTTAGTTACTATTCACAGTTGATGAAAATATATCCGATTTTTTTTTTAATAACAATCACTTAAAGAAGCCATAAAGTTGATGAGTATAAATTTAATTCATAAATTCTTCGAAATGTTACGTCGAATCACACGGTTTTAATAAGAATAATAATAATTCTTTAGATTTAACACAGATAATCTCTAAGTTCATTTCGCAGAGTTTACTTTAATGATTCTGTTAATCTATACAATTAATCCCAATTTCTATAACGTTAATACAGTTGAAAAAACGCGGCTTCCATAAAATTTATCAAACGAATATATATTAAATACTATAACCTAGAATATATTACCTATAATGTGGATAATCGCAGTCACGATATTTTAAAATGCCCTCAATTCGTACTAATCAGATTATAAGGGTTCCGTATTGTGCTTAGCTGTGAAGGATAATGGTTTACAGTATTTTTTTGGTGCCATGTTTAATTATATTATTAATATTTAAGTATTTAAAGCATCACCTATAGCCCTTTTAAGTTTTTGTGAATTTTAAGAAAATTTTTATTACTGTGTATCTGTGTAATAAGTACTTATATAGTTTTATTTTAATCAAAATGCATTATTATTATTAGACAATTAATTTTTTATTATTTATAGCTAGGTATAAAAAAATTAATATTGTATTTTAATAAAAACTGTTAATAGCATGTATTCTGTATCTCAATATTGAAACAAAATTTATTTATAAGTACCTATATATTTGCTAAAATAAAGTTTAGAATGCACAGAATCATGATACTCCTTTTTCATATGTTTCTTCTTGTTTATTTTTGTTATTATTTTATATATTTGTTTAAAAAAGTTTCGCTTTATGTGCTTCATAAAAAAAAAACACCTTTAAACAATAAATAAAACAGAATTTTTACAATTTAGTCAATAATTTAAGTATATTGTAGAAAATAAAACTATTTGACCCCCGTTTCTATAATTTATTAATATTTATAAATAAAATATTCCGGTATTTTCATCAAAATTTTATTATTCTAACCTTTTCCAGCGTGCGATTCACTTCCACTGTCTTCAGAAGGGGGTCCTGGCGGTGCTCTAAGCGCTACCCCCAAACCAGGGGGGTATCTAGGCCTACCTAAAGGCGCGAAAGCCCCTGGCATCCCTAAAAGACTAGCCGCCCCTGGGAACTGCAGCAGAGGGGCCCACGGGGGTCTGGGCGCCAGGTGTGCGGCCGCCGCCGCGTACAGCTGCAAGGGGGGCGGCAGAACCCCAGTCTCGAGGACCATCTTGTTCGCGCTCACTTTGCTCACCACGAGTTCACAAAATCCTCACAATAATCGCAGGTAACAGTGGTAAGCGCAGAGACGCTCGGATTTTTCGCATTTAAAACTCATAAATGACGTGCCCCTATTAATTAAATTAAAATAAATCGCATGTTTCGGCGGCGAAATAAAATGGGAAAAATCCCTAACGTGGGGGGCACGATATTGTTCGACACTTTCCGCGCGGTAAAATCAATTTGGGCGCGTCTTTTATCACGATGTGTGGCCCCCTCCGATTATGTCCATGTGCACTTGAAAATGGGTATCCAACAAGCACTGACCTCGCGGCAAATGTGTGTTATCCATGCAGAAGTTGCCGTTTCACTAACGGCCCGGTCGCCGAGCTGAACGTAGAGGGCGTTACGAGTGACGCCCGCCGCCGTGATGGGTTCCCATTGGCGCGTAGCGCTCCGCCCATCGCGGCGTTCAGCCTCCGAGCGTTCAAATCTAATTACCGTGCCCGGACTAGCGAGCCGACACCGTCCCAATATGTTTTCTGTTATTTATTATTCTGGTCTGCGGGGGGAAAAGTGTAGGGGAGCCCTCGTGTGTAAGGGAAGGAGGGGGGAGGACGGGCCTGTATAGTTGAATTTTGTTTTATTATTTTCTGATGGATTGATTGCGGGCGGCTTTTTTGTGATTTATTGTTAATTAGTTTTTCGGCGTTGCCGCGATAAGGGGGGACAAAAAGGGAATATCGGGAAAAGCCGGACCGCGACGTTGTGGAGAAAGGGGGGTTAAATGGGAGGGAGAAGGGGGTGCTTTCGCTTGCGGCTGGCTGAGTTTAATTATTGCCAACCCCATTTAAGTTGAGAGAATCGAATTGTAATTAAATATAATTTTAATGTGAGGGGGGTTGCTTTTATTCATTAATTTTAAATATAACTACGTTAATTTATTTAAAAATGTTAGCGCTATAACCAGTACAAAAATGTAAACAAAAATGCCCTTCATTAATTCATTTATTCGGAAATCCAGGAATTTCTGCATATTCTTCAGATACTCTAAGCGACTCCATCAATGAAATTATTCAATTTATAACACCTCCCCCCACAGGTTATGATAAAATCTTTATCAAAAGAATGTGGAAGCAGTGTAACGCACATTATGAATGTGTCACTCAAATCAGGAACATTTCCAGAAGCACTACTACTGAAGACCAATATACCAATATGGAGATAAAAAGGACTATAAAAACTACAGACCCATAACTTTAATACCGAACATATCCAACATATTTGCCGTTATAGTAACTTATTAATCAACTCCAAGAGCCGAACTAAGGATATGTGGCAAATAATAAACAATCATATGGGAAAAAACTGTTCTGTCAAGATCCCCATGTCTCTTCGGCTACACCTAGCTTTGATCAAATAAAAATAACAAATAATCCTCACACTTTTTACTTCTTTCTCACATGTATTGAGCAACTTAAATATATCATTAAGGGATTGGTGGGATCTAGGTCGTCCGGCGTGGATGGTGTCCCCACACACTTTATTAAGAAATGTATGGACTCTTTCACTGAACCACTCTGTCATATTATTAATCATTCTTTCTCCACTGGATGCTTTCCAGATAATCTAAAACATGCTATGGTTGTTCCCTGTTACAAGAAAGGTTGCGCTAATAACATAAACAACTATAGGCCAATAAGTCTTTTGACTAGTTTTTCGCAATTATTTGAAAAAATAGTATATAATCGGCTCCTTCATTTCATTAACAAGTATAATCTCTTAAATAAGTCTCAGCACGGATTTGTAAAAGGTAAGAAGTAACTTTGAACAAATTACTCTGCAAGGGATCTGATAGTACCCTAAGTCAGTTGGTCTGTCCTTTGAAAAACGGATTCCAATCCTCGTTAGCTAGACTTTCACCGTAATCTATGTAACGTAAGCAAATGATTGACCGTTTTGAGGTTAGTTATTGTGTTACAGTGCAATCAGTAATAGAAAGATGCGAAGGTTTGAGCATCTCGTGCGAGGAAATTGGAGCAACCAAGAAACTCGAAAGAACTTCTGATGGAAATAAATTGAACGCAATATTTAAAATAGAACCCTCAACGTCTAATAGTAAAATAGGACAAACAGACCGTCTAATGCAAAATAAAAATTAGATCAAACTTTCCTTGATTCCTTTCCTATTAAGCAATTAATTACTCTGCACTCATTTTAATAACCGTTACTTTACAGTTTATAATTAAAATCCGTACCTAACTGTTTATAATAGCCTATAACTTGATAATTTATTTTTAATAATTTTAATCTCGGATTGGAGAAGCATATATAGGAATTACTAGGAATTAACAAAAACAGATACGTCTATCTCTGATTGAGACTAATTTTTAAATCCATTTCCTTTTTAATGTGTTCCTTATATGTGTCTATATACCCAATAATAATTAATATGCTAATAAAGAAATGAATTTTAATATTCCACTTGATTAAGATACATTTATACGTAGCTGTAGGTAGCACTAAAAACAAATAAAAGAGTTTAGTAATTAATAAAAGAAATACCTATGTTTTTTAGCGAGAGGATATTTGCATAGTAAATTGATGGTGGGTGTTTGAGTCATTAGCAATTTATATATGAATAGATACATATTAAATGATGTTACGTTCCATATTTAATAAATCTTCATTACTTTTTTGATCTTATATCTTCAATGCTACAATTTTTGCTTTTCACTCTGGCATTTTGACATTAGCAAATATTTCAAACACTTTAGATACTTTTTCTAAGAAAAACTAAGTCAATGCAATATTAAAATCGATTTCTAAAACCGATTTTTCAAATTTATTTTGAAACGGTAACAAAGAATAAGGTAAGATAATTACACCTTTCGAATATCGATCCCTCCTTCCCACATTACAATTCTCCCACAACAATCTCTATATGTATCATAGTCAAACATAGTGAAATTCACACCGACTAACCACTTAACGATAAAAGCTTCCAGAAACCTGCGTTGAGGTCCTAGAGCCAGTCATTTCCTTCCATTACCGCTTGCTTCCGTATTGACACGATTACTATACACTTCAATCAACATCACCTAACATTTTGCCCATTTCGTCCTCTTTATAAGTGGATACCAAACTAATGACATCGCTGTGACAAGGAGGTTTTGTATATCTGTCCAAATTCGCACGTGGATTCCAGTATCGATTTTCGAAAGTAACATTTGTTCCTTTCTATTTAGAAAGATATGGATTCTTAGGTAAATATGTATATTTTGGAAATGAATTGGACATTGGAGAACATTGCTTAGAATGGACCAGATTGCAGATAATTGATTTTTTCTTCATCTCTTCTTCTGCAACGAACCTCAAAGCTCAATGTAAATATCATTATTCAGTTGTAGCAGGAAGAATCGGCGATTGAAGGGGTGGTTATCGTCTTTCACATTTATAAATCTCTCAAGTTTCGCTGTATATAAACATATAAAGAAAAACAATTTTTGCATGTTTCTGCCGAAAAAATGAGAGACTATTATTAGAAAAAGATAGAACATTCCTCGTATATAGGAAATAAAAAGAGGACCAAAATCAAGTCAAGTTCAGTAGAGGAAAAAAAATCAATAATTGGATAGATGACAAGTCAATAAGAGCATCAAATTAACACATCTGTACGCTTCACAAATAGCTTCTGACGCCTCGACACTTCCAAACTGAGAGAATATGCGTTAAAGACACGATATAGAGAGAGATAGATGCTAAATGAAGACGAGAAGAGAGAGTGACTGGCAGTAGTAGACGTTAATCGACGAACCAGCAAGATACATGCAGAAAAAGCTGTAGGCCGAATCTTCTTGTTATTAGTTATACCTGTTATGAGTAAGAGGAGGAAAAACATATAGCGATAGAGAAAAGAAATTCTGTTATATACAGCCTGTTCAAAGATTCCAGGGCAAAATTGCTAAATTTGTTATTATCAAGGCTACAAATTCGGTTACTTAAATTGGCAAAGATTAAATAATTTTTGTGCTGATTAAAATGCAATTAAGATAAAAAAAAACAATTGAGCTATGCGTTTATGACATAATTGCAAAATACACCATAATTTGCAACAAATTTTCTAACGAATTGAGCATAAATCCTTGATGCCAGCAAGCAATTTTCTTCATACTCCCCAATTATTAAAATCATATTAATCCTCTCTTCCCGAGAGTAATTTCTCATTGTAAATAATTAAAACGTCTTTTTAAATAGCCTTACACAACGATGGTGCTATTATTAACAAGATATGTCATTGTCAAATGACTTTTGTTTATAATAAATAATAACCGCTGTTTCTTTCAAGACTCCTTTTTTTAAAAAAAAAGTTGCTAGACATTAGTATTTGGAATAGAAAATTCTAAATTACTAAGAAACTATAAGAGATAGGCATAGAAAACCTTTACACAATTTCTAAGACTGTTAAAATTGGAATCCAAATAAGATAATAAAATAAATGGCTGTTCCATTGGAACGAGATTTGTTTCGGCAAATTCAACGAACTGTTGCCAATTTTGAAGAAACTCGTAACACGAGTGCCAGAATTCGATCTGGAAAAAGATGGGTTAGACAGACGAAATCATTAACAAAAAAAAAGCATGCATTTGACTGACTTGAAAAGGCGTTGTTTCGAAGAATAAAAGCTTTAAAATGATCATCTACACATCATATAAACAAAATTGTTTCATATACGTACTTTCTTCTGGCGCATTTGTATCTCGCTTATCCCCACTTGGAAAACGTCTTTACGCAGTGCCCTAACAGCACCTTCCCCTTCATACACCCTCTAAGGGGTAAAAGGTGCGTTGCCGCAGAGTTGTGCATTTTCGTAAAGCAACGCGCCCCGGTTGTTCGTCCCTCGAAAACTCAATTTATTTTTGATGCGGTATATAATTTTTCCGGTTCGTGGAGTCTGGGGCTGGCCTCTGGGGAACGCCATTCAATTTATTACGTATAAATAATAACGCAACGCGACGCAGTCGCTATACCGCCCCGTTGCTTGCCGACCTTACACGTTGTCAATTATTATTAGGTTAAAAAAACAGCGACTTGCCAAATTATGATAGGTCAGTAGGTATAAAGTTGTGTGACATTTTGGTAACAAAATATTGACGATTTAGAAAATGTTACTGTTTTTATTCGTTTTACCCTATAGCAACTGCCAAATTTTTCGAGGACAACTCTCTAAATTCATTGCCAAGAAATTGTAAATAATGTGCTCCTGAGGGATAACCATCAAAGAAGTGTGGACTTGAAAGTGTATTCCCATTAACACCTCCCCATGGTCGGTTAAGGGACCACCGGTGATGATGGAAAATTGTGACGGTTACCCTGAGAATTCTTATGGGAGAAAAATTTTATTGAAGAAGACTTCTTTGCTCATTTTCTAATGCTCACTAACAAAATACTAACTTTCGATTGAAATCTCGTTGATCAATTCATAATGGTAAGGGTGAAATTTTTTTTTTAATGCACCACACAGATTCAACAACACTCTACTAGTGAAAATTTGTTTTTCTAATTGGATGTGGTAATAAAGCTAAAACAAAAGACGACGCAGTGCTGATATGGCTATTACAGCATACTGTGCTGTAATGAGATATTAACGTGGTGGGGGGGACTTTTGCCGGAACGTAATATAGGCGATTAATGTGCAAATTAGAAAAAATACTGTAAAGAACGTGTGCCACAATGACATGTAATGCTCGTACTTTGAATCTCTCATTACATGAACGTCATTGTGACACTTATGTTTTAAAATACTATTTCTTCACTGGTTGTATTTGTAGGTAGTTCCTTCTTTTCATATTCCACTTTTCCAATCCCTTCAAATCTCTTCTTTAGTCTTTCATCTTCAGGATAAAAAAATTTATTATAAAACTGTAAAAGTTGACTTACACATATTATAATTAAGAAAAATATACTTTAAGTTGCAATAATCTGGTATTTTACTACAATCTTCTTCTGCTCCTTATTTTTTGAGTTAAAAAATAAAAAATCATGAATAAACATTAATGAAACCAATTGCTTGAATATCTATTTCTTCAATCCCTTCCTTAATTAGTAAAAATGACAAAAACAAGATCAAAAATAAAAGAAGAAGAAGAAGAAAGCGACTTGCTGGTGTCGGACCAGCAACAGTGGAAGTGAAATAACTAATAATAAAAAAAAAAAGTTAAAGGAAATGCAAAAATTTATAAACTTCATGTCAGAAAAATTTGACGAAATACAAAAGGAAAACCAAAGAATTAAAGAGATTACTTAAAGAAAATGCAAAAGAAAATATAAACCTCAGGGAGAGAGTAAGTGACTTAGAGGCGATACTAGATGACACAGAAAGAATCATAATAAATGGAATCGAAAAACAAGATAAGCAGGAAATTGAGCATCAATACGGAAATCACTGTTGCTGAATGTTATAGAAAAGACACACGAAAGGAACGCAGCTCAATAGTGGTAGAACTAAAAACCGCAGAAATTGAAACAGATACCACTCAAACATCCCTACATTTATGAAACCACCACATTCCGTCTCACTTTTCCCCTGCAACACATAACTTATATAGGTCCCTATGGATACTATATTTCCAGATTAATAATACCGAATAAGTACCACATGTAACCAAGGGTAGATGATTAGACAAAATCCAAGATCTTATCTCCTACTGGCAAAGCACATCATTCTTTTCTGTACCAACAATGCAGATTTAGGCTGACCCAATGCCCATTGTATGTATGCGTCTCTGATGAATTGGGGATGAACATTAGATGATTTTATTTACGACTATTTATCGAACAATTACGTCATAGTTCAGTCTCTTATCTGTTCATCTGTTCCCTTTGTGCCCGAGGACAATAATAGAAAATTCGTTGATGTACCGCTTGACAAAATCGCAATATCTCATCTTTCACCGTGTGACGTTCACGCCGCGTATATTATAATAATAATTTAACATTTTCCTAGTAAAATATATGAAGAAAATTTATGTATTATCAACGGATTACTTGCATGTTTCGATTTTCAACACTTGTTCGGGACACTTCAATCTCGTGTAGTTTACGCGATGAATAGCGTCGATTATCAGCGAGTAACTAGCGTTAAAGAGGGTACAATAAATATGTACTGAGTACCGATCACGCCCAAGAGAAACACGAAAACTTCATCATGGATCTCATGTTTATTTTCGTCGTGTTGTTTATTGATCACGTCGCATCTGTCGGAACTCTTTGATATGCATATTTCGTGTTAATTTAGATGAATTGTCATCAGATATCGCTTTTAATATGATACGCCCTGTAAAATGTTTTGTTTGCTGTGTCGTCGAAAATTCTTGTTAAGTGGCGTTGGTGGACATTTCCATTGTGTCAAATTTCCTTGATAGAAGTTATCATATAGCGTGCAACTATTGCCTAAATAGACATGTGAGAATTGTACATAAAGCGGATGCGTGCAAAATAAGTGTCTAAATCTTAAAACGAACAAAAATCGAAAAGAAAATGGAGAAAAACGACGATATAGATATCTCTGGCATGAATATGAAGTCTTTCTTTGTTGCGATTTGCACACCTTTAGCTATTGGCCATCTTAGCTCGTCCTTAATCTCACAAAATATTTATCTTACATCCTCAATCCTCAATTATGTGCTATCCCGGGTTGTATATACATAAAGAGGGGGGGGGGGCAGAGGCCACGTGCCTTTAACTAAACTACTTTATTGTCCGCTTAAAAGCTCAAACAAAATGCAACACCACCGCCAGCGGCGAAACGCGCCCTCTAATCCAAATCAAAACATAGCAGTCCATAAATCAAGTGTGCACTGTGCACTCCTCACGGCCACACGGTCGCAGATGGATTAACGCAGAAACCGGAGAGCGATACGCGACGGGCACGTGACGGACACGTGACCTTGGCGCGCGCCGTCGTGTCTGGATTACGCTAATAGTGTTGTTAATCCGTGAAAGGATCTATACACTAGCCTCCTATACCGCTCCTCTGGGCTGTGGGAAAGATGTTTGATTTCGCGCGAAGATTCGTAATGCAGCACATTAAAAAGACATCAATTATATCGTGAGCGAAAGACGAAAAAAAAAGGGGTGAATCCATAATAATGATAGGGTTAATTTTATTAACACCTCACCTATATATTTCCCTGGCTCCGGTAGAATTTAAACGGTAGCTTTTTAAACTCCTACTTGAATACGGATGGTGTCAGACACAAAGTTGGGGATTAAGGTTTTCTTGGTTACCGTTCTGTGTGCGCGAGGAGGGATCTTGTCGGGCTGTGAAACTGCCGCTTCACGTTGCGAATACAAATTGCAGCGACCCACGGCTTGTATATGTATGAAACTACGTCTGACTTCCCTCTGAAAATGGGAGAGTGCGACAGAAGCATTCCGTAGATTTTATTGGGGTAATTCATACCTCACTTTGTGCCCTCTTATGGAAAAGTTGTCTTCGCTGTAAGCGAAAGGAACATTTTATTGCCTGCTTTTTCCTTCTATCCCCAGCTATTTTATTTTCCAGTAAGAAATTGTGGCAATGCTTTCTTTTTTATGTGTAAAGGTGTTGTTGGATAATTACAGAACATATTAGAAATCATTGTTCAAAAAACAAACATAAAATCTATCTGAAATGTTTTTTTTCTGAATTTCCACATACAATGTATTCCATATTTACGATATCTAACGTGAATTGATATTTATTATGAATGGTGTATCGAATTATATTAAACGAGCAAACCAACACGATAACAGCTGATAAATTAGTAAATAAAATTATACAAATCAACCATGGAGTTAATAATTCTTTTTGTGGGAGTCATCTGATATGCGTTCTCCAGAAATACTGCAACTTCTTGGCATTTTGTATCGATCTAATTCGCCCATTTGTAAGTCAGGGTCATAAGATCACACATATACTTTTCGCATGGCCTAATCTTTTGTGCGACCAAAGTTGAATAACCGCAATATTTTCCACAGTGAGAAAAATTTCCTTGTAAAGTAAAGATTTGCTAAAATTACAAATTTTTATACAATAATGCTATGCCAAGCAAGGAAATGCTTCTGTGCACATTCCTGGATATGCAGGAATCATTTGGCAACAAAACATCGAGGAATAAAGTGATCGACGAAACAAGCTGTTGGTGGATGAACTGCACGCTTCAAGGGAGATCAGTTTACACAACCATCATAGCTCGGGTCGAAAGGAGATGTAGGGTGGGGTTTTATACCCTCCGCTTTATGCCTCCTGATAGTGGACGGGCTACTAGTAAGACTGGACAATGAGGGGCATAAAACTTTGGGATACGCAGATGATATTGTGATTCTGACACAGGGCAAATTCAAACAAATTCAATTCAACAACGTAGTGCAGGATAAAATACAGAACGCTCTACATGTTGTACAAGAATGGATCAAGGAGGATGGCCTAAATATTAATCCCTCCAAAATGACCACAATAGAGTGAAATTAGATGGTCTAGTACCGCTAAAGCTTCGTAGTCATGAAATAAAGCCGTCTGAGGAAGTGAAATATCTTGATGTCATTCTTGATTCCAAACTTACTTGGAATCGGTAGCTTCAGAGGATTAAAACCATCAGGGCGGAGACAATACTTCTGTTTATTAGAAGAGCTCATGGAAAAGCATGGGGGTTAAGACCAAATATGATGTGTTGGACATCACAACACGGTGATGAGATTCATGATCACTTATGGGATCTCTAGTATCGTGGACAAAGATACAGCAGCAAACTGCTATAAGCACGATACAGATGTTTGGGGGTTTAGGAATAATATGAGCAGTGAGAACTACTTCTACAGGGGCAATGGAATGCCTCCGACACCTCACTCCTCTCCATTTGGTGATAATGGGGGAGGTAAAAATGGAGCGACTCAGATTGCAAGAAATACTAAGTGGCAGATATGCAGGATTGGGACACAATGTCCATCATGCAAAAGGCAACCTCTTCGCAATGAGATGAGACCACATAATTTCTCATGAATGTCTAAAATTTTCCGTATGGAATCTTCTACATAGATACATATCTTAAAAACCACAGAATTGTATTTTAGAATAAAATCCAAATTGAATTTCTATTTCCTATCAGTGTGGTCACAATCGAGCAAAGTGTTTTTGCAAATGGGAAAAAAAAAGATTATATTTTAAACTTTGAAATTCATTCCACCTTCAAAGGACACTAACGCGGTTGGAACATTGAATGTTCTTAATCAGATTCTAGCGACGTAGTCGTTTGAGGAACCCCAACTCACCCCCACTCAAATTCAGCCGGTAACCAGCGCTACCGCTAAACTTTAAACTCTCTCTAACAAGATTTATTACGAAATGAATTACTTAAAGTTACCGGGGAAAAGACGGAGAAAGAGATAGGCAGGGAGAAGTTGCACGTGGAGTTAGTTATCCCGATTTTTACCGTTAGTGAATATGAAGATAGTTATATATTATACAGGTGGCCCACCATATTCACGGTATAATATTTTCAAAATATTTTTATTGAGGATTATATGGATTCGTAAGGAGCACATTTGAAACTTTTTTCGAAATCTACAGAGTGACCCATAACATTGATGTGTAATTTACACCAATGTTATAAAAATTTAAATGAAACACCCTATATATTATGTCGTATTTTGATAGTACAGACTAAATAAAGGCAAGTTACTGTCACGTATATAACTAACTTAATCAGTTTCTGGGATAATTAACTATTCTTCAAAATGTAAACCAAGATTTAAACCTGTCTTACATATTTCAGCTAGATATTTTAAATTGCATTGCATAATTGAAACAAAGCACTAGACTTGACAATAAAATTAAAATGATGCTTAAAAATTATACAGGGTCGAACAAAAACTTACTTTTCATTTTCACTAACATTAAAGGCAAATAACTTTCTTATTTTAAATCTGAGATTTTTATACTTATACGATTGTTTAACCTTGTGAGTTCAGTTCCTTGATCGATACGAAAGTAAGTAGATATATATAGTTGTATTTCATTGCTGACATTTTGTGATTATTGATTTCAAGTTTTGAATTCACGTTTCTGATTTTATTTCGTTCATCACGGAACTCATTTAATAATAATTGATATTGTATTTTTGTGTACACAATCTAGATATAAGATCTGTTATTATTTTTACGTGCAGGAAGATATTTTAAGTTTGAGTTAATTTTTTTGTTCGTTGTTAATTTCTCTGATTTGTAATTATTTATTAATCACCTCGGGTTGGGTGAATAAAAGCATTGTGCTTGCATTTTTCATTTATATAAATTACTTGAATTTTCCCCGTTTAATTTAGTTGTTCTAATATTGAGACCACGTGGATTGAATTGAAAAAAAAAATTATTATCTTCCTGAACTTTTTGTTTTCTGTTGCTTTGTAAAATGATTTTGAATTGTCCTTTTGTAATTTAAAGTCAAATGAAGTTTTGATTTAGACCAGGACCTTCTTGTCCAAGGTTTTTTTTTCTGCAAAGTTTGTAATTAATTTTTTTTTTCTTTTTTTTTTAAATAATAAAATTATTGAATTTTTATGTCATTCAAAATACTGTTCTTTTATTTTTAATTAAACCTTTTAAAAAATTTTTTGAGATAAAAGAAGTCAGATTTCTTTCACCCACATTTTACTTTTCATGATAGTAACCCCGAGTTTAATTGTTCTTTTGCGCATTGAAAAAAATTTTGATTATTTGAGCTAGCTAATTTAATTTTTCATTTTTAAATTTTATTTTTCATTTTTGTTGGTACATTCAGTACACAGCAGTACATAAAAATTTAAAGTAAGAGACAGGTTTTGTTCGAAAACTTTAAAAATCTACTTTTTTTTTAAGTTAGTTACACGGATTTCTAACTAATAAATTTTAAATATTTGAATATGTCATTTTAAGCTTAAAATTTAGACTCATTTGGTAATAAGTTACGACGAAGCAAATAATAAAATAATAGAATTGTAGTACAACGCAAGAATTTTAAGAATGCCACTCGACGAAACCAAACGATTAAGTCTATACATCACGCACGAATTTTGCCAAATCATCGCGTCACATAGCCTCAGTTAACGTAACGCTAGAAGTCTTCCACAGCAACAAAGTGATTATAAGTTGCATGAAGCGGACGCATTAAGTATTTTAATTTGCTACTTGGTTAAACATCAATTTATTTCGATAACTATCCGATATGTACTGACTATCTCTTTCTACTACAGCGGTTCTTGTCCTAACGCGCTGTCTTCTCCTTTACTCGTGAGTTGTACGACATAATTTCCTGTCGATGGGAAGTTGCGTCCTTTTTGTGTTACCCCTTCTACGTTTTGTCACTTATTTTTTTATTTATATTTTGTTCATTACAATCGTGATGCTACGCGACGATTACTCTGCCACCGACGAAATTGAAATTGTACACTTTATAAACTGCTAATGGAATTGTGTGATGCTCTGGATTATATTCATGATTAAGTGGCATTTCAACAGCCCATTGACACATCGATTTGGTGGCGTGGAACAAATTCTCTCAATAAAAAGTTTCAATTTTATCGTTTTATTTAATTTTAGAAGTGGCGTAATCTACCTTATACACCATTACAAAGCTGAAGCACATTACAGATTTATCATTCCGACATCTTTCTAATAGAAATTATATTCAAAAGTACTCCATGGCAGTAGTTCGATTTCCCGAATCAATTCCAAGCATTAATTGAACTGAACTAATGACGCACCGTGTGACGACTTCGAAATTAGGCGGAGGAATAGAGAGAGAGAGAGAATCGACTCCCGAACTCCTGGGACACTACCACTAACCGATTAGTAATTAGTTGGGTCTAGTGGAATCTCAAACCTCCGCTTTTCGACATGTTCCGATCTACCAATTCGAGGAAATTAATTCTCATTGAATCCGATTTAAACTATGACCTTTGCTACTTGTATAGCGGGAATGGGCGGTTTTAAGTTCGATAATTTCATATTCGCATAGCGTAGAAGCGATCGTTGAGATGGGCAGCGAATAGAACCAGGGAAGCGACAACGTTGACAAGCCTGTTAGCCAGCATGATTGATGCCAGTAGCGTCACGCTGAATATTTATGTATCTTGCAAGCGGGTAATGGCGTAGGTGCTTTTGCAAGGATGCATGAGACTATCCAAAATGATATATTTCAGGAATAAGTTTGTAGACAGATTAAAAAAAAAATCAAGCTTAAATAATTAAAACCGTTTACTTGAGAAGTTGCAAGGTGTAAACCAGGTACTCTATACCATGTTCTGTACGCGTAAAATTGGGAATTGGTCTCAAACAAAACACAACTTTAAAAGGCGAAGATGAACGCATAGCGCCGTGTATGAGAATAGTCTCAGAAACAATACATTTATAATTCAATGGGGTTTGTCTAAATTTAAGAGTGTTGTGGTATATCCTCGAGTAGTCCTGACATTCAAATTTCTCGAAAGTTCCAAAATCCGCGGGCTTTACTTGATGAGGCAATGCTAGATGAAGGAAAGTCCGGTTCAAGACAGAGCTGATAAGGGAAAAACTAAAATGGTGCTGGACAGTAATGAGTGTGAACAGAAAATCCTATCTTTACTCCATCATCAAATCCATGAAATCCTCATTTATTTCTCCTGAATTGCACTAATCATTATTACCTGTTTATTCCATCTATCCTAAAATATACGGTCAGCCCAACAAGCCCAATGTTCCTTTACGCCCTATAGTTAGTACCATTAACAATCTTACCTACAGAATATCCAAATACCTTTCCAATATCCTAAAACCATATACTGACAGTGATTGCTTTACCCAAAACTCCAAACACTTTGTACAGAGACTAACAATAAGTGACCTGACAATAGATAATCTTTATTTACCAAAGTATATCCTATATCATTCAGTTAAAACCTGAGTTCCTATCTTCCAACGTGCAGCCTGAAGACTTAGCTGACTTGGTGGAAACCTGTCTGGCCTCTACCTATTTTCAATTCCACTGCTGCTGCTATGAACAAGTTTCAGGTGAAGCTATAGGCTCCTCCTTTTCTCCTGTTGTAGCGAACATTTTTATAGAGGCATTTCAATAATAAGTCCTAATCTCCTACTTCCAGAAATCGAAATACTAGATACATACACGCTTATAAACCCATCCCCATGTGTCCGTTCTTCAGTTTCAGGTCAACAGCTACGAAAGAAGCAGCACTGAAAATGCCCCGTGCAATTAGGGACGAAACGGATGCAGTTCCAACCCGGAAACCAAGAAATGTATAGCATGGACAACGAAGCCTACGTGTAGTTAAACAAAGTGCTCTTACAGTTGCTACGAGAGAACTTTGGTGTCTATCAGAAACAAACGTAGGATTTTTTTTTTTTTTTGGCGAACGTTTTACTGAGGCTGCCAATAAAAATATGACTACGAACTTAGAAACCAAATCTGCAAAGAAAAAGGAAATGAAACGAGTAGAGTTTAATTTTTGAAAGTACAGAACTGAGCCATTTCGTTACTAATAAGGCAAAGACGTTCTTTGAATTCTGTAGGATCCACAACGTGATTATTCTGTCGTGGTGTAGGTTTGAGGTCTTAAGGTAATCAATGATACCGCAGAAAGAAGAATTGCTCTGATAAAAAAAATTTAACGGATCGGTCAGGGACAAGCAATAAAGTTGATTAGTATGACACATGCTTTGCCTATCATACCACCGATTAATTTGGTCCAGTTTCAATATCATTTTAAACTTGTGATCTCTAATTTTCCCTATCAAAGTCATTAACATTGAAAAATCATATTTTTTTTCTACTTTTACAAAACTGATCACAATATGGAACCTCTAAATTTTATCCAGTCTTCTTGAAATTTGACATGCCTTTTATATCATTGAGAGCAAACCCTGCAAAAGTTTTACATTGTATTTTTTTGCGTTATAAAGTGAATGGGGTTTTACCATTCACTACATTTACGTCAGTTTATAATGATCATATCACTACAAAATCTATGAGGAAGAAGATCTTGTAAAAATCTCAATACTGCAGTATTTTTGAAATATCCAAGAATTTATTAAAATAGAAGTAAAGGTAGGTAACAGCAAATTACGTAAAAGACGTTGAGTCCAGATTGAAAATAAAGATTCGATATCAAAAGGCAATATTGAATATGTTTTACCAAATAAATTATAGTGAAGTATGATATCACATTATATTTTTAGCCCAACCTTTAGTACTGTTACCCCTAATATCTTTACCAAAATTACCAAAATTAAGATGAAATCCTGACGCCATAAAAAAAAGGAAACCTATTGAAAGTATTTTTCTACAATTTTGCTTTCCGGAACAGTTACAAACCTAATCATTACTCGATGTCTTCCAGGTGAACAGTGGAATCTGCGTAGGCATTGCACATGAAAGTCAACTAAGATCAGTATGTATCTGCAAACATTTGTCCCACGATATCAAGTTTACCATTTTTCTTATGAATTTGCATTGATTGACCGGATTCTATAGTTTACAATTCGTTAGAATATCCATAATATCTCTCAGATCATTCCATTGTCCAAATTCATCTCCACACAAAACCCAAAACAAATCGCTAAGGCTCGCGAAAAACACCACGTAAAAACAACCTTATCATAATGTAACCACCGGAATACAGGATTTATACCTGCCGCCATATGGAGACGTTCGCAAGAAACTTTATGGCTCCCCCTTTCTGCTAATAACATCAATTCGGGGGCCTTCGTTGTACGTTGTATGTACAAGGACGTGGAGCAGCTTTGTTCGTCCAAATGCCGTTAGAGGGAGGAAGGGAGTGCGAACAAGGAGTATGCTTGTAAACATAAATTCTCCCTCGACGTCATTCTAGGGTTTCGATGCCGCAAAAACAGCTACTCTCCTATCCAATGCTCAGCCGTGTTTTCACTGCGTTCGGTTTGCTAGTATTTCAGTAGCAACGGTAGGTGATTTGTAGCCGCTTTAGAAAATAAGGAAAGAGAAGGAATATGATCATTATCTCTGGATTACATAAATTTATCATCGCGCAAGGAAGTATTAAAGGAAGATGGAAAAAATGTATTCCTTTTTGTGTTGTTGAAGTTTAAAGTTTAGATATACAGTATGTTTCACTTTTACCTTTTCATTTTGCTTTAGAAACTTTTTATAAAGTCAATGTCCAGCCAACTATAATCAAGAAAAGTGGTTACAAATCACTCAAGAACCTCTAATACCAAATTTCACTGCGAATTTTTTATTTTTAAATTCCACATTTTATGCTATCACTAGATAATAGTTTGTTATTGCAATAATAATGAAGCAGGAGAGCAATATGTCAGTTTAAACGTCAAACGTCAATTCATTAAACTGTTTACTCCAATTGCAACTATTGGACTTTGCTGAGCAATGCCCGAGATTAAATAGAATCAGTACAGAAAAAAACATTCTTATACTTACTTTGTTTGCCAAACCATTCCCGAAGCAAATTTCTGAAAATCAAAGAAAAACACATTAATGTGGGTAAAAAGATAAAAACACCTAACACAACTACATTAAAAAGAAAAACACTCAACAAGCCTTCTCCAAATATAAAATAAAGGTAGAAAACAGTTTGCGATAAATTACAACAGATCAAATTAATTTCAACTCATCCCAAACGCTTACCGTATAGATGCATGCGTCCACCAACAGTGTGAGAGCAACCTATAATTAAATTTAAACGCGGCATAAAAATCTCTACTCTCCTAAACCGAATGCTACACCGCGGACTACGAAGAAAAAAAAAAACAGGTGTGTTGCTAATTAATTTAGGTCCTGCTCGTCTATCTTTCCAAAGGTTTCTTCGGCCATCCTTTTCTCCCTCATTGCCGGTGAATGCGTCGATTTTTTCCCATGATTAGCTGCCCGAGCAGAATGTTTCATACGTTATGTGGTAGATACGTACGAAGGAAAAGAACCGGTTTTCAAGTTTCACTCATAGAAGTGGTACAATTTAATTAAGATGAGACCCACTACTGATCTCTATACATGCTGAAATATACACCTTCTTAATGTAAAAATAATATAGTACGCGTCCTCTCCCCCGTGGAAGATAGATGAAAATTATTCTTGGAGTAATCATCGATATTACTTCTCATTGGAACAATGTTCATGCTGCTGTTTGTATATTAAATAATTTAGGTCTTCTGTTGTTCGGCGGCTTTGCTTTTATTTTTCTGGTTCTGCCCACGTAATTTATTCTTGTAATTATAAAACGCCTCTGTATTATATTGAATTAATAACGCGGAGTGGTTATGAAGCATACAACGCTACCGCTTTGTATAGGATATTATATTTTATGAATGCAAAGTTGGCATTCCGTAAGAGTAAATACAGATTTGATCAACTATTTAACTTTATATTTTATCAATCATACATTTTATGTGCATGACGGCCCAGCAAACACAAGGGTTTTCGATGTAGGTACCTGTTCATGGCATCTACAATGCAATACCATTTTGTTACATTTGGTTATATCGCTGTGATAAAACTAAAATGCTTCTTCGATTCTTTGTTCAATTCTGAGGCGATAATCTTAATCCAAAAAAGTTATACGGTCCTTATTATAAAAATTTTTATCCATGTTAACATAAAATTCTTGCTAATTTGCGTATTTAGCTGATTTATAGTAAATAATAAAATGATTACTGCCACAGTACTTGTCTGATTAGGTGTTGCCAAATTTACAATTCTTTTAAGCTGCTCCTGTGACTTAAGGAAACACTGTACTACTTTTCTCAATTAAGATTGTCAACTCAGAATTAAACAAAAATTTGGCCTGCGTGGTGTTTGTCCGCATTTTTCTGGCCACCGTGTATTACATTTTAGTTTTATCACAGCGATATAACCACATACATATAATTTACTTAGCCTTTTTCTAGTCGCCTATCCGAAAACGACCGAAAATGTAACCTCTGGCAAGCGGGTAAATTCCCGTCCGTAGGGAGAGACATTTTTTTATTACTGTCCCTGCAACATACTCAAACTATGTAATTATGATATTGTTAGAAGGTCTCATGTTGCGGCCATAGATGTTATATGTAAGTTACGTGATACATAACAGTTACTAGAGTTACTACTAGTTAACTAGAGTTACATTGTCCTATACAGTAGTAATTTAACTGTGTTTGCTGGGTAAGGTTTGTAATAAACCGAAACGTTTTATTTAAATATACCTATTTTATTATATTAGAGACCTAAAACACCAAGAAGATACTATGTAAATAACTATTTTAAAGGTTGACCATCAAGGAAAGAAATGCAAGGTTAGTTTGATTAAGAACTTCATAAGTTTCATATTGGTTATGATTGACATATTGTGCTGTTCATAAATTATTAACGCGTTTCATTCCAAACCATATCAGACATAATAAATTAAATCAAGTCACCGCTAATCCGCGAATAAATAAACATACCGAAAGCCTTTCATAACATCACCGAATTTCATGAAGTTTTTATGTACTACACGCCGAGCGGAATTAGCCGATAGCGCCCTAATATGATAATGGTCCCCGTGTCGCCTTTATTTGCGCAAAGGCTTTGGGTTCGCATATAAAACGGCAGACGCGTTTGATGTATGGCGCTCCGGACTCTGGGGCCGATGTTCCGCTTTCAATCGACTATACGCGATTGCGGGTTGCTCATTTAATCCCGAACATATGGAACGCGAACCCGGCCGGCCGCACGAAACACGAGTCCAAATAGATAATACTGCCGAATTTTGAACGCAGATTAAGGGCCCATATGCCTCTGCTATCTCCTCTTGCCTGTACCAGGCGAATGTTTGCGTGTTCGACTCGTTGTTGGCGGTATTTAGTGCTTTTGTCGGTGTGTCAATTGTAAGAAATTTTTTTGGGGGAGAAGAGAATTGGATTTAGTTTAATTATAAATGTTGCAATTCGACAAATTAAGAGCATAATAATAATTTCCGATGTAATTCCTGAATGATGTAAAGGCATTCTTGACGGAAGATTATTACACATGACATATATTTATATACTGAGCCAATTAAATAGTCGCTTCATGACGGATTACGTCCCACCACAGCGGACCGGCTAAACCGCACCACCCTCCACTAACCCTTGTACACACCTGTGGTTTGGGATCGTCGGTACACCCTGTATATTCATTTTTCTTAATTAGAAATTACACATACTGTATCATCATTATTTTCCGTTGTGTAACACTAAAACAATCGAAGAAAACACAAAATTCTAAATACAGCTCTGTACTTTTTTTGTAATTTCTGGAAGTCTCTTACTATTTTAAAAAGGGTGAATATAATAATTCTTTATTATATATTTTTTAAATGTTTTAAGCAGTAATTATTGCATTATTAATTGTAACTGAATAAAAAAAAGTACCTTTAACTATTTTTATTTGCATAAATGAATTTTGTTCGTGTTTTAATTTACGAAATAAATACCAATAACAACATAACAGCAAGAATGTAATAAGGAAATGCAAATAAGTAGGCACAAAACAACGAAATATTTACGATAATATAAATGTTAAGTATAAACAAATAAATTAATCAAGACAAAATAACTATATAGAAATTAAATTTATACCTACATTAAAATTGTTAAAAATGCCTACCATTGTCTTCTATGCAACGTTGAGTTCTAAAACATATTTGTTTCGCAGCTCTGGCAATCATCTCCAGTGTAATTTGACTGCAATATCAGCAATTTTTTGCCTCAGTTGTTTCCCATTCTGCATATTATTATAATATACTTTATTGTTTGAAGTACTCCATAAGAAATAAACCAGTGGATTTAAACAAGGAGAACGAGCTGGAAGTGGTTACAAAGCAATACCATGCGGTTAGAATCTCTTCTCCTATTCAGGGCAAGAAAATTACCTACAGGCGAAATAAATTTACTTTTTCAATACAGCCTATCGTTAAATACATTGTGATAATAAACTCAAATTCATGGGGTACTGATATTAATAGCTCTATGAATATCTATAAAGCTTATATAAGATCTGTTCTGGATTATGCTTGCACGGTATAATCCAATACTTTCAAATTTGCGTAGGTTGTTGGATATCGTTCACAATAACCTTACAATTATGCTGCGTTTCATTTTACCTATTCAGTGCATTTTTGAAGAAAGATATAATCGTGAGACTATTATATTTACATATTATAATGCATATTTACTTACATATATAGCGTGTAGATACACACACAGTAGCGAGTACGAACTCCGAACTTAAATAATTTCACGGTTGTTTAGTGACGCCGTGGTAAATACGCAGTAGTCATTTGTTTGAATTAGAATTCGACATGGTCTGAGGTTAGGGGGGCCTGCAGGAGCTTTAAAGTGTACGCTGCTCTAGTATTGCTCGTTTCGGTAGATAGGAAATGGACTAGAGCGAGGACCCCTTCGCATGCTCTGGGCCTAAATTAATTTTACGTGTCATTGGTTTCAGTTGTTTCGAATTTTTTTCTGGTTCCGCTATAGCCTCGTTTGTTCAGTTAATGCGTCTGCGTGTGTGTGTTTCTTGATCGGGGCATTTATCGGTTTAATTAGTTTTTCTTTTTCCCACGGAAGAATCAAATTGTCGTTGAACGTTTTATAAATGAATAAGTAGGTGTTGGCATAACGGTTTGTGGAGGAAATTAAATATGTAGTGATACATCAATGTATGTAGGACTAAAATAAATCGGTGCAGAAACAATTTTTTCTTTCGGTTCTGGATTAAAAATTTCAATAACCGTTTGAGTACAGTTTGAGGTTATATATTTTTGATATGAGTGACAAAAAGAAAAGACAATTACGAGAATAATAGAAGAAGTCAACTTCATCCTGTGTCTTATAAAAGAGAAAAACGTTTTAAAACTTCTGGTCAGAGAAATTTTGCAAGTAAATGATGTATTTAACAGTCTGGTTAAATTAATAATAGAAACAACATTTAATACGAGATATTTCGCAAATCACTATTATATGTGTATAGACCGACTCAAAAGGTAAAGTAAAAAAGTAAATTAAGCGGAATTAATTTCTTGAAGCGAGTAATAAAATAATTTTCCATATGTTTGAACCTCGAAGTAGACGCACTATATATTTGTTATTTATTTTGGGCATTAACCTATTTTTGATTTTTTTCTGAAAGCGAGACCAAATTTAACACGTGTAACATAAAGCACCCTTCTTTCTGCATCCCGTTCCTTTTTTAAATTACCAATTAATATACAACGCCACCATTTTGTAAACAGAAGCGACGATACACCACGTCTCTTGCAAATTTTTAACCGAATTGTGACAACACCCGAATTAATTTTAATAAACCGCCATTCATTTATATTCATTATATTCGCCGGAAATTCCTTCCAACGGGAGAACGCATGAACGGAAAAGGGAGAGAGGTATACTCCTATCTCCTTCTAGCCGGTGGGACACGAACTCGTTGTGACATAGAGATGTCGTGCGGCCGCCTAAATGAAAAAAAAAGCCGCTCGAAAAAATCCCATCTTCATACTAGCCTCTTTGTAAACATAACATTTTCCATGTTTCCACTTGTACCGAAATTAAAAAGATAGGGGCGGATAAAGCACGTCCAACGACATACAGACACAATGGTCCAATTCATATTATATTATATTATTATGTATTGTATACAGGGTGATTCTATATGTATGCGACAAATTTTATGTGCCGATTCGTAGGGTTATTATGATCATAAAAGCTGATATGAATGTATGTCATAAACGGCTTAGTTTTAAAGTTACAGAGTGTTTAATAGTAAATTAAAGATTTTATTATAGTATAACCACAGATAGCTCACTGTAGCAGAATTGGTCAACTCACGCGGCCTGCATAAATTAAAGGATATCGCACCTTTCGATTTTATAAAACATAGATACTTGCGGGGAGCAAAGTATACGGCAATAAAAGAAATATTAACAGAATCAAAATACCTTGGTTAGATCAAATAAAATTTGCACTACATATTCACCCAAATCCGTTCTATCATTAATATGTTGAACACATTCCACCGTCTCAGTTTTTGCAGAAAAAAACCTTTCCTAAAGCCACATTGACTTGGTGTAATCAAATTGTACTTATTTAAAAAAGAGTAACACTAGTTGGGTCAACTGCAGAGAGTTTCAGGCTGTCAGGAAGTCAGTATCAATAGATACATTCATGATCTGGGTTAGGTGTTTAGAAAATTGCTGTGTACGTACTTTTAATGGACCAGTTGGAACCTCATTAAGACCCGTAAAGTTTTTATGAGTTAAACGCAATATATAGTATTATGTATATCATATTCATCTGCTGGGTCAAAAAATAGCGATTTACCCACAAGATATTTTCCAGTTGTACATTGCTTATTTGTGTCCAATGCAAAATGAGCACAGAATTTCCCCTGAACTGTATTTGAAAAATACTTCTTAAAAATATTAACTACTTCAGTCTTATCATTAATGTATCGACCTTCATGATTTAGGTCAATTTCGTCCCTATTTCCATTCACCTGGTCAACGATATTCCACATAGCTCTTGATTGAAGAATTGATTCTACTTGTAATCAAAAAGTGCTAATTGTCACGATGTCATATATTCTTTCAACTGTAAAGGAACAACTAAGCAAAGCAGATGGACTTTTAATTCTCAGCACCAGCAACCCTATCCTCAATTCACGAGCCAACAATCAAGTTGTACGCTTTATCCGTATTCCTCGTATAGCAGTGATAAAGAAGACGAAGTTAAAACATTCACTCTGTTTTAATCAACTCCGAAAAGCCATCAGCATTCTATCGAGCGTCTCCTTTCAATCCCGAAAGATCGACAGTGAGAGAAGAACAGCTTCCCCCCGTTCTCCTTTCCTGCCAGTATCTAAGTGTAGTAATGGGTTACCTACATATATATATGTATATTCCTCTCTACTCCACACGAACGCCTTTCGGTCGCTCCGAACAAGAGAATTACGATTGTAGAGTTTCACTTGTCTAACCTTAATTGTATTAGTCGCAAGGGCAACCGCCCCGGCTACCGGAAAGCTCCTCGTACATCCGGCCTTCTGCGTTCTGGACGTCGCGGTGGCTGCGGAAAGCTCGCAGGCTCCGCTCTGGTCGCCTGCGTTGATTTCAAAATGGCCGCCAAGGGTGTCGTCAGCGTAATTACAAAATGAATTGCCCAATGGCCGGATCTGGGTTGCCATGACGGCGCTGATTAAAACAAGCGAATGTCTCGGGTCCTCCGCGCGTATCGCCATGGTAACTGCCGCCGCTCTACCGCCACCGACGACACTACTGCCGCCGTCAGATGTCTCTGGAGACGGTCGTTTCGCCTTTTTTTCTGTTTCAATCCGTAACCGACTTAGATTATATACAGTGCCTTGGATAATTCTATTAATTATCTAATCGATATATAAGTACGCTTTATTTTAAATATTTTGACAGTAATTTTGAAAAAAAGAGTGATATTAAATATCACATCCAAGTTAGAAGGATAGCGATCCTCAGCGGTTGCAGGCTTACACGCTTGATACACAATTTTATGGATACCGACCCTACAGGATACTTCTTATTCCTACACGACCTCAAATCAGAGGTAAGGTCTCTAAAGATGCTAACCGACATTTTGACCGTTAAAGAAAACTTTAGGCAACCGTTGAATGGGGCTTAGAGGGGCAAAAATTTGAAAGACTTGGGCCAAACTGCCATCTGTCAATAGTTTTGGAACAAACCACAACCACTTTCAAGTAAAAATATTTGCAATAGATGTTTGTACTAAAGAAAACCTCAAGAATGGAATGAAGAGAGCCAACATCTATTTTTGGACTGATAACCAACCACGCTGAGCACTCGAAAAACAAACAGTTCTGAGTCTATGCTAGTGTGGAAATGTTTAAATAATGTCAACAACATTAAAAGAAATGAGATTAACTGGTCAAACTAGAGGCCAATAGTTATTTCTATGGACCAGAACCCTCTTTGGCTCTCTCCAAAATCCAAATCACAAGTGAGCTCCAGCATTGGGTGCATAAGAGACAAACTTTCGGGCAACGTGCAACGTGGTTAACCCTTTGCTAAATACTAACATAAACCTACAAATATTCGTCAAACCGGAACTAAGACTACTTAGTGACCTATTTGCCGCATATTGTTCTCTGATATATCATTTTAAAAAGATGGGTAAAGCATGTTCTGCTAAAGGTCTAGCACCGCAACGGCTGCTACAATACAAACAAGAGACAATCTCTCTCGGGGTGGCTCAACCCTGTCATATCACATCACACATACCCAGAGGGGTAGAAAAACTTTCTGCGCAGTGTACCGTATGCATCTGCTTGATGATGATGAGTGTAGTGACGAGTGTCAAACCTGGCATTGACAATACACGACACAATGTCACAACTTTTATTATGTTTGTTGTGTTAGTTTTTGATAACGCATCAATTACTCTTTCACTTTGTCTTCCTTGTTTGAAGTGTTTCGTGGTGTTCCGCAAGAACGATTTTGGGACCGTAATTGTTTGTGGTGTATCTGCATGATTTTCACTCTAATCTGTGTTGCCTTTGTTAAACCAGAGTATGCTAATGATGCTGAAAATAGTTCTGTTGTTTGTTTTCTATGTTAAGCTAAATTAAAAATGTCCAGAATTTAGCTGTTTGCAACAACATCATAACCATAATTCCAACCAAACCCTAAAATTCAAGACGCGAGCAGTACAACCGATCTGTTCCTGAACATCTTCACCTCGCGACCCATTACATCAGAAGGGCACTGCTATCGCTTATAATAAATTCCAGCGTTCGTATTCCCCGACCGTCATTCGGCAAACAATGTAACCGACTGCCAGTTTTACTGCCGGCAAATGAAGAGTTAGTGCCGCTATAAGGGAATCTCGTGGCTTACCGCGTCCGGACCGGGGCGATTCTTTTACATTAGCGCCGAGACGCGCTCGGCAAATTTAAACGTTTCCCGGAGAAAGACGAGCGTAGGGGATTTACGAGACGGCGCAAATCTTCATCGCTTCAGAATTATTTTACTCGTATCTAATATTAACTGGGCATTCGGGTGTTAACTGGAAAGAATTGCACATGAATATGGTAGGTGTCCGCATCTAGAGAGGTAGTATTTAATATTTGTTGGCAAAAATACACTTCTGAGTGCCAAATTTGAGAAATTTCAATTAGGTGCAGATGGAGTCCCTAGATGGATATTGCTAAAACAAAACTAGTGTTAAATTCTTTGGAAACTATAATCTAGCAAAAATTAGTACCGTAACGTGGGGAAATTCGATCAAGCATGATTTAATTGACGGTTTTTAGAATGCCATGTAAGGAAAAGAAAAGAAAGTTTTCCGAGAGTCGTTCAATAAACTTTATTTTTATTTAAAAACATAGATAATTAGGTGGGTTTTAAAGTGTTGCATTACAATTGAAGGACAGTGATATTTCATAAAGCCAAGAACAAACGACTATCGGGAAATCCTACCACTACTAAGGAAATTTCCGACCAGCAATACAGTGAAAGGAATCAATTGTCAACTCTAGAGATAATAATAATAATATATTTATCCAATAGACCAAAATGAGTACAGAGTAGTACAATAGGTGTAGGATAAGACGTAACTAATTTCAGAAATTACATAAGTACATACATACAAAAGAAAAAGAAAACCATTAAAAATGATAGAAATAACAGGATAGTCTTTAGGCTTTCACGGCCGTCGTTGCTGGCTGCTCTTCGGTTCTCGGGTTCTCTGCCGTGTAGAAAGTTTAAATTACTTGACGTTTCGATCATCTTGTCGTGATCTTCTTCAGACAAGATGATCGAAACGTCAAGTAATTTAAACTTAAACAATTATCTAAGAGAAATATTTTTACAGCAATATAATAAGTTTTTGTTAAATCAACGCTAGCTACCTCAGAAAGTCTATATAGAGCGCAAGGCAAACTTGCGAAAGTTTATTACATAGCTCTGAAATATGCAACTGCCACGATAAATGCTCTTCCACATCCAAACCCAGAAATTTCGTGTATTGAACCTGCTGAAGAAATTTTCCATTTACTCTCAGAAGCTGGCTATTATCTCTTACTGAACCTCTCGGAGTGAAATTTATAAATACAGTTTTATTAGCATTCAACTCTAGATTATTACAGGAAAACCAATGAATAAACTTATTGATGTTTTGCTGCATAGTAGTTCTAAGCTGTTGAGTGCTTGAATCAGCTTGCACGAAGCAGTTGTCATCTGCATACATGATAAACCCGTCCATAGAATCAACGTTAGGTAGATCGTTCACAAACAGAAGGAAGAGCAATGGCCCAAGTATTGAACCTTGTGGCACCCTTGAGTGTATAGACAGTTCCTCGGATACGTTTCCCCTAAGCGTTACAATTTGTTTTCTATTAAGAAGGTATGAGGTTAGCCACCCATGTATAGTTCCATTCAGGCCATACAATTCAAGTTTGCGCAGTAATTATGATCGACAAGATCAAAGACCTTAGACAGATCCATAAATAAACCGCAACATTTCTTACCGGAGTTCATAATTTCATAGACCTTTATGAGTAAGTGAAGCAGAGCTGTAGCCGTACATTCACCTTTTATAAAACCATGCTGAGCAGTATTTAGTATTTTATATCTCTCCGAGAAAGTAAAAATTTTCTCAAACACTATTTCTTCCAATATTTTGGATATATTCGGCAATACAGAAATGGGTCTGTAATTGCTCACAACATTCGACTCACCTTTCTTGAACACAGGGACGACTTTTGCTGTTTTAAATATCTCTGGAAACACTTCCTCATTCAGGGACCAGTTAATTAGGCTCGAGAGTGGGTACTTTAATATGTGTGCACTCGATTTAAGGATCTTAAGATCAATGGACTAGAACAAACTCTAGAGGAGGCAATAAAATATTTGTATAACAAAAGCATCAATATAGTAAGGGTGTTAAATGGACAATCGGAAACATTTATCACCACACAAGGAGTGAGGCAAGGAGGTGTACTGAGCCCTTTGCTTTTATGACTGCTTCCAAATAAAGTATTAAAAACTTGTGGTTAAAAATTAAGAAAGGTAAGAGTGGGATACAACCAAGGTGCAGAATATCGACATGAGTGAAAAATCAAAAGTTATGGTTGTATATGTAACGTGCACAAGAATAACAGCAGCAGAGTATGAAAAAGGAACTTATAAACAAAAAGGACAACACCAACAACGAAGACAACTCTCGATCGATGATGCTGTATTCTACTCAATCACTCGATCGAAAAATGTTTTATGTCAAAGTTGCTTAAAATCGAATGCTCTATAAATCAAAATTACTTTAAATTATTTTAATAATAATTTAAATAATAAATATATCAAAAATAAACTGGCTTCAATTTAAAATTAATATAAATGACATAAAGAAATACTATTGCAAAATCTTACAATAGATTTAGCGAATCTCGTTAAATTCGTACGAAACCAGCAAAATTCAGGCGAAACCTGGAATTCCATAGCTGCAGGGGGGGTAATGCATTGTATCAGTTTGTTTTAATTGCAAATTCAAAGATCGTAAGCAATTTTTTTTTTATCTCAGTAACGATATCGTCTTAATAAGGTTCTCGAAGCACCCGCAGCATTCCAGATGAAAAGAAAAAAAGCTGTGCAGACGAGAAAAGACCTTTTCTTTCACCTCTCGCTAAGAGAAGACGCGAAGCACATCATCCAGCGCCATCTCTTAACACGTCCGCTTGATTTACATTGACATTTATAGCCGGGCACCGTCTTTTTTTTAATCGCCCGGTAAAATACGAACCGCGCAACGCTCCACTCTGCGCGCTGGCAGTCGTTCTCACCACCGCGTGAAAAACTTACGAGGTCTTAATTAAAGACTGTCCGGGAGATTGCAGCGCGCCCGGAATATTATGAAATATACCCGCCGGGTAATTGGAGAGAGAGGTAATCATAATAATAATGACGATAATAATAAGGCAGACGGAGAAGGAATGGAATCGGAAACGCGGCGGTACAAGTGGGACAGAGAGATCGGCACGGGGATTATATGGGTGTTTGGGAAGCGGCCGCTGGGATTTTAGGAGCGGAGTGGGGAGCGGAACGGGGTAACTCTGCGCTTTGGCGGAAAAGGGAAACGTAAGAAATGCGAAAAACGGATTATAAACGAGCTTGGAACCTAACTGATAATCTAACGCCGGCATAATTGGATTTTTATCTCGCCAACTCGCTGCTATTTTCTTTTACCTTGCTGCTGGAATTTCGCGTTTAACGTCTTCTTGCTTTACGTCACAAAATACGATCTACACTACCATCCATGGTAATTTGGTGAAGTAAGAAATGTTTAAAAGAGCAACTAATGCTAAAAGATGTTGCACCAAGGGATAAAAACTATTGCAATCTGACAATTTCTTAAATATTCTTCTCATAAAACTCTTTGCGTTGATGACAAGTTCCAAACTCGTTTATAACCCTTCTATTTTAACACTTTAAATATCAACATTCTGCTACTGTTTCATCGTCCAGTCTCGATGTTCTCGGGCCCACTGTGTCCTTTTTTATCCTTACTTTGCGACTTGCCACCCGACCGTGTAAATTTTCTTCCGTTAGCCGGCGTTTGACCGTGATAACTGAATTTAAATGATCAAGTCGGCTGGCTATTTCTGGTGCTGTTTTTCTACGGTTTCGTCTGCTTAATAATCATTGTAGGAGACGATCATCTGCTGGGTGGTTATTCGTGACGAAACTGGACGGTCACTGTCTTCTAAAGCGCCTATTGTAAAGTCGTGTTTTATTAGATACTTATTACACAAGTTGCAATTTATGTACGTTTTAGTCACTGATTAAAAAAAAAAAAACGACTTTTTGATACATGTAAAGAGAATTAAAACACCCATATTCCCTATTAAAATTTTAAGGGTGGGGACTGCTGCCCCAAGGAATGATTTTAAATCATCAGGCTGGTGATTAAAAGTTGTTTCATTGATATGACAATTGATAGGTTTTGGAATTTTGTATAAACCACAGCAGGGAAGGAGTTATTTGTAGTGGCTCGTTGCAATTGAAATGCCCTGTGTATTCAAACGCCTTTTCGAAGGTTCCTATTTAATTACACAACTAATAAATCTTGATGTATATTACATTATATATGCATTTTTACGAAACGTTATTGATAGTGCATGGAAAATACACAATATACATCGAGACATTGAAGTGTACCGCGGCATTTTGACACCACCAAGAGATGGGTGGTGCAAGGTCACCAATTCCATCCATGAAACAAACAAATCTCGTCTCCCTGTAAAATACGCGACAATCGACTACATACTCCAATCAATATAAAGGCGAGAAACGATTCGTCGCTTAGGAATAAACGAATTTCGTAACACTCAGCCGTTTTCGCTTCTTTTATTGGACGACGCTTTGCGATCTAAAGAAAAAAGACTGCCGGAAGAATAGCCTAGGATGAGAAAAACTGTGAGGTTTTTTCTTTTCTTTTCTACTTGTTTTATTGTGGTGGGAAGAGGAAATAAACCCTAGCGGTGACGTCACTTGAGAGACATTAACCCCCATCCCATCCGGCGTCACCCGGTTGACTCGACTTGACAGAGAATAATGGACGAAAGTCGGTGCAGTGGAGAGTCCCGAGTTCGGCTACAATTTCCTGCTAATTCAATGTCTTTCAATCCGAAAGATCTGCCGCGGTGATTGATCACCGTCAGTGAATTATGGGCCTGCGAGTTTGCCGTCCTCGTCGGACGGTAGAGGGCGCGAAAACGCGAAACGGTCACGCCCTCTGTTGTCGGTGGCGCGTCAAGGCGATCTTATCGGTTAACGGGTTTTCGTTAATGCGCGGAAATTATTTCGGTATCGCCGTCGATGTGACGCTAATGGTTTCAAGCGTCGGCGTCGCACGGAAGCGAGTCGTTCTCTTTTCTAGTTTGGGTTTTGTAAGGTTATAATACAAAACTGGGCTGTGTGACTTTGTTATACATATACTTTATTTTTGAGATTGCAAACCCCTCTTATTAGGAACGATCTCATTCAAATAGTTTCTTACAAATACAGCAAAATGGGGTTTTGTCCCATCTTACTGAAACCAAACATTTTCAAGGATATTGCCGGCGATCAGCATGTAGTCGTGCACCGAACATCAAAACCTCGAAACCTTGAACAACGACGAATTTGGTGTGAAATAAGCACAAAGAGGATCGAAGAAATGGTAAAACATTATCAATTAACATTATAATTAATGTAATAACCATTATTCGGAAGACGTCGGTTATCAAGTATGTGAATTATCGATAATTGACGGATATCTAAAGCAGATAAGAATGTTGTGTTTTCTTCGACTGTTTTAGTGTTACAACGAAAAATAATAGTGATACAGTATGTGTGACAATTTCACGTTTAGTTATTACAATATATACAGTATGTGTAATTTTTAATTAAGAAAAATGAATGTACGGGGTGTACCGACGATCCCAAACCACAGGTGTGTACGAGTGTTAGTGGAGGGTGGTGCGGTTTAGCCGGTCCGCTGAGTGGGACGTAATCCGCCATTAAACGACTATTTAATTGGCTGGGTAAACGCTCCGTAGTTTACTAGTTTCTTAACTGAAATATATAATTGCAGTGATTTTTTATGATATACCTTCATTTCATTTTTCGAAGTTTACTAGACTTCCTATTTGCCTATGTAAAAAAATTAAATATTTTAATGTACCGCGTTTATTGTTTTAATATCTCTTCAATCTCTGAAGAATACTTCCATCAGAAATCGTGCGTCAATGAAGGCTAAATAAAGTCAACACCAAAAAACGCTGGAATACTCCGATGCGAGTGTTCCGAGGCGTCGGATGCAGAATCTATTAAGAAAGATTTTTAAATTAACTCTCTTAAACCACACGATAACCGTAACGGAGGACATCAACGCGGTCTCCGCACCTCACAGCGATCTTTTCAACCTGGACTCTCCAGATCTCTGTCTAATAATATCTAATACACCCGACGAACGAACACACAGAACATAATATAACAACACCCCACGCTGCACACGCAACTATTCACGAGAGCGACCTGGGAGCGCGGTGCGTGGCTAGAAAAGCCCCGAAACAATCGAGTTTACAAGTTGCCATAACACCAGCAACTAAAGAGGCCCCAGACATGTAATTAGATGATTAAAACTCCATTGTTCCCCCTGCGGCTGACAGCTCAATCAACTCGGTCCCTTTCTGGCCGCGTCCGTCCCATGAAAATTAAAATCGGGACGCGGGAAAGGAAAAAAAACACACAACGACCAAAATCACCAACCGACCGGAGTAAGATAGACGGAGACGGATAGAGAGAAAGGCAACGCCGCCGTGATTATTATTTAAGAACGAACCCGGCATTAAAAAACAATTTTTATGACCCGTCAAACCACGAAGAGGTGCCAGTTAATACGAGTCGGTTCGGAGTCGATGTCTCGGCGTAGGAAGCGCGGATATTTCGTGCTGGTAAGGGACAGCGGTATGTGTAATTACGTGGAGGTATATAATAACATATCAATCAGGATATAATTACAGGTCGATTTGATGTAGTTTAGACTTTCGTTGTCTCGTAGATTCTAGGTTATCAAATCGTGCCGTGTGGACTGCGGATGGAATTGTGAACAGCGAGTTTATTAGACGTGTTATTTCACGAGCCGACGTTGTTATTTCGCTACATGTTATGATATGTAAATCAACCTACCGGTTGAATACTTTTTGAGAGTGATTGGGATAAAATTTGATTTCACGAACAAATTTGGTGCAGAAGACAAACAACTAATGATTTATTTATTTATTTAACGGACTGTGTTATAGACAGATTACAGCTGACACTGTGACTTTTTGCACGTACACCAATTACTGCAGAATACGCATTTATAGAGTAATATTTTAAACAATAACATATCATAAAACCGCTTACATAATCTAATCTATATCAAGATTTATTAGTTGTGTAATGAAACATGAACCTTCGTGTTAGAAATTCCCAGAGCCATTCACAAAACGGATATTTTTCTATACCTGGTGTTTCTGGGAGGTGGCTCGCCCCTATAACATCTGAAGTATTTGAGATAGAGAAACGAAATTTGGGAATTAAGCACGGGGCATAAATTTACATTTTTGGACATAGCCAATAAACTTTTGTCACTTTCGGTTTTACCGAAAATATCTTTGACTTTCGATTTTTAATTGAGACTACCTGTATATTTTTCGATATTTTGATTCGGGATAACATTTTGAGTAATATTTTGATATTTCTAGACTTAAAAGAATTCTTTTTTTAAACTTTATATTTTTCATCGAGAGTGCTTTGGTGTTCTTAAAATACTCAGATGTTACTGCATAAACATGGCAAGAACAAAGTTTTTCGTTTTTACTGTATACACAGGTTTTTACGCACATCTGTACGTCCAAAATGTAGTTTTGTGGCTCCGCTATAGTGATTTCATCTACAGGGATAAAATATGTACTCACTAACTCTAGTAATAACTAATAACAAATAAATAATAAAAAATAGTAGATAAAACACTTTACCAAACATAAAAAAAAAAACGATTTTATGTGGAAATTTAAACAAAGACTTGATGTTTCGTTAAATTCTTAGTTTTTGTTAGAAAATCTTGGGTAAACATATTTTCCAATAAATTTGTAATATCTTCGAAAAAAACTGAAAGTACTCCATCCATTAAATCTGAGAAACAACGCTGCCCGCCTGCACTGACACCAAATTCATCGTCGAATCCACCACGATACAACTGACATCATCAGCGTACTGGGAAATCAAACATGGGGGCAAAGACTCTTACAGGTCGTTAGCATAGATTGTGAATAATGTAGGTCCAAGAACAGAGCCCGGCGGGATAAGTGTTAAGTAACCTCTAAATTGATAACAAAAGAATAACGCGTGGCACTAATACCGTTTTCGCAGGATAAAACTTAGTCTGAGAAGCCGCAACTGTCAAAATTTTGACAGAATCGGTAATATAGCCAAAACTAATTGTCAAATGTGCATTTAACCATATATACCACTGCGAAGGTGTTGCAATAAAGCTAAAACAAACGACGACGCAGTGTTGATATGAATATTACAGCATACTGTGCTGTAATGAGATATTAACGCACTAGTGGGACTCTTGCCAGAACGTAATATGGGGCGATTAATGTGCAAATTAGAAAAAATACTGTAAAAAAACGTGTGCCACAATAACTTGTAATGCTCGTACATTGAATCTCTCGCCGCTACGCAGCTCGAGATTCAAACTTGTACTCGCATTACATAAACGTCATTGTGACACTTGTGTTTTAAAATACTATTTAGGTGGGTGTCGAAATAATTACTAAAAAAATATAGGAAATCGATTTAAAATAGAAAAGTTGAAAGTATTTCTGAGAATTTGTATATTCGTAAATGATTTGATAAAATGCCCGATAATACTGTATATGCGTACAGAAATCTTTGGTTGTTTTAATGCTAAATTCTGCCGACACATTAACAGGGCATATGCATCCGATATATTAGATAATTAATCATTCAGAATTAATCCTCGATTATTTATAGGGATGATATTTTCCATACGAAAAGTAAAATTAATCGGAAAATTACGCATGGGATATCGAGGAATCGTGAACCAACAGTTATCGCACATAATACACGGAACAATGAAAACTCAAAATGGATAGGTGCTGGTATAATTTAGACAAGAATGTGGAATACATTAGGAGTTGCCGCAGAGGGCAGGTGTTGACCCCCCGTGACGTCTGCAACCAACCATCCTCAACGCCTATTTTTTGAATTGTAAATCGAGCCGACATATCTCAATTCGTGAAGCGAGGAGATGCGATGTCAATGGATGATTATGTTAATGAATTTAACTTTGTACCGATGTGCAAGTATGTAGGAGTATTGATTTATAATTACAATTATTTATTTATCTGCCAATTCAAACAGGACGTTATATTGTTACACAATAAATAAAACAAAGAGAGTTTAGAAAAGCCAACTGTTCGCAAGGAGTTCATTGATTGAAACGTTATCGTATTAATAATAGTAATAATAAACAATAACCCGATAATGTCGATCTTTTTTCTTTCCCTGGTTACAATCTAAATACGTACGAATATGAATGGAGTATCGGCGATCTTTGCCTGCTGCATGAGGAACTGTGGTTCTGTTGTTCTCAGCCAACGGAAGCGATAACGTTCGCTATCATCGACGGACACAAATAAACACAAACTAAGTATAAGGTCGCATGTGAGAGTCGGAAAACAGATGTTTAACATCACCGACCCCGGCTCCCGTTCAATCGCTGTCATTGTATTATAATTAATAGAAAATAATCGTTAATATTGATTTATAGTAATTGTTATGGGACCTAATTTATCCGCTGTTTCCACTGCGCTCGAGATGTAACATAAGTATTATGTTAATGTTGTATTTATAGCAGCTGTTTGCCTCCTTTGATTATTATATCGTTTGTCAGTGGCCGCTAGTTTTCGAATCGATGATAAATAAAACGATGAGGCTGTAGATGCATTAGGATACTTGTGGAATCGTTTTTCAATGATTTAGACAAAAGAAAAACATATTTTATTATTTATTATACCGAATTTTCAGTGAAAATATACAAACGAAGACAATTGAAAATTAATAAAAGTGTATATAAACAGTGGGAGTAAGTAACTGCGGTGATTTTACATTCATCGGTGCCGCGTAAAACCACGGGCACGACGCAGACTCCCTCCGAGCTGCGACTTCGGCGCCGACAAGGCGCTCCGGCACGACGCAGCACTACCCTCCGAGCAATGAGTTCGGTGCCGGCAAAGCCCTCTGGCACGACGCAACACCGCCCTCTGAGCTGTAATTTCGGCGCCTACAAAACCCTCCAGCACGCCACAGACCGCCACTCGTACTCTAAAACCGCCCGCGTACCTTTGACCTGGGCTAGTATATATATTCTACTCGTATTATTCCATAGACAGAATTGAATGATGAACATTTCGCGTCTAAATTTAAAAGCGTTCGGACGTACGGCAAATTTGTGTTTATATTTACAATTGTATATCTGTTGTCTCAACTCATAGGCACCTGCTCATAACTTTTTTATTTATACATGTTTTTTTTTTATTTGGAATGTACTATTTACTGTAAATTTCCAATTATTCAATCTATATTATTATTTTCTTGTCACTTCCGGTTTTACCGGAAATAAAAAAAAAATTTTAATGTAATATTTTTGCGTATTCGGATTCTGCGTAATTTTCTGAATCTGGAAACATGATTTGTTAGTGTTCATGGTGCTCAAAATTTTGAATTTCTATGGGCTGGGGTATCCGGTATATTTGTTTATTTTTGTCACTCGCCCGTTTCTTATCATTGTACAATTCTTCGTTATCATTTGCACTTATTTTAAAGCAATAAATTCTTGATTAAAACACGTTTTCACTGTTTAAATTGTTGCGCTCACTTTGATCAGAACCCTGGGTACCCCTCATTCACACAGACAGCTACCATTCTGGGGTAAAAAGTACATTATTGTAACGACAAGTGCAACCACGCTCACTTACATTTCCCACAGAAGACGCTAAACTACTTGCGACACTACAGATTGTAGTATTCTTTTGTCCTTCAATTTTTTTTTTTTTTCGTGTAAAGAAGCTTACCTTTAAAGTAACTAGCGAAAGAGTTACAAAACTCATGTAAGACCGCCCGGCTGCCCAAAAACGTTAGTCTTCGCTTAAATAACATCTTACGACGAATAAACAAAGAAACAATTTGAACAAGATTATTTTCACTTAAGCCTATTACCGAAAACACATGCAAGGACACCTCTTCGATCAATCTAAATTAAGTAATCTACTGGAAATAACCGCTTAACGTACAACTTAAACCGCTGCGCCGTCAAAAGAATACAAATCTTCCCCGATTTATCCTAACATAACACTTATGCGTTGCTTACAACAATTCACATACACACACACCTTCTTGAATCCTCCAGATCCGATTATGGCGACAAGGTAGTTCGATATCCCCGGTCTTTCGGTCGGTATAGGATAATTGCTACGCTGAAATATAGGCCGCTCATTTACAAAGCAATTATAATCGGAATCCGGTGTAATAAGTGGCAGGCGGTCGAAGTTACGCGACAAAATTAAATTTCGCCGGACATTTATTATACCAACTCGAACAGCTGGAATGCTGTTCGGTTGCTTCGTTTGTCTTGCCGACTCCTCCGTGTATTTTTATGGCGTTCGCTGAAAGGCGAAAGAATTATGAAATAAATTGTTAGTATAAAGTGGATATTAGAAATTCGTATTCGAGTTTCGAACAAGCGACCTTGCATTCGCATCCTCTATCCATCTCTAAAGTCTTTGTATTTACGATAATTAAATCAATAAGCACGCGATGCTCAGGCCTCGTCAACCCCTATATAAAAAAAAATGTTGTTAGATAAGTTTTTTTATCAATTGCATCATACGATCTTCTCCTCGGTTGCTCAACACCGATCATCGCATTATCATTCCTATATACGGATCACAAAAATCGCCACCTTTCAGCGCCCGCTTGATTAATAACATTCTCCACTCAATATAACCTAGCCGCCACTCGCACGGCATAAATAACAGGTTGAAATGAATACACAAACGATAAATTTCACCGTATACGCACAAAATACCGTGCGAGTGGTCCTGTACCCCGTCCGGAATAGTAAAAAACATTAAAAAGTCATCATAAATCGCGTCGGTAATGGTACGGTGTTCTGCGTGTTGTGGCACCGGCTATGATGGAGTACGCACCGCGGTAATAGAGACGTAACAACGGCGAAGACGGCCCGAACTTCCACTAACCGGTAATTATATTCAAATTACCGGACATTAACGGTATAAAAAAAAAACATCACGCGTCCGAAAATACCCTAATAATCTGTACGCAACAACGAATTTATTATTTCGGACGTCGTTGGGGCGTATAAATCATGTAAACGCTGTGAGGTGAGAAGGAACACGACTGCACTCCTATAGCGTTTAAATTAAATTATTATCCTCGATGTTTGTAACGGGAGATATATCTAACCGCGATCGAACGAAAGCCCAATTAATTTTGTAGAAAATCCATAAAATGTGGAATTACAAAGGATAAAGGTCCCAAAACTTTTGATACAAGTATATATAAAAAAAAAACCTACAACAATATAGAGTCCATAAAGTTTCTCTTATTTATAAAATTTGGATTCACACTTCTTTTTAAAATATGTATTATACAACATATTTTCATAAAATCGCTCTGGCAGTCGTGTCGGCAAAGCTTTCTGATACACACAGAGATCCCCAACTATCCTCGATCTGGCGGTCGTGTCAGCACAGGCTCTAACACAACGCAGACATTCTACCAGCCTTCCTCGCTTTAGCAATCATGTCGGCAAAGCTTCCTAGCCTTCCTCGCTCTGGCAGTCGTGTCCGCAAAGTTTTCTGATACACGCAGAGATTTCCTGTCATCCTCGGTTTGGCAGTTAGCGTCGGTACAGCTTCCGACACAACGCAGGCATTCTACCAGCCTTCCTCACTCTGGCAGTTGTGTCGGCAAGGCTTTCTGATGCACGCAGAGATTTATTCCTAGTCATTCTCGTTTCGTGAGGTAGGTGCCCTTTTGCTATTACGTATCCGCCAGCTAAATAACTAGTGGTATGTATTTTACGATTCCGCATGTCACTTAGATAAAATAACCGCTTAGTAATAGACAATATTTGACTATCAACGCACGTCAGATTTTAACTCAAACAGTTCTAGACAAAATAACACGAAAAGATAGTGGTTTTAGAATTAGATGTTAAAATTTTCAACGTGCACATCTCGTGCGAATAGCTACACACCCTGTATAAAGTTTAAATTCTGGCTTACATCTACGCGGGCGTACAGAATCGAAGCTATATATTTCAGAGGTTAATTTGAGCACTCAATCCGGATTAAGAAGTACCCGAAACGGTTGACGTTTTAATTTAGTCAGCGGCCGTATAAGCCCCTGACATAAGTAGTCGTACAGAAATCGAAACGCGACACGCACACATTTATATTTTAACTGCGCGATGCGCGCGGTACCTGTGTGTCACTGATATCTTCGGAACATAAATTTCATGGTAATTACCACGGATGACCCTTCGGAATCGGGTAGTCAAAGTCGACTGACTACTGGTTCCGGCGAATGCAGCGATGTTGTAAATTTTAATTTGTTCCGTGCATTAAGTGATTAAGGATTATAAATATCGGGATTAAATACGTGAAAAGAGATTATTAATGTTGTAACGGCGGCCTAATCAATATGCCCGTATCCTCGACAACAGGAATTCAGGGCTTGCGTCGAATAACGAAGAAGCGTATTCGATAAGATCTTACAGCGCAGAGTCGAGTGAATAAAGAAAAATGAAATTCAAATCAAAATAACTAGCCCAAAATATAGCTTTGTTTAATTTTTGTTTGCAAGATTTAAGTACTCTGCAACCAACCCAGAGTTAAGAGCTGGAGCGCCATCCTGTTGCCATCACAAATCATTGCACTCTGCATTATTATGAAATCGTACCTCGTCAATCCACAAAATGTTATTGGTAATATTGGGATTATCGTTTAATAGTACATGCATTACACCAATGAATCCTAGTCTGTGTTTAAAATCTGCAGACCATAATACTTGCAACAACTGAATTTTAAAAGGGTGATATTTGTGAAACCCTAGGGTAAGTCCGGGATAGATGGTCAACCCAGAAATTTCTATCTGTATTGTTGGTAGGTCGTAACACTAAAGTAATAACATACACAGTAAAAGATTTCTGCGTGTAAAGCTCAAAAAGTAAGTGGGAGAAAGTTTGCGTGTTAAAATTAAAACACCTAATTTGGTTAAAGTTGCATTTTGTTACCAAAATCAAATTGATAAAGACATCTTTGCCCAATATTTGAAATATCTACACCTGGGGGTGTAAAAAGTTGACTTCGAAAGGAGAGGGGCGTACATATTGCTGTGGTCTGGCACCCCGGTTTTCGAAAATTAAGTTTTTTTTGTACATTCCGTTAAGCGTTTGTCAATGTTGCGAGAAATTTCAAATTGTTTTATTTTCAAGTAAGTTTTAGTTAATGTTTTGGATTGTTTAATTTGTTTATTTTATTGTTCAGTTGTTTATTTTAATTTCAGTCAGGTGTGCATTTTGCGTTCACTGGTATTGTATATATATTGTTTTGTTTTGCGAGTTCCTCCGTTTGCGGACAGATCTGTGTGCGTTGCATCGCACGCATCTGAGATTTTTATACTTATACGATTGTTTAACGTTGTGAGTTGAGTTCCTTGATCGATAAGAAAGTAAGTAGATATATAAAGTTGTATTTCATTGCTCAAATTTTGTGGTTATTGATTTCAAGTTTTGAATTCACGTTTCTGATTTTATTTCGTTCATCACGGAACTCATTTAATAATAATTGATATTGTAGTTTTGTGTACACAATTTAGATATAAGATCTGTTATTATTTTTACGTGCAGGAAGATATTTTAAGTTTAAAGAGTTATTTTTTTTGTTCGTTGTTAAGTTTTCTGATTTGTAATTATTTATTAATCACCTCGGGTTGGGTGAATAAAAGCATTGTGCTTGCTTTCATTTTTTCATTTATAAATTACTTGAATTTTTCACGTTTAATTTAGTTGTTTTAAAATTGAGACCACGATCATTGAATTGAAAGAAAAAATTATTATCTTCCTGAACTTTTTGTTTTCTGTTGCTTTGTAAAAGGATTTTGAATTGTCCTTTTGTAATATAAAGTCAAATGCAGTTTTGATTTAGACCAGGACCTTTTGTCCAAGGTTTTTTTTTCTGCAAAGTTTTGTAATTAATTTTTTTTTTAAAAATTAATAAAATTATTGAATTTTTATGTCATTCAAAATACTGTTCTTTTATTTTTGATTAAACCTTTTAAATTTTTTTTTGAGTATAAAAGAAAGTCAGATTTCTTTCATCCACATTTTACTTTTCATGATAGTAACCCTGAGTTTAATTGTTCTTTTGCGCCTTATGAAAATTATTATCATTTGAGCTAGCTAAATTAATTTTTACTGTGTATCAAGGGAGAAAACACTGGGACTTCCACCTTCAATTTTTCATAACGAAAATTAATCTTGTTAGTATCAAAATAGCATTGCTTAAATTGCTCTGTATATAGTAGTGCTGTGCAACCGAGCAGATTTCGTGACCGGTTAACCGTAAGCATTTAATCGGTTGACCGAGTTGACCGGTTAACCGAGTTGACCGGTTAACCGAGTTGACCGGTTAACCGAGTTGACCGGTTAACCGAGTTGACCGGTTAACCGAGTTGACCGGTTAACCGAGTTGTCCGGTTAACTGAGTTGACCGGTTAACCGATTTGACCGTTTAACCGGCGTGACCGGTTAACCGGTCATTATTTTACACATAAGTTATAACCGTCTTGCGTCTGTAACCGGTTAAAATGCACAGCCCTAGTTTAGTTTTAAAGTTTTTTTGCAGCTTTCAAATTGAGCATGTTGTAATAACTTGTGCACAACATTAGTTTTCTCCATTCTCCTTACATATATTGATAAATTAGTAATTTGCGTTAAAGGATACGCTTTTCTTTAAAGGAGTTTTATGAAGCCTAAGCAATGAAATGCTTAATTCGCGTTAATTTATTTTTGGCATTATAAAAGGTGTATTTTATGATTTTAATTTTTTTCTCCTGAGAGATCGACAACACTTTGCTGCCACTCGTCAGATATAAATACACCTGTGTAAACCTTGATCGTTGCCATTTATCTGCATGAAAATACTGGAAGTTCTATAATGTATATAAAACAAGGAAACATTGTACAGGACAGAGCACAAAAAAAAAACAATCTCGTGAAAAAAGTAAACTATATTCTCAACTATATATATATATATATAACAAGAAAAAAAATATACAAAAAAAAACTGAAGAAGATGTATAAGAAACATCGAAACGTTTTAAAACAAAAAAAGACATATTAAAAAAATATAGATTCTCTCACATAAAATAAAAAATAAAATAAACGCTGAATTTTTATTTAATTACTAAGTAACTTTGCAAGGAAAATTTAAAAGATTAATAATCTATATTAATATTAATGTGACATACAATTTGTTTTTATTTATTTTTCAATCTATTGTTTAGGAAAACTAGTATATTCACTTTTCTATTATTCTTTATTTCGTGATCAGCTAACTGCCGTGTCCGAATAATCGTCATGTCTCGTTAAAAGTCGTGACCGGTTAACCGAGTTGACCGGTTAACCGAGTTGACCGGTTAGCCGAGTTGACCGGTTAACCGAGTTGACCGGTTAGCCGAGTTGACCGGTTAGCCGAGTTGACCGGTTAGCCGAGTTGACCGGTTAGCCGAGTTGACCGGTTAACCGACTTGACCGGTTAACCGGTCATTATTTTACGCATAAGTTATAACCGAGTTTCGTCTGTAACCGGTTAACCGGTTAACCGGTTAAAATGCACAGCCCTAGTATATAGTGTAACGAAATTGTGCCGACTAAAGCGGTACCATCATGACAGCACTAATGTGAAAGCTACAATAACAATGCCCTAAACTAATAACTTAATCTAATCGAAGTAGATGCACAAGGAAGAACAGATCTGACATCGCCCGTGGCAGAATTATAAAATATCACGTCAAATCACCACAACAAAGGCTTAATTAGCCATGTACAACGCTTGCGCGCATGTCATAACGCATAGAAACCTTATACATATGTACGCCACAAAAAAAAATTGTATACACAGATATAATACAAAAGAGCTACATTGTAGGAGATAGGTAACGTTTTTCGACGAAGAAACGTGCAAGACAATTTGCCGTAATTGGTTTTAAATTACCTGTAATTCGACTTACCTGTCAATCAGACAAAAATACCAACACTCCTAGGCAGTTGTTCGGTGCCCTTTCATGTGGTAATAAAATCTATTTAGAAGCGCATTTCTCATTCTACACACAATTTGTTCTAATTAGATTTCCAGGTGGGAAGTATTGTCCTAATAAAATATAGAGCGAAATTGGTCGGCCGTTTCCCAGAAATATTATTCGATTCTCTGCACGACAGTAACGAGAATATTATAATATAGCATAATGATAACATCAGAAGGAGGAAATGAACGTTAAAGAAATTTCGAGAATTCATAATAAATATTTCGTACGGTCTTTTTAAATTAAGATTATCGGAATAGGAACTTCCCGGTTATAATTTACCTTTAGGGCAGGCCGCGTATGAATTTGACGATTTTTTTCTCACGGATAATCATTCAATCCTCGCAAGATTCTATTGCCTGTTATTATTGGTCCTCTTTATTAATTTATAGAGCCCTCTCGATTCGGAAAAAGAACATGTAATTATTTCTGGTTTGTGTGCGGTTAATTCTAGTTTGTGAAGAGATCTGTTTCTCTGTCTCTCTCTTCCTTTAAAAGGATTCTTTTGTTTGGAAAGGTGGATCAGGTAGCAAGAGCTGTGTTGTTGGTCATTATTGAGTCACGCCTTTGAAAGATCGAACAAAGTGTTTTCAATTATGAACTATATAGGGTAAAACAGGGACAGACAACGCACCTTTTTAAAAAATTTGATAGAAACATATATAATAATAATATACCTTTATTTTCCGTACTCACAAAAGTAATTACACTACATCGTCATACAATATTAACAAAGAGTAAGAAAACAGTCGGAGTTCAGTTACTGCTACAAATAGCAGTATCTGTTCCACTCAACCCTATCAATCCTTTGATAGGAGTACAATTTATAGTTACAGCTTCTACTGCAGCTTCTCCTATGTCCATTGTCCCCTATTGTTTTTTCCTGGCACCATAGAATTACGGCATTATGTTAAAAAAAAATAAGGTATCTCTCCCAAAAGGGAGAAAATTAAAAAAAAAAAAGAAATATCAACAAAGAAAGGAAAAGAAAATAGATATCTTTTGGAAGGCAGAGTTATCTTTAAATATAGGAAGTTAGAATGCTCACGTATAAACATAGTTATATCAGCAAGAATTTTTATTATCTAACATCTATTGAACGCAATAAAAAAATTAGTCTAACGCAATGAAGCAGTTACTTCAATTAAATCTAACAACTTAATAAAAGCTCTATCATTATTGAATTAGCGTACTTTAACATTTTTATAATGACTGCGTTGTGAGTATGTTATTTTATTTTTTTTTTGTTATTCAATAACTGTGTTGTTATTACTGTAATTAACCATCAGCGATCCTTACAGAAAACATAGATTGTATCGGCTAATTTACAAACGGCCACAGGCTTTCTGGTATCATACATTTTTTTATGCGTTTAGTATATAAATACATACTAAAATAAGATTATAGGCGAGCATATTTCGTAAGGCGACTTCAAAGTGCACCGGCCTAATATCCTCAAGTGATAAACGATAGACGAACGAGAAGTAATTGTGACCTAAAAGCGTTCCCTTTTATGTAAAAACCGCTAAATGTTCACATTGTTTCCGTGATTTTAGTCATTCCCTATTTCGTAATTCAAAACGAGGGATTCGCAGCCGATAAATTAAAAGATATGGATATTTGGTAGGTGTCCTTTCCCTGTTCGATCTGTGGGTGGCGGAAGTAGGGCCGTTTATCAATGTCGAGGATCAATTGCAGAGGCTATTATAGATGTCGCAGCGATAGTGCGATTAAGGACCGATGTTGACAGAACGTATTATTGTAACTAAACGCTATTAGTGAACGGAAAATCTTCTCTAGATTAATTTCCTCCTCGATATGATTTGAAATTTAAAGGCTATATTTTTATATTTCGTATTACTGTAAAGAACAAATTTGCTGAAATATTGTGCCCATTAATCTATAAGCCAAGTTCATTCCTAGTATTTTAAACCTAGGCAAGCACACAAATTACATAAACGCATGCAAGGTTGTCAGATGTTATGTTTTACATGTTTAGACAAAACGTTGCTGTATAGATGGAATGCGATTCAGCATTCCTTGGTGGCACTCCTTACACAATTATTGAAATTTACGTGAAAACCAGTGCATTTTGCTTATCTGCATGGTGAGTTTGGATATTAATTAAAACTATTCTGGAAATACACTTTAGGATGCGTAATATATCAAATTAAAACCGTTTTTCTTTGCTATTGGAACTACTTGATTATCCCATATCCAATTATTGCACAAATGCAATGCCTTCTTTGATTTCCTACCATGTTAGAAGAACATCATTGCTTCTGAATGTATACAGGCTGATTCATTTTGCTTATTATTGAAGATTCGTTTTCTTCTGGTCATCATCAACTTTCTTATTTCTTATGGGCGCCATATTGAATTTTGACACCCTTAGAAAGAGTCCTTTTTCCTGATTTCAACCATGTGCAACATGTTGACAAAAGTTTTTGATATTATGCTTTAACTGACGAATAATTCAATTTAAGATTACATAAAGGCAGTCATGAAATTTCGAACTGTCAATCACTTATCGTTGCATTAGTAATGGAAAAATGTTGTATACCAACGAAGAGAAACGAGATATGTTATGTATTCTTTAATCATCGAATCGAAATGCAACAATAGCTAGTACACGATATTTACAATTGTATCCTGAACGACGACAACCATATCGTACCATTTTCCTAGATTTTGATAGAAAGTTAGTCGAGTATGGATCATTTACCAAGCCGCGTAATGTTTACAGTAACCGGAATTTGGATAGAAATCAACGGGATATTTTTCAAATGGTAAATTAAATGTGCGTTTTCGCAAAGTTGATGTTAATTTTGTATCTTATTTGTAATAATGAATTCAAGTAACAATTAAATTAATATAAAGAAAACAATAATTACAGTAAATGTTCAAATATGTCGCCATTTTCATTAATGCACAATTACGCACGTTTTCGAGCTGTTTGAACTGCTCTTTGTATAGTTCTCCTAGAAACTGAAGGCATTTTCGAGTCTAGCTCGAAGTTCTTCAATATTATGTGGAAGGTCACCTTTATAAACGTTATTATTAATAGCTCAAAAACTTTTGTCAACATGTTACACATGGTTGAAATCAGAAAAAAAGACTCTTTCTAACGGTGTCAAAATTCAATATGGCGCCCATAATAAATAAGAAAGTTGATGATGACCAGAAGAAAACGAAATGTCGTATAAAAATTTCAAGCACAATATTACATAGACTATTAAAAGTGGCCTTGAGAACGTGTCTTTAGTTCTTCTCTGCAAGGCCAAATAAAAGTGCTAGAGGCAAAATACGAAAATGAGCTTTTTCCGTTTTTTTAAACAATCTCAAACGTCATTTGCTCTAAGTCTACTTTCTTTACGGGATCGTAATAACCACAAAATTGAGCAACTTTGCCAAATTTAAACCTATCGTCTATCGTCAATAATACGCGAGATCTCAATGGTGAGCATCGAAAATGAATCAGCCTGTATATTAAGGATAATTCAACTTGGGGAGCTATTCTAAACATTAGGCTAAAGGAGTGCTAGGATGTTTCAAAAAAAAAAGAGAAAAAACAAAGTCCTTTCAACTACGACCCTAAGACCTTGAAAAATCTTAAAATAACCTAGAATCTTAATGAATCTTCTTCAAATCTTCCAATAAAGGAATGAGCGCATTCCAGAAAATCATATACCTAATTTTAATGGCGGTAGATCTTATATAATCTAGTATGTTTCATTACCTTGCAAACACAACAGCCAGTATATACAATTTCATGAATTACCATTACAAAGTTATTATTTTTTATTTCTTTACTATAGAAAATATTCTGGGAATTCCTCCAACAGTCTTAATCAACAAAATACGACTGCACCGACAGAAAAATAAAACTAAAAATACATCGTCAATATTCTGCTTTTCGACGAGGACTTTATAATTTTCTTCAAAGGCCATGTCGAATCTTATATACCGGATAAATGAGATACGTTGGGCTAAATGGCACTTTCAAATTAAATTTTATCAATCTACGGTGCCGAGTATTACAGTACGGTGGGGCCTTCAGTAGACTGGTGTATATGCGACTAGGAAATTGAGACGTCCAGAACAGAATAGCCGTAAAGCTTTTGTTAATTCACGTATTGGGATCTGCTCCACAGGTGGTTATAGTGCCCTTTGATAAATCCCATATACACAAATCCGATGGAATTTTAGTGAAACAGGACCGTTTTATAACTTGGGATGTATCAGGGGTTGATATAAATATTTTATATGAATTAAATTAGTGCATGTCTATTGAATTAAAAAAAAAAAAAATTAAATTTGTGAAACTGGTTTTCCGGACTTTTTGTTTTTTCATTGTTTTAGGACTCATTTTTGGTTCAGTGTGTGGATGGTTAAAGGCTGCTCTGTACATTTATGCTTTGAATGAAATAACAAAAATCTTTTAACATCTGTTTCTGGCTGTATTAATTAATACGACATGCAGAACTATCTAAATTTCAAAATCAAAACTTGAAATCAGTAAGATATGTAAGTAAATATGCAATATAGATTTTTATCACTGAATAATTCCATTTTAAAATCACTTTGGTGCCTCACAAATAAATTTTACAATTTCTTCTATTTCAAAGGTTTTTGACTTTTCAAACATCCATTCTTTTTTTACTTTTTAAGAAAACAATTAATGTTGAATAGTTTAATATTTACCTACATGGGTGATTTTTTAACCGTTTGGGTTTTGAAAATTGAAAAAAAAAACAGAAAATTTGCAAAAGTTATTGAAATATTTATTTGGGCCGATAAATGAATGCCTGCCATTTACTTTTTAAAGATTATTTCATGCCTTTATTACTTGAAGACTTGCCCCTTTTACTTAGAAATCAAAGGTATATGCACGATGGCGCCCCATCATATTTTTCTATTTTGGCTCGGGATTATTTAAATGAAGTATATGAGAATAGGTGGATAGGACGAGGTGGACCTCAGCCTTGGCCCCCTAGGTCCCCTGACTTAAATAGTATAGATCTTTTTCCTGTGGGGACATCTCAAATCTCTAGTGTATACAACACCTGTGAATACTTGATGACTTACGAAATCGAATAATCGATGGATTTGAAACGATAAGAAATACTCCAGGAGTATTTGAGAGAGTGCGAGCATCAATGAGAAGAAGAGCGGACGCCTGTATAAGGGTTGGAGGAGGACACTTTCAACAATTGTTGTAGCATAGTTTCCTTGTCATTGTTATTATTTAGGGTTTTTATTGTTATTAGTTATGTTACTTTGTATTGTAATAAAACAATGCTACGAAAACCGGGTCATCTTATTTTTTAACAGGTAGTAGCACCTGAACTCTTAAAATTAATAAACTCAAGTGATTATCTAAATAAAGCCAGAGCCTGCTAGACCATTTTATAAAATTTAATTTTCTCTGGCGAATTACAGAAAATTGTTTTCTATTTTCTTTTTCTCGATAACGGTCAGAGATAAAAAAAAAATACAAGAGATCAAAAAGTTTCTAAATAAGACAGAAAATTTATTGCGTATTTTAGAATCTAGCAGTGGCGCATTGCAAAAAAGTTCAGGGTGAGAAAAGAGGGCATGACCCCGAAAAAATTATTACCCTGTAGATTTACATCATCATTTGGCATGGCTAATGATGCAGGCCCTATAGCGTAACCTACCTTCCAAATTTGAGCAAAATATCTCAAAAACTGTAGGAGCTATACAGTAAAAAGTGAAAAAATCTTGAAATTTCAACACCCTGCAGATTGGTAACGAAGCGTTTGCAGACCTATGTTTATATGAAATTTTAGGCACAAAATAAACCAAATAATTACCCAGTTGAGAGCTTTTTGACAGATCCACGTATTTTTTATACTTGATGAAAACCATCTCCGATGATCAAAAACAAAACGAGCCGGTTTCAATTTCTTTGTTCACACACATTGAGATCTTAACTACACTATCTTTAAGTTACATATGTTCCATTCCCTTATCACCCGATATTCTTTTGACATTTGACTTCTCGTTCGAACACGATCGGCTTTTGTTTCTGTGTTTCGCGTCCGCTCATGTTATCCATTGACCCAACTTCCTCTCTGCCTGTGACCCAGTAATAAATAAACGTTTTTACTCTCTCATCATTGTATAATGCGAGTAAAAACAGCTGGTGTTTATTGCCTTCCAGTATAGAGGGTCTGTATAAAAGCAATTTTTCCGTTTTTATTTTCAATTTAATTGGATCTCGTTTGCCCGTATTGGTATAGAGTAATTTTAGGAAATTAGTAACAGAAAAAAAAGACGTTTAATAGTGTTATCGATAAGTACTTTATATGCGATCCACCGCCGTGCGTCACTTGGCTGTTACAACGTCCGAATTCACCTGATGTTCGCCCATGCTGCGTGGGTCATGCTGCTACTATATGTTGTATACCTGCTTGCATATACATGTATAATAGTTCTGGAATTGCATCCAGGAAATTGTTAAATGGTTTTTTCGTGGATCGTATACCTACCTACTTGAGGTAATTGGTGTAATTATGGGGCATAAAAATTATGGCTTCATTAACTTCGGAGTGGAGTTATAGGCGAGCAGTCGTGATCAAATTTTAGAATATGACGTATCGGAGTTGGAAAAAAAGTGTTGACTATACGTGTAGCTAATTACGAAAAATATAGTTAGAGGGGCGAGTCACATTTCAACCGATACTGTTTCCTATAGATTCTGTCCCTTTTATCCACTTCGATTTTGCCTTTCTCCGAGCAGATATTTTAGAAAATAGAAAAATATTATTACTCCACAATATGAAAAAACGCGTGTTGTATATTATTCGTTTTTAAGAAAACCCTTTCGATATGTGAAAAAACGATGTTTCTCAAGAGAACTATACCGATTAACACATGGTGTCAGGTGTGGACATTTTTACGTATGCCACACAGAGTTACCTTGTTTTATATAACGCTTTTTCTAACTGGTTAGAATTACTCCCGATTAAAGATAAAACTGCCACTAGTGTTATTAAGGAAATGACATCTGTTTTTTGCTCGTTTAGGACCACCAGATTTATTGGTGGCCGATAATGTTCCGTTCAATAGTGACAAATTTAAAATGTTTGCTCTGGAATGGAACTTTGAACTTTCCTTTAGAAGCCCGTACTATCCGCGATCAAATGGTTTGGCTGAGAAAGCTGTGTCCATACCGAAGAATTTGTTAAAAAGATCGCTAGAAGAAGGAAAAGATATTGAATCGGCTCTTTTAAGTTATAGAAATTCACCATTGAAGGGAAGGGTTACTCACCATCTCAACTACTATTCAGTAAAAGATGCAAGACGAAAATTCCTGTGCGCATTGGATCATTAAAACTAGAAATATGTAACGATGTGGAAAAATGAATAGAAAAAAAACGTAATCTTAATAAAAAGTATTTCGACAAGAGAACGCAAAAGAATTAAACCCTTTAAGTAGAGACACTGATGTTACAGTTTATAATCATATCACTAACACTTGCGAACCAGCTAAAGTACTAACTGCAAATGTAGCCCCAAGGTCAAAAATGTTCATGTGCCACAGTTTGTAGAGTAGGAATGATTATAATCATGAATCAAACTAGTTGAGTGAAAGTCTGAATGATAGTGGCACAAGTGCCGACGCCGACGCCGACGCCGGTATGTTTGGCAGCATAAGTATCATTGAAATATATATGACAAATAAGAGAGGCCCTAAGACGCTACCCTGTGGGACACCCCTATTAACAACAATATCTGTGTGTTCCGTAATCTACTGAAACAGCTATTACTGCTTTATTGTTAGCCACGGCAAGTATTTGTTCCGTAATACTTTATCAAAGTAAGTTGATTACGGAACGCTACTTTAGTGACATAAATACTTTTACTTCTGCATTATTTAAAAATTCCGTATTTGTATTTTCGTGAAAACTTTATAAGAAATTAATCAATCTAGTACAATTTGATGCAAACTAGTACAATTTGTTTCTTGTAATGAGCTAATACAGCCTAAAATTTCTGTTCAGAAGACGTTCGAGCATTTTTCAATCAAAACTTTACGATAACATGAAAAATGATTTTATTTCATAAGTGGTTACCACACTATATATATACATATATATTATATATAATATTTATTTAATTACATTATTATAGTTTTATTTATTTTTTATATATTGCATCAAACTCTGTTTGAGGTTATATTTTTCTATTACACAAAAAATAAAAAATCAAAAGCGTATAAAACTTTTCTTCATTATATTTCTACCATGTATTTATTTTTCAACAAACTATTCATTCAAATAACTATAAATAATAAAAGTATAGATTAAGATAATCTTGTAATTAAAACCTCATCACCTTCTGTTATTTTCAAAGAATGTATCTAAATAACATTTCCCTTAAATTACCAATAACCACATAATAACAATGTTATTAATACTATAAACACAGTTATCCTGCCAAATTCTAAAGCCTAAATTCCTCGAAATACTTTTCACGCCTAAACTCAGCTCTGCCTATTTACTCGCAGTCACACATATATGTAGTATAGACCCATTCCTACTGTGCAAACGTATATACCAGCGGCAATGAAGTGGAAACGTGCATCCACTACGAAAGAGATCGCAAAGCGTCGCTCAGCTATTTTCCCCAACCAACGGGCTGGTTGTACAAATATTATGTGCCGGTTGACAAGTCTCTAGAAGCACGAGGTCGACGCGACGTGTGTGCATAGCATATACATATATATAAACGTGTTTCTGCGGGAAATGTAAATTTTTCGCCGGCGGAATGACGCGCGTTGTCAGCTGAAATAAATTGAAGGGAACGAAATGGACGATTCGTCTATTACCGGAATCGGTATAGGAGCGCGCTCGTCTGACGGTTTTATTTCCGCAAAAAGCCGGCAGTTCTGCAGCACGAATCGTAAGCATGTTTCGTATACATATATAGCACCTACCGTTTCAGCATTTTTGATATGTATGTATATAGGTGCAGTTTCGGATCGTGGAGTAGCTCGGTAATGGTGTGGCATAAACAATTTTATTGACGTGAAATGCGACAACATGAGCAACTAATAACGGACAAAATTATAATTTTTAAGTAAAAATACGACATGAACACTACCGCCCACAGAAGTTTGGACAAGTAAGAAATGTTTAAATTAATCTGTTTGAACCAAAACTATTTTTCTTTTAACGACAATGTTTATAGTTGTAATGAGGAATTGATTATGGGAAACCCACTTAGTCCATTAATAGCCGAAATCCGTATGGATAATTTAGAAATTTTAATTTTGATAGTAGTAAAAACACATTATTTCAATGGTCAATTCAGAGTCAGACACAGATATCGATTTCCAAGACGACTCAATCACATCAGATGATGATTTGTGAAATACGGTGTATATTAAGTATATTGTATAATACTGCCACGGTCTCAGTTTATATAAACATGACTTACAATTTTATTGTGCATTACCAACTAATTGTTAAGCTTCATATATCTAACTTATTATTTTTTGTAAATAAACCTAATGTATATTATTTATTATATATATTTAAAATTGACGTGTTCAATGTAATTTTCATTATGAACTATTAAACTACTATTACTATTACTATTACTAAAATTAAAATTGCGTTTTACTATTACCTTATAGTGCCGTAATTTATACTCAATCCGGCCCCTGCATTCATATGCTGCCCCGTACCCTTTCAGTGAGGCGGGCAGGTAATTATCCCCACATAAGATGCAATAAAATCATTACAGGCTTAAAATGTTACTTTCTTCTATCTTGAAAAGAACTATACTTACCATAAAATTTTAATTCTTAAGAATTTTTCACTTTCTTTTAAATCTGCTTTAACTAGTACCAAAAGCATAGCATATTTGTTAATATAATCTATTTTGTAGTGTTAATAATAAAAAATTTCACAGAAATGTAGACTATACATATCAAAATTACCTATCCTGCTTTAATTTAACTTAACAGTTTGTGCTTAACATGTGCCCGGGTAGCTCAGTCGGTAGAGCATTGGACTTTTAATCCAAGGGTCCAGGGTTCAAGTCCCTGCTCGGGCGGTTTTTTTTTTTAAATAATATGTATTAATTTTTTATATTGTATAAGTTTTAAAATAAAATTTTGGTCATTTTCATATACAAATTTACGATTTTAAAATAATTTAATTCTTCAAAAATTAAAAAAAAAAAAAAAATTGAAATCCCTGTCTGTCTTATCGGTTATCGCAATTAACTACGCGATTCTTGCACGTCCAAACAAGTAAAAAAGAAAACCCAATCGCATCATACAATTAAGACATCCTACACACCCGACTTCATTCCTTTTTAAATCTCTTTTTTATGTTCCACAATCTCTTTATTTTTATTATATTATTTTATCGTCAATATCGACACAATTCATATTTTCGTCGTCATCCCATCCTCTTTAAATCGGCAACAAAAGAGCATTTAATTACTGAGGAGTCAAGTAGGCATACCCGATTTCACAAACAATGAACGTGTACGTGTTCATTCAATTCAAAATAGTGGGCCATGTATGGACAGCGGCAACAAAGCGATGTCGACAACATCTTTATGAGATTATGAGTTCGATGGACATAGAGCCGCACCATATCATATATAATATGCATGTATAAGTATGTTACAATAAGAGGAGGATTTAGTGTGAAAAATAATAAAAAAGAAACTGCTTTTTTTTTTTATAAAGGACTTGTTTGATGTCTGTATGACAGGGCCGTAACCTTTTGTTGCGTTTCAGAAACTATTACCATCATTAAATAAATGCTTTTCTGCTTTAACTGTAATTTTTAATATGAGGAAATTCTCTATATTCAAAATTTTACCTCGTGTCGGATTTGAACCAGGCACCTCCCGTTTGCCGGACGGGGCTCTAAAAAAAAATTTTAATATAGAAAATTTCCTCATATTAAAAATTACAGTTAAAGCAGAAAAGCATTTATTTAATGATTTCACACTGTAAGAAAAATTGCACTTTGCAACTATTACCATATTGTAGTTGAATCTTGTAGGATAATTTGGAGACTGCTTTGTTAGTCGTCCATAACTTTAGTAGTATACCCACACAATGTTTACAAAGCGTACTTTATAGGCTTTTAAGCAAATATAGTATAGACCATTTTTCACGCTAAATTGATTATAGATTCAATGCAAATTAAATCTAAATTGCCATATTCCACATGCGGCTGTGTAATATGGCAACAGATGTTGGGCAATATAGAAACGTACGATTTTCGTTGAAATAAAACTATTTGGGACCTTGTTTATCAAAATAGTATCCGCCGCATTTTGCACAAATTTCTTACTATATTATTATAACTTTAATTATTCTAACAGATAGATTTTAGACATCAAAATATTCAATTCGGCCCTGATTCCAGATCATCGCGCACATCTTTCAATACAACCCACCTATCATAACAAGACGGACAAAAAAAAAATGAAACGACGGAAAAGAAAAAAAAAACGGACGATCGTGAGACCATAGCGATGTCTTAATCTGTCGAACAAAAGACTCCGAGACAACTTAATAACAATAAATACACTAACATGCCATCGAAATGGAGATCAGTATCGGTGACTATTTAACGGGCGAACAAAATAACAACGCTCTAGGTCTGGTTACGCCATGGGATATTACGGCAACACCACGAATTAATACTCATTGTTCTTTGTTCCTTGCGTCGGTACGATTGGGGCTTAAGAGACAAGCCGAAACAGCAGGGGGACGTTTACTTATTAATCGATTCGTGCTGATATCTCTCATACGACATCTGCAGTCGGATTTCGAGTAGGAGTATGGTGGTTAAGGATATTAGGAAATTTGGAGGTTGCCTTGTTGTTCCAGAAGCTCAACATAAAATAATTGTTAATGCAACCCAAAACGGTTACCGAAAAACTTCATACTTTGTTAAAGGTTAACAATTTTTCTTAGCTGGAACTGCAAAAATAATTTGCAGTTAAGTTTTCCTCAGAAAACAACAAAGCAATGACGAATGGAAGAGGAATTTAGGTAGAAGAAATAAGGTGGAAAGAGTCGGAGTAAAGTTTATTGACATTCCTGCACATGTGAGAAATCGGAGCTTTGGCTAAAACATTAGTTCCACAAACCTCGTTTGTTTCCGACTGTGTGTTATCATTGTCACAGTTTTGAGTGCTTTTGTCAACATTATGAAAGCGTTTCTTTTATTTATGTTAGTCCAATCGTAATATCGTGTAATATCTAATGAAATTACATTAAATTCCGACTTTGTAATTCCATTAATAGCGCTGCATCATTTCCCACTTATTTAATCCATGAATTCGCAATATCTTTTTCGCCACACCATCTTCTACCATATTCCACTTAATTAGACTATTTGCAATTTCATAATAACGCTCCCTTACTACCAGCACCTTTAAAGATGCAGTTGTGCATTTGGGGCAGATAACAAGTACAGCGATTTTCTCTCTCTTCCACCTTTTCCAACGTGGCGAACTAAAAGGTGCGATAGAGAGGCACGAACAAGGAATTTTAGTGTCGTAATTAAGTCTTGGGTGTATACCCGACTCCACCTCCTCATCTAGCGGCGTAATCTGCGACTATTACCGTTGCAACGAATGCAAAGCGCTACTCTCTTTAAATGTCGCTAGTCACTGTACGGAATGGCCTTTGCCGAGATTCTCATTTGCATTTTTTGATACTGTTATTATGCGGTTAAGTTAGGTGAAAATGGCAATACCTAAATGGTGTTGGCTATGTATCGAGTAATTGTGATAAAGATATTTCGTTGGAGATGTTAAAAAAGATTGGAAGTGTCGAGCGAATTAAGGTTTTGTCTCATTTCTAGGGTGCCATGCCAAAAGCTAATCTTGCTTCCAAAAATATTTGATGTAAAACTGCGCTCTATATAGATATGTAATCTTCCATCTCTCAATTGCTAAAATTAGTACTTATAAAATAAATAACAGAAATGATACACCCAGATAAAGGAAAGAATTATTAAGGATAAGTTTTCAATCTCTTAAAAGTGACTAGACCCGAGACTAACATTCAGCTTCGTGAAAGTTTTAGCCTTGTAAAAATAATTATCTCGAAAACTATAACAGATAGGTTGGTGGCAGTCATAAAAAAAGTTGTCACAAATGCATCGTAGATTCGAAAAATCGAATAAAAAGTAGGGTATTCTATTTAAGAATATGAAGTAAAATAGCGCCCCCTCGCGGGAATGCAAATAATCTTAAAAATAACTACCACTTAATGTGGGTCTCTATGGGAGATTTATTTTATAGTTTTCAGAATTTTAAAATTTCCATTAGTTCTCGAGATATCGCGCTGTCTGTCCCATTCCACCCTGAACAGCCTGCATAATTTGTTTTTGCGGTCAATATTGTGATTAGTATCTATTATTTTAAGCCATTGTGATCAGAAAGGTCTGTTTGTTGCACTTTGATTTTTGTAATCTTTCCTTTACCTAACGTTTTTTATGACGTGATCCAAAATGGTGCCTTTTTCATTTGGATTTTTTCTTGTACAGTATTTTGTTGATCTTTTATTCATTATTTTGTAGTTTTCTTCTTTAAGTGTTATATTCCTTTGAGGGATTATTTCTTTCTAAAACATTTATATTGAAGTCTGCTATAAGTAAGTGATTCTTTTTTACTACTTATGATGTTGTTTTTTAGGACAGTTTTAAAGCCGTAGAAAGCTATTCCTTGGCCTCTGACTTTTCTTATATACATGCTTCCTAACTTAAAAATGCTGAACAAAATTAGGAGGGGATGTCGTTGTTTAAAATTATTTGTTTCTCTATCTGTGCAAATAAAAGAGTTACAGTAATGAAAAGGTTTTGGTGAATTTCTTTTTTTTTTGCATAATATCTATACTAAACCGTGCATTTACTTAATTGGACTAAGGCGTCTCTGGATTAGCTTTATGAAGATGTAAACCTTTCTCCATTCAACCCCAATACGTATCTCTTATGGTTTTCGATGCCCCCATAGAAATAATGAAAGAAAAAGTCAACAACGCAAACAAAAAGTATTACACATTAAATGTATTAATATAAGGATTGTTAATATCTATGAGATTAGCGTTCAATCCCGTAAAACCCGCAGAACATCCCGCGGAAAACACAATAAATCCTAATAAAAAGGAACGAACACCCGAATTACTTCAGCCCGCCGACGTCCAATATAAAATAAATCCCCGAGAGCTCAGAAATAAAATTACAAAACGCGCCGCACAGATACAATAAACGTTCTCTCTTCCACTATCTCCATCTCTGATCTTTTCCCCTTCAGAAGACCACCCTAAACCACCGCTCCCGCGCGCCCGCCCAACGATACACATCCGCCGATAATGGCATCAATAATAGAACGCGCCGGAATCAACACAGAGACCGGGTAATCCCCGAATCAAAGTTCGCCAGCCGCCCGGCCCATCTCCCAGTCCGTATGTGCGTTGTCGTTGTCACACAAACGCACCGAGCAATAACAAGATTCTCATTAATTCCGCGGTCCCGAGAGGCCGTCCCCATCTGCCCTTGTGCTACTTCGGGGATTCCCGGTATGTGTTGTGTGTGTGCAGCGCTTGCATCGTCCGTCGCCGTGGAGGTCGACATGTGATGATTTTAAATTACGCCGCACAGCATATTGCGACCCCTCGCGGGTATTAAATGAAGTTCGGAGATTGTTCATTTCGCTGATGAAGTGTGGGAGGGTTGGAGGGGAGCGGAGAGGAGCCGGATTCGATTAGATGTAATGGATAAATCGGGATGGACACTCGATAATATACAGTTTATACATCTGTATTACATATTTGTAAAGATTGGCCGGTTTCTTGAGAGTTTTACTAATAATAAAGCGATAGATGTGAGCGTACCTCATCTGAGCGCGTGGACGCCTCCCGGGGCACCTTGCGCACGAATAGGTTCGAAGTACGGACTCGGGCTAAAAGGAGAGATATTTTTGAGGGGCGCCGAACGACGGTCGTTGTGGACTAGACCGATCTCCTTCCGTCGTCGAAAGCGAAATCGCGTGCGAATCTTTTTCGAAATTTCCATTTTCTCCGAATTTCGGTAACGGGCAGCCAATGTAGACGGCCGTGGAACGTACGCCATTTAAGCCTATAGGCGCCTCTTGGCGGAAGGTTCCAACGTATATTCTCAACGTACGCGCACAACTTAAAAGGAGAGATATTTTTGAAAGACGGGAATCGATCGTCGCCCCCGGCCGCGCCGATCACTTTCCATCGTTGAAAGCGAAAAAACGCGCAAATCTTTTTCGAAATTTCCATTTTCTCCGAATTTCGGCGACGGGCAGCCAATGCCCACTGATACCCACTAAATTGCCTAGGAGAATTGTCAGATTACGCGTCCGAATTGTCAAAATATCGCAATTTCGAACGGTGATCTGTGATTAATAAGGCGACGAAGTCGCCCGTGTATCGCGCCGAACGGCAGCAGGGAAGTCTCATCTATCGGAAAATGACGAGAAACCGGCGCGAAATACGTAAAAGAACGCGCGATAACCGAATGCGTCGGGGTATGTTTTTGGCAAAAGTGCCCGATACCGTTTTGACAGATGCGTCAGTTGCCGATAAATTTCAGTGTCAACAGTATGTAGGACCGTTACATCGTCGTGCATTTCGTAAAAAAAAACGCGCAAAGTGGTTCGAGAAATTCGTAATCGTCATCACAGACGCATCGTGGACACTAAAGCGAAAAAAATGGGGGCGAAAACGTGTTATTAATCGCGATATAACATCGAATCTTGGACGCTGTCACATTCGGATCGGCCGCTGTTAATATCCACCAGCCCTCAGATGAATTTGGAGCTTGAAAAGCCGAAAGTACACCTCTATATCGCTATTCGTACATCAATTTTTAAAAATAATCCCTCTTTTAGGTCAGTTTTGTGGTAAATTCTAGGTCGATTTCTGAAACGTCAGATCCACACTTTTACACTGAATAGTCGCTTATGGGGCCACGATGTCGTTCGGAAAACTAACAATTTACAAAGACTTTGACCTCAGCTCCGTCAACAAAGCGAAAAATCGCATTAAAATGCCAAGTATAAGTATAATCCAAAGTGTACACATCATCTCAATTGGAGAGGTTAATATTATTCAAATGGAAACTCTGACATTATTTTGAAGCTTAAAAAAGGCAAGTACACTCTATCTAGCTATTGGCACGTACATTTTTAAAATTAACACCTATTTTAGTTCAGTTTTGATGTAAATCATAATCCATCTGTCGGACGTATACGTCAAGGTAAATAAACCATAGTTTATAATCACGTTTTAAACATCACTTCCTACCGGGGAGTTTGGCGTAATGCTGTGAACCCATCGAATGCCGGCTATGAACGGGCAACGTGCCCGGTTCGAATCGTAAGTTGGCGGTAATTTTTTTAAATTGTTTTTTCATTTTATTTTAATGTTTTTGTATTTACGGCGTATGATTCGAGTTTTTTTAAGTGAGTTTCGAAAAAAAAAGCAAAATTAATTCAAATATTAAGAAATAACAGACCAGAATATTCCAAATTCAGGGGTTTGTGAGCTGTATTGGTGATAAAATTTATTATTTATGTGTGTGCGGTATATTACTCATTTAAAGTATCACATATACGAATATTTTTGGTAATTTCCACGTTTAATATTTGAAATATATACAGCGTGTGCGATTTTTTAAGCAAGGAAAATATGAAGCGTGAAAATTCAAACAATTCGAAAATTAAGAAATTACACATCTTTTTCAATGAGGCGCGTAGCGTCGAGTTCTCTAAGACGAGACGCGAAGCGTCGAGTCTGTTTAAAAGTGAAAGGCATTTGAAAAAGAAAATTGAAATTAAAAAAATTAAAAGATTAAGAAAAATGAAAAAATTAAATATATTTACCGCCAGAAGTTTTCTAAAGTTAGACCGCGTTTAAAGAAAAACCCAAAAAAACAATGAACAATTCGAAAATTAAGAAATTATATATCTTTTTCAACGAGGCGCGTAGCGTCGAGTTCTCTAAGACGAGACGCGAAGCGTCGAGTCTGTTTAAAAGTGAAAGGCATTTGAAAAAGAAAATTGAAATTAAAAAAATTAAAAAATTAAATATATTTACCGCCAGGAGTTTTCCAAAGTTAAACCGGGTTTAAAGAAAAATCAAAAAACAATGAACAATTCCAAAATTAAGAAATTACATATCTTTTTCAACGAGACGCGTAGCGTCGAGTTCTCTAAGACGAGACGCGAAGCGTCGAGTCTGTTTAAAAGTGAAAAGCATTTGAAAAAGAAAATTGAAAAAAATGAAAAAATTAAATATATTTACCGCCAGGAGTTTTCCAAAGTTAAACCGCGTTTAAAGAAAAATCAAAAAACAATGAACAATTCGAAAATTAAGAAATTACACATCTTTTTCAACGAGACGCGTAGCGTCGAGTTCTCTAAGACGAGACGCGAAGCGTCGAGTCTGTTTAAAAGTGAAAGGCATTTGAAAAAGAAAATTGAAATTAAAAAAATTAAAAGATTAAGAAAAATGAAAAAATTAAATATATTTACCGCCAGAAGTTTTCGAAAGTTAAACCGCGTTTAAAGAAAAACCCAAAAAACAATGAACAATTCGAAAATTAAGAAATTACATATCTTTTTCAACGAGACGCGTAGCGTCGAGTTCTCTAAGACGAGACGCGAAGCGTCGAGTCTGTTTAAAAGTGAAAGGCATTTGAAAAAGAAAATTGAAAAAAATGAAAAAATTAAATATATTTACCGCCAGGAGTTTTCCAAAGTTAAACCGCGTTTAAAGAAAAATCAAACAACAATGAACAATTCGAAAATTAAGAAATCACATATCTTTTTCAACGAGACGCGTAGCGTCGAGTTCTCTAAGACGAGACGCGAAGCGTCGAGTCTGTTTAAAAGTGAAAGGCATTTGAAAAAGAAAATTGAAATTAAAAAATGAAAAAATTAAATATATTTACCACCAGGAGTTTTCCAAAGTTAAACCCCGTTTAAAGAAAAAACCAAAAGACAATGAACAATTCAAAAATTAAGAAATTACATATCTTTACCAACGAGACGCGTAGCGTCGAGTTCCCTAAGACGAGACGCGAAGCGTCGAGTCTGTTTAAAAGGGAAAGGCATTTGAATAGGAAACTTGAAATTAAAAAAATTAAAAAATGAAATACATTTACCGCTAGGAGTTTTCCAAAGTTAAACCGCGTTTAAAGAAAAAACCAAAAAACAGCGAACGATTCGAAAATTAAGAAATTACATATCTTTTTCAAGGAGACGCGTAGCGTCGAGTTCTCTCTTCTCTTTAAAAAAGTGAGGGCATTTGAAAAAGAAAATTGAAATTAAAAAAATTAAAAAATTAAGAAAAATAAAAAATTAAATATATTTCTAGCGAGTTTTTGAAAGTTAATTAAACCGCGTATCGTCGAATTGTTCGAAGAGAGCCACACTTAAAAAAAATTGAGCTTCATCTTAAATTCCCATATCTATTCTACGTGATGAAAGGGCGGATTGCTACCTGAGGGGTATTTATCTTCTATAGTGACCGCGGGCCAAGGTGGATCGCGGGCTAGGCGTACCAACTTTTTCAATGGGGTGCGTTCCAGGCGGAACGCGGGCTAGCTAGTTGGATAATAAAATGAGAAGTAATTGGAAAAAATTAATTATAAACGAATAAATTGTTACTTATAACAAAAACACTTCACAAAAATTCAATTTATTCACGAATCCTAAAGATAAAACACCTATTTGACGGTCAGGAATGATATTTACAAAATTAATTGTCAAATTGACTATAAGGCAATGTGACAATTTGAGGTTATGGCTAAATTAACTGTCAAAAATTGTTTCATGATCTAGCGCTTTGAATAAAAATAATTATTTGAATGAAACTGATTATTTAAATAACGAATATTTCTACTATTATTCTGAATAAATTTTGCCCAATCGTGGCGCACTAATCACAATCCTGGCTGAACATCCTGCATATTGTAATAAAAATAACATTACGACTCTTTTTAATTTTGTCGTTTATGAAGTTAGATTTTACCAATACCTGATACTTATCGCGATGAAGTCAATTTTTGAATTTGCCTCCTTAATGTGGTAACCTTTGCTTAGGTTGATCAAATTGTAAATCGGTTTGAAATTTAACTAAACGCTGGTTGGTAACAACCAAATAGTTTACCGCCGATAATTTGTGTTTATAATGAACAGTGTATCAGATTATGTATATTTAAAGAAAAACACGAAATAATCAGGTAAACTAAAATAAGTAGAATCAAACTTCCGAATGTGTAAAACGGCCAATCATTAACAGATAACACAAAAACTAATCCTGTTACAGAATTCCTTAAATTACCTAACCTTGAATTCCGAATTCCGATATCTATTACTTAATTATAAATGAAGAATATTGTCTTAATACGGTTAACGGTTCTAGGTTGCACTAAACTTCAATAGTCAGTCATAAAACAAACAGTTCTCAAATGGATTGTGGATTTCTACATTAGAACATTAAACTACAGGGTGTTTTGAAACATCGTTTAAAGATTGGGGAAAGGCATGTAGTACGATCGAAAATAAGGTTAAAAGTCATAATAAACATATGTCCACAAATTAACTGTTTTATTTTTTTCATAGTTCTCCTGGAATCTGCATATCCTGTCCAATGCGTTGTTTCGAATGAGTTCCCAAGAAAACGTCGCACGATGAATTCACTTGAGATGTCCGGAAAATATTACATTGCAATGTAACACATTTTTCATTGTTTTTACGCTCAGTAATGGATCTTATTCACTTATTATGTTTGATATTTTGCCTTGATAACACATTAAATCTTCTTATTTTGAGACAAATTAAATTGACAAGTGATTACAGATATCCGTCAACCTTCCTTGTTTTGCTTCTCTTATTCTGCCACTAGATGGCTCTAGCTTGACAAGTCAAATTTTTAAATGGTAATTAAAATATTAAAAATGGGTTTTTAAAACATAAATAAACTCAAATTCTAACTTGTTTTATTAGACAACAACCTCAAATAATGGATTTTAATTTGTAAAGTTTTTAAATTTTCTCTTAATATAAAAAAATTAATGAACATGTTTTATATTTTTCTTGTTTGTATTTTTGTTTATATGTATTAATTTTTATGTGTGATATGTTTTTATTTCACAATATGTATACAAAACATCAATTCGAGAAAAGGTAGCATGACGTAAGAGATCCTCTCAAATAAAAGCGTCATATTTTCCCCGAGTTTCCGTCCACGTTTCGTGTGCGATTCAATCAAAATTTGATGCCTTATTTCCCAACGATAAACGCAAGAGTATATCCGACAAAATACGGGCGGAAGATGGAGAGAATCCGGGCTCGGTCGTCTTCTGAATTGAAATATGACTTACGACGAGATGGCGGTAAAAATTACATTACGATGCCCCGTCACGTAACCGCTGTTATTTCTCGTTTTACTAATATAAGTAGGGCGACCGACTCTTCGAGCAAGAAAAGAAAAAACGGGGAGGTAAACTACTATGGGATATATCTTCTGGTCTTTGTTTTTTTCCTTGTGTTTTTCTCAAATTTCCCCTCCCTTTGCGTCCTACTGGTTCCTGTTCCGCTTCCTCGGACGATAACGTTGATATACTCTCGGGTCATACGTAGATAATGTAATGAAAAATTATTGGCGGAACGTGGCATCTTTAAACTATTGCCGAGGCGAGAATTCTGCCTCTTCTTCTGCTGTGGTCTCTAAGTGTATAAAATATATTCGACGCTTGTGCTGCTCTTGCAAGTTTAAAAATGTTGGAAATTGAGTGGGTAAATTTTTGATCAAGACACGTTTACGGATTCGCATAATAAGAAAGAGTATTTTTATTGTCATTTCTGAATCGTTTTCATTAGAGTAATGCTGATAAAATTATCTACTTGTTCATTATTATGCGATTTCTAAAACGAAGCTTCAATTGTGTTGAGCGTTGTCTTTTTCCAATGCTTATATAAATATATCGTTTCGAATTAAAATTAATTATTATATACCGTAACTACAGGAAAAAAAAAGACAGGAGTACAGCCGTGCGTATCTTTTTACAGCTTCATTTGAAAAGCAGTGACCAAACGTCGTGTTTTAAATAAATACCATAATTGTAAAAACTTAATTAATTTTACAATAAATTAAATTAATAATGCGTATGTTTCCCGTTTAGTCTTATTAAGTCAACCACTCTGATTTTCATTGATTTTACCAAGTTTTGCATTTCATCTAGTTTTATGTTAGCCCAAACTTCACGAATTCTATTTTCGAGTTCATTGATTGTTGCAAATTGTTGGGTAAATTCGTCGGGAAATGATACCCCATAGATTTTCTATGGGGTTTAAATCAGGACTGCACGCTGGCGATTCTAGAACTTCAATATTATGTTGTGCAAACCACAGTTTTGTGAACTTAGAAGCGTGGATCGCCGCGTTATCTTGTTGAAAAAGAAAGTTTTCCTCTAAGAATTGAGGCGGATTGTCGATTAATTGTGTTTCTAGTATTTCCACATATGCAGCAGAGTTGAGTTTCGTACTAATCCAAGCAATAGGAAATATACCCTGAAAGCAAAATGCACCCCCGACCATTACCGTGCCTCCTCCAAAGTTCCGACTCATTGACACTTCTGTGCTTTTATCGTAAATCGTGCCAGTAGCATTGCCAGCCATCAGGACCCTCCAAGTTGAACTTTTTCTCGTCTGAGAAAACTACTCTTTCCCATTCATGATCCCAGGTCATATGCCTTTTGGCAAACGTCAACCTAGCTTCGATGTGCTTCACAGTAAGTTTCGGTTTACTTAATCTTTTGCGCCATTCTAAATTTTCATTACTCTGCAAAATTTGGTGTGCACGTCTCGTCGTAACGTCAAGTTGTAATTGAGCACGATTCTGGAAGGCAACCATGTGATTTTCTGTTGCCAGCCTAAAAATTGTCCTTTCGTCGCGGCTACTAACGATCGATTTTCCACCAGTTCTTTTAATAGATCCATACCTCTCCCCTAATTTTAAATACGAATTAATAACATAATGGCTTCTATTAATTTGCTTGGCAATCTTCCTGTTAGACACACCATTTTTGTATAAAGCATCAATAACACACTTCTCTTCATGAGATAACTGTGTTCCCCTCGGCATATTGAGCTATCTAATGATAAAAAACGACCGCAAACTAATAAATGAGGTCCGTTTCATTTGGTCTTACCTGAAAGTAGCAAGGCAGAAATTTTATTTAAATAACGTAAATCTCTGGCTGGATGTATCACTCTTTCCGCCAAAACATGATAGCTTATACGTGCATTCCTTATTGTGACTATCTGATATCTGCACAGGTGGTGTGAAACATGTCGGGACACGCATAAAAGCAGGCGGCGGCATTGTTTTAATGATCGGTCATAGACTACATGATGTAATGCCAGTGGATTTGTAGCAATTTCCTCTAGTGTATTTCTAGAGGAAAATTCGAGAATACCCTCTGTGACATTGTTCAAAGAGAGCTCAATATTACGAAAAGCAAGTGTCAGTCAGTAGGACTTAACATCAATCTGACTAAGACTATCTTAGTAGCATTCACAACAAATTAAAACCCAGTCTCAGGACCACTAAAATAGATGGGCAAGACATAGATTGGAAGAAAGAGGTAAAATACCTAGGCCTTATCCTGGAGAATAAACTTATGTGGAATAACCATAAGCTTGAAGTAACCAGCAAAGCAAAAAAGGCGCCAGTGGGTTGTAGATGTATCCAAAATCCAAATGCTTTAGATGTATACAGAGCAACAGCGATATCAATAATAATCATTTATTGGGCAGTGGCTTGGAGCACAATAACTGGTCCTACTGTGAGAGCTAATCTCTCTAAAGTGCGAAGATTATCATGTGTATGCATAACTACAGCGATGAGAACCTGTCCAAGCAACTCATATTGAGGTGGTACCAAACCTTATTTAGTTACTTTTAAGAAAAAAAATTGTTGAAACTTTGACGAAAAATATCTAAGGACAGACAGAAAAAACATCAGATCTGGATTACTCCTCATGATAACAATGCAAAGTGAAAGCAATTTATGAGAGTCACAGCCACCTAGTTTGAGTTTCAAAAATTACAGGAAACATACCTACTTTAAAAAAAATCGCAGATGGCTTTAACATGCGTGGAATAACACGGCGATTAAAAGAATGTAAAAAAATATCCTGTATTTTTTTCAATTTAAAAGTCAAAAGTTGAGAAGGCTTCCGGTCAAACTGTAGGCAACTTGGACATTCAGAATTATTCCAAAAACTCAAAAAGTATTCCCCTAAGTAAGTCCCTAAAAATTTAAATTTGTACCTGACATAATAAAAAAGTTACCACTTCCCATTGTCACCCGGTATAATGGGATAAAAATAACTAGAACACTCTAAACACTGATCTTTGAATGTGAAGTGTTAAGGAATATTAATCATTCTTGTGTAAAAATCAAATATAAACAAATATGATTGTGCTCTCGTCACTTCAAATGGGTCGTTATAAATGGAATGAAACAAAAGAATAACGTATAACATTATAACCTCAAAAACCAGCGACATAAAATATCTTCATCAAAACCCTGTTTTCATAACGATATTATCAGCGGGTTACATCAGGCGAGACATCAACGCTCGTGCGCCGCGCGTCCTAACAAAAAAGCTTTTAGTACGAAATTAAGTAACGCCATTAATAATAAAACGCTGTCGTCATTTGTAAAAGTTAATTAATAAAATTTATGGTGTCCTATACGCGTGCGAGTCGTATAAATCGCAGAGCTGTTTGTAGAAGTTTTTTTTTTACAACGCGCTCGACAAAATGGACGAATTATTGCCAACATTTTTAACGTCTCCGGCGAAATGAATTATTTTTTTTTTCGCGTGACAGAATCGCATATGCAACCCGGAAAACAAGATAGGTATGAACGCCGCTAATGGAGAATCGGCAGTGGAAATGCATATACGGGAAGTATGTACCTGCATTATTTTTTTTTGATGCGTCACAAAAAAAAAATTGTACCCGTGAAATACCGTACCTATAGCGAATATCAACGGTCATTTATTTTAGATTAACCGATGGGCGCGCGTATGCATTTTGCATAAAAATCATTCCCTTGTACTCTATTAGCGTCGATAGATGATGCTGGTGCGATAATGCCGATATTTCGTTTATTTTTTTGCGCGCCTACTGCGTTTTCGGATGGGTACCTATCCGATCATTAGCCGTAAATTTTTGTTTATTTCCTCTGTTTTTTTTTTGTGTTTGCATTTTGCTCCTGATATGGCCGTTGCATATTTTACGTGAGGGCCATTCGAATCGGGGAACGTGAATTATTGGGACGCTAATGAAAATAGCCCCTGCCGGACGTTTTTCTGCCAAAATACATATACCTATATATGTATATATAAAAATTGCTTGCACCCATAACTTTTGTGAATAAAATACAGCTCCTGTTGTTTATTATTGGCCTAAATATAAAAAGAAAAACACGAGAATTAAATATATGTTATACAGCTGTAATCAAATATTTTAGATATCCTAGATTTTGTGCGAATAAATTAGTCAATAATCAAAGTAAAATGAGTAAAAAATAAAACTCATGACATTCATAAATTATAAATAGCATTTTATTAAAGAATCTGAAATCTTAAAAGCTTTTTACACAATTCTGTACTTTTAATAGTAGTCTTAGTATTTTTTTGATGGAGAAAACTGGTGTTTCAGAAACTTTTTTTTTAATATCTTAAATTTTGCAATAGTATATTAAAGTACGAGTTTCATAAGGCATGATTTTGTCGCACGAGTTCAAGTTTAGAAAACGAGCCGCAGGCGAGCTTTCTAATGAACGAGTGCGACAAAAAGCCTTATGAAACGAGTCCTTTATACTATTTTTTCTATTTTGCATTATAAATTGATAATAAATACTTAATAAAAATCTCATTAAAAATGTTGAGTTTTATTTTTATATGAAGTTGGTCACATTGACATACGATTGACATTTGACGAATTCAAAATTCAAATTCGGCTATTTAAATTGTTTAAACAATATATTTCATAATATAGTCTCTGTAAACTGTAAAAAATGAGTGATACTGAGACAAATTTATCTTGTACGCCACCACAACTGCGTGAAATTGCGGATAACGCCGTCATAAATTTATTACCGAAAAAATCAAAAGCAGTATATGAAAAATGCTACCATCAATTTGAACTATGGGCTGTACAGAATAATGTCAACACAATATCTGAAAACATTTTATTGGCATATTTTGAATTACAAGGTAAAAATAAGAAATCTTCTACCTTATGGTCTATGTATTCCATGCGTCGTTCTTGCTTTTCCATTTATAAAAATACAGACATATCAAAATATATGAAATTACAAGCCTATTTAAAACGATTCTCTGAGGGATACGAGGCTAAGAAATCTAAAATTTTATGCATTGAAGATATTAATAAATTTATAGAAGAAGGTTCTGACGCATTGTATTTAGCAATAAAGGTACGATATTATTTGCAAAATGTAATTTTTTATGTAATGGATTTAATTTTAGATCGTTTTAATAATGGGTTACACAGGTGCCTGTAGACGAGATGAATTAACAAATATGTCCATACATGATTTAGAATTTAAGAGTGATATTATTTTGGTGACAGTACCTAAAACAAAAAATAATATCGTAAGAGTTTTTGCAATTACGGATGAAAGATGGATTACTTTAATTAAAAAATATGTCGCCCTGCGACCAAAAAATATTAATCATTCAAGATTCTTCCTTACATATCGCAATGGTTATTGTATATCGCGCCCGATTGGAATTAATACGATTGGCAAAATGCCTAAATTAATAGCTGATTTTCTAAAATTGCCCAATTCAGAGCTTTATACTGGACATTGCTTCAGACGTTCTAGTGCTACACACTTAGCAGACGCAGGCAGTGATTTGCTGACTATAAAACGTCATGGTGGATGGAAGTCATCTGCGGTAGCTGAGGGTTACATCGAAACATCTATGAAAAGTAAAGTGGCTGTAGCGCACAACTTATCAGGGTCAAGTACATCTGGTCATTCTAGAGTTATATCATCGAATGATTCTCAATCACAAGAGTCTACCATTAAAGCCAATAACATAACTCAGCAAAACTTTGTTACGAAGAATTTGCCTGGCATAACAATACATGCTCAAGATACTTGTTCCGTCAGTGTAATTGTATACAGTAATTCCACGTTTCATAACAATAACAATGTAAACTAAATTTGTATAGAATTTTTGATCAAAGTATTTACAATTTACATGCATTAAACGTCAATTTTGCTTTCTGTCATAATGTATTCAATACAGCCAACCTATAGAAATGAAAAAAGGCGTATCACAATGAAGCACTTTTCGATACGCAAAAGCGTGTTACAATTGCGTTTCTATGAACGCAAAATAGAAAAAGTTCTTTATAAAATTTGTAATTCTCGAGAAAACAATTAAAGAACCGCATGCAAAAACCGAACAACCCCCTTTCTGCCCAAATTTAGTTTTTCAGTTCATAGCATAAAATCGCTTGCACTGTGCAATTTTCTTACAATGTGAAATCATTAAATAAATGCTTTTCTGCTATAACTGTAATTCTTGATTCGCGCTTGCAGGTTGTTTACGGAATCTACTGTTCTGAAAACTTTATTTAACAATGTTGTTAGACCTAAGCTCGAATATGCCTCACTGGTCTGGTATCCACACTATACTGTCCAAAAATTGGCAATTGAGAAGCTTCAAAAACGTTTTCTCAAATATTTATCATTTAAAATTGACCGTGTCTATCCACCGCGTGGAGTAGAATATGATCATTTATTGACTAGGCATAATTTCACTTCTCTGGAGAGCAGAAGGATGAGTGCAAGTGCTGGATTTTTGGAGCAGTTGGTTCGTCAAAATGTTGACTGCCCTGCTGTGCTTTCGCAAATTAATTTTGTGCTGCCTACAATACTCGTCCTTTTGATGTCATTAAAATACCTTTTGCACGGTCAAATGTACTCAGACGTGCCCCACTTACACACATGGCAGTCAACGCTAATGGAGTATCTCAGAATTTCTTTGTTTAATGTTTGTTTAATACTTGATTAATTTTTCTTTTTAATTTCACTTGGTGATTTATATTAATTTTTGTTTTGATTCCTTTTCTAATATTTCATACATATTTTGATATACTTTATTTTTAGTTTAGAAATTGTAGGAATACAATTTCCTCAATTGCAGCACGGCAAATATGTAAAATGTGCAATTTTCTTACAATGGGAAAAGGCAGGTGAGATATATTTCCGTCTTAAGTATTTATTATTATCCCAATTTTCATGTAGAAATTTCTACCGTAATAGTAAGCGCATTAAAATTGAAATAAAAAATGATTTTTGAAAATTCTAATAATTGTCTTGTAACTTCAATGGCGGATAATTATTCTCATCTTTCCCAAGTTTTTAAAATGTTTGTGTTTTCAATGATTTTATGGTTCTCGAGATAGTTAACTCTCTATACTTAGTTACTCCAGCAGAATTATCACCCGTAAAATTGCTTTATCACAAAGAATTACCGCTGCGGTGTATAATAATCTATTTTTGGGTTTACTGCTACCCACCCGAAAAGCGTGTATTCTTTTTTTTATGAAAAACAATGTGATTTTGATTTCCGCTAATATCCGAGACATTCAATCTTCACATGCTGGTTTATCACAGGCGCTCAATAAAATTCAACTTAAATATTTAACATATTATATATGTATACGCTTCCTCTAATATATTATATCCCTATAATACATGGATAAATGTATATTCCGAATGACAAAACGATTTCCACGTATATACATGCTGGAAGGGTCCTTCGCCTGTTGGGAATTAGCACATTTATTACTTGTAACCGCTTTTGTCAAAAGAGCCGCGAATCCCCAGGCGCAGCGCTCCCTTTCCTGTGTTCTGAGCGGTACTGAGTTATTTTTAGTCGGGGGTTTAGGGTCGTCATTATTATTACTATTATTGTGGGGCTTGCGTCGGGACGTTGATGCGATAAAGTAGACGATATTAACCGCTTAAAACGAGCCTAATCGAATTGGTGATGCGTTTCCGGAGTTGGTGACAATATTTTTGCCTGTGTCGTTATAATGGTCTTTAAATAAAACGAATCGACGAAGAAATTGGTCCTAATTCGTAAAGTAGGTACAAATAGTAGGGTTGTTATTGATGGGGATCTTTTCTTAGCCGTGCTTGTAAATTTTTGTTTTTTTGTTTTTTTCTCTTAATAAAACCGTCATTATTAACAAACACGACTATGAAAAAAAGATGCGTTAATATTTTGAGATTGTCGACATGAATTTTATACAGTGTGGTAACCACTCATGGAATACTTTTATGTTATCCTAGAACTGTATGAAAAATACTCGAATGAAACTTGAAATATTAAGTCCAGCACAGAATAGATGATCTTTTTTAATTTTTAATTTTAATTTAACATATTTTTATTTTAGAAATCTTCTTATTGAACCTGTACACTTCTTCTACTTCTAAATCAACTTTGTGCCTCATTCATGCCCGGTTGCACAGACGGCCTCATCACTAAAAAACACGAGAGCGTCGTCTGGCAAGTTACTGAGCGCTTCACATGCAGTTTGGCGAGAAGCGAAATCGCGTTCACTCAACTTTTGGACCACAGCCAGTTTGAAGGGATGAAACTGGAGTTCCTTGTGAAGAATTCGTCTCACTGTGCGATCAGAAATCCCCAGAGCAGCAGCGTGTTTACGCGCCGAACGCCGGGGAGAGCGCAAAAACGACTCCCTTACCCTTTCGACGTTTTCTGGAGTTCTGGATGTCCGTTGACCTCCTGGGCCTTTTTTTTCAACACTCCCACTTTCCCTAAATGTGTTCACCCACGAAACAAGCGATTGCCGGCCAGGAACGGGACCCGCGGGATGAATATCGAACCGAGTTCGGAAGGCACGTTGGGTGGCGACCACCGAATGACCGTTGGAAAAATAGGCCTCGACGGTGAACGCATGCTGTTCCTTGTCCAACGCATGATGACAAATGTCATTTGGGGTAACAAAACTTCAAAACCCCCTCTTTCTGATGAGACCCTCCCCACCCCTTTCTGACCACGCCTCGCTCATTGGCGTCCAATTCAAATCAGCAAGTTTCCCTGCCGCACCCTGTATTTGTGTGTGGTAATTACTATAAGCAAACTATAGGAAACATTATGAGGTTGGTTAGGGTTAGAACCCTTTACAGATTTGGCGCCGAAAATGATTTCACCAATCAGCAAACGGATTTTGTCGTTTATAGTCGAACATTTCACAGATTTGCGAATCCTCGGTTGTTTGGATCGGTGCAACGGTTAAAGAAAAATCTCGGTTTCACGAAAAGAACCGAGTCGTTTTGAACCGCTATTGGTGCAACCGGACATCAGTGTATTCTCTAGTATTAGCCTGATTTTCTGATCTAAGATCTGTTCAAATATCTTCATACATGTCCAAATATTTTAGCGCCGTCAAATTCTCATCAATAAAAATTGGACCAATACGTCATAAGTGCTGAAATCAGTCTATTAAGAACACTTCAAAAGTAAAGAAACTATACCACATTTTAACATTCAGATTTTTTATTCAGAATTTCGAATGAAGAATAAATTTATACACACATTGTATATATTACAAGTTATAACACGTAAATAAATTAATCCAAGATGGCTAAAAAAAGAAACTAATTTAAGCAATGCTTCATATATCATCATTTCAAACAGTGATCTCGACTGAAATCCCCTACCAAACATCACACACATAAACGACACCTAAAACTTAAACCGAGATTCCCGGCATCTCTCGTCGAGCGACGCGAACAGCGCCATCTATTTCCCGTCTAACCCCTCCTGCTCCTCTGACGCGAGAGACGTTTCCGCTAAAGCATCGTCGCTTATGCCAAACGGTTACCATGGCGATTCACGGGAATTTCATTTAAAGTGTCACGTAATTCCGCCCGCCTCCGTTTCTAGCGAGCGGCACGTCCGGATCTCGCGCTTGGCGCGCGTGCCGCTCGCCCGGGACGGCGGCACGGACTACCCGTGGTAATTCACTAGGATTTAATTTAAATTAGTTTTCGTGGTTGCGGGTCGCGGCTGAAACATTAGAATTGTTAGCCGGAGGAAGAGGGGAGCGGAGTGTGGAAGAGAGGGGGTAATGGGAAACTCGGGGTCCTCTCGACTGAGGGTGTGAGGTGATTTTCGGCTGGAGGTTAGCGTGCTGTTCGCCGGGATTCGTTCCTCTTTTAGGTAAGCCATTTGGGTAGACTAAATTCGATTATTATGGAAATTTTGTGTTTTTTTTTTTTACTTCAATTTTAGATTGTTTTAGAATTGCCTATACTCTAAAAAATTACAGATTTTCTTTTGTGAAAATTATTTATTTATCATAGTCGCGTAAGTGTAATGAAAAGCGTTAAAATAAGAAACTTGAAAACTCGATTGCTTTTAGTTTTTTCTCGACTAGTGACGGCAATTCGATACCAATAAGCTATTTTAAATCCTAATCGTAATTTTTTTATTGTATCCAACGTAAAAAAAAAGTTTCCAGATAACGAGGCAATACGCTAGATTTAAAATTTATTTTATGGTAAGTAGCGCAATCTTGCATCGTTCAAGACATCAACATCTTATTCAAGAGTCCATTTTTAGTTTATTATTTTTTATTCGAAATTTATTTCAACGTAAATTTTATTATTTATTATAGGGTAAGTCCGGGATAGATGCCACACCGTTTAAAATAAATAGTTTTTGCGGATGAAAAATTAAAAATCGTGGAATTAACCACACTGCATAGTAAACATAAGATATATTCTCTTATTTAAACATAAAAATTTACAGTACAACAAACTTATAAACTTTCTAAGATAAAAATTTTAAAGAAACGACATTTGCCACCTTCCCCGGAACAACTGGGTAAAGATGCCCTACCACTGTGGGGAAAGATGCCCCTATGCAGAATATTGCGTAATTAATGTTTAACCGCATCTAAGTCTATGGTAAACGGTATAGTTATTCGAGATAATGTATTTATAGCTTTTCCAGCAGTAAAATTATGTTTTACATCTAACTTAATGGCAAAATTGTATGCTAAAACTCTCACGTCTTCTTTGGTAGCAGCAAATCCCCGACTTTGCAACTTCTTTAAATGTATAACCAGTTTTCTCTCATTTTCAACACCGAGTACTGGAGCGCGGCTCATACCTATTTTTTGATTCACTCCTGTTTGAATTCTTCTGCGCAGTGTCCTGGATGGAATGTTATAAACACGCGATGCTTCGTTAATTCCCATTAAGTTACTAGTAATGGCTTGTATTGCATCTTTTAAATCCTGCTCTGTCCATCTTCCTATGTGTTTTAAAACTATGGGCATTTTTCACTGATTTATCGGGGGCATCTTCCCCGATTGTGCGGTATAGATGCCCCAGTAGCACACAAAGTTCAAACTTAGCGCCAGAATACAAAAGGCGGCATCAACCCTAACCTATAGTATGCCCCAACGTATTGCAATCAGAAAACACCGATAAATGTACTTTAGTATCATGTGCGCGTATAGACAAAACACAAGAATACATTTTTCGAAGGTGTTAAAATAAAATTTCGTAAATTACTTACCTGAATTAGGTTTTATTACAGCACATCAGTATCACACACACTCGGACATGTATCAGTAATAATTGCTAAGACAACTAGCGGAATCTATTGGTTAAATATCGAAATTATTTTGCTGAGTCGTCTTCCCCGGCGGGGCATCTATCTTGGACTTACCCTATCATGTATTTTATAAAATTAAAACTAAATACATTAATACAAAAGAACGAATTTAATAAATTTATTGCATCATCTTTGACACATAAACTTCCCTTTCTTGTCAGTAGTAACATAACGCATAAAAATCGCCATGTATTGAAAATACGATAATCTCTATTCAAACATGTACCACCATCACACGGGTACAAACTACCTTATGTCACTCATTGAACGTTTAAAACAATAACATCGCTATTTTGTCATCGCAAATCCTTATCGGAAACTGGTATAACGAACCTCGATTCGTTCCTGCCCTATTTACTTACGCAGAACTGTAACCACACTATTGTATGTATATTGTTTGACGTGTTCAAGATGGTGCCGTTGTCGCTTTTAAGTTGGTACAACGGCGTGACAGTTGGCTTTAATCACCAGCGGTTTTTGCCTACCGCTAAAGTATTTTCTCCTTGTTAAAATAATACTGGAATACCCTGTTATTTGCTTTGGGATTAATGATATATGTATCTGTATCTATAACCGAGCACGACAACAGATAAACGTGCAAATATACAAATCCAGAATGAGTGATATTGGTGATAAGTTCTGATTGGAATAATCAGTTTTTTTTCTTTTTTCCAGAATCGTATATTTGCCGAACAATTATGACTAATTTAAATATATTGTGCTGATTGCGTTTTGTTAATCTGTTTGCGTTTTGATGACAATCATGAAAGCCACGTGTCTACTAATCTATCGTCATTGCTACCAATTAAATACGACAATATTAAGAACAAATTGCATATTAGGTACATTGCATGCATGTGTTCTTTCATAATTCAAAGTATCTAACACTAAACAAATGCTGTTGATAACACTATAAAATTTAATTCGACTCCGTTCCCAGTTTATTGCACAAATTGTCTCAATTTTACTTAAAAAAGTATTGGAAAAAATTGCTTATTATAAGTATGATATACCAAAATCGTCTACTTATTCTATTTCGAGAAATAAAAAAGAAATCTATATTTTTGTTTGATTCAATATTTTATTCTTTTCAAATTATATGTTCAAAATGTCGGCCTTTTCCCATTAGGCAATGTTCATACCTATGAAGAAGCTCTGTCGTACAGGCTCTTCGTATTGTCTCTGGAGAAATATCTTGGCAGGCTTGACATATTTTGTTTTGTAAGTCCAAAATATTAACTGGTCTTTCGGCATAAACAACCTGCTTTAAATATCCCCACAAGAAAAAATCTAAGAGTGTCATATCTGGTGAGCGTGCGGGCCATTTAATTGGTCCGCTATTTCCAATCCAGTTCTGATGAAACTGTGTGTTCAAATACTGGCTAACTATGTGCGAATTATGAGGTGGAGCACCGTCCTGTTGCCACCACATTGTACATCTCTCGGCCAAAGGAATATCTTGAAGAAGAACTGGTAATGAATTTCTTAAGAATTCTCTGTACCTTTCCCCTGTAAGAGTACCTTGATAGAAGTAAGGTCCAAGTAAATGACCATTGAATAAGCCACACCAAACATTGACGCTCCATATGGTCTGAAAGTGTGTCTGCTGCACCCAGTGAGGATTCTCAACGGACCAATAATGGCTGTTGTGTCGGTTGACCACTCCATTGTTATGGAAACGTGACTCGTCAGTCCACATGATTTTATTCAAAAATTCTGGGTCATTGTCAAATTGCACCAAAATGTGTGCTATAAAAGATAGTCTATTTTCAGGATCGTTGGGTCGCAAATCTTGAAGTAAATGCACTTTGTATTAATGGTACTTATTATCCTTAAGGATTCTATTGACGGAAGTTTTACTGATTCCGATTTCTTCGGCAACATTTCTAATTGATGTATTTGGATTAACATGCACTGAAGCTAATGTGTTCACAGAATTTTCCTCATTTCTAATAGGTCGAATATGCTGAACATTTTTCGAACTTGGGAAAGTACCAGTGCGCATTTTCTGTTCGATATTTGAAAATGCGCGATAGGAAAGAGGCCTTCGATTCGGAAAACGTTCTCGATACGTATGTTCGGCTTGTCTAGCATTTTTTCGAAACTCGCCGTAGATCAGCAACATGTCTACATATTCATCAGGGCTGAATAACGAGGGCATTTTTCTAGGATATAATTAATTTTATGAACACTAATCCAAACAAACACTAACAGAATAATAGAAAAAGCAAAAACAAATAAGTTCAAACACAGACGAATAACAACAACAAAGGAATTTTACACGTATGTATGCTGTATCAAATAAACTTTAAATGACTTGAAATAGCGTCGACTATTTGACAGTTTGAAAAATGTCAGATTATAGTAGGATATTTTATTTCATGGAACGGCACACTTTATGCTCTCACTGCATACATTTTTCGGAGCTACTTTTTGAGAGCATTTCGTATAATAAAAATAAAAAAAAACATATGACTGTATTTACAAGGTTGATAGCTACCGAAAACTTGCTAAAAAAATTAGGGGTGCAATTTACAAAAAATAAAGTGGCGGTGGGGGGTAAAAGGCTATTTATACGGTGTGCTTTATAACAGCAGAATTTGATGTATAATGTCGTCTCGTTTCCACTGGATTTTACTGCGAATGTTTATCTCTATTAGTTGCGGAGTAAATGCGTGGGAAAATAGATGTGGGACACCCTGTATATCTCCTATGTGCTACTCTTCGGACACATGAATAAAACTCGTCTAATAATAAAGACGCCACTGGATGCATGGTGAGGTAAAGTTTGATCTTGATCGTTTGATCACGATGCACACCGTTAACCCTCTTTTGGGCGGAGCTGTACATTGCAGGTCCGATTTTTGAGGATCCCATTTCATTGAATATTCCCTAAAAGTATAAGGCCATCACTCCAATACATATTAGAACGGGAAGATATACGGCGATTATATGCATATAGATCGACCGAACGTATAGGTTACTACGTGCGCAGATCTGCGCATCCGACCGCGAAAAGATAATTTTAAAACCGTTCTGCTACCCGTAAATCATTGGAATGGTTATATAAATTCACAGCAAACTATCGCTCTACGTTCTAATATAAAATACTGTCAATTGAGTGCGTTGCAGGGCCCGTCCAGTCCGGTCCCAGACGGCCATCCGTGGCCGAATCACGTACAGAAATAACGGAATGGTCAGCGCTCCGGGCGCTAGCCTGATACATAGCTGACGTGTGTATTATTTAGATGGCTTTTTAGGGGGTTGAACGGGTTTGGGGTTTTCTGGATTTATCTGTGCGCGGTTTACGAGTTTTATATGTGGCACTACATATTTTTTTTGTAGGCAAAAAGGAGCAGAGGATATATTATACAGGGTGCAGCAATACTACGACCATATTTTATTATGCGAAATGTATATTAAATAGTAATTAGATATTTTGAAGATGTATTGCATGATGTTAATCGTACAACTTTAGAAAATATACTGGTCTATACAGGGTGATTTATGAGCTCACCGACAAACTTTGCCATATGAAAGCGCTTGGTATTTTAACAAAAAAACATTATAGGAACATATATCCGATTTCAATTATTTAAGGAAATAAAAGACTGCAAATTTTTTTTTATAAACACTTACATATTTAAATAAATTGCTCAAATCTCAAAATCATGTGAATAGTTAATTATATTAAGTGTTCAAAATGTCCTCCTCCCGCTTCAATGCATGCTTCACAACGACGAACTACAGAGTTTTTCACCCGAACAAGAAGCTATGGTTCATTTCGAATTTGTGTAGCAGCATTTTGTATTCTCTGTAATAACTGTGGTCGTGTATTAATCTCCTCTTGATAAACAATTTGCTTCAGGTGTCCCCACAAAAAGAAATCCAAAGGATTTAAGTCGGGTGATCGCGGAGGCCATGCAATTGGACCATTATAACCAATCCATCTGTTTCTAAAGTGATGGGTTAACCACTCAACAACTACCCGTCCGCGATGTGGTGGAGCACCGTCCTGCTGGTACCACATAGTTGCAATAACGTTAAGAGGTGTATCTTCAAGAAAGTCAAAGATGTTGTTTAAAAAAATTCTGTAAGTATTTGCGTTCAAACGTTCTTCCAGAACATGCACAGGTAATAAGGTATCGTTGAAGATTCCACCCCATACGTTGATACTGAATCTTTGTTGAAAATTACGTTGCCTAATCGCATGTGGGTTTAGTAATGACCAAATATGATCATTATGGTAATTGTTTATTCCGTCTCGTGTAAAGAGCATGCTTCATCGGTCCACAGAACATTTGTAATGAAGTCATTATTTTGAGCGTGTTGCTGCAATAACCAATTACAAAATGCTAGCCGTCGCTGAGCATCTCCAATTTGTAAACCATGAACATTTTGTCGATGGTAGGGATGAAGGACTTCGCGGTTCAAAGTACGCCATACAAAATTTTGACTTACATGCAGATTGTTTGCTATTCTCCTAGTACTAATTGAAGGATTGTCAGTTACAGCATCAATAACAGCTTCTTCCTGTTCTACATTAACTACATGAGGTCGAATAGCTTTAGCAGGAGCAGGATTACCTGTTTCTCGTAATCTACGGAAAGATTCCCCAAAAACTGAGTGATGCGGTAGATGACGAAATGGAAATCTTTCTTGATATTCGCGCACCGATTCGCGTGCATTTCCATTGCAATAACCATACACGAATATGATGTCGGCATACTCTTCAGTACTGTAGGCGTACATTTGAAGAAGGAACAGAAAACAATGATTGAATACTGACATTAAACTGACACAGACTGACAATAATTGTGTTTGCGCTTCTCTCTAAGTACACTTTGTTTTCTTATTAATAAATCATATCAATAGGCATTATTCCCAAAGTAATAAAAAATTAAAATAAACTGAGAAGTCTTTTATTTCCTTAAAAATCTGAAATCGCACATATGTTCCAATAATGTTTTTTATTAAAATAACAAGCGCTTTCATATGGCAACGTTTGTCGGTGAGCTCATAAATAACCGTTATTGTGTTCGTCGTTGTGAAGCATGCATTGAAGCGGGAGGAGGACATTTTGAACACTTAATATAATTAACTATTCACATGATTTTGAGATTTGAGCAATTTATTTAATAAGTAAGTGTTTATAAAAAAAAATTTAAAAAAAATTTGCAGTCTTTTATTTCCTTAAATAATTGAAATCGGATATATGTTCCTATAATGTTTTTTTGTTAAAATACCAAGCGCTTTCATATGGCAAAGTTTGTCGGTGAGCTCATAAATCACCCTGTATAGCATGTTTCATGAAAAAAGTGGCATTTTTTTTTTAAACGGAACACCCTATATGTTTTTATATTATGAAAGATCTCTTATAACACTACATTCATCACTCTGATATGATCTAAATCAATTATGCGCCAACTTATGCCAAAACTGTACGGCCCCAGAGAGCGGAACAGAATGATGTCCGCGTCTGTTATTCAGTCCATAATGCTCTACGCGAACGCTATGGAGAAATGCACCCACAGGCAGAGGTTCCCCAGTATCCAGAGGAAAGCCGACTTAATGATCGCCAGCGCATACAGGACTGTCTCCACCAAAGCCCTTCTCGTACTGGCAAGGACCCCACCTATAGACCTGGTAGCCAAAGGTCAGGCCAGTATTCTACAAGGCAAGGGCAACAGACGGTCGGTCAAGAAACATCCTCGAAGAATGGCAGAGAAGGTGGGAAGTACAAGACGGAACCGCTGAATGGACCAAGAGACTAATACCGGACCTAAGGCCATGGTATCTCACAGTGCACGGAGACATTGACTACTACCTGGCGCAAGTCCTGTCCGGTCACGGGTGTTTCAACGCGTACCTTCACCGCTTCAGAATTAAGGAGAGCAACTTGTGAACGTTACTGCGGGGGCTTAGACTCAGCAGAGCATCCTTTCTTTATATGCCGCCGGTTGGATGTTCTGCGGCAAAGAGTGGTGCGGGAGATGGGGGAATTAACACCGGAGAACCTCGTGGGAAAGATGCTAGCCTCAACTGAGAACTGGCAATGTATAGATCGTCTATCCAGGAGTATTCTGACTATATAAAGCGGAAGGAGGAGCAAGAGGACCAGGGAATTAGCAACTGGGATACCCTGCAGTAATTGCCTGCCAACATCCAACAACCAGCTGCCTGAAGTAATGCAACCGCAGACCATACCTCGTGTGGTCCGAGGGGGGTTTTTTAGCCGGTAAAAATCCGGCATTATCTGTGAACCAGGCCGCAGATGTCTTTTTGAAGATTTTCCCCTCTCTAAAATAAAAAAAAATTATGTCGTTCGTGCATACCATGATCTTCATAAAAAAATAAAATAAAAGGAGAAAGAAAAAGTATGCATTTCCTTCCCTTACCCGGACGCAACGCGTTCCACGCTTATCTCCTGCACATAAACTCTCTTAATTCAAACTTTTTCAAACACCACCAACTTCTCCATCTCCACTTTTGCGCGAAACCTAATTGGTTAGATTAAAACCTACTTTCGCACGAAGAACAACGCTCTTAAAATACCGAGTGCCGAGATTACGCGGAGCGGTCGCTTTGTAGCACTCCCTTAATTAAGCAAGAGAGTCCATAAAATTTAAAGTAAATAATAAACGGTGTCCAACGAAGCTGGGATGCTACGCGCTCACGTCGGATACAACAGTCGATGTGAGAGAGACGACACGATCATTTGACGAGAAAATCTATCTTTACCTCAATAACAAGCGATAGAGTCTGGGCGTACTGTTGGGAATAGTCGAAATATTTATATAGTCTAATTTTATAAGACTCTGGTAGAAAAAACAACTTTCTAAAATGAAAACTGCTGCTTTTGCCGAAAATCTAGTCTATGTCTCTGTGCATAAATGTTAGGTTTTCAAATTTTCTTAGCAATTTTAGCGCCCACACAGGGGTGCCTAAATAAAATAATCACGCAATCAACGCATTACTTATTACTTGGAATATTAGTTACGATAGAAAGATATGACATCGGTCTAGATAGTAAGAAAACTTCGTAGTTAAGTGAACACGAAATATTTTCATGAGCCAACAGTACTTTACTTGCTGCGTGTTCATTCGTGTCGGTACTTCCAAATTGCAATAACGCAGTCGGTATCTTCATATTTAAAAAGTTTGTTTGACAACTACGAGCCTAAGAAATCGAAGATTTTAGAAATAGAACATATGAATTGTCCAAAATTTAATTGTCCTTTACTGCAACTGCAGACCAGCCAAACTCGACTTTTTCAAATACCCATTTTTTTTTCAATATTCTAAAACTTCATTAAATTTTGCATCAAAGTGTATTACATTTCTTCATAATATCGGCAATAATTTTCAAGTTATGAAGGTTTTTGATACATTTTAGAGGAAATTTTAAAATTTTCTTAATAGTAAACTATGCAAATGACAAATGTTGTTATTAATAACTGTCACCATAGCCTGTCAAGTCACGATTTTCTGTTGCGGCCACTGAAATGAATTTTGAAGGGTATTCAAACACAGATATCTTAAACTCATTTTATATTCATGGAGAATGTCACAGGATTATCGAAAGAACTTGCCGTGTGTTCAATGAAAGATACCCTCATTTGGCTGTAATAACAAGAGGAAAATTTAGACGCATAGAATTGAATTTTTTTAGAAAATGGAAAAGCGAAATGCGCTAGTGTTCGACGTAAACCAATTACAAATACAGAAATAAATGAAATTAGTGTCCTGGCATACTTTAATGTCAATTCACAGAAGTCAATCCGATCGGCAGCCCAAGATTTGGATTTAACACTTTTTGCGGTTCAAGCAATTTTAAAGAAACATACAAGGCTTGCAAAAAGAAGTTTCTTCAAGAATCCGTAGTTACCTGCAGGTCAACGGGGGCCGCATAGAGTGTTTATAGCTTTCTTAGACTTTGTGTTCTTATTAGCGGTTATTTAACTGTTTTTGTAATGCTAATACATTTTGATGCAAAATTCTATAAGGTTTCATAATATTGAAAAAAAAATGGGACATTGTATTTAAAAAAATCGGGTCTTGATTAGGAAAATTTTGTAATTTCCTCTAAAATCTATCAAAAACCTTCATAACTTGAAAATTATTGCAGATATGTATGGAGAACGTTGATACATTTTGATGCAAAATTTAATAAGGTTTCAAAATATTGAAAAAAAAAATGGGCTATTGTATTTGAAAAAATCGAGTTTCGATGGTCTGCAGTTGCAGTAAAGGACAATTAAATTTTGGACGGCTTGTAGACAATGCAACAAATCTAAAAACTTCGGCAGAAACGTCAGGATTTCTTCCATCGATAGTCTTAATTTTAGAGTTCTCGGTTAAAATTTCGCGACAGTACATAATGTTAAACATCATGATGTAAATCCAAAAAGTCGAAAAATCTCCAAAACGGCTATACTTAGGTATAGGGAATACCAGTAAGAGTTCCTCTGGAATAACGTTTAGATTTCAAAAGTGCAAAGAAAACTATACCTTTTCATTTGAAATAAGAAAGTGGATGTCAATTTCCGGTGTTTCCGGAAGTGCCGCCATCTTGAAAATATTTTCAGGGCATAGATTTTATTACACTATGTACGTATACAACTTTCTAATAGACGGTCTTGATCAATCACGCTGTATATATATACAAAAATAATGGGAACTATTTTAAACGAAACATCAATAATTAGATTGCAAAAAATAAGATTGGAATGTATGACAGATAGTCCAAAAATACATTCCTACAACAACAGTAAAAATAAAAAATATTAAATTCCAACGCTTTTTTATTCAGCGCATTTTAAATATCCATATTTTGTTTAATTAGTGGCACATTTCTTCTTCAATCCTAAGATGAACACATACATCCTATACATATATAATAATCTATCAGCCTTTTTATTAAACTTTCCATCGTATCTTCTCCTATTATAGAAGTGGGGGTCACCCACTTACTTAAATAACCCAACCGAGATTATCCATTTAGAACAACTCGCCTTTAAACATCACCTTTAGCATCTTTAGCACCGGTCCGCCAATATTCCACACCTCCAAGCTAAAAGGAGAAAAGAGGACGGAACGCTATACAAACCAGCGCCAAGTGATATCCTAATACCTCGGTAAAATGCCCCTTTATACATCACGTGCTCTCCGAGCAAGCGGCCCCCACCACCATCTCTAACGCGGCGAAGGGCGTCGCCCGAGGACACCACGCCCACCTGGTCTCTTAGCAACGGCCGAAATCGTCGGTGGGGTAGCGAAGACCCGACCCACAGTTTAGCTTAACTGGATTGCCGTCCGGAACGGCGCTCCCCACCATCGGTTATTCGAGGGCTTGGGGAGATGTTAGCGGGATCGCTTCGGTACCCAAACCAGGCGGTAGGGGTTCGATCTTATTTAAGAGGGAGTTAGAGGCGAGTTCGGCGCGAGCGGGCTATTACCGTACCCGGGTAATTGTTAACTAAGGTGTGAATTTGACAGTCCTGATGGTACGGTTAATTTGTTGACGTTGATGGAATTGAATTACCTACTGCTCCTTCGACGTCGCGCGTCGTGTGGTGGTGGTTTCTCCTGCAACGCCTGCTTTATATCCACATACATACGTAACATAAGTTGGTTTAGTTTCTTTCGTTTCCTTATGAATGCTAGTAGACGAATAGTAATCGATAACTGGATGTCTTCCGTTTTTAATTTCTTCTGAGAATGTTTTTAGGTCATCGGCGATTTCTTATGCTATTTGCAGTGGCGGCTCATGACTTTTTGCGCAGGGGAGGCTATTATAACCTATTATATACCTATACAATTATGATAAGACTTTGAAAAAGTGCTGTTTCTGTTGACTTTTGTTTTGTAAAGCTTTTCAAGAAACCCAACTACTTCATTATAGATCACTCTTTCTATAACTTTGGAAAGAGAACTGTCAAAGGGCGTTGGACTATAATTTTCTATATTCTTAAGTACTGGTGCGAGATCGAGTGGAAGCTTTTCTGATTCAAATGATGTATCAACTATAAAAGTGAGACAATCTGCAATATCTGTACCCACCAGTTTTAATAAATAGCTACAGACCAAGCATTTTCCCCTGGCAAAAGGACGTGCTTAATGGAGTAAGACACACCCGCAGAAACATGGATAAAGGCTATAACCCCCACTATTTTCGCGATTCGTTCAAAAATCGTAATTCAATATGTATCGTCCGTCGACTAGACTCGGCCTGCCTCTTCGAGCTGGTGACGTAAGATGCGCATGAGGGCGGGACTTCCGCCAATAGCCAGTGCTTGGACCGTACTGATTTTATTCAATCCACAAGATTTTTTTATTCTTTAAATTGTTTATGCAAGCAATTACTTAAAAATAACAAACTGGTCTAAAAAATAATGTTCGACTACTCAAACTGGGACAATGCAGAATATCTCTCCCATCAGCGTAAGGCATTCTAACCTAATCCCTTGCGACGGATGAAAAATACCTTGCAAAGACCTCACGTAGAGCCAGATTATCAGATATTACCTTATCATTAATGTTTAACGAAAAATCATGTTTGTTGACAATCTTCCAAATGTATGTATTTGCTTTATTTGTGGAAAATTCAAACTCTTTGTTATAATATCTTTGTTTATGACTCTCTATTAGTTGTTTGTGCTGTTTTTCCTGAAATTATACATATTTTTAAAATCTGGTGTGTCATTATGGCACTTCAGCCAAAATTAATCTTTTAAATGATCCATGAATCCATCAGTTTCAGATCAACAACAACGGAAAAGGCACCCATTCTTAAGATGTCCCGTAGATACAAGTGTTGGACGAAACGTGGGCAAAAAGTTTCACGGCGTAGTTTTAGCCCGGAAACCAAGCAGTGTATTATCTGCTTCTAGTTTATAGTATTTCCTAACAATCTTTCTAATGATAAAAAAAAATTCTTTAAATTTATTGTACTTGAGAACATTTTCCAAAGAGAAGTTCCAAAGTTGTGCAAAATTGAAAAGAGATTTATAAACAAGACTGGAAAGCAAGTGTTTTTTTTTTCTTGTCAAAATTACTCAAGAATATTCTTCAGTCAACATTTTGAAGTTTATTCATTATTTCCAGACGGCCCCTTTGACCATGTTAAATAATTTGTTGTCAGATTCACCAACTGGGTCGAATTCTGTAGAAAGTAATCAAATCACAAGAATGGTTAGCAAATTCATTTGATGTTTGGCTTCCACCATCACTTAGATCGTAAGATTTCGCTTGTTTTCTTACTTTGGATCATCTGAGGGTTAGTTCTTATCTGCAGAATTCCGTGGAACTATAATCTATATCATTAAATGTTTGGTCGAGCAACTGTAAGATATTTTGACGATCCTACATGCAGATTAAACATGGAAATTAATTTTGATTAGCCAATTCATTCTTTCCCATAGTTACATTTAAATCTGAAATATTTGCATGCTTTTGTTTAATATTACAGTATTTAGTTGCCTATAAATGGGACAAAATGTAGCGACATGACGTCAAAACCTGCTTTCCTAAAAAGAATAATAAAACAACGTTAAGGATGCCAAAATAGTCTCAATGCCAAGATATACGAAGGCACATTTTTACGTAGTATTCAAATACTGCCACAAAACCTTATGTGTTTCGAGATCCTTATGCGAACAACTTTTTTATTTTAAATACGTATACTGTGGATTGCTTTAACTGAATTACGAAGAGTATAAATTGCTAGTTTCGCTCATGTTAGATAAGCATGTTGAATTCATTTCCAGGAATAAAAATTTCATAAGCATAATTCCTGCTTCACACATTTCCTTAAATGTGCAAATAAACCCGACAAATCATACATCGTCGGTGAAACCAGAAAATTATGCTCTTTTTAGTTCACTGAAAATCCACCTACGATTTTAAATACAAATCTTCGGAAAATAAAAAAAATTCTTAGCGTGTACTATCCACAAACTCCAAACAGAGATACAATTAACCCTCAGTTCACCAACAAACCCACAGGTAAACTTTTAATAACCTCACGTTCAGAGCCCAGTAAATTGATGAGGTGTTGAAAAATACCTTTTGCAAATTTATTATATTTTATTATACGCCACGTGTTTTATTCTCCAATAGGTACGACCCTACGTGTTACTGGCACGTGAGACCTTGCGCGAACAAAATTTTCATTGTTTTATGCCCCTTAATACCTGTAATTTGGAGTTTTGCGTCTATTTCGAGCTTACACGACTCGTGACAGCAAAAAGTAGCATATTTCCCAATCGCGTTGGATATGCTATTTTTTTTTTATATATATATTTTTTTATATGCTGTTGGGGCAGTTAAGTTGTACTTTTAACGTGTAAGAACTACGTAATGATAGCCTTTACTCAGGGACTATGCGTTACTGAACAACGCATGCGTAATAAAAGTTGTGCGTTCGCGATATTACACTTTTGTATTTTGACCGTGTAAAATTTACAATTCGATGTTCGTAAGGTGGCATCAGGGAAGTAAAGTTAGCCAATCAAAAAAGTGATTCCATCCAACTGTACTCCTTTGACATCTACTCACAACACAAGAAACCAATCAATTCTCACATATTTTATTTAGAAAACTCCCCATTCGGAGTGGTAAAAATAAAAAGAAAAATAGTACATTTCCCTGTGTTGTATTTATTCAAATATGTAATCATTACACTATTCATTATTATTGTTATCATATTACATTGTAATATGATAACAGTCGTAATATAATTAAAATTAAATATTAACTTCTACAATGACAATCACAAAATAGTCATAATTTTAGTGGGAGGGATGTACTTGATGGATTGACAGCAAATTATCAATATTTGGCTTCAGTTTTGTTAGGAACAACCGCAAATCTGCCCGTTCGCTGAGCTTCTTAAAATATTATCTGCCTACATTGATAGGTGAACTCAAGCCAACATTTTAGTTCTTCACTATCGGAACCAGATAAATTTTCGTGGACCCCCGCTTACGAATTGTGAACCCCCATTTTTTTGTCACGCCGACGTAGACCCCCGTCGAGTCTCCCGTGGACCCCTGGGGGTCCACCTGGACCACTTTGGGAATCACCGCTTTAGAGGCTAGACGTGTGTATGCCCGCGTTATCCAAATAACCGCTTTGCAAGTTCTGAAACGTTTACTAAACTGCATCTTCGTTTACAAAAAAACTGGATGGTTTTGCAAGATCAAGGGATATTATTGGACGACCTAGAAATGCGAGAACTCCACAACTTGATTAGAGAAAATTTTTATCGCCGTGTATGTCCCGAGAAACAATTTTTTGGATTCCCACTTCGGAATTTTCCCTTAAGTAAGTACTTCTCAACGGTAGCTGGCCTATTACTAATTACAAATTAATGTTAACGATTTAATTAACATCAATATTGCTATGAATGCAACTACTTAATACAAGAGGTCAGCGTGGCGTTCGCCCAAATTAACATATATACGTATTTGGAGCTCGTAGGTTCCACCTCTTCTACTTACGATAAATACGTCATTCCTCATTATCTATTGTATAATTACTATTATGATAGTCTATTGAACACAGTCCCTACACCCATACGCATAATATAATGACTGTCCGAAGTAATAAGCGATGATACAGCAACAACAGGGTCGAGCCCTTTTAATTAGATGCGTAGATGAGTCAATTCTTAAGCTCATATAGGTGTGTACAGCATCGATCGATTCTAACTGTACGACCTGATATAAAATTCTCATCAAAAAGGCTATACATAGTTGAATCGGTTTAGATACACAAGTAAATAAATACAGTGGGTCATTAAATGTCGTGTATAATTAAAGAAAAATAAACTGCAAACAAATCATAAACATGATTGTTCTATCAAATCTGTATTTCCAACAGTGGCGGCTTCTCAATAAGTGCACATGTGCACGTGTACTCCCAACTAATATCTTCATCTAAAGGAATTTACTTTTGTGTTTGACGTTAACCTAACGTTTTCTATTGGGTATTTAATTTTAATTTTCATTTCCGATGTTCGGTTGGATGGGGATTATCTTACTGCAACTAAAAAGGGATCAATACAAATGACTTCAGGAGGAAATAACATGACTTTAGAGGGTTTAATTGTGAAAAATATAAAATTCAATTGTTCCTCTAATATTTTAACGTCTTATAATGCAGTTTTTTGTACGATTACAACCGATCGATGATGCACATTACATAATCTACTGTTATAATTTATGCATGTGCCTCCTTGTCTCTTTTCTGTGTATACACCTTAACAACTGCATTCATTTAAAATCTAATTAACCGAAAATACCCACCTTGAAAAACAGTCGAACCACCTCTAACGTATTAGTTTTGACAGATCACCTAATTTACCGACTCGAGCGTTCGATTCACTGGGCACTACTTACTCTTTCTTACCTAATTTTCGACATAACAGATGCTCCCCGAGTAATTACAGATTAACCAACAACACAAATTACACCGCTGGGAAAATTGAGGTACAATTTTTGACGTCTTTATCTAATAGCGGCCGTAATTAGGCGATAGAAAATGGTAATAAAGTAGTCGAGGTGCATCCTATTGTTATTAAATTAAATTCGGGGCTTTTGCCGTTGCCATAAAAGTTATAATCAAATTTATTATTTCCTATACGCTACGTTGCATTGAATACAATTTGTATGAGTTGTAATTATTAAAATTAATTTTTTTCTTATTGGGTATGAAATCGAGGGGTGGGGGGAGGGGGGGTGAGGGGGGGCATGGAATAAATAACCGTGTTTCGACGCGTCTATAAAGATAACATCTGTAATTTAATTTTTATTATTAGTTTGAGGCGATCGTTAGGACATAAACAATTTCTGTTACAGACTTGTAAGTAAGGTCGTTAAAATGCGGTTGTAAAATAATCTCATTCAGGGAAACAGAATTAATTTAAATTAAGTACTCAGAAGATATACAATTTGTTCTGACCAAAAATGTTAAATTAACTCAAATATGGGTCGGTATATACCTAGAAATGAATTTAAGATATATCAAGTTTAGATTATTATTTAGACATTTTGATTGTCAAAAGGTTTTTAAATAAGTGATTATAAGGATTTTAAATTCTAAATTAAAATGATTTTAGTTTAAAAAGTTCCTAATTGTTGAGAGCTGCCGTAATGTGTTGAAATAGATCATTTTCTGTTCGCGATATGTAAGCGTTTGTTGCATTTCGTTTGTTTACTATAAGGATATCGATGACCTTAAACGTCGAAGCCAGTAAGTATGGACAGCATGCATTTACGAATATCAATGCCTCTCAAAAAAAGGGACATAAAGTAATGTACTTATATAGATTTGCGAATCTTTCACAAATGAATTTTACAAGTATCAAGCAAATTCCAGCAGCCACTGACAAAATTCCACTCTTTGTGGTGGATCGTCAGGATGCAAGGCTTGGACGCGTCGGATATGATATGGGTACAGCCCCTGCTCGTGCGGGGTTCTCCATACTATTCCAGACGATACATTTAACCGCGATACAACAGGCCTATAGTGCTTGAGCTTGGGTTTTTTTCTTTAGCTTCAAACATTCTTGGTTTCAAATCAAGTACACGACGGCTTCTATCCCGCCCACGTTGATGAGGTTAAAAGTGCGATGATCTTTGAGATGTTGAAATGTAGCCGTAAAAGTTCGAGCATCGGGTACAACGGACGAGTTGTCTCTACGTTACCTCTCTCTTCACCATATATCAACACCATATCCGTTGATTCGATATTTGTGCACCGCGGCATTTTCATAAAAGAAAACCAGATGAGAGTAAGAGAATAGTACCGCACACTGTCAGCGTTCACATGTAAAATAGCACATCAAGCACAATAGGTAAAATTCTAATGACGTTGTTGCGTTGGTTAGTCGAACAGGACTAAGCATTTCTTCGGCCTTTTCGAGCAAGACTAAGCATTTCTTCGATCTTTTCGAATGGGTGATCCTAGCCCTTGACCGTATATCATCACACCACATCATGCTTTTACGTTTAAGGCGAATTGTTTCAACTGCATTTCAGCAGTTCCCTTTCTGGAACAATTAATATTTGAACCACTTACTCTGGAGAAATACATCTTTTCCAGGGGTCAGTAACATGTGCTTTAGCTTTGTTTCCAAATTCCGCAAGTATTTTTAAATCAAATGATAAAATACAATTCGCAAAGAAAAAACAACAGAATGGTCGATTGCATTCGACAAGCCGTCCGCCATATATGAAAGACAACAGGACAGCTCAGGGTATTGCCTTTCCTTGTTTCCGATGAAAACGTGACATTCAATTTGCCATAACTTACATCATGGAAATCGTAATTTATTACGGAAGTTGTGCGCCACGGAATCCGTCAAGTGCGTGCGACGGAAAAATTACATCTCAAACTCGAAAACTTCACGAATAATCGGGTTACAGACGTCCAAATTCGTACGCGCCGAATCGGCGTAACCTCCCAAGCGGCCAGTACGCTACTGGGCCGCTGTATATGCCAACGAGGCTTTGATTTATACCTGGGAATAGAAATAATTCATTTAAGTCGGCATACCACGAAATTGGATTTTTATTTTTATATGACCGCTGTCTTTTTCTCTTTTATATAATATGTATTATTACCCTGCATTATAAGACTTTTTATATCTCTATCGTTTTAACCGTCAGATGCCCAGGCGAGATAAAAATGTAATAAATGTTGTATGTTGTAAAAGCGCGTGTAAATATTCTATATAGATCTATAGACGGATCCAGCCGCGCAACTTTATCGCGTGTTCAGATGGAATTATACACGGAATATTTTGATAGTCGTGTCGTTTAGTGCCTTTTCCGTTTTGTATGTTTTAGTTATTATCGCGTTTTCCATTGCTGTTATCGTGCAGAGGCGTGCGGTTGTAAAACTAGGCGGTGGTTATTAATTGAATCCCCCGCGAATATTGCGGGACGATGTCGCAAAAGGTGGAAATTCAAATGAGACATGTGACATTATATATGTATTACGTAATACGTTGGGAAACGTAAATAAAATAATGGTAAAACAGAATTGAAATTGAAACATATTCCCAATCAAATTTTAATGATATATAAACCAGCTAACTAGTTTCGCCATCACCAAAGCCATCTATGGTAAAAATTAAAAACGAATAGAGATAACACAGAAAGGAATACAAAGGTATTATAAACTGGCTGAAGTGCACACACAAGAGAAAGAAGAAGTTACACAAGTTTTTCAAGGAAAATTTTAGGTACCAAAATAAGGAAAAATGGCAAAACATACGATTTTTTTTTTTCAGATTCTTTCCTCATAACTCTAAAACGGCAACTGGTAACTGGAGGATGTTGATATGGAGTTGTGGTCAAAAAACACATCTGACAGCGTATAATACATTGGGGTTTCGGCGATTTCCAACGGCTCAGAACAGGATTTTGGGGGTCAAATAAAATTTTTAACATAATGCCGGAAGGACGAGAGCAGAGGGTTTCGCTTGGTCTCGAAAGATTTGACGCAACCTGCAGAACATGTTAGATGACCGTAGAGCAGTATATATAGCGGCACATCCTATAAGATGTGTATCTAGTAAATACATGACATTAATAATTTATAACCTCATCTCTCACACATCCAATTTGCGCAGGATACGGATTATTGTCAGTGTGAAATAAGATAAGTGCCATCTTTACGACAATTTACGCATTTCTCGGGTGAATAAAAGTTGACTGGTAACTGTCTCCGTGGATCAAGGTCGTTATTAAGTTTTGATCCCATATTTGATGAAAAACCACATTATTCAATGTTGAAAGAATTGCTTATTCAGATTTTTGGTGTTCCTAACCATCATCCAAAAAGTCAACCATTCTTTGATCATGTATACACGTCTGCAGTTTTAGATAACAGAATTTGGCTTAGGAATTTTCAGATATTATCTGAAGATGGTGCACTAGCCGAAATTGGGCCTCGATTTGTTTTGAATCCAGTGACGGTGTTTTCAGGAAGTTTTGGTGGCATTCCATTATGGGAAAATCCGCATTATTCGAGCCCTTCCAAACTGTGGCAACAGTTTCAGAACAGAATTCAACAGAAAGTCCATGCTGAATCTACAAAACCAAAAGAAAGTTATAAATTCAATCCTTTGGATAGTTTATTTAAAGGTGATCCCATTAAAAACAGAAAATATATGCATTGACGATAACAAGGAAAAAATTACGAAAAAACAAAAGTATGGAACTGGTAGTAAAACAAAGAAGAAAGAAGATAAAATAAACAAATAAATAGGCACAAAATTATATTACATTACATACAATTTTGGTTAGTTAAACCTTATTTCTTAATGTAACTCACTTTGTTAAATAAACTCAATGGGTTTGTTAAATTACTAAAATAAAAACGCAATAATATGATTCCTTTTACTACATTTTTTTTTTTTTGTTAGATTGATTATAATTTTGGTTAGTTCAACATTGTTTTGTTGAACTAACCAAAAACCTGTTTTGTTAATTTAACACCTGCCAACGCCCTCAGTGAAAATATGCATCTACATGTTTATGGTACGTATATACATAAATCTCCTTTTCTCCCTTTCTTGTTAAGTTTACCATAAATCTCAACACAATAATTATTTGAATGAATTAACATTTAATAAATAAGTGTTTGATTCAACTAATTTTTGCTGACGAAATGGCATTGTACAGCCAATTATGTTAAGCTAACCAAATTATTATTTGAATACATCTGATAAAATATATTTTGTTGCTTTAACAAATCCTTTCTTTTTCCGTATAGTTCGCTCAGAAATTAAGGATTTATATGTGAGAAAATAGCGAAATTTAGCGATTTTCAGTACATTTTTGCAAATATTTCGGTGAGGGTTAGAGATATCGATGTTTGCTTTTCACCATTCGATTCCCCGTCAAAAAAAAAGGCACTCTGGTGGGCGATGGCTGTGCCTGTACTCCACTACTGCTTAATAGCTTCGCAATTACTAATGTGGAGGCCACTAAATATCTTATCTTCACGGATAGATGGCGTTGCACTATTTTCATTTACACCTTTATGTCAGCGGTGCGTCTATTTAGCTGCCTGGTGGAGTGTTGCTAATTGTGTCTCGCCTGTGGCATACTAATGTATCTGTACTACTGTACTACTGCGTCAAATACAGCCACAGTTGTAGGAAAATATCTTGCATAACTTTCTTAAAAGAATACTTTAGTTTATAGTTTAAATTTATATAAATATTTCTGTACTACTTACGAATAAATAAATGTTTCTTTTTAAATAAAAAAAAAACCTATTATTAAGCGGAGGCGACCTCTATGTAGTAAGGGTTACATTATGATTGTGTAATAATTAGATGTTAATACTGCAGGCGACATCTGTGTTTCAGTAGTGCAAATATATTTCATCTTTACCCAATCTACTCTACCATTTTATATTATGGTAAGCAGATGCCTAGAAGATTAAGCGTTAGTTAAAATTCAAAACTCATATTTCTTTATATTTTGCTGAAATTTGAGGTAAATGAAAAATAAAAAAACGAAATATTTAAGAAAAACAAATGACGGAGAAAAAGTAGATAACAAGAAAATTACAAAAATTAAATGCCCGCATTTCGAGATGTTTTTTTTTTTCTTAGGTAATGAAATAACTAAGTTGATTGATAATTAAGATCATTATCTAAATATAATAACACTGTAAATTATGTTTATTAATAATAAATAAACTGCAGGAAAATCAGAACAGAAAATGACATGATTCTCTTTATATACATTTACATCTATATTTCGAGGGCAGATTTAACATAATTCCGTGCTCGAAATTTAGATTGAATAAACTCGAAAATAAGTAGCCCATTTTCTCTCGATATACTAGCTTAGGTATTTGTTCTAAAAGCGTTATATACGATCACCCACTACTACAGCAGGCAACAATTCAACCACAAAGGTAGGTAGTGTAATCAATCGCGCAGGTAGAAAAGCAACCTATTGCGCGTCCGCTACTTCTTCAACATATACACCGGTGCCAACTTAACAGACGTTATTATTACCTTGTGGAAACTCGTTCCTTTCCTAAATTACAAATCTGCAGTATTGCGTGGTTGGACTACAAACACAGTAGGTATTATTCCAGTGCTTTAAGTCTTAAGTGTGTGTGCCGTTAAAATATCTTAGGTAATAGTGATAATTAAGTGACTAAAAATTCTGACGTGGAAATAGTGTATATTACCTAAATTTATAGTGCAGAGCAGAAGGAATTCCACTAAATTAGGGAGTAGCTGATTTAACATGGAAACGGTAAGTGCCTTTTGACAGTTCACAAGGTGTTTAATTGTTTAATACAACACAGAGGAAAACATTGCGAAATAATTAGGTGTATCCGCGTGATATAAATTTGATTTCTGTCGCACTTAAAACTTGGGTTCCTTATTGACTGGACTTTACATTAGTATTCTGTCAGTACTCCTTCGGTATCAGAAGTAAATGTCGAGGTGATTTCAACGCGTAAAGAGACAAGATATGTAGATACACAAACGCAGTATGGTTGCAACTTATTCTTTGTTTAAAATCCTTGTCAATATTGCATTTTTAAAGCGTTTTTATTGGTAATTATTTGAATCGTTAGAACAACAACATATAAATTAAAGGTGTCCAAAATGTTATTTTTATATATACGTTTTACTGATTTTTTACATACAGGTGTCTCAGCGAGACTGTTTATTAGAAGTTAATAATAATAATAATATTTATTGATTCATGGTATCATACATAATAAAAGAATCAATCAAAAGAACAAACAAAAGCGATAAAGTATTGAGAAAGCCAAATATGGGGTTTATGGGGTTCCGCTCAACATACAAATTTCAAAATTCATAATCGTATATGATCGATTGGGTTCTCTTCAATTGAAATATTTTTAGATTTCTAGCGCTTCTGGTTATATCGGAAGTCACCATCTACTTTGTTATTCCTCCGCTATTCCAATGTGGTTTTATACGCGGAAAAGGAACAGCGGACGCAATACATAGTTTGAAACAGACAATGGAAAAGGCACACGAACACATGATGGAGCTTGCGATGCTTTTTATAGATTTCCGACAGGCATTCGACTCTATCAATAGAGAAAAACTTATGCAGGCAATGAGAGAACTTGGAGTCCCAGCGAGATTGAGGCGGCTCACGATGATGACAATGGAATCCACCAGAATGACGATAAAAACAGCAAAAGGGGAAACAGAAGAATTTGAGACCATTAAAGGTGTGAAACAAGGAGATTCGTTGTCAGCAGCGCTCTTTAATGTGGCGCTGGAATTCATAAGCAGAAGAATAAACAAGGGGACAAGGTTGGGGACAGGAAGTTGTGGAGACAAATATGCGAGTCCATATGACAGAGAAATGGGGATTGATCCACCCCGAACAATGGATCTAGAGAGCTTCCGCTTGGAAGCGGCACTGCCCCTTTGGGGGTGGTATCGCCACTATATATTCTAAGCCTGCTTAGATGTATGTTCAATTTACAGTGGCCTGAAAGGATCCCTCCCCTTTCTGGGCGAACTATACGAATATTATTTTTACTCAGGTTGATGCATTCTGTAGATCACTTCTGGTTATAGGTTTCCAGAACAGTTTTAGCTTGCCTTATTCTCTGGTTCTGGTCCTACAAATGGTATTCTGGCCCTACAAATGGTATTCTGACCCCTTTCTTAGCGAAATTATCTGTTATTTCGTTTCCTTTCAGTCCTGTGTGTCCCGGAACCCACAGTAGAGTTATCTTGTTCCTTTTGTCGCTCTTTTAGTTTTCCTAGACACTTTCAAACCATTTTGGCGCTGATTGTGTTTGCCCCCAATTGGCTGCTTGCCTATCAGATATTATGATAATCTCTTTCTTTTCGAAGCTTCTGTCAATGTTGAACTGGACGCATATTTTGGATGTGTATTTCCGCCTGGAAGATACTTGGGTACATCCCCAAGCTTTCGAAATATTTGGTTCTAGGCCCATATATCCCTATTCCACCTGGCGTTTTGGAACCATCCGTATACCATTCGATGGCGTTTCTATTGAGTTTCGCTCTTGGTGCTAAGCTTTGATAAAAGTGTAGTTTAAAAAAATGTAGAAAAGTCAAAAATTTCAAATGGAATCCCCTATTTTTCTTTTTCTTATTATTGTTCAACGCTAAAGATAAGGGCCTTTTTATACCTATGGATAAACGTTTGCGAGCTATTTGAAAAAAATATATTTTCTTACATTTTAAAATATCTGTGGAGTTAGCAATGGTCCAGATGCAAAAGCAATTACACTATCAATATTGTATACACGAAATGCCAGCACGTTATGTTAAAAAACTTTTCAATTTCTGTATTCTGATAGAAGACAAAACTTTATTTTACACAATTTTGAAAAACATTTAATTCTAAATTGCTTTAGAAATATGTTTGTGCCATAAAGTTCATGTTTCAATTTTTGCTTTTATTTATTTTGGATAAAATTTGTGCATATTTTCGCGAATTTTTTGCACATATGGCCCAAATTTATGCATATTTTCTGAAAAATCCATGCATATGTATACGCAATGTGCAATTTTTCTTACAGTATGAAATCATTAAGCAGAAAAAGCATTTATTTAATATGTATACGCAGTTTTTCTTTACATATAATCCTGTCTTTAATGATTTAGATTTAGACAGATTTAATATTGCCGATAAACAAATAAATGTTGTCTGGCAGATGAAGATACAATAAACAAACCTAATAAATAAATACAATAAATAAAAAGGAGTCAAAATTTAAAATTAATAATTTCGTCAAAAGAATAAAAAGGTTGTTTTAGTAATATTGCCTTCAATTTGCGTCGAAATATGGTTAAATTGGGAGAACTTACTACAGACGAAGGCAGTTTATTGAAAAAGGAGAAGCCCATGAAGTACAGAGAATTTCTAGAGAATGATAAATAAGAAAGCAATAAAAAAAGATAGAAAAAGTTTGGTATGTAACGAAAGAAACTGGAAAAAATAACATAGTTTCACAAGAATGAAGAACAAAAGCAAGAAAAAGTTAGATAGTATAGTACCTAAAACAATAGTACTGTAGATGAGTGCTTCGATCTCTCTAAATCAATCCAATCTAACACTAACAGGTAGTCAGTTCTCGTATGTGCAAAAATTAGAATTCTGCTCGAGTACGGCACGATTTTTGATTAACTTTGCGACTCGCCAGTCAACAAGAACGTATTCAAAATTGGTATACCTGTGCGTACCAGAAATTCCCGTTAAACTAATAACACAAAAGGAATCAAATAGAGTGAACAACCAACCATCCTGGAGTACTGGCACGAAGTGTATAACTATGGAGTATAAGGTAAAAAAATAACTGTTTATTCTGAGTTGCAATCATGAATTTTAATTCAACTAAAGGGTAACTATATATGTGATTAGAATAGACACATTTATATACATATAAATATTATATTATGTAAATAATGTTTTATTTACATAATATAAGGATTCTTGAAATATGTAAGTATGTACTAGCATATTTTCTTCCTACACAGTTTGAAAAACAAGTCAAAATTCTGCAAAATAGCATCAACGGAATCGTAAATAAATGCAAATTTTATAGGCGGGACAAGCAGGCAGAGAATGCCATTTGCTTATTCGCAGAAATGCCTTTGATAATCAGTCATACTTCTATAAATAATTTTATTGTGTATTTATAGAATGATTTCTTTTAAAATATTGACGAATTATACGATGAGGAATCTCTTGCATCGTTACTGTCAAAATTCCAAGGACACCAACAAAGAAAAAGCTTTCTTTTTAGCTGTTAGGATTGTACTTTTAAACCAAACTCTTAACACTTATTTTTAATCGTGCTTACGTAAATTCTTTAATTTTTCTCTTGGTTGTAGTTACTTCATCGCTGTGTAGGTATTAGAAAACATGAGCAAGAAATAATTAAGTTTAATTGAGACACTTAGTTACAGTTCTGACTGATTTGGTTTAACCATTTGATTTGGCAATTAAATCTGGTAAGGAATAATGAAGTTTACGGAATCTTGGCCAGTCAATTGCAAAAAAAAAAAGAAAACTTGTTATAAACACTTCAGGCCAAAAAGTGTCAAGTCTTAGTTCTGCCATGAAATGACGTACCTATATACAAAAATCTTTATAGATCACATACAACAGTATATCAACGCGTATTACACAGAACTTCTTGGTTCACTTCTTTATTCATATTACTCAGCACATTTTTTTTATTTTTAATGAAATTTCGGATTTAGTATGCATGTTTGAATGATTCTAAACAATTTTTATTAACCAGGTTTAAGCTTAAACTAAGTTAAAAGTTTGTAGATTGGCCTAGATAGACAAAATGGCTTATCAAGTCATCTATGATTGAAAGTAAATAAACAATAGGTATTAAATAAGAAGTTAAGCAAATATCTTGCAATTAATTTTCTCTGTAATCTGTAAACATCTATGTCTTAGATATTATGCCATGCACACGTAGTGATTTAACTGTAAACTTCATAACTAGTATTAGTATAACAAGCAACCATGTATGTATAAAAACAGCCTGCTGTTTATATTTATGAGGAAAAACGGTGTAGTTATACTATTATTAATCTTTTAAAAACATATACGTGATACAAACAATGCAAGACGGCTGTTACGCTGTGGACTGTGGAGTAATACAAGTTCTACCGATGAGAAAACACCATAAAAGCAGTGAAACCAGTTGTGTTAAGTTGATCTTTCGAAATTTTATAGTTAGATTAATTTTTTTGTATCGCTAATTTCAAAGCGATTCCATTATACGAGGCACAGTCGATTGATCCTTATAATTTAGCGAAGGGAAGGAAGGGTGCTCCAAAGAGATGTTGAATGTTGTTGGAGTGTGCCTCAGTGATCCAACCTCGGACCGATTTTATTTGCAATATACATTTATAGTATTATGTCCTCATTTACAAAGGAAGCTTGCGCACTGTAAACCAAACCAGAGTAATTTTCTCATTTGCTAAAAAGAATATTTAGATTTTCGTTTCGGAATTGGTGGTTTCGAGACAAGCAACAAATTTTATAAAAAATAACATTTTTTCGTTAAGCCAATATTTTTAGAAATCATTATTGTAATCATATCATGAACTGTATAGTCTTTACTACTTCCTGGTTTTTGTTTGTAAATAGGATAAATAAATCAATAAAAATAAATAAAAAAAAAATTAAACACCGACAAAAGAAACCTAACATTTCATCGGACAAAATCTGAGATCGCGAAACCTGATCTGGGTCACCTGCGACTTCCTTCGCTCAAGAAGATCCCACAACAGATTCAATGAACCGGCGGACTTCAATGGAACTAAACCAGACAATTTGGAAATAATTACAGTGTAGCAGGTCTAAAGTGAAACTGCAATCATCACATACAGGGGGGAGTTATTTTGGGTCACGTTTTCTGCCGTGTGCTAATGTTTAACCATATTAACAGTGAATTGGATACAAAATGATATTTATACAGGAATAACACAAACCAAATATGCAATGCTGTATCATACGATATATGTAAACAGTTTTCATTCCAATGTAAACAGAAATCGATATACATATTCTACGTGCATAAATATGTATTATATCCTTGTTCAGGTATTCCTTTCTATGTGTATCCATTTACTTGTATGTACTATTAAGAATGGTGAGTTAATAAAGTTAAATAAGTTGTTGTCAGAGCTTTTTATAGTTGTCTGACTGGAGTGTACTGAAAACAGAAAATCTGTTATCTTTTGCGACTTGCAAAAACCCTTTGATGGCGTACAATATGACAACCAAAATTAAACACACTAATAACTCTGCGGTGTTTGAGAGTGCTCGATCATACGCATTCCCGGTTATGATGGGTGATACTTAAAAGTGTCTACCTGTTCGAACTCTTTACCATTAACTACTATTGTCATCTTTGACTCTCCTTTTCCAATTGCCATTACTTTAGTTTTCTCTACATTGATTTTTAGGTTTCTGTTTTGTAACGAGTTTACCCATAGATCTGAATTGTACCTTAGTAGGTACCTTTAAAATTAGAAATTGAGGTGTACGAGTGATTACCACACTGCATATCTTAGCTCTTACTGCAATTTGAATAACAAACCTTCATTACACAAAAAAAAAAAACAGCATACAAACGCAAATTTTAAATCCAAACAACAAGATTTCCAACCTAACAATTCTACGCCAATGACACAATACCATAAACAAACACATCACAAGTATATGCATTAACGTCGTTCGGATTTACTCGGAGAAAATCCACAATTTCACTTGCAAACAACAACACATCGGGATTCCTATAGGGTCATAAAAGCGTCGCGTTTGCCAATAAAATCCTCTCTTTAAAATCATTATATATTCTAGATATATTTAGGATTTTAACGACCTTATAATAGACGCGAAAAATCCTAGGAATGCGCCGGCACGTTTTCCAATCGTAGTAAGCGAGCAGTAAGTACTTCAAGCGCACAAACTGTTGGAGTAGGCCGACTGGCGTGATTCAACCTTGAGTCCGTGTTCGGACTGCGCGAGTAAATAGAAAGTTGATGGGAGTGTTTATTGCCCCCGAAAAACCGCGGATATTTTTTGAGTTCACTAGGTGAAAATTAATTTTCGATGGTTTACGTAAAGTAGTGGTCCTAAACCGCGACCGAGAGGGATCCTTTGAAGAAAAGAAATTCCTCAAACGTTTCTAGGAAAAAAAAATCTTATATATGTATATTTTTGTTTGTTTGTTTAATATGTGTGCAATTATAACTAGATTTATTGTTAAAAATACTATAGAATGTGTTCAGATAACTGTGAATTGTATTTGCTCTTCTCGTGTGTAATCGGTATAAATAACTGTCATCCATATTATTATTTTTTTTACATAACTGTGTCACCGCATAATCTTTAATTCTTTTCCATAATTATGAAAATATTAAATCAGCTTTTGTGTACACAATCACCCATTTTATTTCATATAATTTAATACATATGATTCAATATCCCTCTCCAACTGCGCTACTGGATTATTTGTTTTCTTAATGTCATCTCAATAACGTTTTTGGTTTTATTGTTTATTTCTTGCGGTATTATATTATATCCGTTTCGTAGTATTTCATGTTTATCTTGTAAGTGACGTGTATGTGACCTTCATTGTACTAACTCGTAAGGCGAAATGAATGTAGATACAGTTAGGAGGCTTGGACTTGGATCGCGTTCAGTAATATATAGTACCAGCAATGTCAACATATACAGGGCGGTCCTGTTTTTTTTTTCGGAATACTTTACTATGGTAACAACAACATTAATGACAAAAGTTTGTATAAACATTTGTCATTAAATGTTTCCCAACGGAGATATCGCATTGTAAAGTGTTCCATTTATATTGATATTGACAATCGTAGTGTGCTGCCAACGGTAACTAATCTGTCAAAAATACATAATCTACTGTTGCGTTTACTAAAAAATGTGTGTCATCCTACTAGGCCAAGAAAATTTAGTAATGAAGAATACGCAGATATCCATTTTATTTATGGATTCTGCAACGGCAATGCCGAAGCGTCCGGATTCTCAAGTGTTCATAGATGGGCTGAAAAGTTCGTAGGCCAACACAGAAAAAATCTTTTTTTTTATAGAATTTGATTTGATTATTCAATATAGTGGCCTTCCAGAGCGATACAACAATTATAGCGGTCATACAATTTTTCGATACCATTTTTATAGTACGATTTGTCTTTAGCCTCAAAATAGGCTTCAGTTTCGGCGATCACCTCTTCATCAGCGCAAAATTTCTGTCCAGCGAGCATTCTCTTGAGGTCTGAGAACAGGAAAAATCCCTGGGGGCCAAATCTGTAGAATATGGTGGGTGCGGAAGCAATTCGAAGCCCAATTCATGGAATTTTGCCATCGTTTTCATTTATTTGTGGCACGGTGCATTGTCTTGATGAAACAGCACTTTCTTCTTCTTCAAATGGGGACGTTTTTCCGCGATTTTGTTCTTCAAACGCTCCAATAGCGCTACGTAATAGTCGCTGTTGATGGTTTTTCCCTGTTTAAGATAATCGATGAATATTATACCACGTGCACCCCAAAATATTGATGCCGACTTGCGTCTTTCCACGCTTTGGAGTCGGTTCATCGCGTGCAGTCCACTCGGCTGACTGTCGATTGGACTCCGGTGTGAAATGATGGAGCCATGTTTCATCCATTGTCACATATCGACGCAAAAATTCGGATTTATTACGATTGAACAGCCTCAAACACTGCTCAGAATCATCAATTCGTTATTGTTTTTGGTCTATTGTGAGCTCGCGCGGCACCCATTTTGAACAGAGCTTTCGCATATACAAATATTCATCTACGATATGTCCAACACGTTCCTTCGATATCTTTAGGGTCTCAGCTATCTGAATTAACTTGACTTTTCGGTTATCCAAAATTATTTTGTGGACTTTTTTTATGTTTTCGTCGGTAACAGCCTCTTTGGGGCGTCCACTGCGTGCATCGTCCTCTGTGCTCATTTCGCCTCGTTTAAACTTAGCAAACCACTTTTCAACGGTTGCTTTTCCTGGTGCAGAGTCCGAATCATGTTTATCAAGCCAAGCCTTGGCTTCAATAGTATTTTTTTTTTCGCCAAAAAGCAATGCTTTATTAACACACGAAATTCCTTTTTATCCATTCCTTTAAACGAACAATAGTTCCTTCACTCAAAATACTATATCACAAACTAATTGTACGACAGTTATCAAATTTGTACGCGTGTCTTTTGAAGGTTAGAGCTAACTAAAAGTCATATTAATTTAATACTAGTAGCGCCACATATGTGTCAGCCTACGAACTTTTTTTTTTGTCTTTTATGAATATTGTAGTTATCTTGTAAATTATAAATAATTACTTTAAGTCGCATTATAATGAACTTAATCTAGAAAGAAAAAAAAAACAAGTGATAAATGGATGCATATTATTGTTGTCATTTTTGTGTAGATTCTGTAAGTTCTTACCTTCTCTTCAAAATATCTATCTTTATATACACAAATGCGTGTTACCTACTTGTAATATTTGAATCAAAACTGATCACGCTCATTTGCTTATTTCACTTTCGTTTGCCAATCTCACGGAGATCAGAAGAAAATAAAAGAAGAGAAAAGAAAGGAAATTAACCACAGTAATGAGCACAACACCGAACAGATGCAAAGAATCCGCAAATACGTAAATTTTACTATCGTTTCATCGTTTCTATTGATGCCCGAGATCCCTGAATATTTTCTAACAATGAGTAACTTATCTTCATATAGTATTTTGTAACTTCAAAACTATGTCATCTCTTAAATAACTTCGCGACCGAAAAATTTACGCTCAATAAAATTATATACCTATATGATCAGTTTGGCAAATATATAACATCTTTTTATGGTTTTGTTCCTATCTTATGGGAAAGTTTAATAATTGCATCAATGTTTGTTCTTCTTTTTCTGTTTTTTTTTTTTATATGTTTGTACAGCTGTGTCGAAGCAGGTGTGCCTAAGTGCATAATAAAACGAATTACGTAGAAAGTTTCCAGTTTAAACGAGCAATTAAGGAAAATCATATGGATATTAATTTACGAGCTGCTAGCGAGTCCTAAATGCGTTAATTCGTGTCGTCTTTTAAATACGGCGTGTTTCGTCAAATAATAATAATAATAGTACAATATTTATTAGAAAGAATTATAAAAGTAGAAATTGCCTAGCTATAGAATGTTTCGAACTCCTAGAAGAAATTTTATTTTATTTCAAAGCATGAATTATTATTTAAAATCACATATTTGTTAACCTCAATTTTCCTCTTCACTTTGTCAGGTGGTTGTAAGAACCCAATAGAATAAGCAGAAACTCAAACATTGTTTAGATAACCTATATTTTATCATGTTGTTAATACCAGAACTTTGCCTCAAACGTAGTTTTCTTATAAAGATTTCATTGCATTACAGAGAATGTCCCTTTGACGGCATTACGGATTCAAAATCGTAACCGCCATGGAATGGTCTACAGGAGATCTAATATGGTTCGACCCTGGTGTGGGCCACTGGCTACCAGGGGAGATATTGGAATGTCACAAAGGTGCCAACGTTCTAACGGTGCAAGCCGTCATCAATGGCAAGGTAAATATATTATAAAAACTTATAGATATATATAAATAGCCTCGCACCAATAAAATTTCTTTCCAATAAAAACAGCTTTCCCTGATGCAGAACGTCCGGCAAATTCCAAATCGACCCGAATCCTGTTAAGTTAGTTTCAATTTCCGGGAAATATTTTCCCACAATTTCCAATCCGTCTTTTAGAAACTCTCGACCTGTCGTGTATATACGATGCATACAAAGAGAGACACGTTTAAAGATGCATGCGCCGGTAATACGAACATCTGAACCGAGTTTTTGTGTCTATAGCAATGTGGTATTCAGATTCATTGACATCTGGATATACGTCACACATATTATTTCGTGTTGCCTCCCTCCTTTTTATAGACATTCTACTTTTGCCGGATTGCGACATGGTTATGAATTAAACTGAAATGTGGGTCAACGCCCAAAACGGAAGAACGTCGAAACTATTGAATGTAGATACCTACTCCATTCGTACTATACTATACTATCGTACATATACAGAGATTACAGAGACATAATATATTCAATAGAGTATTGTGCTCATTCTTATTCATAACTGCAGATAATCATTTGCTCGAGGGAAGCCTTCATTATCTCTTTGTATTAAGTAATAAATAAAACGTTGATTAATACTCCTTGCAAAGATGTTTTAATATGTATTAATATTTTTATTTTTGTCATTTATTAAGATAAACGTTGTTACAAAACGTCAGACCGTATTACCCCAGATAAGTAATACAGATAGCTCACCTTACGGGAGAATTGGCAGCGGCTTTCGCTAAAATGGGGATCCTACGTGAGCTCATTCGGAGCGCTGTACTTCAGTCGCCAGTGGACGGTTGCGTAGGCATGAGCGAACATATGTACACATACCGCTAGCATTGACATGTCGACACGCGATGCTGGCAATAAATTCGCATATATATATATACGCTGCGGAAAGTCCCGGAGAAATTTTAAAGATTTGAAGTTATATAAATTCCCGGAAAATAACTTATTGCGTGCTGAATGGATAAAACATGCGGGTAAATACCGTGTTAGGATATCTTTGTTACATTAATACGATAGCAAAAACTCACGACAATGTTGCTCTGGCAATCCATATGCATATATAAAGTTAAAACATCATCAAAATAAAAAAATTGCAGACATCAGTTGTAAAAAATTTATATAAATTAAATTATTGATTAAATTTCCGCCATTCTTGACAGACCTACCGAACATCATGATGTATATATAGGCTGTTTTAAATTCATAGGGTTTTCGTTAAAAAAAAAAAGATACAATGTAGGTTAAATTTGACAAAGTTGCTAAATCTAATGAATAATGTAAAAAAAATCATTTCCAAAACATAAGTCATAAGACCGATATGTTTTTGATTTTACTTGAACAATTATTATTTATTTTTAATTAATATAGGACACATATGCATATCCGTATCTCAGAGCAGAAGTGTATTAAGTCCCATAAAATAGTATATTAAAAAACTAGTTGCGTAAGACACGTTTTAAAACATGATTGCTTTAATGTCCTTTTTTTGCAACTAGCGTTTTTAATCTCTTTTTTTTTAGTAATAGAAAAAGAATTTAATAATGTAGGGTTGCTATAGAGTGGTTGGCATTACAAACGAAGAATTATCTACCTAATGCCGATAAATTTCGGGCGCTGTATTGAATACTTATAACACTCATTTGGATGTCGTAGGTCTATTACGAAACCTAGTTGCAAAAAAAAAATTTCAGGACGCGTAACTTATGTTTTACTGCTTATGCCATTATATGCAAACTTTGCACTTTATTGTACAAACATAACATATTAAAGAAGTTGCGAAGTCAATAACGTACCTAACTGAAAATATGTTAAACATTGACTTCATACACTTCTGTTTTGTGGTAGGGATATAAAATTATAATAACTTTTCTGCCCATACCTAACTCTCAACTATATATTTTTTTTTGTGGTAGTCGATAATCCTAGTAGCTCAAAATATATCTAATATATGGGTTAAATATTAAAATATGTATTAAATATTTTTACAATATATAATACATATTTTAAAAATATTAGGTGTTACTGGGCAAAATTAAAAATGATAATTTGACTTTAAATCGGATTTATAACGTTTCGACTACATACAGTATAATTATCACTATTCATTATCCCCGTTAATATCAAGAAAAAACTTCATATATTATAACAATCATAAAATATATTCTTATGAGATACATACATTGCCGGCGTAAAATTTCCGCGGGCGTATAATATTCTTCTTTTTTAAATTACTTATCGCAATCTAAACTTCCTAACCGTTTAAAACTAGAACCGCACCCTTAATATCCCCGGTGTGAGACTAAGAATTGAACGAAAAACTTGTTGAATTTAATCCAGAGTCGTTGTATAATTTCCATTGCAGTATGAGTTTTGACGTACCTTCTTTTGATCGATGCAAAATCAAAGACATCCCTCAAAATATTTAAAAAATTTCATACATCACATACATGATGACATTTTTAAATGAACGCCAGATATTTACTTGGATCCGTACTTTATCCCAACCCAGTATAATATAAAGATTCCTTTCATATTATATCACCGCTAATATCCATATGCAACACCCAGAAATAGCACTCACTACCTACTATCATAAAACAACTTCGGTTTCATTGTACACCATTCAAATTAATCGCTATATTATTATTATGTATATATATATATATGTATATAAGGTCGATCATAGGTAGATCTTGACAGACTTGATGGAGACGCATCGTCACTATAGGAGAAGCAAGAGACGAATACTTATAATGCCACCAGTAATGATGCATATTTCTATAGATGTCGTCACGCCGATTACAGTGGCAAATTATGAAGATGCAGACTGTTTGCTTTCACCTGTCTCGATCCAATCTGCGCAGTTAAGGTTGCGTTGCTTGTGTATGAATGTAGCACGATGTACAGTCCGGTTCGGAAATAGTTGCACATCAAAGATATGCTCCATGTAATTAATATACAGGCTTAGTTAAAAGTAAACAGATGGAGATTTATAGCAGTTATTCATTTTACGGAGTTATGTTCGATATAAAAGGGTGCAATGAATTTTTTTCTACATTTTAGAAGGCTTAAATGCTTTTCGCTTCCATTACAACCAGAACGAGTGATTTTTTTGTTTAATGGAAGCTTGTAAATTTTACTGTACTAATAGATAACCGATAATCCTGAGCAGTGACGTAACATTCAAGAAATATTAATACAAAAGACAACCACGCATCGATTCAACAGTTTCTACTTGAACTTGCGTTCAGAATCTTTCATTTGTATCGGCTTTTTCCATTCTAACCCAAGATGTTTCTTTTGATAAAATACGAAAGATCATTATGCCAAAATAATCCTTACCAAATTCAAATATAAAAATTATTTTAGCGAATGTATATATTTTTTAAATCGAACATGTAATGTGAAAAAAACAATCCAAACAATTAATTTGACAGCTGTTTTTTGATAATTTTTACTATTGATCGACTAATTAATAAACATTTGAACAAATAAACAACTTAAATATTATATGAAGAAAAAAAAACAAGATTACATTGGAACTTTTGAAAAAACCCTGGTATATGCTTATATAATATTACAATCTACGGGGGTTGCGCCATAAGTTAAAACCGTTTCTCTTACAATTCCAGCCTCAAACATTCGCACTAACCGGAGGAGAGGGTTCTGTGCGCAGACGAGAAGACCTTGGAACTTCCGGCGTAGAAGACATGACACAATTGACTGATTTACACGAAGCTGCCCTGCTCTGGAACCTCAAACTTCGTTACGACCGCAATTCCATCTACACATACGCTGGAAGTATTCTAGTGGCTGTTAATCCATACCGAATGTTCGATTCCAGCTACGGAATTGAGGCTGCACAACGATACAAAGGCAAAATGATAGGGGCACTGCCTCCGCATCTCTTCGCATTGGGGGCTGCGGCTTACGCTGCGTTGCCAAGTCCACAAGTTGTGGTTATAAGCGGCGAAAGCGGTTCTGGAAAAACGGAGTCGACCAAATTGGTGATGCAATACCTAGCGGCGGTGGCGCCGTCCGCGCCTAGAGGGCAAGCCCTGGTCACCGAGCAAATCCTAGAGGCTGCGCCACTTTTAGAAGCGTTCGGAAATGCTGGGACTGCGCGGAATGACAACAGTTCGCGCTTTGGGAAGTACCTAGAAGTGTATTTCAAAAACGGAGCTATAGTAGGTGCTAGGGTGACGCAATACCTCTTAGAGAAATCTAGAATAGTCACCCAAGCCCCCGGCGAGAGAAACTATCACGTTTTCTACGAACTTCTCGGCGGTTTAGGCAATAATGAGAAGCAGAAATACGGCTTGGTGGAGGCAGATAAATATTTTTACTTGAATCAAGGTGGAGGCGATTGTGCTGCGGGTCATGCGGGGTCCGGAGCTGACTGGGGCGCCCTCACGCGCGCTATGCAAGTATTGGGAGTTGAAGAATCGGAGCAAGAAGGAATTGTCAAGGTATTAGCTTCAGTCTTGCATCTGGGCAATGTTTATTTCCATAGGAGGCAATTGAGGCACGGTCAGGAAGGTGTGGAGGTCGGATCCGATGTTGAAATCAAATGGGCGGCGCATTTATTGCAAATTTCCGCCAATGGATTGCAGAGGGCATTGACTACGCGAATAACTGAAGCTAGAGCTGAAAGAGTGCATTCTCCTTTGAGTATCGATCAAGCTTTAGACGCGAGAGATGCTTTTGCTAAAGCATTATATTCAGCATTATTCAATTGGTTAGTACATTGAGATTTTTATTTACCGTTAGGTAATTAGACAAATGTCTGATACCATTTACAGGTTAGTGACTCGCGTAAACTCAATCGTGCAGCGAGGAGGATTACACGATGCCGCGAGAATATCTCTTTTGGATATTTTCGGCTTCGAAAACCTAGCTGAGAATTCCTTCGAGCAACTTTGCATCAATTTCGCATCCGAGTCTTTACAATTGTACTTCAACAAACACGTCTTTAAACTGGAGCAGCAAGAATATGCCAGGGAAAGATTAGAATGGACCAATTTAACTTGGGTGGACAACACGCCTGTCATTCACCTCTTGGGCAAGAAACCAGTTGGAATCATGCATCTATTGGATGACGAGAGCAATTTCCCGAAAGCTTCTGACTCGTCGTTCTTGGAGAAATGTCATTACAACCACGCGTTGAATGAGAACTATTGCAGGCCTAGAGTTGGTGGAAGGGAATTTGGTGTAAGCTTACTCATTGGAATGATGCAAATAAAATTTTATAGAAGTCCTTCTCTTTTGTAGATTCGCCATTTCGCCGGACAAGTCTGGTATTCCGTCGATGGATTTCTGGATAAGAATCGTGATGCATTACGCCCGGAAATCGTGGAATTACTGTCGTCGAGCAAAGAAATTTTAGTCAGCGCGATTGCTAAGCCCTTACTCACACAAGCACAAACTAGGACTTTACCTCGTGGTACTAATGGGAGGTTCGTCACTATGAAACCCAGGACACCAACCGTAGCTGCAAGGTAGAATTTAACTGTTATATATTTTTAAATAAATTCATATCTGCAACTCCTCAAAAACCTAGATTCAGTGACAGCCTCCAACAGCTTCTGGAATCGATGTCGAAATGTAACCCCTGGTTCGTAAGGTGCGTCAAACCCAATAGCGATAAAACCCCAATGAGATTCGACATGCCTGTGGTTTTGGAGCAATTGAGATACTCGGGCATGTTAGATACGATCAAAATAAGGCAATCAGGATATCCCGTGAGGATGAAGTTCCAACACTTCGTTGAGAGATACAGGTATTCTTCAAAATGTAGATATAGTTAATGAAGATTCATTATTGATTTTGCACAGGTATTTGTATCCTAATAAATTACCAAGAGGTGTGCCGTATAGGGATCTCTGTCGGGCTATCTTGGAACAGCGACCAGCTACTTACACAGGTAATTTTGTGTGTGATTGTATTTTCAAGGGATTTGTCGAGATATTTTTACGTTAATCACATCTTGAAAATAAAATCACAAGACGGTAAACAATCTTTAAAGACAGGTTTAAACCGAAGCACTTTTCAGCTGGCCCAGACTATCAATTGGGTGCCACTAGAGTGTTCCTACGTGAAGGGCTTGAGAGGCAACTAGAAATAGCCAGAGCTGATTGTTTGAGAGATTCAGCTGTGGTGATCCAAAAACACATGCGAGGATATTTAGCCAGGAAGAACTACCGCCAAAAACGGCGCGCAGCTGTCACTTTGCAAAAGCACTGGCGCGGTTACAAACACCGCAAAAACTATAAAGTAATAAAGAAGGGAATCGTACAAGCCCAAGCTTTATGCCGAGGAAAAATAGAACGCAAGAGATATGCCGCTAAGAAGGCCGAATTGAAGCGAAGATTAGAAGCTGAGAGAATTGCCCAGGAACGCGCCAAACAAAGGGCAGCTAGGGAAAAGGCGGAAAGTCAACGCGCACAACAAAGATCCAACGTCCATCATTTGGAAATCCCAGCTGAGCTGGCCTTCATCTTTTCGAAACTGGAAGGATACACTCCACCACACACAGAAAGGAATCTCGTTAAGGTAGTTGGAGGAGTCAACGGCCAAACTCCTAACCCACATTTACCAAGCGACCTCCACCAATACGAATTCACCAAATTCACTTCCGTCTACTTCAAAGGCGCGGATTTAGGGTTAAAACGCGAACCGATCAGCACTCCCTTCCTATCGAAGGCTGCAGCTAGAGATCAGGACTTCCAAGACGCCGTAGCTCTATTCAAATTGATATTGAGATGGTCCAATGACGCACAATTGTCTGGACCGCGCGAACGAGCTTTGGCAGATTACATCGTCCATAAAGGATTGAATTCCAGGAGTTTACGGGACGAATTGTTCGTGCAATTGGTGAATCAAACTTGGAGGAATGATAACACCGAAAGGATTTGGCAGATGATGTCGCATTGTCTCAGCTGCTTCCAACCCAGTCCCGCGTTGCATAAATACCTATTGAAGTATATAAGCGACCATTCCCCGAGCAATTACAAGGAGATGCTTCAAAGGAAGTTGCTCAGGGGTGTCCAGAAGGCACCACATTCCAGAGGTTTACCACCAAGCTTGTTGGAATGGCGTGCTACTAGGCAGAAGTCGAATATGGCGCTGCCCTTAACCATGGCTGATGGTAATGTTTCGACTGTCACTGTGGATTCTTGGACGACTTGCGAAGAGGTACGAAATTTTTACGATTTAGTTTGTTTTGATTGTATAATTCTTCCCATATAGGCTGCTTCCTTGGCGGTATCGTCTTTGGGTGTGTCGGTTGACGGTTGGACGGTTGTTCTGGATGATTCGGGTATTCTAACGGATGGGAGTGGGTTGGATTACATCTTTGATCTTGTGTCAGAGATGGAGTTATGTCCCGCGTTCCCAATGTCGCGTTCAACTTTATTTAAAGGGGGTGCAAGGACTCAAACCCCAGTGGAAATCGATCATCATGTTCCGCCTACTACCTTGACTAGACCACAGGTGAATATTACCATAGCAAATGATTAGTTTAATATATATGTTAATTTTTATGCTTAACAGGTACCACCTCCAGAACCTCCTTCTGCTATTTCCCGGAAGATATCACGGGAGATAGCCAGAGAAATATCTAGGCAATCTTCACCGATGCACGTCCAACAATCTTCGCGTAAATCATCAAGGGACCAACACGAATATTCCCCACAGAGGGAATCCCCCAGAAACGACACACCCACGAGAAAAGCGTCGCACGAAGCTTTATCCAGGAATTCCGCTCTGAATGAGAGATATTTCGACATAGAGAAAGTCAGATCGCGAAGCTTGGACAATCTCCTGAGCGAACCAGAACCCACGCCATTGTGCGAATTTGGTTTGAGTCAAAGCAGATTGAACGATCGTTACCATTCGATCGAGCAACTGAATGCCCCGATAAAACCGGTAATTGCTAGCCCCAATTATAAACAGGATATAGATTTCGAATACCCGGATGCCTCAAGTACCACAGCATCGAATCGCGGCGGACCTAGATATATCAAATCGCAGTACTATGGGAAAAAAGCGCCGCCAGGGTCGCACTCCAGCAGGGCGCACATCGAAAAGAACGAATTCCAAGTGAGGAGCTCGGCTATGTCTGATACAAGTGAGGCACCTAGTTTGGCAAGTCATGTCAGGCGCGTCAGAGTACCAAGCCAAGCGTCTGATGTCGATCAATTCTTGGACGAATTATTCAGTCCGGTCCTGGATGGTAATCTAGACGAATTAAGTGACGCCAGATCTTTGGCTGCGAGCATAAAGGGAGGAGGTGACGATGTTATTGAAGGATTAGATGAGTTTATCGATGAAATCTTGACCGCTTCGAGTGGGAATCAGATATTCGAAGATTCTGACAATTTAGTTTTGAGAATTAAAGGTGGCGGGCATAGAGACAGGAGTACGAGCCAAAGCAGCTCGGTGTTAGATCAAGAAGTCGAGGATATTAACACGCAAATCCAACCCGTCAGGCAATCAAATAACGGAGCTAATGTTGATGATTATATCAGCGATTTATTCAAACCAATCTTCATAAATGACAGTTTGAGGAATTTGACGGAGAAGCATAATTTGGTGGAGAGCATTAAAGGGGGCGGAACTACGCATCAACCTAGCGGACCAGGGTCGTCAAGCTTCAATTACCCTAGCATTCCAGCCCCGTTGGTCAACTCCCCACCATTGATGATGCCTATGTTGTCCGGCCAGGAAAGCCTGCTATCAATGTACAACATGCAAGGATTATCTCTACCACAGAACGGTGCCGATTTAACCGCGTATCAACAGAACCTCCAAAGGGCGTTCTTACAATCGGCTATGGCGCAGAATATCCAAATCCAGCAGCAATTACTTGCCCAAAATCAAGCATTGCAACAATTATTAACCCAACAAGCCGCCGGGGTTTCAACTCCAGTGATTCCGCCACCTCCAGAGATAAAACCTGAGAACACCCAAACCGTTAAAGCTCAGGTGCACCAATCGCCTCCAAGTCCTCCCGTTCAGCAGAGAAAGCCCAGCTTCAAAGCTCCAAACGCACTGAGGAAAGTCAGTTCACCCATAGAGTATAAATCCAGGAAAACAAGTTCGGAATCTAATGTGAGTATCGTCAGCAGAAACGGGGTACCTCCACCACCTCCCATGCCCCCACCATTACACGAAGGCGACCCTTCTGAAGCTAGACCCTTTATGGATCCGTACGGAAGGGCTAAAACCGTTAGAATCGGGAAATGGCGTTGGCCACCTCCTAAAGACGATAATGTTCCGACTAATGGAGAAGATTTCATGCATTTCAAATTGAGGCAGAATCAGCGGAAAATTACACCGAATAAAGAGACTTTAGTGGTGACAAATGGACATAGTAGCTCTTTACACGCGACGCAGAATTCCGTCGAGTGGGAAGAGATGGATTTTGAGGCAACGGTGCGGGAACCTGTTGAGAAAGTTTCTGCTACCAAAACTAGTACCAAAAGAAGTTTTGAGGTTGGAGCATCTAGGCCGTCACCCGGCAGCATCGGTAAATTAAAACTAAGCTCGGAGATGCGTCAAAGGTTAGAGCAAGTGACTGCCAATCATTCAGTACGATCCACCAGCAGTAAAATCGAAAAACCAGCGAGGACTGTTAATAAATTAGAAGATACGAGGAAAATGATGTTGGAACAGCAATTAGCAGGACGTTGGGGATCAGAATCGGCTGATGATAACAACGATAACTCCTCAGGGCCGCCAAGTCCGGTAACCCCAGCGCAAGTCAGGGCACAACAATCAAAATCTCCAACACAGCAGAGTTGGGCCAGCTCCTCTTGGAAACCGGGACCTCCCCCACCACCCATTGGCCCGAGTTCTTTACCTCCAGCTCCTTCTGTTCCAGCACCCCCACCACCCATCCGTCCACAACAACCTCCACCCCCTGTAGAACCAATCAGAGAGAGTTTCATGGCTCAAAGGCAAGATCGCGATACATTCGGAGCGCATCAAAATCGCACTGTGATGTTGAATAATTCCAAGAGGAACTCATTCAGTGCCAATTGGGATATACAAAGCTCTGTCACGCAGGAAACACAAGACGATACAACTAGCTGGAGTAAGGATTTCGACGATAAACAAGATAGGATGATCAGAGACGGTTGGGACCAACCTGATTCTACGATTACCTCCACGGAAGCGAATAGAAAGACTATGATTTTGATGAATGAGAGGTGGGACAACGATAAAGGCTTCGAGAAGAGAAATCTGACGCAGGAACCGGCGGAGAGGCCCACTTTTAGGACGCATCAGTTCAGTAAGAGTGTCGGCAGGGAGCGCGAAAAGAAGCACTCGGTTTCCACGCAGAATACTGAGAAGATTGATAAAATGGAAGGTATGTGCAAGATTTTTTTCTGATTTGGAAAAAGTACTTTGAGCAGTTTGATTTGGACTGATTTTATATTTAAACAAAAAAAAAAGTTGCATCCTTCAATGCACAAACTAAAATTATTCATGAATCATGACTGTATACCTGGACACCCGGTATACATTAAAAAAAGTTAATATACGACAAGAAATAACCCAGTAGTGTAGTAAAATCTATTTTATCACACATTATCAAGTAATTCCTAGAGACTACTGCATATCTAAATTCTAAGCGCTCAACGCAAACAGAAAACACAACCTTAGAAAGAGACCATCGAAGCCATGGCTGGCTGGAATGGTTGATACCAGATACCAATAAAAGTGATTCATCATCATCATCAAGTGCGATATGTGACATTACAGAGAACTTAACCTACCATAATAAGCGATCGATAGGGGTATGCATTTTGTCATGTTTGTGGTATTTTCAAAACGTGTAATAAGTGGATGTTGATTCCCCATATCGGAGGACCTGTCAACATAACCTCTTCTCGGATGCTGCAATCATTAGGTGTGTTTATCTACTTTACCGAACATATTCGGTGTAAGAAAAGTACAAACTTGTGCTGTATATGTGAAATTAACCAAGCAAATGTATGTATGATAATTTAATACAATGTCGTCAAGTTAAATTTAGGCTAAATCTGTCCATGAACCATAAATCACATCATTTGTTTCATAACCATGAGATCATGCTGTATATACAACACTAAATAATAATTTATTCTAGAGCAGCAAAGGGAAGAAAAACTAATATATCCGCTTTTTATGCTGTCGCCTGTTTTTCGTTTATAGCATTACTTTAATGTGCTGTAGAAAAAATTTCGAAAGCAATACGTGCAATCACATTTGTGCAACCGCATATGTATAGATGAATTTATTACACCTTTCAAGCGCTTATGTGTATATCCATTTATTACAACTTTTAAAAATAGCACAACATGACAACACGAAAACGCAGCCGTTTAGTTAAGTTCTTTATACTGTCATGTGATACTCTCAACTTTATTACAATATTTGCGAGTTTATTTCTTGTCGTATTTTTAATATAATTTTATAGAAATGTTTAAAAAGCCAATTTTACGAAAAAGCATTTTTAGTTTATTGCCTAAATTGCTGTTTTTTTTTTTCTCTGTTTAAAAAAAAAGGCAATACAACCCGAATAAAGGATCTGCCATCCCAAGCTATAATTTATTTGAACAACAAATTATTAGAGACGGTGCAATAACATGAATGGCCGGCAGTACGGCTTAATGGTACGTTGCATTATTGTCAGTTTTGTGCGTCAAACAGCAATATGCACAACAAGTTGTTGGATGGGTGACCATTTCAATAAAAACTTCTGCCTAAGCGGCTCGGTGTGTCCGGCACCCTGGGGAGGTAGCACAATGGGCCCGGTAAGAGTGGCCTAAGTGCATGTGTTCTCACCACCTTCCCCGACCAGAACTTTACCTTTTTACCTTTAATAACATGAATGATTTACAAAATAAAGTGAGATATGTGTTAAATGCATCAGATAATGGAATTAAGCATACATTCAAGATGTATTATAAAGCAACAATTTTTTAAAAATATCTGAGTCGATAGAAGAAGAAAAAATTCTTATAATATTGCATCATAAATTTTACATTCATTACATCGAAATAGTGTTTTATAACGTCGCTAAATAAAAGGAGGAATCTATTAATAGACATAACCACCGCACCAAAGTTCAGCGACCTATCAAACGTTTTTTTAAAATGCAAATTTACATAACTAAATAAACAGGATAGAAATGCATTCCGCATTTGTGATCAATCCCTTGACGCTATTAGAAAAATTCCATGCGCGTTTTCAATGCCGTCGCTTTTCACCCAATTTTGTAATAAGCACAAATGTGACGACACCTTCGCGATTTGTTATGCTATTGTTAGCGAAATAAATTAATAATGTTTAGAAGGCGCGAAGCGGGTATACTCTCCTTTCTCTGTTATACAATTTTGTTGCTATATACAATAAATGGTTTCTCTGTTATACCCTTACACCGTACATAGTTGTATCTACATAACGACTGCTTGTGTCGTATGTATAATCTCAGCAGTAGACATTCTCTTTTTCCGTTCGATATTACCAATTTATCAATCGAGAATAGTGCAATTTTAGTGTTAGTTGACTGGTCGGGTGTAATATCGGAAGTGCTGAACATTTCTTTTAGAAAAATGAAAGTGTTATTGTGTGAGGAATTACCATTCCACCGAATTGAACGATGAGAAGTTTCCGTCTCTCTGCTTTTGGTGTTTGTGTGAAACGGGAATTTCTCACAGGAACTCCTATAATGAATAAACTTTCCAAGATTTTACTGCTAATACATTAAACTGTATTATTAAGACGTTTACCTGATGGGAGCTCTGGAAAAATTGAACGATTTCCTATCGTAATAGAATAACTAATAAAGTATGGTAATATCACGCCAGTCAAGTGATTTGTTTGAAGAGTCCAAAGGTATAGATAGGTAAAGCTTTTAAATCCACTTTTATCAGCTCAGTTGCAAATCGTTTAGTATTCCTTCATGGTTTCAGATCTTGTAAGATTTCTCTAATACTGCCATGTCAGTTTTGCTGTCCTAATTTTTTCGGCAATTCATAGTTTATATTCATTTCATTCATTAGGGCTGCATGGAGAACATCTGCAGCTTTCATGATTATATTAGAAATTTAAGTTTGACTATATAGGAATTTATTTAACACAAGCTACCAAAAGGATGAATGATCACTATGGTAGCATTAAACTTATTACACAGGTCGCAAAGTATGCACTTATTGGCTGCTCTTCGGTTCTCGGGTTCTCTGCCGTGTAGAAAGTTTAAATTACTTGACGTTTCGATCATCTTGTCGTGATCTTCTTCAGAAGTGAAGTGAAAGTGATGTTTGACTTCACTTCTGAAGAAGATCACGACAAGATGATCGAAACGTCAAGTAATTTAAACTTTCTACACGGCAGAGAACCCGAGAACCGAAGAGCAGCCAGCAACGACGGCCGTGAAAGCCTAAAGACTACTTTATGCACTTATTCCTTACTGTTTAAAAAAGAATCACTTTTTGCCACAAAATGACAAAATAATAAAATTTTTCTACAATATAATCGACAAAACTCTCAAAGGAACACTTTTCCATTCATCAATCTTATTTGAACGGCTATTAATTTTCAGCATGTTCAATTTCAGTACAAGAGTGGCCAGAATTCATGCGTCCCATCCAAACACCACCCCCAACGAAATCGCCAATCCTATCAACACCGACAGCCAAAATAACTAAAGAACCATCTCCAGTAACTACCCCCAAATTAGTCCCATTAGGCACAACGGGTTGCATAACCTACAATCGCGTTTCCTGGCTGTTAAGAGTCAGAAAAGAGGTATTCACCCCGACAGAACCCCTGGGCCCGCCTGCTGCTTTGCACCTGATCTTCTGCCAGATCGTCTCTGACGTCTACGGAGTGACTGCCTGCATCAGATTAACACAGAGCGAAAAGAGGGCTGGCATCGCCATGTTGTCCGGTTACGGAATTACCGCCGAGAACTTCAATAGTCCTCACAGGGCCAATATCAAAAGGAATGTCGTTGAATTAGCGAGAACGTGGCCTTTGTATTTCGCGAGACTCTTCCAGGTGTCGGGAGCTGCTCAGGTTAGTTTGAAAATCCCATCTTTGGGGGACGTCAATCCCAGATGATGCGTAATATCTTTCGGCGTTGCAGCTATCAGATGTGCAACTCTTGGCCGTTTCGCATTGGGGAATCCATTTGGTGAAAAAGGAGAGCAACCATCTGCAAGTGATCAAATCTTTTGCTCTTAGTGAGGTGGCTTCTTGCACAGCTCCGAGGCCCACTACGGTCAGTATAGAGTCGCCGAATGGAAGATTGACATTACACGCTGCTCGGGCGCAACAATTGAGTGAGATGGTGACCAAGTTTTGTAACGAAAATAAAAAGGTGAGTGGTTGTAATAAAAAAAAATATATTGACAAAAAAATTAGTAACGGAACAAACTTAGTACAGTATATGTGTTGAATATATTCACGTGAATAATAATGGAAGTTTACAGTTCAGTGATACAACATGAGATCAATGATTCAATCGTGCTTCTTTTACAGCATCATAAATTAGCATAACATAAATAATATTATATGAATTTCAATTGAATGATCTCGATTTAAAAGTAGCACATGTTTTGCTTCACATATATTCAGCATAAATTGGTCAAATAGTTGTAACAGAAAGCATATGGAACTTTCGAAGATTGACGGCAAACATTCATTCCAGCAGTTTTGAAATTATTATTCAGAAAAACCTGGTTGTAACCCGTTATTGATTTATAGTACAAAGACTGCATTTACTTGAATTTAAACCTTTCTATATTGATAAGAGCAAAATAAAAAGGTTTTCCAATCAGTAGTCCCATTTTAACGAGGTAACGAGTTATTTGAGGTGGATCATTTCAAATGAAATAACCTGTATGTATACATCCATATCTAGGTATCGTAATGGCAAAGGAATAAAAGTGAAACCTCATATCCGTATACCTTATTTTTCTTAGAGGAAAGTTAGCCTTTTCACCGCGAAAATTGTGGAAAGCTTAGTGTTTTTTTATAGTTGTTGTTCAGAACTCAAGGTCATCATTTGAATCCTTTTACAGACAAACAATAGAATCACCTTACCCTACGTTTCTTTTACAAACATACATAATTTACAACAATGCTACACGTATTCCGACATAAATATAAATACGGTGCGTACTCCAAGAATTTCAAGAGAAAGTCAGTAAATAACCAGTTCATATATACTCTATATAAGACCGACTAAACAGCAATATCTTCTTCAGAATCGATTTAGAGGTCAGTAACACTTAATGGGATGCAACACACGTTCAGCGCTAACAATTGGTTAACGTGCGCACTGAAGGATATTAATTAAGAAGAAAATGCAACACCACTCGTTATAATCGGAAGTATTCGAGAGGATTGGCTGTTACGTTAGCGCCTATATACCTCCTTATTCTTTCTCCTCCGGTAAAGGAAATTGCGTTTCTTAATCGTTAATATTGTGGAGTTGATGATATACGTTCTTGTTACAATTTATCTCCGTTTGGTTTTTAGTGCGTAAAAAATCAGAACAAAACTTACAGTCGAAGTTTAATCTAATTAAAGTGGAAGATCGTCTGAGCAGATAGTAAAGGATTCTTTCGGATAGAAAATATGAAAATGTTCGGTTGTAAGATTTAGGTTATCTTTTCTAATCGATTATTAAAATTCATATTTTTCTCTTGCTCATTAGCTGTGAATTTATAAAATCGTAGGTATTTATTGACAGTTCCTTTATAGGTTTATATTGCTTGCAGGCATAAATATGTTGTATAATTTAAGAAACATGTAGGTTAATGACGATATTTTCTTTTTTACTAATGGCGTTGTGGCATCCTCTATTTGCCAATTTGCAATTAATCATTTTCTCTTAATAAGAAATGTATAGAAGAAATCTCTGCAATGTAAAAATATGTAGAGGTATAAACTAAATTGTAGATTTTATTGCGAATTTGATATTTTTAGATATATTTATATAATTTTTTTTTTCTGTTGACAATGATTGAATTGCGAAGTAACTCCTTTGTAACATAACTCGAATTTTCTCTTATAATATTTAACGGAGATCAGATTTTTATCTGACAGCAAAAAAGAATAATTTATAATCTCAAAAAAAATTATTGAAAAAATATTTTTTTTAATAAAAATCAAAGTATAAGTTATCTCCTAACTAATAAGTGGGTTTTCAATTAGCCAAAATTGTGACTTTACCTTCTTCTAACATTGGTATTGGTGGATACGCTTCTTTTACTCCCACTCTCTTAAATCGCAAAGGAGGAGTCTAAACAGGAAAACTCGACGCTCCGCGTCTCGCTGGAAAATATTTAATTTTTAAAATTTTTGAATTTTTTTTTTTTAACGCGTCTCCCTCTGACACCCTCGAATTTTTTAATTGTTCAATTATTCCAAAATTTAGATTTTGCAAATTTTTCTATTTTTCGTTTTTCCAATTGTTTTAAATTTGTAATTTTTTCAATTTTTCCTGAAATACTCGACCTTACATGTTTCGTTCTAGACTAGGATTTTTTTTAATCTTTATTAATTTTTTTAATGTTTAAATTTTATTTATTTTTTTTAAACACGTCTGTCTCCCTTTGAAAATTCAATATTCCATTTTTTTCAAATTTTTTAATTGTTCAATTATTCCAAAAATTAGTATATTCCAATTCCGCAATTTTTCGATTTTTGAATTTTTGAGTTTTTCCAAATTTTTTTAAATTTGTAATTTTTTCAATTTCTTCTGGAATACTCGACGCTACGCGTCTCGCTCTAGACTTGGATTCTTTTAGTCCTTATTAATTTTTTAAATTTTCGAATTTTTTTATTTTTTTTAAACGCGTCTCCCTCCGAAAATTCAATATTCCATTTTTTTCGAATTTCTTAATTGTTCAATTATTCAAAAATTTCGAATATTCCAATTTTGCAAGTTTTCTATTTTTTAATTTTTGAGTTTTGAAAATTCAATATTCCATTTTTCTCAATTTTTTTTTAATTATTCAATTATTCCAAAATTTCGTATATTCCTTTGCAATTTTTCTATTTTTGAATTTTAGAGTTTTCCCAATTTTTTTAAATTAGTAATGTTTTAAATTTTTTCTGGAATGCTCGACGCTACGCGTCTCGCTCTAGACTTGGATTTTTTAGTCTTTATTAATTTTGAAAATTTTTTTTAAACGCGTCTCCCTCTGGAAATTCAATATTCCATTTTTTAATATTTCAATTATTCCAAAATTTCGAATATTCCAATTTTGCAGATTTTTCCTATTTTTCAATTTTTCAATTTTCGAGTTTTCCAATTTTTTCAAATTTGTAATTTTTTCAGTTTTTCCTGGAATACTCGACGCTACGCGTCTCGCTCGAGACTTGGATTTTAAAAAAAAAAATTTTTATTTATTTTTTGTAAACGCGTCTCGCTATTTACACAATTATGGATTTTGTTCCTTACTTTATCACCACACTGTTTATAGTAGTACGTAGTCTTCAACTTAACCTACAATATATACCATTCCATAGCCAACTTCAGAATTAGCAAATAAAAGTAAGGGCTGCCATTTCTTTCCGCCAACTGACGTTTGACTGTGGTAACTCAAATTGGATGCTGACGACCGCTATTTCTGCAATACTGATTTTCTGCGATGCCGTGTTCCTTTCATTGTTAGAATTCAATTTCCTTAAGATTTAATAAACAAAAGCTAAAAAAAAAATCTTGCTGTTGATTCACTTCATATTCGCTATCTCTATATTATATCTATTAAAACCTGCTACCGTTCCATAGTCAATCGAAAGTCTTCTGATGAGAAACACGTGGTATCTCGAATATGAAATCACGCAAACCGATAAACTCAAAACTTCCTGATGTCAACCGTACACATCGCGAACGGACCCGCCACCTCCATTCTTATTTTTCACCCATCCACAGTAGCGAGGCGGCAGTTCCGCAGCGCACGGCCTACATACACGAAGAGAGTTAACCATCGCCTGCCGTACAGCAGCGCAACGCTATACCACCGGTCAAGTTCTGTTCGTGCGTGCCCGTTTGGGTCACCGTGACTATTAGAGCTCGTCATGTGTTCAACTGCGATCCACACGGATGACGATTCGCGAACCAGTTAACGCTCGCGCATCGTCCAACACGGAACAATTACAAATCCCATATATATTATATCAGATCGAAGCATGCATGAAGAGGTGATAAATTTAAAATTATAATTTTAAAATGAACAAGACGACCAACGGTAGCGGCAGCAACAACAACAGGATCCTGTCGGATTCCTATCGCAGTTTCAAAGAGATCAGAACGCCGACCGACATCAATGTGTCCCGATTCAAGACGACCAGTCTGGATAGTTTGGCGAATTCTTCGAATAATAGCGAGAGCTTGAGCGATGACTCCGACGCCGATGGGAAATCGTCCTTCGCCGTTAAATGCGAGGTATACGGGCAGAGTTCTTGCGCTAGCATCCGTTCGTGGAATAAATCAGAGTCTAGCAATAATTCTGAAGTTTGTTACGATTATGTAGGACCCAGCGAGTGCTGCGAGAAGAAGATTTCTACCAGCAGAATGGAGACGATCCCAGAAGAAAATAACGAACCAAAAGTCTCGGTCAAAGAAATTCTAGCACGTTTCGAAAATTTAAAAGACGTCAATAAGGATTACAACAACAATACCAGCAATAACAACTCCGTCAGTACAATACCAATAAATAACAACACTAACAGTGCAGTTAACAACGTAACAATCAATAATAAAGAGACAAAAGTGTTTATGAATAATAGTAGCAATATTCTTAGCAATAATAACGATAATAATAATATTTCGCCCAATAAAAATCACGGTGGGAGTTTAGCCGATAACAATTCCGTTTCTTGTTCGAATGTAATGGATGCTGTTGTAACATCCACTTCAGTGAACGGTAAAAATGTTGCTGCATTAAACGGACAACAGAGTCAGTCGATTAATCAAGCGGTAGTGATCAAGAAAAGCAGTGATGTTAGTGCGAATGTTCCAGCAGTAAAAGCTATCAGTAATACCAAAGAGGTAATAATATACAAATAAAAGGATTTAAATGCATATTTTTACATTAGTCATCAAAATATCGATGCAACTTGATTTCCTTTTTTTATTGTTGTGGTAGCACGATCTTGAATGGCCGTGCATCTATGCTACTGGCATTGTAGTGATTCGGAAAACCGTTTGTATGTATAAGACGTGGGAAAAAATATTGATTTACATAAATAGAAGAAGCACCTATAGATATATTTTTTAAGCAACACAAAAGTAACGCACAAACCAAAAAAATCTTATACCTTAGCCGAATATAGTCATAAATTCATACATCAATTTATACATTTAAAAACCTCGTTAAAGGTAATGCCTGTTTCTTGATATCTGGCATAAGCTCCTTCGTACAAAGTTATTATGCTGGATCGTTTACCAACACATATGGATTTACCGAGCGGAATTTCTAGGACTTTAATTCGCTTATTAAGCAACTCGTCACAATAACATCCAAACAGAAAATAAAATCACAATAAAACATTGTAAATGACCAAGCGCCGAGCGGATGGGGCCCTAAGAGAGAAACGAGATGCCATAAAATCTTTACCTGTTTGCTTCCATTATAAGACGTGTCTAATAAACATATTAATATAATCCTGTGTAGTTTTGGGTTCCGGTTCATGCCGATGTTTGTCTTTTAAATGCGGCACGTTCATTATTTAATCATTGTTACTTGCACAAAGGTGGCCAAATATTTTTTACCGGTAGTGTATACAACTCTGTATTTTTTAGTTTTACTTTAAAAGTATTTCAGTTCTGTTCACATAACTCCCAGCATTACATAAGAATTACATAAGTAGGTATATTTTATTATATCTAATTCTCTACCAAAATATCCCATTATAAATATTATATAAACATTTTGTGTGAAGTTAACATTTCATTTTATAATGACTGCATATTTGTTTTTCTACACTAATTAAACTTAATATATATATAGTTTCTCTCTATTTACAGCTTTTTTTGCTAATACAAATATTTAGGTAAATCCTAATAAATAGTTTTGGTAAGCAGAATATTTGGAATAGTACTTTTAAATAAAATGTGTTGTGTTATGAATAGAAAGCAGCATTTTTTTTTTGTTTCAAAGGAATTTGATAATAAAGTAAGGCGATTTTGTTTTTTTTTGCAAAAATTCCAAATTGAAATTAGGACAAATAGAAAGAGAAATATGTTTGTATCTGTCTTATTGCTTTGGTTCTTATAATAATAGGATATACTTTTCATGTTCAATAAAATAGTTCCTTATCATAGATAATATGCAGGACCCTGTTGTACAAGGATGCCAAAGTTATCTTCTTCAAGTCTCAAATACATTTTGGGATATTACAATTTGGGTGTAAAACATAATTTTTAATGTTAAATATTTCGAAGTCATTTTTGCCCTTTTCGGTCATTCCATGTCAAATCAACCAGTCACTCAACTTGATCTTTTCAATTTTTGATGAAAATGTCACGGATTACTCTCCAATGATATAAATGACAATATATTTTTATAGAATGCTTTTATTTTATTGGGTTTTACTGCAATTAATTTTTAAATTTTGGCAAAATTGTGATTTTTTGTCATGCAGTAACTTTTGAATTCTTGAATTACTTCTATTAAGCCGACAAAGATGTTTGGCACCTTGTTTTAAAGGGAATTTCATTTACTTGAACATGCCTGGTGGAAAAACTTTTTTTCAATTTTCAAAAAAAATTTTTAAAAAACAATCTTAAATTTTTTTTTTTAATAAAAAAGAAAATTTTAATACCATGCCATATTAAACTTTATGAAATTCCTTTAAAATAAAGGGCCAAACATCTGTCTGGGTCGAATAGAACTGCAGTAATTCAAGATTTAGAAAGTTAATGCATGCCAAAGAACGACTATTTTTAAAAAATTTAAAAATAATTACACCAAACCCCAACATGATAAAAAAAAAATTGATCATTAGGGTGAATGATCTCAGAAAGTTTAATCGAGATCTGAAATGGTCAGTTTATTCATTTTTTAGTTGATACAAGACACATTTTCCAAGATGCTGGAAGCAAGCATTAGTTACTTCCTTACCTAAGAAAAATGAGGTAGAAGATTTTAAAGATCCCAGACCTATAAGTGTGTTACCAGATCTGTCAAAAGTTTTGGAGCAGATTACGGATCTTCAAATAAAGAAATTCGTTTCGGATAATAATCTATTGCCATATGTCCAATCTGGACTTCGAGCTGGTTATAGTTGTACCACCGCGCTGCTTTGTGTGACGGACGATATTTTGCGATCAAGGATTAATAACTGTTCTCGTGATCTTGAATTACTCCAAAATATTTGATACGGTAGATCACACAATGTTGAATGCTCTAAAGAACAAGGGTTTTGGTCAGACCGCTATTCCTTTGATGTCATCTTTTACGTAGATCTCAGAGTGTATAGCTTAATAATAAAACTTCCCAAACGCTATCATTGCTACAGGGTGTACCGCAAGGCTCTGTTTTGAGTCCTCTTTTATTTTCTCTGTACACCTCGGTATTTGTGCAGCATCTTGATTACGCAAAAATTCATCAGCATGGAGACGATGCACAATAATTATATTATTCATTCCATCCATCCGAATGGGTTACAGCTATTTAAAAAGATAAATAAAGATCTCTCTACAATTCTCCCAGTTTCTCCAACGCCCTCATTAAAAATTAATTATTATATATTAAGTTCCAATTGCAGCAAGCGCTAAAAGCCTCGGACTAACATTAGATAATAGCATCCGTTTTCGTGAACATACGACCTATAATTACATAAAATCACCTTACGCCATTTTAAAGAGAATATACCCTTACCGATCACTATTAAATCAGAATATTAAAAAATCTCCGTGCGAGACATATGTGCTTTCACGATTTACTGAGGTTTATCATGCCTAGTTTGGATGTCGCTACTAAGAACCGCGTTTGACATTTTTCAGTTGGTTTGGAACGGACCCTTTTAGCATTATAAAAACGTAGCTTTATCAGAAAACACGATATTATTTAAAAAATTCCCATTTAAATAACAAGGCAATATCAATCCTTCGCAAAATGGTATTTGACGATCTATGAACTTAAATGTCGATGAACGTATGTATATACCTGACCAGGATATACAATACATTCATTTGCACTAATAAATTAACAACGATTGACCGTACTGCCGATTTTATTAATTAATATTCTGCGGGGTAACGAAGCGTTAGAGAAATTTCTCGTACATGAAAGAAAACTGTATCGTAATGCCTCCTAATACATAGCCGTACTTCAATTATTATCCACGGCATAGCTCAACAGGCAACGTTGCTCTTTCTAAGTGCACACGTGAAGTTATTCCGTCTTCCTTCGTACAATTAATTTATGCTAAGAACGGTCTGAAGAATTAACGATTTGTTTCCTCGACTACCGTTGCTATAATTGGAAATCAGGAACTGGGCAAGTCTCCTATTGAATTTTTGCGTTCATTTTGGTTTCAAGACATTTTGCAGTCGAACCTAGTTTCTAACTAAAACTAGTGAAAACTTAAAATGTGGTTGTCCCATTGGACAGATTAGTTAATCATCTGAAATGTTTTTTTCAAAAATAATTTCCTTTGAGCATTTTTATTTCCTTATTGTATGAATTGTTACAATACTTTTTACGTATTCCAAATTTTCATAAATTTAGCATGGAAACTTTTCAAATGAATATATAAGCTCGTTTGACAGAAGAAAGAATTAGCTTTGATAAAATTTGAAGCAACTATAAAACAACCAGCATGTTCCAATGATTGTTTGTCTCTAGAAATTATAGACAAAAACTCAATCATATCCGCCGCTATGCAGTTTCTGCAGATCTAACTGTTCTTTCGAGTCATATGTTCAGTCGGCTATTTTTATTATCACCGCGTTCACCGCAAATAACAGAAAATGTGCACAAAGATTCAAGATCCGCTAGGATAAAGCCAGTTATTCGCGATTTCCTCTTAATGAGACGCCATAGGTTGCAAATGCGTATATACAAGAAACCCTCTTTATAGTCGGAACATAAACCGAATGTGAACGGTATAACTTCAATTTTAAAACTTAAAACTTGTTAATTCCTACTATATGGATGGACACAGATGTTAGAATGTGTGTTAATATTATGCGCGTTGAAGTCCGAAAGAAAATATCTGATATTAAAATGATGCTTGAAAGGATAGGGATATTATGAGAAAGATGATACATATACAGGCCATTTCAATTGAAACCCATGTGATCTCCTGACAATTCGCAATTTTTTTTTGTGGAAGCCGAGGTAACTTCGACTTATTTTTTTGTTGTTCTCCACCTTTTTTGCTTCTCTTTTCAGCCTTAGACACTTATTTTGTATTAATTTACGTTTGCATTATTTAGTGCAGTTTACTTTTAGTATAATCGTGAATTCACAATAAATATTCTTCTATCCAAGAAATTAGTGAAGAGAAAATCATGCCACGAGACTATTCACCCTACCTAACCTATAATCCAGAAGTACAATTTTTATAAATTCCAAGTTATGTAAACAAAAAAAAAGTCTATACTTGCATCTATAAACCTAAATGTCAGACATGTATAAATAATTTGCAGGTGATACCAGGTAACTTTTTTTTTAATTATATTATTTGCAAACAAGTATCTTCCCACGATTCTAAATTGACCTTGAAATACTACGCGAAAAACAACCAGTTTTTATACATCAATTTACTCAGCGCTAAATAGCTTTTCAATGTCCAACAACATGTTATAAAACAATTGAGTGTACATCCGAGTTTAATTGAATGGAAACGCAAGGTCATCTTTTCTGTTCTGATGCGACCATGTTCCTGATAATACCTGTTTGTTTTATTAACGCCCGCTTTATTAAAAAAAAAAAAAAAAACCCATTTCATCCGAACACAATAGCCAAATTGTTTTTACACCGACAATTAAATATTAAAACGACAATATTTCTCTATATTTCACTGGGTTTAATGTAGCCATTTGCATATTTTATACCTTTGTAATGTTTGGGAAAATCACGGAAACTGCAAGCACACATAGGTAGTGATTATTCTCAAATGAATTACCTATCATTACAGTTTCTGTCTTATAACTTTCTAAACAGACAGGATATGCAGATATAACCGAGGCCTAATTATTTAAAATTATTAATTATAAATAAATTATCCAAAGCAGGAGCTTATATCCGTTAAAAAATTACACAAGAATTCTTTTTTTTTTTCCCACAGACCCAAATCAAGTCACCCTCCAGTCCACGATCCAGATTACCCCCAGTCGAAAGGATAGAAGCCGTCACCAATAATAATAATAATAATGCATCCCCTGTTCAAGAACATAACAGTCGACCTCAACACAGGAGAGAATTGGATACGCAATCGCCGAGTAGTCCGCTCCCATCGACAGGAAAATATTCCCTATTGCAATTCGCGATGCATCACTTCAGGAACCACAGCGAGTAAGTAGGGGCAACAAATATTAATATGAAATAATAAGAAAAATGGTCGTTAAATGTACAGATAAACACAAAGCAGCAACATGATTGGTTTGCAGCGACGAGAATTGATTAATTGCTAACGAATTCACTTTTAAACAATTTGTTTAAATTATCGCTATTTGTTTATCTTTCAACTACAAACGAAAGGAAAATCACTACAAACAACAATAACAAGAAAAGACATTCAACATCTATATAGATAAACTTTCACTAAGTACATTCATAAATAGATACCTTCTTAACAAGGTCGATCAAAATTGATATAACTTGCATAATAATATTTTACTGCGGTTTGCCAATAAGAGTGAAAGCTGAAAATTAAAGATTTGCGGTTTCAAACACACTTAATTAAAATGCCCCATTGAGAGTTACTAGTATATTGTAAGTAAACTTCATTTTCATTGAAAAACAAATCGATACAAGTTGACAGTCTGTCTAATATTTTTGAGGCACACTGTATATGCAGTAATTAATAATTTCCGGAAATAATTAATTCGTGAAGATAGAGGAAACAAGGCAACAATATATTCGAGCATAAATTAATATACCCTCTTGCAAGTAATGATGCCACATATCTATAACAAACAAGCAAAATTAATGTAAGAATAACAAAATAAAGTGCATTATTGTACCGTCAAGTTGGTTGGGCTGGAAATGCAATAACATGCAGCTTTTGCAAGAGCAGAACTGGCATGATAACGTTATGGATGACCCGTAGAGTGTGACGGTTAATATAGTCTTTCTTTGTTCTTGTAAATATCATACAGAAGTTCTGCGTCATATATATGCATAAATAACTTAGGTTTTTATCGTAAATGTATTGTGAAAAAATCAAGAAAGTTTATTCTTTTACCGAGTAGATAAATATGATTTTATTTCTGCGTGAAGTTTTGCGGAGAGTAGAATTACGATATAGTTTAGTTTTTGTGCTGATATTTCAATATTGATGTGAAAGAAGAATTTCATATTTATAATTACTAAATAAGGTAAGATTTAGTTGCTTAAAAACAGATTTAATTGTTAATCACATTAAACATTTTAAACGTAAACTACGGCACACATACTTTTGACGAAAACTGTATTTAGTATTAATAGTTTTTATTCGCATCGTCACAAACACAAATTAGAATCTAACCGGGCTTAGAATTTAGCAACGCGTTTTAACGCGTGATTCTAGAACAATATCCTTTGAGCGGACACAACAACCACCATTTGATTGACGTAATAGGAATAGAGACACCCGAACAGCGTTACCTCAACATCGAAAAGATGCGAATCCTATTGCGAAAGATCACCTCAAACGAAAGTCCGCCTCACCGCGAATACATAGTCTAGATTTCGAACAATGAAGATGTGCTTTCACACGAATACGATTGAAAAAAAAAATGCAGTCACTGTGTTGGTTATATACAGATTTAGCTGTTTCGAGTGAGCGTTAAAGGTTGAATTAATCGAATTGAAATCATTTCTTCTATAAAGTTTTTTCCCCCTTTTTCATGTCCTGTTGGAAGATGGGCGTGATAGGGTTTTGTTTTTGTAATAGAAGGTATTGAAACTGTACATGCATATATGGTTATCATATTAAGATTAGATTGTTTTATTATCATACAAAACGTAGCACATTAAAGTATAATGCTTTTTTGTTCTATCTAGGCAAGAATTACTCAAAATGGACGCACCGTTAAAAAACAAGGAAAGGCGCAAAGAATGGACATGGAAACATCAGACAGATCTAGTCAAGTGGCAACCAGCACCTTTGGAGAATTCCTTATTACGTCTTGATGAAACAGAGCTCAATCCTTTGGCCATGGAGTGTTTCGATTGTATATTGAGATATTGTGGCGACTTACCTTTGACACCAGATACTTCTGAAGTCAAATGTGTCTACACAGTGTTAATGGTAAGTAATTTTTTTGTTACTATTTATATCCACATCTTCAGAACTTTATTTTAATGTAGTCCTTTAAAATAAATTATGGTTTGGAGCAATGACTCCCTCTTTTTTTTTCTTTAAAACAGCAATTTTGTATATAAAAGAATTAACCTTGACGACATTGTATTAAATTATTATACATACATTACATACACGATATCGTTTTCACAGTCTAAAATATCTAACAATAAGATATCGAGTGATGAACATTCACTTATTACACCCTTTGAAAATAGCACAAACATAACAATATACATCCCTTTATTGATCACTTCTTTATGTTAAGCTCTCTGTAATGTCACATATCACACTTGACGATAATGATGATGAATCACTTTTATTGGCCGCTGGCACCAACCATTCCAGCCAGTCATTAACGTACTATCAAAAGACCGTAGACACACAATAGTGCAATATTGCGTATTTTCGCTTTATTTTGAAAATTGCTGTTTTAAAGAAAAAGTGCAAAAAGACTTTGCTCTAAGCCATAATTTATTTTAAAGCATTACATTAAAATCTATCAAGAGTTGCAAAAATGTTTCAGACAACAGTTTCGTGTTTTGATACGTTGAATCCGAATCTGCAATCTTTTCAGCAATCCTAATTCTCACTACAATTTCAGCATTGTCACAAACACGTACCACTGCGCGACGAGGTCTATTGCCAGCTGATGAAACAAACGACCAGCAACAAATCAGACTCGCCGGAATCCTGTCAGAGGGCGTGGAGGCTCCTCTCAATCGTCGCGGCCTATTTCGCGTGCTCAGAAACCTTATTACCGTACCTAACGGAACATTTGAATAACGCAGCTTCGGATAGGCGAAGAATATGCCACGGAACAGCGGCCGTGTGTTTAAGCAACCTCAGGAAGACCCAAAGATGCGGCGGAAGGAAGAACGTCCCTTCGGTCGAAGAAGTGACAGCTGTTAGCGCTGGAAGGAGCGCCAGGAGGCAAATCTACCGATTACCAGGAGGTGCGGAACGCGTAGTCAACACCAGATGCAGCACAGTGGTGGCGGATGTCATCAGCGAGCTTTGCAACTTGATAGGAGTGACGAGCGAAGCCGAGCAGCAAGAATTTAGTCTATATTGCATAGTGCAGGGTGATGCGTTCACCATGCCTTTAGCTGCCGATGAGTATATCTTAGATGTAACGACGGAATTGCATAAGGCCTCCCATCCTTTCTATTTAATATTTTGCCGTTCGGTTTGGTACCATCCGCTCAAACACGATGCTAGTCCCCTATACACCGAAGTACTCTTCAACCAAGTCGCTCCAGATTATCTAGAAGGACTGCTTTTGCGTTTGGGCAGTCCCAGTTTGCCTCCGAGCATAGTCAGAGATATGTCACTCATAGCGGCTTTACTGCATCGAGCTGCCGACTTGAACCATTCCCCCACCTTGAAGGAAGTGAAATTCTTGCTACCGAAACCCATTCTGGGATTGAGAGAACCGCGCCCGCCTCAATGGTTAGCCCTAGTGCAAACGTCGTGGGGTCAAGCGGCCGGTCTACAAGTATCCAGGGCTAAGCACAGAGTCCTGCAAGTTTTGAGCAATTGGCAGCTGTTCGGGAGCTCTTTCTTCGCGGTGAAACGCGTCACTGGTGATTTGGACAGTTGGCAGGAGCACATATTAGCCTTGAATCGCAACGGTGTACACTTCTTAGACATGATGACGCACGAAACTTTACAACATTGGCCGTTCGCGGAAGTAATCTCGACCAGGAAGGTGCGTTCGGAAGACGGTGCCCTATTTCTAGATATGAAATGCGGGAATCTATTGCAGCAACGCGTGACTAGGTTGCAAACGGAACAGGCCCACGAGATATCGCGATTGGTGCGTCAATATATTAATCTGGAGCAGATACACACCACTAGAAGTCCGAAATGATGAGATAAATTCGAAGGGAATCGATAAATGAACGCTTATTTAAAAGAATCAATACTAGATGGCGCTGAAACACATATCAAATACAGCGAACATTTATTCCTTACAAGGAGGATGTATCATAATATGCCGAGTTGCTCGGAGGAAGAAAAAAGCAAATACACAACACAGGTGCAAATATTAACATTTAATACAATTTAAACGATAATTTAATATGTAATATCTTATATAATTATCCGAATATATATTTTTTTGTAAGTAATGTATCTACGCAGTATCTACTTGGCTCATATTTTTATTAAGTATAATATACTATGTATAAATTATAAATTGTTACTGGTGTATGTATTTTCTTGATAAATAAGGTATAAATAAATAATTTTATATATTTATATTATATCGTATTTATTTCAGGTGTAAAATTCCTAAAATCTTAAAACTAAACGCAATATTAATAAAGGTTTCTTCAAAAAAAAAAAACCATCACTTCTGAAACTGGATTTAAATAGCTAGTTCAAATTTTAAAATAATTTTCATTGCTTTATAATCACTATGTCAAACTTTCTTGTCATTCTGTATTAGCATGTATTTGCATATTGTCCTCATGAACACCGAGTGCAATTGTTCACACAATTGTTTTAATGAGGATAGGATTAGTAATATTTCAAATATAGAAACTCCACCGAATATTTCATAAATACATGTTAAGCGGGGTTAAAATTTAGACTTCATTTCAATTTCAAAAAAAAATCCCATTAGATAACATACTGGCAAATATAGATAGAATCAACAATCGATCACTGAAATGAACATGAAAAAAAGCACGAAGATCCAAATATGCTAACATTATAAACTATAAATATTCCACAAAAAAACCTCCGAATAGTATAGAAATAATCATAAAAAGAGATGATCCTACGAACTTTTACCAAGAACAAAATGATGACCTCATCCTCATTAACACTTAGAAAGACAAGAAATTATTAAAATAAATGTTACACTTTCATACTGCATTTTAAAATCAAACGAAGGAATGGTAAAATGCGGCAACCCCATACAGTTTACAGAAACCTTCACTACACGATTTAGGCTATCTGTATAGGAACCTGTATTAATTTAAAACCTTTAGTACAGTATTTCTGCAACAGATGTCCCTGACATTGCATTTATATTAAATTTATATAATTTTAACATTCAACACTATTTTTTAAGAAAAATTATCAACACATCACCTAAATATTACGAAATACATATATTTACAAGACATTAACTCTCGTTTTTGATAAAAAGACTTCGCTCGTCTAAACACATGTCTATTTGAATCAAGGTTCTCCACATTATAATAATAATCGGAGAGAATAATTTTAAACACCAGTTACCTACATTGTTGCTTTAATTGGACAATTTTTTTTTTAATTAATGTGTTAAATGAACCTTCTTCCTTGAAAACGTGGAAATAAAGTTTAGAGCTGGTTTAGCATAAAATGCCAGGATGTAAAACACAGACTGGATAGCGTTCCCACAATTGTTTATTCAATATTGCCCGAAGGTAAAAGCAATAAGAAAAATTAGTAATAAGTACCTAATTGTAATACAAACTTATTATTTTATAATAAGTGAATAGCAGAAAATTGGGCAGTTATTACCTAAAGTGTATAATTTATTTAATGATTTTATCAAAGGAAATTAAAGAAAAAAAGTGTGATTAATTTAAATGAAGATTAACATAATGACAATAATAGTAATTGTTGTATTAAGCTGATAAAAAGATACTTAATCCATCAATAATTAATATATAATGTATTAATATTAGCAGATTCTTCAGGAGCACCAAAGCTACGATAATACATCATATTTACTAACCTTAAAACATTTTAACATTTTTCATAACAACCTATATAACAACAACATTAAGTTTCTTATCATCAGTTTACATCTAACAAATTTAAACTTCACGACTATTCTTCTGTGACACAAATACAGGTATGCATTAAATACATTAATTCTAAACAAGGATACACCAAAATTTCGTAACTGTCATCAGCGCTAAGATAAAAAATTACAATAACCGCCTTCCGAGGTGCAATTGTACCCAACAATACCTCAATGAATACATACTACATAACATAATGTATGATAACTTGTCTACCTATACAGTAGTTAGTAGGTAATGTTTATGGATAACATTGAAATAAATTGCTTTTAACGTTGAAGTAGGGGAAAAATATTACCTTACGTGCGCTTCGTTACAACCTAGAATTTGTGTGTATCTTTGTGAAACGGGAAAACGATTAGACAGTAGTGATAAACATACACAAGTGACTTTGCATTCAACTTTTTCTAAGTACATAAACCACTGTTGTAGATAGATATTAGCTATATAGCTTACGCGTAACGGTTTAAGTGTATATTTAATAATAATTTAATTTGGATTTATGCCCGTTTTTAAACAGTTTACAACCGATAATTTAAGTGTGAAGCCGGTTTATTGGAGCGAAGCGTTCTATGTAGGTTAGAAAATGAATTTCGACCGATGGACCGCTTTAAAGCTGATAGAAGTTGTAAGTACGAACAAAATAAAGCAAAATTATGATGTACTCACGATTTTCGTATCCTAAATATCCTTTGGTGCTCCAACGAGCGCGTTCAAACACGTCTAGAATCACATACGTCACAATACACAAACACCCTCACTCACTGAATTTAGGCAATAGTTTTCCGATACGATCAACTGAATTTGTAAATAAGTCTAATCGGATATAATTCCAATTTTACATTGCAATAAGGATCTTTTCGATGCATTAAAAGTTTCAACAACGCGAATTCACGGTAACTGATGATTTTATAAAATTGTCTCATCTGTTAGGACGCTACACGTTTTTGCTGTCCATCCATAGCACACTACATTATTATCTATTAGCACTGTGCTCTCGATTTATTGTAAATGGGATAAAATATAATTTTATATATTTGCAATGCACCGAACTTGATTCGAATGCCCTTTTTGTGGGTTTCCTATGCTTTTTTTTGTATAAAAACCAGCAAGTCAAAAAAAGTTTACACCAACTTACTTATAAAAACATTGCGGTTATAAATTCTTTAGAATTGACAGTTTTTCGCAAGTACAGTAATATCCAAAAATGCATGTTTTGTTGCATTATTCATATATTTATATTATTTTTGATTTAAAATCAGCAATTTTTATTTACTTATCACGTTAATTATAAAAATATTTGTGAAATTCCTAAGAAAAAGCAATTTTCTAATGTGTTTTAACACTTATGTCATTTCAATTTTTAACACATACATTTTATTTATGGCTTTTTTCTTGTTAAACACATTTAACTATTTTTAAAAACAATGATACAATGGGTACTTTCTTTAAGCGAACAGGAGCATCAACAATATATTCATAACACATCAATTATTACAATTATTTTTCCTACCTAGAACCTGAGCAATTTTTACACAGTAGGATATTACTCATAAATACCTAAATATACATAAGAAAAAAGTGTTTGAAAATTGATTTGACCTTAACTTGAATGCGGGATTGTGTGAAACATGATCCGTTTTAAATGTAAATTTGTAAGACACAACCTATTAATTATACAGCTGGTTTTTTCTTGTTGTCATAACATGGGTTTCATTTATTATTACAGTGTTTCTGTATCGCTTGCTTGACATGTAAGAAAATAACAGACGATGAAGCCAGCAGATTGTTCTTGTACCTGCAAAAATTATCGCGAGAATGGAGCCTCTTGAACAGCGTCACTTGGGATAAAGTTGGTTCCGCTGTAGCTGATACCACATACGGCGGTTACGTCATTATAACATCGGCACTCTTGATTGGAAGAATTTGCGGTGAATTACCCACCAAGAGAAGGATAGTCGAATTTGTCATGCTTCTCTTAGGCGCTTTTCTATTAATTGTTTTAGGTAGGTATACAGGGTGGGGCATCTCATACGACGCGGGTTTTTTTTTTTTATATCTTCATATTTAGTTGAAGGCTAGATTTTTCTATGTACAAAGCATTTTGACTTCATTACTTCTGCTGTTTCCTTTTTTTTTTTGTAGGAGGCTTAGAATTGGCCGCGTTGGAATCTGTTCCAACGGATTTAGTTGACAACGCTGCAATCCTAGGTACGCTCTCATTGGTCACAGCAGCGCTCTTCCTATTGGATTTAGCAGGACCAAAAGGAAAGACTGAAAAGCAAATAGTTTACGTCAAAAATTCCAAACCGGAAATACAATTAGTGGAGGCGAAAATCGAACCGAAGATCGTGAAAAAAGTCGAATCCGAAACCCTTAAAATGCCAAACGGAAAAAACGCCTCCAACGGCATCAATTTGAACATCAAAGAACAAAACGGTTACAAACAAATGAAAGACAAACCGAAGCGTTTCGACATCTACGGCAAAGATATTGGAGACAGCGAAAGCGACGCTGATTCCAAGACGGCTGAAGACCATTCGCCAGTTTGGAGCAAAATTAGAGAAGGTAATTTTCAATGTTGAATTAATTTCGACCTTTATACATTTGATTTTCCTGGCAGGGCAATACGGTAAATATGAGGTGAACATACCGGAGTTTTGGCAATCGAAAGAGAGCAACGACACCTTCGATAGACCACCCAGTAGTCCGGGTGATCCCGGTTATGTTCAATACACTGCTAAAAGATGGGGACAACAACAACATCAAACTAAAACGCCCAGACAAAGTCCTACAGAAGTTTAAATTGTTCTATATATATAATTATTTGTATTTTCTATTTTTATTTCATTAAGATTTATTTTATTTAGGATTTATTGTATTTATGTTTAAAAGAATTCGTTGTAAAATAAAATTTTGTAATAAAATTGACTGGAAATAATGATTTTGTCATCCCAGTATTTCGAGATCGAACCCCACACGAGTAATATATTTTTTTATATCTAAATTGTGCATTGTATAGTCGAATTAAATCTTAAGTAAGAGTTCGAAAATAGCGATTTGGCGATTTATAGGTAAGTTATCGGATAAAGCATCGCCCTCCGAGTCCAAACTGGGCATTAATTTCTTCAGGAAATGAAAAGAAACTACTGAAAATTGTGTTTGAAAAGTGCTATTTCCAGGTTATCTTCGACGCGAATTTGACGTTTATTACGTGTGGTACTGGTGAAAGTTACTATGAAATAGGCGGGAAATACAAACTAGATTAACTTGGATATGCGATCGGCGAAGAACTTCGACATTAATTATTCAACTGATGCAATGTTCTGCAGGTTATAATCATTTCATATAAAAATATTTTTTATAATACCTAACCATGCGCTAGTGTATTAATAGACCTATTGACGCACTCGCGGGACTTTTAACGGTATGTGATAAGAGCGAATGTACAAATTAGAAAAAATACCATAAAAAGACGTGTCACAATATCTATTGCAATGTAATACTTGTACATTGAATACTAGAGGTGCCTTCGAAATTGAAATATACTGGGTAAAGTGTATACCACAAACAACGAAAGCGAATATAAATGTTTGAATGCTTGAGAGTGACAGCAAATATACCTTATACTTGTATCACTTATTTTCGATGGCGCCCTAGTGTTTTAATATCTTACATTTCAAAACATAGTATTGTCGTAAACAAATTAAGCAATCATATATTTATTGAAATCCGCACAAAACAAATTTATTTCAACAAATTTCGAGGTTATAATTTCACGCTTATCAAGACAATTTTTTTCCATTATATCACAAGCGAAAGGCACAACAACAAACACATATATTAACAAATAACATTAAGAAATAATTGTAGAACAATCACATTTTATTTTTAACCATGCAATTTCTACCGCCACGTGGTATATCAACCAATCACAGCTGCTTATCGAAGCCAGTAAAAACTTGAACGGTGTGGAGTGTCGAGTGTCTGTGGTCTTAGTTCGCGTTTCGCGTTGAGGTTAGGATAGTGTTTATATACTGTTAAAATTTGAATTACAAAGTGAAATAAGTGTTTTATCCGCGAAAATGGAGTCGGAAATTATACCAGAGAATGAGTATTGTAATTATCGTTCGCCCCTTAGCACGAGATACGCTACGAAAGAGATGAAGTACAATTTTAGCGATCAAAAGAAATTCTCTACTTGGAGGAAGTTGTGGATCAATCTGGCTAAAGCAGAAAAGGTAGGTTGTTATTATGAAGCCCCATATTGTATTTGTCTATTTATTCTTCTATAAGTAGATATCTAGATTTGCTATTACTAAAACACTATAAAATATCACTTATTTACATCTTGAAACTAAAAGAGTTCTAAAGTGTATCTGATTAACGTCACACATATATGTGTAAACAATTTATTTCCTTTATATTAATGATTTAATATCGAAATTGTTTATTTTAAATAAATTAACACATCAAGTTGCGACATCTACTGAGTAATAGATAGATTGTCATGCAAAAATAGACGGAATATAGTGATGACAAACACTTCAGGTATGTCATAATAGATGGCGCAACAATGAAATTTATTAGAATTTTTATGGTTTCTCATAATATATTTAATTTAATTATATACATCAATATTTCGTTATACTAACAAGTTGTAATATATATACACGTTTTTTCTTTATTTTAATAAAATATAAGTGCATTGACTATACAATTAATCAATACAACAATCATATGGGTTGCCTATACATAAATAAACCGTATTTAATTTCACAATAGGTATTAGAAACTATGGTTTCCAGTTTAATTACATCAAAACATCAAGCAATTAAATACAGATTTATAATACTGATATAACTAAAGTTTCACTAGGGTAGAATACCTTGTTTTTACGTTGAAATACATTTAGTTTAAACGAAAATAAAATCGGAAATCATTTAATGTTCCACGCTTTCCTCACACTAAACCCTACATCTAATCCGTACAATACAGCGTTCAATAAAGAAGTTAGAATTTGTCCGCAAAACATGACATAAGGTAATACGTCTTCGTCAGAGACTTTCCCATACAAATGTTTATACCAAATATATCCAGAAACATTAGCGGAGACAAAATACAGTACCATACCGATGACGTTGAAGATTCTAATGACAGATTCCGACATGGTTTGCTTTAGAGCGTAACTGAGGGCTATTACGCTGGTTATGATGAGAAATGTGGTGAAGACTATGTTAGGAAACATTAGTGACGTCATTCGGGATTCCGTTAAACCTTTTCTGGTTGAAATTTGGTCGCAGGGTACTACTAAAATCGCCGTGGAATACATACCGATGCTTAACACGCCTACAAACTGTATTAAATCTAAAGAAATTGTAGCGAAGATTATTTTTCACTCACCAGTTGGGATAATTTCAAAGCAAAATTGTAATTACATATGTTCCCCGACCTCTCCACGTGATCTTCGTCTTCTATATAGTTTGGAGACCTCAAGGAATCGGTACCGGTTGATTCTAAGCTGAAGAATCGCTTCAATTGTGACGATTTGGTATGTTTGGGCGGTTCCGTCACCGCCTCTGTTTCCCCGGACATTTTCTCGTACTATTTTATTATATTATTGGGGAATTCGCACGTTTATTATAGTGCGAAATCCAGCTGTTGAATTGTTTACATTTCTCGGACGATGTAGATGATATTTTTAGAGCTCCTCCAGGTTCTCGTTTACATTAGTTAGTCGGTACGTTATTGAAAACATGATGATTATCGTGTTGTGTACGTGTTGCTTTTTTTTTGTATACAGGGTGCGGCGTCTAAGACGAATTATCACTAGTTGTATGCTGAAAATGTGTGTTCGGATATTTTTCGAACTCGGGATAATAAAGAATGATAATTTGACTTTAAATATTCTTATGAGACACATACGAATAAATACATTACGCCCAGTGTAAGTCAATCTGAACATTCTATAGAAAATATTTATATTCTAAATAAGAGCGTAAGCAATCCACATTCAATGAGGTATAAACTTCAAATTTTCTATTCTTGGTAAATAACAGCAAAATCGAATTACTGCAGCCTTTGATTTATGCAGCCCGCCTGAATTGGTCAATTCTGCTTTAGTGAGATATCTGTTTATTTATCTGTGGTTTAAGAAAGGTTGGTCGTCGCGCCCTGTATATAATAAAAACACAAATGTAGTTAAATATATTTTATACACCGCGTAATGATTTTCTTATGCTAAGTGCCACGTCGACAGAATACAATCCAGTATTTAATGTGCAAGCGAACATTTCCGCTAATAACAATCGAATGGCCAAAAGATCCTCAGCACCGATATCTTCAACACTGACGTCATAGCTCACTCTTACTATCTCCATCCAAGTCAAGCCGGTTATACATGCAGAAACGAAATATAAGATGATAGATATCACATTGAAGGCCCTGATCAGGACTTCAGGCATAACTTGCCCCAAAACATAACCCAGAGCTATCACGGTGGTGTTGATTATACTACAGCTGAATACGACGTTTGGGAATAGTACTGAAGAAACGGAATAGCTCAAGATATCCTTAACACCATCGGTGTAGAGTCCGCAGCATAAGATCGATGTTAACTATAGGAAGGAATTTAATATTTGATCCCAATACTTTCAATAATTTCATGAGCACTTACGATTTCTGCAATCTTAAGTAGAAATTCCGTTCCACACAAGCTATACTCGTAATTTTTAGACGGATATAATTCGTACACAGACTTCGATTTAGTAGCCAAAGAATCGGTGCTAAATAGTCGCCTTAAAACCGTCGGATTTCTTTGATTTTGTCGCTCTACGCAGTGATTTAATTCGCTGATGTTTGGCATGGAACACATTTTTCTAATCGACTGCTACGGAAGCACTGCTTTGCGTATTGTATGAATTTTGTTTTAAAATGGATTATGTGTAAGCGGAAACCGCAATTTCCGCGAGAGTACATCGTATTTATCGGTATAATATAGGGAAATATAACGGGGAATATAAAAACAAGTTGTTTTACAATGGTGTCGGGCGAAATTATAAATTAATGTAAATTTGAAGACCTCAAATATGCTTCTGCACTTTTTATCAGGATAAAATCTAATTTACATATCTTTTTTAAAGTAATTCTAGATATAACATTAAATTTCGCGAAGATTTGAATATTATTGATTGAACGCTTTAGATATACGACTGAGTTTCGTTTATTATTAAAATATATAAAAATCCCTTGTGTGGAACATTTATCCGAAAAAATAAATCAAATTTTCAAGCCATATAATTTCAAAATCGCAAACAAAATAACATAAAGATCAAAAATTGAAAAAAATAAAACATCACACGTTGTACATAAAATTGACTGTAAAAATCGTATTGGTGAAAGCATGGAATATTTAGAAAACAGATTGAAAGGACATAAATATAACAAAAATCTTACAGCACTGACGAAACATGAAATAACTCAAAATCATTCGTTTGATTTTGACAACATAACAATTCTAAACAAAGAACAAAATCTAAAAGCACGTAATATATTAGAAATAATCCAAATTTATAAACATAAAAATTCGATTAAACAGATGATAAAACAGATACACAATATTTTATCAAACTACATAATTTAATTTTATAATTAAACACAACAATATTTCTTAGAAATCTACTTATAAAATTTAAAACGCTTTTCATATTTGCCCAAAAAAAACTTGATGCTTTGGTGTGAGTTAACGGGTAACCATACAACTTCTCTGAATACCTAAGCATTTTCATAAAATAGCCCTTACTGAAGATCAGTCTGACCATTTTATTACGATTGTAGGCGCTTCTAATAATACGCTGATTTCATTATTTTGGAGACCTAAAATATGCTTCTGCACTTTTTACCTGGATAAAGTCACATTTACACTGCTCTAATGCTATTTAAGTAATAGCATATCTTAAAGATCTCCTTATACTAAAGCCCAGATCGATCCCGTACAAGATAACATTCCCAAAGCTGATAAACACTTGTGCTAGTAATAATCTGGGTGTCTCGTGGTCTTTTCCTTCCTCCACAACAGAGAAATAAGTCCTCACATTTATACCAGTAGCGATCAAGAAGAGCACCAGAGCTGTTATATTGAAGATTCGTATTAAAACCTCGGGCATTACTTGCCCCAGGAGATATCCCAAAGCTATAACGCTGGTGTTAATCACACAAGAACTGTAGACCACGTTTGGCAGCAACGTCGAAATGTTGGAATATTCGAGATTTTGCTGAATGCCATCGGCGAACATTCCAACACAAATAACTGATATTAACTGTTTAGAATGAAAAAAAAAAAAATCATAACTTAAACAATAAAATTAGCTGTAAGACTTACGATTTCAGCCATCTTCAATAAGAACTCTTTTCCGCAAAGGCTGTATTCATAATTAGAAGCTGGGTATAACTCATAACTATATCTGGGTAAATTGCTGACGATGGAATCTCTGCTAAATAATCTGCTAAAACTAATGGTGGATGATGAAGATTTTCTTCTGCGTTCTTTGTCTGATGTGTCATCTATTGCGTGAGGATTTAATTCCGTGGTATTCGCTGGAGAAGACATCTTACATCGGGCAGTCAACTTAGCACTGGTTTCGAATAAGTATGAACGGATGTGAATTGACCGCATCCTTCGGGGAGACCAGATGTTGATAATTTTACTATCGTACACTGAGTTTCAAATAAAACTGCTTGTTATGAATTGCTCTGAATTCAGTGACGCAATTACCTACGTTATTCGAATTGAAAACACCGTAAAGGAAATTAAAAGATCTTTTGAATCTTCCCGCTGTGCCCCCAGAAATGATTTTAAATCGTAACTTGTTATTTTGCGAATTTTGTTTGGTTATAAACAAAGTTACAAGTACCTCGACAATCAATGGAGGATCATCAACCTCCTTAGCGATAAGTCATTCAGGAGTTCTAGCATTTCCTTTGTTTAGCCATGAATTTTTGGAATTCAGGCAATTCAGGATAGCATTATTTAAATAAAAGATGCAAACGGTTTCTTTTTATTTATTTATTTATTTATTCAGTTTCCTATTTTGACACAGATCACAAACTTAGAGACTCGCTTCACATAATCATCTCATTATCTGAGCGATTTACATGATGGAGCACGGGCCTTTACATTTCTTCTTACTGGGTTGAGATTGTCTTTTCTTGGCACCAGTATTGGTCGACGCTTCTAAGATATGCGGCGGATTCTTACATCCGTCAGTGGTAAACCTCAGATTGTTCTGGCAACCTGACTTCGTCCGACTTAACTCGCCGAAACTTTCCAACCTTCTGACTACGCAATTGGAAGTGACAGGTTCCTTAGTAGTGGTTTCTGTAGCGCAGTTGCATGCGTCACCCTCTTCGTCATAGAGATAACGCATCCTTTAGATATAAGAAAAGAAATTGTAAACAAGATGTATAGTATAAGTATAAGGTATTCTCACGAATCTGGTAATATTTCTTCCAATTTCGTAGCGGTCACAATCCTGGTTTCGGGGGTTTGCGTTTGGATGCCATGGTCGAAGCCGGTGGTTTGAGATCCGATATCTTTCATGATTTTGACGCGCCACGTCGTGTCTCTGGGTCCTTCTGGGAAGGTGTGGCCGCAAGGTAGACATATCGCTTCGGGCTGGTAAAGATTTTTAAAGGAGGGATTATCTCGAATGGATCGCTGCTCACCTCGACGAAATCACAGGGCTTTTTACAATCATTATTGTTGTAACCTCCAGGTAGGACTTTAAAAACCGAAGTGCTCTTCCTAAACCCGCCCATGGTGCTGCCACTCCGACCGAACATCTTACTGGGTGTTGGGCCACCTCCACCCCCTGTACAAGCACATGGTCCGTCGCAGTCCCTGGTCGGTTGCTCAATCATGCTTCCAGCCGCAGCCGACGGTATGGATAATGCGGTTGACGTTCTTTCTTGCCCTAATTGTGAGATATGCAAGGACTGTAGCGCAATAATACATACACAAGACATTCGATCACTCCACACCACAATTGCCATCATCTATTCATTCTTGTGCTTATTTTTGGGGGATGTATTACGTCTTAAGGACAATAAACTTATATGCCTTACCGTATCCATCAACCTCGGCGACCGGGCATGTAGGCCGACCACATGAACAGCCGAGATTGCCACTCTGGTAGGAGGACCTTGAAGAAATCGTACTAGACGGAATGCGCTGTAAAATAGAATATGCTTGCGGAAATCTTTTAAGCTGCATCTTCCCGTGGGAGTGATGGCAGTTGCAGTGCGACCAACACTTTGGTAAATATTGAGTTGAAAAGGTATTGCACAATAGTAAATTAGGGCAAGAAATTGATGAGCAAGATGTCTTTTTTCTATTCGGGGTTTTGCCGTAAAGTGTTACTGGTGGTGGATAATCCTTATCCCCGTATCTAGGCGCCCCGAATGTTTTAAACTTATCTTTAACTGCCCTTAATTTATTAAGGAACATCGATTTATGATAGAAACAAGGTGGGGGAGTGTATATTATGTAATAAGTTGGTACAACCTGGTGACGTATCGAAGATTGCCTCTGAAAGGAGTTAGAGGGAGCGCAGGAACTTCCACGCATACTAGGCTGGTTCGTGGCGGACATGTTCTGCGAAATCCTGCTGATGACCGGCCTCTCCATGAAAGATATCTGCTTGGACGGTGACACTTGAGGCATGCGGGATTGCACCGCGTACGGCTCGTCCATTTGTTCGATGATCATTTGGGATTCGTTCAGGCTATCATCATTGGTGTCGTTCAACAATTGCGAATGCATGGAATTCATCTGGTTCATCTGGTTGGTTGAGTAGCCTATACAGAAATGACGCGGACGTCTGAATGAATATCAGATTCTCGCAGTGACGACATACCTTGGCCAACACTTTTCATCGACATTGCGTTCATTGGTTGAGACATACCGTTCATCGGTTGAGACATGGCGTTCATTGGTTGAGACATAGCGTTCATCGGTTGCGACATGCCGTTCATTGGTTGAGACATAGCGTTCATCGGTTGAGACATACCGTTCATTTGTTGAGACATACCGTTCATTTGTTGAGACATACCGTTCATCGGTTGAGACATAGCGTTCATCGGTGTAGACATTGCGTTCATTTGTTGAGACATAGCGTTCATAGGTGTAGACATCGCATTCGCTGGTGCTGACATGCGCGTCATCACCGACACCGTACGGTTGGTAGAGGCAGTTGTTTGGCAGCTGCAACATGTTCCCTTCATCTTGTCCTTAGTAATCGGCAAAAATCGATTGATTTGATAAGAAATGGATTCAGATAAAAAAAGATTTTACGTGTTGATAATCTTCCTATTACATTGTCGTTGGTGGTGACAAAAAGAGGGGATTCTACAAAAGAAATAAACCGATTTGGGATGTTACTATAATCCAGAGTCTTACTTCTTGTTTAGTGGTGCATTGACATTTTGATCATACAAAGAATTTTCCTATATTTGTGCAATACCGAAAGACGTTTTTTCTACCAACTCAATTTTGACAGTTCTGATATACCCAAAGTCATATTTTGACAATCGGAGCACAACAGGCAAAAATTCTAAAATCAGGTCCTGAAGAAATCTTCTTCAAAGGAACTTTAATTGATTAAAGAATTATTCCAACGACAATATGAATGCACCGAAAGGATATAGATGTTGCAAATTTTTGTTTGCTGGAGGTGTTATAAATGTTAAACCATTTGACATCATATAACGGTTTAGTACCTTTGGGTGTCTCGTAGATGGCGCTAATGAAATGTTACGTTGGTGCGCCACACCATCTATGAGGCACCCAATGGTACTCCCAAACTGTTGGATAATTATAAGGGTATATATGAAAAATAGTCCAATTGAATTTATTTTCAAATAAAATTCTTGATTGGAAAATTATTAAATTTTAATACATTATTTGATTACAACATGACATTTTGATGAATTCAACACATTTCCATCTTTTCCAAAAAATATTACGGACTGCTGCCAAGTTATCAGTAAATATGCTTAATATTTAGCCTACACTTACATAAATTTAATTAAATTAAATATTCCTTGAATTTTGGTAATTAGGCTATTGGCAAAATATTTACTTTTTTAATAGAAAATATGGAATCGTTCCATATCTTAGCTTTGTTGATACCAACTTTCTTGGACGACAACTGTAAATACAGCAAGAATCGGGGACACAATAGACCTTTCTTATTTTACATATATACATACTTTGGTGATGATAGAAACTCCCTTTTGAACTTTCTGGCCGTTAGATTGGTTTGGCGTTTAATTATCTACCCCAAAACAGTAGCCCCAAAAATCAAAGTCAATCCACAACCTAAAATCTAAGATTTATTTCTGCTTATAAACTGTGGATTATATCTGGGTGATATATTGTCACTGTCGTTCATCCTGGATGAATTGGAGGTCGTGGAACCTTGCCTACAGTGCTGCTTGCACGGGACAAATTGCACCCTCTTCATTTTTCTGACCGTAGTCTTCTTGGTCGCCTCAGAAGTGAACGGGGACTTTAGGGGAGTCAAATCAACGTCCCTAGTCTTCTGAGGTCCCATTTTAGCGGTCACTGCTACCGTCCTATGGGATGGGACCTCTTCCTCGATGGCGACACAACTACAATCATCCGGCTCTAAAGAAACCCTATGGAAAAGATTGGTATTAATTAGAAGATGATCATTAGGAGCACTCGATTCGAATCGTAACACTCAAAAGTATACCTTACATGGTCTTGGTTACAGTCTGCTCGGGGCTAGGCATAGGTGTCGTGTCCTTGGACATGTGAAAGGTCCCACCGTAGCTCATCGCAGGCCCACCTGGGCGTTTCCCGCATTTCCCTTCCGGTACCTTGCAACCTGGAAACGTCAAAGGAATGGTAAGAAACTCACAGGTGTGATTTGGACGAAGTACTTGCTGAGTATTGGGTTTGTTGAAACCTGTCGATGAGCGGACGCGGCGGGGGAACTTGAGCTGGTACGGCTTGCAGTTGCGCCGGACGGTTCGTCGGAACTATCTGAGAGGACTTACAAGCCGTTGGACAAGATCTACCGCCCGAATCGTCTTGGTTTTTGACCAAGCTGGAAAAATCCGTGCCTAAGGGTATTCCAGTTTGAATTTACCCAATATTACTCACCAGATAATACACAGGGCGTCCAGGAGGAACACTATCGCTGTGATCATATAAAAAATACTACCGACAAACCAGACTTTGTGGAAGATCAAGAAACTCATCCCGAAGTTGGTGAAGAACAGTAGAGCTCCGGATAGCGAGATTACAATCCATGCTCGCCAACCGATTGGGAACCAAGCGGTTATTACTATGATGTCCACTAGGGTTATGAAGAGGAAAACCACGGCTGAGAATAAGACCAGAAAAATGGAGAATGATATGTAGCCAGTGTTCAAGAAGTGTAGAGTTAAAGCGAAGCACACCACACACAAAATCTGAAATGGAAACGTTGAAAAATAAAATTGTTATGGCGTTGTCAAAAAAAGGATTCATTGATTTTGAATTATGAATTTCACGAGCAATTTTTCCCGAATTTCACTTCAGAAATTATTTGAACTTCTTCTATCTTCCACAATTTCGATTTTTTTAAAAAAAGACTTGCTTTAAAGACGAGTTCCTGTTTTGATTTCTACCCAAGTTATCCCAATCGATATTGCATCCTCTTCGAAACCAAACTATCACGTTCGATTTTCCACCCTCATTCTTGGATACTTACAAATTCTATGACTCTAATCTCGTTGCAAGGACCTCGGGCTCTATTCCTCTTCCAACATAAGATATTCCACATATTCCGAAAACCACGATTCGATGACCGATTATAGAACGTTTGAAATGCCGCGGCGTTAAGACTGTGCGGTTAGACGTAACCATATTCTAAAAAGTTTAGTTTCAAGACTACGTTTGACATGATATGTCACATGCGCATGATTTTGATTGCCTTAGGGGCAGACACCTGTCAACAAATTGTAATTGAAGTTTTGTAATGTGGCACAATTTGTACAATATGCGATTTTATTGTGTATAATATGATTCAAAAGTTTTGAACCTATTATTTCCATTTGGGTGACTTCGCTTGTTAGATCTATTTTAAAAATGTCGTTTTTTTGCGAGTTTTTTAAATTTTGACATATATATATATATATATACGGAAACGGTTTGAGATAAAAAATGTAAATTTGGTTTTTTCTAAAGCTCAGCACCTAGTATCAATCAAGTAAAATATTTATTTAAACAGTATTGATTTGATATGGAATGACCCAACTGACAAATATACTTTCCATAACTTCATTGATAAACTAAGCAAGTTTATTCTAAAACAAAACTCAATTTAACATATTTTCTTATAAAACGTTAATATTTCTAAGATTGCACGATAGATTTTGGTTACCTCTGTATACGGGAAAAGCGTACCTGATGGTTTATAAATAAACACGAACAAAAAAGAACGCATTAGTTGGCTTATATGACCTTGTAAAACGATCATTCTGCGCCTCGAAAACATGAAACCGTTTAACTGGTATTAGTAATCCGCATTTGTTTGTTTTACAATTATGTCACCGGTAAAAAAAATCATTGTTTTTACTGCGGTCGATGATTGAAAACTTACATTGAGGGATTTTGTTTTAGTTTCTAGGATATTTGTGGTATATTTAAAACAATATACTTTCCATTGTCATGCGGTATTTTTGCGTGGGTATAATAAAATGCGTTATGTAAAAAATTAGAATATTTTTTTTTATTTCTTTAAACAACAATTAGATAGAGTATATACATTTACATATTAGAGTATTTTTTTGTTACAATTAACAATACTAAAGGCATCCAAAAGCAGTACGCTAGCGGTCGGATTACGTAATATTGCAGGTAGTCGTGCACCGAACATCAAAACATCGAAACCTTGAACGGCGACGAATTTGCTGTGAAATAAGCACAAAGGTGATCGAAGAAATGGTAAAACATGGAAAAATCAATATACAGGGTGACAATTTCAGGTTTAATTATTACAATATATACAGTATGTGTAATTTTTAATTAAGAAAAATCAATATACAGGGTTGGAACATGATCCGTCATCAAACGACTATTTAATTGGCTGGGTGAACGGTCCGGTGTTTACTAGTTATAATACATAAAAATATAGATACTTCTTCTATTATAATATACAAAAATGGACGGATAATTGATAAAACAAATAAATTTACACTTAAAAATAAATCATAATATTTAATCTTATACTCAACTATGTTATTAAAAAATACATTTTTAATTGGGTTAACTTACTAATATTAGGTAACTAGAATTTGTACATTCATCTATAGGTACCTGAAAATCAACTATTCTATTACATTAATCTATTTAATAAATAACTATAACAAACACAGGTGTATCATTATATTAATTCTCTCATATACATATAAAAGAAATAAGCGAATTTATTCAAAATCTTCCCTCCTCAAGAAAGTGTAGACAGTGTCTGCCACAAAAACCAACGCGTTCATCAGAGCGAAGCAGGCAGACGCTGTCCACATATTCCTGACATAATCTCTAGGGTAAAAGATGTAGTTATCCAAATTGGACTTGTCCACGAATAAGAAAATCGACGCCACAAAAAATAGACCTGCTCCGACGATCGAATATAGTAGAGAGGCCCTCAAACCGATGGGTTCGTTCAAGAACCTGGCCAGAATCAGAATCAGATTGATAATGATGTAGCTCACGAAAGACGAGTAGGCCAGGATGACGTGGTGAAACTGGATTTTTATTTTGAAGAAGGTTTCTTCAGCCGCTTCTGATATCAGAGCCACGCTGACTATGCAGAATATCTGAAAAGATTAAAAAATGGAAATTAGTGTAACATCTATACACTCTTAAAGAGTATTTAAGAGATATTTACAAAGATGTGTAAATCTGGTGGACGCTGTATGTACTTCTAAAATGCCATACACTTGATGCATCCTGTATTCAATGTAATTCATATACAGGAGCGGCGTCTAAACCGTTTATTAGCGAAATATTGAATGCTGAAAATTTCTATATAATGGGATTTTTTGTATTGATTTTTTAAATAAAAATATTGGCAACACTGAACTACTTCTGGTTATACCGAAAACGACTGTTAATTTGCTTATTTTAAATAGAACAGCTTGTATGTTTTCATTCATTCATTTTCTGATGGCACACATCATACCTAATTATATATTAGCAAGTAAAACTTCTTCTGGATCTTATAACAAAAAACTAATAGAACTAAAAGAAAACTAAAAGAACATTTCCACATGTATATTATGTACGGTAACACGCATCAATTTATTTTAATTATAGAAGTTGTTTGTTTTGGCAAAATTGTTTCGCAAAACCAACGGTATCTTTCTTTAACGGATTATAATTGATCTTGAAAATTTTGTATTTTGGCATGTGATTAACTACCGCTTTTTTCGTCAATTCTATTCATAGTAACTTCTGCACAATCCTGCGCTTCAAGTTTTGAGTAAGTTTACTTTCATTTAATTAATCTTCATTTAAAGATTCTTTTTAATGGTAACTTCCGAATTCGTTAATTCGAATTCACTTAACATTATCTCTAAAGTTAAGTTTTTGATCAAATGTATATATTTTTTTCTTGTCGATTATGTGAAGCTTTGACCCTAATATATCAATATTATAAAAATAGCTTTTCATATCTGTAACGACAGTGTTTTTTTGGACTTGCATTAAGTATTATTTGTCTTGTACGTAAATATTTTCTACTACTCAAATTTTTTGCTCAATTCACCAAAAATCTCTGTCCGAATCGAGATATACGAATGACCTACTTCTGGAAATTTGTGATTTCAATTAATTCAAACTATCTGGTATAAGGATACTACATCGACATTTTTATTTTGTCCGGCAAACGAACAAATAAAGCAGGCTACAACAGAAGTTTATAACAGGGTCTTAAATTGTTTGCAATCGAATGGGGCTCAGATACAACATTTATAATTTTATTTATTTGGTTTTTGATTATCTTGTATTCAATAAATTTCATTTTCTTATACTATATTTTGCTTTTTTTATATAATATCTCTTAAAATTGTTTTTTACCGCCTACTATTAATTAAATACCAATTCAACCCTACATTTTCTGAAAATTACTAATTCTGAAAGAAGCGATTGAGATAGGCATACGAACACTTATAGCTTTTTGATAGAGAATTAAATCCTGTGTTCCATTCGAAAAAAAAATACTTTTAGTACTAAGAAGTTATGCCAAATCAACCCTAGGTTGTGAGACACCCTGTATGATTTTGTTTACTTTTTATGCCTTCGTTAAATAGTATAGTACCTGTACCCTCCACAATTCACATAAAAACTGTCTACCTTTTACTGTATGGCTGTTACACCCCTTTAATGCATCATCTGTTTTTTTTTATTTTTTCACAAATATCAAAGTAACTCCGAAACGGTAACCGATAGCTAAAAAGTGTTTTATAAAATTGGCTTCAAAATTCCATATAGAATCTAAAAATGCAATAAAAAATATAGGCTTCTTTAAAATATTAAAGTTGGCTATGACTTTCGATGTAACCGAAAGTGCGACATTGATTATGTCACTTTTTCTAACTAGATTATAGCCAACTATGGTTATCGCCGAAGTTTCAAAATCGAGATAACATAGCAAATCCAAGAACTTTTAATGGACAGGTTACGTGAATCACCCTATATACTTCCCAATTTATTTATTACAATCTTACTATATTACTGTGGTAGTTTCAGTTAATAAACCGTCTCAGGAACTCATACCTATACATTAAAAATATACAGGATGTTCTATTTAAAATAAGCAAGTTGACATTCGTTCCCGGTAAAACCGGAAATACTTCAGTGTTGCCAAAGTTTTTATTTAAAAGCTGAATTGAACCAAATTGAGGGGTTTTGGTATGCAAAAGTCAGTATTCCCATATTATATTTAATTATTTACTTACCAATTCGACAAACTTAAAACACAATTGTAGCCACCCTGCACCACCTCGGAGAAATTTCCGTCCGCCAGGAGTTTCGTTCCTACTTTCAACAGTCACATCTTGTTCGTCCTGAGCCATGGTCGCGCTGCGTATATTCGTGGGTATCTCGTACAAGAAACTATCATCAATATCAGTGGCCACTTTTCCCAAACTATCAGCACTCAACCTCACCGGCAGAAGACAACAACATCTCTGCTATAGAAATGATGATAGACTTTCTTCTTCTGCTACACTTTTAATAGCGTCTAATTAGTGACCCTCTTGACCGAAGTCGTTAGATGAAGATGAACAATTGTCCACACCTAACGCCTACTGAATTATATATATATAACGAACCAAACTAGTGATGGCTTGTAAAAGACAGTATTTTAAATAGGTGATTCACTTATTAACTGATTAAATACTCCGTTTAATTTTTCCGTTGTACATATACACTTCTTAACGTTGTTAATAACGAAGGCGAAACGGAATTCATTCACGTTTAACAGGACGCTAAACCCAGAAATGAACTGTTATTATGTCTTCACGCATAGTTTCAACGCGTAGCGTCCGATTGATTGGCCAATAGGTGTGCTTTCAAATCTTGTTTACTAGCAAATACACACACACTTACCTCTGGATCATTCTAGGCTACTACACAACACGGCAAAGCAGAATAACGTTGTTTTCCTATTATTTGACCTTCGTTTTGTTAGAGCATTAGGTGTGCGCACTTTAAGAAATGTCTGTTTGTTTTTACTATTAACGTTTAACTTTTTTTTTTCGAATGGAAGATTTATTGCGCAGATTGCAGGCATTGAAAAATCTATGCTAAAAATTGTGCCACTTGCTTTATCTCTGACCTCTTCCGTAACCTACTTCGACGATATCTAATTTGAGTTTTCGGTAATTAGGATGCATGTCAAGAGAAAATTTTACGCTGTCTAATGATATGCCTAGGAACATTCGGTGAAAGTTTACAAACGATCAAGTTGATGCATTATTAATAGAACAAACGGGTTTTTCTATATCCCAAATTTAAACTATGTATTAGACGAAGTTATTTGAATACATCTGTGAACTTAGCACTCCACTTTTTAAAAATAAAGTTTTTTTTATAGAAAATATTAGTATTTCGTTTGTAGTAACAATAATTTTTTTTATTTTATTTTATTTAAAAAAAAAAAACAATTATTTCGTTGGTACATCTATTATGGCAGGGCAGTCAAATGGTTTACAAAGTAAAAAAAAAAAAACAATTGCACCTCAAGCTCTTTTTGTACATTGTCATGTTCATGCCTTAAATTTAGTTTTGAGTAAAGCTTGTAATATAAACAAAGAATCTACAAATTTCTTTTCTAATTTAATTGTTACTGTTTTTAGAGTTGATTTTTGGTTTATTATTACGTTTATCAAGAGTTTATTTTTAAGTTTTTATTATCTTTTTACCTATCACCTCATCCAGTTTCCTATCCAGGCAAGATTTCACCCTCACCTCCACGTGGTTCTTGCTAGACATTAAATTATATTTTATTTTAATCTATTTTTTTTTTCAATTTTTATTCTACACTTACAATGCTACAATAATAACTATAAAAATATAATTTATTGACTGAGTAGGGTTATTTAGGCTACAGTAGCCTCCCTTGAACAAAACGTCCCGAGCCGCCACTGCATTTACATAATAATATAAAAAGCAACGGACCATGCAGAGTTCCCTGCGGAACACCTGTGGTAACACACCGATCGCCACTTTTTTCACTATTTTATTTTATTGGAGGTGAGAGGAGACATACAAGAAATACTTTCAATAAAATTTTCTTTATTAGTCTGAAATATCTAGTACAACGCACTGTCCGATCAACCGAACAAGGATAGTTCGTCTTCATCCGCCAATTGTCCCTGTTTACCGTGCATGAGTACCCAATCGCCCATCAGCGCAAGTGCTACAGCTATGTTGAGGGCGGATAGCACTAAAGTCGGGATACGTTTTCCAAAATCGCCTATGCAATGTACGATCCCCAGAGCGGCCGTTGCCAAATGCAGGACGGCTCCGATTGGCATCACTAACTGCTCGTAGAAGGGCATCGGAGCATCCAAGAGGTATACTGGCAATAGAACCGCCGGAATCGCTATATAAGACAGGGCGGAAACGATAGCCAAATCACGATGAGTTGAATGGAAGTAGGTGGTCTTCTTGTCCGATATTAAAACCATAACTCCTCCCCCCAAACCCTGGGAAAAGACAGTGAAAATAAATAGATTTTTTTCTTTTCTAGAGAAAAGAAAAGCTTAAACTTCTATTACTACAATGTTGAACATATGACAACAGTTACCGCAATTGTAAAAGATACTCTTAATTAGCGTTGGGAACGAAGCCTTCACCATAATTCACCGTAAATCGTTCGTATCGCAATGCGGCTTCAAGCAGTAAACATTTCCCGACGCTAAACGAGTAGTGTTCATCTTTTAATCCGTTTTATTGTTTTATCCGTTTAAGATCTCTTCGTTGCAGATTCCCAACTTTAATTATTTTTTTTTAAATGTTGTGTTAGAAACGTTATACAATTTTTTACTTTGATAATATTGTAGTAATTTATTTTTTTTAAATCTCCTTAATACATTTTCCATAATTAGGTACGAAATTTAGTATTAAATTTGATTTTTAATTTTGATTTTAAACGGAGACCGGAAGGAGTGCTCTAATTATCGTGGAATATCGCTGATCTGTACTGCTTGCAAAGTATACGAAATTGTTTTGGAGGAGAAGTTAAGGAAGTCAGTAGAAAATAAGTTACATGGAGCACAGAGTGGATTTCGACCTGGATACAGTACGCAAGACCATATTTTCACAATAAAAAATATACTGGAAAGTTCCTAACCTATACAACAAAGAAATATACATGTGCTTTATCGATCTTGAGAAAGCTTTCGACAGAGTAAATAGGGAAGAAATATGGAGTGTCTTGGAATGTAATGGTGTAGGACTAATTGAAGCAATTAAATCGCTGTACGAGAATACCACACACACACTATCAAGGCGAACAACCATGAGACAAAGAAATTCAGAACAACACAAGGAGTTAGACAAGGAGGAGTCCTCAGTCCCCTACTTTTCCTAACATTTATGGACCAAATTATTAAAAATGATAGTGGAGCCAGTAAAAAGATAAATGTAGGGTATTATAAAATGAACAGCATCCAGAAAGGACAGGAAGAATTGGAGAAAGACGATCAAAGAGTCAATTTTCTTTAGTGAAACCTGAAGAGAAAGAATATCCTCTACACTTTACAGTAGAAGAGGGATCGATTACATATTGATTTTTAATTTGACAGAAAATGTCGTCAAGTGTCGTACATAAAAAGAAATACGTTCGAAAATTAGTATAAAACTAGAAAGCCCGCGTTCCACCTTGGAACGCACCCTATTGAAAAAGTTGGTACGCCTTGGCCCTCGCTCACTATAGAAGATGCGTAGCCCTTGGGTAGCAGCTTGCTCTTTAGTCGCTTATAATACATATGTTACACATTTGTACACATTTAAAATCTAATTGCAATTTATTTAAGTATCATCTGTTTTTTTTTTTTTATTTTTTAATGTTTTCAAGTTTTCAATTTTCAAATTTTTTAATTTTCAATTTTTTTAAGCTTGTCTTTGAAAAACTCCGGCTGTCGTTTATTTCTAATTTCTTAATATTTTTAATTTTTGGTTTTTATTTTTAGTTTTTTGTTTTCCCTAACGCGTTTTACTATAAAAAAACTTTCGTTAAACTTGACGATATGCATCTCGTTGTAAAAAATTATAATTTTTTAATTTTTATTGATTATAATTTTGGTTGTTAGTTGAACAATATTTTGTTAACAAAACGTGTTTTGTTAATTTAACACCCTCAGTGTGCAATATTAATATTTGCCCTTAATATGCTTGTATTGGCGCCAATAACTAAATTAATTGCCAGAAACACTTGAACTAACTCGCAATAACTAGACATTTTGTTATTACTAGTAAAACGCAAGTATAAACAATCCTATTCGTTTATTCCAAATTACATGGTATTCACAACAGATCATTTTGACAATTTTAATATAAATATCGTAGCAAACGATTATATGAAAATATTTACTATATCCACTGCTGTCCTACATAGATTCTCAATACAATTTTGCAAAACACATTTCTATAAAAAAAAACGATGAACACAAGATTTACTAAACTCTTTTTCGATTTTGGGAGAAAGAGTGAAAATCAAGAGATCTTTTAGAAGCAAAACCCTTAGAGACATTTATTTGAATTCGAATTCTTACACAACATAACATAAAAGTCTTTCAATTTCCAAATACATATTATCTATCATCTTTATTTCTTCTTGATATTGAATATCCAATCTACGCACATGACAACGCCGGCGGCCAACGTGAGGACCGCCACCAGAAGAGTGTTTCCTCTGTGGTTAGTGTCGTCAGAATAGCATATGATAGCCAAGATGGCGGCCACGATCAATATGACGAATCCCACGAACAATACGAGCAACTCGTATAGGACATTGGTGTCGTCGAAGATGTAGAGTACCAACAGGGTAAAGGTGATTATCAAGTATCCAGCGGCGGCTACGACGGTCAAATCCCGCGACTCCTGGTCGTAAAAAGCGGTGTTACGGTTCGCTATGAAGATACAGGCAACTATCAAGAGGATCTGCACAGATCAAAAGCAATTTATCAGTATAGCAACGTTAATAGTGATTTTTTAACGGTGACCAAGATTAATTTGGAACGATTACGTCTTGATTGAACGTCCTTTACCCTGATGGAACCGATAGATCTCCCAATCTGCTAATGGTGTCATTATTGGAGTTGCTCGATTTTTCGGACACAGTTGAAAGTTAAGATACGCAACATGTAGTCGATAGAAATCCCATAACCGTTCCAAAAGCAAAAACTCAAAAAATGAAACCATTAGTACTAATACGTTAATGAATGTAATTTTACATAATATGCATCGGAAAGATTACTCACAACTTCCACGATCTTGAAGATGAAATTGATGTTCCCGAATAGGTCTTTAGGACTATGCACCATCCTGTGAGAATGTCCACTCCTTTTTTTATAACTTTAAAACAAAACTCTTAAAAAATTACGCTCCGTGTAACTAAACTGTCATCGATTGACATTGAGTCATGTTAGAACTTTGATGTTTAGATTAAGGGAATATCATATGATCAAACACTCTTTGGATTAGGTAGCACGTAGTATTACATATATGGGTAGCACTATGGATTTGACAAGCTATCGATATATTATTTATTTCAATGTTTTTTGACATATTATCTCTATTTTTGACATTTACTTGACAACTTTCAAGTCGGCAGATTAATCATTCAAAATGTTTCAGAACGTCAAGTTTTTATTATTAAATCATATTACAGTAATGAAAATCGTGGTGAAAATGGTAAATGAGTTTATTCGCCTCGTTTGTGTTTAAATGAGTTCCATCAGAGATTTTAAAAATTTCGCCATATAATAGAACGAAATTTTTTCGGCAAATTCGAACTGTCGATAATGTTGAAGAAACTGCTAACATAAATGTCAGAATTAAATCTAGAAGAAGGGTTAGAATGCCTAAAATTCGAATTTTTTTTTTCAAATTTTAAAATATGGCATTGAGTCTTTAGTCTTTAGGAAATGCAAATTACAGACTATTTTTATAATTAACTTTATTTTTTTATACAAAAGAAAATTATAGCTACACAAGATAATATTACAAGAATAAACATTAATTTAAAACTTAAATGATTGATTTTGTGAAACAGTCATGGAATATTCTGGTAAATATTATATGATCGTACGTGTCGGTATAATGATTTTTAATAATTTTATAGCTAAGTACAAAAAGAGGATGGTCTGTGTTTACATGAAATACACATAAAAATGACTTACACATCTACACTAAGAAACTATAAATTAAAATCAATCCTATTCGCTAGCCATTTTCGTTTTGAAGTAATGCACCGAAGCCAACACCGTGTCCAACAGATATACAGCACCTTGTATGACGCATAATGATCCCATGGCCAAACCGGTCTGGAAACAGAATAAAACCGTTGATGCCCAAAAGGGAAAAATTAATTTTAAGAGAGTTTTTCACCTGTCGTTCAGCTGATGCATAAATAAATCTTTGTTCTGACAAGTATCCGTGCCAATAATGAAGAGCCACGCCTCCTACTGCGAGCCACATGAAGATCCCAACCGTATTCATCATTATATCCACAAAGGTGCTAAAGAGGAAAAAAAAATCAATAATTTCAATATACCGAATGAACGTATTCGAGCTGACGATGGGCAAAGCACGAAGCGATGGGTCAATAGATGGTTTCCCTTTGTTAGAACAAGATTATAGACAGTATTCTATGTGATTTCTTATCACGTTGACGATCATTCAATTATTGTTTTATAATAAACCGCGTTTCGGGTGAATAACGGTCAATTTAAAAATGGAATATTATACACAGAAGTAGAAACTATTTATAATAAAGCAATTTCACGATGATAATTCCGCGAAAATAATTAGAGATTTATTTATTAATTAATTAGCTATCCCAACCATATTCCTACGCACCCCAAGTCCTATTCATAACACGGCTCGACGTCTTATAAGCAACATTTTTTCTTAATAAATGGTAAAAACGGAAAAAATGGTAAGTGATTTAGAAATTCAAATGCAATGTGAGTTTTTTATATGGCAAATTTCATTTATTAGATAATTGTCATAAAACACTAATTATCTCGTTTGAAAAAAGAAATCAGACATTTTGTTATAATTCCAACATTTTTTTTTAGGAATATTGATAAATGTTGTTTGTGGGAAAAAAATTTCTAACAAAAGATATTCTGAATTTAATGTAGAATATATAATAAGCTACTTATAAACAGGGGGTTCTATTTAAAAAATGTATTTTATTATTCCTGACAAGCTTACGGATCACTCGGTGTATATAAAAATATTCTCATATTGCAAGGCAATTACAACAGTATTTATTCCAATTAATAAAATTTTAATTCAGCTAACAGTCACCGAATAAATGAATTTTGTCTTATAAAAAAACACACCCTGTATGTGATTTAGTTGAATTAATATTAGGTATTTAAAAGTAGTTCATTCTGCTTACAAATACACCCATCGACAAGACCGACCGCGTATATACACGCTATATTTGTTTGGGGGTGCCATAGGAGCGTATTCTAGGACCATTACAGTTTTTAATCATACATACTTTTTGTGTTCTCCCGTTGCGAAGCAGTAACTGACTAGGGAGACGGCCGTATACACTATGAAACCGACAAATACTCCTGAAGCCACGATTTCTACGTTGGGATCTTTGACTTCATTTAAGTTCCACGTGCCCCCCACTCCTAAGAAATATCCTCCGTATCCTGTCCTGTACAGTACGAGGACTATCAGATTTATCACCTAGAAATTCAATATCAACGTTTTTGTTTATTTTGTATAAGTCCTTATAATAAATTAAGTTTAGAACGATATGTTCTTAATGTTAATTTTTTTATATTTGATCACCATTCGTACATAATTGTTTGGATGGATATTTTTGAGTTTGTTGAATCAAAGAAGTCTTTTTATTAATAATTGGTTAGTCATTAGATACTACTGATAATCTCAATATATTGAGACGTCTGCATGGTAATTTTATTATTCATTATGTATTATCGTAAATATTGCAAGAATTGATATAACACATTTTCTAACACTGCCTATATTAAAAATCAAATCTTTTTTTTTTTAATGCCCTCAATAAAGATTTATTGAAGCAGACGCTATTAATGAAATTGATATAAATACATATATATTGATGATATCATACACTTTATGAGATAAATCACGCAAACAGAAATCCCTGATAAACCAAGCACATTCTATTCACCTGCGTTGTCACAAAATATTTGTACGTGTACACAATAAATGACTTTACATATCACTATTTAAATATGTGTGTATCATGAATACATATGTATTTAAATTGAGTTGAATATGTACACATCTGGAGCAGGTGAATTTTATAAGTATGTTATGTAAACAACACTACAAAAGAGATTTTAAATATACGATGGAAAATGATTCTTTTTTATATATACAAGTAATTTTCAAATGTTCACATTGTCAGCTAAAATTTCCATTTTAAGATTTATTTTCAAAAGGATTGTTTTACTACAAATATTTTATTTGTTACTTATTCAACCGACATTTTAACATGTTTATCGCGAGTATCACATAGTGCGCAAACTCACCGCACCATGATTCATAATTATTGCGAAAAGCATAACATCTTCACCGATTATAACTTTCCAAACATCCTTCTTAAGCGATTTATTCAGCCAAGAAGATTCCCGAGTCGAAGTTAATCCGAACTTTTACTCACCATTTTCAACATCTTGATGATGATCGACCCCACAGTTGCTATGTTAGTCATTTTGTCCGATTTTCACTGTACACTTGCACTTTACAGATATATTTTGTCAAATCTCCACGTGAAAATGAAAATATATAAATATATTCTTCGTCAAACACAATTTTTCTACAATAAAAGATCTGTTTTTAGATCTAAATTACATCGTATATACATGAAAACTAGGCGGTATTACTAATGTCGTCTCACTTGCTAAATGCTTATTATCTGATAATCAGCACCTTATCTTTTTCGCTTGTTTACTGATAGGACCTGGGTTTTTTAATATGGCTTATACGATCCATTTTTCTATAGAGGGAATACACTTAACGTATTTTTTTTATCAGAAATATTACTCCATAATATGTTTTCAAGTCGATTAGATAAAATTCTAGGCACACATATGCAATTACATTTTTATATAGTATGGTGAAAATTCTACGAAAATAGAATGTATCATCATTTAATTTGTTTCAAAACAGGGCTATGATATAAATTACTCATTGTTTGGCTAGAAATAAATGTAGGGAGCAAGAATACTTTCTTGGAAACTAAATACTGATTCAGTTAGTCATTAGGGATAGTATGAATGAACAATTATGTCGTTGCTTAGTGTTTCACTTCCAAATCTGCAAGAATATCTATCTTAAAAATTAATAATATTTTAATATGTGCTTATAAGGATATTTGTGCTTGTTTTTACTACTATAACACGGCTTTAAAATATCTCCCTTTAGTATAAAAACATCCTGTGAATACCGAATGGGGTGAAACAGCTCAAATCATCCATTAAAAGTTTTAATGATTGTTTTAATCAAAACTTAAACATATTTGGAGCTAGTTTACGAGCATCTCAAAGCATTGCATAAAAAGGAATGCTATTTAATGATGGTGAATTCCTTTATGTTATTATTAGTGATTTGTTCGTTTAAAAAAGTCGACACTAACCGCACATCTAAGAAATGCATCTTTAATTGTTACCAAGTAAAAAGGTTTTTCTAAAAGATGGTTTAAAGGATTCTCCATTAAAAAGTAATTTATGCAGTATTCACCTTTAAATGCCCTGAAAGGTTTTCGTAGTCATGTTCAAAATACGGAAATCGACGATAGATTTATTAAATTTATAGATTATTTTTTCTATGCGTCTCTTATTAGCTAAGATGCTAAGCGCATTTTTCTAAATTTACGTAAAGCAAGTTTTATAGGTAATAAAATTCATTCATTGTCTTGCTGCTCTAAGTAAACCAGAAGGTCCTGCATGTGTTCAAGAGCACGGGAATGTGGAATTCGGTTTTCAGTTACAAGGTCTTCATATGAATTGTTCTCACTTCCACATTGACACAAATATGATTAACAATATCCTCTTCTGTAAGTGTTACGAAAGACTCGTCAATAAGCAACCACGCTTCAATGCTTTGTATGTCGGCATCTTTGCATCCATTCTGGGCACGTAAAATGTTACGCAGTTCGGCAAGTGGTATGTTAAGCTCAACATCGTCGTCGTCAGAATCAATTGGCTTCATTTGGATCTTCATTATCCTAGAATATTTTCTTCCAAGATTTTTGCAATGTTGTTGACTGCACTTTGCCCCAGGGCTTTTCGAGTTCGTAGATTGCATAAAAAATTTAGGTTTTTCCAAAATGTTCATCACTCACTATTTGCACCAAACAACTATGACGTTTCATTGTGGCAATCATTCCCTGATCCATGATCCTGATTCAGAGCTGTTACATTTGGCGGTAAATATCTGCCCATCGCTTGATTTCAACGTTAATTCAAGAGGGTAAGATGGACCATTCTCCAATAGCAGTACAACTTTTTGCAGTAATGAGATTGGAGATCTTTACCTGAAGCACAAACTTCTTATTGAACCACTCGTTAAAAATTGTTCTATCCAAGTTTAAGACATCTTCCTTTCAAAGATCGCGGTTTTTTTTGACTGCCCAACAACACAGAGCTATACTTTATGGGTAGCGTCTGCATTTTGCACAACCCATAGTAGTTTTAGAAGATTTGTGACCCGGCGTCTGACGCTCCTCCACAGCAGCAAGTTTTTTTTGTTCTCAGACGCTTCCAATAAAAGCAAGTTCCATCGGCATTGTATATTTGTGCCTGGGAGTAAATTTTCACGTTCTATAAACAAAAGGAAGTCTCTTACGAAAACACGAGCTACGACTTTATCGTTGCTTAGATTCGACGAAAACCATGGCGCTATTTAAATCTTGTCAACGACCCTGAAGACGCATTGAATTCACCTTCCATTCCCAGTAAAAGTCGTACAAACAATCGACCTTCATGCATACGATGCCGCTCTAACATTCACGTATGCGTGTGAGCTGATCGACTGTGCATTGCCGATATGAGTGAATCACACCTGATACGGGATACGTCCTTTCCGCATAGTGGTAAAAATTTTGAAGTCGCAAAAGCTCTTGCTTCATTTGAAAGCTTGAAGGAGAGCATTACAAGAGAAAACATATTTTTAAGCAACAGTAGATAAAATGTTTGAAGATCGTTACGTCTTAAATGGAAATTCTCAACAGCTGTTACAACTGAGGGTTTCATGTTTTAAAAAGATTTTTGTTGTACTAAGGAAAAAGAGATATTTTTTTTTGTTATTCATTATAGGTAAATTTTGACTTTGCCATCTTTTGTGCTAAAAAAAAGATGACAGTTGACATGCATACGAGCAATAACTGTTAAATTTGATATTTTTCCGGGAATTACCAATTCTTCTTGATTTTTTTTTGTTTTTTTGAAAATGTCGTTGAAAAAGGTTGCTTATTTGTTTTAATTTTGCCATTTAATTTCATTTTAAACCACTAAGTTTGCTCAAAGCATTAATTTATGAATAAATTGATTGGTTAAGAAATAAATCTCTGACAACACCAAGAATTTGTTATGTTACATTTTACGAAAATTTGATATATAAATATCCACCGTACTTTATCTGTTTTTATTATTATCGCAACTTCATCTAATTTGTCATTTTTTATTGATTTATATAGGAATATATCACCTTTATATTACTAATAAAGATTTAGATAAGTAAAAATTCCTCCGATTATTTAATTAAATAAAGTATTTAGCAGTATAATTAAATAATTGTTATATTAGAATATTCTTAATTTATTAAAAATTATAAATACAAAAAGAGTAAAATTACTTTTAACTTACTTTCTAGTTACCTAAAATTAATTAAAAACATATATAACTAAAAAAAAACTAAAGATAAGTTATTATTTGTCTTCAATAAATTTGAATTTATTCGTTTTGTTCTTAATCCTCGGTTATTAACTTCCTCCTGAAGAACAGATATGCAGACAATCCAGAATCCAGTAGGAAGAACACTCCATTTATCAAACAAAGCGCTCCTAAAGCCAGCCCAGCCTAAAATGAAATAAATCAACGATTACTTTGCAATTTAAAAACCCAAAAAACCAAACCTCTTACCCTTCTTTCAGAAGTGTCGTTGCTTAACCAATATTCCGACAGGTAATTGATCCAATAATGAAGGCAAGCGGTACCAACCGCCATCCACAAGAAGATACCAACGACGTTCATGCAAATATCTACGAACGTGCTGCGAATTTTCAAATTTTATTGATCGTTTGATTCGTTTTTTTTTTTTCTTTCAACTTACAATTTGTATTCTTCAGAAGCGAAGAAGTAATTTATCAAAGAGACTGTAGTGTAGATGAAATAACCTACAAACACTCCAGAAGCGACTATTTCAACGTCAGGATTTCTTTCTTCGTTTAAATTCCAAGTACCACCCACTCCAAGGAATTCTCCACCGAATCCAAAACGATACAAGAACAAGATAGCTAAGATGAAGACCTAAAAATAACTTAACTTAAATTGTCGTAATAAAAAAATAGCAACTATTTTTTGGAAAAACTATTTATCAAAACAAGTATCCATGTATAGTAGGTATTTATATTAGTCATATTTTTTTAACGCATGCGTTGAATCAAGTGACATTATTTTTGTCATTAAATATAGTCTTTTTTTTTATATACAGAAAAGAAATTTTTATTTTAATTTTTCAAATATTAAAAACAAAATAATCAACTTACCATTTTAATGATCTTCAAAACCATTGTACCGATACTTGCTAGAGCAATAGACATTTTTCTAGAATTTGGATGTTATCCCACCTTTTTAAAAGAAACTAAAATGGCGTATTAGAACAACAGCACATGAATTTATTGTTAAAATCGTTCTTAAAATACTTAAATAAGCAAAAATAAGACCCGGCTTTTTCTCAACTACAATATAAAAATGATATTTTTAGTTACCTTAAACGACAATGTAAACTTTTGTAAACGCAGCTGTGCTGTGGCTGTCGCTTATCGACTATCTAGTCTTATCATCTTGTTTAGCCTCATTTTAATAATCACGCAAATACGATAAGCGATAACAGAATTCGAAGTAACTATTTGAAAAAAGGATTTAACGAAAACGTATTAAACGAAAATATTTATATATCTATAATTAATATTGTTAGAGGATTATTTTATAATTTGAATTTGGCGCGCTAAAAATGCCGGGATATTAGAGAGAGAGATTATTCTAGAAGAAAAAGGGTTATGAGTCGTCTTATGTCTTATGTGTTATGTGCATGTTATGTGTTTTTATGTAGTTTTAAGAAAATAAAACGCTTTAAGAAATAGTAATTAAACTAGTGTGTTTTAATTTACGAACAAACAGAAAGAGAGAACAATATAGAGCCATTTTAACATCAATTTAAATTTCGATTTAAAATAGGGAATGTCTACTAATTGTAAGTTGAGACACAAACAGTGGCGGCTCGTTACTTATTAAATTGAGTTCAAGGAAATAAATAAAAATATGTAATTTTTTAATGAAATTTTTATAAGACATAAATATTACTGTCATGTAAACATCTATTTAAATTTTAAAATGAAGTCTATCACGCGCGCCTTGGCATATTTATTGAATTTTGACAGAAGGAGTGGCGACTCGTTACTTAATCAGGTTATAAACTTAAAAATAAAATATATAAATAATATATTTTACTTTTACTTATGTTCCAAATTAAAATGCAGAATGTTTATTTTTGAGATCTTCGCTAAATTTGACACAAGCAGTGGCGGGTCGTCATTGAAAATTGGGTTAAAGAATTCATATAAAAATCAAATGTGCGGATATTCTATTTTTACACGTTTTAATTTAAAATACAGGATGCGTGCCTTGAAAATTATGCGAAATTTTGACACAAACAGTGGCGGTTCCCTACTCATTAAATTAGAGTGAAAAAATATTCACACATATACTTGATTTTCACTTAAATTAAACTTGAAAACAAATAAAATCATTTGATTTGAAGAAAACTCTGAAGTTAGTGTATTATAATTTTAGGTTTATTATAATTATAATTTTGTTTTGTTTTTTAACATCGTCACAATCCTGTATATTAATGCTTCTTTTATCCTGCTCAGTATCTACCAAATTATTTTCATTAACATCACACGTTAAGAATGAAAGACAAGGTTAACTTCTACTAATTCTATCTTTTCATTCATACCAACTTCTAAATTGGCCTTAATAACTATTCCACCGTAACAAGTCAACCAGTACAAATGGAACATTATATTTTTTACATTATTTGTGATTAAGTAGTGACTAATTCACAACGCCGGATGTCAAAAAAAAATATGCGACTAATTTATTCGTGCTGTGATTCTGAAAACGCGAATGAGTGTTATATTAATTTATTGAATGTATAATTGATTGTATGAATCATTCGTTTAGTGTTGCATGTAATTAATAATGTTCGGAATAATTTATGTTATTGCGTGTCTAATTGTATAGTCATTTCAATATTTTAAAATGGTTTTAGAAGCAACTTTAAAGTGATAACCTAACCTCAAACGTAGTCACAAAAACATCCGTAAGAGTGCTCGCATTTTTATTTACTAAATAACTGTAAACAAATTGACAAATATTCTACATTAAACACAACTTAAAACTCAAATAACCATAAGGTTACCATAAAACCCGCAATGCAGTGACAACTAATGAAACAACTTGACAGATGAGAAAAGTTATTGACATCAACCTACCTAAAAAAAAAATCACTGATAGCCTATCGTAAGATTTACTTTGCACGAGTTGTTAATCAATGGTTTTAGTGTTAAAATGCGATATTTTTTCTGGATTTTAAAAGTGTATATATAACCGATAAACAAATGCTGAAATATTACAACATCATAGTCAGAATAATTATTCTAATATATATATATTTAATATTCCAAAGCAGTCTTTACAAATAGATATTATAGAAGTGCATTATCTCGCATTTTATTTTGGAAGAAACTGTATACAAGTATTTACTAGTAAAAAGAACATATTTTTTTTCATTTTTAAAACTTCTGATATACATTTTTGTCATTATTATGACGCCAAACTACAGGTAATTTATAAGAATTTGCTTTAAATGAATCATTGTAACAATTATCATGCGTTTTACCGATATTTATGTATACAGTTTCGATCAAAACTTAACAAACAGCACATTTACAACAATTGTTTATTTTAGGATCTTGGCCTCGACATAACAGACGAACAAATTGCAGAAATGTCGGCTAATATTCACAACATCGATTTTGCCGCTGCAGCCGAAGAAGAGCGTCTAACCAGACATGACGTCATGTCCCATGTGCACGTTTTCGCCAAGCAGTGCCCAAAAGCAGCGCCGATAATTCATCTGGGAGCCACATCGTGCTTTGTCGGTGATAACACCGACTTGATCGTCATTAAAGATGGCTTGAATTTGCTGTTACCGCGATTAGCTGCCGTCATACAGAATTTGGCGAAATTCGCAGAGGAATACAAGTATGTTAATTTGTTTTTATAATTATTTTGTATTTATGATTGTAAAAATTCTAATTTACATGTTTTACAATTTTTCTGTCTCCATGTCAATGTGTTCACATGTTTTACCTAATATCTGTAACATCACGTGTGCCATACAATTTTTGTTTTAGATCGCTTCCAACTTTGGGATTCACCCATTTGCAACCAGCCCAATTAACAACAGTAGGAAAACGAGCTTGCTTGTGGATTCAAGATCTGTTAATGGACGAGAGGGATTTGAAACGGGCTAGGGATGACTTGAAATTCAGAGGAGTCAAAGGAACAACCGGGACGCAAGCTTCGTTCCTGCAACTGTTCAACGGTGATGGTTCTAAGGTGGTACGACTCGATAAATCCGTCGCTAAATTATCAGGATTCGAAGCTACTTACCCAGTCACCGGACAGACCTACTCCAGAAAAGTCGATGTCCAAGTGGTAAGCGCTCTAGCAAGTTTGGGATCCACCGCACATAAGATGTGCTCCGATATAAGACTGCTGGCTAACATGAAGGAGATTGAAGAACCGTTCGAGCAAACCCAGATTGGAAGCTCAGCGATGGCATACAAAAGAAACCCGATGAGATCCGAACGATGTTGCGCTTTGGCCCGGCATATGATGACCATTTATTTCAACGCGGTTCAAACGCATTCCGTGCAATGGTTGGAGAGGACCTTAGACGATTCGGCCAATCGGAGATTGACTCTATCAGAATCATTTCTATCGGCAGATGCGCTATTATTGACTCTCCTGAATGTAACTCAAGGCTTAGTCGTTTATCCCAAAGTGATCGAGAAACACATCAAGCAGGAACTGCCGTTCATGTCGACGGAGAACATCATCATGGCGATGGTGAAGAAGGGTGGGGATCGACAGGTTTGCCACGAGAAAATCAGGGTGCTATCCCATCAGGCCGCAGCTCAAGTCAAGCAGTTCGGAAGGGATAATGATTTAATCGAGAGAGTGAAAGCTGATGCGTATTTTGAGCCGATTTTAAGTGAACTTGATAAATTGTTAGATCCTGCGACCTTTATTGGGAGAGCGACTGAGCAAGTGGAGGAGTTTTTGGAGGGGGAAGTCGAACCGATTCTTAAAATATATGGGGATATTCTGAAAACGGCAAATCAAAATGTTGGTTTAAATATATGATGGGTTTAATGGAATTCAATTTAGTTTTTAGTTGAGAAAATGTTGAACTTTATAGATTTTAATATTGTTTATAATAAAGCTATTGCTACAAACAAAACGGAGATTTGAATCTGCACTATTAACACTTTTATTTATAAGTCATCACTATTAATTCTGCGGTAGCTCAAACTTTCAAATCTTTTAACCTATTTAATTACAAGCCTAAATCAGAGCAAGAGTTTAGTTTTTTGTTGATATATATTTTGCTGGTGGTTTAAAAAGATAGATTGCGACATCGCAAAAAAAAATCAAAATATCAAATATATCCAGGCATCTATCATCAGGCTCTGATCAAATTCCTAGTTTTTTTACTACGTGATTGTGCTATCATATTCGCTAAGCCGCTTTGTACTATATTTAACCTGTGCATTGCTAGTTCCAGTTTTCCGGTGTTCAAATCTGGTAGCGCTTCTGATATTGGTAATTATCGGTAATTACTCAATATGTCTTTGAGATCTCTGGTGGTCAAGTGGATGCGATCTACACTGATCTTTTCAAGGCCTTCGACCCGATAGATCATGGGAGACTTCTTTGTAAAGGCCTTCGGCTTCTTCTGCTCTCTCGTTCTTCTTCTTCAATCATATTTGATGGACCGAAAATTGTATGTTGCGTATACTTCATGTCGTCGTCTTTGTAAGTCTGGGATACCCCGAGGTTGTAATTTGGGGCCGTTGCTTTCTCTTCTGTTCATTAATGATTTGCCACCCGCTTTAAAATGTGAAGTATTATTATTTGCGGATGATGTTAAAGTATTTACTTCGATTCCTTCAAAGGAAGATTGTGAGCTGCTTCAAAGTGACTTGGATTGTATCTTGCAATGGTGTCTTTCCAATGACCTTACACTGAACATCTCCAAGTGTAATACTGTATCTTTCTCAAGGTGTAAACATATCATTAATTATGACTATTCCATCCAGTCTACAGTATTAAACCGCTTCCTAACCGTGAAAGATCTTGGGCATATTCAAGCAATGTGTTCTTCGGCCATGAAAACGCTTGGTTTTATATATCGCAATTCCAGTCACTTCACTAATGTGAACACGTTGAAACTTTTATATGTGTCTGTGGTGCGTTCCAGATTGGAGTATGCTTCTCTGATCTGGTCGCAAATTTATGAAAATCATAGAGCGGAGCTTGAGAGCGTTCAGAGGCGTTCTCTTAAGGGCTTATGGTTTAGGGCGTACGGGTGCTATCTTTCCATTGGCTTCCCGCATGATGTTTTGATGAGAACATTTGGGGTGGATTCTCTGGATTTGCGAAGGAATACAGCTGGTATGGTGTTTCTCTATAAATTAATTAATGATAGGATTGATTGTCCATATTTGCTGCAGAAACTAAATTTTCTGGTCCCTAAACAATCCGCCAGGTCTATATCTACGTTTTATGTTGGTCGCCCTAGGTCGAGTGTCTTGGTAAGGTCTCCTGTTTACAGTATGTGTAACGCTTACAATCGCATTAGCTAAGATGTTGATATCTTTCGTTGTTCGTTGCGCGATCTTTTGAAGCAAGGAAGAGGATAGTTAATGTAAATGTTTATTATTGTTAGTGTGTGATTATTGTATGCCGTTATATACTATTTATTGATTTTTTTTATATTGTTTATTATATTCTCCTATTATTGGATAAACTGTTGGGCAATAAACTCTAAATTATTAATATTATTATTATATCCCACCCCTAATAAAACCATTTCATATTTCGTAATTCATTTTATTATATACAAATGTGTACATGAAAACATCTTTAGAATCTAAGTGGTTTAAGGAATATAAAATTAAAAAGCACCTAATACAAACAAGAATTATCATTACAAGTATTTATATTATTCAAGATCTATAAAAGTACAAAAATGTCGTAAATGTCTTTTATATAAAAAGGTGTTTAAAAGCTACAGTGGCAAGATTTTCTCTCCGATTTTGGTATACAAACAAAAATAAAAATGATCACGATGCAATAAATAAGAACTGAATGGCATGGCGGTTAAAATAAATTAATAATAATAATAAAAAAAGAAAGAGTGAATTTTCTAGAACTCCATAAATATTGCGTGTAAAATATTTATGCGTTCTCTATATTTTTTGGGGTTAACGTTTTGCGTTTTATCGAAAAACATCAACACCAAAATCATTTTTAGCACCAAATTTCTCATTACGACAAACAATTTTAATCGCTAGGCAACAGGGTATTCCCCAAACAGGCCGGCCCTTGACTCGGCCAATTGCAAGCGCCCAAACTATCGTCGAACGTAAGATGAACGGGACAATTGAATATGTGCAGAGTGAACTTATTTTTATTGCAATCCCATCGACAGGAGTAGAATTTATTGCACTGCGTCGGATGTCTGAACAATCCGGCGCGTTGACAGTCGATCGTTCCTTGCAGAGTTTCCGTTTTGCTTCGTAAACCTCCCGGGCCGTATCTGTCGAAGTTGTGAGCCGACAAAGTTTGGCGATCGACTTGATTGGATTTTACGCCGTTTATGATTTGATCGTCGGTAAGTTGATAGTTTGGCACCGCTGTGCTCTTCAAGAATATGTCGGAGATCTTGCTGACTGGTGGTAAGATTATTGTCGGGGCGGTAGTTTGTAACGGGCGGACTCTGACGCGTTTCCTGACTACCAGTGGAGGTCTCGATATTAGAATTGGGGTCGTAGATCCTTAAAATTTAAGGTTAGGTGTAATTATTTCACATTTAATAATATGCACACGTCAAGTCCGCATCAAGTGGGATTTTGTTTTTTTTATTATTATTCATCATTGGTAAATTTTGACTTTGCCATCTGTTTGTGTTTAAAAAATGATGACAAATGACATGCATACGAGAGATCACGTTACATTCTTGAACTGTTAAATTTGACATTGTTTCGGGAAATGTTAAAATATCCAAATGTTTCTTAATTTTATGGGAAAATGTCATAGGAAAGTCTTTAGAATTTTTTTACCGAGTTGCATTTGATGAGGATGAATTGATGATTTGATGGTTAAACGCACATGGAGCGCGAGAGCTAGGAGAAGGGGAGGAAAACCGTGCAGGACGTGGAATAGTGTTGGGTTCGTCAAGTACATGAGCGCGTACAATTTTTCATGTACTACTAAAAGTACGTCTTTTTTAATGTGAGATGCGTATAAAAAAAAAAAAATTTAGAAATCGCAATTTTTTTCAACGAGACGCGTAACGTTCAGTTTTCAGCGAGACACGCAGCGCTGTCTTTTTTAAAGTGAGACGTGTTTAAAAAATAAAAATAAAAAAAACAAAAAATTAAGAAAAAATCAGAAATTACAATTTTCTTCAACGAGACACGAGTTTTACAACAGCGCGACACGCAGCGCTATGTCTTTTTTAAAGTGAGACGCGTTTAAAAAATAAAAAAAACAAAAAATTAAGAAAAAATCAGAAATTACAATTATTTTCAACGAGACAAGAGTTTTACAACAGCGAGACACGCAGCGCTATGTCTTCTTTAAAGTGAGACGCGTTTAAAAAATAAAAGTAAAACGCGTAATGTCCAGTTTTCAGCGAGACGCGCAGCCCTGTGTCTTTTTTAAAGTAAGACGCGTTTGAAAAAACGAAATTTAGAAATTCCAATTTGTTTCAATGAGACGCCTAACGTCCAGTTTTCAGCGAGATGCGCAGCGCTGAGTCTTTTTTAAAGGCAGACGCGTTTGAAAAAAAAATAAAAAAACAAAAAATTAAGAAAAAAACAGAAATTACATTTTTTTCAACAAGACAAGAGTTTTACAACAGCCAGACACGCAGCCTCGAGTCTTTTTAAAAGTGAGACGCGTTTGAAAAAAAAATTTAGAAATCGCATTTTTTTTTTCAACGAGACGCGCAAAATTAAAAAAAACAAAATTAAGAAAAAATCAGAAATTACAATTTTTTTCAACGAGGCAAGAGTTTTACAAGAGCGAGACGCGTAGCGTTGTCTTTTGTAAAGTGAGGCGCGTTTGAAAAAAAAAAAACGAAAAATTAAAAAAATGTAATTTCTGAAAATTTTAATTTGACATTTTGACGAGACGTGCAGCGTCGAGTCTGTTAAAGAGAGACCGAAACGCGACTCAAAAACAACAGATGATAAATTAATAGATGAAACGCTGTTCTAAATTCCCATATCCATAATTTAAAAGGGTGAATAAAGAGCGAGCTGCTACCCAAAGGGACCGCACCTTCTCTAAAGCGTGCGTCCCAAGGTGGATCGCGGGCAAGGCGTATCCACTTGCTCTAGAGGGTGCGTTTCAGGTGGAACGCGGGCTTTCTAGTTTAAAAAAAAACATTTATTTTTTTAAAAGTACTTGTTCAAGGGGAGCAATTTGTATTTTTGCCCGGGGTAATATAACCGCTAGAGCGGCCGTTGTTTCCTGTGTTCACCGCTCATGTGACTACAAAATCCCCACCACTAGTAGTGAGGCGATTTACGTACCATTTACGTACGCAATGAATTAATGTACTCAATGTACCGCTCATGTACGCATTGAAAGCGCTCTAATCTACGAAGATTAGCGCGTACAAAGATTGTACGCGCTCATGTATGCGACGGATCCAACACATAATCCCTATGAAGATACTAGTTTGAAGGTATGATCTGAAAAAATAATCGCAAGATGTACGCATTCATGTACGCGGCGGATCCAATATTCTTAAGAAATAGTCGCAAGATGTACGCGTTCATGTACGCGCCGGACCCAACATTACTAGCGGGAGGCTGGGACTATTGCACGAGATATGATTGAGTGGAGGAAGTCCGTCTTCACCGTAAGATAGAAGAGGATGGATTAAGTAAGTAATACTTACCGATTGTCACTTCAGGAACTGGCGTTACATCTATAATTCCTTGGGGTTCGTACTGAGGATCAACATAAGCTCCTTTAATGCTTTCCCCTTCAATCTCCCCGAATGCATTATTAGGATTAACAACAAACTCTTCTACGGTTTCACCATCATCAATTTTAACCTTAACCGGCTTGTTTCGGAACCTCACCGCATCGGTAATGCAAGTACACTGCGCTCCCAGTTTGGCCGAGAGGAGAGGATGGAAATCGTTGACTTTAACGATGGCTTGCGAAGCGGGTGGTCGAATCACTTTAACAATCTTCCGATGTTTCAACACTGGAGCTTGGTAATTCTCTACGATGCCAGCAGGTGGGAGATATGCCCTCGTCGGCTGGTATAAAGGTGTTACGATCTCTTGTAAGGGAAGAGCCGTAGTTGATTTGACCGCGAAAGGTGTTATGATTGGTCGTTTCGTCACTTCGACGTTGACATCGTCAGGAGATGGTGTCGAAGAGTATTGATGATCGAACGAACTGAATGAATATTTCAATATTGGTTTGCTTTGGGTTATTGGTAACTGCGGTGCAATTTCTACTGGAGATACGTCGATAATCGGCGTGGGTGTAGTCGAAACTAAGAATTTCGGCTTGTTTACCGTGACGATAGGTGCAAGACTGGATTTTATCTCGAACGGTTTGGGAGTCGATGAATATCTACTATCGTGATAGTAATAATCCAACGGTTTAACACTCGTAGATGGTATCACATCGTAAACAGATTGTACCGTGTTTTGATAAGACGGTCTTACAGTTGAAGTTACAAATACTGGTGTCGAAGATACAATCGGTGATGGTGTTACGGAGTAGTTTTCCTCATACACGACATTATTTAAACCGCTCCCATGTCCAGTAACGTAAGCTTTCTTAGCGACAAACGGTTCTTCCTTCGCCGGTTCTAATCCTTCATAACTTGGTCCTTCGTTGAAAGCAATCGTCGGCCTAGCATAATGATATCCCCCATCGGATTGATCGAAATTATTTTTCAACCCGAATTCTTGGTACGTTCCGAAAAGATTTTGGTGTCCCTCGAGGTTGATATCCGACCCCAAAGTTTCATGATGCGAAATCGGTGCTGGTGTTACAGATTGGCTATATTTAACGAATCCGCGGTCCTTATTATTTTGATGATAAGTATTTTCAACGCCTCCCAAGAGAATTGGTTGCACCGCTCCGAATTTCCCAAACGCTGCAATATTTCCATCGTTTACGAACACGTTTTCTTGTACATCCTTCTGCACGGGAATCAAATTCTCTTTATATACAACGGATGGCGTTACCTCTTGTATTCCCAATTTTGAGAAACCACGACCCTTAGAAATCGAAGAGAGGAATGTCGAATGAAAATCTGCTGCATTATCCTGTGCGATACTGATTGGTTGTTGTGTCACCGAAGCGAAATCTTGCTTTTGGAATCCTCTCGCGCCCAAATTTTCATAAGAAAACGATGCTGTCGGTATCGAAGTTATAGAACCCGAAGTGACTCTATGTTCGATTATAGGTTGATGTACGACGCTCACTGGTGTGACATTTTCAATTTGATGAATCAGAGTATCTTGGTGGGGTTCGATTGAAGTTCCGGTGTGAATGTTTATTCTTCCGCCATCTTGTCCTGGCTGCACCAAAATGGAGGGTGTGACACTGTCGATAGTACCACCGACATTGTATGAAACGATTGGTTTTGTAGTACTGACACCAATATGTTGTGCTGGTCCGACGTGATGTTGAATTTGATTGTATGAAACCGCAGGTCGAACTGTGCTAACTTCCACTAATGGACCACCACCGTTAGAATGCACCGATACAGATGGAGTTACGTTCTCGAGTAAGGAAGTGCTGTAATGTACCGACGGTGTCACATTTTCAATTAAAACTGGTTGAATCGGTGTCACATTTTCCACTAATTTTGGCCTAACGAGTTCCACGTTGTGATGAGGTTGTTTAAACACCACAGATTCCCCCACCGGTTGTTTCAGCACAACGGAAGGTTGATAACCACCGAAAGACGTTCCGAATTGAATCGAGCTCACAGTTGCAGGGGTCGGTGTGGCTAATTTCTGTTCCGTCAGCAATATCGAAGGAGTAACGCGTTCTATTCCAGCGTGGGATACAACACCTTGATGACCATTATCTTGCAGTTCTATACGTCCGGGCTCGAACAAAACTTTCTGTATTTCCGGCGTTTGATGTTCGATCTTTTGATGCACGAAAGATTTACCACCTTCTACGAACTCCAACGCCGGCTTATCATAAACATATCCGCCGTTCACCACATCTACAGCCTCACCAGTTGTCGCTGTATGTGCCTGTTGGATATTCGGTATGATCGCTTCGCCGTGATGCTGCACCTTCACTTGTAACTCGGGTATGTTGGCGACGACACCGTTTCCGTTATAAACGTCTAGAATATCACTCGAATGGGTTGTTGGGATCGGAACTGAGGTCACCACTGGTATATGAGGAGTTACAGAGACCGGAGCTGCCGTTACGGTTTGTATCTGGGGTGTGGTTTGCTTGAAAGCGTTTGGATAAACACCAACTGCTGAAAATCCACCTCCGACTATGTTGACTCTTCCTGATTTTTGTCGATTGTAGTTTTGGTACGATGTGGAGCCTCCATCTTGTTGATTTGCCCGTAAGTGGAATTTAACAGAGCCCCTGCTTGTGTCTATTAGGGTTTTTTCGGTTGGTCCAGCGTTCAGTAATCCGATGTTATCTTCAGAATTTCCGTGGTATGTCACAATTTTACCTCCGCTTAAGTCACCTCCTTCTAACACAGCAGTATTCCCCTGGTAATTATTTTCTCCTAAAACAACACCTCCGTGTTGACCACCTTGGATAATCCCAAAACCTGCACCGATAGATCCATCATGCTCGCCAATCAAAACTCGTTGCTCAGTGAATTTCAAACTATCATCACCTTGATTCGAAGATCCTCTCAATTTAGTTCCAAAGGCGAATGAAGCTTGATCGATTGGCGATTTATTGTTGCTATATCCAATCTGGTTCGATTTTCCTAGATTCCCATGGTATGTAACGGTAGATTTTCCTCCGGTGGATTGGATTTGCGATGAACCACCATCTTGTACGAGTCCTATTTCCAAAACCGAAACGATTAAAAATGCTATTTTTTCTTCAATAGATTTCTTTTACCTCCATTCTGCAGGAATACAACACCATTTTGGTGGGATAATCCATCGTCTGCGAAGTTTTCTGAAGATGAGCCTCTTTGATGAGCAAATTCTTGATTATTGGCACCGATTTGGGCAATTCCTGTTAAAATCATTTTGTATTTTTTTTTTAATAATAAAGGTTTTGGGAAATAGGATTTACCTCCATCTCCAATGAAATAGCCTCCATCTTGTGCTCCGGAACCATAGTGCACATCTCCAACTCCGATGAGACCAACTCCTTGGGTTAAAACTTGTCTATCATCACCTCTAGATGAACCACCTCCAAAGTTTCCATGGTATGTCACAGTGGATTTTCCTAAATCACCATCTAAACCAGCAAGATGTCCTTCTTGATATCTTATGGAACCTCCATGGCTGCGTCCATCTAGTCCTAAAAATCAGATAATTTTTCTAGATGATGGAAATGTTAAAGTATGTTATTACCATTTTCATGCGCATTCAAGGTTGTGGATAAAATCCTTTGCCCTTCAATCTCTCCATTTGAACCAGAATGATCGATCCCTTGATATTTAATAGAGCTTCTTTGATGATCCAATCCTTCTACGGCTCCAATTTGGCCTACAGTCCCAGCAATTCCATGAAGTAAAACTTGCCCATCGCCTCTTGATGAACCACCTCCAAAGTTTCCGTGATATGTAACAGTAGATTTTCCTGAATTACCATCCAAATTACCAGCGAGATGTCCTTCTTGATAGCTTACGGAACCTCCATGGCTGCTTCCATCTAAACCTGCAAATTAGATCATTTTGTTTTTGGATGTTGTTGGAAATGTTAACCGTTATGGCTCCTTACCATTTTCTTGTGCATTTAAGGTTGAAGATAAAATTCTTTGCCCTTCAGTTTCTCCACTTGAACCAGAATGACCAATTCCTTGATATTTAATAGAGTTTCTTTGATTATCAAGTCCTTCTAGTGCTGCTATTTGACCTGCATTCTCAACATTTCCGTGAACTGAAATTTGCCCATCGCCCCTTGATGAACTACCCCCATAGTTTCCATGGTATGTAGTAGTAATAGTGGATTTTCCTAAATTACCATCCAAATTACCACCAGGATGTCCTTCTTCATAGCTTATGGAACCTCCACGGTTGCTTCCATCTAAGTGCGAAATAAGATAACATTGGAAATATTAAACGTTATTAGCCCTCACCATTTTCATATGCATTTAAGGTTGAAGATAAAATCCTTTGCCCTTCAATCTCTCCATTTATTCCAGAATGATCAACTCCTTGGTATTTAATAGAGCCTCTTTGATTATCTAATCCTCCTATAACTCCAATTTGGCCAAGATTTCCAGCAACTCCATGAACCGAAACTTTCCCATCACCTGTTGATGAACCACCTCCAAAGTTTCCGTGATATGTGACAGTGGATTTTCCTGAATTACCATCTAAACCAGCAAGATATCCTTCTTGATATCCCAGAGAAACTCCGTGATTAGCTTGGTTTCCATCGATTAGACCTGAAAATTGCTTAGAATGTTTTTTTTTTAGGAACTCGTTTGTGGTGTAAGTTACCTTGGTGTAATAAAGCTTGTCCATCAGCATTAGATAAAATTTTTGATCCAGAATGACCAATTCCTTGCAGCCTTTGGTCTGCCAGACCTACACCCACAATTTGGTCTACGCCATCAACCAAAACATGTTGGACACCACCTGATGATCCACCTCTTAAGTTTCCATGGTACGTAACAGTGGATTTTCCTAAATTACCATCCAAACCTTGATACCTATTGTAATCTCCATGACTAGCTTGGTTTCCATCCAGACCTGAAAATTGCATAAAATGTTTTTGGTTTTAACGTTGAAAATATTAGAATTTATTTGGATTACCACTTTGATGTAATAAAACTTGCCCAGCACCATTTTCATGTCCATTTACAGTTGCAGATAAAAATCTTTGTCCTTCAACATCTCCGTTCGATCCAGAGAGACCAATTCCTTGGTATTTAATAGAGCCCCTTTGATCGTTACGACCAATAGCCCCAATTTGATGCAAATCTCCATTGATGCCACGTGCGGCATTGGCCCCCACACCAAACAGAATTGAACCATCGTGACCCCCAATTCCAACATTGTTCTCACCGAAACTACTATAAACTTTCGAAACAGGCTCTTCGATCGGCCCATGCAATCCACCCAAAGCCACCGGTTGTAAGACACCCAATCCATTGTAATTTCCCAAGATCAGCTGACCAGTATGATCATATTGATTGTTTATCAGATTTCCTTGACCATTACCTCCTCCATATGCTCCATGGGCATCAATTGCAGCGTTAACACCTAAAGCTCCCCCGTGAGCACCATAAGCGCCTCCATGGAATTCGACTAACACCCCAGAACCGTATCCGTGGGCACATTTCGGTACCAACCATGGCCACTCGCATACCAATCGATCTTGATCGAAGACCAGGCCAAAGGGACATCTGAACTCGTAGGCTGTCGGTGCTGATTGGCCATGGTCTAAGCAAGCAAAGAACCAGCGGCAGTTCTCGGGATCAGCATAATAGCCTGGAAATTAAAAGGATTAACGTCAAATATGGATGAAGAGAAAAAGTATTGGAGCTAAGATGTAACCTCGAAGGAGTTTTAATCAAAATTTTATAACATGTATTATAAAAGAAAAAAAAGAATAAGGACAATTAAGAAGAAATATTTATGGTTAAAAGTATTGGAGTATTTTATTAAAAAACTGTTTAAATAAACTTTAAAAATTAGTAAGAAAGAATCAATCTATTTTAATTTTAAATAATTTTTTAATAAAAAAGCAACTATTTTATTTCTTTTTACTGATTTTAAGAAAAAAGGAATGAGGTTCGCCCGCTGTAAAATTTTATAAAATAAAAAAATTGTGATAAAAAAAAGTGCGATGGCCGGGAATCGAACCCGGATCAACTGCTTGGAAGGCAACTATGCTGACCATTACACCACCATCGCTTGCGTTCAAGATATCGTCTTAAAAGTGAAATGGGAGCTCGTAGCCTACTTGTAAGTATAATTTATATTCATTTTAAAAAGGAATAAGATGTTTCCAATAAAATATTTTGCAACAATTGCGTTATTTTACCTGCTTCGTGCGGACAAACGAATCTATCTTTCGGTACTGGTGCAATTTCGCTACTTCCAGAGCAAGCCGAACCGTCAGACAAACTTCCGGGCCACACACAGACCTCAACTTTGCTGTCGAAGGCTAACCCGGCAGGACAATCGAATTCGAACACGTTAAACTCGTCAGAATGTTGATCGAATTTGACACAACGATAGAAGCGGTTGCAGGAGCGTGGATGGACAAAGTATCCTTGCCTGGAGCATTCGAATTCCGTCCGTGTGTCCTATTTGGTGATAGAAATATTAAAATAGATACATTTATTAAGAACGTGTTAGTTGGATCACCTGTCTGACGGCGTGAATTTTGCCTTCAGTGTCGATGATCCTGGTGATCCTGTAGGGCGAGACCCGGATATTGTCTAATGGGCGCGATGGTGTGAGGATTTCCCGTTCTAAGGATTGTAAAACGGCCCCTCTTGGCGCTCTAGATTGTTTGGACAAGCCGTTGTAAGCGGCCTGTAAAAGGGAGCCGCCACATTCTGCGCCACCGTCCTGCGAGAGATCCTTCAAGGCTAAACCCGCCAGACCGCGCACTCTAGCGTATTTCGCTTTGATGTCCATGCTGGTGGGATCGTCAAATGCGATCCATTCTTTATTTCTGTGAAGGAGAAGAAATGAAAATTATTGGGGAGTAATAAGGGTCCTGAAATATAACCTTGAAGTATCCCTATATAGATGATATCCTAATTAACGCGCTCACAACCCTCAACAAATTCAAATTTACCGCAATTGTTTTTAATTGGGGTACCTACGATTTAGATACATGTTGAGGTTTTGGACAAAAAATCTTAAACTATTATTAATCTGATAAACGTTAAAAAAGTTGTCCATTCTTACGGAACTAAAAGGTTATTGGCATTTTGCAAAATGTCTCAATTCTCTAAATATATATAAAAGTGAAGTTTCTCAATTTTTACAAAACAAGAAATTCGTAGTGGTGAAGTCTGGGAAAGGTGTGCATATTGTAAAATGTGACTGATACCCTGTCCACCTGCTATCAAATCTATTATTTGGATAATTTGTAATAACACCAATGATATCAAAACATTTCTAATACCAAGCTTCATACAGTTCATGAGAGGGATATCAGCAAATATTCTTAGGCTTTTGCATCCAGTAGTTAAAGTTGGAATCCTTATTTGACTGCATCTCTGATTTCCTTTTCAATTTATTAAAGGCACCATTTGTTTTAAAGGAAAAAGCTTCGTGCGGACGTTATCAATCTTGAGGACTAGTTTTCGCACATAAAAAACGAAAGGTGTGCAACTTCTTAATAATTTGCCCCTTTTTTTAATATCTTAGATATATTAAAGCCCATTATATTTTTACTCATCATTTAATATCCCTCTTCTCCGCTATGTATCAGTTTGTAAGTTCATTAAATGAAATTAAAAGCTCAATAACATTTATGCAAGAGAATAATATGTCTACAAGCGGTAAATTAAAATTTTAATTCTAATAAATTAAAATAAACTATTAGTTATTAAACAACAGCGCCATCTGTTGATCACTAGCCATTACAGTGGCCCGTTTTTAAACTGACAATGAGAACATAGAAGAATTTTACTGTTGCAAGGTAGATGTCGCCACAAGTAATACAAAATATAATTTTAGGTTTTTAAAGATTCTTTTCTAATGCATTATCGTCATAATTGTATTTCTAATTATATACTTTTCAAGGTGTTATATTAATTTACCTGCTCTTGATACAGCAAATGTTATCATGAAAACGTTTTATCTAGAACGAAATAGATATACAAATTTGATAAATTTTTTTGGCTGTTAATCACTCCTTTGAGGTTTTTCTTTCGGTTTATTTTAAATGGAATAGTATATTGTTCTTTGTCATTAAATAATATCGCCATCTGTTGACTGTTAGCTATTACAACGTCCTTTTAAAACAAGATAAAATAAACGAATTCTATTTATATATAATACTTCTACTGTTGTGCACTAGAAGTCACCACAAGTAAGACAAATTGTAGTTTAAAATTTTGAATGAGGAATTGCACAACTTTTTTTTTATGTCATAGAATGATAAAGAATGTTGTAATATATAGCCCTTCATTAAACCTTCTTTTAAATTGTTTCGCATTAAGGCATAATTAATTTTTTTAAAGTGCTCTGACGTCACAAGTTCTTTCATTCATAAATTCTTAGTCGGCATGATTTGGCAATGGAGCGATAGTCATCGTTGTCTACTTGACGACTTGTTGTCACTACATAAGATGGTAATTTTATTTTTATCAACTTCCCCAATAATGTCATCAGTAGTACATGTAATTATCAAACGTTTCTAAAACTTAAATACAATTGTTATAGATTTATTATTTTATATAAAAAATGTAGGTACTTCCTTTAATGTTTCTATCCATATATCCTTTTTTTTCGATTGCGTAAGCGCGCAAGATCAAGCAAATGACGGTTTTGAACCCCTTAATTATCTACTAACCGATCGAATAGGAGTGCCAATATGTGTATACTCGCACACCGAGAAGAAAAAAAATAATATCAAATATCCAAAAGAGAAACAAGTTCTCTCGGGAACGCCTAGTGATGTAACTAACCTGTAATCCACCTCTGTTATGCACGGTACGTATTTTAAATTTATTTATTTTTTTAGTATACATATGTAGATTTGCGTATCTATACATATTATGCATGTATGTATGTAAAAACGATATTTCGGATGTGTCTTACGTAATTTCGACGAAATTGGATTGCTGTCTCGGTGAAATGGAAGCGAAACATGAAAAAAAAACGGTATATACCTACGTGTATTTAAATTACAAACGCGAAAAGAAAGTGTATCGAATTCCGACGACGTAATTTTTTCGAGAAAGAGAGCTCAGATAACAAGTAAGGTTATATCGTTCGATGAAGCGGTGGCTACAGATGGAATTTTAAAAGTGAAAGAGGTGTTACATTAAGTAGTATGTGGGTGGTTTTATTTATAATGCATATACATAATAATAAATTTTTAGGCAACGAAAATATGAAAAACGAGAGCAAAAGACAAATAGCCTCAATACTTGCGTTGAAGTTTTATTATTTTTAGGACAGTAAAGCCCAGAACTTCTGTGATATATGTGATGATATTGTGGAATTTTAACACTAAAACATAATGGAAAAATTAAGAGGTATGAATACCCTCTTATAAGAGTACCTAAGTGTTGTTATGAGATTCCTTTTGAATCTAAGAGGCCGAACTGCCACAGTCAGTTCGCTAAGATTCTAAAAGCGAATTTTTCCAATGCAAATACGTCAAAATATTTGGATGATTAGTGAAATAGTAGGTTTTTATGTTTATATATGCATTCAATTGATTTGCTTTTACGTCATTTAATACATCACTGTGCCAAAGTGTTTATATACTGCGCTGTGCAAATATAATTTTGTACTTGGAGGGCTTTTTTTTGGTTAAAATTTCTTAGTTATATTTTGCGTTTTACTACATTTTTCCGCTTTCCCCTGAAAAGACCTGGCAGCACTAGTGGTTGGAAAGAGAGTGAGTCAGATTTACATAGCCCGGGACGGTATTCATTAGCAACATGAGCGCTTCAAAGAATTCAACGAGATATTGTTGCAGATGTAAAAAGTACAAGAAACGTATATAATGTGGGCGCCAAATACCATGAGGATAATGAAGCAACATAAATGCTTATAGTTACACCAGGAGTTCGGAAGATTTTAAAAAGAGATTTGATGACAAGAGAAATGTGAAACTTTCACTATGGAAAGAGATTGCAAACATATTTGAAAATAATAGATATACGGTAGGCCCAAAATGGTGGAACCAGATGCCATGCAAAATTTTCTAATCTCCAGTATAGGTACACTTAATGCTATTTTCCAGATACCTCCCTTCTTTAATGAGATGCAGGAATTAATGAGCTCTAAAGCAAAAGCAATTCCTAAATTTACAGTAGATTCAGAAGCAAAGACTGTGGAATAATGAAATTGAACCATAGACCACTTTTGGATATTTTATAGAATCTGAACTAGTAAAATTAATTTGTTCAAAATATAGATAGGTATGTTCAAAGTAAAATGTTTCCCATAATCTTTAATATTTGAAGGAACAAAACTCATCTAAAAAAAAGCAATAAATAACAGAAAAAATATACTGACTTGCTGCTAACTTTACATATGCAATTGCAATTTGGAATTGAGTATACATTGGTTCTTTTAGTTCCATCAACAAATATCAAACCAACTTGAAACTGTCATCTCTTATCTAAAAATATGTAGTTGTCTAAAAATTCCATTTTTGTCCAGAGAGTAAATATATTTGCTATGATGTAAGAATCGGGCAAGTACACATTAAATAGTTTAGTTAAGTAAAGTGTTTTGCAGAGATTATGTCAACCATTAGTGCCGTGTCATCAATCGCGTTCAGAAAAACTGCTAGGGGCCAGAAACTAAGAAACTCGACAAAAATTAATAACGTGCCCAAAAGACGAAATAAATTAAAATAGGTATTGACCAATTTATTTCCAAAAAGACTTACCTAAATATGTACGGTCCCGCTTGATCTTGGTCCCTTTCCAACGTCCAATTGGCCGCCACCATCTTTCCGCATAATTCATCTCTAGCGATCGATTTCACCTCCACAGCGGGGCTTCCCGGAGCCGTATGCTTCTCGTCTTGCAGAGTGAATTGAAAAGCTTGTACTGGCGCCGCTATAATCAGTTTGGAAAGGGGAGCTCCCATGCCGACCATCAAATCGACTACGGAATCCTAAAAATCGAACGCGACTTATGTGCATACATCTAATGTTATCATCTATAATTTCTTTTTTAATGGGCACATCAGGATGCTGGAATTACCTCGTAAAGAAGCAGATTTCTATTTCCTTTGACAGTTATAATGTTCATACGTATGTACGTATATGCCAGAAGATCTAATTAAAAATAAAGAATTAGATGACTAATTCTTCATTTCGAACACACGAAGAACAGGTTTGTTTATTGCAATTACTGTTTTGACTTAACAAGGAAGGAAAGATTACTTCATTATTTATAATAATTTAAAAAAGGATCGATAAAAAACTTATATGTCAGCAGTTCCAATGTGGATTAACTACATGCATAATATATGTGGTAATAGTCTGCTGTTGCCAGAAGCGACCGTTTATCACCCAGTTAATTCTCTACAGATACCTAAAGAAATACCTGTAACTTCCGACTTTCACCTGCCCAGTATTTTTGTGGATCAACGATCTTTGATTTCGTGTAACAGAGCGTTATGTCCTTCCCTAATAAATGTTCAAATTCCGGCCAATATTGTTGTCTACAAAACTGAATCCGTTTAACAATAGAATTGAATAAGATAGATTACCAACACCCCATTTTGCTGTATTTGCAAGAAACTATTTAAATGAGTCATTTTCTAATAAATCGACAGGTCGAAGAGGAGCAATTTAGTCGCCAAATAGATCACCAGATCTTTCACCTTTGGATTTTTTTTTATGGAGGAATCTCAAAAATAAAGTGTATGGAACAAAGCCAAATGATTGATGATCCCAAACAAAAATATACAAACAGAAGTAAGGAATATCTCACCTCAAGTTTTAGAAGAGCTTTACTAAAAAAAAAAATTTACAATTTATTTGTGTTATGTCTTATATTACTTTTATATATTTTTATTTATATTGACATGTTCAACGCACTCTATTGTAACACTGAATAAATAATCTATCTATCTATCTATCTAAAGATATGAAGAACATTTCGAACAATTAATACGTTAAACTGTAACAGTAATTTCAATAAAAAAAAACATCTACGACAACACGAAAGATAATTTTGTTCCATAAGTGGTTAACACACCGTATTATGAAGAAGCAAGGACTTATTCTCGTCGCAAATTACATTGAATTTATGACCGATTCAAGTGACAAACAAACGTCATGCCCATCCAATTACATCCATTAGCTTGACGTTAAACAGACAGCGAACACAATACGTGTATAGTAATAACAGGCTTGGAATCACAAACTTTTGTTTCCAGTTGATTCGGACGAAATTTCGAACTTTTCTGCTACTAGATTTACACATTTATTAATAGTTACATACGCTGTCAGTTCAACATCAGATTCAACCTTAGTAATATGCGCGGATAGAAAAAAAAAAACAATGGCACACATCACAGTGCACCTCATTATAAAAACATATACATAAATCATATGCCCACATTCTTTTGGTACGCCACGCCCATTTTATTCGGGAATTTTTGTGAGGTTATTACATTACGAAGACCTGAGAGTATGATTTGTAAATTGGAAAACACGTGAAGGAATAATCGACCGATGTTAAAAGTTAAGTTCAATGTAACTAATGTTTATTGAGGTCTGTGCAAAATTTTACGCTAGGGAGTTAAGAGTGATCATATCACAGCAAGATTTTAAAAGATAATGGTGCTATTAAGCAAGTAGCCAGTAGAAACAAGGATGTGAAGTGTAGGAGAAGACGTAGTGGTAACAATCAACAAGTAGAAATAGCATTAAAACGTTTAAACGGCCAGTATGCATGAAATACCAATAACTTGCTTTTTTGCTTTTTAAATGAACTCTTGGACTTTATTACGGAAAAAGGAACAATAACAAAAAAAGAAGTACCCATGCACTAATGGGTAATGATGTACTATGTACTCAAATCGAGGCAAAGACGATCGACAATGGATGAATTTATTAAAAAATAGTTTGTTGTATGTATGTATTTTATTTTATTTTGCTCGTTATTTTTTAGTTTATATATAAATATTATACTGTTATTTTATTATGGTAGGTTAATTATTACTTTGGGACAATATATCGGATCTTGTTATCACTTTTGACAAGTCCAGATGTGATTCTATAAAGCGGCTTCTATTGTATAGATTACATCATTTTTATAAACATACATACCATAAGGATTATTAACTCAAGCAAGATAAATCAAAACAATTATTATTGCTACCACTTCTAGCCATACAAACATCATTACGCAACGGCATTTTTATTTAAATCAACTTTTTTCATGAGCAATAATTACCAATTATGTATCTCCGCATATAGAAGACATTTACTACTTATCCGTTTACACGAAAGGCTGCTTCTACCAAAGCATCCACATCCGGGATTGCATGCGAAGAACAACGCCCAAACAAAATCAGAGGTGGCGGCGTTCAAGAGCAACAGGCACACTACAAGCAATAAACAATAATTGAATATGACCTCATTGTGAGCGTTAGATCTCTTTAGATCTTTAAGCGTGTAACATTTCGAGTGCACTCATTGTCTGTTGTGTTTATACTATGTCATTACCTTCAATAAACTACGTACACTCGGCGAATTAGTAATGAGAGACAAGATTTATGGTCGAGTATCACTGCTATTATCGCATATACATATAGTTTAGCAGTGGGTTCTTATGCGCGTATTTATAGCGCCAGACAAAAGTGAATGCGCTCGATTTAATAGTTCAATGTCTTCTTTTTCGTTTACTTTAGGATCTACGTAATGATTGCACGATTTTTTTTTTTTTTCTTTTGGACCGTAATATCATAGTAATTATTATCATGGAACGGTATATACATAATAATATGTAATATCTTAAATGCCAACGGCGTACAGCTAGCAGTTAATTGCGACAACTTTTCAAGTCGTGCCTTGCCATAACAATCTGAGCGAAGCTGATATAGCAAGGTTATATCAAGGAATTCCATCTTTTGAATTCGTCCTTGCATGTTTTTATCTACAATTAATTTAACGCAATTTTACTGCAAATTTGCACCAAGTATATGAGATCTTAAGGGTAACTTGGACGAATTGTAAGAACTCTCCATTTCAGTAAATAGACCTATAAAATGACGACATATCTACTTGCAACTAAGAACGTATGAAATCGGTATCAATCGGTATAGTAGCTACCGATTTCCAACAATATATATCTACATACTATACAGATACGGAAATATGAACAAAAAACTGAAAGATCCCAGAATTTTTCATTTTAATAAAAGGACTAATTTCTCAAAAGTTAAATAAGCTAGAGGTATGATATTTGAGGTGTTGTTAAAAAAGAGCACAAAAAATAACTGTACGAAGTTAGAATCACTTAGGGCTGGTAATTTTTGAGGTGTAAACAAACAACTGGGAATCTCCCAATCTTTAATTTCGATAAAAAGAGCGATTTCTCAAAAATTAAGTGAGTTTAAGGTATGAAATTTGGTGCATTATTACAGTACGACCCCAGAAACATTTGTGGAAAATTAGAATCATATACTCGTAAAAATAACGGAGATAGAAACAAAAAATTGAAAAATCTCCAAATCTGTAATTTCCATAAAAGATTCGATTTCCCAAAAATTAAATGAGCTAGCGGTTTGAAGTTAGGCATGTCGTTAAAATATCATGTCAGGAATATTTGTATAGAATTAGAATCACTTACTTCTGATAATTTCGGAAATATAAACAAAAAACTCAAAGATACTAGAATTTTGCATTTTAATAAAAGGACTAATTTCTCAAAAGATAAATCAGCTAGAGGTATGATATTTGACGTGTTGTTAAAAAAGAGCACCAAAAATAATTGTACGAAGTTAGAATCACTTAGGGCTGGTAATTTTTGAGGTGTAAACGAAAAACTGGGAATCTCCCAATCTTTAAATTCTTTTTTTCTCTAAAATCTTTGTATCGTTATAGTAGAAGGGACAAAAATACAACATTTTAAAATTATTAAAACATACAAAAAACGAAACACGGAGGACAAACAGAAATAATGAAACGATAAACAAAATAATCGTCTTTGACGGTGTTCACGTTATGAGTACAGAAAATACTAACTATTAATTGATTTAAATAAATAAAAAATCTCGCACTGGAACCTTTGGTAGCTACAGGTTTTGCATATAGTCGAATGCAAAGGCTACTACGTTATCAGATTCGTACTGTATAAGACTTTAAAACTTATTTGGTATAAGAAAGATGAATTACTATTCACGAATTCATTAACTCATAGTTATATACGCACGCCTGTAGAAATAATGGTAAACAAAACATAACAGAGGTTAAAAAAACATTCACTATGATGTCATTCGCATATTCAATTCAGTTTAAAATTTCTCCAACATTCAAACCACCCAGCGAAACAATATTCTTAACAGCACTAGTTCTCTCACTTCTAACAGAATTAATATTTCCATTTCGTATCTACCGAAAGAATAACTTTCACAACACTCGGACTCAGATATCCATCAGGAATTCTTTCGAAATTATCGCAGCATGTGCTATTATAGAGTGAAATCAAATGACAAATCATTCGTTTTAAAACTTCGAATTATCATATAATATCAGTCATCATAAACATGTCGGGAACATTATTTAGCAAAAGATGTGAAAAAAAAAGAAATTGACGAATTTACGAAATGCATATATTAAATAGAAATTTCTATTGACTTACAGCATTCTGCATGTCCCACAATCCTGATAATCTGCTAGGGTGGAACGTGACATTAGTTGAGGCGCCCAAAAACGCAGTTTGCAATATGAAGCTGTCCACATTCTTCGAAAGTCCTTTGAAGTCGTAGTATTTAGCTAGGAGGTCACTCCTAACCGGTACAGACACAGCAGTGTATAGATCAGAACCCAGTTTGCTTCTCGCAGTAGAAATGAAGTCAGCTATGTCTGTTTTTGATTCCAATTTCTTCAAATCCACTTCTAAACCGTCGATTTTAGTTCTCTTTAGCAGATCCACCAATCCCTAATATCAGAAATTATAGGTTAGAATAACATAGGTTGGCACTCTCGTTTTTTGACAGATGAAATATCAAATGTGTTTAGGAATCCTCATTTTTACATAGTATATAATAATTTGTGTATTCTATTTAGTATTAAAACAACGTAAATAGGTGTGACGTAATAGTATAATTAAATGTGAATATTCTATGCGTGATTAACATCGGCATTTGCCAATTACCTTATCCTTATTATTAAATTCAAGACTGCAATTATTTTTTTTTTCGTGTTGATCACGTAGCTATAGCGAAAGATGGTATAAATTACACTATTTGCTATTCTACACAAGAGCTATTTTGTGCGTTCAAACACGGGAGAAATGAAAACCTGCGTGCGTGCGGTTACCGCATCTCTAGGTCGTCCTTTGTAAATAAATTATGAAATGTCGATCAAGGTCGCGTCTCTGAGAACTCTGATTTCGAAGACTTTGCGTGTTTATATCATTGTCTTACATAGAGAATGAAGCAAATATTTTTTCATAAAATAGGTGTGGGTACGATTAATTTTCGATACGTGAGAAACTAAATTACTTACTTCAGATGGAAACTAATTATTTTGTTTTTTAGAGAAAAAAAAAGGAGACAAAAATCCCATGTTATTGAGATTAGGTACGTTTCGTTCGTTTGTTTTTTCTCGAGATATTTAGGTGCTTAATATTGAAGTGTCATATATATTAATTATAATTAAATAAATAAACGGTTTATTGCAATTTGTAAATAAACAATAAATTTGCAACAGCAAAATGTCAAAATAAGAAAAATACAAAAGAAAAAAAGAAAAACCAAGTACATACTGCTGTGGTTTGGCACCCCGGTTTTTGTAAATTCAGTTTTTTTTTGTTGTTTTGGATTGTTTAATTTGTTTATTTTATTGTTCAGTTGTTTATATTAATTTCAGTCAGGTGTGCATTTTGCGTTCACTGGTATTGTATATATATTGTTTTGTTTTGCGAGTTCGGCCGTTTGCGGACAGATCTGTGTGCGTTGCATCGCACGCATCTGAGATTTTTATACTTATACGATTGTTTAACCTTGTGAGTTCAGTTCCTTGATCGATACGAAAGTAAGTAGATCTATAAAGTTGTATTTCATTGCAGATATTTTGTATTTTTGTGTACACAATTTAGATATAAGATCCGTTATTATTTTTACGTGCAGGAAGATATTTTAAGTTTAAAGAGTTAATCTTTTTGTTCGTTGTTAATTTTTCTGATTTGTAATTATTTATTAATAACCTCGGGTTGGGTGAATAAAAGCATTGTGCTTGCTTTTATTTTTCTTTTATATAAATTACTTGAATTTTCCACGTTTAATTTAGTTGTTTTAATATTGAGACCACGTGGATTGAATTGAAAAAAAAAATTATTATCTTCCTGAACTTTTTGTTTCCTGTTGCTTTGTAAAAGGATTTTGAATTGTCCTTTTGTAATTTAAAGCCAAATGCAGTTTTTATTTAGACCAGGACCTTTTTGTCCAAGGTTTTTTTTTCTGCAAAGTTTGTAATTAATTTTTTTTTCTTTTTTTTTTTTAAATAATAAAATTATTGAATTTTTATGTCATTCAAAATACTGTTCTTTTATTTTTAATTAAACCTCATATGCGTAATTGATAGTTATAGAGTGTGGATCGCCGACATGTTTGACAGCGTAGATATCATTGAAATATATGACAAATAAGAGAGGCCCTAAGATGCTACCCTGTGGGACACCCCTATGAACAACAATATCTTTTGAACGTATAGGTTTTCCATCAGAATGTAAATAGACTGTTTGCTTTCTATTCGAAAGGTAAGATTTGAACCATAAGAGGGCACTTCCTCTAACCCCATAACATTCCAATTTTTTGAGTAATTTCTGATGATCTATGCTGCCAAACGCCCTCGACAGATCCAACATGACACCACGTGGAACCTGCTTATTCTCCAAGGCGTAAACAACCTTCCAAACAAACTCTCAAACGCTTGAGACATTTTTGCTTTTTTCTTTTAATATTTATATACTTTATATCCGTCATTTCAAATAAAAACCGAATTTAAATTTGAATCATTAATATTTCCCCTCTATTAATTCATCCATTAAAATATAACAATGCCCGTTATAAAGTTACACTTTTAAATGAGTCAGAAATCCCGTAAAACAGTCACAGGCGACAATTCATTCATGAAATACTAAAAATAAACCGCATATTAGTCACCGTTGCTCAGCTAAGGACAAACAAGGAAATCTCTGATGTAATCAAAGGTAATATACACTGCAAGAAATCGGCAATCAGTTAATGAGTTCATTTCAATTCCTTGATAGATATGTAAATCGGTTTAATAGGTTTTTAACCACTTATTAATAATTACATGTTTTGACAACCCCGAAAATCAAATGTCAAGGCGGTCGCACCAACATTTTTTTTTTTTTACTTGTGTAGAAGTTGCAATAATTAGAGTTTCCTTCTTGGGTTTTTTGCTTTGATCTCGGGATCTAAATGATACATATTCATAATGGCAGAACCGTAATTTTGTTTCGCAACATTACTGCGAAGTTCAAATCCACTTTCTTCTATTTTTTTTTTTTGTTGCGCCAATTGTATGAATAATTCAAGGTATGCGGATCTCTCTAATCCACGCTTATATAGTCGGATGGTTTTTGCTGTATAATATCCTAGTATTATCGTTGTTAAGAGCCAAAAGGATCTTTCGAACAAAGGCATTGTTCACTGCTCGTTTTGAAAGGGTAAAAGTTGCCTGGTACATACTGTTCTGTACGATAGAATTCATTTAATCTAAAAAATATTCTATAGGTATTTACGACAAATTTGACGTTGTTACATTGTAATATCGATTATTATTAAATGATATTAGTTTTAGTGAAAATATGGGCATGATGTCATAAACTAAATTACAACACTTTCTATAGTATTAATTGATTTGAAGTGACCGTTTGGGAATTTACATATGGGTGTTATCAATAATATTTCATTTAAAAATGCTTTAGACAAATTAATCCTTACCTTATACATATTAATGAATTTCATTTCATGAATTTTCGTAACATTTTTTTTTTATAATATATGTTCACGTTTCATTAGGATATAGTGGATTTCCTAATTGTGATCTAGATATGGGCAATTGGGCTACCGTATTTTATGCAAGAGACATATACAAGTGTTTAACTATAGGATTGGAATAAGTTGGAGATTATTATCAAAATTATCGGCGTAAAAAAATTCATATACCCTAACCATGTACCCTATCTCGTAATAATCGATTCAGAAGGCTACTCTGAGCACTAGGAAGTCGCTCTTTATAAAATTGGATTCGCAAAGGTGCTTTTGAAAATACTTTTGTAAAATTTTTATTTTATTAGCCAAAGCAATATTTTAACATATGCATAGATGTATTTGCACTGCACTATTTTCATTAAAATTTCGTTTGATATACAGGGCTTTCGCAAATTGCATGATTTTTAACTTTAAAAATTTATGACATTCAAATTTACATGTTACTTTCTTAATGACAGAATTATTTAGATTTATAGTGTGTCTAAATTGATTAAAAAAATAAGGAATGCCAAAAATGGTTGTATCATCCTTCTTGTATAGATTGAAGACATAAATTGACATCTGTCATATGCGGATTTTATTTTTTAGTTATTACTTTAATAGGAAAGTTATATATTAATGAATATACCTCTATCATATTATTTTTATTAAGAAATTACATTTGATTTCATTTAACTTACTGTGGAGTAAAAAATTGTCAATTTTGAGAGTTAAATTTTACAACTGTCAGGTTTAACTTCCATTTATTTATTTTTTTTTCTATTCTGTGCATAAACCTTGTACTAATAGACCGCTCATTCATAGTAATTAAGTGAAGCTATATCCTGTGAAACAGAAATATATATCTATTCTTTTGATATTCTACTGCCAACAATAACAACAATGCGCTTTGACATGTTTGGTGCAAAGATGAAAAAAATGGCTTCCTAAATCCGCTTAAAGCAATACATATAAGGCCTATGATTTTATAATAAAAAGAAGTTTATGTGCACATGATATACAGATTATCTGAAAATCATATTAATTTCAACTTAAAAAAAAATTGACATTTGTCATATATACACTATGACAAAGTATTTTTATAAAAAAAAATCATAAATCCAGGTGATATAGAGCGCCATTTTATTAATTTTACTTTAAAAAATTTGACATTTGTCTCATCAAAATCCCTTTTTTTTATTTATTTTATTAAACACAGAAAATTTGAACATTATATTAATTCAATTAATTAAAATTATATAAATTTTCGCTTAAAATTTAATGTTCATCTAATTTAGCATTCCATTTTTTCTTTATTATAGTAGGATTAATGAAAAGTTAGACATATTTTTATATATCCATCTTTATATTAAAAAAAAACCGCATTATATTCCATGTACATATACAGAATGTTTGAAAAAAGTTTGACATTAAGTGTGATAACTATTCATGTATAAGTTGTGTCAATAAATTTATACTTATATACATAAAATATGGTTTTATTGAATAAATTTCATGCAAATATACAGAACATTCAAAAATCACATCGATTGAAACATTAAAAGTTTGACAGTTATCACATTGGCTATAAAGAGCCCATTTATTATTTTACTAATAAAACCGTGACATTACCTAATAAATTTATTTGAAAAAAAAACTTTAATCTTTACAATATACAACTCATTCAAAGGTGAAAACGATTTTAATAGAATTTGACAGTATTTTGACATACGTCACACCCTTTTATTATGATCATTATTTATTATTTTATTAGTATCCAAGCATTGTTTTTATTTTTCAAGCAAATTCATACATACCTCATTAAATTCGTGAACCGTGACCAGTATTTTGACACCTGTCAATTTATTTCGCAAACTTTCTACCGACTTGACGTCCGAATTCGTCGGCAAGATAATATGACTGCATTTACACGAGTCGACATCCTTCAATTTGCCGTAATAGCAGAAGAGTTTGGTGTTGGAACTTCTAGCCGACGAACATTTTTCCGCGAACGACAGATCCGTTACGAGCGAGAATGAAATTAACAAAAGACTAACAACGGGGATGATATTCATATTTCTTCTATTTTTTTATACGACGCGATTTTAACGAGAGATTATCTCATAGTTATGTTGTTAAAAAATAAAAAAAAAGACTAGATTTGCGTATCGTGCAAAAGATCGCAGCGTACTAGAAGAACTCGCCGGTTAAAAGCGTTTAATAATATAGTGAGTCGATCTTAATACGGGCGTCTCGTCTGTCGTAATAAATGAACTTGTGTGTTTGTTGTTGCGTGCGGTGCTCGAAAGCGACAGTGGACGAGGTGTGTTGCTCTCGGTGTATGTACGAATGTGGTTTTCACTTTTCGGTGGCCGATCTGAATATCTTGATCTCGTTGGATAAACTGACCGTTTCTTTGGCGCCCGGTTAGCACGTAGGGTGCTATTTCCACATTTTTTCGAGCTTGGAGGACCGCAGTAGAAAGGCGAGCAAGTCGCTCGGTATTACGCATTCTGTTTTTTTGTCTTTATTATTATTATTACTATTAGTAAGTGTTTCGATCTTTCTTTTCTTTAGGTAGTATATACCACCACCTATAATCGGAATATAGTGGTGAATTGATTCTTGTCAGATGGAAAGGAAATCGAGGCGGACCGCAAAATGCGGTTTAAAGTAAGATCCGGGTACTTTAAAGGGTCTGTGATTCATTAAAATGAACAGCAGAATTCTCATGGATTACTAATAAAGATTCCACTATAATGTATGCTGTTTTATGAATATTTAGTTATTATAGGAATGTTGATATGCATATTTATATGCTATTTATATAATGACTATCAATAGTTTAAATAAACACGAGAATTATTTTAATTGTGTATAGAAACATGGGAAAAACGCATATCTGTACCTATACACTCCATAAAATATATTAAATTTAGTTTTCGTAATCTTGACAGCTGACACAGGCACGAAGTTGCCCTCATGCATCGGTCTAAAAATCTATAATTCTCTCCCTCAGGAGATCAAAAATATAGGAACCTTTTTCCCTTTCAAGCGTGCTTTGAAAGCATATTTACTTAATCATGTTTTTTTTATGATCTAGCGCGGTGATTCCCAAAGTGGTCCAGGTGGACCCCCAGGGGTCCACGGAAGACTCGACGGGGGTCTACGTCGGCGTGACGAAAAAATGGGGGTTCACAATTCGTAAGCGGGGGTCCACGAAAATTTATCTGGTTCCGATAGTGAAGAACTAAAATGTTGGCTTGAGTTCACCTATCAATGTAGGCAGATAATATTTTAAGAAGCTCAGCGACTTTCATAGCGAATCGATGCAGAATTAAATTCTGCATCTGATCATCCAATAATATACAGGCTGTTCCATTTGAAAACAAGAACTTTTTCAACTTTGAAGATTTTGTAATTGGTCATGCAGTTTTGGACACCGTGTATGCGACAAATCAATTGTCAATGTGGATTTCGAAAGTGTCATTCTTGTGCTTCCATCTACCCTAGAAGTGTTTATTACCAGTCGAGAATGGGCAAAAGATACTGTGTTGCAAATAACGCTACATCTTCCAAAATTTTCAAAAAAATCAAGATATCTAAGTAGCAGTTGAAAATAGGTATAGGGAAACCTATTAGAACTCATAAAATTTTCTCAGGAATTTAAAAATGAAATAATATACAGTGTGTTCCATTTAAAATAAGAAAGTTTATGGCGACTTCCGGTATAACCGGAAGTGGTAAGACCCTGAAAATATTTTAAAATGGAAGAGAATCTTAAATAGCCCCGGATTCAAAAAATTCAGAGTTCCAGGTTTTTTCTAACCTCGGAAACTTCTAACGAACGGCTACTGTGGAAAACCCTGTATACGTACTTTATTTATATTGCAGATTGATGAATGGTCAATTTTACAAGCCGTTCTTAACTTAATCACTTTTATTTCTTATTGGTACAAATTCCGTATTTTCAATTGCTTAAAAAAATCTTTACAATCTCCTACAAGCACGGACTTGCGTAACTAAACTACCGCGAACGTTGATATACGTTGGTACTGCAGAGGAACGCCTTGATTGAATTTGATTCCTCAAGACGGTGGATATTTAATATTGCATACCCACTGGAAAATCGAAATAATGTCCCAATAATGATGGTAGAATATATATGCGAATATAACTCGCTCCACGCCATTACAGATATAAGAAACGTGGAAGACGAAATTCGAGAAAGCACGAAAGGTGCATTCGGAAAACGCCAACGCAATTTGATTGATATATCGTATAATTCAGAATGTGATTCGGAGAATTCCTTACGTAAGCCTCTTATGGGACAACACCCGCTAACCAGCGATAACTAGATCACTTTCGTTCTCGCTTGGTTAATTTATGCTTTTTAGATTGCATGCACGCATAAATTGTTTTGTGTAGATATATCAATTTCTGATTCTTGAGACGTCGATTACGTATTGAGTAAATTCGCTTTCCTGTTTCGATTTTTTTGTACGTTTTTTTTTTGGGCTGTATCATCATAGAGCGGCGGTTTTAATGGTGGAAAAACGCTTAAGTAGAGACAAGGTCATTAACACAGTCATTAGGCGATTGGAGCCAAAACAGTGTTGTGCTGCCGATACGTATTCTGATTGAAAATAGTGAAAAATAATACACGTCAAGTACTCTAGGGCAAAACACAGACTTACGATTCATTCCCGTTCGATCAGTTATCCCTTCCAGCGTTTATACCATTGCTTTTGTACCGGTGATCGGGATTTCAAATAATTACACGAATTTCTCTGGTATTCCTAATCTTTTCAGTTTAATCAGTTATCCTGTATTAATGAATTCAAGTTGTCAAAAGCTTGTGTAAAATCTACAAACATTATCTTATACACTCCGCCAAAAAAGTATCGGATAAACTAAAAAAGGGCATTTATGAACCAAGATATTTTTATACGTTCACAAAAAGTTTGCCTCGTGTATGTGAACTATAAAAACACTAACAAAATAATGGAACTTAGCGTTTTTACTTTTTTTTTTTTCTAAAAGAACACATTTAGAAAAATGCATATGTGTAAGGTTTGTTCAGTTGTTTATTGAAAGTCTTCCTATACGGACAAATTTTAAAGTGCGAAGTCAGAGTTCTGTACCAACGCTTTTAAAACTAAAATGAGCAATTTAACTTCGGAACAAGTGGCTGCTATAGTTGCTTTAATCGAAGATGGACGATCTCAAGCATACGTTGGTAATTTGATGAACATCAATCAGTCAAGTGTTTCTAGAGCCGTATAGCCAGATATAGGGAAACAGGCATTTACAGTAGAAGACCTGTACCAGGTCGTCCAAGATGTTCTACTCGCCAAGATGACCGCTATTTACTACTACAAGCATTACGTCGAAGACATGTAACTGCGAGACAATTGCAGAACGACTTGGCTAGAGTCAGAAATACTCGTGTGAGTACTCAAACTATTCGGAATAGGTTACGACAGAGTGGATTAAGAGCTAGAGTAGCTGTAACAGCCCCTCGTCTCACTAGGAACCACCGAGTGGCTCGCATCAACATTAATGACTGGGCCAATATACTCTTCACAGATGAGTCAAGATTTGGTCTTTACACCTCAGATAGGCGTATCTCAGTGTACAGACGAGACGGTGAGCGCTATTCGCAGTGTAATATCAGACCTAGACCTAATTTCGCTGGTGGCTCTATTATGGTTTGGGGAGGCATCTGTTTAACAGGTCGTACAGAGTTAGTACCAGTAGACAGAGGTACACTGACTGCCCACAGGTATATAACGGAAATTTTAGAAGAACATGTAGTACCATATGCGCCAATTATAGGAAACGAATTCATGTTAATGCACGATAATGCACGACCGCATGTTGCAATAATCGTCCAGGAATACCTTAACGATGTTGGTATTCCAGTTTTAGATTGGCCTGCGGTAAGTCCGGACATGAACCCTATCGAGCACGTGTGGGACCTCCTTCACAGACGGATACGAACCCAAAATGTTGCCCCAGCGGACCTGCATGGACTAGCAAATGCTCTCCGTGACGAGTGGGAGAATTTGGATCAGGCTTATATACGGAGGTTAATCGAATCTCTGCCAAACCGTATGCGAGCGGTCATAAGAGCCAGAGGTGGCAATACTCAGTATTAAAAGCTACTGTTATGACATTTTTCTTTCCAAAATTATAATTTCTTGTTTTAATAAAAATCTCAAGTATGAGTTCTTGTTTTTATTTGGCCTGTATTTTATTTAAACAATCATAGAAATTATATCTTAGAGCGCATTAAAGTATATTTACAACTTTATGCTACAAACAAAGATTATGCGATACTTTTTTGGCGGAGTGTAGTTACGAAGATTTCTGTTAGATTAAATTTTGATTATGTACCTGTTTGTTTATTTGTCCATGATTGTTTTTTTTTTTATTTTGACTATGTGTTCCTGTCTATTTTTTTTGTGCTATATATTTACATTTTAATTCCGTATTGACGCTTTCCATACTGTTTTGTAAATAATGGAACGAAGAAATAAAGAAGAAAGAAGAAATTGTGACTCGCACTGTATTATTTAACGTTACAACACCTTCTTATGTATACATGTACTAAGTAAGATTTTAGAATGACCAGCTTGTCTGTTGGTATAATAAATACATGCCTATACGTGCATATTATCGTTAAACCGTCCGGAATGGGTTCAGAAATCGGTCGATCGTGTAATACCCGGATTTCGAGTTAATATATTCGAAGGCATAGCCCAGAACACATGACGCTATGCAACTCGATCACTTACATTGCGTAAAATCTGGTAAAAACGGATTATATTGAGACACGTACTCTAATGGCGATTCAAGTTAGAATTGTGTCAAGTAATTTTTGTATTTTTCGCAATCCTTTTGTAATATAGAATCTAGCTATAAGTAAACGAGTAATTGCCATTTTGTTATTAGGTGTACAGCCTGCTTGCTTAAAAAAAATTGGGTTATTAGAACGGTAAAATTGAAATTTAAGAATAAAAAAATAGATTGTGTTTATACCCTAACCATTGTTACAAGCAGTTACAAATTTCGCAGTTCAAAATAATGAATTTTAACATGTTTATATAAACACGTCAGACAAGAAAGGCAGATGTATACAGGGTGATTTATGAGCTCACCGACAAACTTTGCCATATGAAAGCGCTTGGTATTTTAACAAAAAAACATTATAGGAACATATATCCGATTTCAATTATTTAAGGAAATAAAAGACTGCAAATTTTTTTTTATAAACACTTACATATTTAAATAAATTGCTCAAATCTCAAAATCATGTGAATAGTTAATTATATTAAGTGTTCAAAATGTCCTCCTCCCGCTTCAATGCATGCTTCACAACGACGAACTACAGAGTTTTTCACCCGAACAAGAAGGTATGGTTCATTTCGAATTTGTGTAGCAGCATTTTGTATTCTCTGTAATAACTGTGGTCGTGTATTAATCTCCTCTTGATAAACAATTTGCTTCAGGTGTCCCCACAAAAAGAAATCCAAAGGATTTAAGTCGGGTGATCGCGGAGGCCATGCAATTGGACCATTATAACCAATCCAGCTGTTTCTAAAGTGATGGGTTAACCACTCAACAACTACCCGTCCGCGATGTGGTGGAGCACCGTCCTGCTGGTACCACATAGTTGCAATAACGTTAAGAGGTGTATCTTCAAGAAAGTCAAAGATGTTGTTTAAAAAAATTCTGTAAGTATTTGCGTTCAAACGTTCTTCCAGAACATGCACAGGTAATAAGGTATCGTTGAAGATTCCACCCCATACGTTGATACTGAATCTTTGTTGAAAATTACGTTGCCTAATCGCATGTGGGTTTAGTAATGACCAAATATGATCATTATGGTAATTGTTTATTCCGTCTCGTGTAAAGCATGCTTCATCGGTCCACAGTACATTTGTAATGAAGTCACAGCATCAATAACAGCTTCCTGTTCTACATTAACTACATGAGGTCGAATAGCTTTAGCAGGAGCAGGATTACCTGTTTCTCGTAATCTACGGAAAGATTCCCCAAAAACTGAGTGATGCGGTAGATGACGAAATGGAAATCTTTCTTGATATTCGCGCACCGATTCGCGTGCATTTCCATTGCAATAACCATACACGAATATGATGTCGGCATACTCTTCAGTACTGTAGGCGTACATTTGAAGAAGGAACAGAAAACAACGATTTAATATTGACATTAAACTGACACAGACTGACAATAATTGTGTTTGCGCTTCTCTCTAAGTACACTTTGTTTTCTTATTAATAAATCATATCAATAGGCATTATTCCCAAAGTAATAAAAAATTAAAATAAACTGAGAAGTCTTTTATTTCCTTAAAAATCTGAAATCGCACATATGTTCCAATAATGTTTTTTATTAAAATAACAAGCGCTTTCATATGGCAACGTTTGTCGGTGAGCTCATAAATCACCCTGTATATTACATCTGCCTTTCTTGTCTTTGAAAGCAGGAATGAACTATGTATTTCTCGCGTGGCATGCTATCAAAAAAATATTGAAGCTAAATGTACATTAAATAAAACCAAGGCCATTATACAATCCTTCTAAGCGATATGCTAAAATCTAGTTATAACTGCATCGAACACAAACCTTCATAAAGAAGCATTTATAAAGAAAAACATAGAAAATCTTTCTTTTAGAAGTTTACAATGTAATTATTCCTTGGTCAATGTCCACGCAACTAGACTGCGCTATTGACATATAAAACTACTGTTGCATGAAAGCCAATCCAGTCTGTCTGGACTCCCTGGACTTGGATACGATCCAGTGAGTACGTATACTTGAACTTCATGCGTGGTTAGTTCGTGCACGATTACTCTAATGCTAATAAATTTAATGATAGATACCAACAGTTTTCACAATCCACGAGATTTATTATGGTAGCGTTTTCACAGCTCGCGGCATGTTTGAAAATAATACATTTTTATTTCAATGAACATCCTAATAATACTAATTATTTTTCAATATTATTATAAGAGATGTAACCTTCATTTAATCATCTTAGAGTGGCATACAACATTTTTTAAAATTAATATTTTCGAATTCAAAAAGTAATTTCATATTGTAATAACGGTTAGAACTTCCAATCTTAAATATTTTCTGAACGAAAATCGACATGAATTTAGTTTCTCAGAGAATCTAAATTATGTGATTGCAAACAAAAGGCTTGTCTCTATAGAAATAAATAAATAAAATATGAATGTTCCGTTTATATTTATAAAAATTCAATGGCCAAATAATGTACCTATTTGCTGTTAGATGGCGCTCATTTCATATTTTACAGCATTTAAATTTTGATATATGAATTTTTTATCTGTTATTTATAATATAATATTAAAAGCTTAATCGAATGGGAGGATACGTGTTTAAAAATCTTCAAAACTTAAATAAAACACAAAAACGTTAAGGAGCATTAATCCACTAATTGTAAGTGGACTACTTATTTCAATATATTTTTTACTCCTTAACGTTTTTGTGTTTTATTTAAGTTTTAATATTAAAAGCATTAATCTTCGTACGTATTATGTTGTTGGAATTGATTAATTAACTGTGATAATTATGGTTTATCTATTATCTGGTTGGGTTTTATAGTCTTATGTTGTAATGATACAGGTTTGGGATAAAGTATGAAACCAAGCAGATACTGTACTTCGGCTCAACTGCGATGTAAATTTGCATTTGATATATTTTATTGCATATCTAAAACGAACTAAAGAAACCATATTAAGAATTTTAACATCACTCGAAAATGAAGTCAACTACAACAACATCGATAGATACAACAACAAATATACATCAAACGAACATGCAGAACCTTGACGCATATATATTTGTATGTACTACAAACCAGTCTTGTTGTAACGCCAGTTGCTTAGACATACATATCTGCATATAGCGCTTATTGTTCCAGTAATCTAATTTCTATGGTTGGTATTCGGTAGCTGCCTTGTCACTTGAAAAATTGATAGAATTCAAAGAAGAGGCAAGGACACAATATACCTACACTCCATGCGAGATGGTATTTAAAACTTTCAAGGCATTGGGGTTTATGAATATGTACATATCGCAGAGTGGAGTTGTTGTACACTGTTAATTCAAGCAGTTGCTGAACAATAATAGTAAATACATATTTTATGGTACCTTTTTTATATATTGAAATGTAAGATCACATCGAAAATAATGTAATACGTTATAGAATTATTTTTTAAGACGATAAATATTTGGTATTGTAAATCTGTAATTTAAACTGGTTTGTAGACATTTTGTGTAAAGTTTTGGTTATACATACAAATGTATGTATATCCTTAGTTCGAACTATTTTTATTCATGCATGTAATGTTTAATAAGCCGGTGAAGAAGCATATGAAGAAGCGAATATGATTTAGCATTACCGAGCAGAATCAATATGTTTTGTCAGATATTTCATTTCAATTGCACTAAACCGCTACTTATGGTTTCTTTGTAGATACTTTCGATATAAATAAATTTAAATTATATTTACACAAACGTTTTCACTACTTTCTCTTTTTTAAAGTGAGACGCGGTTGAAAAGCAAAATTAAAACAAACACAAAAATTGAGAAAATTGCAATTTTTTTTAACGTGCCCCCTAACTTCGAGTGTAACGACAGCGAGACGCGCAGCGTCGAGTCGTTTTTAAAGAGATGCGCGTTTGAAAAAAAAGAAAAATTAAAAAAGAATTAAGAAATTGCAAATTTTTTTAACGTGGCGCGGATCGTCGAGTAAAACGACTTTAAAAAGGCTTTAAAGAGAGGCGCGTTTGAAAAAAAAAATGTAGAAATTGCAAATTTTTTTAACGTGACGCATAACGTCGAATGTAACGACTTTAAAGAGAGGCACGTTTGAAAAAGAAATTAAGAAAAATATTTAAAAATTAAGAAATTGCAAATTTTTTTAACGTGACGCGTAACGTTGAGTGTAACGACAGCGAGACGCGCAGCGTCGAGCTTTTTTTTAAGTGAGACGTATTTGAAAAAAAATGAATCTACAGGGTGTACCGACGATCTCAAACCAGTCACAGGTTTAGACCGGTCTGCTGGGTTGGGGCGTAATCGGATGACAGATAACGCCCCAACTCAACAGATTAACTGGTTGGGTCAACGGTCCAGAATTTCTAAGTTTATTGATATATTCCTTTATTCAATCCGTAGTAAAAGCTATATATATTCGAGTAGATCGTTAATTTTACTAAAAGTCATACATTTCTTGGAGTAACCGAGGCCTAATGTCGAGTGTAACGACAGCGAGACGCTTTTTCTAAAGTGAGACGTATTTGAAAAAAAAAGAATTAAGAAAAATGAATCTACAGGGTTTAGACCGGTCTGCTGAGTTGGGGTGTAATCGGATGACGGATAACGCCCCAACTCAGCAGATTAACTGGCTGGATCAACGGTCCAGAATTTCTAAGTTTATTTATATATTCCTTTATTCAATCCGTAGTAAAAGCTATATATTTTCGAGTAGATCGTTAATTTTAGTAATAGTCATACATCCACTTCCAATTTCATCCACGGCAAGCTAATTTCTTGGAGTAACCGAATTTTCCATAAAAAATAAAATTTCCTGTAAAATTTACCTATCAATTTTACCTCTTACAAACCGCATCCAAGGACACACCAGTTATATTTACATATTTACCTCCGAGTTTTACATTTTTGATAGAAAAATACCGAGAATATTTTAATGTTTATTCTAACAACTAACATGATGCGTGTACATAAATACACAATATAACAACAGCATCTGTTTGCCCGTTTATTTTCCACAAATTATGAAATCCGTGCTGTAAATCGAATAACCGTCGTTCACAGATACCTACATATATTTCTCTTTTAATTTAAATATAATTTAAGGTTACTTGACCGAGTGTTATTGCCCTACAAGGTCGTCCTCTTCTGCGCTTACACATTCCTCCTTGTCCGGCAGATAAGTATAATATTACTTGCCATCGAAACGTGGTTAACGTGTTCTTAATTCTTACGTAAAACACCATAGTGCGAACGGAGGTAAGTTGTAGGCGGTTTAGAACGGCTACGAGATCAATAAATTCGACCTGATTTAGTCGATAGTACGAATGAGTCATGGAAAAATATCGGGTATGGAACAAAAAATATGATTTATCTTAGTTACATAAAAAAAAAAACTTACTAAAATAGCACAACATTATTCATCGTTGCAATAGATAAAGAATTTTCTGTTTAACATTATCAAGAGGTTATGTTTGCTTTTTTTTGTTACTTAAGTGTATTTATTGCTAGTATTTTCACGAAACTCCTTTCCAATCAATTTAATTACTACACACGGTAACATTTACAACGTTTACATTCGGCCATGACAAGAAGTGGAGCGTATGTAACTTTAAACGTATTTTTTTATTTCTTTTGCACATTTAGTTATGTTCTTATGTATGATCATGTACGCATCTTCTTTACTCAATTATTCAGCGACCTTGTCCTGTTCATTTACTTTGAATTTCATCATCCGCCATTAAAAATAAAAACGGTTTTATGCAAAGGTGAGTGAGTTAATAACCAGAGCGTATAGCAAAAAATACGGGATTCGTCTTGAAGAGTCGTTACTTGCATTTCTGTTATTCCACGGTACCTTTTTAAATTTATCTTTTGTTTAGTGGTCTTTGGAATTTTAACAATTACTATGTCAAACCTAAAAACCAAACGCATCATTCTAATTTCGTTGCAGCACTGCTTTCGTTTGTGTTCAGTTTAAACTTTTCGACGAGGGTTTTTCAAAATCGAGAATTTGTCATCACTCTCTGCAGACTAAAATTCAGCCAGAATCACTTGAAGTACCATCTTAACAAGATAAACCTAATAGACAACCCAAATTGTGAGTGCGGACAACTGGAGGGCACCAACCATGTTGTTTTCCGATCCCAAAGAAACCTACTCCCGCCATACTCGATTGAGAATTTACTCGCCACAGAAAGTAGCAAAGTCTACCATCTAATCTTTAAATTTATAAAAGATAATGACATAAAAATTTAATAATAATAATAAAATCACTCCCCTTATGTTTGAAAAGGAAAATCCTATGCTGATATCCTATACTTTTGAATGCCCCGTGCTTTTAGCTTTATACATTTAGATCGCACACGCTTAAGCTTTGTAGTATAGCCGCAAATTAATTCAGCTTAAAGTATAGTAGTACCAGTGCTTTTGAATGTCGTAAAATTGGGGTATGGATTAATTCCAGATGAGTCTTCTGGCTCGATTTCCATAATCTCGCAGATGGCTGAGTGGATCTTCTAATGATCACGGTGCCAAGAAAGAAGAAGACGAAGAAGGAGAAGAAAATGGAAGTTTTACAAGATCAAGGGCTGTTATGGGACGGCCTAGAAATGCGAGAACTCCACAACTTGAAGATGAGGTTCTTCGAATTATTGACGAACAACCAGAAACGAGTACCAGAAAAATTGCTCAACAAATAAATGTTAGTCACGAAGTTGTTTGGAATGTTCTAAAAGAAAATTGAGAGTTCAAGATTTGCTAACTACTGACTATCTATGCAGTATGACTATGCAGTACTGCCACTTGTTTTAAAGAAAATTATTTATTTAATTATTCCATCTTGCCGTCTGCCTTTCCTGAACGCTGGAAAACTGCTAAGATTGTGCCGATGCACAAGAAGGGTGGTCGTGTAGTTTTGACCAACTATAGACCTATTTCTATTATATCAAATTTTGCAAAACTTTATGAGAAGGTATTATATCTGCGTATTTATAGTTCCACCCGATCGGTTATTTCGTCAAATCAACACGGCTTTATGTCTGGTAGGTCCACAGTTACTAACTTAGCGTCAATATCTCAATTCATTAGTGAAGTCTTGGACCGACGAGGACAAGTTGACGTAATATATACTGATTTAACCAAGGCTCTTGACTTGATAGACCATGATATGTTGCTCACCAAGCTATGCTCTATCGGTTTTGTTCCGTCTGCTTTGAGTCTTTTAAGATCTTATCTAAAACAGAGAAGATGCTACGTCTCGTACAAAGGATACAACTCTAAAGATTTCATTCTTACCTCCGGCGTACCGCAAGGGTCGAATCTAGGCCCCCGTTTGCGCTGTATATAAATGATCTACTTCTCCAAATGGATCTCCCAATTCTTGCATATGCTGATAATATTAATGTAGGGATTGGGTTTGCAGAAATGCGTAGACAAACACTACGTCTTATTTTTATTCTTTATTCAAAATTAAAGACTATTATAACTTTGACAAAGTTTGACACTTTTCCTACACTAAATAGTGCACCGATGATACGCGCGCCCTCTCTACATTTTTTAGCTAACTTCACCCCACATTAAAATCTTTTCTGAAATTTCTTGTATCGATGATGTGAGTAAGCTTCAACGTGCTTTAAATGCTGTTTCTGGTTAGTGTGATACTTTCAAACTGAAGCTAAACGTCGATAAATGCTGTGTGCTAATGTTTAGGCTTTGCGCCTGTTGGATAATAAATGTGTATTATTATTATTATTATTAAAACTTGCAAACAATCCCAATTTTGCTGCCACTGTATTCTTTACAGATGAATCCAACTTCTCAAGACATGGTATTATGAATTTTGATAATAACCACAAGTGGGCTGATAAAAATCCACATGCCACAGTTGCAGCACGATTCCAAAAAACTGCGGTCAACGTTTGGATTGGTATTATCGACAATTATTTAATAGGACCATTTTTCCTTCCTCAACGATTGAACGGTGATTCATATCTTCATTTTCTAGAAAATGAGCTTCCACGGTGCTTGTATTTTAGCTGGAGGTGCACATTTTCAACATATGCTCTGAAATCTATTACTTTTATGTTTTATTTGTCACAATGTTATTGCTTCTACTAAAATAAAAAAAAAAACATCGAACATCCTGTATTTCTAGCCAGTATTTTTTTATAAATACAATTTTTTTATATTCTCACATAAAACATTAAAACTTATTAACATGGGCTTAAGAAACAATGGAATGATTACCATTCAATTGCGCGAAATCTCTCTAAGTCAATTTGGATGGCAATCAGCAACAACGCCAAATATGTATGAATAAACATTTAAATAACGTATGAGGCGAACATACCCTAACGAGCCTAGATTGTGCTAAAAACAATAAATTAAAAATCCTGGTATGCAGCAAGGTATGTATATATCTAGATGACGTCAAACTGTAATTATCATCTCCTTCCGACCAATAGGAAGTCGTAAAAACCACTTGTTACACTATCTGAGGTGATAGGTAATTAAACAGACCAACAGAAGCGTTAGTAAGCTACGCAAACAAAAGGCGAACGGATTAATGAGAGAAAAAAACAATTTGGGAACGGAGAGAAAAACAGTAGAAGAACGTAGGTGAAGGTCGTTTCTATTTACCGATGATAATAAATGCATGGTGACGGACTATGGAAATTTTATCACTTGCTTATCTGAAAATTATTAAAGTTAGCGTTTAAGAGAATTTGTACCTGATAAATATGAACTATATGTATATATATATATATAGGCACTATACCTAACAATGATTCATACTCTCATATTTTAACTTACACACCTTAAAACTAGTCTAATTCGTTCAATTTCTCAAATTAGATTTCGTTGGACGCCTTGGCCTTATTTCTGGCGCTGTAAAGTTGCGTTATATGTTCAAGAAACGCCTTCACTTAATAATATTTAAGCGAGGGTGCGGATGTACCACCGATCGCGTTGCTAATTAGAGCGAGAGGCACAGAGCCCCTATCGAATTTCTGATACGCTAATTTCAAACGTCACCGTTCGCACCAATCCAATTGTCGTGATATCATTGTGATGCAAATTATTGTCGATTATCGAATGCGTATTTTTGCTATTAACGCGTGTCTGGTTAATTCGACATGACAGGTGCTAGATAATGCATGATGAAAGTCAGGAATGGAAAGGGAATAGATTTCTTTTTCTTTCTAGGGGTTGGGTAATGAAACATTTAATATAAAAGGTCCCTCACTTAAAATTCCCAGACTGAATAGCTAATATATTAACTGTTACTTTAAATTATTTATATTCTTATTAATACACAACAGTAACATCTAATTAGTTTAATCGAATGAAAATATATATGTAAGGGCGGCCCCGAATTCGTCCCCGAGCAGGTACCAACCGATAATCCTACCCTTAAATTCGTCCCCATGCTAAGTGACCTCTTCTAATTACACAACTAAATACGTCCCCGAACAAGGGATTATATATTCTTAGAAATTATTGTGTTAGGTAACAAAGTTTATACTGTGGGCTCAGAAAATTTAATTACGCATTGTGAAATACAACACAATCATGAAAAAAATATTAAAAAATTAAACAGGCAGATAATAAGTGCTAGTGTTAAACGTAAAGCGCTCGATGACATTTGTGAGAAGCCTTCTAAAATAATACATTCAGTTTTAAAAGAACATACCAGCCAATTAGATACTATCTCAGTGAAAGACATTCATTTTATTCGGAACAACCTTTATAATAACAGACGAAAAACTCTACCACCCTTACCAAAAAATAGAGCAGATGTTATTGAAAACTTAAAAACAAAGACTATTAAGACAATAAGAGACGAAAACTTTGTGTTCATTGCCGACGATATTAAAGAAATTGTTGTATTTTCGTGTTTAACAAACTTAACTGTTCTGTGTAAAAGTGAAAAGTTATACGTGGATGGTATATTTAGCTATTGTGCCGATCACTTTTTGCAGTTGTTCACGTTGCATGTACTACAAAATGGTTATTATATTCCACTAGCATTTTGACTACTGCCGAATAAGCAACAGTGTTCTTACAAAACTCTTTTTGACATTTTACGAAACAAATGTCACAGTTTAGGTTTAAATCTGAATCCAAATGTTATTGTGGCTGATTTTGAAACAGCCATTCACAATGCTATAACAACGGTGTTCCCAAATGGCCGAGTAATGAAACCTGCAGCCTTCATTTGGCACAGGCCTGGTTTCGTAAAATTCAAAATCTCGGCCTTCTTCCTGATTATAAGGACGAAACCAGTGCAGTTGGACAATGGTTGCGCTACGTATTTGGTTTACCATTTTTGGATCCATCCGAAATAGGCAATAGGAATAAGACGATTCTGAGATGATGTTGCAACCAGTATAGAACAGTAGCGACCCCAATACTGATCCTTCTGGTACACTCTTTCTTATTTGTTTCTGGCTAGATGCAATTTTAACGATATCTCCAACAGTTCCCGAGATATTCGTAAAATTTTCGAAGAAAAATTTAATCAATAGTTATACTATTATATAAATATATTATACATTATCCACATTTATTAAATACTCGAATAAAATCAAAAATTACCAAAGTATTGTTAAACACACTTTCATTAAACTATAATGCAAATTTGGCTGTTGTGTAGGTCAATCTCGTCTTCATGGCAAATAACAAACATTTTAGACAAGAAAGATTAAAATATCACTATCAGGTACTTACATATGAGTATACACGCAATAGGATTACACATTTCGTACCCTGAAACCATCTGCAATACAGTAGCAAGATTTCTATCTTCGAATGTCAATGTATCTTTAACAAAGTAACCGGCTTAAAGTAACTATAGAAATCTTTTAATCGGATTTGTTTGTTTCGACACTCGAAATATAAGTTTTGGAACTGTGAATTTACAAATACTCATGCATAATTATATATAATAATGCCTCTGTAGCATAATGTCAATAAACACACACACAAGTCACAAGATGCATCTTCCCTATTAAAATTTCCCCCCCAGGAATGATTTTAAATCGTCAGTTTCGGTCATTAAAAATTGTCTGCTTTGATATGAAAATTGACAGATTTTTCGGAATTTTATATAAATCACAGAAGCTGAAGAGTTATTCGAGGTGACTCGTTTCAATTGATATTGGTTTACCTAAAATAATTTGCTTCACGATTATAAAATTTATTAAGATATGCAGGTAGATATGTATTTAATTAACTCGAGGATTTTATGCAAATAAATTCGTATTAATGCGCCTAAGAAACAATCTTACCTTACACTTAAAAGTCCTTGGCCTAATGATCAACAGATTGCTGTGATAAGAGGGTATAAACATATACCTGCTAGAATTTGGGGACTTGTTGGATGTATGCAAGGTGAAGCAGAACTACCGAATGTCATATTTTTCTCTTGCATCTGTAATATTTAATGATTCAATTTTGTATATCGCATCAGATACTAGATGATGATAAATGTAAATTTGATTCGACAATCTTTATTTTATCGCTCAGCAAATAAATAAGGAAGATGTACTTTGCTTACATAACGATCGGACAAATAATCTTAATGCAATTACATGCTTTAAAATTTGTTTAGCGAATTGTTTTTCTAACTTTTTTTTTCTGAACGCTTCGTTAAATATTGCTATATTAACATGATTCATTCATAATGATTCGTATAAACAACGCGTGTTTATTAAATCGACAACTACATCTGTAACATTGGATTACTTCCCATTACGGGGCTATTATCACAACGGCAAATACCTAGTGTTAACGAAAATGTTATCCAAATAGTTTGTCGGTTGTCAAGCGGGATCCTTACGGTATTTCTTTTCAGGACGAGTTTTGTTTTTCTATTTACCCGTGAAAATATGTTTTCTAATTCAATTATTATTAGATACATATTTTTTTGTTATGTTTCAAACAAGTTAATATCGATAAACAAACAAATATTTGTCCGGCGCATAGTGCTAAATTTTAATTCTCAAAACGGATAATAATTTGTTATTTATCCATGCTGATGTAAGACCTTGTTTTTGCCGTATTTTTCGTTCAAGCGATTTCGTTAAAAACACTCAATGTCCCTCAATTTGTATTATGATTTTTTTAAGTATGTAGTTTGAAAAGTAATTATCGTAATATAATGTGTTTTCTTTCTCGATTGAAAATCTTCGAGAGAGTGTGAAATGTTACATATTTGCAATAAATTGTTTCTTAAAATTGCACCATATGCTATTGTATGTAGATGTTTATGCGGTTTTTTGTACTTGTGTGGATAATAGAGAATAATTACCGGTGACTATTATAATATGGAGATATAAATAAAAGATTTACATATACATATATATATATATATAATGACGCAAACAGCGGTATTCTATTATTTTACATATTACTTTTCCTTGTAAGTACTTTTTAACCAGAAGTCAGAAAGAATGACTGATGTTGCTGGGTGCACGAACCGATCAAGAGAAGCACTTAACAATAAAAACTACACCGAGAAAAATAGATAATAAAACTACTGGCAGCAAACTTATTTAACTACATAATGATATTACAGCTAGGATGTCACAAATAGTCATATATCAATGGATACTGACATTAAATAACGTATTGTCATCCTTGAATTAATATCATCTGTAACATGAGGTAATATCCATTCTTCTGCATGTCTAATACGTAATTTTCTGACAATAAAAATAGGAATGCATAGTTGTCTTGCAAACATATTCTCATAGTAATAAGTAAAGACCGAATTATATGCAAAAAAAATGCGAAAATATAGTATTTTACCAGAAATTGAAACATGGCCTTTATTGCACAAAAAAATTTTACAACTTATTTCTAAAACAATTTACAATTGAATTGTGTCAAAGAAAGTTTTGTCTTCTATCAAAATGTTTAGAAATTGAAAAACTTCTTTCAACATCTGCAGACATAATTGGTGCATTTTTAAACTTACATTTAAATATTTATTTCTTCACCAGAAATATTTCTATTCTGTATATTATTTATCACTCATCATTGTCAGCTTAGTTATATACTGCCACTTTAATTCTAATGAGAAAAAATATATTCTAAAAAGTAACAAAAAAAAAAATTATTTCGTCATCAGTAATAAGCGACTTACATCATCAAAATATTCTATTTTTCTCAACCATATTTAACCTCAGCATTTATTTATATCAAAAATACAATTTTGCGGTCAACAAAGCCACGAAAAAACAAAATTTTAATGAGTAAAAATCCATGCCAGAAGTTTTCGATGACATGCTTCAACATTCGGTGGATTACATAACTCATTTGCATGCAACCTAGCCCGACCAGCGCAATTTTTTTCATTTTTCTCATGTGGTTTTGCCCAGAACAAAGGAAAATAGCTGCCTATACCAGACCCATGTTCACCGCAAAAATTGCGCGGCGTTTTTATTAGTAAGAAATTCGAAATTGCTTATTCCACATAACCGTTTGCCTATATAAAAATACCTGAGTGGGGGCAGACAACAACATCGTGCGAACGGCCAGTAAATAAATAATAAAGCTGATTGAAGCAAACAATGAACTTGCGAAGTGGCCAATTATACAACCGCTCAGTAATATTGACACACGCAATTAGTGGTATTAGAGAAGGATGCAACGCATGCTTTGGTATAAAATCTGTACCACCAGCAAGTAGCAAGAAGATTCTCAAAAACTGTTGCGGAATCAGGTGCTCTTAGTTTTAAGTGTGTAGTGCAAGTGTTAATTCCCACAAGATGTTTCTTAATAAGGTGCCCTTCTTTGATTTGGAATTGAATAGATTTGGGGATGTTTTCGGGAAATCCCGCCAGACTATCCCAGTACTTTGTGGTAAGTAAATTTATCAATTTGCCTTTATTCCGATAAGGATTAAAACAATCGCTTTTCATCTGCAGGTTATCTGGTTGTTGTTTCCTTCGGGATGATGTTGGGCTGGCCTTCTTTGGCATATCCCGTGATGCTGCAATGGGATACTTCCCCGATCCCCATCATTTTGGACCAGACGGCGCTAATATCCGGATTCCTAATGGAAGGGAACAGCGTGGGAGTACTATTTTCGACTTGGAAATACTTAGGGAGTAAAACCAGCATATTCCTGTGCTGTTGCATCCAGTTCGTCGGCTGGTGCGTCATGCTAGGGGCCAACGATATTCTGGGATTGTTCATTAGCAGGTTCAGCATCGGCTTTGGAAACGGCTGGGGCTCTGGGCAATTGAAGAGATATATTAAGGAGACTTGCGAGCCAGAATTGGCGGAGAAACTGTGCCATTATATACCCGTCGCAGCGAACGTTGGGATAATTCTAATCTACATAGTGGGGTCTTACGTCCCATTCAGGGTCATGGCAATATTTGGCATGGCTTTTCCTTTATTGGGGGCCATAACATTCGGTTTAATCCCCAAGCGGATGTTCAACGCAAAAAGAGCGAGTGCAACCAAGGATGTCTTAGAGAAAACCGTCACTTTGGATTTAGCTAAAGTCGAAAGGGTTTTAAACTATCCCAAGGCTGATGAATGCGAGGAGAAGCAAGCCAATGTCTTCGAATGCCTCATGGATAGGAGGTGCAGGAATGGTCTTCTACTGATCTTCCTCATAGTATTCATACAGCAATATATCTGTGCTCCATCCAACATCATTTTCGGGCAAATAATCTTTACGGCAACGGGAAATCCCCACCCGAAAATCAACGCTATCATCTACTCGATCTTCTTCCTATTCTCAACCGTTATAAGCCTGAAATACACCGAGAAATTCCCTAGAAAAGCCAACCTGCTCATCACGACCGGATTAAGTTCCCTTAGCCTCGCTTTGGTGGCTTTGTATTTCCTTTTGCGGCACGAATTGCTCAGGATGAACGAATATTTGGTTTGGGCGCCGCTCTTCATTCTATTTCTTTTCAATTTCAACCATACCTTCGGCATGTCTACGGTTCCTTCGTACATTGTGGCGGAGAAGATACCTAAACGCTGTAGGAACGTGGCCAGTAAATTCCTAGTGATTCACTTCTCGATGTCGGCTGTCATTTCCAACAAAATCTTCCAAGTATTATTTGGAATTTTCGACATGTTCACAGCCTACGCCTTTTGCTTCGCTGTGGGGTTAGGTGGCTTTTTGCTAATTCTGATATTTATGGAAGAGTACAACGTTGAAATGGAGAAAGCGAAATCGGCAGAGAAAATTGAGAAAAAAGTTGAGACAATTGATATTGTAACTAGGTTATAAGTTTGGCCAAAAGATTTCGACGTAAACTGTATTATTAATGTAAATACCAGTGATACGCCGTGCTTTCATTTAAGCAGTCACTTGACTTCAAAGACTACATTCGACTTGTCGGGCGGGGTGGTAAGCGGTACGAGGGGGCGGGGTGGTAAGCGGTCCGAGGGGGCGGGGCAACCAGCACCCCCACAGCAGATTAGTAGAGGGGGGTGTGATTATTCCTATTCAATCATTATACAGCAAGTCTCAAACGAATTTAACAACAACATTTTATTTGTTTTGTTAGTTTTAACAACAACAAACAATTAAATTCCCCATAAGCTAGCTCAGGATAAAATGAAGACACGGTATCATTTTACAGTTGACTGAATTCAGTGCCAAAGAATATAATACTTATATTAGGAAGTTCTACCGAACTAGCTGTTCCCAAGATTCTCAACATTCACTAGGAATTTATTTTTGAAACCTACAGAATAGTGATGGCCAATTAATGATCTATGAAGTGAACGCTTAGCTTTGGACTTTACCATGACATTTGTACTATCGAAGCCAAAAGTTTTGCTCAAGTTTAACATGGATAGAGATAATACCGTGTTATCTTCAGTGTTTCTCTCTTTAAGATTGACTCAAGACTTTTGGCTTAGATAGTATATATACAAAGTGTTGCCATGAGCATTCTTATTTTGTATTGGATGCTATAATTTTTGTCGATTTCGCATCATTTATGACCAGTTTATCTACCCAAACTCAGACCAACTTATTTTTGAGATGTTTGCAATTTCGTTGAACTGTTGACATTTATACTTGTACAATATTTCATAGAGTATGAACTATTAAGATGTTTGAATGATGTGGATGCAAATCTAAGGCCGTAAGTACTCAGAATTGCAATAATTGTCACTAAATCTTACACAGGATGTTAAAAAACTCACCTCCAATATTAAATTATTTTTTGTTTTAAATAAATTAATATATAAATAATAATATATAAAAAATCATTTTTTATGAATGCATGATTCTACATCGATTGGTACTAGATTGCCAATTTCTATGATATATTAACACTTATTTCATAAAATTGTCTAGTAGAACTAACTTTTGCACTAAAATAACTTTCTATTACTTGCTTACAATTACAAACTTTGGCATATTTCAAACAATTTTAAGAAATAGGTATAAACTACCTTCATGCCAATAAATCTAGAATATTAATATCTGTAAAAAAAAATCTACGTGGCATTAAAAAAAATTGTATACTTATTTAGAAGTGTCAAAATTGAACATGAGTTTTTGAACATCCTGTATAGGATTTAATGGTGCTCGCTACAATATTGAATACATATATTCTTTGTACGTGTTGCAACCACGTTAGTAAAACGTCTTAACATCTAATACCCTATCAACTACCTCATTTCATTGGAAAGCGTCAACGATTTCCACAAATTTGCAAATATCTGAAAAAACTTAAGTTTAATAATCAAAAATTAAAACTGTTCAACTATTCCATTCAAAATAAGAGAGTTGATAACAACACCTTGTGTAATCGGAAGTGATATGACATTGAAAATCCTTAAATAAAATAGGCCATACTCGACTGAGACTATTATGCAATTCGCACAATCGAATTTCTACTAGCGAGTCGGAAATTGAGATTGTAATTTCTATTGTGATAAATCTAGCTCAATTACCTTTATTCAGTTATATTTATTTTAATATAATTTATGTTATAATGGAAGAAATGTCGCATATACTTATGTGACGCTCTGTATATATGTATATATTTGTAGATTATAGTATATGTGTAAATATAAGTTGAGAGTAGATTGTATAATAATGATGTAGGAACTTAGAAGGAGAAATAAAGTTTTTTTTTACTGTTAAGGTCGTCGTTTCAGCATTTTCAGAACCCATCTTCTTCCATGTTTTAAAGTTATGCTAAAAATTATCCTACAAATTTGTCAAGGTCATCTTTATTTTGATATTAAATTGTTCTTTAGGATATAAAAAAAATTATGAGTTGGTCGACGAAAATAGAATGATTTATTCCTTCTAGACCATAATAAATCTCTCTGTACCTTCCTAAGGTATGAAAACCCAATTTTAATCAATAAAAATCTGCAACTGAAGGTTTCGATGACAAGCTTAGAGGATTCCAAACTTACATAACTGTTTTGCATAAGTTATTTTAAATTTTAAAGAACAAAGGAAACTGGCTTTCAATGCCACATCATCTTCACTACCAAAAAAAGAAGGATACACTGCTCTTTTTATTAGTGAGACTCTCGAAATTGCGTATTCAACAATTTGGCGGTGGGGGTAGACAAAGTACCCATCGCGTAGCGACCAATTTATAAATAATAAAAACTGAGTAGAGCAAACAATAAACTCGCAAAGTAACCAATTATACGACTACAGGCCGAAAATGTTGTCACATATAATTAGTCGTGTTAGAGAAGGAACCGATTGGTATAAATTCTCTATCATCAATAAGAAGCAAGAAGATCCTCTAAACCTGCTGCTGAATTCGGTACTATAATTTTAACTGTATAGTGTAAGTGCCCAGACAAAAATTATATTTGGATAAATAAGATGCATTTGAACAAGGTGCAATTTTTCGATTTGGAATTGAAGATTTTTGAAGATTTTTTTGGGAAATCCAGGCAGATAATCCCAGTGCTTTGTGGTAAGTAATTTCCATTGCTTCTCCTCCCTTTTAAGTTTAATTAAAGCAATCTGTTTTCACATCCAGGTTATTTAGTACCCGTTTCTTTTGGTATGATGTTAGGTTGGGCTTCTTCGGCCTATCCGGTAATGCTGCAATGGGATACCTCTCCAATCCCTATAGATCTAGACCAAACAGCATTAATCGCCGGATTCTTAATGGAAGGGAACAGCGTCGGAGCGCTATTTTCAACTTGGAACCATTTGGGCAGCAAACCCAGCGTCTTCCTTTGCTGCTGCTTCCAATTCTTCGGCTGGGCCGTCATGCTAGGAGCCAAAGACGTCCTAGGTGTATTCATCAGCAGATTCAGCATCGGCTTCGGCAACGCCTGGGGTACCGGACAATTGAAGCGGTACATTAAAGAAACTTGCGAGCCGGAATTGGCAGAAAAACTATGCCATCACATCCCAGTTGGAGTAAGCATCGGGATAATTATAATTTTCATAGTAGGATCTTGTGTTTCATTCAGGATTATGTCGATATTCGGTATGGTCGTTCCTCTATTAGGGGCCACTACGTTCGGATTGATTCCCAAGAGGATATTTAATGCCAAACGGGTCAGTGCAACGATGAATGTTTTAGATAAGACCGGCAATTTGGACTTGGGTAAAATCGAGAGGGTGTTCAACGCACCCAAAGCAAATGAGTGTGAGGTGGAACAAGCTAACGTCTTCGAGTGTCTCATGGATCGCAGATGTAGAAATGGCCTTTTATTAATCTCTCTCATCGTATTGATACAGCAATATATTTGTGCTCCTTCCAATATCATCTACGGCCAGATGATCTTTACGGCAACCGAAAATCCTTACCCGAACATCAACACGATCATCTATTCAATCTTCTTCCTATTCTCAACCGTCTTAAGTCTGAAATACACCAGGAATTTCCCTAGAAAAGCCAATCTCCTCATAACGACCGCATTAAGCTCGTTGAGTCTCACTTTGGTGGCGTTGTATTTCCTTTGGAAGCAAGAATTGCTCGAAACCAGCGAATATTTTGCTTGGGCACCGCTTTTTATTTTGCTCTTCTTCAATATCAACCACACCTTCGGCATGTCGACTATTCCTTCATACATATTGGTGGAAAAGATACCCAAACGCTGTAGGAACGTGACCGGTAAGTTCCTAGTCATTCATTTCTCGATGTCGTCTGTCTTTTCAAACAAAATTTTCCAAGTGATATTTGGAAAATACGACATGTTCTCTGCCTATGCATTCTGCGCCACTGTGGGGATGTGTGGTTTTTTTCTCATGCTGATTTTCATGGAGGAGTATGATGTTGAGGTGGAAAAGGCAAAGTCGGCAGGGAAAATAGAGCAACAAATTGAGACAGTTGATATTGTAACTAGGTTGTAAGTTTTGTAAATTATGTTATTAATATTTCTAAGGTTGTATTATCCTACAATTGACTGAGCTATATGCCAAAGAATGTTTATATAATTAAATAAGATAATATTGTGATAGATCCACTGATATCAAGGGAGTTTCTAAAGGTGTTTTATTACACAAGTTGCAAAATATGCACTTTTTGCTTACTGATTTAAAAAAAAAATTACATTTTTACAAGACTGACGATTTAAAATGCTCTGTATTTATCTTAATCTAACCAGTAGATACCATGAGATGTTAACCTCAATGTGTGCCTAGCTTTGTCAGGTGATAGCAGACATCTCCTGGAAGTCCTGGAATACGTTTGCAAAATATTAGCTAAAGTTGGAATTTATTATTCCGATACCCCAACCCAAGGCGTTCTTGCATATCACCTGACGAAGTCATAATCAAAACTGAGGCCAAAATTCGAGGTCTCCCATCGTATGTTATGTTATAGCAGATCTGCCACATATACTCATACAACACCCTGTAAATATGCACGTGTAAATATTTTGTGTAATCATCGTATGGTTACACAATCCATTATTAATGTAGGAAGTTGAACGGACAAATAAAGTTTTTTACTAGATATTATAAAAAGGTGGTTTTATTTTTATTATACATTCATATGAACGTATGAGTCATGGACGATCACTTAAAAATGCTCTGTAACATTGTATGTATGTGTGTAATGCACGAGACACTTTTGTAGATATAACGTGAACGTCACACGTGATTGATTGCATTAGTAGCCAATCAGCGAGTTGAAGGAAGATTACTTATGTATGTATGTTGTTTTGGGACAATTAACTTAACATTAAGGCTTGAACTTCTTAATACTTGGAAGGCAAGCTATTAATATGATGTTAAGTTCCAAGCGGAAAATTTATTGAAAACATAAAAACAGGCAAGGTTATTCCCCTAACCGTTATAGAACACCTTTTCCCAATCCAATCCATTATCTAATACTAGGTAATCGGTTGGTCTGTCTATTATAGCAAAGACAAACATCTTGAGCTCTTTATCCTGAACCGATTATTATGAAATGGGTACATTATGGGTACATTTTAAAAGTAGAGGTAATTGATCCGCAAATCTTACTTTCAGTCGAAATATTAGAAAGAAAAAAAAAAACCATATGAATAGAACGTTTCGGAACACACTGTATACACAAATATGGGCACAAAAATAGAGAGATCTCAGAATGAAATTCTTTCTCAAATAGGAAAACGGAAATGATTTTTTTTTTATAGTTATGACATCAACAGATGATATTTACATATTACTGTAAATTATGTAAATTCCGCGGAATCAGTAGTATTTTCTGAATCAATTAATATTCTGTAGTAATATGTGGGAGCTACTATTTGGAAAGCCTCCTATTATACATAAATTTTGCCTTAAACTGCTACAAAATACGTTCGCTATTTTTTAAGCAATAGAGAAAAAGGTTTGGCTGTTTTAGTGTTTCAAAAAAAAACTGTTTGCAATTAACTGTATTATCCTTTTAAGAGGACTAGGCGAAAAATAGATCGCAGCATGAAATTAAATTTTATAATGTAATAGCAAATCACTCATATACATATACATTGCCTAATAGCACTAACATTTAATGGACACGCCAGTTTTGTTACGCACATTAAAGGAATTAGACCAAAGTAAATTGACAATCACCTCTGTCAATCGTGATCCAGCAATTTGAGCGTTTTGAAATAAGATAAAAGGTAATATATACATACCTACACTTATTGTTAGTTCTAGGCATGTATCTACATAGATAAGCATATACAGAAATTTTTCGAAGTTCCATCAGTTGGAGTTTGATTTCTGGCGATTTTACGAAATAAGTGTTAATACACTCCGCCAAAAAAGTATCGCATAATTTAGTTTTGAATCATAAAAGTATCGCATAATCTTTGTTTGTAGCATAAAGTTCTAATATACTTTAATGCGCTGTAAGATATAATTTCTATGATTGTTTAAATAAAATACAGGCCAAATAAAAACAAGAACTCATACTTGAGATTTTTATTAAAACAAGAAATTATAATTTTGGAAAGAAAAATGTCATAACAGTAGCTTTTAATACTGAGTATTGCCACCTCTGGCTCTTATGACCGCTCGCATACGGTTTGGCAGAGATTCGATTAACCTCCGTATATAAGCCTGATCCAAATTCTCCCACTCGTCACGGAGAGCATTTTCTAGTCCATGCAGGTCCGCTGGGGCAACATTTTGGGTTCGTATCCGTCTGTGAAGGAGGTCCCACACGTGCTCGATAGGGTTCATGTCCGGACTTACCGCAGGCCAATCTAAAACTGGAATACCAACATCGTTAAGGTATTCCTGGACGATTATTGCAACATGCGGTCGTGCATTATCGTGCATTAACATGAATTCGTTTCCTATAATTGGCGCATATGGTACTACATGTTCTTCTAAAATTTCCGTTATATACCTGTGGGCAGTCAGTGTACCTCCGTCTACTGGTACTAACTCTGTACGACCTGTTAAACAGATGCCTCCCCAAACCATAATAGAGCCACCAGCGAAATTAGGTCTAGGTCTGACATTACACTGCGAATAGCGCTCACCGTCTCGTCTGTACACTGAGATACGCCTATCTGAGGTGTAAAGACCAAATCTTGACTCATCTGTGAAGAGTATATTGGCCCAGTCATTAATGTTCCAATTTACATGTTCTCTGGCAAACCTTAAGCGAGCCACTCGGTGGTTCCTAGTGAGACGAGGGGCTGTTACAGCTACTCTAGCTCTTAATCCACTCTGTCGTAACCTATTCCGAATAATAATAGTTTGAGTACTCACACGAGTATTTCTGACTCTAGCCAAGTCGTTCTGCAATTGTCTCGCAGTTACATGTCTTCGACGTAATGCTTGTAGTAGTAAATAGCGGTCATCTTGGCGAGTAGAACATCTTGGACGACCTGGTACAGGTCTTCTACTGTAAATGCCTGTTTCCCTATATCTGGCTACGGCTCTAGAAACACTTGACTGATTGATGTTCATCAAATTAGCAACGTATGCTTGAGATCGTCCATCTTCGATTAAAGCAACTATAGCAGCCACTTGTTCTGAAGTTAAATTGCTCATTTTAGTTTTAAAAGCGTTGGTACAGAACTCTGACTTCGCACTTTAAAATTTGTCCGTATAGGAAGACTTTCAATAAACAACTGAACAAACCTTACACATATGCATTTTTCTAAATGTGTTCTTTTAGGAAGAAAAAAAGTAAAAACGCTAAGTTCCATTATTTTGTTAGTGTTTTTATAGTTCACATACACGAGGCAAACTTTTTGTGAACATATAAAAATATCTTGGTTCATAAATGCCCTTTTTTAGTTTATGCGATACTTTTTTGGCGGAGTGTATTTTAAGAACTACCCAATTTTACGATACATTCACTTCTGCAATGACAAACAGTACGTTCTATTAGAAAAAGAATTGTTGAACGGCCTTTCTGGTCATATTAATATTGTAATATAAAAAAATCAAACTTCTAATATTCCGGAGAAATAAAACTATAAGACTATTGAATAAAAATATACAGGCTGTCTCACGAGGAACTGTTCAATGTTAAAGTAACTAGGTTGTTATTTTCAACCATTTTTAAAATATTTGCCTTTCCTTTAAAATTTTGACAGATGGACGATTGCATCTGAACTTCTGTAACTCTAGAAGTATTTAACTTGGAAAATTGAAAATTTGCCGAACTGTTGACCGTAAAGGGTAGCATTCGAAAACGAATAAATCTTTCGAAACCATTATACAGCGTGTCCGAAAATTACGGTTAAACTTTCGAATTGAAAAAGCGTCAAAACTAATTTTTTTTAAATACAACTACGTATTTTTCTCTTTCTCATCGAACTGCCCTTACAAAATGCAAAAAAGTCATATTCATTATGCATTTCAAGATAATTAGTAAAATATATATGACAGCTGGGCTATAAATTTTTTTTAAATTCCAGCTGCAACTTCGAAAAATTCCAATGAGTGAGTTCTGCGTGACATTCTGTACATAATAAACTATCTGTAGGTTATCATACGCAATACGAGTCACTCCCCAAAAATATACACTTACATGGCATCGCAACATTCCTGCCTACCACACTGGGGGCCTGTAAAACATTCCTTAAAGTGGCGTTTATTGTTCTAGCGTTTGCCGTAATCGTTAGGTTAACTTTATTAATTGATTAAGTGGTCCGATAACGCAGGTAAATACATCGAAGTTTGATTGGGTATGATCACGACTTGACTTGGAGGTAAAATTCATGTATGTATTGTACTCATTAATGCAGTCTCTGTTTGTAGTTTTGTAACGCGTGTTACTTATACTAATTGTAGGTGTCAACTCGGTTCTAAAATTGTAACTGGAACTGTTGTTCTGGGACGATTTAATTATAGCTTAGCTAATGCGAATACTACAAGAAGAGAATTCACAAACTGATTTCCTATTTCATACAAATATCTTGCTCAAAACTTCGCATCCACCAAAATTTTAATTCACTTATGTATATTTTATATTCAGGTATAAATAGCAAAAAAAGTAAAAATACTATAGTCCATTCACATTAAGAAAATAATAGATAATACATTGCCAAAATTTAACTCGGTTAAATTATGGCAGGTGATTTTTTGGAAAGGTTTGAATTTTTGGAAGGAATTGGGATCATCAAAACGGCAACACCCATTTGTAACCTGTAAAAATCATTTATTATAACTATATATTGTTTAGTGATACTGTTGTACTTTCGTCAAAGTCTGTGTAATCCTCATTGCTGTGTTGTACATAAATATGTCAAGTTTTCAGTAAGTAACTAATAACTCTAGAATCACGTATGTATGTATTAATCTTTCTTACGTAATACGAGTAAAATTTATCGGAATTCGCTATATAATAATTCGCTATAGGATTGCGTGTCCGGACGAAGTGAAATAGATACCCATATAGTCTGCACTTCAATGTTTACTCCTTCTTGTGACGTGGTGGGTGACAACACGGTGCCCGGCAAGAAGGAATAATAACCTCTCCATATTGGCGTTAACCTACTTTCGAAGATCACTTACACACACACTTATGCACGAACGTACGAGAAGGATATTGTATATCAGAGGTATTTTTCGTTTTGTGAGGTCGGTTGCGCGCTTTGACGAAATTGAATTTATTCTTATTTTCTTCGTTAAATGTGACGCACGGATCCTTGTAATTACGCGAGTTTCACGTAAAGAGATTCTGATGCGTTTAATCCTTAAATTATGTCGCAAAAATTGCCTCATTGTCCTTTGTGATCTTTATAATCGTGATATTTATTTTTATATGACAAACTTTCTCGTAAAATCTTATGAAAAGCATATTATAAGCATCCTTCGCAAATCCAGAATTTACGGACAGATAAATTCGATGCACAGCATTACAAGCTCTGTTACTATTCGCCGTAAAATAATACTCCTATATTACACATGCCGATCCGCTTCATTAAATTCATCTAAAGCTGTAGAACGTGTTGCTATGTAAATAGAGCTTAAAATTTCTACGGAACACTCGTACATTATCCCCTACATCGATACATTGTGATATCTTATTATAAATTTGAATACCCATATTAATGGGGCCCAGGCTAGTGAGATGGAGGGTGTCAGCTGGTCTATGCAATTCATCTTTAGATCTGTATTGTATCTGTATGTTTTGCAGAATTAAATTGAAGATTATGGCTGTTGGAATAGATGTAACAACACGCCTCGAGCATGTATAAAGATGGCAATGTTATCCTGCATAGTTATACCCAAGAACTTCACACTGCTCGGCCGGTTCAACTTAATACCATCTATAAATAAATCATGTGGCTGAATGCTTCTCTGTCTTGTATGAAAATATAAAAATTTAGTTTTTTCCATACTTAGAGAGAGCTTGTTACTAGCAAACGATTGATACAAAATTTGCAACAAGTCATTAGCATTCTTCAGATGTTCAAATGAAAAAAGAATTGATATATCATCAGCGTACATTGTGGTATAAACATCTGTGAGAAAGCGAGCAATATCATTTATATAAATATTAAAAAGAACCGGACCGAGAACAGTCCCCTGAGGAACGCCATCCCTAACAGGCAGATGATTAAGAACCACTACAACTAAACTCGCCTTCTGATTCTCAAATTATGGATTTATAAGAAAATTTACCCATCCCATACAGTCGGATACTAATAAAACTTCTATGAGGAGAAATTTCATCACTCCAAAATATTAGTTACAGCATTAGATAGGTGTCAGTTAAGTATGAGAAATTCTGTGCTCATTATTGGAGCAGCTATCGAGGCACTTGGACGTAACACTGACGAATTTCCTATAAGCAAATGGTCCATTCGAAGAATTCATACGAAAAAGCGAAAAGGGCGCCATAAAAATTCATTTCCAAACTGTCCACTAGGATGGCAAATTGTAGCCGGCTTTAGATGGACGCAAATCTAAAGAAGAACGTCTACCGATAGTTATTTCGTATGATAATAAGGAACAACTTATCTCTGTGCCAAAATTGGATAACTCTTCAGAGAGTGAACAGGCACAAACAGTTTGGAACGCAATTATTAACTGGACTTGAAATAATCAAAATTTATAAACAAAAATTCAGTTAATAGTAAAACGAAATTTTCAGTAAAATGGATGCACAATATTTTAATAAACTACATAATTTTTTTTTTATAATTAAGCATAATATTTAAAATTCAAAAAAAATTTTCATATTTCCCAAAAAAAAAATCAGACGAATATATTTTACAAGACAATCTTTATATAAAACACAGTTTTAAAATTCAATATTACAACAAAACAATAATGGTTTTATCATTTATCAAAACAAAAACAAGTTTTTACATTTTTAATATTATTTTTTACAATAATTTATAATTTTTTATATATATACTAGACTCGCCAGGTACTTGCTTATTCACCATTTAAACTAAAACACTTGGAACTTGTTTCAGTTCCTTTTAAAATACACATCTAACAATGAAGACTTTTCTTCTGCCGAAATATTTTGAACCTGTACGAATAGTCAAGTTATCTGAATCACTACCTACATTAACAACAAAGATTACACGATAGAAACATTAACTTTTTAGCATATCTTTCCGATCTAACAAAATCCTTTCACCAGTCTAAATTCGGCATTTGCACATGACTTAATATATACGCATAGTTAACTGACGTTGTGCACACAAATAGAAATTATTTATTGCTTCCACTGAGACAAACGCATTAGCTACTATTACTCGTGTCCTATTTGATAGAGAAGGGCATCTATCATTGTGTCTGGTTCACCTACATAAATAATAAGAAAATGTAACGGGCAAATTTCGAAAGTGATGAAATTGTTATTAATGTCTGTATCTACTATATGCATAGAACATTTTTAATCGAGATTATTTAAAATTAGACGCATTGCCGTTGAAAATAATAAAAAAATAACTGTTGTATGTTGTCTATGAATAGTTTAATTAAATCTATTAAAATAATTATTCCACAAAATGATATATCAATTTATATAATAACTAGCTAGATCATGTCTTTTCATTGACAGCCATGTTATTATATATTAAAAATATCCTAAGGTAAACTGTTAAAGTCGTAAGCTCGTAAATTACATATAGAAATTAAAGTATTTAGTTCAGCCGGACTTTCGTACTACCTAGCTATTGATTTTTGCAAACGTTTACCGAGAATACGTGGACATAAATTTATAATTTATGGTCTGTCTGACTGGTAGGAGATTTTATACCATGTTCCCAGCGGTAATATTTAATTTTTTTCAACAAATTATTACGTAAACCGTATAGTAGGTACCTTGTGTTTGCAATTATTATATAGTTCGGATTATATGGAAAGAAAATACCTTCTATTAATGTACAGTGTAATTTTTTTTTAACCTGACATAGGCGAACTGGTGAATAAATATTTGATACATTCTTTATTTTAATAAGTTCGACATTTTCTACAGTGTACGTTGCAATTAATAATTTAAATCAGGTTTTTCTTTATGTTTATATTTGGAGAGATTGTAGTTGTTTTTAATTTGGCTATATATTCACATACAATATTTTCTATCATTGTTCGACATGGAATGTTGTGTTTGAGATTTACTGAAAATTTTTATTCATTTATAATAATGCATCGGTAAAGTAAGAAATCATTACTGATAAACAATATTGTGTTGACGATAAAAATTAAGAGTGATGTGTGATTGTCTAACACAACGAAAATCAATTTGTACCGCGCCACACCCAGTATGTAGAAGACAATGCATCTCCACCTGAAAAAACGCGACGGTAATGACAATACATTATCAACCTACGCGACATGTAATGACCTACTACTGTTTTACCAACAGCATTTTGTACTTGAACCTGCCTGTATACTTATAGATACAACATAGGAATGACTTTTCCTTCATAAAGTCCCGCCAAGTACATGAGTTAACAATGAGTGCAGAGCGTAAAAAGGTGTAGTAGTGCGTTACTAATTTCAAATCTGTATTGTCAATCACACATTGGACACGTTGATGTTAACAGCATTGAAATAATAGGGTTAGGTGTAGAATATATCGACATAATCCAGTTAAAATTCATGTATGTATGTATGTACATAGCTAGAACATTCACCTAACAACCAATAACTTGCATCGAAAGTTTTATGTTCGAATTTTATGTTGGTTTGGTCGAAGATTACTAATGAAAATGTCAAATTTGGCGATTTGTGATTTTCATCACTAGAAATGAAAACATTTAATATCAGCGTTTGCCTAAATATGCAATTTATGCAAACACTGATTAACATTAATCAGTGTAATACGTGGACAGATAGACTATGCTTAAAGATATACGCAAAAAATTAAATATATGCACTTCGCACATAAGCCGGTCTCTAGTGACGTGTCAAAATCAAACGGGTATAGTTTAAAGTCAGCTTAATTTACTTTCCAAAACTTATCACCATTGTATATCTTACTAATGTTTAAACATGAAGCAGGAAATAAAATCAGAATATCCTGATTAATTGCTATTTATTTAATTAGTGAAAGTAAAAAAGAAATGTTCCTACGAACTTCTATAAATAAAATTTCAAGATCGCTTTTTTGAAATATCATATTCGTTTAGTATTTTGCTGCAATTACAACTAATTATGTGTTTTGTTATCAAACCATTTCACTTCATCATAAATTTAATAGCATTATTTCATATATGTAGATATAATCCGTACATATATGCATGCGTTAATTGCCTTGCAACAGAAAATACGAAACGCTTTTGAAACGTTGAAAATGCCCCAATTAAAACCTATTTGTATGTATTTTGTATTGTTCTTTTTTTTTTATAGCGAAAGTAAAACTTCTACAATCCAATTCCTCTTAATAAAAGGCAAAAATTTTGCTTAAAAACTTCGCTCTAGCATGGTAATCTCGCATGGGCTACGTTTATAACTTTAATTAATCTGTCCTCTAGTCATTGCAGTTTATGAAATGCGTAAACTTGTACATTAATGTAGGTACCAGTGTTTACATATTGAGAAACGCAACATACAGACCTTATATTATTTATAAACCGATGATTTTTATTTGTATTTATCTTAAGTTCAACCTCATTAGTTCGATTTGAATTACAGAATTACGTTAACCCAGTTTCGAGTTTTTGCAATGAGTATATGCGATGCTGTTGGGATTTAATAAATGCAGTATTTGCAGAGTAATCTCCTGCTATTTATAGATAATTAATTATCTAGCCGCTTAATACAAATAAATTTTGTATCGAATATAAATATGTATCTCGCAAAATTCCAATATCCTATTGCAATCGTCATCATGCAATCCCCTTCAGAGTTTTGTACACCTTTGACTGAATAAATAACCCACTTCCTCTGCAATTTCGTATTTTTGGATTTGTTTGCCACGTTAAACCATGCAGAAACAGTTTTCTCGTGTAATATTAATTTATACTATTTTTTGTTTTAACCTAAAAAGCATTCCAGGTATTTATCTCAACCGTTTTACGTTGGAAAATGTTTGCAGGTGTTCCAAAGCGCAATGTATTTTCATTTACGGATCTTATTAAGTGAGCTGTCAAAGGTTCTGATATTAATAAATATTTAAATTCGCTCTAATTAACCTGATATGTACTTACTTCATTACCTCATTTACCTACGTAAAATTTCGCGAATTACATAAACAATGATATCAACGCACTTAGAAAGACATTATGCATATAATTTAGTAGTGAGTTAATACACAAAATTGCTGCTGGTACGCAGAAATTAAAATGAGAGCGTATATTGCCTCGAGCGTACGGAAAATTTATTAGAGAAACTATCAACTGGCTGGATAATGTCGATATTCAATAATAAAATGTGCGATAGGAGCAATTTGTTATGTAACCCGTGTTATAGTTACTTATGTAGTTTGAAAGTACCTGCAACATATCGCTGTCAATCCGATCTTTTTTTTTTTTATTTCGTGTGGGTTGCTGCCGTCTCCGAGTAACGCGGGTTCAAATTATTGCGTGTTGAAATTTGATACGAATTGCCATATTAAGGACTAAGTTTTTTCTTATGTATATGTTTGACTTCTAAAATAATTTCTTAGATATGTTCCTAAAAAAGTATTTACCTGCATATGAAGAGGCAATGGTGGATTGTAAATAAAGTAAAGTTGAATCAACATCGAAAATAAACCACGTACCGACTCTTACAAATAGATTTAGCGACATCTAGATTGCATATGCGAAATTATTCTTTGTACTGAAGTTACAGATTCCCTTAAGGAAAATTTTAAACAGTTGACAGGATCCCACATCTGGTTGTAAATTAACCATAGAAATTGACGCATCGACTCATATTATGGAATTGCTTGTTTGGAAATTTTGTTGTATATATAATTATTTTTGCAATAGATGTAAAATAAATAAATCTATTTTTCTATGTTTATGTGATTAATAATCGGTAATGATTCAGTTTTCATAGTTCTATTTATTATTTATCTACATGGTGTAGCACCTAAGACGCAAATGATTTGCCAAACCGTTTGCCAAATCATTTGCCAAACCGTTTGCCAAATCATTTGCCAAACCGTTTGCCAAATCGATACAGGCATACTTATCTACGAATATAAATCATGTCTGCTACCTGCGAATATAGAAATAGCCAAAGCGCACGACTTAGAGCGTGTGGTAGAAAGTATAGATACATGGTCACAAAAGGGAAACATTAGAACACAGACAGACAGACACACGTGAATAAAAGCTACGTTCAACCCATCAACACTAATACAAATCTTTTAATTTGTATTTTTTTGTGTACTTGCTGTATAAGTCTTTTCATATAGCATATTGTCTAGAATACAAAATCGCTTTCGTATTTATTTAAGACAGCTATAAAGATAAACGAATGCATTTTTATATTAAAATATTTGTAGCGAACCCACACATCAACATATTTATTTTACTAGCTTAAATGGTCACCTCTGCTTCTGCTATTTTTGGCACTGGGAGAAACCGATTCTTTGTTTGTCCGAATTAAAGATATCGTTATAAATAAACACACGTATTAAGCCTAAACAATCTCACATTGATATAAAAACGAGTATTTTTCGCCGCCACAGATTTTTTTACAGTTCCGAAGATGAAAGTACTACCAATTTTTGCTGTTTTACTTATTTTTTGTCTTGAAACTTCTGCAGGTTTTGTAAGTATTCTTTAAATTCCGCTTTTTGGAAAATGTTAATTTTTTATTCTTGTTTACCAGTTGCATAGCCCAGGTTGCATTGTCTCAACTTCAAAGGGTATGATAAGAGGCACTAAGGAAAGCACTATACGAAAAGGGGAGACTTACTATGCCTACAGGGGCGTTCCTTACGCTAAACCGCCGATTAAAAACCTGAGATTCGAAGTTGGTACTTTATTTTATTACAACTACTACAAATATCAGTAATTATTATTAATTTAATGTTGGTACTATGATATAATTTAAAATGGAAAGTCATAATTAGAAATGAAGGATTTTACTTTTTATTGAAATTTTAGTTTTGGGATCATATTTTAACGACACAATTTTAATAATTATCCACATTAATATTAGTAGGTACAACCACAGCATAATGTAAAATTGCAGGATGTTTCGGAATATAATTAAATTTTAAAAGTACCAGGACAGTAAATTTTAAGCCTGTATATATAAAATGCCGATAATTTTACGTTATAGGCATACATCAATGTTGATAATCTCATACAACAATTTGTATACATACATAAACTTTTTTCTTTATGGCTGTTTACGAGCGATAGAGGAATTCCCTGGTAGTGAAACGTCCTCTAATTATGAATATATTTCTATCTCAGCCCCCACTACCAGTTGATAAATGGTTTGACATTTTGGACGCCACAAAAGAGAAAAATATGTGTACACAACTAGCTAGGACCACTGCGTCACCAAGCACTACAATACATGGCAACGAGGATTGCTTATACCTCAATATTTACACCCCATTTGTAAGTAATGTGCACTAATTCACGTAAGTTATTCTCAGCCTGCACATAGAGAAAATATAATATGAAGTAATGAATTTATATAAAATCGATCTGTAGTTTCCAATGCCTATATGCTCTATTCCCACCCTTGTAAATAAGTACAACCTCAGCACTCTTCAGTACCTTAAAATTGTAAATTAATTTGAAATTATATTAAACACACACACAATTTACAATACAGGAAAAATGTAACTCCATATTTCTATATTAGTCGTCAGTAGATGTCGCTGTCAAACAACCTCTGAATATCGTCGTTTGGATCCATGGTGGCGGATTTTACTCGGGGGATAATCAATACGAGTTGTACGACCAGGACTTTTTCCTCGAGGAAAATTTCGTTGTAGTCGCAATAGCGTATCGTCTTGGTATTTTCGGTAAATCGTATTTCGCCGTTACACCACGAATATATGATCTGTGAATTTTAAATTTACAGGTTTCTACAGTACCGGCGATCTGATAGCGCCCGGAAATTACGGATTGAAAGATCAAATATTGGCGCTACGATGGGTGAAGGATAATATAAGGGCTTTCGGGGGTGATCCGGAAAAGATAACTCTCTTTGGTGGTGGAATCGGTGGTGCAGGCAGTATTTCCTTGTTGACGCAAACTCCACAGACGAAAGGTATTATATTTCAATCACCGAATAAAGTTCCTAATAAAATTTATTAGCTGAATAACTGAAATAACCTTACACTTTTCCTATATATATATTAGCTGAATTGTTATTAGATATTAGGAGATTGAAACACCGGCTCTAAATATGTTTATAGAGAAGGAGAATTGTAATAATATTTCAATTTAGGTTTGTACCACCGCGCTATCATGCAGAGTGGTTCGTCGCTCTGCTTATGGGGTATAACGAACAGAGCTTCAGAGGTAGCTTACGCCACGGCACAGCTCCTGAACATAAAGATGACGAACAGGCAAGATTTGAAGGACAAATTGAAAGCAGCCGATCACCGGCACTTGTTGATCATGTCCACCGTGGCACAAAACATGGTACAACTCCCTCTATCGATTTATTTTCACATGACTATTGCTTACATTTGCGTCATTTAGGTACTAGGAAATGATCCTGTAACATATTCCCTACCAATAGCTCCCGTTATCGAACGTGATCACCCAGGAGCGGTCGTCAAAGGTCCAGTTTACGAAACAATGATGAACGGTGACTTTCATCTGACCCCCTTACTGATGGGAATCAACCAGAAAGAGGGTATCGGCTTCGTACGTAAGGGCGAAATATTAAGTTCCTTTATCAGAAAATTCTTTTGTGGTTTTGTCGATTGCAGTAAACGGTTTTTTGGATAATTATCTAAAGCGGGTAGCATTAGCCAGTGAGAAATTGGTTCCGGGTTTCTTCGGTCGACAAGATACCATGAGCTTAAAGGAAATAGGCGATAAGATAAAAACTTTCTATTTTCGCGATGTGGACGACCCAAAATTCAACAGCAAACGATTGTATTCTGTAAGTACACCACCACAGAATAAAAACATACGTTCAAAATGAACGGGTATGAATACATAAAAGTGATTCCTGAAACACTCGCCTATAACGACTCATGTTGGAATTTTCACCCTCGTGAATAAACGCTTGTTGAAAAATATACTATTTTCTAATTTGACGTTACAATAAAGCTAAAATAAACGACGATGCAGTGTGATAAAGAGTAGTCAATAGACCTATTAATACACTAGCGGGACTTTTACCGGAATGTAATATGAGCGATGAATGTGCAAATTAGAATCAGTTTACATAACGCATTACAACAAACGTCATTGTGATACTCGTGTTTTAATATACTATTTCTCATTACTGATTCCAGTATAGCAGCGATTTATATTTCGTTATAAAAATCATACAAGCTGCGCAGATTAGCGCGAAATTTACCGACGTGTTCCTCTACCGCTTGTCTTACATGGACGAATTTGGTGACGACCAACGTTCAACTGGCTCAGGTTAATATATCTCCGTGAAGTTCTTGAAGTGTCAATTTGTGTTAAATTAAATCATTAGGTGTGAGCAATGACGACTATCAGCATTACTTATTTAATCCTCAATATTCGGCAGAGGAAACTGATCTGGATGCACGAGCCAGGATGGTGAGAATGTGGACGAATTTCGCAAGGACTGGGTATGTTATGAAGTATATTATCATAGATGAATTGATTAGTTAATCCTTATGGACGAATTTTGTACCTACCTATATTTGGTATGGCAATAATCATCTTGTATATCTTTAACGCAGCAATCCAACACCACAAGCGGAACCGCTGTTGCAAAACATCGTTTGGAAGAAAATCGACAAGGATTTCAATTATTTGGATATTGGAGCCGATTTAATACCACGTGTCAATCCCCACCGTAAAAATTATCGCTTCTGGATGGATTTATTGCAAGAATATGGCAGACCAGAATGATATTATTATTTCCTGTTTTGTTTAAATTAAATTATAGAGTTATAATCTTGATTATTTGTTTTATTTCTACGAGTAAATACGAGGAGAAATTTCTGTAAGCATGAAAATGAAAAGTGGCAAGTTTTCGCCGTCAAATAGCTGATACTTTATGCTTTGATACAAGTTCAATTAATTTGAAAACATGGTGTTGTTCTTTCTGAAAGATGTAGATGGCATGAATACAAACTTACGATAAAAATTAAAGAAAAATTGTCATAGATTGCTTAGATACCTATACATATACATATGTCGACACTATAAGGCCACAAAAATCAATGTTTTTACATTAAAAATAGAAATTTGTTTATGAGGTAAAAAATATTTGTACAAGTCGAGAACGTAACTCTAGATAACCTAGATTGGCTATCAAATGCAATACTTCCCGTAAAAATCAAGAAAGCAGATAAACAGTTCGATCGAAATGTAGGAAAAGAAATCTGTGGTATGTTCCTCAGAAACGGACGTAAAGGGAAAAAAATAAGGAAAGAAACAAGGTAAAATAAGGAAAGAAACAAGGTGAAATAAGGTATACTCGTGCAGTGAATTTAACATCGGGTTGTGTGTTCTACCACGTATTACATATATGTTTGTTTCACCTTCACCACAGAGTAGAGAACATAATATATATAGAAATTTCGCTTCAATGTTATTCCCTATGGTTTGTCTATATTTTTACTTTGTTTATAGGACTCCGCGATTCTGCGCATAAATACTTACAGAAAAATTATAATGCCCAATGGTTCAAATAAAACAAGAGAGATAGGAAAAAACTTCCTATTCATATCCTATAAACGAACGATTAGATTGAATAAATACAATTTTATGTAAGTATATGCTTATTAGATTTTATTTTAAATAAGCTCCCTACCCTAAATCTTTTGAGGTAATTATAGAAAATAGAAACATAACCACATATAACTAAATTGACTCACCTATTTCAATAAGCACCCTAATACGACTTTTCCACATGCACTTTCACACCACGAAAACAAAACCGATTTTCAAAAAACTAAAATAATGAAAATTTAGCTGTCACACTAAACGATATTTACGACATCTAATAGTTAACTTCAGAAATAACCAAAGGTTATCGACATTACAGGTTTCTACAATTATATATAACTACATTATCGATATTTAACATTTCGCTATCTGTCAGTCGGTGGCATATCCAAGCAGTGCATAATTTCTCGAAAAAAATTATCATTCGGACGTCAGTAAAATACCGTTTGCGCGCGCAAATGACAACCAGCTGACTCCGTTGTGTCGACGGAGCAGGCACGGAATCGACGTGAGTGCCAGTGCTGGATTTTAAAGAAGGTTTCTTTCGGTGCATCCCGTGAATAACGTTTTGCCGACCATGGCGCACTGTATGAGAGTTTTGCATGGCCACGTAAGTCACCAAAAAAGAATATAAAAAGTACGGCCCATGTGTACGACCGGCCGACGGGGTAGTAGAACCGTCGCCGAACACGTGTTACGTAACCGCAAACGCGTAGAAAAATCCGTGTTGTGTGTTGTAGGGTGGCAAGATCAGCGGCGTCTTTCTTAGCGAAGTACAAGCGAGATGCTTCCACGTTTCGCCCCTCGTAGCGGCCGCCGCCAGGGTTGCTATGAGCAAATTCGATCCGGACGCTTATCTGCCCTACGATAGGTTGATGAAGAACTTGCAAGTAGTGAAGAAGAGGTTGAATAGGCCGCTTACTCTGTCTGAAAAGGTGCTGTATTCGCATTTGGATGACCCGCAGAATCAGGTATTTAAAAACTTGTGATTTTTATTTTCGGGGGTGTTATTTTTGTACCTAAAACAACCTTTTGACCTTTGTTAAATAATGTTTGTCTATCGACCCGTGCAAAGCACCTATATACAAATTTTGTTTGTTGCATTTTGGAATTTGATATGTTGAACCTCTTTTTTTATTTTTGAGTGGAGTTGGTTACATAATAAGTATTTTTTCCAATTTCTAAGACGCATAAACTTTAATTATTAATATAATCCCATGCATTTAAACAAGATTTAATGAGATGTAAGTCTAATTGGAATAGGATTATTTTAATTATTGTGAAATGCCTGCTTATATTCAAAAAAAATACTCAAACAATGCACTTAAATCTCATATGGAAAGATTATAACGTCATGTTTGTATAAATTGGCACGTGTTTTTAATTTTAGTTGCCATTTCATCATTTAACATTCCTTGCAAAGTTGTAGTAAACGTGTCCATGATTAGGAATGCAAAACAATAGAGAATAGACGCGCTGAATTGATACACATACTTGTTATGATTCCTATAAATGAAAACATTTAAAAACGATGGTTTGAATCCCATAAGTGTATGAAATATAAACAACTGACTGCCTTAATACAAAAAAGCCTGATAAGAGAATTATTAATGATGAGTTAATCGGATAAATTTACAACTTTTACGCATTACGCGATTTTTTTTATTTATAATTCTTTAATCTGCCAATTTATCATTCTAGTATACATATACTTTACCCAACTTATAATTGGGAATTATAAAACATTAATGAGACTTTATAAACATTCCTATGCACATAAATATCCAAAATAATCTGTTAGTTATATCCAACTTTTTATTTTAAATTAAAGGTTCATTTCTGCGGTTATCTGCACAAGACGAAAAAAAAACTAAGTAGAATTTAGATGCTGTACATCCTGCGTTATTTATTAAAAGTCAATGTACTGTTTTGTAAACTTTGTATTCTGTTTGTTTTGCCGAAATTTATCTCTTCGTACTTTAGAACCAAATCTGTTATGATATTAGTTTTTGATTGCGAAAAGATCGGTCGCGGATGATGGATCTTCCTATTTATATGTAAATAACATTATGTAAACATGTCAATAATGATTAATGATCTACAATGATAATAATGCAGACTTCCAATATATATTATAGAGGATGAATTTGAAACTTGGCGCCTTAAATATTATAGATCGCGCCATCTAGTGAGGATTACGCGAATTATATACAGCGTATCGGTAAATTAACATGCTATATTCGCACTTCCTGTTTTATAAAGCATCATTTCTTTTTTATTGATTCACGTATATAACAAAATTTTAATTGAAATAATGTAGTTAAAATCAAGAATATAAACCGCTACACAGTTGAAACATTTTATTAAATTAGATTGGGATAACGCAACATAATAAAATTTAAGGCAAAAGTGAAATAATAAAAACTAGAACTTTTTACAAAAGTAAAATTGAATGGCTTTGATATTTTTCAATTTTTCATATCCTCCGATAACACAGCTGTAAATACAGTATAACGTTTTTTTTTTAATTTGAATTTGATCTAAAATACCTAGGTATATTTTTGTTGACATCCATGTTTTGACTACATTAGACACATGAATGTCGTCTTTTTTTTTGTATCATTGTAACAAATTGAATAAGAAAACTCACTATTAAATTCTATATTCTAACACAGGGGTGTCCAACTTGCAAGGCCTCAAGAGCCAAAACTAAAACCTTTGATGTGGTTGCGGGCCATATAATAATTTTTTTAAAGTAATAACAAAATAACGTGAGGTATAAAAATAATTACGCGGGCCACAACTAATAGCATCGCGGGCCGCCAGTTGGACAACCCTGTTCTAACACATTATCATTATGAAAAACGACTTTCAGATTTGGAGAAATCGTGTCCATCGAAGGTAATAATCCATTATTCAAGATGTTATTGTAAGAATTTGAATTTAAATTTCCTTCGCATAAACAATACTGTAGTTCCATATTATTGAAATCCAACCTCAAAAATTCATTTTCACGTTAAATGAATTTAAATTATCATTAAATTCATCAAATCTGTTGTTGGATCCTGCAAATTGTGTACGGTTGCGTCTTAGTTTGGAACGCTAATGAAAATTGAAACTTGGAAATATACAAAATGCCCAATATACCAAAACGAGTTTGATTCACCGTATAAAAGAGAGGTAGCGATCTATAACAGGAAATAATTCTATTACTACAGTGCCATCTTCAGAGAATTAACGCAACTAATAGTTTCCAACATTCTAATTTGTAATGTAACGTGGAAACAGACTAATTAAACGCAAACGTAAGCAATTGCACGACGTTTTCTCTTTCAAGGAAATCACCCGTGGGGTATCCTACCTCAGACTGCGCCCCGACAGGGTTGCCATGCAAGACGCCACCGCACAGATGGCGATGTTGCAATTCATCTCCAGCGGTCTCAAACGCGTCGCAGTTCCCAGCACAATCCACTGCGATCACTTGATCGAGGCCCAGGTGGGCGGCGAAAAAGATTTAGCTAGAGCCAAAGATTTAAACCAAGAAGTGTACAATTTCCTAAGTTCGGCCGGTAGCAAGTACGGCGTCGGTTTTTGGAAGCCGGGATCAGGTGCGAATGGCGCCTAGATTTGAAATTATCAACTTTTTTTGCCGTTTCTTTTTCAAGGTATCATTCATCAGATCATCTTAGAGAATTACGCCTTCCCCGGTTTGTTGATGATCGGAACCGATTCGCACACCCCCAACGGTGGTGGCCTGGGTGGTCTGTGCATCGGCGTTGGGGGCGCTGATGCCGTGGATGTCATGGCTAATATTCCGTGGGAGTTGAAGTGTCCGAAAGTGATTGGGGTCAAATTAACAGGTAACGGTGTTTTCAATAATAAATGTAAAGTGGAAGTATCAAAATAATGTTTTATTTAACTGAACGACATCCTAAAACACATGACAAAACCCCCCATTTTCAGGCAAATTATCCGGCTGGACTTCCCCTAAAGACGTAATCCTAAAAGTAGCTGGAATCTTAACGGTCAAAGGAGGTACCGGCGCCATCGTGGAATACTTCGGCCCTGGCGTCGACTCGATCTCCTGCACCGGTATGGGTACGATCTGCAACATGGGAGCTGAAATCGGCGCTACGACCTCGGTCTTCCCTTTCAACCATCGCATGGCCGCCTACCTCAAATCCACCGGCCGCGATTCCGTCTCCAAACAAGCCGAAGAATATAGAGCCGGGCTGTTGTCGGCCGACGATGGCGCCAACTACGATCAAGTGGTTGAAATTAATCTAGACACCTTAGAACCGCACGTGAACGGCCCGTTTACCCCCGATTTAGCACATCCGATCGATAAATTGGGAGAAGCGGCTAAGAAGAATAATTGGCCGTTGGATATCAAAGTCGGTTTGATCGGTTCTTGCACGAATAGCTCTTACGAAGACATGGGCCGATGCGCCAACATCGCGAAAGAAGCCATGAGTCACGGGTTGAAGTCCAAGATTCCTTTTAACGTCACACCGGGTTCGGAACAGATCAGGGCTACGATCGAACGAGATGGGATCGCGAAGACTCTGCGAGATTTTGGAGGAACCGTAAGTCATTTAGGTTAACCAAATTATGTTTTTCCTAAAATTGATTTCTCAGGTCTTAGCCAACGCTTGCGGGCCTTGCATCGGCCAATGGGATCGTAAGGACATAAAGAAAGGCGAGAAGAACACAATAGTCACATCGTACAATAGGAACTTCACCGGACGTAATGACGCTAACCCGGCGACTCACGCTTTCGTAACATCACCGGAATTAGTGACAGCTCTCAGTATAGCCGGTACATTGGAATTTGACCCTAGACAGAATGAATTGACAGGTTAATTTCTCTAAAAAAAAAAAAATTCCTCTATTACAAATTTCCGCTTTGTTTTTTCGCAGGTAAAGACGGAAAGAAGTTCAAATTATCATCCCCATTCGCTGATGAATTACCGACGAAAGGTTTCGACCCTGGTGAAGACACTTACAAAGCGCCCCCTGCCGACGGTTCGTCCTTAAACGTTGACGTCAGTCCCAAATCGCAGCGTCTGCAGCTGTTGGAGCCTTTCGATAAGTGGGACGGTAAAGACTTGACCGATATGACCGTTTTAATCAAGGTCAAGGGAAAATGCACGACAGATCATATTTCGGCAGCTGGGCCGTGGTTGAAGTATCGCGGGCACTTGGATAATATTTCGAATAATATGTTTATAGGGTAAGTATGCTTTCTAAATATCTTGACAGATGTTTTTAGTAAAGTGTACGGCTATAATTCTTGCATTCCTTAAATGATCTAAATCGCACATTGGCTCGCCTATTAATCTCTCTCACATTTCTAGCGCCGTAAATTCAGAAAACAGCGAGATGAACAAGATCAAAAACCAACTAACAGGAGAATGGGGCGCCGTACCAGACGTCGCCAGACACTACAAGGCAAACGGTGTAAGATGGGTGGCCGTCGGTGATGAAAACTACGGAGAAGGCAGTTCTAGGGAGCACGCAGCTTTAGAACCCAGACATCTGGGTGGCCGAGCCATTATAGTGAAATCTTTCGCCCGCATCCACGAAACCAACCTGAAGAAACAAGGTTTACTGCCGTTGACATTCGCCAACCCCGGCGATTACGATAAGGTGCAACCCACGAGCAAAATTAGCCTATTGGGCTTGGCAAGTCTAGCGCCAGGAAAGCCGCTCCAAGCCGAAATCAAACAAACCGATGGAAAGGTAGAGAAGATCACTCTGAACCATTCGATGAACGAGCAACAAATTCAATGGTTCAAAGCCGGTAGTGCGTTAAATAGGATGAAAGAATTGGCCAAGTAAGTCTCGTAATGCTATTAATTCGGAACGAAATGGGTGTAGCTGGTGATATGTGAACAGCACGATTTTAAAACAAATGATTTTTCGTCAATTTTATTCTTTTTTTTTCGTGGCATAGATAAAGCACGATGATATAAAGACTATAGTAGTGATATATGAATGATATATTAATTAATTTTAATTGTGTGGCACTTTTGTCAATAATTTTTTTGCCATTGTAGATTCTGTACAAAAAGAAAATCATATTATGTATACCACTTCGATTTATTAGCCAATTTTTTGAAACAAACATCAATTGTATAAAGACAATAACAGAATTTATTTATAATTTTTGTTTCTTATTTCATAACCAAATATTTAAAAGCGACACCCATCCTTATTTCCCTTCCGTTCCATAAAAAATAAATACAGTAAATATTAAAAACCAATTCTAGATATAAAGCATATTTATAAAATGTCCCTTTATCCATAAACTATTGAAGCTAAGTTGACGCAACAGAAACTTTAAACTAACAAAACCCCACCTTAAGCTTTGTTTAAAACAATTTTCATCTCTCAGAAACGTTTCAACATCCTGCAGTATTCTCCCCAGTAATTTTCTTATTTTAAATAGTATTCTTCTTACAGATTGTCGATAAATTCAACTGTTTTCGAGATATTTCCAACACAAAAAAGAAAGAAAAATCGAACCGCGGTTAGTGCGTGGCTATCGAGAATGACCGCGTCTGACTAAATGTAGGCGGTCAAAATTCATGGGGAAAAATTCGCGGTAGACGTATAACTTGCAATATATTCTGATTAGACCGAGTTTTATATTTTTTAAACATTTATTACTGCTGTATAATACATCGTTGTAATACTTGCCTTCTCACTCTGCTTCTTTTTACAACGGTTCCTCCAAATTGTAACTGCTAAATAGTTAAACGAGATGACTACTACAAAATTGCTCCTTCTTTAGTAGGCCGTGGAAATGATAAGAAAATCTAATAAAAGATCTGACGGAAAAACGAAAGAAATATTAAAATTGCAAAAAAAAATTTTTGTACCGCAGTTTGTGCGCCGCCATCGAGAATGACCGCATCCGATGGCATCTAGGCGGTCAAAGTTGACGGAGCAACTTCGGAAAAATTCGCGGTAGACGTATAACTTGCAATATTTTCTGATTAAACTAGGGTTTATGTTTTTGCGTGGTATTTTACTGTTCAATAATCATTTATTGCTGTTTTATACGTTGTTGAAATACTTTTCTTCCCACTTTGCTCTTCTTAAGGTAGAGTTTTGTTTTCAAAATTGTTATAGCAATAATCCAGATGCAATAGATTACAGGAAACAGCAGTCTGAAACATGCTTTTACATCTACCATTACCTCTATTTCTAGGGCCAATGAAAATTTTAACAGAATAAAAGGACTATTACAAAAATCATAAATTCAACATCAGCATCAATTCAACATCATATTGAATTGAACGTTCCTCCTTCCAGATTTAGGCGATCCTAAAACAGAATCCTTTTTGCCCGCCTGGCAGAACCCCCAACAAACCGTCCATTTCCCAAACATATTGTACCCCTTGTATATACTTTTGTATTTGTTGATAAATAAATAAGTTAATACATACGAGTAAGCAATTCAATCTTGTTTATTTCATAAAAATAACAAAAATAATTTTACCAGCCTTTAACTTCCGTTTCCAACATCGTACCCAAGCGAGGAAAAATTTTGCGTAAGTATATTTAAAGAACACTTTGCTTCACCATGACAAACCATCCGTAAGACTGTAATAGAAATACAGTATGAAATAAATTCAATAAATGATCATTAATATCCTACGGTAATTCCCAGATGTCGTAGCCAAAATTTTCGGTTGCAACAGCTCCGGTTGATATCCGAAGAATGTACCGACATAACCTAAAAACGTCGAGGGCACAGGTCTTGAGAGCGATATACGAACATCGTGATTCCCCGCTCTTATAGGAACATGAATCCTGCCATAACCCTTTATATGTGCGTCGTTATAAATGCTGACGACTATTTGGGGCCCTGTAAATGTAAAATAAAGGAGAAACCGTCACAAGAACAATTATTTGACACTTAGGAATCTGTCAAACTGTTCAATTATTAACGTGAAAATAGTCACAAATTTAATTTGACGTTTCTCCTAAACATCGAATTATTCAGACGTAAAATGTTTCTATTTAAATTTAACTTACACCCATAAGGATTTGTCGATTTATATACTATCTCAATTGGAAAATTGAATACTATTTTAGCGCCGTTTCTAACTATGTTAGCGGTTTGCGTGACTCCCGCTTCTAACCCGCTAATTATCGTCCAATCTGGCCCGGCGATAAACTCATATTTGCAATGCCAAAGAGTCCCTGCAGGTGCTAAATAATCTACCCACTCCAATTGTCCATTTATCGATAATAGAAAAGAACCGTCTGTCATAATACGTCCGCTGACGAACAGAAACTAATCTTAAATTCTAATGCCGTTTTTAGAATCGGTTGCTATAGAAAATGATCAATCAATACAAAACAAACATTTCTAAAACACGTGTTTGTTTTGTTTGTGTTCTACCAATCGGATGTCGCTATAAATTTTTAAATTTGACGTTTACACAGACGATTAAAGGTTTTTGAACAAAATTCGAATACAATAGAGGTAATTATTGCTTATTAAAATATATTGTTTCTGTTGTAAATGCGTAAAATTCACACAATGTATTAGATATCATTAAACACATTTCTTTGAGAAATAAAATTATGCAGAACTTAAAAACTTTTCGTCTACAACGTATTAAAATCGATAGACAACATTAAAGACAAATGATTTTTTCTATTTTAGGAGCAAGAGTTAAATTACCACATCCAAACGATTGAATAGAATCTTTAATACGTCACTTTATCACCTACGATTATTCATATTTAATCCTACACACTCAAAATTAAATACCAACTCCATTAATTTAATAAAAACATGTTTTTAATTTCAATAAATATAAAAAAAAAACCTAATACAATACAATTTAAACTTATATTACAATTTATTACGATTTACATAGTTTTAGTCTTCAGCAGGCGATTCATTTGTGGCATTAACAGAAACAGGAGGCAGATAATATGCTTTGATCGTACTGTGCAGCCTTGCGATTTCAGGATCGTCTCTTTCTAGACTCCGCAACATTTGGGCGAATTTAACGATGCCGTCCCTGCCCTCGGGGTATCCAAATTCTTTAATCACGTCCATCTGCACCTGCATTACGATAGGGAAGATGTGCTGCATCATTTTTAACATTTCATTTCCGACGTTATCTCGGGCTTCTTCTATTTTTTTGCCGTTTTCGGGCGATTGTAACTCGTCAATGGTCCTGTTTAAAATTATTATTGCCGTCTCTGGGGTTAATATGGGGATTACGTCGGTTTTTGACATGTTCTTAAAGTCGGATATCGTTCGGAATAATTAGGTTATGAATAGTATGTGGGTGTTTGACAGATTGCGTTGGAAATAAACATGAAGATAGTATCAATTGCGTAATTTTAGTTTGGAGAAATTAAAGTGAGAAAAAGAGAAATAAATATTTTCAAATGATAATTTTAAACATCATTACTCACTAATTTCACACAGAATTTTGTCCTATATACATGAAGTTTAAAAAGACTTTTTAAAAGCCTATAAATATTACTTATATTTGTTTTGGTTGGGCTAAATATTATATATAATTTTGTTATTAATTATCATTAAATCGGTAAAATGATAAGATATAATTATCTTCATTCCTATATTATAGACATACTACCAATACCAACTGCAACAGTAGATAATGCAGGAATTCGATGTGTCATATTTTACCCATTTTTTCACTACTTCAAATGCGATAAACGATTTGATAAATGAGTTGTTTTTTTATTTTCAATTACGAATCGTTATTCTAATTTATTACGTAGTCGGACGCGACATTCCTCTTTTGTTTACGTAAGTAGAGATCACTGCAAAATACGTTTTAAAATTAATTTCATGCTTATCTTGCAGGTGTTGCATTTAAATTTATACAAATGGAAAGCGTCGATATCCAAGCCGTAGAATCGAAACTGAGCGATGTCACCGTCACAGCCATACCCATGAAGCAGTCACCGCAGCAGCCAGGCCAATCGAAATACGCTCAACTCCTAGGGGTTATTGAGGACATGGGCAAAGAGGTCCGTCCCACATACGCCGGCAGCAGAAGCTCTGCCGAGAGGCTCAAGCGTTGTATCGTCCACGCGCGGTTATTAGTGCGCGAATGTCTAGTCGAAACCGAACGCAGTGCTCGTCAATAGGTATAAGTCGACGGAAAAGGATCTAGTTGAAATATTTTTGATAAACGAAGCAATTACCCACTTTATAAATCAAAATATTGCGAATCGGGTTTTACCATAGGTAAGTACAAAAGAAATAGTGTACGAAACGTAGTTATATTATTCGAAATTTATAAAAAAAATGAGTTACCACTTTGATATACAAGAATTAAATGTGATCGTTACGATTTCACATTTCCCGTTCGAACAGCACTTAATTCATCTCTTAAACACTATGTATAGAATCGTATGTACTTAATACAATATTTTTATATCTCCAAAGATTATACAAAGTATTTTTATAATAGATTATTGTAGTAATATATAATACAATCAGTTGTTTGTACAATGGCATACTGAAGATCTGTTTCTGCATTTTGCGAGTTTTGCGTGGGGATTTTAAAGCTAAAACAGGCTCAAGACTGAATCTCATAGTTCATATTACATTCCAATACGAATCGATTTTGAGGGGAATTCTGTTGAAAGTTGTGGAAATAGATTTTCGGGAGCATTTCTAGACGATAAAACAATAGACCAAAAATATGTTTAATAAAATGAATTTGTAACTCAGGTTTATAATAATGTTATTTATATATGGATAAAATACAAAATGCAACGTGATAAAAATAAAGTTTTAAAGAAAGTATTTTATTTTATTTTTCATCTCCTATATATATTCCTAACTAAATTCTTAGATATATAGAATCCTAAAATCGACAATTTACAATGACAATTATGTTTAATATTTTTGTATTTGTGATGTTTTAGAAATATTTTGTAATAAAAATTTTTTTTTATTCGTGTCCAAGTTTGAGTTGTTTAAGTCGAGTTTAAAAAATGGACCTAAAAAGGCCTAATGAAACGAGTTCTTAATAGTATTTTTTCTAATCTGCACATTAATCGTCCTTTTTTAACGAAAAATAATTTAGAGAATTAATTGGTTGGTCACACTGGCATTTCAAAATTGGAACTAAATTCAAATTTCAACAAATGAAACTTGACATTATTGTTGTAATTAACATTTCAGCAGGAAATTAATTGTTTGAAAATGAATTCTGATTGTATCCCACTTGAAGTTAAATAAAAAGACTCATTAAAGTCAAACGATATCTTGATCCTTTAAGTAATAAAATATTTCTTGATTTAACACGTCTAAAAGGGCACATTTTTTTCTATTTTGTATTTTAAATGATATAATATAATATCCTCGAATTTTGAATTTTATTTCTGTAGATATGCATAAAAAACGACTACTAATTTGAGTACAGAGCCCATTTTTGTGTTTAATGCTAAAAATGCGATTTCCAGAAAGAAAAAAATCAATAAAACTGGAGCAAATAAAATCAGATTTGTCAATTCCTTCCTCAATTTTATAAAATAAATAAACCATACAGTGCAATTCACTCCTAAAATAGGAATAAAACAAAATTGTTCGGTTTCTTTTTTTAAATATATTTCTCATATATCAATGTAAGTGAAAATATTTATAATAATACAATGTTATTACTCCTTCGTACCCTTACATATACATAATAACGATCCTATACCAAACTTCTCAATTCTTAGTTAATAAGAATAATAAGTCAATATTTTATTTTATATAATACGTAATATATATTACAGTATAATTTTATTCATTTTATAATTTGTTATAATCATAATAATAGCAATAATAATAAAATAACGTTATATATACATTAGCATACTTCGTAATAATGTAAAAATTAAAAATATATAAATTCCATTTGTAATAATGCATCCCTCCTATTATATATTATATTATATACACAGTCACAAATACAAATAAGCAAATAAACCTTCTCTTGTAAAATTTAATAATATTACAAAGCAATGGAAAGAGGAGGAAGATACCTCTGAACTGTCCGAACGACAAATTATATCATAAATAAACGTTTAAAATATATTAACACTATCGGTACACACATATTTACAAAATCACACCATACAATTATTAAAAGCATTGCGTCCTTCGATGTATTTATTTATATAAATATTTTTTGCCATTACGTATGCAGTCGTTCTCGACAGTTCGAGGTCTGTTACGGTGCAATCATGTGAACAATACAAGCGTAAATAAAAAATTAATAACAATCATAATGAAACGAAGAGTTAAAATAGACTTATCGGTGTTAAGCGGCTTAAATAAAATTTGTACATAAATTATTGGGTGTTCGTAGTAAAAGGTGCTTCGATAAAAATTGGGCACTTTTAATTTTTACGTATAAAATATTTGTTTTTTTTTAATGATATGTACAAAAATGAAAAAAAAAGGTATAAATATATAGAGCAATATGAAACTATACAAAAGTACTTAAGAAATAATGATTTGTAGAATAATTAAATAGAATTACTGCAACTAATTAAAAAAAAAAATTAATTTTATTATACAATTTTATATATATATTTATCTACATAACAATGTTAAATAAAGGAAAAAAAAAACTGTCTCTGGTTATATTAGCCATAAAAATTTACTGAAATATACATTATTATAATGATGAATATATTATATAATTTAGTAATGTAAAAAAGATGTTATTTCACTTAATAGTATTAAATTCTATCAGTCTATATTATTTATGTTATTATACTGGGTTTTTAATAGAAGTGGCTAGTTAGAAGTTTTCGGGCTTAATGAAACTCTTAAGATTTAAAAATTTGGAGTTTGTTTTTTACTTTCTTTTTAAAATATTTCCAAGTTTTCCAGGAAAAGTCTTTTTATTAATTAGCCACTTCTATGGGAAACTCTGTATAAACAGAAGTTGATAAACAGCTTATTATTGTTCTCATATTTGTCCTGGAGATAAAAATAATGAAAATTTCAAGTATTCAACGATGTTCATCGTTACTGAGAAAAAAGTATCATTTTCGTTAACCCGTCAAATTAATACAAAGGATTCATCGATTGGTGTTTGCAAAATAAGCTTTTAGGTCACATTTCTTATAAATTAATTCCCCCACCCAAATCCCAATCGCAAAGTTAAATTCACCATATTTCATAGTTCGACCGCTCTATCCTTCGAATAGTTGCACAAAGTGTAAAAATATATTTATATATATATTATGTATATTTATCATATTACATGAGCAAAAAATGCATCGCACAAATCACGTAGACATCACTTTTATACAATCGTGCATTCGTTGTGTCACACCACCCATATACACCGGATATAATGCCATATTATTATTTTTGTTTATGAATTGATTGCTAGCTATTTTATTATAGGTAAGTAATAATAGTATTATAGATAATAGTACCCTACAAACACATAATCCTTTTTTCCGATCTTAAATCTTTAATTTATATCATAATAAAGTTTGTGTCCTCCTTATACGAGTTGAAAATCAACTTTCACTGTTCGTTTTGTAATTTAATTCAAATATATTAGAAATACCAAGCAAGTATATAAACATTAATAATACACGATGATGATAATAATGATATTAAAAAAAATAATAATGACGAGAGCAGTAGAAACGATGGTTCTTTTTTTTTTGGTTCAAAAGAAAACGTGTCCTTCTTTCGATTCATCTGTATATATATATATATAGAAAAAAAGCACTTCGACTAAAAATATATACGTCAGTCCTGTTTCGGTGCTGAAGTAATCCTCACACCTCCTTCGCTTTCGATAAAAATTGGTGTTGCATTGTTTTTTTGATACGGTATACACAATTGTTTAATTGATTAATTAATGTCGTGTGATTTTTTCTTTATGTTATTATTATATTATATTAAATGATAGGTATAAGGTTCTGTAGACTTCAATAGAATGTGTAACCTGCAATATAAAATTATATCGTTTACATGTGATGTGGAAAAAATAAATTGCGGAAGGAAGAAAAATTAAAATGGATTCCCCTTGGTTCGTGTTGATTTTTTTTTTATTTTATTTTAAACTGTTTCTTTACTGATTAAGAAGGGTAATCCGATTTTTCATTTTTAGATTTTGTTTTGTAGGCGGTTTTAGTGTTGTTAGTCAAACTAAAAAAAAAAACATATTAGTTAAATAAATGAAAGAAATATACCAAGAAGATTTAATTTTAAAGTATTCTGCCTATAAAAGATTAAACAGTGTATTATTTATTAATCACCACATTTTCAATTAATTTTTCTGTAAAATAAATTTTTAGAACTATTTCAGATTTCATAGAAAAATATATAACATTTTATTTGAGAAAAAGCGACATATTATGACTCTAACCAAGATGCAGCAAGTTAAATTATTTGACAGCTGTAATGTATCAAGATAAAAGTTATAAAATATATAAAAGTATATTTATCAATAAAATACAATAAATAATCAAGCAACTAAATTATTTGACAGGTGTCAAATGTCAAAATCTAAGCAGATTCGTATATTATATATAATAGTGTCTCCCTGGATGGACCTAACTATACTTAAAAAAAATTTCACAGACAAAAAACATTCCTTATAAAAAGTTACGTTGCTCTTTATTGTTGATATTTTTGCGTTTTGTTAGATTTGATTTTAGTCTCCTTGGTAACGCCTTTAAGATAGGCAACCCATATTGCAAGGAAATTGTCATAGGGAATATTTGACAATATTTATTTAGAAATAGAATACTTAAGATGTTTGTTTTGGTAACAAACAAGATTATTCTTTTTAAGAGGGAAATACCGCACGAACAATTTAAGTGAGTTAGTATAAATTTGAAATTAAATAAGATTCTTTAATAAAGATGATTTTTTTTTTGCATACATAAAAGTAAATAGTAAAACCGTCAAATGTTTAAATCTATGCGTGTTAATATAAATTTAGAATTAAAATACACATTTAAAAAAAAAAAAAGTGATTAAATAAGGTTTTTTGAAAAGAAAGGCAATTTTTTTATAGACACAAAGTTACTGCGCAGATAAAATATTTGCAAATAGTACAACGGTAAAAATTTTGTGCTGAACGGGAACGATTTGGTGATTTATAGATGTGCCAACGGATAAAGCAGCTCTCCCAGAGTTCAAAATGGGCATTCATTAGGTACGCGACTGAAAAGAAAGTATTAAAAACGGTGTTTGAAAAGTGCTATTTCCAGGTTATCTTCGACGCGATTTTGACGTTTATTACGTTGTGGTACTGGTAGTCTGAACGAAAAGTTACTAAAAGTAACGGTGAAAATAGGCGCGAAATACAAACTTACATGATAAATTACCCACCTGCCCTCTACATTTACTTCCCTGAACTGCGATGGTGTGTGACTTGGCTAATTACAAGTTAAAATGGTTGCATAAATTAGAGGCTGGATTAATACTGTATAAAAAAAAAAACAAATAGTAAAACTGGAAAATTATTTGACAACTATCAAATATTAAAATCTATGCGTATTAACAAGTCGAATTAGAAATCAATATAAATTTGGAATTAATTTAGACTTTTAGATGAAAGATGATTCTTTTATAGATACAATATTACGGTACAAATAAAGGCAAACGGTGAAACCAGCAAACTAATTGACAGCTGTCAAATGTTAAATTTTCTGCGTATTGATATAGATTTTGTTTTGTCAAAACAAGGTGATTTTCTTTCTTCTAGAAACAGAGTTACTACACAAAAAGGGAAATAAACAAAATCTAAGTATGTTAGTTTAAATTTAACGTTGATTCTTTTATAGGCACAAATAAAAGCGAATAAAAAAAAATATGTTTAACTCACCGATTAACAAGATGTATTAATCATTTCCAAAACAAAAAAAAAAGATAAACGATTCTACTACGAAAGAACGATGATTGGTAGTGGTGGTGGTAGTTGATGGGTTGTAGTTGGTGGTGGTGGTGCATAGTTTTTTTTTTGTGGTATTAGGACAAGAACGGGTTCGCTGTTTCACCTGGTTTCATCCAGGGGGCGCCCAATTGGCCGCCGCTGGGATTCGACGACACAGGTTGCCAGGGATCCTGTATCGTCGCCTGGGTAACCGGGGTCGCTCCGAAAGTCCCGTTAGCACCGAAAGAGGGCGACGGCGATCCGAATTGCGCCCCGTTGGCAGTGGAATAGGGCGGCGGCACCCCGCTTGGGGGCGCCTGCGCGCTATACGGAGGCGGGTAGGGCGGAGTGGCGCTCGTCCCGAACTGGGGACTGCCCATGAAGGGCGTCTGTTTGATTTCGTTGATCGAGGGCTTCGGCGTTTGCGTGTTGAAGACCGGCCGGGGGGGCGGTTGAGCGTCCGAAAACGGATTCGCCGTCATCGAATTCGCAGAAGTTTTACCTAAATTAGAAAATAGTAATAATACTAAGGTTAATTTCAACTACGAAGCGTATCTATTTAACTGTAGATCAAATTTTTTGAGAAATAGAAAGATTTTGTTGGAGGGTAGATGCTGATATAGGTGTTCCACATGAGTCTGTCCTCAGCCCCACCAAGTAATAATACTAAAGTTAATTTCAACTACGAGGCGTATTTCTACCTATCTATTTAACCATAATATCTAACTTTTTGCGAAATAGAAAGATTTTGTTGGAGGGTGGATACTGATATAGGTGTTCCACAAGGCTCTGTCCTGAGCCCTACCTAGTGAAACGCTCTCTATAATAATAATAACGGTTCACAATGTTACAATCCAACGAACACGTCGACACATTAAAGATAAAAACACATAATTTGTCACAACACAATTATATAATTTAAAATTTGTCATTATAAAACTCATCGATTGTATAGTACGACTTATCTATAAGAATATTTTTTATAGACCTAAGAAATTGTTTATCTGGCATCCTTTTTATGTCCTCAGGCAAGTGATTATATATTTTAATGCATTGATAAATGGAGCTTTTTTGCATCTCCGTCAGACAAGTACGAGTAATTGTCCTTGACAAATCTGGCACAGTCGAGTATAAAATCAGATTTATGTTTAAGGAACGCAGGTCTACAAGAATCTCTACAATTCAAATTAAATACAGGCTCTCATACAGGTCTTTTGTAATATTTATATACGGTTTCCCCAAAATATGACACCGTATCTCAGTCTGGAATACACGAACGCATAATATACAGAGAGCAGCTTCGACACTGATGGTTCGTAGACAGTAGCACACACTGGATATACTGTTAGCGATGACATCAACCTGTGGCTTTCATTTTAAATCAGTATCAACCTTTACCCCAGAAAGCACTCATCACTCGCACTAGTAAGTATCTGATTCTTATGTATAAACTTTAGTTGGTTGGTCACATCTGTCGATTTTCAATAAATATTTTATTTTTGTAAAAATATTGTTAATTTTTCGTTTTCCTAGAATAATTTTTTAATATATTTACGTTATTGGGGGTCTACATTTTGTAGATATTAAAAAAAAGGCATTTTAATTCAGAAAAGCTTAAGAGCAACTGTTCTAGACTATCACGGAATGTCGTGAATGGTTTTAATCGGGCGACCAGGGGTCGCTGCGAATCGCCGTTTCGGGCAAAGGAGGCGCTCTGGAGGCGTTCCACGGGTCCGGGACGGGGCGGGGACTCGCCGAGCCGACAGGCTGCCAGGGATCCGCAGCTACGGCTGGTTGCTGATTCAACGGCGGGGATGTCGTGTTGGCACGCCAAGGACTGTTGTTCTAAAAAAGAAAAAATAGTATATTAAAACATTAGTGTGTCACACTGACGTTTGTTGCAATACGAGGGTTTCAATGCATAAACGAGTTTTTTATGGATCTTTTTCTAATTTGCACAATAATCGCCTTTATTATATTCCGGCAAAAGTCCCACCATTGCGTTAATAACTCATCACTGCACTGTGTCGTCGCTTGTTTCAGTTTTACTGTGTAACATCAAATTAGAAAAAAATCATTAAAATATTTGTCACGAAGAAAAAGTGTCTTTAATTTCATTTTTAACATCAAATTAGAAAAAAATCGTTAAAATATTTGTCACGAAGAAAAAAAGTGTCTTTAATTTCGAATAAAAGAAATACCTGTGGTGGTGGTTGCGGCATCCCCCAGGGATCAACCACTGGCGGATTCGAGTCGCCTAAATTGACGTCCAGCAAATCTACCATGTGTTGTTGTGGTTGATGTTGTGGGACCCTAGACGAAGGAGATACGAGTCTAATTTAGAACAGAAACAGAAATGAATAAACGAAATGCTATATATATATATAGGATATAGGGAAAGCCCACTTTTTCTATTATTTATCACCTTGTAAAACAAATTTCGTGAAAAAATTCCTTTTGAAAAAGTTAAAATTTATATTCAGCACAAAAAAAAACACAAAGAGCTCGATCGGTTTTTTTTTAACTTACTTAAAATCTTGTTGACTCTGACTTAGCGCCAACTGCAACCTAACATCATCCGATCTTCTTTTCTGTTCCTCCTGTTCGGCTTCTTCCCTCGACATAGCCAACGCCAGCTGTAATTGCAGCTCTTCCCCGGCTGTTTGCGGCCTAGCCACCTCCAAATCCCTCGGTAATTCGCCTAAATCATCAAAAACGTTTAAAACCATTAGACAACCATTTTCTCTAAACATACCACCCTCTCTACTCGAATTCCAATCACCCCTAAACGCCGGATACTTCGGACTGGAGGGCGTGTCCAATCCTCCATCGCTGCCGAATCCGCTAGCGGTTTGCGCGAATCTCTCTTTAGCTTTCAGCGCCCTCGCGCGTTCGTTTTTCAAACGCTCGTCGTCCTGCAACAAGTTCGCCAATTGCTTAGCCTTTTCTCGAACGTTCTGCCCCTGATCCTTGCCCTCCTCCAAATGCTGGAAGTCCTTCAACGTCTTTATGAAGTATATGTTCTCCTTGCACTGCTGCGCCACCTTCTCCGAACCGGTTTTGATCAGGTACTCGAGCAAGACTAACGCCTTGTACACGTGCCGCCAGTTTTTGCCGTGGTCGTTCAATCTCTTCCAAATCATCTGCATGATTTCGGTGAATGCCACCACGTTATAGGTGAGATCTGCGATTTCGGCCATGATCGTACTGCTCGGACCCCAGGCATCGTTGGACGTGGCCTCCCTGACCTTGCGTTCGGCGTCTGAATAGTTGTGGACGAAGTTGTGCAGGTTTCGTCGGACACCGGCGACATTTACTTGCATCTCGTGAGTTTTCTTCACTAGAAAAGGATACAAGTATACATATGCACAGTCCTGTTAATATCTTCTACAATCGGAACCACCTGTATATTGATGGGACGTGAATTTTAGAATTCCTCGGAAGATCCTTAACAACTTTAATTGAGGATACCACCCCTGAAAGTGCTTTAGATTTCGAAATATTCACAGTTGAAAATAGAAAATGACATCTGTCAAATTTCTTGTCAAATATGGCGTAAAAATGGTTTCAAATATTGATAAAAATGCAAAAAAAAATGTAATAATTTTGTTTCACACAGGGTGTTAATATATTTAAAAAAAAAACAGTGTAAAAGAGTAACCGTGATCAAAAAAAAGATATTTTTAAGTTTCTGAAGTTCTCGCTAGATGGCGTAAGTTGTTTTGCTTTTTGTATTTATTGTTCCTTTTAATAATTTTCCTTTATTAAAGTTGGTGAAAAAAAAAGGCATTTAAGCAGCTCCCAACTTGTCACACAAAAGTCCCTGTAACTTTAGTGAATGCCAATCAATTTTCGAAGATTTGGACTCATTGTGTAGAGAACAAGTATTAAATTATTAAAAAGAATGATAAATGTAAAAAGCAAACAAACTACGCCATCTTGCAAGAACTCCGGTAAGTTTATGTAAAATGTAACATCGATAAATACAGTATGGTGCGTGATGCTCACCATTATGGTGTCAGAAATTCCAGTGATTTGTTGCTGGATTATACTAGGTTAAAAAAAACTAGGGTTGGGGCCAACTATTATGGACCGTTGTTCTATAATAAACTCCCATTGGAACTTAGAGTTGCTGACTCTAATAATACATTAAAAGAACTGTTGATATCGAAAGCCTATTGGTCTATCCAGGATTTTATAAATGATAAATTGTAATTTGTTGTTTTAATTGTTAGTCTTAGCGTGTTGTATATATGTATAACGAAATTCTATATATATATATGTAATTATATTAATGACGAGTGTAAACAACTTGTTTGGAATGGCACAATAAACGATACTACTACTACTACTAAAGTCTGGGTACACGACTCATTAATCTAACTAATGTTTTATCACATGATTTCCGAGTTATTTATCTACTACACGGGTTTATTACCGTGTAGATCGCTGCCGAATCCGCTAGCGATTTGCGCGAATCTCTCTTTAGCTTTCAGCGCCCTCGCGCGTTCGTTTTTCAAACGCTCGTCGTCCTGCAACAAGTTCGCCAATTGCTTAGCCTTTTCTCGAACGTTCTGCCCCTGATCCTTGCCCTCCTCCAAATGCTGGAAGTCCTTCAACGTCTTTATGAAGTATATGTTCTCCTTGCACTGCTGCGCCACCTTCTCCGAACCGGTTTTGATCAGGTACTCGAGCAAGACTAACGCCTTGTACACGTGCCGCCAGTTTTTGCCGTGGTCGTTCAATCTCTTCCAAATCATCTGCATGATTTCGGTGAATGCCACCACGTTATAGGTGAGATCTGCGATTTCGGCCATGATCGTACTGCTCGGACCCCAGGCATCGTTGGACGTGGCCTCCCTGACCTTGCGTTCGGCGTCTGAATAGTTGTGGACGAAGTTGTGCGGGTTTCGTCGGACACCGGCGACATTTACTTGCATCTCGTGAGTTTTCTTCACTAGAAAAGGATACAAGTATACATATGCACAGTCCTGTTAATATCTTCTACAATCGGAACCACCTGTATATTGATGGGACGTGAATTTTAGAATTCCTCGGAAGATCCTTAACAACTTTAATTGAGGATACCACCCCTGAAAGTGCTTTAGATTTCGAAATATTCACAGTTGAAAATAGAAAATGACATCTGTCAAATTTCTTGTCAAATATGGCGTAAAAATGGTTTCAAATATTGATAAAAATGCAAAAAAAAATGTAATAATTTTGTTTCACACAGGGTGTTAATATATTTAAAAAAAAACAGTGTAAAAGAGTAACCGTGATCAAAAAAAAGATATTTTTAAGTTTCTGAAGTTCTCGCTAGATGGCGTAAGTTGTTTTGCTTTTTGTATTTATTGTTCCTTTTAATAATTTTCCTTTATTAAAGTTGGTGAAAAAAAAAGGCATTTAAGCAGCTCCCAACTTGTCACACAAAAGTCCCTGTAACTTTAGTGAATGCCAATCAATTTTCGAAGATTTGGACTCATTGTGTAGAGAACAAGTATTAAATTATTAAAAAGAATGATAAATGTAAAAAGCAAACAAACTACGCCATCTTGCAAGAACTCCGGTAAGTTTATGTAAAATGTAACATCGATAAATACAGTATGGTGCGTGATGCTCACCATTATGGTGTCAGAAATTCCAGTGATTTGTTGCTGGATTATACTAGGTTAAAAAAAACTAGGGTTGGGGCCAACTATTATGGACCGTTGTTCTATAATAAACTCCCATTGGAACTTAGAGTTGCTGACTCTAATAATACATTAAAAGAACTGTTGATATCGAAAGCCTATTGGTCTATCCAGGATTTTATAAATGATAAATTGTAATTTGTTGTTTTAATTGTTAGTCTTAGCGTGTTGTATATATGTATAACGAAATTCTATATATATATATGTAATTATATTAATGACGAGTGTAAACAACTTGTTTGGAATGGCACAATAAACGATACTACTACTACTACTAAAGTCTGGGTACACGACTCATTAATCTAACTAATGTTTTATCACATGATTTCCGAGTTATTTATCTACTACACGGGTTTATTACCGTGTAGATTCCACGTTCGTTTAAACGGTAAAAGGGCAAATTTTCTATAGATTTTATTATTATAAACTGCCATAATATCGGTTTAGCGTGACCTTGATAATTTGACAGTTCTTTTTCCAAAACTGGGTTAAAAATAGCCGTCTTTATTTACAAATTAATCCCACTACAGGTAAGCTAAAACGATATAAGCATGAATAATTAAAGCGGCGGGATGAACTCCTACAAATACGAACTTTACATAAAGAAATTGATGGGGTTAATACTAAAACGATACGTGAGCACCAACTAGTTCACAGGCACAAGGGATTCGGGGCAATTTCTAAGTCGAGGAAGTAACATTTTCGTTCTAGATAATAGGAATTCCAACGTTAACAAAAAGCGTGACACGATTACGAAGCAGAAAGAATATCGACGCTGTTATTCAACTTACGTTGTAATTCCTCTATTGTATTCCTGCGAACTTCCTTCGGGACGAACTTTTCGGGGCTGAATTGTGTGTACACACGACGCACAACTATTTTAAAAACCACTTACTATCACTGCCAATTTACGATTACGGGATTACGGCCACATATAATTTTTATCACAAAACGATGACACTTCTCATAGTTCGGGATTCGGGACACTGACTTGAACATGGCTGCCTTTGACATGCGACGGCTGTTGTCGTTCAACGGTTGGCAACGGTTTGTTTGTGTACTCACTAATAAAAATGTACGCTTTCAAAGTAGGTGAAAGCCAGGAATTACGGCGATTTTCTGACGTTCACAAAATGGAAATTGCATTTAATCGATCATTACAACGAAGGAAATAGTGAGAACTACTAACGGTTAGAAGTTACAATACACCTTCCTTCAGTTTTGCAGTGGTGTCGTATTAGATAGAAGCGCATTTAGGCCAAATGTCTTCAATAACGGTAGGTAAAAATAATTAATTTACAATTTTTTAAAATATAAATCTTAAAAGAAACGCCTCCCCCTACTCATACAACACATGTTAAATAACAGATGACGTAAGAAAATGTAACCTTGAACGGAATTTACATTATATACAGCATGTCCACCTTAATGACAAACCTTCTAATTATTACAGCACATGAAAAATTCTTCTGAAAACAAAGTGATGACAAAATTCACATTGATATTTGTCGTGAACGGCGACCATGTGCTTCTCGGTTATAAAAAGCGCGGTTTTGGTGTAGGCAAATGGAACGGATTCGGGGGCAAAGTCGAAAAAGACGAAACCATCGTGGAAGGAGCCGTGCGAGAATTAAAAGAAGAAAGTAACTTGAACGTCGCCGACAGCGACATGAAATATCTTGGCTACGTCCAATACGAAAGGTTGAACAGCCCTCAGATCGACATCGTTTACATTTTTACCACTTCGAAAGCGAGCGACGATTTCTGCGAGACGGAAGAAATGGCGCCGAAATGGTTCAAAATCACCGAAATACCGTACGACGTGATGTGGCCGGATTCGAAATATTGGTTGCCTATCGTGTTGAATAATAAAGGATTGTTTGCGAAATTTCTATTGAGCGGTGAACGAAACATCGAGGAGAAGGTAATAAATGAAATTGAACCACCTCTATTAGTAGAAAATCGAAGGTCGATCGACCAATCGGATAGCACGTTGAAGTTCGTTTTAACCAATGGACGGGAAGATGTTTAAATATTTGAAATGGTGTGCTCTGATTGGTTTAAAAGAAGATTTTGGTTTGGATATGTTAAGTTCTGGTAAAAAAATACTAAATTGAATAAGACATTTCTAATTTATGAGGATATCGTAATAATTACGATTAAATATTTGAATAAAATTAATGTTTAAGATATATTGGTACAAAAATGTAGTTTTTTTAGCTACTTAATCTAAATTTTCTACATAAATCTAGTCAATGTATTATTTTATATATATTTATGTTTACCAAGTTCTTAAGATATTATTACTTATAAAAATAATTTTGAATCACATACCTCAAATTGATTTTACCTAAGCACTGCCTTCGTTTGAATAACAAAAAAAGAATGTACATATTTTTGAAATTATTTTTTAATTTTATTTTATAAAAAAAAATAAAAGCTTTTGTTAAAAAAGAAACTGATTTTATTTTTGTTTAAACCTAATTAAATATAAAACTTAATTATGCATTAGGGAAATAAAATTCAACTTCCTTAAAAAAATATGATTTTATTTTTGATTAAAAGAGGTTATTGTAACTAAATATACATAAATCAGTAACTTTTTTGTTTATTTCAGTAACGATACATAAATGAAATAAAAATGTTTTTTTTAAAAAAAAAAGGATGCGCAACTCAATATGAGTAATTTTCATTTTCAACAAAGCGTAAATGACGCTATTCAAACTAAATTTTTGAACTAATCGTAAAATTTTAGTTAATTTTTATATAAATAGTGAAATCCTAATTTTATGAAAAACGATTGGGAAAACTGGTTAAGAATGGATACCTAACTAAATATAACTGTGTAGCTTTTGGTTACCAGTAAAATTTAAGTTAAATTTGTTTATTTTAATAACAAAACAGAAATAAAACATTTTTTCTTAAAAAAGAAATTTATTTTCGCTTAAAAAAGGATTTTATATAAAAAAATGAACACTTGCTTACAAAAACAGGTAAAAAATACCATTCATTCTGTTGTTTGGGCTTCATAAGTTAAACCCCGACCCAAATTCCTAGCTAACGCAAGCCGTAATAAATCAATTTTGTCGGTGAGTTCGGGCAGTGCACTGTTTTCCTCGAGGAAATGCATTAAGGTAAAAGTATCGCTGGAAGATAAAACGATTTGGTCGCATTCCAATAAGGGCAGAGCATCGGCTAGCAACGTGACCCAAAAACTGCAAAAATATAAAATTGAATTATCTTTCGTGAAATCATCCATAAATCTTACTAGCTCGGTGTGATCCTCGACGATATTAAAGATATCAATAACGCTGCAGCTTCTTTATAATCACCCGATTGGTAGATTTTGTGGAATTCGCAGTACTTGCCTGAAAATCCGACAAAAATAAAAAAAAACTAATCTAACGCGACCAATATTTCCATATCTAAAAATATTAATTTGTCGCTGGCTAACATGCTTATCTTGCAGGTGTTGCATTTAAATTTATACAAATGGAAAGCGTCGATATCCAAGCCGTAGAATCGAAACTGAGCGATGTCACCGTCACAGCCATACCCATGAAGCAGTCACCGCAGCAGCCAGGCCAATCGAAATACGCTCAACTCCTAGGGGTTATTGAGGACATGGGCAAAGCGGTCCGTCCCACATACGCCGGCAGCAGAAGCTCTGCCGAGAGGCTCAAGCGTTGTATCGTCCACGCGCGGTTATTAGTGCGCGAATGTCTAGTCGAAACCGAACGCAGAGTGCTCGTCAATAGGTATAAGTCGACGGAAAACGATCTAGTTGAAATATTTTTGATAAACGAAGCAATTACCCACTTTATAAATCAAAATATTGCGAATCGGGTTTTACCATAGGTAAGTACAAAAGAAATAGTGTACGAAACGTAGTTATATTATTCGAAATTTATAAAAAAAATGAGTTACCACTTTGATATACAAGAATTAAATGTGATCGTTACGATTTCACATTTCCCGTTCGAACAGCACTTAATTCATCTCTTAAACACTATGTATAGAATCGTATGTACTTAATACAATATTTTTATATCTCCAAAGATTATACAAAGTATTTTTATAATAGATTATTGTAGTAATATATAATACAATCAGTTGTTTGTACAATGGCATACTGAAGATCTGTTTCTGCATTTTGCGTGGGGATTTTAAAGCTAAAACAGGCTCAAGACTGAATCTCATAGCTCATATTACATTCCAATACGAATCGATTTTGAGGGGAATTCTGTTGAAAGTTATGGAAATAGATTTTCGGGAGCATTTCTAGACGATAAAACAATAGACCAAAAATATGTTTAATAAAATGAATTTGTAACTCAGGTTTATAATAATGTTATTTATATATGGATAAAATACAAAATGCAAGGTGATAAAAATAAAGTTTTAAAGAAAGTATTTTATTTTATTTTTCATCTCCTATATATATTCCTAACTAAATTCTTCCTAAAATCGACAATTTACAATGACAATTATGTTTAATATTTTTGTATTTGTGATGTTTTAGAAATATTTTGTAATAAAATTTTTTTTTTATTCGTGTCCAAGTTTGAGTTGTTTAAGTTGAGTTTAAAAAATGGACCTAAAAAGGCCTAATGAAACGAGTTCTTAATAGTATTTTTTTCTAATCTGCACATTAATCGTCCTTTTTTAACGAAAAATAATTTAGAGAATTAATTGGTTGGTCACACTGGCATTTCAAAATTAGAACTAAATTCAAATTTCAACAAATGAAACTTGACATTATTGTTGTAATTAACATTTCAGCAGGAAATTAATTGTTTGAAAATGAATTCTGATTGTATCCCACTTGAAGTTAAATAAAAAGACTCATTAAAGTCAAACGATATCTTGATCCTTTAAGTAATAAAATATTTCTTGATTTAATACGTCTTCATATCGTCCTAACCTCAAATTCATAAAGTGTCAGAAGGTTGTCACATAATCCTAATAAGGCAACTTAAGATATTCCGGTAATAGTATTTTAAAACAGAAGTGTCACAATGACGTTTTTGTACTCGCTTAATAGCTTATCTCTGCTCGCTTATCAAAACCTGTCATTTCACGATTCAATTTGCCTGCGTAAAAAGTCAATTTAAACACGAGTGCGTAAAAGTAAAGTTGGTACTTCTTGGAACTTGATTAATTTTAGTCTGAATTTAGTGACATATTAAAATCATAAATCACTAATTTTAATAAAATGCTACCCAGTTCGCTGTTTTTCTATGAAAATAAAAGGAAATGAAATAGAAATTATTATATTTGGAAGGTGTGTAATTCAATGTCAGAACAGCAACAAATATTATATAAATTACCATTATTCGTTCTTTTCAGAAATTGAAACGGAACAATTATTAAAAATTTTGATTGAGCAATTTTGACAACCAGAGATCGATACCCCAGGGATTAACTGGTTTGTTTGAATTGATCTTGATTGCGAAGGTAGAGTAACGTTGATTGTATTAATACATATATCTTGTATTTCAGATGTCGAACAAGTTGCAGGCGGAGTCAATATCTCTAACGGGGTCATTGTTTTAGCCAATTGAAGACTGATCATCCTTACTACCATCAAGTTCAAGGACAGCTGCACACCACTAATCGAAAAAAATGTTATTGCTTTGTTTGGACACCGCAGGAGTATGAAGTTTTCGAAATAGTGAAGGATGAGAACTGGCGCCCAAATATAGAAGTATTAAGGGATTTCTATACCAATAAATTTATACCAAATTTAATTAATTAAATGCAGCTAATAGCAGATTGTTGTTTTATTATAATTTTCATACAAATTTAAAGACAAAAAGATTAGTGAAAATTTGATACCTACTCTCTCTCTTATTATGGAATTTCATGTTTATAGCAATATTAGTAACTAAAGCTGTGGTGCAAAAAGTACATTCCAAATTTAATTTTTTTTTTTTGTTTTAATTCTCAGATTTAAATAAAAGATCAGGCAAGTTTATTAATAAAATAATTATATATTTTATATGTAGCTTTATAATTTACGATATACATACAAGTTATTTACATAGATTGAAGCTTCACAGTTATGTCCAACTGTTTCTTTTTCATTTCTGGGGTCAAATGATGGGGACGAAAAACTTTGTCTACATTATGTTCGTAGATCGAAGGAAGGTTTTCTTTTTTTCCTTCTATAAACTAACAGCTACATAAACGTGTTGTTTCCCCAGGTACATCCACTCGTCTATAATATAAAAAAGTATTCAGTATTTTTGCCAGCACAATCCATTGTTCTTGATAACTACCTTGTCAGTTGTATCCACTTTTTACGTAGCTTCTCGTCTTTCGGAAATGGAAAAAATTTACATGAGGCTTTGGTGAAATAATGTTTACAGCCGGGAGCCCAACACTTGCCCATTTTTCTCAAATATTTTTAAGAAAGAGTACTACAAATAATTAAATTAGGTTATGTTTATTACTTAAAACCTTGGCTATTTAAATATAAAGGTTCTAATATTTTTTCAAATGATTTCTATTAGTTCTACAGTACAATCACTACACAAACACACCTTTTCAAAGGGTTTAAAACTTAATATCCTATATTTTTAGAATAAACAACTTTTCACACGTGCTTTTTCAATGGGTATCGGGTTATTCTATGACTCGGGCGCACATGCGTACAACGAATAAAATAGTAACTTCCGCTGCAATATAACGTTGGGCGCAATACTTCTTTCCTTTTTAACAGTAGCGATTACGGCCACCGTCACTTTGGAGATAGATCATACCACTTTGACGTTTTTCGTAATGCCACCTGTTATCCGCCAACGTAATCATAACGTAACGGCTATCCGTTATACATTACAGAAAAGATACATAATCAACCCCAGTATAAGTTATTCCTGGGATAACGTTTATTCCAGGTATAAAAAAATAAGTGTTTTACCAACTATTTTTACCGCGGAATAACTATCCATGGAATAACTCTGAAAGTTGTCATGTTGGTAGTGCAAGAGACAAATGCACATGCGTAGAAAGCGACATTTTGCCGCGAAATCTAACCCGTTTAGCGTTTGGCGTTTAGCTTGTTAGCGCATTATCACGTGTAACGATTTTGTCTTATTTTTATAATTATTACACTTAATCATAATGGAAAGTTTTAAAATTGAGAAAAGGATGAGGTCCTCCAATTTTACTATGGAAGAGACGGATATGCTGATAAATTTGGTACAAAAATATAATAGGTAAGAATTGATGAAATGTGAATAGGAATAATCTTATTGAATGAAAAATGTTAATAATATATAATAATTCTTACAGAATGCAAAATAACGGATGTCGTTAATAACCAGGAGAAAGAGAGAATTTGGGAAGTGCTCACTAATGAGTTCAATGCACTGGTTCCCACTGGCCGAACCATTAAAATACTCCGCAGCAAGTGGGATTCCTTGAAAAAAACAGCAAGGAAGGAATATTCAAAATTTAGATGCAGTCAATATAAAACAGGGGGTGGCACTCCAACAAAACATAAATTCAATGTAATTTTGGAGAAAGTGTTGGCAATCATTGGTATCGGTGCCACAGGACTGGATAACAATTTTGATTGCGATAATATTGGTATATAATTTATAGTTAAAATTATATGAAAATAATTATTAAAGTATTATTTTTTTTGAAGATGGACAAACAAGAAGTGGAGATGAGGAAATTACCATAGAATTTGAAAACAAGGTAAATTATACACATTTATATAGGTATATCTTAAATTTTATCTTTAAAGTGGTCGAAATGGAATCCACAATCTCTACGGTCCCCAGTGCATCCTAAATTAAAGGTTTTGAAGGATACTATACTCAAGACACCAGGTATAATATTAATCCTAAATATCAGCTAGATGTATACTTATAAAACAAATTGATGTAGGTACTACCAGTGAAAGTGATCTCGGTATCAGTACTGAACTTCCACCGGGCTGCTTAGTTCTTTCTGTAGAAGGTATAAATGAATATATTTTGTTATTAAATATTGTATATCTATTTTTAGACGGTATTATGGATGCTATAAGCACCCAGCAGGAAAACATAGCAGTAAATACAGCACGTCAAGTCGACAATAATCAAAAGAATTTAAAAAAAAAACTACACAGAGTGACAGTTCACAAGAACAATTAATTAAAAAAAAAAATGGAGCTCCTCCAGTTGCAAATTGATACCTTAAAGGAGGAGCATGAAATTAAAATGCTGATTTTAAAACAGCAACTGGAAAACGAAAAGAAGAAACAAATATAAGTAGATATATATGTATATTTATCTATTAAAATATATAAAAAATTATAAAAGATTGGCAAAATGTTGATTAATTAATAATAATCTCCTACCATTAACCCGATCATTTACATTTCCTTCATTATTGTTATCAATTTCAATTTCATACGGAATTTCGATGTTCTCTTCGTCACTAATTATAGCCATATTATGCAGTACAGCGGTTGCCACAATAATAGCACGGCTTCTTCGTAGAGAAACTCTCATCCCTAATGACAAAATTGGAAATCTTCTTTTCCACACACCAAATGTACGTTCTACCGCATTTCGAGTTCTAATATGCGCTTCATTGTAAAGCTGCTCAGCTGGCGTATTTGGGTGAAGTAGAGGTGTCATTAAATAGTTGGTTATACCATAACCACTATCTCCCAAAAGTAGAGAATCACCGAACTCGTTATTTTCAAATCGTGCTTTTAATCTACTGTTATCGAAAATGGTTTGGTCATGTGATCTACCAGGCCACCGTGCCACAATATCTTGCACCTTTAATTTATGATCACAAACTACTTGTACATTCCAGGAGAAGTAGCCTTTTCTGTTTCTATATTCTTCCGCATCAATGCCTCCTGGAGATTGGATACGGACATGTGTGCAATCAATAGCCCCTATAACATTTGGGAAACGAGCAACATTATAAAAACCTATTTTCTGTTGTTCTCGTTCATCTGCTGTAGTCGGAAATTTTATTAATCTGTTACTCAAACGTGCTATAGCTTGAGTAACAATTTTGACAGCAACACATGCAGAGCTTTTGCTAACTCCCATAAAATCACCAGCAACAATTAACATCGACCCAGTAGCATAAAACCTAAGTGTTAGCAATAATTTTGTCACTGGTAGTAAGGCACTGTTTCTATCTGTGCTTGATTTTATGTCATCTTCGATGTTGTGTAGTAATTCTCGACATGTGTTTTTCTTAAGCCGAAATCGATTAAAAAATTCTGTTTCATTCAAATCGTCGAAGTAGTTAGTTCTAAAAATGTACATAATAATATGTAAGTAGGTGTTGCATGTTTCAATAATATAGTTTCATTATGGTACAGTATTAATATTCAATATAGATACCTGGTACGGAATCTTTTAGGACGCCTCATACGCTCATTATCTAATACATTGCCTTCATCATCGCTAGATTCAAATAGATTTACGTCAATATTATCCATTTTGCACAAAAAGTACACAATGGCATATATACGAATGTTTACCAATGTTTACGTGAATTCTTTGAAATTTTTAGGTTAGCGCGGTTTAAATATTGACCAATCGTAGCAAAGAATACCGTAAGAATAAACTTGTCTAGATCTTCCTGGAGCGGTTAACATATGCGAGCTTTATCCTTTAACTTATCCAACCCCTCTCTTATTCTGCACTTATAAAACGGCGCGGAACAGTTTATCCCCAGAATAAGGCTATTCCTTCCTTATTCAGCGATTGTAAAACCGGCCCTAAAGGGCACATTTTTTTCTATTTTGTATTTTAAATGATATAATATAATATCCTAGAATTTTGAATTATATTTCTGTAGATATGCATAAAAAACGACTACTAATTTGAGTACAGAGCCCATTTTTGTGTTTAATGCTAAAAATGCGATTTCCAGAAAGAAAAAAATCAATAAAACTGGAGCAAATAAAATCAGATTTGTCAATTCCTTCCTCAATTTTATAAAATAAATAAACCACAGTGCAATGCACTCCTAAAATAGGAATAAAACAAAATTGTTCGGTTTCTTTTTTTAAATATATTTCTCATATATCAATGTAAGTGAAAATATTTATAATAATACAATGTTATTACTCCTTCGTACCCTTACATATACATAATAACGATCCTATACCAAACTTCTCAATTCTTAGTTAATAAGAATAATAAGTCAATATTTTATTTTATATACTAATACGTAATATATATTACAGTATAATTTTATTCATTTTATAATTTGTTATAATCATAATAATAGCAATAATAATAAAATAACGTTATATATACATTAGCATACTTCGTAATAATGTAAAAATTAAAAATATATAAATTCCATTTGTAATAATGCATCCCTCCTATTATATATTATATTATATACACAGTCACAAATACAAATAAGCAAATAAACCTTCTCTTGTAAAATTTAATAATATTAAAAAGCAATGGAAAAAGGAGGAAGATACCTCTGAACTGTCCGAACGACAAATTATATCATAAATAAACGTTTAAAATATATTAACACTATCGGTACACACATATTTACAAAATCACACCATACAATTATTAAAAGCATTGCGTCCTTCGATGTATTTATTTATATAAATATTTTTTTCCATTACGTATGCAGTCGTTCTCGACAGTTCGAGGTCTGTTACGGTGCAATCATGTGAACAATACAAGCGTAAATAAAAAATTAATAACAATCATAATGAAACGAAGAGTTAAAATAGACTTATCGGTGTTAAGCGGCTTAAATAAAATTTGTACATAAATTATTGGGTGTTCGTAGTAAAAGGTGCTTCGATAAAAATTGGGCACTTTTAATTTTTACGTATAAAATATTTGTTCTTTTTTAATGATATGTACAAAAATGAAAAAAAAGGTATAAATATATAGAGCAATATGAAACTATACAAAAGTACTTAAGAAATAATGATTTGTAGAATAATTAAATAAAATTACTGCAACTAATTAAAAAAAAAAATTAATTTTATTATACAATTTTATATATATATTTATCTACATAACAATGTTAAATAAAGGAAAAAAAAAACTGTCTCTGGTTATATTAGCCATAAAAATTTACTGAAATATACATTATTATAATGATGAATATATTATATAATTTAGTAATGTAAAAAAGATGTTATTTCACTTAATAGTATTAAATTCTATCAGTCTATATTATTTATGTTATTATACTGGGTTTTTAATAGAAGTGGCTAGTTAGAAGTTTTCGGGCTTAATGAAACTCTTAAAATATTTCCAGGTTTCCAAGTTTTCCAGGAAAAGTCTTTTTATTAATTAGCCACTTCTATGGGAAACTCTGTATAAACAGAAGTTGATAAACAGCTTATTATTGTTCTCATATTTGTCCTGGAGATAAAAATAATGAAAATTTCAAGTATTCAACGATGTTCATCGTTACTAAGAAAAAAGTATCATTTTCGTTAACCCGTTAAATTAATACAAAGGTTCATCGATTGGTGTTTGCAAAATAAGCTTTTAGGTCACATTTCTTATAAATTAATTTCCCCACCCAAATCCCAATCGCAAAGTTAAATTCACCATATTTCATAGTTCGACCGCTCTACCCTTCGAATAGTTGCACAAAGTGTAAAAATATATTTATATATATATATTATGTATATTTATCATATTACATGAGCAAAAAATGCATCGCACAAATCACGTAGACATCACTTTTATACAATCGTGCATTCGTTGTGTCACACCACCCATATACACCGGATATAATGCCATATTATTATTTTTGTTTATGAATTGATTGCTAGCTATTTTATTATAGGTAAGTAATAATAGTATTATAGATAATAGTACCCTACAAACACATAATCCTTTTTCCGATCTTAAATCTTTAATTTATATCATAATAAAGTTTGTGTCCTCCTTATACGAGTTGAAAATCAACTTTCACTGTTCGTTTTGTAATTTAATTCAAATATATTAGAAATACCAAGCAAGTATATAAACATTAATAATACACGATGATGATAATAATGATATTAAAAAAAATAATAATGACGAGAGCAGTAGAAACGATGGTTCTTTTTTTTTTGGTTCAAAAGAAAACGTGTCCTTCTTTCGATTCATCTGTATATATATATATATAAAAAAAAAGCACTTCGACTAAAAATATATATGTCAGTCCTGTTTCGGTGCTGAAGTAATCCTCACACCTCCTTTGCTTTCGATAAAAATTGGTGTTGCATTGTTTTTTTGATACGGTATACACAATTGTTTAATTGATTAATTAATGTCGTGTGATTTTTTCTTTATGTTATTATTATATTATATTAAATGATAGGTATAAGGTTCTGTAGACTTCAATAGAATGTGTAACCTGCAATATAAAATTATATCGTTTACATGTGATGTGGAAAAAATAAATTGCAGAAGGAAGAAAAATGAAAATGGATTCCCCTTGGTTCGTGTTGATTTTTTTTTTATTTTATTTTAAACTGTTTCTTTAATGATTAAGGGTAATCCGATTTTTCATTTTTAGATTTTGTTTTGTAGGCGGTTTTAGTGTTGTTAGTCAAACTAAAAAAAAAAACATATTAGTTAAATAAATGAAAGAAATATACCAAGAAGATTTAATTTTAAAGTATTCTGCCTATAAAAGATTAAACAGTGTATTATTTATTAATCACCACATTTTCAATTAATTTTTCTGTAAAATAAATTTTTAGAACTATTTCAGATTTCATAGAAAAATATATAACATTTTATTTGAGAAAAAGCGACATATTATGACTCTAACCAAGATGCAGCAAGTTAAATTATTTGACAGCTGTAATGTATCAAGATAAAAGTTATAAAATATATAAAAGTATATTTATCAATAAAATACAATAAATAATCAAGCAACTAAATTATTTGACAGGTGTCAAATGTCAAAATCTAAGCAGATTCGTATATTATATATAAGTGTCTCCCTGGATGGACCTAACTATACTTAAAAAAATTTTCACAGACAAAAAACATTCCTTATAAAAAGTTACGTTGCTCTTTATTGTTGATATTTTTGCGTTTTGTTAGATTTGATTTTAGTCTCCTTGGTAACGCCTTTAAGATAGGCAACCCATATTGCAAGGAAATTGTCATAGGGAATATTTGACAATATTTATTTAGAAATAGAATACTTAAGATGTTTGTTTTGGTAACAAACAAGATTATTCTTTTTAAGAGGGAAATACCGCACGAACAATTTAAGTGAGTTAGTATAAATTTGAAATTAAATAAGATTCTTTAATAAAGATGATTTTTTTTTTGCATACATAAAAGTAAATAGTAAAACCGTCAAATGTTTAAATCTATGCGTGTTAATATAAATTTAGAATTAAAATACACATTTAAAAAAAAAAAGTGATTAAATAAGGTTTTTTGAAAAGAAAGGCAATTTTTTTATAGACACAAAGTTACTGCGCAGATAAAAGCAAATAGTACAACGGTAAAAATTTTGTGCCGAACGGGAACGATTTGGTGATTTATAGATGTGCTAACGGATAAAGCAGCTCTCCCAGAGTTCAAAATGAGCATTCATTAGGTACGCGAATGAAAAGAAAGTATTAAAAACGGTGTTTGAAAAGTGCTATTTCCAGTTTATCTTCGACGCGATTTTGACGTTTATTACGTTGTGGTACTGGTAGTCTGAACGAAAAGTTACTAAAAGTAACGGTGAAAATAGGCGCGAAATACAAACTTACATGATAAATTACCCACCTGCCTTCTACATTTACTTCCCTGAACTGCGATGGTGTGTGACTTGGCTAATTACAGGTGGTTGCATAAATTAGAGGCTGGATTATTACTGTATAAAAAAAAAACAAATAGTAAAACTGGAAAATTATTTGACAACTATCAAATATTAAAATCTATGCGTATTAACAAGTCGAATTAGAAATCAATATAAATTTGGAATTAATTTAGACTTTTAGATGAAAGATGATTCTTTTATAGATACAATATTACGGTACAAATAAAGGCAAACGGTGAAACCAGCAAACTAATTGACAGCTGTCAAATGTTAAATTTTCTGCGTATTGATATAGATTTTGTTTTGTCAAAACAAGGTGATTTTTTTTCTTCTAGAAACAGAGTTACTACACAAAAAGGGAAATAAACAAAATCTAAGTATGTTAGTTTAAATTTAACGTTGATTCTTTTATAGGCACAAATAAAAGCGAATAAAAAAAAATATGTTTAACTCACCGATTAACAAGATGTATTAATCATTTCCAAAACAAAAAAAAAAGATAAACGATTCTACTACGAAAGAACGATGATTGGTAGTGGTGGTGGTAGTTGATGGGTTGTAGTTGGTGGTGGTGGTGCATAGTTTTTTTTTTTTGTGGTATTAGGACAAGAACGGGTTCGCTGTTTCACCTGGTTTCATCCAGGGGGCGCCCAATTGGCCGCCGGTGGGATTCGACGGCACAGGTTGCCAGGGATCCTGTATCGTCGCCTGGGTAACCGGGGTCGCTCCGAAAGTCCCGTTAGCACCGAAAGAGGGCGACGGCGATCCGAATTGCGCCCCGATGGCAGTGGAATAGGGCGGCGGCACCCCGCTGGGGGGCGCCTGCACGCTATACGGAGGCGGGTAGGGCGGAGTGGCGCTCGTCCCGAACTGGGGACTGCCCATGAAGGGCGTCTGTTTGATTTCGTTGATCGAGGGCTTCGGCGTTTGCGTGTTGAAGACCGGCCGGGGGGGCGGTTGAGCGTCCGAAAACGGATTCGCCGTCATCGAATTCGCAGAAGTTTTACCTAAATTAGAAAATAGTAATAATACTAAGGTTAATTTCAACTACGAAGCGTATCTATTTAACTGTAGATCAAATTTTTTGAGAAATAGAAAGATTTTGTTGGAGGGTGGATACTGATATAGGTGTTCCACATGAGTCTGTCCTGAGCCCCACCAAATAATAATACTAAAGTTAATTTCAACTACGAGGCGTATTTCTACCTATCTATTTAACCATAATATCTAACTTTTTGCGAAATAGAAAGATTTTGTTGGAGAGTGGATACTGATATAGGTGTTCCACAAGGCTCTGTCCTGAGCCCTACCTAGTGAAACGCTCTCTATAATAATAATAACGGTTCACAATGTTACAATCCAACTATTACGTCGATACATTAAAGATAAAAACACATAATTTGTCACAACACAATTATATAATTTAAAATTTGTCATTATAAAACTCATCGATTGTATAGTACGACTCATCTATAAGAATATTTTTTATAGACCTAAGAAATTGTTTATCTGGCATCCTTTTTATGTCCTCAGGCAAGTGATTATATATTTTAATGCATTGATAAATGGAGCTTTTTTGCATCTCCGTCAGACAAGTACGAGTAATTGTCTTTGACAAACCTGGCACAGTCGTGTATAAAATCAGATTCATGTTTAAGGAACGCTGGTCTACAAGAATCTCTACAATTCAAATTAAATACAGGCTCTCATACAGGTCTTTTGTAATATTTATATACGGTTTCCCCAAAATATGACACCGTATCTCAGTCTGGAATACACGAACGCATAATATACAGAGAGCAGCTTCGACACTGATGGTTCGTAGACAGTAGCACACACTGGATATACTGTTAGCGATGACATCAACCTGTGGCTTTCATTTTAAATCAGTATCAACCTTTACCCCCAGAAAGCACTCATCACTCGCACTAGTAAGTATCTGATTCTTATGTATAAACTTTAGTTGGTTGGTCACATCTGTCCATTTTCAATAAATATTTTATTTTTGTAAAAATATTGTTAATTTTTCGTTTTCCTAGGATAATTTTTTAATATATGTAGGTTATTGGGGGTGTAAATTTTGTAGATATTAAAAAAAAGGCATTTTAATTCACAAAAGATTAAGAGCAACTGTTCCAGACCATCACGGAATGTCGTGAATGGTTTTAATCGGTGTAGCGCCCAACACTACCTAATCTGATTGAATCAGTGCGAGTTGCTAGTTCCCCTAAAAAAAAAAAAAAAAAAAAAAATCGTCTTTCTTACTTGTAACTAAATTATCCAAGTTGACCAAAGCCGAATTCTCGCCTAGGAACGACTGGGGAGTCTTTTTGGTGGCGCCCGTGCTCGGACTGGGACCTGCCGACGTCGGCAGCACATCGCCGAGTAGATTAAACTCGAAGGGATCCGAATTTTGCGTCGTCCCGCTAGTGCCGTTCGTTTTGGGCGAGGTGGTGCGGTTCCTGTTCGTGATCACGTCGAATTCGTCCAGATCCGTAGACGAACTGTGGCTGTCGGGCGACCAGGGGTCGCTGCGAATCGCCGTTTCGGGCAAAGGAGGCGCTCTGGAGGCGTTCCACGGGTCCGGGACGGGGCGGGGACTCGCCGAGCCGACAGGCTGCCAGGGATCCGCAGCTACGGCTGGTTGCTGATTCAACGGCGGGGATGTCGTGTTGGCACGCCAAGGACTGTTGTTCTAAAAAAGAAAAAAATAGTATATTAAAACATTAGTGTGTCACAATGACGTTTGTTGCAATACGAGCGTTTCAATGCATAAAAACGAGTTTTTTATGGATCTTTTTCTAATTTGCACAATAATCGCCTTTATTATATTCCGGCAAAAGTCCCACCAGTGCGTTAATAACTCATTACTGCACTGTGTCGTCGCTTGTTTCAGTTTTACTGTGTAACATCAAATTAGAAAAAAAACATTAAAATATTTGTCACGAAGAAAAAGTGTCTTTAATTTCATTTTTAACATCAAATTAGAAAAACAATCGTTAAAATATTTGTCACGAAGAAAAAAAGTGTCTTTAATTTCGAATAAAAGAAATACCTGTGGTGGTGGTTGCGGCATCCCCCAGGGATCAACCACTGGCGGATTCGAGTCGCCTAAATTGACGTCCAGCAAATCTACCATGTGTTGTTGTGGTTGATGTTGTGGAACCCTAGACGAAGGAGATACGAGTCTAATTTAGAACAGAAACAGAGATGAATAAACGAAATGCTATAGAATAATAAAAATCTTGTCATTTGTTCCTTCAAAAGGTTCATATATTTGGTGTGTTTACCATTTTTATTTTTTTTTGTACTGATTACGAATTTGAACTTTATCGGTAATGTCTTTTCCTGGCCGTTTTAATTATATTAGAATTTAAAATTCTTAGGTTTGCGGACGACAATTAACTTCTTTCTTGTATAAATAATTTCTTTAATAACTCTAATGTTAGTGAAAATATAGTCTTTATTATACACTTCTAAGTATATTTAAAACGTCTCAGCAGTATTTTCTACCTTCATCAGTTAAATTTCTACAAAGGATATAGGAAAAGCCCACTTTTTCTATTATTTATCACCTTGTAAAACAAATTTCGTGAAAAAATTCCTTTTGAAAAAGTTAAAATTTATATTCAGCACAAAAAAAAACACAAGGAGCTCGATCTGCTTTTTTTTTAACTTACTTAAAATCTTGTTGACTCTGACTTAGCGCCAACTGCAACCTAACATCATCCGATCTTCTTTTCTGTTCCTCCTGTTCGGCTTCTTCCCTCGACATAGCCAACGCCAGCTGTAATTGCAGCTCTTCTTCCCCAGCTGTTTGCGGCCTAGCCACCTCCAAATCCCTCGGTAATTCGCCTAAATCATCAAAAGCGTTTAAAACCATTAGACAACCATTTTCTCTAAACATACCACCCTCTCTACTCGAATTCCAATCACCCCTAAACGCCGGATACTTCGGACTGGAGGGCGTGTCCAATCCTCCATCGCTGCCGAATCCGCTAGCGGTTTGCGCGAATCTCTCTTTAGCTTTCAGCGCCCTCGCGCGTTCGTTTTTCAAACGCTCGTCGTCCTGCAACAAGTTCGCCAAATGCTTAGCCTTTTCTCGAACGTTCTGCCCCTGATCCTTGCCCTCCTCCAAATGCTGGAAGTCCTTCAACGTCTTTATGAAGTATATGTTCTCCTTGCACTGCTGCGCCACCTTCTCCGAACCGGTTTTGATCAGGTACTCGAGCAAGACTAACGCCTTGTACACGTGCCGCCAGTTTTTGCCGTGGTCGTTCAATCTCTTCCAAATCATCTGCATGATTTCGGTGAATGCCACCACGTTATAGGTGAGATCTGCGATTTCGGCCATGATCGTACTGCTCGGACCCCAGGCATCGTTGGACGTGGCCTCCCTGACCTTGCGTTGGGCGTCTGAATAGTTGTGGACGATGTTGCGCAGGTTTCGTCGGAGACCGGCGACATTTACTTGCATCTCGTGAGTTTTCTTCACTAGAAAAGGATACAAGTTTACATATGCACGGTCCTGTTAATATCTTCTACAATCGGAACCACCTGTATATTGATGGGACGTGAATTTTAGAATTCCTCGGCAGATCCTTAACAACTTTAATTGAGGATACCACCCCTGAAAGTGCTTTAGATTTCGAAATATTCACAGTTGAAAATAGAAAATGACATCTGTCAAATTTCTTGTCAAATATGGCGTAAAAATGGTTTCAAATATGGATAAAAATGCAAAAAAAATGTAATAATTTTGTTTCATACAGGGTGTTAATATATTTAAAAAAAAAAACAGTGTAAAAGAGTAACCGTGATCAAAAAAAAAATATTTTTAAATTTCTGAAGTTCTCGCTAGATGGCGTAAGTTGTTTTCCTTTTTGTATTTATTGTTCCTTTTAATAATTTTCCTTTATTAAAGTTGGTGAAAAAAAATGGAATTTAAGCAGCTTCCAACTTGTCACACAAAAGTCCCTGTAACTTTAGTGAATGCCAATCAATTATCGAAGATTTGGACTCATTGTGTAGAGAACAAGTATTAAATTATTAAAAAGAATGATAAATGTAATAAAGCAAACAAACTCCGCCATCTGGCAGGAACTCCGGTAAGTTTTGTTAAGTAGGACTCTTGTATTTTCTATTTTTTTGCTACTTTTAATTTTGTTTTGGTCATGCGGTATTTCGGTAATAATTTTAAATTTTAATTTATAACATATCAATTAACTTCCTAAATTCCGCAATAAAGTTCATTATTATTATAGAATTTTGCAAAAAATAACATTTCTGTATTTGCTGTGAAAAATACTTAAAAAATTATAATTATTTTAAATAAATGATAGTGTTAATTGGCATAAAAAAATTAACAGTAATGAGAAGTAAGCCAAAAATGAAACTAAGTAAAATTATTTTGTGTTAAATGTTGCTAGATAATACACATTTCGCACTGCATTCACATATAAAACAAAAAAATTTGTGATAATTTTTTTTATTATTACTTCAGGTTAAAATAATCAATGTTTAGCAAGTTAATTTGTTCAAATTCTATCTGTAACGGCAAAAAAAAACTATTAAAATTCACTTAGAATAAACAATTTAAAACAAAAATACTTGAAACAATTAAGTACAATATTAAACAAAAAAGATACCTATAAAAATGAAGAATAGATTGCAACTATTTTAACAACGAGTATCAACAACTTAGAACTGACGTCAACAACAGAAAGCAAAAAATATATAAATAATTTGTTTTGATCCTTACAGATGTGTGCATAGAAGGGGGTTGTAATTCAGAATATATATAGAACGCCATCGAAAACAAAACAACGAAATGTATGAAAATAGAAACAAAAGTGTATTAACCTTAGAAATAAAAAAAAAACAGCTTTTGTCCGAGTAGTTATATATTTTTAAACTAATCTAAAAAAATAAGAGACAATCATGTCCACCTGTTTTTTTTGTTGTTGTACATACAGCAGTATCTGGACTTAGATAAACAGATAAGACCTTATCTAAAACCTGAGGTGAACTACAATTTTGTATAAAATCATTTCGGCTACACCTCACTTTTACAATTTCCTGAATATAATCTACTAATATATGATTTGTAAAAAGAATAAAACTTACTTTTATTTTATTTTGGACAGAAGTTGAATAATGTGGCCGCCGGTTTTTCTGCGAAAAATTTAGTAGAATTTGTAAATCACAACCACATGCTTTTAAAAATATTAAATAAATAAAAAAAAAAGGGAAAACGGAGCCAACTTTGTTAGTGGTGAAGTTAAAAAGGCTACTTTCGCATTTGTTATTATTATTTCAAGCATGCAGAGTTGGTTAGTCTGGAAGCATTAGTATTCTGGTGCATTTGTAAGTGTTCGCCCAGATAAAAATAATTCGCGTTAAAGGAGACAAAAAAAAAATCAATAGGGTATTATACCTGTAAATAATAAATATGAGTTTTTAATTTCACGAATGCTATCATATCAAATAGCGTCGACGAAACCTGATTATTATAAAGGAATTACTCAGAATTATGACACGAGAATTGTCAGAAAACAAAAGCGAGTCATTTTTCCCGAGCTGTCAAAATAATACAGTGAAGATGACAAAAAATTAAACATATGCTTTTTGAGATGTAATGTAACCGACTGATTAGAAAAATAAACACTATTATAACAGTTGATAGGCGATGATGCTTTTGTATTTGCATTCATAATTAAAGTCTGGGCACACGACTCATTAATCTAACTAATGTTTTATCACATGATTTCCGAGTTATTTATCTACTACACGGGTTTATTACCGTGTAGATTCCACGTTCGTTTAAACGGTAAAAGGGCAAATTTTCTATAGATTTTATTATTATAAACTGCCATAATATCGGTTTAGCGTGACCTTGATAATTTGACAGTTCTTTCTCCAAAACTGGGTTAAAAATAGCCGTCTTTATTTACAAATTAATCCCACTACAGGTAAGCTAAAACGATATAAGCTTGAATAATTAAAGCGACGGGATGCACTCCTACAAATACGAACTTTACAAAAAAGAAATTAATGGGGTTAATACTAAAACGAGACGTGAGCACCAACTAGTTCACAGGCACAAGGGATTCGGGGCAATTTCTAAGTCGAGGAAGTAACATTTTCGTTCTAGATAATAGGAATTCCAACGTTAACAAAAAGCGTGACACGATTACGAAGCAGAAAGAATATCGACGCTGTTATTCAACTTACGTTGTAATTCCTCTATTGTATACCTGCGAACTTCCTTCGGGACGAACTTTTCGGGGCTGAATTGTGTGTACACACGTCGCACAACTATTTTAAAAACCACTTACTATCACTGCCAATTTACGATTACGGCCACATATAATTTTTATCACAAAACGATGACACTTCTCATAGTTCGGGACACTGACTTGAACATGGCTGCCTTTGACATGCGACGGCTGTTGTCGTTCAACGGTTGGCAACGGTTTGTTTGTGTACTCACTAATAAAAATGTGCGCTCTCAAATTAGGTGAAAGCCAGGAATTACGGCGATTTTCTGACGTTCACAGAATGGAAATTGCATTTAATCGATCATTACAACGAAGGAAATAGTGAGAACTGCTAACGGTTAGAAGTTACAATACACCTTCCTTTAGTTTTGCAGTGGTGTAGTATTAGATAGAAGCGCATTTAGGCCAAATGTCTTCAATAACGGTAGGTAAAAATAATTAATTTACAATTTTTTAAAATATAAATCTTAAAATAAACGCCTCCCCTTACTCATACAACACATGTTAAATAACAGATGACGTAAGAAAATGTAACCTTGAACGGAATTTACATTATATACAGCATGTCCACCTTAATGACAAACCTTCTAATTATTACAGCACATGAAAAATTCTTCCGAAAACAAAGTGATGACAAAATTCACATTGATATTTGTCGTGAACGGCGACCACGTGCTTCTCGGTTATAAAAAGCGCGGTTTTGGTGTAGGCAAATGGAACGGATTCGGGGACAAAGTCGAAAAAGACGAAACCATCGTGGCAGGAGCCGTGCGAGAATTAAAAGAAGAAAGTAACTTGAACGTCGCCGACAGCGACATGAAATATCTTGGCTACGTCCAATACGAAAGGTTGAACAGCCCTCAGATCGACATCGTTTACATTTTTACCACATCGAAAGCGAGCGACGATTTCTGCGAGACGGAAGAAATGGCGCCGAAATGGTTCAAAATCACCGAAATACCGTACGACGTGATGTGGCCGGATTCGAAATATTGGTTGCCTATCGTGTTGAATAATAAAGGATTGTTTGCGAAATTTCTATTGAGCGGTGAACGAAACATCGAGGAGAAGGTAATAAATGAAATTGAACCACCTGTATTAGTAGAAAATCGAAGGTCGAGCGACCAATCGGATAGCACGTTGAAGTTCGTTTTAACCAATGGACGGGAAGATGTTTAAATATTTGAAATGGTGTGCTCTGATTGGTTTAAAAGAAGATTTTGGTTTGGATATGTTAAGTTCTGGTAAAAAAATACTAAATTGAATAAGACATTTCTAATTTATGAGGATATCGTAATAATTACGATTAGATATTTGAATAAAATTAATGTTTAAGATATATTGGTACAAAAATGTAGTTTTTTTAGCTACTTAATCTAAATTTTCTACATAAATCTAGTCAATGTATTATTTTATATATTATATTTATTTTTACCAAGTTCTTAAGATATTATTACTTATAAAAATAATTTTGAATCACATACCTCAAATTGATTTTACCTAAGCACTGCCTCTGTTTGAATAACAAAAAAAGAATGTACATATTTTTCAAATTATTTTTTAATTTTATTTTATAAAAAAAAATAAAAGCTTTTGTTAAAAAAGAAACTGGTTTTATTTTTGTTTAACCCTAATTAAATATAAAACTTAATTATGCATTAGGGAAATAAAATTCAACTTCCTTAAAAAAATATGATTTTATTTTTGATTAAAAGAGGTTATTGTAACTAAATATACATAAATCAGTAACTTTTTTGTTCATTTCAGTAACGATACATAAATCAATACGAGTAATTTTCATTTTCAACAAAACGTAAATGACGCTATTCAAACTAAATTTTTGAACTAATCGTAAAATTTTAGTTAATTTTCATATAAATAGTGAAATCCTAATTTTATGAAAAACCATTGGGAAAACTGGTTAAGAATGGATACCTAACTAAATATAACTGCGTAGCTTTTGCTTACCAGTAAAATTTAAGTTAAATTTGTTTATTTTAATAACAAAACAGAAATAAAACATTTTTTCTTAAAAAAAAATTTATTTTCGCTTAAAAAAGGATTTTATATAAAAAAATGAACACTTGCTTACAAAAACAGGTAAAAAATACCATTCATTCTGTTGTTTGGGCTTCATAAGTTAAACTCCGACCCAAATTCCTAGCTAACGCAAGCCGTAATAAATCAATTTTGTCGGTTAGTTCGGGCAGTGCACTGTTTTCCTCGAGGAAATGCATTAAGGTAAAAGTATCGCTGGAAGATAAAACGATTTGGTCGCACTCCAATAAGGGCAGAGCATCGGCTAGCAACGTGACCCAAAAACTGGAAAAATATAAAATTGAATTATCTTTCGTGAAATCATCCATGTATCTTACTAGCTCGGTGTGATCCTCGATGATATTAAAGATATCAATAACGCTGCAGCTTCTTTATAATCACCCGATTGGTAGATTTTGTGGAATTCGCAGTACTTGCCTGAAAATCCGACAAAAATAATAACAAATAATCTAACGTGACCGATATTTGCATACCTAAAAATATTAATTTGTCGCTGGCTAACATGCACGATCCCAGATTATCTAACAAATCGATGTTGGTCAATTCACCTCTCGCACTGTATTCTCGCAGGAACTTATCTGCCAAGAATGATGTGAAATTCGGGTCTTGCGACTTCAACGCCCAGGTTAAAGCGTTTCCCAATCTGTTTCGAGTGAGAGAGATCATTCCTTGCACCTTGCAAATCGATTGTACTATAAAATTTCGCCTCGTAATACATTCATCGTAACCGGCAGAGGAATAACGTACCGACAGTTAACAAGTCCCGTTTGGCAGCTTCTCGCAGTATTTTCTGTACACGTGCTTCGGATTTTAAAGGCAACCTCGGTAGGAGTAATTCGATGGTGTTTAATCCATCGGTCGGGCAATGATCGAGATATGTGAGGCCTACTTGCCATAAGGAACGATGGCCCATCAGTAAAGTGCCGTAATCTAACAGGAATGATTCTCGTAATCTTCCAGCTAACCTAAAAACATTACGATTCAAATCTGAAGTAATCATATTCCTCTTTATTTCTATTACAAATCTCCCGGCTGTTCTTCATCTAAGGTATCCAAACGCCCAGCATGGTATAAGAGATCTGTTAGGTGCGTTACGAACCAGCCATTCTCGGTCATGTGTTGAATTTCCTTGATTACCTTGAGAAAATTTGATATTGGTTAAAGGACTCTACTTTCAACTTGGTTTCTTGTTATACAGGGTGGGCACTTTTTCATAAGGACACTATTGCTATCTCGGAAAATGTAAGAGATAAAAAACCTCCATAAATTTTTTCGTTATCTTTAAAATTTAAGGCGCCACATCAAAAAAAAAAGGAAAACGGATTTTTCGCTTTAATAATAATAATAATAGTTTATTTTAAATTATTATATATTATAAATTTTATATTAGTTTAAACTAAAACATATAAATGAAGAAAAGCTAAAAAAATAATTTCGATGACACTAAAAACAATTAACATTTTTCAAACAATAGTTTTCTTTGATATTTTTTCTTTGTTTTTACGTAGTTTTAATAATATTGATAAAAATTTAGATATACAACGTTTCGGTTGTTATTACTTGTTTAATTTTGATATCTTGATCCGTTTTCGAAATATTTGCATTCGAAATTTTCAATGCATTTCGTGCTGCTTTTTAATTTTTAAAATACAAAGATGGCTTATCCGTCCGTCATTATTTATGCTCGTTATTATTTATTTATACATTCTACCACACAGAAAACAAAAACTCAAAGATTTATATTTTGTTTAGATTGGTTACATCAACCTAAACACGTACATTTTTATGTAACAAAAAATTAACTCAAAAAAATACTTCAAAAGCAGAAAATAATTACAATTTTAAACACAGTAAACAAAATTAGTTTAATTAGTTGCAGTTAATGTGAATAAAAAGTATACATGATCAGAATTACGTCCTCTGATAATCTAAAATCATTGTTAGAAACTCATGAAATTATTCATCATTTCATGTGAAACGGTAGAAATCATGTTCTAAAATCGTATATATTTGGAATGTTGGGTACTTATACTGCATGAGACATAAGAAAGAGTGTTTTTCCCAATTACTGTGAAAAAAGTGTTAAAACCTACAAAATTTTACTACAATATATTAAAACATTGTTAAATTGATATAAACAAACCATCAATATACCAAATAATTTAAAAAAAAACAATAAAAAAATTAAATTACATCCGTCAAAATATTAAAAATTAATAATTTTAAAAAATCTTACCTGCAAAATATCCAATTCCATTGTGGCTAGTAATACCCGATCCAAGTGCTTCATGCGATCTCTAACCCCCATCCTGCTAATACACCTTTTCGCATATTGTCCCAATTCGAACGACTTCACCGTCGGTTCTGTGAACAACAACCAAGCAGCTAACAATTCGTACCAGGCTTCGCACTGATTCTGCACTTCGTTCCAAGCCGATTCTTCACCCACTACTAGTCGCATAATCAAATCCAAGTTCTTCTCCGATATGAACAGTTTCGCGTCGATCTTAGCTTGCGTATCGATCAGCCAATGTTTCCAACGCAAATTAAACTCGGTCGAAGATATTCCACCATATATGGAATATGACGGCATGGCTTTCAAAGATTGGTCGACTAATTTGAAAGGATCAGAAGACGCTGATGAATGTAAACGTAATAAGGCACGTACGACTTCGATCCGTCCTTGTAAAAGGGAACCGATGATCGTTTCCCAATAATCTGGGTGGGATTCTAGGCTGACGAGTTCACCTGAGAGTAAATTTGCAGCTTGGCGTTCGTATTTTGGGAAGTGGAAGCGGATCCATTCGAGTAGGTGTGGTAAAACAACATTTCCTGCAGTATAACACTAATAATTAACAAACATTATTAATACCTAATCTTCTGCTGCTGTTTTATAATATGAAACTTTCAATAGTTATGGCACTAATATCCTCTATAAATGTAATCAATTTTGAATGAGAAAAGAAGATAAATAAATTAAACAGAGTGTAGGTACAACAAGAAGTCCTTGTGGTACACCAATGTCATTTATGCAATTAAAGGACTTTGACTTTGTGCGATCTAAAACAAAGCCGACTATGTATTTTCCAAAATCAACACACAAGGTATTAAATAATAATCCTGTAATTTCTAGGGTACCACAAGGGTTGCTCTTCGATCCATTGATTTTCACATAGTTTTCAAATAAACTCAAATGCCAATAGCAAAATATCAGTACATGATATATTAACTACACAATTACCAATAAAAAATTCAAATTCTAACAAAGCAATATCAAAGAAAAAACACCACATGAAATTATGACTTTGTACACGTAGTGCAACATAATTACATTAAAAAGTATGGTTAATAGTAAATTACTTCGAAAAAAAACAAAACCAACTCACCAGCAGGACTATCCACCAATAAAATCTCGCATAAATGCCAAACACACTCCACTGAATAAAACACAGTAACGAAATTCTGCAACTCCTCTTGTTCGTTTCCCTTCGTTCGCATTATTTCATCTTGTAGATTCTCCAAACAGGCCCGTATAATGGATCGGTATTGCAAACTTAACCTTAGCAGTTCCGCTTTATCCGGCTCGTTGCTCGTGACGAAAGCTTGTACGCTCAAGAAGGTACCATTAGCTTCGTTCACCAGCTTCCTTAATATCGGCTGGAATAAAATCACGTCTTGCCGGACGTTAAATACGGAAGAATCAGCCGGGGCGAAAGAACTCTGTTTGTCGCCGTGGCAAGATTTCTTAAGTTGCCAGGCGAATATTCCGAATTCGTTTGGAGGCCGGCATACTGTCGCAATACCGGCTCTTCTGCATAAGTCATTTGGGATAACCTAGAAATTTATCTATGAGAGAAACAGCGAAAAACTGATTTAAAATAGTTCGTACGTAGATTTTCGGTTCTTCTTCCATCTTCTAAGGATTTTAGGACTAAATTTTACTTACAATTTAATATTTATGTCATGTATTTTCATTATTTATAATCATATAGCATCGTTATTATAAGGATTTAGTTTAAAAAGTGGATACGTTCTAAATGGTGTTCTAACATAAGCATATACATATGTTTCCGTTGTAGACAATTATGAACAATTTTTAATTGCTAAATCAGAAAATTGATATTTAAATGATACCTTGACTCCTATATATATATTTAAGTAAAAATAAATAAGTACTTAATTATTCTAAATTAAATGTAGGGATTCCGAAGATAGAGATAGGGCACGCATGGGCAAGAAGGATAAATAAATTGGTGCTCCAATAAAATAAAATGCATTTTACCACTTTTTTTCTGATTTTATTTTATTAAAAGGGTGCAAAAGCGAAAAGATACTTTTTCTTTAATAAAAAAGCAGTTTCATTTAAATAGTTAAATGTTTCTTTCTTAATTTAAGGAGGATAGAAAATGTTACTTTAATTACATGGACAGGTTATATGCAAAGTAAATTTCTATTTCAATATATGTACCTACATTGATTGACTTTCAAATATACAAATTATTCAAACTCGATTTTTTTTTTAATTTAGATTAATGGTATTTACATGATATGAATATCATGTAAATATTCTTTGGTATAATTATGATTTTATAGCAACGGATCGATTTAGCCAGTTTGCTAGCCAAAATATTCTTCGCTAGATACCTAGCGGTTAGCGGAGAGTCGGATGCCGACTTACATTCAAATTTAAACAAATGTTTGTTACGTATTTCAAGGATTAACACAATTAACTACACATAATAAAATCAGCTCCAATAACTTTTGTAACTATTTATTTATTCTCCGCATGCATCCTTTTAAAACCACGGAGCTACATGCTAAACCATCAAAATATTACAATTTTAATGATGCGTAACTGACGACAGGAAAATAACCCAAGAATAAATCTTGTTTGATATAAGCTTGTTTTTCTCGCATATTGCACTTGAAGATAGGAATAATGCCATTATATAATTAAGGGTCGTGATAAAATTTATATTTTACTGTTTTTCAGAAAGTTAATTTATTAAAAGCACTTACCTTCAAATTATTTACTTCGCTATTCTTGGAAATTATGATAACAAACAATTAATCAGCTAAAACCTTTATTCAATCAAATTAAATTTTTATTTTCATCTACAGAAATGCTTAAATCATATAAACTCTACATAATTACATATATATCGTTTCTGTCACATACATTTGATAAAGATTATTATAAATCAAGGAGTCACCGCGAACTGCTAGAACTCGATCTGCTGTGCTTCCTACGCCTAGGCGGTGGACTCCTCGAGTGTGGCCTCCTCCTTATGGGACTACGCCTCGGCGGTCTCATGGGTGACCGTCTCCTAAACCTAGGCGGAGTCCTGCGATGTGGCGGAGGCCTCCTCATGTGCATGGGCGGTGGGCTACGCCTCGGAGGTGGTGGCCTAGGTTTCGGTATCAAAACAGGAGCCGCAGTGATCTCTTGACCGTCTATTTGACCGCCGTCCATGTGTTTCATCGCATTTTCCGCCTCGTCCGCGTTGGAAAATTCGACGTACGCGTATCCCCTCCCCAGATACGGATGGACGTGGTCTTTGGGGAATTCCACGTGCTTAATCGTGCCGTACGTGCCGAAGATCTCCATGACGTGCTCTTTATTGACCGTTCTGGTCAATCTGCCGATGTGTATCTTGGTTGGTCTCGGCGTTGGGGAACGACGTCTGCGTTTTCGGCGAGGAGACCTGGATCTGCTCCTGGAACGCGCTTTGACGTTGTTTACTTCACCTCGAGCCGGTGATGGTTTTTTGTTCTCTTTTTCTTTCGCGTCGTCTTTGGATTTTTCTTTCTCCTTGGGTTTTTCCGATTTAGATTCTGGTTCTTTGACTTTCTTGTCGCGGCTGCGTCTTGCAACTTTGCTGGAAGACCTTGAAGACCTAATAGGTAAATGAAAAACATTAGCAGCCAAGAAAAGACACAAAATCTCGGCGCCGGTTGGCCCTGCAGCTCATGGAAGAAAAAATCGAAACATATCTAATTTTTTAAATCCCGCAGGTGTTCCTTTTTTATTTTTAGCTTTAGAGTAATGTTTAGCTCGGTTTTATTAATCTTAGAAAAACTGAGTGTCTTTCCAGTAAAAGATTTCAACTCATTTGCATATTTAAAATCAGGTTAATCCTGCATCTCATCTGTAAAATTTTTAAAATAATAATAATAAAATCCATTTTCGTTTGAAAACTCCGCCCGGAAAGCAGCTTTAACAAAACTTAAAATATCTACTATGTCTAAGACACAATCGTCATTGCAACAATTTATTCACCCATTCCAAAATGTTAAACAAAAACCTCATTTCGGTATACAAAATTTCAAAAATTTACAATATGTTATAACACTGTCTTTCTGATAACCCTGTATATATTATAATTGCACCAAATAATAAGAGTTTTTAGACTACTAACTAACTTACCTTCTTTTCGGTCTTGTGCGATCATTGTCACTGCTTGACGATGACGAATCTGAAGAAGAGCTACTCGATCTGGAACTAGAACTGCTCGAAGATGAACTGGAAGATCTGGATCCACTCGATGAGCTGCTATCAGAAGAACTGCGACAGATTCACTTGCTAAAAAGCAAACAAAATAGATTTTACACCTACCTTCCACTGCTGTCGCTGCTGCTCGAGCCGGATTCCGTTCGTTTACGACTTTCTTTTTGCTTTTCCTTCTTTTTATCCTTCTCCTTTTCCTTTTCCTCGCTCTCTGATTCCGAACGCCTAGCCCTAAAAGCAATATGTTGGTGTGTCAATAATTCCCATGTTCTTCGCAATTGAAATACTTACATGGTCAATCCTGAATAAATAATATACGCACACTTTAAATATGAATTGAATTAATAGAATTATTCCGAACTATCACTAAAGAGAAAGGTTTTAAATGGGCAATCACAGCTTTCAACTTTCAACATCGGATGAATATCGGCTTCGTTTCAACTAAAGTGAAGTTTGCTGGAAATCACATTAGAAACTGTGGCAGTAGTGAACGCAAAACCTAACAAAAACCAATTCTTGACCATAGACATTACCGATTAGTGCATAATGAGCATTATTATTTAGCCAGTTTTCTCCCCATAATTTCAATGCGGTTTATTTGTATTAGTTTTCTATATTCAGAATAATATAGTCAATATTATAATATATAGATTTGTAACCAAAGTTCAATACAAATATCGCCGTGTATCGCCCCTACCAACCCTTACACATTTTATGTCACCATGCGCTTTTGACTGTGTGACATGTTTTTATTATTACGTAAATTTTAAACTACCAAAACGTCAAAATTCTAGTACGCATTAACACAAATAAAGGTATTTCACGCATGATACAAGCATAAAATCAACCATCGCCTATAATCCCGCTCTAAACGAACCCATTTTCGGCATATTTTGACACTTGACCTGTTAACCTCAAAAATGTTCGTTTGCAGATGCTCCGTTCGGCCCTGGCGCCTTGCGCTCAAAATTTAACCGTAAATAATGGCTTGAAATTAATATGCGGGAGCTTTGGCGGCGTGCAGAGGCATCAGTCATCGACGCCAGCTCCTGCACCACAATACAAGCCATACTCACCTTTCCGGGCTAAACCGGATAATTTAGTAGACTACTCCCTAGCCAGGTTGGATGATTTATTAAATTGGGGACGTAAGGGTTCTATGTGGCCGCTCACCTTCGGTTTGGCATGTTGTGCTGTCGAAATGATGCATATCGCCGCTCCACGTTACGATATGGATAGGTGATTTATGCGATGTGTGTGAAAATGTGTTTTTTCGAAATGAATCCATTATTTTTATTCCAGGTTTGGTGTAGTTTTTAGAGCTTCACCCCGACAAGCCGACGTCATTATCATAGCTGGTACTTTAACGAATAAAATGGCTCCCGCGCTTCGAAAGGTTTACGATCAAATGCCTGAGCCACGATGGGTCATTTCAATGGGTAGCTGTGCCAATGGCGGTGGTTATTATCATTATTCTTATTCGGTAGTGAGAGGTTGTGATCGTATCATACCGGTTGATATTTATGTACCTGGATGCCCCCCTACAGCTGAAGCCCTACTTTATGGCGTTTTACAATTACAAAAGAAAGTTAAAAGGATGAATATGATCCAGATGTGGTACCGTAAATAATTCTTAGTCTATTTTAGGGATTCATTATACAAAAGCCATCATGTATATAAATTTATAAATATTTCAAAGTAATATTGATTCTTTATAGAGAAGGTTTTCTTTTCAATTAAGTATACAATTGTGAATTTTTAGAAAATGAAAAAATTAAAATTAGTTATATACTGCTATTGTCCACGTTTTTTTAATGTTATAAGAGATTATGCGAATTAAATAAGTTATACGCCAATATCTTGTCTTATTACTTCCTTTCTTAGTGGTTTTGTAGTGATATTACGTAAGAGAAATCGAACCACATTTTAAATTTTTTGTCCTCGATGAAAACAATTGAATTATCGATAAATTAGAATTCTGATATATTTGATTATTATTCGCTAGATGTCACCAGAAATTGATATCTTTAAATTATATAAAATAATGTATTACTATAGGTTTTATTATTTAATGCAAAATATTAAACACAATTTAAGATAGATTTATAATTAAATCTTCTATAAATAATAAATAATATGTAAGGAAGATATAGGTAACTGTAGGTAAGTTAGATTTCCAAACAATTCTGCTATTGTCCGCTAGATGACACAATTAGCTCTACAAATTTATTTTAATAATTATTATGCTAAAATATACGAGTTTTATATACCCTTTTCCTTCAATTTTTTCAGGTAATTACAAGAAAAAAAACTAGGCATAATCTGCATTAAACATTGTTCTACTTCCACTTTTATTTTTATTATAGGTATAAGAATTTATCATACATACCTTTTTTTTTTAATTTCCTTGCATCAAAAAACAATTACATAATTGTCGACAAACCAGGTTTTTGGCAACAATGTCAAAGAAATAGATTTTAATTTGCTAGTCGTAAAACATTGCAATTGGTAAATTAGATTTCTGGACAGCTTTATCATTATCATCGCTAAATGTCACCAGATGTCAAGAATAATTGTTAACTCATATTGCTTTTTTTTTAAATAAAAATAAATATAAATTTATTATTTCATGTATTCGATTGTTGATAAGTCAGAGTTCTACATAATTCGTCATTTCTCCGCCAGGTTACTCTACTGATTCATTATGCTGCATTAAAACATTTTTATTTCGGATAATACAAGCATCAGCTGCTACCCGTTTAGGGGTTATTTAATTTCTTTTAATTTATTAATACCTGTATACAAAAAAGAAAAGAAAGAAATGAATTCAAAATCATCTCAAAGGTTAAAATAAAACCAGGTTATATTTGTTATTATTTTAATTGTTGATTACCTCAATAAACTTATTCTTCAAAGATTTGTCGGACATTTAAAAGCGACCAACGTTACAGTTTCCAATTGGGTGTCTCTGGAGTTTTTGAAATTCATCGTAGAATTTTGAGTTCTAATTATTCAGGGTGCCACCCCACTGAATATAGGAATATAATAATTTACAGATATCTTTATTAAATTTACACAAACATCGACTTTATTATAGTATTTACTCATCATCGACAACAGGAATTTTGGGATTTTGTAAGAGCAACTCGTAATTTTTCACGACGAAATACGCTGCGAATCCCAGTATAGGCAACATTAATAATTTCAAATACGACCGCGACTTTTTGCTCTCCATCAACTTACTAATGGTTTCGCAGAGACTCTGTACTTCGTTTTGTAATTTCTTATTCTGCAGCACAGCCTTCCTATGGTAAGCAATGCACTCATCGCATATTATCCGCATCCTCACCAACTCCAAAGCGATCTCTTCGTTGGTAGTGGGCGAATAATTAGCCAGCATTGCTTTCATTCCGTTCTGTATATCGGTAATGGAATTTTGCACATCGTTCAACTGCAAATGTCTTATTTCACATCCGCAACCTTTAACAGAGACGCTAGATCTTCGCCTGGAGGAGAGCTTTGAGGTGCAACGTTTAGGGCTGCAATGATACGAAGACCAATTGTCGACCGAAGAGTGGGTTATGCTGGAGTAGACATCCTCATTCTTGTACAGATCCTGGATTAACTTTGACTTGCAATTTTCTGAGTTGTTCTGTGGTTCCTTTCTTTGTAGTCGATTCCTGAACTTTTTAAACCGATTATCCATTTTAGAATCCTTGCGTAGTTTTGGGATTAACGTGGAGTCGTTATCGAGCATATGGAGGAAAGCTTTTACTAACGATTCCTTTCTACTATAGGAAGTTTCGCTTGGATTCGATTTCTGGGCAGTTAGACTTTTGTAGAATTGTAATAATCTTGTATTGGTTTGCGACGAGTTGTCTTTAATCAAAGTATCCTCTTCCGTTTCAAAATCAGAGGATTCCTCTTTGTGATTGGCGAGTTTTTCAACGTTGACGTCACTAACCAAATTCGCTTTAAACTTACTTTCCTCACCTAGAGCTACGCTTTTATAAAGAGGATTCATTATATTCCAACAGGACTGATCTAGAACTTGTTCCTGCCTTCCAGCATTTTTCCCGATCTGTTTGATGTAAGCTTCTTTTAGGAATTGATTAAAGGACGGCGGATTTACACTATTCACTTGGTCTTCTTTAATTTTGATATTTTGACCGGAATTAGGTGTCAAAGTTTGGCACGAACATTCGATTTGCGTCTGCACTAAAGTACCGGTAGATGTCATCGTAGACGCACTATTATTATTGGTCGTCTGATTTTGTTTATGCAATAAAATCGATTCATTCATCATCTCCTCTTGCTCCTTTTCATGTTTTGCGTGTTTATCCTCGCTTCTTCCGCTAAATATGGCCGAGTTGATTTCGTCATCGGTATCGTTATTGTTCGGGAGGGTTCCGTCATCGTTTTTGGTACAATTAAGTAGTTTCTCTTTTAAGGTGAACTTGAATAACTTCTTGTTCTTATCGGCTTTATTCGCTTGATGGTTCGGATCGGAGGAACACCGATTCAAGGGATTTTCTTGCGCGTGATCGTTAGAACAACCGGACAAGGCGGAATCGAAACTGGATTTTTTCCTCAATCTCGGGATGCCAGTTGGTTTTCGTGTCGATGTCTCTTGCACTTTGATCTCCATAGTTTATTGGCGGACTTGAATATGATGGGGTAAATTTAATTTAAACAGAATGAGCGAAAAATTTTGACAGCTTCGAAAATGACAGACTATCAAACATGTTGATTTTTTCCTTGTTTAAAATCATGTAAAATGCAACTTGTTCAAATGTCAAATATGACACTTGTTAAGCGAATAAACAAAGTGCTTTTATGAGTTTAATAGGTTCGATATTTTTAATTGTTTATAATTTCAGGAACAAATATGCAACATTCAACATTATCTTGTAGATTATGTTTCCATTTTACAGTTAAATTATTATTATAATTGGTAATACAGTCAGTTAAATTTATACAGTTGGCAAAATTGCAGATTTTTTCAATAGCACTTACCTTCAAACATTACTGCAGAGTGAGCAACCGGAATACAAAAAATATGCACATTGTTAAGAATTGATCGGGAGTTTTGGTCGATAAAAGACATTACATAACGTACTTCTTTTTTATGCGTATATCACACCATCGGGATCGCTGCAGCGGGAGATGACCCAGCCCGTGTTTTTCTCTAACACCCGCGTTTTTCTCTAACAATACAAATCGGTAGAAAATGTCTAAAATCAGTACTATGTAATATTCCTGATGTGTTCAATCTGTTTATCACATGTTTAAATTCTATTCTATATTAGTTTATCTTAAGGCTTTGTCTGATTTTTAAGGGTTTTATCGTTCATTATAGGCTTGTAAAAGAGAATAATAAAAACTGATTTTAGAAAAAGAAAAAAAAAAAGCCACAAACTAACTACTAAATTAAAATTGTACGGGAATATCCAATGAAACAACATTTGCATTTCTGTAAATACATTTATTAACATTAATTAGCAATCTTTCACAAAAATAATGGAAAATTTAATCAATAAATTACCTAACCTAAAAAAATATATATTTTACAATACAATTTAAAAAAAAACAATGTCACGCACATAATATTCACTAATATCAACATTTTTACTTACATAAGTATTAATTTATTTAAACCTAATTATATTAGTATTATTGTTTATTTATTTTCGTATAATATTGCTATATAATATATACCTAATATAAAAATTACTAATATATAAAATGTTGAACAAGAACTAAAACTATTTACTAAATATCGCAGTTATAATTTTTTATTTTTAAATTTTTTTATATAGTTTCGGGGTCACCTATTCTCTTTTTTTATTATAAATAATACAATATTATCCTAAATATAATATACAATACAATTATAGTCATTCTTTAAGGTCGATCAAAATTGCTTGTTAGTACATTACATTTTACACCTTGGATGCAAACAGTGAATTCATAATACGCATAAAATTTCTTATTTTCGTTGGTCAGATGAACATGATATTAAATTGACAATTCATTTCTGTAAGTATAAAATATGTTTTGACTGTCAAGAAATATTAAACAATAAGCTCCAACTGTCACGTTGACAAGTGACAGTTGTAATCCAATGTAACCAACCTAAAAAATCGCTCAGTGCAATACAAGAAAAAAAATATTGGATTGCATCCATGGTGTATCTTATTAATGATTCCTGGAATACCTTGATAGTTATATGATATGCTAAAAAGTAGTATAAGAGTATTAAGAAAAAATCAGATTATTTTAATATAAAAGTATTTATAAATGATATTAACTACGTATCACTTTTAGTATAAAACAATAAATAAATACATGTTTCTTCTCATTCTTGTTAGGTTAATGTTATCGTAGAGGTCATGCATCATAAAGAAAATTCAAAATGTTAAAATTTCAATTTTATTATACCCTTATCATTATTTCTTACGATCTAAAAGAGTGGTGATATTGTATTTTAATGTTCTCATTGGTACACTATTTTTGGTCTTTCTTAATCTAACAATAACTTTTAAAGAGCGAAAATTGATGTATTTAGCCAATTAAGTTGGTGTTATTACAAGAAATAATTTGAAATAAGATTAATTTTACCGATGATGAACATTTCTTGCAGTTTATATTGTAACACTTTTTTTTAAATCACAATTTTCTTGGGTAAATACATGAATTCTGAATATTATTCACACATATCTATGTATTAATTATACAATTCTATTTCTTCGTCCAATATATCTTTATTTAGAAAAGAGACCGTTAAAAATAAATTTGTCTCAATAGAAAAATCTAAATTTCCCGCCATCATTATCTATAATCTTAGGGATTTTTTTGTCCGTAATTAATGTATCATTAAAATAACGGTCATTATTTCTATATTCTTGTAAAGTTTGATTACGTGATTCGGAATCTATTATTGAAAGATAAATATATCAATATATTGATGTTTTACTTAGTTGTTTCCAACCATAAATTTTAAAGTATTCGCTTTTTCCCTTCAATTTCAACGGATATTGCTTCAAATTACTTCCGAATTCTCAAAAAAACAAGATAAATTGGACGAAGTTACAAGAAAAAAACCAACTGAATCGTTGTACCCTAATGGTCGAGTTTTAGTTCACACTGTTTTGGTGTAGATGTCGCTTTATTGGAAGTACACGTTTTTCATCTTTCCTCAATCTAAAAAACCCGTTAAAAAACATCAGACAGGGGCGGTCTGGGTCCCGGCGGACGATAATCGTTTATATCGTCGCCCAATGGGGCGCATTGGTGTGGTGAGCACGTGATCTGCCCCCCGTTTCCGCACACGCATTCCACGCAGTTTCCGGTATCGTGTGGCAGTCTGTCTCCCACTTTGTATTCACGACCTGCGAACAGGGCACAAAAAAAAAATAACACCCGACAAGTTTTCAGGGCGGAAAATGAGGAAGAATACAGAAGAAAAAAGAATATCAACGGATTCCCTTTAGTTTGTGTCGGTGGCTCCCTCTCGCGGAGGTATTTCTGTTGTGGTTGGCGATACGAGACGGGGTTTGGGGTTGGTAACGTGTGTGACGGGCATGACAGGACAGTTTCCGGTGGTTGAAAAGGGATTTAGGTTGTGTTTTGTGTTCGAAACAAAAGAAATACGTGACATTAAAATATAATTTTATCTACGATCATTAAAATATAATGTATTCGTTCATTATTTACACAATCATAGATACATAAACATACCCATAATTCACTAGTGCAGAATTATGAATTATAAAACACTGTCATATTTCTGCCGATTTTCTGACATTCAATTTTTGCCTAAACGTTTTCTCTTTTATCGGTCTTAGATAAAACATCGTATTTAAAAACGGGAATATGTAAATTGCTATAATTGTCAGAAATTTTAGGTTAAGTATTAAAAAATTGTTTAAATTTTGAATTCTGGGCCAAAATTAACATCCATTGTTGTGTTAACATAAATATCATGTCAAAATTAACTTTCGTTGCGTAATAGAAGGGTAATAGTTATTTTAATACTTTTATGTTGAAGTTACTAAAATTAATTGCGGAAAAGTGGTAATTAGGCGATATTCAGATGTAAATTTAGAAAATTATAATGACGTGTATACAAATTAAAATAAAAATTCTAACCTTCCTTGTAAAATGTTTTAAAAACAGTTTTTCTTAATACTTACCCATCACAACGCAAATCTTGGGAACTGCTTTTGTTGTCGTGATATCCACTATTACAGTACTGGTTATTGAATTTTGTGCGTTGGCAACATTAGATGTCGTCTCGATTCCTGTCACAGCCGTTGTGGATATTGTAGATTGCTGTTTCGCTTGTGAAGTTTTATTTGTTGAAGTGTTAACCTTGGATTTGTTATTATTAGGCTTATTGGAAACCGCTGCTGTTTCTTTGGATTTCGCCCCATTCACTACGGAATAACGAGATGTAGAATAGCTGAAGTTAGGAATTTTACGCGGCAAATTTGAAATTTTAAGCGAGGTATTTAAAACTTACAACAAGGACTGAAAGGGCTACGATCTCTACAAGGCCCTTCCAGCGTGGGAGGACAATCTTGCCACCAGCAGAACATCTCTCCGTCAAGACACAGGCAAAATTCGCAAGGATCCTTCCTGTAAATCTGAAATAATTTTCCTATCAGTTTTATTTTACAAACAAAAAAAAAGGGAGGTACAATTCTCGTGTAATACGCAATACTTGCCATACAGCCAAGTTGAAATTTGTTACAACGTTAACCGCGATAGAATTATTCATTCATTAACGGCGGCATAATTTAATTAAAACAACAGGGCGCCCTCTACCAGTCCTGTTAGTGCGGTTACGGCGGTGAATCGACAGCTGAGGCCATCTGTGGGCCGACGCGAGTACCTAATGAAAGCCTCGATAAACTAAAACCGTCGTAGAGCTGAGTAAAGTGCGGTGAGTTGTTGACTGGCTATGGTTTTGGCTGAACGCGATGGAAAACGGGGTGAGGGAAACATGAGGGAAAACCGGTTAAGATAAATAACGGAACGCTATTGGGAGTTAAGTGCTTATAAAGTTATTTCGGGTAGGTAGCGTTTTAAAAATGTCCGGTAGGGCTTAAAATGTTTGCTAAATTGGAATTTACTGTGTTTAAAATTAAAATGGAAATTACGCATTTAAATATATCAAGAGGAACGGTGTATTCGCTAAGTGGAGGTTAATAGAGAAGATATGAATTATTCTGGGGTCGTTTTACGTTATACTTAAAATAGCAGTAAATTTTGAGGTGATAAATATTTCATTTACAAACAAATTTTTTGCACGATACTCTTTGAAAGATTTAATAATGTAAACCAAGTATTAACAGTGTTCTAATATGTACATATTTCTTTTTTTTTTTAATTCAATTAAAAAATTGTATGGGATATTATTTTAAATTTTACCCCGCGTAGAAAATAAAAGATTTCTTATCAAACGTAGTTTTAAGAACTCCCACACCACACCTATTTTTGACAGTTTGAATTGCTTCACCTGCACTTCGCAAGTCCTCCAGCATTTTATTGTATTTACCAACGAAAGAGCTATCAAATAAATCCCCAAATCCGCGTTGCGTTTATCATCACGACCCGCTATCGTTACATTTCAAAACGAAAGCAAACATTTCACACCGTTCTGAACCAAAAAAGAAGCACATTTCAAATATCTATGTACCTGTCGACTAGCGTTCACTAAAAAAAAAAAACAAAACGAAAAAACCTCCGGCTGAACGCGCTTCGGTCATCCGTATGCGTCTATCGGTATCGTTCCCTCGTTTTTCAGAGGAACGTTACATAAATTCCCATCTATCGTCGTCGAAAACGAGATTATAGAATTATGGCGCTAACGTTCGCACAAACGACGCAGATATTTTCATGTAAGCGTTTGCTTGCGGCTGTATTATTCGCTTAAATCGCGGTGGAATGGTTTTGTGCGAGCGAACGCCATCTCAGCGGTTTTTAGGCGAAATAGTAAAATGACAGTTCTACAACGGTAAAATAGTTCATGTTGCGCGTTTGAATGCATTTTAGAATTTCAGACGATATCGTAGGACGGTATTCGCGATCTGCGCGATATATTAGCAGGGGATAGAAAGTGGAAGTTATAATGGTGGTTATAATTCACCGGAAAAATCTGGAAAGCGTCCAACTAGCTTGGAATTTTATTACGTGTGTGTTGTGAATCAGTGCGGTTGAATTGTGTTAATGCTGTGTACTGGAGGAGGGTTTAAAACGGTTTAATACAGTTTTCTAAAGCTTTTGATGGGAGTTTTGGTACGTGTTTTTGTACATAGATTTTATTAATTGAGTATAAGGTTTGACCATTTATCGCTTATCTCATACGTATGTCGTAGTAATAAGAGTATTGCATAAAGCATCTGCGAATATGAGAACTTATAATTAACTAAAACGATAACGCAAAACTAATTAAAATTTTTTTAATTAAAAAACTTTGAATCGAAACTCCAAATTGCACTTTTAATTCGTTTGAAATACACCAAAGACTTTTCATGTTACCGCATATCCGTTCCTCCTTTCATCACTGTAAAACCCAATATCACACAACATCTACGTGTTATCTACACACCTGAATTGCTCAACTCACTTCTTAGATGACGTGATATGCGTGTGTTTTATAAATTCATTAGTAAGACGAGGACGTAAAGCGTTAAAAACTTCGCTAGGTAATTACTGCAGTACTGAGAGGCGACGCTAAACCCGCCGAGATTAAACGATGGAAGTTATTAAGGGCGCATATAGTTGAATACCTTTTCGTCAACTGGCGTCGGAGTTTACGGCTTCCGGTGCGCTCTGATGAAAAGATATAGCGACGCCCGTGTTCTCACCGTTCATTGCTGAAATATTAAATGTTGTACGTCCTGGGGATAGGGGATTCGCCGGTGAACTGGGGCGGAGATACTTATTAGCGAAGTTTAAGGTCGTGTATTATTGAGTGGGAGGACTGGAGTGTGTATCCAACAGCTAAACGCCAAATGCTATCAAGTAATTAAGGTATCTACTGTTGTTGAAAACTGGAGTGAAGTATTGAGATGGCGTGATAGTTTCTACCGACTTTTTTTTATTATTATTATTGTTTTGACTGCATTGCTGGTGATAAATAAATTTCTCGGGGGTATAAAACTATTATGCAGATACAGAAAATTATCTAAATACTTATAGAATATGAAATTCCCAAATAATGTCAAAAGTTGAATGTTAAGCTAATGGTGACTAAATGTCAAGTGTGAAATGTCATATCTTGTAAGTTTAATTTTAAATGTCAAAATGTTAGTTTAAATGTCAAAATTCAAATATCAGATTTTCTTAATGTTATATCGATTTAATAAAGAAATAGAGATTTAACTATTTTTAAGTTGCTGACGTTCTCGCAAGTTGGGGTAATCATTCGTTGACTCACAATACTATGTTGTTCTATAATATACATACAAAAATTGTTTTTTATATTATAATTGCAAAATAGAAGTTGTAATATAACCAGTTTGGGATGTTATAATAGGACCAACAACATCTTTGTTATATTGCCATGAATATTCATTGTCAGATTGAGATACCCAGCGGATAGGCCACAGTAAAAAAGATAAAAAGATGTAACTTCATTTCCATCATCACTGGACCAAAACGAATTGAAATGAGTATCCTGTATCTGTGCATATGTCTAATAAATCTATCCTGACGGGAATATACATTTCGCATTGGAAAAGCTATTTTTATCTACGCGAATATGAATCATTCAGAATTAACTGAATGCAAAAAAAACACAAGCATTATTTCAGGCAAGTTTGCATCACTTTGTGATGCCCAACATTTGCATCGTTGACTCAAACTATTCATTTATACTATTATTAAGTAGAATAACAATTTTCAATGTTATTTAGTCAAACAAGCTGGCGCTTCAGAAACAGCGTCTATAAACGGATGCAAATCCATCACTTCGATATTGACCGTCAGTGCTGTAATCTTCGGTTGTATGTTAATCAAGCCACTCGCTAAATTGTTTCCCATTTGATGGATGACTTGACGACACATTAAGGACCCCAAACAGATTGTGGGGAGATTTATTGTTGTGCTAATGATTAAGGGTACTCCGACTTAACATCTTTTTTGATGACGAAAATATCTTTTGGTTTATAAGTTTGTGTAGAAGGTTATTAGTTATTATTATTGTATTATTCAAACAAAGATTCGATCCAGAAAACTGTGTATTTAAAATTATATGCCTTGAGCGTACAAAATCACAAATAAAAAGTGTGCAGTATAAAAACAGACTGCCAGGAAATTACAAGGTTACAAAAAGTTACATGACGCATACGAATATACAATCGGAATATTATACTGCAGATATCTTTGAACGTTTACCAGACAGAATTAATTGGGATTTTTGTGAAAATATTGTAGATAATTGTTTCAAATTCTGAGACGATTCTCAAGCTGCCTCTAATACTTCTAATTTCTACAATTTATGTAGTAGGAAAATTGCAAACTCTGTTTTGTTTGTGATTTCTGATATTTAGCATTGTAAACGGGCTAAATAAATAATTCCTGTCTGCATACTACGTTTACTTATTTGACATATTTCTTTCGAGAAAATTCCACCTTGCGTTTGACACAAAATAAGTCCTATTAAGAATTTGACGTTTTGACATGAAAGAAATCATATATTAATCTTTTGATATGTATATTCTAGAACAAATCTATCTTGGATTTAGATATCTGGTGTTTGACACTTAGAATTTGGCGGTTGTATACTACAAAAACAATTGCTTTTGCACATTTGACACTTACTCTGCTCTGTACATAAAGCAACATTTTTATGTTCCATTTGACATCTGATATTTGACATTTACATAGTAGTAGAAAAATAACATTAAAATTTATTAAAAAATTATATTGAAATTATTGAATATCTGCTGTTTGACACCTAGAATTTGACAGTTGTACAGTAGAAAAGTAATTAATCACTTTATGACGTTTAAATTTGACGCCTGTACATAAAGCCATATATTTTGTATTCCATTTAAAACTTGATGCTTGACATTTAGAATTTGACATTTATATATTAAAAAAAAAATAAATACAATTTAATATCTGAAAAATTGTATTAGACTTTTGATATGTCCAAAATATAAATTCATTTTACTTTTGTTGCCTGTATACCAGCAGTATTTTATGTTAGGTTTTTTTAGCTGTCATCTAACGTTTGACACATGCAATTTGACATTTGTACATTGAAAAATATTCTTTTTGCGCCTCCGTCCAGAAACACTGATTTTGCATTACTTTAAATCGGCCGGAAACTTACCATTCTCCGGCCTAGGCCGGCAAGAAGACCATTAACGGTTGGCAACACTATATTGGAATTACTGACATTTCTGTGATTAATTATAGATTCGATTACATATGACAGAATTCTCATTACACAATCTCTTAATCAATTCATATTTTTTCCAATTCTATTTTCGGAAGATTTTGCAGGTAATAAATGGTTAATAACTTCACACACAACCTCTGTAATATGAGCTGGGGTCTCCATTGTCCTTATTATTGATGAATATGTATCAAAACTACCAAGGAAATTAAAACGTCAAAACACTAAGGTATCTTAACCCAGTTAACCCTGATTTCCAATTCCAAATTCATACGCAATATGTATTGCCAACCTGTACTGTTAACTCCCTAGCGTTAATTTTTTTTTTATTATTTACAACAAAATTAAGATTTGTCGGCTCAAAAAATAGTGTGTAACACTCGGCCAGAAACTCTTTTGCGAGTATTCGCACAAACCGTACTCACACTCGCAAAACTATACTTTCTGGCCTAGTGATACAAATAACTATTGTTTTGGATTTCAAGAAATTTATCTTGCATTTGACATCTAGTGTTTTGACACCTGGAATTTGACAGTTGTACATTACAAAAGTAATTGTCTTGAATGACATTTAAATTTGTTCATACACAAAGCAATATTTGATACTATTTAGCACTTGATGTTTGACACTTGACATTTACTTGACACATGACATGTACTAAACTTAAATTTGACATTTATATATTAAAAAAAAATGCATTAGACTTTTGATATGTCTAAAACAATTTCATTTTGCTTTAGATGTCTGAATACCAGCAATATTTTGTGTTACGTTTTTTAGCTGTTGTCTGACGTTTGACACTTGGAATTTGACATTTGTGCATTCAGAAATAATTTCTTTTAAACGTTTAGAACAGATTCATCTTGCACTTGACATCTGGTGTTTGACACATAGAATTTGACATTTTAGGTGCTAAAGAAATAACGTTTTTAACATTTTTTAAAAAATTGTATTAGATTCTTGATATGTCTAACATAAATCCCTTAATATCAGCAATATTCTGTGTTACGTTTCCTAGCTGATGTTTGACGTTTACCACTTAAAATTTGACGTTTGTGTGTTCGAAAAATAATTCGGTCTGTGTTCACGTTCAAAATTTAATAAAAAAATATTTTGCATTATCCACTATTTTGTAGATTTTTGCATATACTTAATATATTTAAATAATTTCATTTTGCATTTTGGTTTCTATTTTATTCAAAATTTATTTGGATATTTCTACAATAGAAAAAAGTTGTTCTTCCTTGCGTTTGACATCTGATATATTTGACATTTAACACATGATGTAGGATTGCTAATTTAGACGATGGAAAATGCCTAAACCCCAATTGTATTTGACATTGTCACAGCTTTAATCAGATATTTGATTTAGTCGCGCAGTATCTACGCTTTTTTGTTTGCATTTTACACGAGAGTGTACATGACAACATTCACTGTATACCAAACGCTACAACTCCATAAGCTACACACATACACGGCTGGGTCACGTCATTGTTTCCCCTGAAACTGGGGCAAATTTGATTAAAAGCGACGGCAAATTCTCAACCGATCGCTCCCTTGCTCCCGCTACCCGAAATATGTAGGCCGAGCCGCCGTTTCGCGGCATTCGATTGTGTCGACACGGCACACGGAGGAGTTATTCAAAAGAGCGGAGGTTTAGCAGGGGAGACGGTGCATGGACGAACAAATCCAGGCGATCGGCAAATATTGCATTAGCGTGGAGAGAATACCGCGAAGCGACTTGGCTGGGACTACCGTATTCAAATCGGAGTTGTTCCTTGACGAGTCGGAGTGGGGGGTAGCTCGACTACATAGCCAACTTTGATGAAAGAGACTCAAGTGTGTTGCGCAGCGAGTAATATACAATGGAGTATTATGCGGAAAATCTACAAGGGAATATGTACACATAGTGTGTTCATAGGGGCATGAAATGAGGCATAATTTTGACTGCATTAGAGTTTCTGGAACGTAATTTTTTCTCCATTTACATAACCTGTACTTAATACAAAATTCATCAATTTTTTGCCAAGAACAAGCAAGACGGGCATATAAAGCAGATAGAGGGTAAACATTAATTCATGTGACATACATATTTCAACTGTCAAATTCGTTATACCTATATATTTAAAATGTTCGACGAATGAGTTACAAAATAACACCGGAAACATTATATCTTGCATTTGACATTTGATGTTCGACTCTTAGATTTTGACATTTATGCATTAGATACAATATATATTTGACATTTTTACTCGAACACAATCTGCATTTGACATTTAAAATTTTTCGTTTGTACATCAACAAATTACACTTAAAATCCGCTGCTTCATATTTAACACTTAGATTTTGACATTTGTGCAGTAGATAACTAATTCCTTTGGCACGCGTTCATTTTGCACTGCGCAGCTGTCGTTTGATGTTTGCCACTTAGATTTTGACAATTATGTATTAAAATTGTAATTTCTCTTATACATTTGACGTTTGAACATTATAAAAACGGTATGATATTTCTGACATTTCTATTGGAGAACAATTTGTCTTTGACATTTAAAATTCAACATTTTCTTTACATTTGACATCTGATGTTTGAGGTTTGCCACGTAGATTTTGATATTTTATCGTTAGAAAACCGATATAGTGTACGTATGTTTGACGTTTCCACAAACGATTTGTATTTGACATTAAAAATTTGTCGTTTGTACACCAGCATCAATTATTTGACAGTTGGAAATTAGACATTTGTGCACTGAAAAAAGTACTTTCTTTTGTGCGTTTGACATTTTAACATTAGAAAAATTATATAGTATATATTTGACAGTTTCACTCGAAAACAATATTAGCATTTGTCACGTGTACATCTGGAACATTTATCTTACACTTGACATCTGTTGTTTGATATTTGACACTTAGATTTTAACATTTTAACATTAGTAAAATAATTTCTTTTGTACATTTGACATTTAAGACATTTCAACATTGCAAAATGATATGATATGCACATATTTGACATCTCTACTTGAAAATAATTTGTATTTGACATTTAAAATTTGTCGTCCGTATATCAGCAACAGTTACTTTGCGCTTGACATCTGATGTTTGACGTTTGACACGTAAATTTTCATATTTTATCATTAAAAAAAAAACCGATTATATTAGTATGTGTTTGTGACGTTTCTGCAAACAATTTGCATTTGACGTTAAAAATTCGTCGTTTGTACACCAGCATTAGTTGCTTGAAATTTGACACATAGATTTTGACATACATATTAACATTAGAAAAATAATTCCTTTTTATGTATGACATTTAAAATTCGAGAAATGATCTGCTCAATCATATACTTTTCATTTATATTCGAAAACAATTTGAATTTGACATGAAAAACTTGTGTCTGTACATCACCAACATTTATTTTGCAGTTGACATCTGATATTTGTTGCTTGTCACTAAGGTTTTGACATTTTAATATTAGAAAAATGTATATTTGCTCGAAAACAATTGGCATTTGAATTTAGAATTTGTCGTTTGGATATCAGCCACGTTTATCTTGTATTGAAATTTGCTATTTGACATTTAACAATTAGATTTTGACATTTTAACATAGGATTAAATGATATTTGATGTGTGTCTATAGTCTGTATATGTACTTTAGAACGGCTTTTGCATTTGAGGTATAAAATTTTACATCTACTTATGCACCATCAACATTTTATTGAGATATTATTTTTCAATTGTCAAATTTGGATAAACTTTTTTGACAGTTAGAGATAAGAGGTAAACTTTTTCCGTGTGTAATTTAAACTGCGTTAAAGTTTCTATGGAACATAGCACCTACTTTTTGTTGCTTCTATTCTACATATTTATGATACTATTTCCATTTCTATCGCGTACTAAATTTCAATTTTACTTACATTTACCTGTCGAAAACAATCTTACCAAGATTACAATTGCGAATTCACCGCACATAATACAGTCTGCATTCAACAATTGTGTCATTCCCCAAATACGAATATACGCTTTTAGGAAGCATCGAGACTAGCGCGCGTCTACGTGCTTCTTGTACCTTCCTCGAGGCTTATTATTCAAATTGATCGAGCGAAGTACGGAAGGGAGGCCCTGTTCGAGGCGACTCCACTCGAATGCTGGAGCGCGCTGATGTTGTACGCGCCTTGGGACTCGAGACGGCGAATCCGTGAACGGCGGCAGCTCATGAATTATGGATGAAAACGCGAGACCGGAAAACCGCTCGCTTCCATCGATCAACGATCGCTGAATTAATTGTCATGTAAACACGGTCGACGTGGCACGGTAAATTCTGCCGCGAGTCCTTCGGCAACGTTGTAGAACACTTGCTGGGAGAGAACGACTTGGAAAATCTAGATCCGCAACTTTTTCCCTTGTGAGGAGGTGCTTGAAGGTGTGCAAACACGCTGTAGTATTACACGTCGAACATTGTTCGAGTGTCTGACGAATTACTTCCCGTTTTAAAGATGCTCTGGCTATTTTATCTCTACTAAAATTACATACAGTGTGGTAACCATTTATAGAATAAAATCATTTTTCGTATTATCGTAGAGTTTTATGAAAAAGCGCAAAAGTAAAAAAAAATGTACTTTCTTAAAGCGAAAATTAAACGTGGAAAACGTGTTCGTTCAGTATTTCAGATTTGATTTTGAAACTTTTGATTTGACATTTACAATTTTTGTGGATTTTTTCATATAGAATTCGACATTTGTCAAATAAAATGTGGGTTATATGCTGTTTGATAATTTGGCATTTGATTTTTAATATTGAAAATTGGAATCTTTCATTTTGGTATTTGATAGATGAGAGCGATGTTTGACGTTTCAAATATTGAAATCTGATATTCTATATTGCACTATCGAATTTTATTTTTCATACTAGTATTTTAGATTTGCAGTTGGAAAATTTGACATTTTATATTTAATATTTGTCGACTGGAATCTTACGTTTAGTATTTCAGATTTGACTTTGACACTTTTGATCTGACATTTACAATTCTTGTGGATTTTTAACATTTGAAGTTTATCATTTGAATCTTCGATATACGACATTTAGAATTTGACATTTGTCAAATAACATGTCAGTTATATGCTGTTTGATAATTTGGCATTTGTTTTTTAATATTGAAAATTAGAATTTTCATTTTGACGTTTCAAATATTGAAATCTGATTTCTATATTCCACTATGGAATTTTATTTTTCATACTTGAAATTGGTCGTTTGACAAGTAGTATTTTAGATTTGGCGTTGGAAAATTTGACATTTTATATTTAATATTTGTCGACTGGAATCTTACGTTTAGTATTTCAGATTTGACTTTGACAATTTTGATTTGACATTTACAATTATTGTGGATTTTTAACATTTGAAGTTTATCATTTGAATCTTTAATATGGGACATTTAGAATTTGACATTTACAATTCTTGTCGATTTTTAACATTTGAAGTTTAGCATTTGAATCTTCGATATACGACATTTAGAATTTGACATTTGTCAAATAACATGTGAGTTATATGCTATTTGATAATTTGGCATTTGATTTTTAATATTAAAAATTGGAATTTTCATTTTGGTATTTGATAGATGAGAGCGATGTTTGACGATCGAATTTTATTTTTCATACTTGAAATTGTTCGTTTGTCAAGTAGTATTTTAGATTTGCAGTTGGAAAATTTGACATTTGATATTAAATATTTGAGGACAGAAATCTTTCGTTTAGTACTTATTTAGATTTCAATTTGACATCGATGTTTGACGGTTTAAACATTAGTATTTGGAATTTGACATATGACATTTTGTTGTTTGACCTTGTACCCTTGAAACCCCTGTAACCCTTTTAGGTACATTTCATTACTGAATTTTACATTATTTGACATTTAAAATTTGCCGTTTGACATTTCATGCTTAATATTTGAAATTTGTCGAATTAAACTTGACATTTAACTTTCCCAATTCTTCATCGGATATTCCAGAGTTACTTCCACAATGCTTTTGCGTTTCTGGAATTTGTACTTTTAACAAAATAAATCTGATCAATTAACTTCAGTCCTGAGGACGTCTCAAGCCGCCATTTGCCTTTTCAGTACCATTAAGTCGTATCATCACTGGAGAGGATTAATGAAATTACTCTTAAACCACTTCTATCTTTCTCCTGTGCACCGAAAAGCTTTCCAAGCCACTGCCGTTAAAGGCGTTAAATAATTCTGATCTTTCGATCTAATTTCTCTAATAACGATAAGGTATTATCCCCAGCAGTATTAAACCTGGGAAACGCGTCACCTGTACTCGTACCACTCCGGCACAACGTTATCACCGCCAACTTTAAACGTTTGACGATATTAAACGCCGCCTGCGCCCATACTATGGTTGGAAATCGACCCCGCTGTAAGCGATTACCACGGCTCGTATAGCTTCTATAATAATTAAACGACAGGTTTGTGAGCTTGCGAACGTGGGCAGGTGTCCTAATTGGTTTTGTTAGAGGCGTCGCGCGAAGAACAGAAGCGGCTTAAACGCCCTTACGGATCTGGATCTTAGGAAAGAGGCGGGATTAAAGGGTAGCGGGACGAGTCGAACGTGTTTAATTATAATACGGTTATTTTGTCGGAAATTGGTGGTGACACGGTGAAATTCGTGTTCTGCTGTCGCGTCGAATTTGTAAGAGAGAGGGCGTGTGTCGTACAGGTGTCACGCGATATCGTCGAAAACGGAAATGAATATTCGAGATGGTCTCTTATTAGATTTCGGTCTTGGTGTGTAATGGAATGCGTGAATTGAATTCGGTTTCTTGGATTTGTAATATTGCTCGTGTGTGAAGGATTTTGGTTACCAATAGTTTGTTTCGATATATTCGATATTTTTATCGATATCGGGGTTTCGATAATATCGAATCCCGATGCCCAACTTCTTTCTCATCGGAGGTTATTGTTCAGATGTATACTGTTGGATTTATGGATCTTGTCCGTTGCGTCATTAAGTACGTAGTGAAGCAAAGATATACGCAAAATGTCCGAACTGAAATTTAAATTGCATTAGAGAAAGATGCCAATAGACACTTAAGTTTGGCTTCAAGCAAACAAACGCATAGGTGTGTTCATTTCTGTTATACTGAAGTGCGACAAGGATAGAATAGCAAAAGGTAAGTAGTATATAATTCATACTGATATGTCGAATCGGTCGGTCGAATGTCGGTAAAGAAATGTCTACTGTTATTGGTTTATATCATTGACCGACCTGTTCTTTGAAGATTTACTAGTAGATTTGGAGCATTATTGAATGTGAGTAATTAGTTTATTAGTAAATATAGGGGGTGATGTAAAATCCTATCATAATCAACATGTTGGACGCAATGGTTATGGAGATGCGGCAGTATTAAGTTTATGGCAAGAAGCACTGGACCAGTGTGGCAAGGATAAGTGGAGAAACTGTATCCGTCACACAAATGCGCATATCCAACGGGAAGTATTTCTGGAAGATGTTCAACCTCTAATAATATCGGTGAACCAGGATGAGGTTACTGACAGCGACAGTGACTGATACTTTGTTGCTGTTTTATTTCTTGTTACAAATGTAGTTACAGTTTGTATTGAGTGTGTAAAAAATTAAATTCATAAAACACTTGTTTATCGGTATGATTTAGTCGTGGTGGTTATACACAACCTTAAATTATCCCAAATCCGCAGTTGCCACGTTTTTTAGGACAAGTAAAGCGAATTTCGTAAAAGTATGCATCCACCTTAATACCGAACACTTCTCTGAATTTATTTGCAGGTGTTAGTTTTAATAATTGAAGATAGATGACATCTTCAAACAATCTGTTCTAATGATTGAATATAGATGGCGGCACATCTTCACGATTTTGATTCATATGGATTTTATTAATGACGTAACGGACAAGATCTAAAAATCCACAAGTCCATAAAAGTGCATGACAGTTGTGCGATTTGAAACTCTATTTTTGCGAAGACTTTTGCTAATTTGCCGACTGAAATTTAAAAATTCTGTCTTAATTCGAACACAAAATTGAAATCGTTTTGACATATAAATAAACTACACATAAAATACATAAATACTGAAAAGTATGAATGAAAATGTGTATAATGATTCTAAATCTAAACATGTACAGGTTTCTACCTTTTCTTTCGATAACATCGGAGTATCGATAGCGTGCTTTCGATACTGATTCGATACCAAATATCGTATCGAAAGGAGTACCGGAACATCACTAGTTACCAATCCCAAAGCAAGCCAGAGCCACAGGAAAACTTGCATCATTACAAAGGATTGCAAGTATGGCGATTATGGGAGCAATGTCTTCTTCGCCATCATTCGCATTGGAAATTCTTCTGGACCTGCCACCCTTGCACATGTTGATTAATTACATTCGGCCCAATTCTATTCTTTTTTTATTCAAATTTAATTGACCCTCAACAGAGATAATATAATTCTTTTTATTTCCTCTAGTAGAGTGGATCCGATAAGACGATAGCACAATAACAAAATTGTTCTTGAACCGCTTCAACTTCCATCGTAGTGGATTGTAAATTTTCCTTTCCCTTCTCTATAAATAAGATTAACGCCATGTTGAGCCTTTCAACATTGAACGTGTGCCAACCGGCAACGTGGCCTGCGGCCGACCATCGAGCTTCGAATTAAATTAAAGCCCCACTCCAGCTTTTTATGTAAACATTATTCCACCGAACTGGGCCATTATTTTCAACACCGTGTTAGCTTAAATGTTCTTACCCCCTTATTTCATTCTCTTTTACTTCTCGTCCTTATCACTATAAGAACCACTACACGGCTAAAGTTTTAAAACTAACAATTTGTTAGGTTAAAACAGGTCGATTATATTGGAAAGTTTCTGGCGAAAATAAAGCAACGAGACGTTACGGAGAAGTTCGAAGGAACAAGACCGGCAGTAAAGTTGTACGAAATGCAGAAACTTGTGCTACTTGAACCGCGGATGGTAAAAGCCGTTAACAACAGTTGACAGTAGAAATTGCCAGTGAATCCTTATCTGGTGCAGTCTTGGAATTGTCCGTCGACAAATTAAGTTTTAAAATACATCTGCTCTCATAAAAGGAAGAAGATTTACCAACTGCTATATAGGTGGTATATAAAAGAAGTTTATTGTTTCTCGTCTGGTAACTAACATCTTTCGTTTATACCAAACGTAACCTAGTCTTAGCATATATTCGTATGTAGTGCAGATGGATACACGTTGGGTGAATGCGCAAACTTAATATTAGTTTGCGCGTAGTAACGCAAGCATGACTGCAAGGAAATTTAATTAAGGACCGTGAGAAATTATGTACGCCGGCGTTAAATGAAACTAATTACCTGAGACGCTAGCTTAGGAACGATGAACAACCATGTCGCCACCCCAAAGGAATTTCACGAGCGTAAGGAAGAAGGATATCTTACGTGCTATTAAATATAGCGTGAGATCGATTTTAGACAATATAATATAGTCCTATCTAATGTGACATCCAAATCATGGTGAAGTGAAGCAAAATTGCCCTTTAATATTACCCCGAACTATCCATTTTTAAATTTTCTCTTTTAATACAGAACATGTTTTAATACACAAATTATAAGTAATCTGCTAGATTCTCATTAAGAGATGGAACTGATTCTCCAGAACGTCCCCAGGATGGGATTAAACTGCTCATATAAATTCCTATAGGATTCCATTAAGTATGTGTAAACACGATTAATAAGTTATTAATCTAGTGTTTTATTGACATATATATGCCTTATTTACCTTATTTACTCACTAAAAGATTGAATTTTTCAAGTAAAAAGTATTATTTATTTAAAAAACGATAATACTCTTCGAAGACAATAAAATATTTATACAGGTAACTTTGATAAACAAATATTTTTTAACCTTAAATTAACCAAAATTCGTTGTGTCATGTTCAGGTGAAAATTTTAAATCCCCCGCCAAATATTTTCATCATCGATAAAATAGATATCATTAAAATCTTGTTAAGAAAACATTTCGAAGGAAAATTACTAAAATAACTCCAACAAGGTATCAGATACCAAGGGCAGCAACTAAATTCATTCAAATTATATATTAGCCCAGTAAAACGACGCGATCTAACCTCACATTTGCCGTAAATACAACAGAACATGTTTTTAAATTAAAATTCATATTAACAGGATATTTTCAAAAAGGTTCTTCAGGTAAATCGGACGACGGTAGGTTTTATGTAGGTGAACTTCTACACAGAGATACATGTTTTTGTACACAGAACTACATTTTGTGTAAGCATATTGTGATAGTATCTACCACAATTGTAGTTCAGTATACAAATGTCTTGTTTTAATTTTACTAACTTGTTTGTGGTTTAGTGTTGTGGTAGATTCTATGAGTATTGCTAGGCATTGTAATAACAAATAAACTACATATTTATGGATTAGTATATCGTAGTGATTCATACCGCAATGAATAGTTAAACATACAGATGTAATTGGTAAATACTATAGATTTATTTGCAATGTTACACCTGTTATTGAGGATTACCTCGTTACTTTACAAAAAAAAAGCGGTGCCCATCTACTTTGATGGTCTTCCCTCCCCTTTGTAAAGAAATATAAAGTAATCTTGGCTGACATTAAACTCCGTTGATTAACATAATCTCTTTGTAAAATACTTATAAACCTGTACTCCAAACTATAAACTTGCCCCGATTTAATATTTGTATAGAACCGACCATAACTTGTTGGAAATTATTTTATCTTAAAGACTATAAAATGTAAGTACGAGGAAACTTCATCATCTAAGACTTTACAACATAACTTTTACCCAGAATCAATTATATAGTCGATTTCTTTATTCTTCTTTATGTATCTAAAGTCGTAAAAGCTAAAGGGTCATAAAAGCTTATAAATCACCGACTCTGTCAAGCCATTCCGCGTTCCACTGGGCCCACTGGCCCTCCTGGCACGATGGCGCGGGTATACGGTCATAAAAAACAAAGCTCATATCGAAGAGAGTTATAAAATATGACGAGTGGGGAGGTATTGGTTAATTGCAGTCGTAAAGATGAGGGTTGGAACAAAAAGGAAGTATATAAAAAGGCAAAGCGACCTGGAGGAGTATATTATGTTCGTATAGAGACGAAAAAAAAAACGATTTTTATGTTTATTTAATGTACAGTAGATTGAAGGCAATAAATACGGTTTTGTTTGTTGTCGATTAGATGGCGCTGTGCAGTTCTCATTTATTAAGTATTGCGAATGTTAGACTTTATAAAGTTATTTTATGCTGGTTACTATACTATGCGAATTCCATCACAGCAAAAGTACTATTCATAACACATTCACATAATATTTTTCTTAATAAATAATAATAAAAGAATTTAATGGATTTAAATAATGTTCATTCATTACCTGTTGTCCGTGGGTGTACTCAACAGATGCTACTAAACACGTGGCCGCTGAACTCAGTCTTTCTAAGGTGTGAGTGGTGAAGTCATCGTCCTCCGGTACATCTTCAACATCTAGGGTGTTCACTACGGTTAATGGTACTGTAATGGAAACGAGAAAGAGTCAAAAGATTTGCATAGCTCTCTCGTAGTATGAAATATTTCCTATATACTCTTGTAGGTACCGAACTGTTGTTATTCATGGAATCTGTCTATTAAAAGTTTTTGATTTTGCAACGACATCTTGATTTCGAAACTTTGGGAGTTAGTATAGTTGGCAGTGATTTATTTAGAAAAAATAACAACATCAATGTTCCACAACGAAAATGCTGTGACGAAGGATGGACAATTTTCATAGTTTTAGAAACATAGACATCTTAAATTTATTCTTCATTCATGTAGATAATAAAATTATAAGCAGAATCTGTCCAGTGTTCAATGTGAGATAAATTCATTTATCGTCTATAAAAAAAAAACACGTTTCCGAAGTTTTGTTGTACTTTCTACTTTCTGGACAGTGGAAGCATAATAAACACATGTATAAACTTTACTACACTGTAACAGAAGATGAGATTTATGAGGGAACTAATGGTATTAGCTTATTTTCATAAGCAACTTCATAGTTCCAGTTAACATTTCATCATTGTTTTTTATGAGTTTAATGTCTATATAGAGGTAGAAAAAAACTCCATCACTTTAACGTGGCAGATCGCTATACTGTATGCATGTATAGAACACCTGCTGAATATTCAAGAAATCTCCTTTTCAGCATTCATATCGCCGCTGTGTCGGGAAAATGTGCTATAGCGCCTCTGCAGTACTTAATCCTTTATTAAACCTCTCTTTACACAAATCCCCCGAGGTCACAGCATCTAACTCGCGACTGTAGGTGAGGTAACGCTGCAAAGAAGATAAGAGAGGGAAGTAAACGGCAGGAAAGGGAAGATACGCTGCAACGAATAACTCCAAGGATATTGCACGTCACCTGCTGAAATTGTAGGAGATATTTGACACTTCAAGCGGACAGAATCTTGCCGTTGGCGTTAATTTAGAGGAAATGGAAATTTAGACGTCGCAAAACTATGTGTACCTGCTATTAAAGTCAAACTTAATGAAGTTTTCGCCTTGGTGCACCCGTAGAAGAATCTTAAATATGGTTGAACGAATCCTTCTCGAGACCGAAGGTTTTTGTTCAGGCGTTGAATAACAATAAGTAATTTGGGTGAGCAATACCAAGGGCTGATTGCACATACGATTGATTTAACGTAAGGGGAATCTACCTCAACTTGACGAGTTTCATTTGGATCGTGAAACAAATCAAATAACTAGAATCGCGCATGGGGTCTTCCGTTTAGAAAGGAGCGACTATCTGAAAACCCGAAACGTTTATTGGATATATTTCCGATGAGTGAATCTTTCCAATTTGTTCCATTCAGGTAGATGGACATTCACATGAGTTGTTTTATACGCATCATTTGTGGTAGGAATGTGTATTACCTGCGATATTCTTCACTTCATAATGGCGGTACTAACATATTTTTAATTAAAAATACAAACTTAAAAGGCATAATTGCAAACAAATGTAAAACAAATGCTAAAAAAAAATAGCTATTTAATAAATGTTCGAATAATTTTCCTTCTTCGTAAGAGCAGTAACCCAGCCCGTCATAAAAATTGCGACGAATATCTCTTTAAAAATCCGGAGTGACATTGTTGCTGACTTCAATGATTTTCGCGTGTAATTGTTCGCGATTCGATGGACGTTGTTCATCGTATGTACCCGTATATTAAATTATTTAAAAAGGGCCATAAAAAGAAGTCGCTTGGGGTTAATTCCTGGTGGCCGTTTACTAGGAATCACCGATCCATTTATCTAAAAAAACGGTATTTAAGAAATTACTAACATTACGGGTATTGTGTGCCGGGCAACCGTCCTGTTGGAACCAAATTTCATTAATATCAAATCGCTCCTGTATATACAGCAGAAATACTATTCGTTTGCAATAATTCTAAATACTTATTGCCATTTAAATTTCCTCAGTATAGTTTTACGTACTGTATGTTTATAGAATTGCATTCATTACAACGTGTCATTTAAGAAGCTCAATTAGATATGATTCCGGAACATTTCGGAAATCACTATATGCACAGATAATCCCCTCCGAATACCGTTTATCGCTCGCTACGGATTTTAGCGGTCACCCGGAGATCATCCGGTCAGTTACCGGAAACAATTGAGGCTGAGGTTGACGCGCGGCGTAATTGCGTCATAATTGCATGGTGAGAATCGACGTTCCGGTCCTAGATTGAACTGGAAGGAAGTAAATCTACAATCTGCGGAATCTACGGTCGGTAATATTGTTTTGGGGCAGTTAGTGATTGGACTTCCACGCGATCGATTTTGTGAAATCGGGACGTCTAAATCTATTTATTAGATTAATGGTGGTCGAATGTAATCTTTCAGTTGCGGTGTACGGACGCTTAAATGTCATATAGTACCTACACAGTCAATTTGTGCTCAAAAGAGACCTTAACGGGAAAGTACTAAGGTGGCTTTGATTTCTTCCATTCTACATGTCTTTTGGGGTGCTAAAAATCAATCTGAGGTTTGCTAATAAAATTTCGTGGCGCGACATTGAAAAAAATGCAAAAACGATAAAAAGAAAAAACTGGGAAACTATATCCACTTTTCGTAAATAACCTTCATATCCCAAGAGGTCAGTTTTAACCTGTCGATTGTCGTAATATGAGTAAAAGAAGGATGGAAATATGGTTATAGATAGATAGATATTTTATTGTGTGTGACAACTATTGGCTGTGTACACTCGTCATTTTGTACAAGTAAACAAAGAAAATTTTTAAAGTACACAAGCAAATACAATACATTACAACACGGCACCACACATTATACAGTAGAGACCGATAAAAACATTAAACTCAAAAGGTGCAGTCAACAAACTCTTGGATGTCATAAAATACCCTCCCCTTCAAAAATTTTTTTACCGTACGTTCGAAATCCCTGTGCTCTAATGCTTTCCAGTCATTTGGTATTTTGTTGTAAAATTTAATGGAGATGACTCTGAAAGATCTCAGATTCCTGGTCAAACGAAAATACGGTGCGGCCACAGGTCTCCGGCGGGTGTCATACCCGCATGGTCTACAAAATTCTTTTCTATTCGCGTAAGCATACATAATACACTCATAAATGTATTGATTGACGCACGTCAAAATACCTAAATCCTTAAAAAGTGGTCTACACGTATCCTGCGGGGTAGCTTTATTAAAAATCCTAACTGCGCGCTTTTGCAAAATCAAGACCCTACCCATATGCGCAGATCCCCCCCATAACAAAATACCGTAACACATAACACTATGGAAAATACCATAATATGCTAATAACAAAACTTCTTTAGTGACGGTTTCGGCTAAATGTTTTAGTAAATATATGCAACTGGAAAGTCTTTTTGCTAGGTTACTAATTTGGGCCTCCCATGTCAGTCTACCATCTAAGATTATTCCCAAATATTTGGTCGGCATGTTTGCACTAAGGTCTATGTGTGGATTCAACGTGAAAACCAGAGAGATCCTGTCTTTTCCGAATTCAAAGTGAGCCTTTTCCCAAAAAATAGGTTTCTGCCTGCGATAGCGCCACACGGGAAAGCTCCTTCAAAACATCCGAACACTTGTCAGAAGACAAAATGCAGGTGTCGTCCGCATAAGTTATGTGCTACGAAAACAAGCAATCGTCAATATCGTTAATATATAAGATGAACAATATTGGCCCTAAAATGGAACCCTGAGGTACGCCACAGTCAATAGATCGCACAGACGATTTCCCGTCCCCGCAATCCACCATCTGCGATCTCCCCGATATATAACTTTGAACAAAAGAAAAAGCCCTCTCCCGAATACCCAGGTCATGTGAAACGCTGTCAAAAGCCTTGGTTAGATCGCGAAACTGTGCTACTACCATATTTCCCTTTTCCAGTTCATTTGAAATAAATATTATCAGATCTAACAAAGCCGTTACTATCATATATGTAACACTACTATAAAAATAAGCATGAATAAAAATCAATGCATACGCATGGCAGTTTATTGCCCTTTTTAATTATCAAATGAGTATTGTATTATTATTTCCCTTTTCACTAATGCAAATGTAATATTGGATTTAATATTAATTTCACAAACTTCGTAAATCATGTTTACAATGGCTCACTTCGATAATTGATTATTAGTTTGTTGTTCATACCATCAATAGCGATATAAGATTGAGCTCTAACGAGAGTAGCGATATATTACAAATTTCAATTGGTAGTTTAAAATTGGCGGGAATATTATAGCTCCAAAATGGCGGACTGACAATACTTCCCTTTACAGAATATACCTTAATTATCACTTTTACAACCTGCCCGTGCGCGGTAAAAACCGAAACTAACTGATAGTTAAGTCGACATTAGTTTAACGCGCTCTGTCGGGTCCTCAGCGGAGGACAAGTGAATTGCCGCCACGTCTACCGGGCCGTCCAATTAAAATTAATTACTTCTGCCCGCCTCTCGGCTCTTCATCCCTCGCTGCCTTACAAACGAGGTCGACTGCAAAAATAAATTCAGACAGGCGCGAAAATTCTCCAACTTCCACGGCTGAATTTAATTAAAATTCCTCCACGGTCTTACGTCACCCGGGTGGATGAGGTTTTTTCCCCGATGTATTTTTTCTGGTGTGTGCTCAGTCATTTTTTTTCTCTCCCGGAGACTCTACTATACATTGTGTACACCGTACTATAGTATACAGTAACTATATATAGAGCCTGCCGAAGTTGAGTTGGGAAAAGGCAATTTTCGAATACCTTCCGCCCATTCTGCGCTGAAGTTCGTCGACAACTGACATCGTTGTGGAATTTCGCCGAAGTAAAATTAACTTTCTTTTTGACAGTTCGAACAAAGGATTCCTCAAAGAAAGAATGATACAATTTGAAGGCAAATAATATATAGTTTTTTTTATAATAGAAAATAAATGTTTGGGAAGTCATTTAAAACGAAGAAATGTTTTTCACCTCTTACGGAACTGAAACAAATGACTGCATTAACAAAACATTTGCGAAAAAAAAATACTTCTAAATTAAGAAAGAATTTTAAACACTGTATGCATATTAGCGCTGTATGCTTTGCATAGTTGTCATGCATCCCTACATCTTTCCTGGTAAAAACACAACTTTACTGGATTAACCCTCCTCAGTTCATGGTCCAATTATTACGTAGACGGTCAAGTGGGGTACAAATGTACCCCATGAGAAAAACCCAAAATAACGCTTAATTTGTGTATAAATTGTCCAATTTCTAAAATATTCCTTAATTTGAAACATAAAGGCAAGAAGTGTATCTTCCATCCCCCTTCATCGGCGGAAATTTGTGCCACTGGTTCTATACGAGACCCGCAATACAGGGTGGCCCAGGACGAACCTGCAATATTTTGGGATATTAAAGTAGGGACTATTTCAAGACAATAATAAACAATATTTTTATTTTCAACCGTTTCAGAGATAGTGCGCATGCGCCAGTTCCCGTGATACACCACACTCGTAAACCTGTCTGTCAGTTTTTAACTACGGCGTGTTGTATTAGGACGTGTGTAGGTTAATTGCAACGTACAATTACAATGCCAGCAGTATTTACACATACTGAATACGCGGATATTGTGTTTATTTACGGCTACTGTAATGGAAGTGCCCTCGCTGCTGTTGCCAAATATCGTCGCAGATTTCCTAATCGACGCATTCCTACTAAAGATGTGTTTGTATGTACTTTCAACAGTTTGCGTGAGCGCGGTATGGTACCCAGTGCTAATATCGTATCAGAGCGCGCAAATCGTCAACCTGCCAATGAAGAGGTAAACATCCTAGAAGCAGTAGAAGGTAGTCCTACTACGAGTACACGTCGAATTAGCGTAAGTCTTAACGTACCACGAACGAGAGTACAGAGAACACTTCATCGTTATGGCTTACATCCCTATCACCTACAGCGTGTTCAACATTTGCACCCGGGAGATGCTGCGTTGCGACTTGCACTTTGTCAATGGATCCACGAACATCGCCGATTGATTCCAAAGATACTATTCACCGATGAAGCAATGTTTACTCGTGACGGTATCACTAACACGCACAACAATCATGTCTGGTCCCACGAAAACCCTCATGCAACCGTGGAATCCCATTTCCAACATCGGTTTTCAGTTAACGTGTGGAGCGGTGTTATCGATAACGTCTTTATTGGTCCTGTTATCTTTCACGAGCGTCTGACAGGCGCACGATACCGACACTTTCTGGAACATGAACTACCAGGTCTTTTGGAGGACATTCCGTTGGCGACCCGACACCGAATGTACTATCAACATGACGGAGCGCCACCGCATACTGCTCGTGTAGTGACGCAATACCTTGACGAGATTTTTCCTGGTCGATGGATCGGTCGTCGTGGTCCAATTCTTTGGCCGCCACGATCTCCAGATTTGACACCAATGGACTATTCGTTATGGGGATGGTTTAAATCAGATGTTTATCGACAGCAGCCGCTTACTCGAGACGATTTGATTGCTCGCATTTTTATTGCCGCTACGCGCATCAGAGAACGACAAGATTCACTCCATAACATTACCCGTAATTTAAGGGAAAGGGTAGTCAAGTGTGTGAACGTACAGGGCGGAATTTTCGAGCACTTGATGCGCACACCGTAAGGTAAATCATGTGCGTGCCACATAACTCAATTGTACTATATCTCTGAAACGGTTGAAAATAAAAATATTGTTTATAAGTATTTTTGTCTTGAAATAGTCCCTACTTTAATATCCCAAAATATTGCAGGTTCCTCCTGGGCCACCCTGTATAGTAGTGTTACATATATGACTATAACAAACCCCTTACAAAAATAATTTATTTTTTCTGCCCTACAAAGTGGCAGGTAATATTAATATAAAAATATCCGACAATGTAAGTGGCGTATTGATAAAATGACTAATAGTTATATCCGCTGACATCTAGGTAATCCCTGAAGATTTACGTATTATCGTTTTTGAAGTCGATAAACAAACTTTCAAACTTATAAAAATCAGATTTATTTTTTTCCTCACAACTCCCAATATCCTTCAAAAATGGCGGGTAATAGATATGTAAAAAATTCCGGTAATGTTAAGAAGTGTATCGATAAAATGATATGCCACTAATAATTATATCCTCAGTCGAATGAAGTACGTACTCTTTGTATATACTTATTTATAATATAAAAGCGTTTATTTTACAAGAGAAAAAAAAAAACAAGATAATTGTCCAATGTGCATACCATTTTTCCCCAAATTATTTAACACACATTTATTTCGTCAAAGACACTTTTGAGCTAGCGTTGATACCTGCAAGTTTAATTATACATATGAAATAAATTGTTGACCGCAATTGTTGGCTCAAGACAAACCGGTCCAGTCGAATATTCCATCGTCAACGAATCCGCGTTTGTTAAAGAGATCCTTGAACAAGTTCCTCAAGTATTGGTAATCGGGTGTTTCGAAGAATTCCAATTTCCTAGCATATCTCAAATAAATAGCCATCTCTTCAGGGTGACCATCGCATAGGGTTTCTATTGGTGTAGCTCTTTTAGTATCGCCGATCCTTTGGTATCTCTCCTTTAAGGTATCGGCCTTCAGTCCTTGCCACGGTAAAGAACCGCGCAGGAAATAGATGAACATATGTCCTATAGCTTCCAGATCGTCTCTCCTCGACTGTTCGCGCCCAAGGTGGGTATTGATGCTCATATATCTAGCTGTACCCGTTAAGGATTTATGTTCTCTGTATGGTATATGCTTATTCGTGTCTTCGTCAATATATTCTTTAGCCAGGCCGAAATCTATGATGTGTATAATCTTCTCTTTATTAGTTTTCGAACGGCCGATGAGGAAATTTTCAGGTTTTATATCCCTGTAGATCAACCTCTTGGTGTGGACGAACTCTATCCGTTCCAGAACTTGGTCGGCGATCATCAAGACAGTCTTCAATCGGAAATGACGATTGCACAAGTTGAATAGATCCTCTAAAGAGGGTCCTAGCAGCTCCATAACCAAAGCATTGTACCTGCCGCCGCAGATACCTATGTGGTACACTTTCGGCACACCTATTCGGAGAGAGAATTAATGAGAGTCGATTCCCAACACGGATTTACCTTCATGCGGCCCCATGATCTTGTAAAATCTATATTCCAGATTGAGTTGGGGCGCCTTCGTCTTGATAGGTTCCAATTTGATGGCAACGTGCTCGTTATTGTACATATTCTTCCCTAATCTCAGTTCCCCGAAGTTTCCGCTGCCGATCTTTTTGCCCACCCTAAAATTAGGGCCCACCATCAAGGCGGGGGAACTGCTCATCGAAACTTTGTCCGTCATTTTGACCACTAAATTGTCAGTAGTTTGTACACCTTCAGTAGTCCTATTAGCTAACTAAAATTGAAGGAGAGACACCGAATTAAATTCACCAGAATCGAAAGCAGCGATTGGGGTATTTACGTCGTTGGGTGGTCTATTGTCGCCGAAGAAATTGAATATGCTTTCTTTGCTGGATAAGTGGCACTTCCAGAAAGACATATTACACGAATCGGAGACATGGGCCTTCTGCAACTTACAAATTTTATCTGAAACTATTTAGGAGGCAATACCGGTATATTACATTTAACGATAGCCCATCGCATTGTCAGCTTTTAGTGGGTATGCATCTTTCGCAGAACGTTATCCAAGAGAATACTAGCCCGCCGTGCTTGACACTATATCTTTCGGAGATAGTTTTTGAAATTGAGGTCCCAATGCGAATCGTATGACAGTCGTTTGAATTTACTAAGAATTTTGACAGATTTGTTGACAATTTAGGACAACAAGCATTGGTCGCGTCAAATAATTAGGTGTGGTGTTGATAAGTTTTAGTTTAAAAATTTTGTGCTTGGATTATAAATTAAAAAGTAGTTTTTTGAGTTAATTAGGTGTCCTTTTTATTATACGCATTTCGAAAGATTAGTAGGATCAGTCAGTATTCCACAATTTTTAAAAAATGTTCCAATTTCTATGACTGACACCATCTAGGTAGTACGATTAGATCTGTACACCGCACCTTCCCCCCAATCACCAATCCAGATCCCAGACCTTCAGCTTCAGCAGAATTTCTTTTTAAACTGTTCTTCAGTAAAAGCGTTGTTTAGACTTTTTTCATATTAGAGAAAATAATTTTTTTTGCTGGACCAGTTATGTTATGTTATATTTATTCAATAATAATTATTGTTGGCAGTACTGATTTCGTAATGTAATAGGTTTTGTAAGAATTCATATGCACGTTATGTTTACATGAGTAGGGGGTTTACAGACATTATTATACCTTTATCTTAGGGGAATTACTCATTTACTTTGCAACTACGAACGTTTCCGAATATTTACAGTTTTACCTTAGAGGAATTAGTTTTTACATCGCAACAGCTGACTTACAACTGAACGATTTGTTAGTGTGGTTGTTTCTTGCTTAGCGAGAAGAAATTTTTGTGCGTGTAATATCTATAAAAAAAAATGAGTGACTTGCTAAATATACGGGACCCTCGTAATCTCATCGAAGCAGAAATGCGAAATATTACTGGACACTGACGACGCGGAATTTGAGACAGCACAACAAACTGATAGCGACGAAGATGATGAAGATCACCTATCAATTACTGACCAAGCTGACGATGAAATTGACCTAGAAGATATTAAAGAAAATGACCCTGGAATTTCTGGTGAGGAAGAAGTTAACTAAACTTCCAATAAATGTAAGAATTAGAAGATCTCAACCGAATATTCTTGAGGACTTTTACTCACACTAGGTGCTTTGAAAAGTAATAAAGAACCTACTGACATGTTGTGGAGCAATGACCTTGCTTATTGTAGGCCTATTATTCCCGCTACTATTTCTAAACACAGATACAAAATACTTACACGATTTTTGAGATAAGTTATAAAAATATCTGGCAAATCAATAATGTGGGATATCTTGTACTACCAACTTAACAATGTTGCCACCTCAAAATTTGAGGTCACGTGGTGGTCACATCCGGTTGCTCACTCTGTAGTAACGGCAACACGTAAATCTTGAGAGTTGTGATTGACGCATTTATTAACATCAATGGAAATCAGAAAAAATTGCTTGTCAGTGTATGTGTCAAGACGTAAATTAGAACACCCCGCTCCCGTTTTTTTGCTTTAGATTTTCAGTCAAAATATCCTTCAGCTGCTCGCATTCATTGCTGTCCCTTTGTACAGTAATAACAATGATGGCGCAGTGAAAATTATGTGCCATTATTCGACAGATAAAAGAGCCACGGTAGCACAATATCTAAAAGGCTTTGGGAAAGAATGTTTTTCTCTGCGTCTCTTTGAAGCCGGCATTCATCGTCAGTTATTATTTATATATCTAACAATGGTTCTGTCCTTATGTAGTACGAAAGATAGAATATAGCAATCGATAATGATTCTCACACGTAATTTTCCTTTAAGAAAATCCTCATCCTACGTTATTGAAAGCGTACGAAATGAATATCTCCCCGTCTGATGGCAAACAATTTGTTACGACTGAATAACTTCTTGCGTTACAATAACTGGTCGTTTCCCATTACTATTTCTATACGTAAATACGACGAAACTTCACCCGTATTATCGCACTGAGCATATTTCTGACCTCAATCGCCTATTGTAGCCGAATTTCTGCTCTCGTAATCGAGTTAGAGCAATCGGGGTTACTCTCAGCATTGATAATCGCGCGATAGTATAAGGTCTAAGTTAAATTGGTACCAGGCAAATTAAATTTACGGAGATGGACTTGACAGATCAATTACCTGGTTCAGTAGATAGTTCGTAAGCTAGGCTATGCGGGGATCTGTCATATTTGCATGGGTGTTCAGCCGAAGTAAAGCGGATAAGTTAATAGGAAGGATATCGCCGTTAGACTCTTGTATATAGGGATTGTATTGCCTTGGTAATTCTTTGTAGTGATTTTTTTTTAATTCCTCGTATTTATATAATTAAAACCTTTTTTTACCGTTATTTTTTTTACAAGAAAGAATGCATCCTTGTGTACATCACTAGAATATAGACATATTTCCAAAGAATCCTAGCATCAATACCTCACATGACCAACTAATTTTTTATACGGATGGTACTTATGTTTTGACAAAATTCTCACTATACTGTGCGTTGTGAGGTAGCACCCATGGAGATGCTAGAGTGCTGATATTGAACTCAAAACTGCCATCAATTGAAATGCGCCATATTGGAACACAAACGTCATCAATGACGTCGATACCATGGCGGATATTCAAATAAATAAAGTTAAGGATATCAATAAATTTTAATAGCACTTGCAATTTGTAATGATAATTAGTAGCATATGTTAGATTTTATCCTATGTATTTTATATGGCATTGTTTTTCTTTTTTTATTAAAGTTGTGGACAACTTAGAATTATAGACAGTTTCTGCACCGTCTTGTGTGTCCGAAATTTACATGGCAAATGTGTTGAAATGCATAAAAGCCATTGGTCAATGGTGTTAGAAAAATACATCAGAGTATGAAATTTACTTGATGAATGATGTAAAACCGTCGGCAACTTTGTTACAAGTAATTTCACTGGGATTTTTCCTTTTAAAATATGTGAGGAGGAATTTCTAAGATTCTCACCATTAAATATAAGCGGCAGTACCAACTTACCAACACTATTACTCAATGATAGCAGTTCGTGACAGTTTATACCTTCCTCTTTATGCCCACGAAGTAAAGAGCGGTGCGGCACACACATGCCTGACGTGCAAATCTTGTATTCGAGCGTAAGCATATTTCAAAGGATGCAGGTATCAAAAGCAAAGGAAGGAAGGAAGGAAAGAGGAAAAGGGAAGTAGATAGTAGCCGAGCAAGTTGTGTGGATCGCCTGGCAAGCATTCAACTGTGTATCTATAAACGTCACCATGTCAGGTTTAAGAATGGGCGGCCAACGCCACCGTATCTGACTAGCGAGGAGTGTCACGTTTCTAAAGGCGCTATCTCAGTGCGTTCCCGGAGGAAATTCCACGTTTTAATAAGAGAGAAGAGGGGGAGGGCTGTTATGGGAGATTTTATTGTGAATATCGCGTGAGAAACGCGGCAAAATTCGAGGATAAGCATTTGTTAAAAATGAATAAACGTGATGAAGAAAAGGAAGGAGCTTTTATTACACCGGATTTTATTTTGTAGAGTTTGGTAGGGAAATAAAAATATACCACAGATGTAGATCTATTATTATTATTATTATTGGGGCACTGCATTCGCGTTGGTTTATATACGAAACGTGCTATAATATCATCAAAGTATTTTTATTAGGAGTTTTATAGATTCATAAGGAGCACGTTTTAAAATTGTTTAAAAATATGCAAAAAGAAATCACGCACCAATGATATAAAAATTTAAATGGAACATCCTATATATTATGTCGTATTTTGATAGTACTGTTATGGTTCCGCTCGTCCACAACCGATTTGTCCGGGTTTAAATAAAACACTCACTTGTTCTAACTATGTTTATTACACAAAATACAATATACGGTGTTGAAAAGAGTGATTTTACTTAGGACAATTTGCAATCACTTGTCTAACACATGTAACAGCGGAGATACACGGAGTGTTCGGACAACAGGATGATTCTGGCTTGTTTTCCTGAAGGGGCATCCTTATATAACCTTTAGGTCGGCAAATTTCACAGAATCGAACGCAACGGGTGGTCCTTCGCTGTCGCGTTTTGGTAAACAAGACAATCGGATCTATGCGATTGGAGGGTGTTAAAGTTATAAACAGTAAATATGTATTGAAGTATAGAATTGTCGGTGAATGTCAAAGTAAGGTGCATGGTTACAATTGTGTACGATCTAACTAATATAAACAGCAAAAAGGTTTCTGAAACCACTCTGCGACTGCTAATTTAATATTTCTAACATTAATTCTGTTCCTTAAAAAAATTAACGTTGATGTAAAATAAATTTTTATTTTCTTTTGCATTATTGCTATTTTTATTTACGTTTGCAGTTAATTTAGTAACTATCCTGTATTGGTTCTGACGCATCCAGACCATCCATGCACAGACATAAATCGAGAACACAAATTGTCACAATCCACCACAGCGGACCCACTGAATCAAACATTGCGGCTTCTAGATCTGGCCCGGACGTTTTATTAATCAGATATATCCTGATAGTGAGTGCAGTATCCGACAGCGCTCGACTAGCTCGTAACTCCAACCGGAGCGGGTACGCCAGCGCCATCTATACTGTCATAAAATAGCTCTTGTCGCGTTCATCATCGACTGGACGTGACAGATGGGCATCGAGCGAGCCCACAGCTGGATATCATCTACCCCCTCCAACTCGGTGGCCGGCTTGTGCCACCATGTGACGTCCTCAGAATAACTGTCCGATGAATTTTTGCGTGTGCGCGTGTGACTGAAGTGATTTATTAAGGCAGATGTAACTCGAACGGTGTGAAAAGCAGCTGGCGACGAAGGACTTCTTGTTAATGTTGTGTTATTTATGCGTGAATTTAGGGATTTATTAATTTTATATGGAAGTAATTCGCCCTACAGTTTAAAGTGACAGGAACAGTACAAATACATTTGTCAAGAAGTTCATAGTTTAGTTCTAAGGAAGCAAGTTTCATCAAAACGTGAATCTGACACTTGCAGAGCTTTGCTCATTAGGCGAAAATTATTAAAGAGACATGAATGTGATAGGAAAACAAATTATGCAATCTTGGGGGAACTTAAGAAACTTAACTAATTATCTTCAAGGACCAACGGTTACCTAGATATAACCGGCAACCAAGCTAAACAACAAATGTTAAAAAAAATAAAAGGCAACTAAACTATAATAGTATGTATACTATACAGGGTTTAACAAAAATCATGTGTTGTCATGGAAAAGTACAAAAAACACTGCTATTAGTATTATATTCCTCAAATAATTTTTAATATTAAAAAAAAAATACGAAACCAATGGATGTTCAAGGTTGTTTTCATACACCGTGTGACGTAGCATCTGAATAAAACAGGTTTGGTAGTTTAAAGATATCAGTTCATATAAATCAATTTTACCCCTCAATCTTCGATATGCTTTAAATATCCTGTTTTCCTTGCCTTCATGAGGAATTGATGAAATATCCTTTAGATGACAACACTACAGAATTGATTCGTTATGAAAATATTTCCAATCGCAAGCATCTTTCATCCACTCCAAATCCCAAGTTTAAATTTCATCTATTTTTCAGACTTCAATAGTCAGCCTCCGCTGTTAACTAATACATACTCTTTAGGCACGTGAATAGCATACTTCACGATCCACGTCACATAAATAAACCTCCTGTATGCGAACTAGGGTCCTTAAAGCCGCTGGGAGCAGGAACTTAAGGAAAGATGAATATTATTTCCGTTCCGATGTTGAGGAATTACCCTTTTTGGATGGGAGCCGTGGCGTTATGTAATCGATGCCCGAATCCCGGGTGGGAATCTTATTTGGGAAAAAGTAGCTCTCAGGGGTAGTGCAAAAGATTTGTACGACAGAAGTCTTACAAATCGACACAGGAAAAATAAACGTCGTAGTAGTCGAAAAAAGTATTTAAAGTAAAAAGGTAACGTCTCAGCAATTTAATGGTTCCTTATTTATAAATGTTTCCTTTCACAAGTAGTCTTTTCTTTATTATTTTGCTACCGTAAGAAGCCATTGGAGAATTTTATTTTTTACGAATACCGTATTACCTATTATGCGCTAACGAGCTCGGATCTTTGCGCGATTCAAGCGATGCTGCATAAGAGAACTGTAATTAACGCTAATTGGAAGGGCGCGGCGTCCTCATTACGTTCTAGTCGGTGACTCGATACCTGAAAACTCCGGGTTTTCTTCAAGAGAGGGCGCGCGTGTGTGAAAAACAACTACGCCATCTATATTCTCACCTCAGTATTATTATCTATGATATATAAAGAGGCATAAGAATACGTGAATTAATAAAGTTGTATTTGTAAAATACTTAAATGGGAGTCATGTAGAAAACCTTTGTTATATATTTAATTTTTAGGGAGAAACGTTATTCTTCAAGAAAAGTTCTGCATCAATTTAATATGGGAAACGTAATAATCCTAGTGATTAATTGATCGATACTTTAAAAAGTTTGTTTCGTGAACTCAAAAGAAACCATTAAAAGTGTACGCACTGTAAGATTATTATGACGTTTTAAGATAAATGTAGCTTCCTTTTTTTGCCTATATTAAAGTACAACTTGGAAGCCGGCGCAAAGTTTTAATTGGCGCAGTTGCGGAAAGGAAAGCTTTATGTCGCTATTGCGATACTAAAGAACTCTTTTATATAGACGTAGAACGGAACGTATTCGAACTACTAAATACATAAGTATATAAAATTTAAAAGCAATTTATGCGCGTTATATTGGGCGACCTTTTTTTATTAAACGTTAAATCTTATAAATGTATTAAATTCTTTAAAAAAAAAAAAATTATAATAGATAGATACTTTATTCGCAAAAAAAAATACAAATTTGTGACATGGACTTCAATTTAATAAATCAAACATATAATATGTTGCCCCTTCTTGATTTCCGAGTTGTAACCGTGTCCTGGTACTAGGTGGGACAAAAGTAATGTCATAATGTGAATGTGCCATAATTTTTGCAAATGGTGTCAAATGTCATTGTACTTTGACGTTTATGTTGTACACAGATAGAGAATTAGTTGACAATAAGCAATAGAGCGATAGACACCGGAAGAACGCGGAATAATTGTTGCAGCTTATTATAGACCAATCTCCGGTATGTTGTTTTAACGCAACGTGAATTTTGTCGTCGCTTTCCTCGTCATCCTGCACCATGTACACTCACTGACACCCAAAATGTCCGTTCGGAAGTTTACCAGCACCCGCGCCTTCCCCTTGCCATGCGACTATTCCGTTCTTCTGTGAATTACCCATATTTATGTATTATATTTGCTTCGTAGCGGTTTAGAAAGATATGCGGGTGAAGTTCATTGCGCTATTTCGCAGACAACTTTAGCACAATTTATGCTTTTTCCTTGTCTTAATAACTAGTCATGGACAGAAGGTTAGGCCAAAGTGATTCAAAAGTTGAAACGCGAAAAGTGATTGTGAGTTTGGCAAATACGGATATGTCAGTTAGAAATAGCTAATGTTTATTTATTGCATTCGTTAAAACTTGGTTAATTGTTGTTTACTTCTGCGGTGGTGTAATTCTTATAATGTTTATGAAATCCCAATAAATTGTTTAAGTAGTATTACATTTAAGCAATATGATTAGGGGTTGCAATACCGACCTGCTTTACCAAAACCAATAATATTAAACTAATATGAATACCGATATTTTGGTATATTCTGTATTTAAAATATTAAGACAAAATGTTATACGCTCCTTCTTATCGGCTTTTTATTGTAATAACAAGTTTTTGTCGGCATTACCGCCAACTCCAGGTATCTGATTGTGACTCATGAAATTTTTTGTATATTGAATAGAGGTTTCGTAATCTGTATCGGCTTTATTTTGCACAAATGTGGAAAGACGTACAGTTTTTGTTCTGACGTCTACCGCCGGCAACCTTTGTCCAATATATTATTATTATTGTATTAATATTAAATCTGTTAACATTCTTGATATTAAGAAGTAAAACATAGGTCTGTAGTTTCGGTCAAAGCCCGGAGTAGCATCTCAATGTGTTTGTTTTTTTGTTAATTTCAGCGTTACAGGGTGAAATTACAACAAAGAATAAAACTATCAATAAAATTGAAAATGAGAGAACATAATTCATTTCTTTATTTAATTTCAACATTAACAAAAAAAAAAATTTCTTTCTGACATACATAAAGCCATCCCAAGAGATCTTACGACGGGGATTTTTCATACATCCACATAGTTATATGTAAAACGTAAATAGTTGCTTGGTAGTAATATAATTACTGATATATGAGAAATTAGGTACGAAAGAAATCTTCGATCCCCTTTGTGCTTATTTCACATCAAATTCGTCGTCGTTCAAGGTTTCGATGTTTTGACGTTCGGTGCACGACTACCTGCAATATTACATAATCCATCTCGCCGGCGCGCGGGCATCGGCCTTGGGAATTGTCGCTCCGTTACCGAAAATCGTGAAAAATCGAAATTACGGAAAAGATTTACGCGTTTACCCCTACAGGTCCAGCGAACCTATTATTTATTATTTTTATTGTATTTTCATTTAAAATATACTTTATTTCATTATTAGTTTGACTTATTTTTATTCACCTTGAATTTCTTAAGAAATACGTTCCTTTTTGCCCTCTAATTAATATTTTGCAGAAAGTTTAAATATTTTTCTATACCAAAATGCTTTACAACTGATTCAAGTTTAATTACAATTTCCGTAATATTACTGAAAACAAAAATCCCAATTCAAATCAGAAACAATTATACAGTTTTTATTTCGATAATAAATTTTAAAATTTGAATTATTAAAATAACCTTAATAATTCTGCTGAACTATAATGAAAAGAACGTCTGAATGCTAAACAAGATAAAAGATAAGTGACTAAACGTTTATCATCCTTAAAAACATAATCATACATCACATTTTCACCAAGAGAATACGTAGTTCCCCTCAACACATCTACTTTCCTTCCGGGAGCCTACTAAAATTCGCATAAGCGAATAACCGGCTGCCGCGGCGTTGTGAAAGAGAGTGACGGGGCGGGTGTTTTGCTCCCGAGTATATCCGAACGGACCATTGCGCCTTACACTGTGGCTTGGACCGGACATTTTAGGTGTCCGTGAGTGTACGCGAACAATTAAGCGCTTAACTGAGCGAAGAGGCATTGCATCATCTCAAAGTGACTGTTTGGTGCCGCAAAAAGTTATTTTTTTGAGGCACCACTGCGAAAGTAACTGGTGAGCACCACAGAGAGATGTTAAACAAGTTTTTTTTGCCGTATCTTGCTGAATAGGGTCTGGGGCAGTATTGGTTCTAGCAGGACCGAGCAACCGCTTACACATCTCAAGCAACAATAAACATTTTGACCGTGCAATCTCCCGCTTTGGCGATTTGAACTGGCCGCTAGACTTTTTCCTTTGGGTCTTTTTGAAATCTCGCGTTTACGAGAAGGAACCACAAACTTTACAAGTCTTGAAAGCCAACATTGAAGAGGAAATCACCAACTGGGAGCCACATATTTTGCGAGCTACAATTGAAAATGTCATAAAACGAGAAGAAATCAACCCAGGAGGTGGTCATTTGACCGATATCATTTTTTCAGCTTAATGTCATCAATTTTACACCTTCAAATAGATTAAATTATTAAATTACGTATTATACACGCTCAGCAAGTGCAGACCCAACTACGCGCAACGACCGAAGATTTACTTGTTGATTTCAATGCCGAATCCTTATTTATCAAAGTTCCTATATCCGATACTATCCAATTAACCCGTGAGGATCATATCTTGCAACCTTCAATCTGGAGACTTAGCTGATTTAGTGGAAATCTGTGTCATCTCTAGCTATTTCCAATACAACGGCTGCTATTATAAACAAGTTTCAGGTACAGCCATGAGTTCTCAACTTGCTCCTGTTGTAGCCAATATTATTATGGAGACATTTGAACAACAAGTCCTAATCTCCTATTTCCAGAAACCGAAATGCTGGTTCAGATATGTTGTTGGCCTTCGCAATCCTTCCTTCCAGCACATAGGATATGATGTGTGGACAGATTATAAAATCTTATCATTTTCTGTTACTGTACCCCAACCAACGACTGACCCCCGTCTGCTTTTTTGAACTCGTGATATAGAATACGCGTGGGGGTGGCGCCTCCACCAGCAGGAAATAATTCCACTGTATTTTTAAAAGACGAACTGGTTTGTACAAACATGGATTCCGTTTTCGCTGATTGAAATACGCTTTGGACATGTAAGAAAAACTGAACGCGACTCGAACAAGGAACAAAAAGAAACCTCTCTTTTCCGTTTCCCAAAATTCCCAAATCCGTTGTGTTACATACCTCGAAATAAATCAATCAAAAATATGAAATATAATTCTTCTCTAGCCTCTTCTCAATTTACCGCCACATTCTCTGGAGATTCGACCGCGCCAAATCTAACTACAAAGCGCGCTCCGCTCTGAAACAGGTCCGTATTGCTTCTGTTTTCTCGTTTTCTCTTTCCCACACCGCAACGTGGTAACTCCGCCCATCGGAGAGCCCCTGAATAAAAGCACGGTGCGCCAGTACCACCGGGAATACAAGAAAAAGTATTTCAATTACTGAAAGATTTATATGTGTTCCTGAAGTTGGTACTGACGAGATAACGTGCTGTTGGTGATATTTTCCGCATTTGGCGGAGAAGAATTGTATGTATAGTATGGAATTAGATAAAAGTCCGAAACCAATGTGTTAGATTTGATTATGTTCCTATACCCACAAGTGTAACATGTAAATGATGTGATATAAAGAACTTCAGAGTGAAAGATATCAGCTCACGTTTCCATACATGTGAATAATGTGATATAATGATCTTCAGAGTGAAAGATATCAGCTCATTTCAATACATAGGCTTTTAATTTACCTTTACTACAGATTCAACCTAAATTGACCTTGACTACATTGTATTAAATTATTATACACATGTGCGTTACATACATAATATTGTTTTTACTGTTTAAAATCGTACGAAAAACACACTAGGTAAAAATAAAATAGGGTATGTTTTCTTGCATTGTACGCACTGTTTACATCACGAGAACAATAACGAATTATAGCCGAATTAACAATTCTAGAGTTTACAGTTTGTGCTCTTCGCATTTTGTAGTTGCTACACACATGAAAAACAGCTGATCATAATTGGAGGAACTTACACCTACTTCAGACCAATATGTTACATTCTGTTCTTGCATAATATAAGTTCATGTATATAGCACAAACGTCTGATTTTTCTTAAATCGATTATGTTCTGTATGGTGGACAAAAACACCTACTAATTATAGTATCTGACAAGGTATTATGTTGACAGCTCCTCCGATGTGGAGGAATCATCCACCTATTGAAAATAGCACATATATGACAAAATGCATCGCTTTTTTTTGATGATTTATTCTGTTAAGGTTAAGTTCTCTGTAATGTCACATATCGCACTTGATGATAATGATGATGAATCACTTTTATTGGCCTCTAGCACCAATCATTAATTTGTCATCAAAATTCTGTGGACACACAATCAGGACATCGTATTAAAGTCTGCATGTCATGCTACTAAGAAAATTTACAATACGGTTGAGTTTTTGTAATGTAAGCGAATATTTTTTCTTAAATTTTTTAAAGATTATCTGAATGAAGAGAAACTCAAAGATGTAATTACCCACAACCAAATAAATATCAAACGACATCTTTATATCTGCGATTTCAGTTTGCCAGGGGATATCTTTTATGAAACCCAATCACTATTTATGCAGCTGCAATTACTTGCGCCTGCATTATATGCAATACGTTCGTCCTATTTCCATTTGGCCTACGAAAAATCGATAACAACCGCACGATTTGCGCTATAATGAACCGCTTCACGCGAAACCCACACCAGTCGGTAGAGAATCGACAAAAAGGAATACGTCTAGGATACGCCGGATCTGCTCGGAGAACTGCAAAGGGAGAACCACTACGGGCTAACAGTGACGGGTTAGCCCGCACTTCTAATGTTTATCTAGTCTAGAGAGGGACTGTATTGTCTCTGTCGGCGAGAGCAAAGGAAATATTATGATTTCCACATCAGTAATCTAATGCTTTATCGAGTGGTTTATTCAGCACAGATGTGTAGTAAGTAATTTCTGCTTTGGGTGTTAACTTAATTCGTTGAAAGAGTTCATTTGTTTCGTTTAATTGCATGTTTTTCAGAAGTTTGCACGTAAATAATGAGATTACGCATAGGAAACATCATTTCTAAAAAAAAAAAAAATACCATTTAAAATACAAAATAAAAAAAAAGTTGACTACAAAGTGGTACACTGAATGTTAATAGTGAGCATTATGACACGGAAATGACCGCTTCTAGGAGCTTGTTAGCCACACAGATATTAATATGTGGCGATTGATTCGCAATGTACCATAGGCGGAATATATAGTTAATCTGGCCTCCCTTTTCACAACAATGTGCAAGGGTGGTCGGTGCTTACGTCACTCGGTGGCAAGGTAGATCGTAGTTCTTCGTATGCTCTCGTCAAATATGTTTCTATGTTACGAAGTTATACGAAGAAATTCGATAATTATGGGCTCCGAGTGACGGAAGCACGAGCCGCTGCTGGTTAGAAGGACTATTGGCATGATAATCAGTGAAATTTGATTTGAATTGGTGCTATACAGTATACAGACATCAGCCACTATTAGCGATTTTGTGTTATGTAAGTAAGTGATAAAATGGCGTGCGATATGTGGAAATTATAGGGACTATTAGCGATATCATATTTTGTGCAATATGTAACTATATTATCTGAAAATGAACCTACAAAATCATTATATTGTTGAGATATCTATAATTCAGGTAAATAAATTTTTTATCGGCCTTTTCACCATCCGCACAGCTAGATACCTGTCACATTTTTGTTTTGTTACTGCTTTCAATATTTACTCCGGGCTCGTAAAATCGATACCAAAGTTAGTGTTGCGTAAAAATCCTTGAAGACCGTAACAAACGTTATTCGCCATAGCAGATGAGGCGTATAATGTAATAGCCAGCATATTTCACTACTAAGGTACTCTCGTGCAGAACCAGCCTTTTATAACCAAGGATTAATTTCCATGAAAATGTGAGAATTTATTTTTTTTTTTTTTCTTGGATTATGGAAACTTGAGCTCGGTGCTCAAATACCGCGGGCTAGCTAGAGGCCTAACGGCAATGAAACAATCATGTCTCATTTGCCAGGGCAAATATTGACTGGGAAATGGATTTATGCGGCCGGCGAAGCCCCAAGACAAGTTTTAGCCATCTGGAAGGACAAACCGGAGAGTCGCAGAGGTAAATAACAATAACGTGAGCGAATTCGAGCGGTAGGGTCGTTGTTGTTACCCGAGTATTTCGCTGGAACGATATTGCGACCAGTCTAGCGTATAAATCAGAACGATGATGATGTATTATATGGCAAAGCCGAGTCCCAACGGCGCTGCTGCGTTGGTAGCATAAGGAGCGAGGGTTGGAGGGTTATATTGCACACTTAGGGAATGTCGAAGAACAAAATTGCAATCCGCCAATTTGCCCTGGGTTTAGGCGCTTTAGAGAATAGGTGCTTGTTCATATATACTGAGGGAACAGCGTTTGAAAATACGACTATAGTTGGTTTGGTGAAGACTAATATTGATTTCTAGTTAGCGCGATATCGTAAAAGTTTATTTTTGTATACGAGATCTAGATTAATGGTATAGCCACCTGCTAGATTTTGAACTGAACTCGACAAAATTGAATCTAATTGAAATCAAGGTACTGAAAGCACCAGAACTGTAATTTCTGGATTCCTAAAGAATATAAAATTATATTTTATATATATTTTTTTTTATTTGGTGGAAATATGAAAGTATTTGATTGCGATGTCTTTCAGCAGTTATGGTTTCTTGGAAAAATATTGGCCCAATTATTCGTCTGCGGGACATTGCAACCCAAACACCTATCTTAGGACTACACTCTAACGAAGATTTGGTAAAATTCCTGTACGGTTTCGGGGCAATTATATTACACCGAAACCGTACAGGTATTTTATTTGTGCAAGTAACACTACTTTGATGCACAAATACACCAAGGAAATTTACTACTAGTGTATGAAAATTACGAAGCAAAATGAAAGTTACTGGGTAAATTTCTTACGCTAAAAAAGGTCCCTGGGATACAATACAATTAAAAATGTTATTTGTATTTACAATAGTAACTTTTAGGATCAAAATAACCCAATACATCAGCGCTCAAAGTTCCTCGCTAATATTCAGAGTTAGCTGGTTCGGTAATTCCGGTAATGGGTATTTTATTACAATTCCAAACAACTTTAAAAACTGCTTGTCCCTCCTAACAGGGAAAACTCCATATCGAAGTAATATCAACCTTTTCCGGCGACACCTGTTTCGCATGATTCCAGCCACTCTACCGGCAGTCAAATGAGGGACTGTTTTAATTTGTATCCACCACGGACAGGTGGCGTTCTCAGTCCCTGGAGGGCCGTTAATGTTTATTAACCGTCCTGAAGGCTGAACCTACGCTTCTGAAGCGGTTCCGAGGCACTCATTTATTTACGAGGGAAGACTTTTAACACGACGTAAACATCTTGGGGGATCGCCTAACCGTAATCTGGGCGTCAGAGTCGGTCTCAGGTGTCCGCATTACCGACAAGAAGGAGGATATTGTAGCAATAAATCGTAGAGAATGGCATTCTATACGGTTGTCCTTTAAAGTAAATAAGTCCGCTCTTTATTCTTGATAGGTATTGATACGAAATATCTAGTGTTTGAATCCTAACTTTATGTTATGCAACGTAGAAATCTTTTATAGTTATTGCACTTAAATAAATAAAGTATTAGGAACAGAATTACGTATCAAGGCTGGGAAGTGATGTTTTATCGAACGAGTTTGGAGATTGCAAATCCACGCGGGCAACCAAACGACTTATAAAGTCTTCGGATTTCTGGCTTTGTCCAGAGAAAGTCTTTGAAAATATGACTTTATAATGAAAGTCCTATCTTATATAATGACGTCCGTGTTCCAAGATGTCCTTTAGTCTTTTGATGGTGCGCCGTAGCGATGCGCATACGGTTCATTGTCTATCAGGTCTGTGGCTAGAGCTTTGTCTTGTGAAATTTTAGTGTGCTTTTATGAGACTTAAAGTCGGTGTTTCCAGTTGTAAACTTTATTAGTTCCTTGTGTTTTTGAGTTTTTCTTTTCGAATCGCCGTATTGTGACTATGGCGAATCGGCCAATCATACCTAATGGTCCTGCATGAAAACATTATTGAATTTCGTGAAGAATTTGAGCTCTTAGTTTCCTGAAAGAGCATTTTCAAACAAATGGTGACGAAGTTGCAACAAAGATTCTTGTGAATTTTACTAGAGAATCGTTTGTTTCTTCATCTCCCTTTAATCGAAATTGGAAAAGTACAAAAGTAAAATTATACCAAATATTTCTGCCGATTTAAAAATTTCCAAGAAGTTATTAATTTGAAATTCCTTTATATTTTCAATAGTTGAGTGTGAATCGAACTTTTTACTTACCGACTAGTGCTACCACTACTTTAATCCGATCTCTCTCGACGAAAACATATCGCTATAGCATTACAGTAAACATAACCTAACATTTTCCGGACACATGAGAAATGTAAACACGTATCAACTTTTGGTCGAGTTACTCCGCACATCTTGGAACGCTAGATAACAAATACTTTTTTCTACGCGACGCATAACATCGCCCGGCCCTCGGGCTCGCCTTGTACGTTAAACAAAGGCCCCGGCAGATGGCGCTATCACTCGGATATGCGGAAGGAATTCCCCACAGGACCCCACTGCCTCGCCGAGTATATTATTCAAGTCTCGTCCCTTTGTTATCCTTCAATGTCGTGTCTGGATCTAGCGTGGGTTTTCGGCGAGGACAATACATATATATAGAGTCGGTTCAGTACGCGCTAAAAATTATATTTACGTGCATCATGCGCGAGCCGCTTATCGTTGGAAGTTGCTACATACGTACAAAGGAGTAGAATCTCTGTTATATTATACGTGACTTGTGTTCGCTGTAACGTTGAGTAATTGTTATGCTCTCTGTGAAGTTTCCTTTTGAAGAAATGCCCTATTAATATACCATGCTATGAAATATTTTATTAACTCTTGCGAAGCACAAGTGAGCCAGATTATTATTAAATATGTCGAAAATACACAGAGAAAAATGCATGCTTACCTTAAATAAATTTGTCTTGGACCAAATAAATCTATGTTAAGACAAAAACTTATTTACAATAAGCTGCATTCTTTATTTACTTGCACTAAGCAAATATATCCTCTAGTTAAGACAATTCATCGAAACAAAAGTTTTCGTGAATTAAAATTTTCAATTTTCTTAGTGGTAAACGATTTACGTATTGTTAAAACAAAATTATGTCATTGTCTCTATAAGAAAATTGTGTAAAAACAATATTTTGTTTTTAACTCAGAATGCATTGTTCTGTGTGTATATAGAAACAATCATTTCCGATAAAGGATAAATAATAATCCACTTTGGACGAGGAGGATAATCTATTGGACGCTCCCGGACAGATACCTACCTAATCACGGGATGTCCCATTCCAGTAGGAGGGAGGGAGGTATAAATATTAATAAGGGCGGTCAGTATCTATCCGGTGGTTTATTGAATTTAGATTAGAATTGGAAAGCGAGTAAAATCTATAACCGGATGGCTGGTTTGATTAATTGCCAACGCAAATAGCGGACGCGAGTTCCATATTCTCTGTCCGTTTACCTTTCTCACGAATAATTTAGATTTTGACAGATGACAGTTGTATTATTGTGTTAGACAAGGATAGACGAAGTGAGATTTTAACTTTAATCAATACTAATTTGATTTCGGTGCGCAGCTAAGGTGAAAGACAAGTTTATTATTGTTTCTTGCTATAACCTAACAGGCATGACAGTTGGTGTTAGAAAATGACAGGAATTCCAATCCAAATAGGTATATGATTTTGTTATTTTTAAATCTATCAAAATGATTTCTATCGTAAGTTCACATCAACTTTTGTTTACAGTTCTAGTAGCCTCTAGGAATACTTTAAATATCTAGTAGAGCTTTTTCCAACTTTTGATGTCATTTGTTCCTCCAAAGAATTCAAATTATTATTATTCTGCACAATGTTAAAATATATTCAATAATATACTTTAAAATAATCTTTATTGTTTACATACACATATATGACTTGTGTATTCTCACGAGAGATCACCTATATTCTGACCATAGACAAGAGAACTGTCAGAGAACATAATTAGACAAAGAAGTGTATCTTCCATCCCCCTTCATCGGCGGAAATTTGTGCCACTGGTTCTATACGAGTCCCGCAATATTGTAGTATTACATAAGTATATGGGTTTCACCCAAGGTGGGTGTGGATAAGACTTAAAACCTGACCAATTTATGCGATCAGCTGAACTTCTTCGGCCATTCGTTAGTTCACCGACTTGACGATTTTGAGCGGTCTACTAGTTCACTTGACGTAACCAAAGTTTCGTCTGTTGAAGTGTACTTACAATGGACTACCCTAATAATGATGGTGATGGTTTTTAAAAAAACAAAAATTTGTTTTAAATGAATACGTACACTGAGAGAAATAGATAGTACTCTTTAACATAAATATAGTATACTTTAATATATTTTATAACTCCTATAGGGACAATCATATTTTATATTACCGGTGACAATATCTGTATAGTAAATATCTGTGAATACTTTTTATTAACTCGTATGGTAAAGTGTACTATATTTGTATTATTAATTTGAGCATACATGTTAGTAAATGTGAAAAAAATGTCTAGTAGCGCTGACTATATTTGATAATAACTGTTAACAATGAAAACTATAATAAATATAGTTTAATAATTTTTAATTATAATTAATTAATATAATTTGATTAGCCGGTGACAGCCGGGCGAATTGCCGTCGTATCGGGCAGGATTGCGGGAATCAGACCGGCCCGTGTACTGTAGAGTACTACCGGTATTGAAGCGCCTCGTAATTCTCGTCTGTGGGCGATTGTCCACAGTACTTTTTACACGACGTTAACCATGTATAAGCATCATATAGATATTACGCAGCCACATTTACCGATCACAATTTACATTGAGTACGAATTTCAAAGATTATGAAACAAGCGTAGCGCCATCTTTACGACAAAAGCTGTAGTATCACATATTTATGTAGCTAAACCAATTATGAGTATTATGATATTCCTACTATATAGATATAAAACTATACAGCATTCATTTTATTCTATCTCATTATTAATGCCGTTTTCAATAATCAAAGTAAGGTGACTGTTGCAAGCACCTAACCTAACCTAACTAAACACAACACAGTAAATTTGCTACACCTGTTATTATAACTGTCTTCACTACATTATATGCAATTTATTATATTCACTTGTTGTAAAATATTGTAAAACATTTCACTATATTTTGTAGAAGATTGTCACACAATATTTTTAAACAATTTTATTGCTTTTTTTGTAACCGTGATATAGGAAAATGCAACGCCGTTGTTCTAAAATTTTGCACAATAGTAGGAATTCTTACTACAATTTCCGTCAAACAGTGAAGTGTAAATATTACAACATGGATTTTTCTCTGTGCAGACACAAACATGCACCGACACGAAAACGTACACCTGTATCACACGTACATAACACGTGTGAGTGGCAATACAGCTTATTGGTCGATTTCTTCGGTAAAGATCGACAATGAATAGAGCAAGGGGTGGGAAGAGCGTTACGAACATTTATGTTAGAAATTGAATATGCATCGAATACCTGGTAACATCCAGATTTTACCTCTTACTATAAGCATGGTAACATCTGGTTATTTTACTTTTAATACCCCACATATTGTCGTTTTGACAATAATTATGTTACTAATTAACATAAAGAGATTTACTATCTAATTTCTACAATCCATTTTTCTCAGTGTAATATAAGTAAGAAAACTGGGGTAAACTCAACAGTTGAAAAAAATGTTTTCATATATGGTATAGTAGGCTTTTGCATTTCAGGTTATGTGGTAAAGTGGTGCCCCAAGCAACATATTAGTCCTTAATATTGACATGTTAAAAGTGACTGAATGATAAAATGACTCTTTCCCAAATATTTACAAAATTTATTTCATTGCAACCAGTTAGTTAAGCTTCAAAAAACTTCGATAAGGATGGATTATGAAGTTAAACTCGCTGAAACATTTTTTATTTAAAACCCATACGGTTATACGTGGTTATACTATCCTTATCTAGCATAGAGTGTAAATCTGAATGGGGTTACACCTTTGTAGTGAGCTCGATATGTAGGAAATAAAAATGTAAAATAATTTAAAAGCAGAGGCGTTTTTTGTTTATTAAAATATATGCTTACAATTGCTTTTCAAATATGATTATGTACTTATTTATAAGTTTTATGGTACCTTTCTCCTCTATTTTCAAAGACATACTAATCAACAATCAAACATCTCGTAACCATCGAATTAGAATGACTACCCGGTTCGAAAGACGCTATAACGACAAAATCTTCTTTTTGGATAATTCCCTGATTTTTAGCATATTCGAGGCACGTTTGCACAGTATTAACCGGTAGTTCATAACCTTCAACCTCTATTGGAACTGCATGGATCCCCTTGTATAATGACACTTTTCTAGAGCGTCCTTCACTCGAACAAGTAGTAATAATAGGACAATGCGTTCTGTATTTTGTTATAAATTTTTCTATATATACGCATGGAAAAGTGATTATGATGGCGGAAGCATTCACCAGCAACGATTCGTATACGCCGACAGCTGCTGTCAATTCTTTAAAACCAATCTTCTGCTGTAGACCCTGCATAAAAGGTAAAGCGGAAAAGAACAATAAAAGAAAAGAGATATTTTTAATCTGACCTTTTGCCTGTTGCATGTACGAAACAAAGAACTTTCCTGATTGGTCAACTCCTCCAACATTCTCTTGTGCCACACGGTCATCTCAGCGTATTTGCAGATTTCGGCCATGGTTTCGACGCACTTGACAGGATATTTTCCCACAGCAGTCTCTCCAGATAACATAACCCCATCGGCGCCATCAAGCACAGCGTTGGCAACATCCGAAACGTCAGATCTCGATGGTCTAAGCTCGTCCATCATTGATTCTAGCATTTGGGTGGCGCATATGACCGGTTTCCCAGCGATAATGCATTTGGCTATTACGAATTTTTGAGCTTGAAACACTCTGGTAATCGGTGTGTGTACGGCCAAATCGCCTCTAGCCACCATTATACCATCGGAAGCTTCTATGATCTCGTCTATGTGCTTCAAAGCTTTTTGGGTTTCGATTTTTGCAACCACACAGATATCTGGGCGTATTTCGCCTAAGACATTGCGTACTGCTTCTACTCCTGCAGCGTCTTGAATGAAGGAAGCGAAAATTATATCTACGTCATGCTTAACACCAAATTGCAAATCTAGTATATCTTTGTCTGATACTGCTGGAAGATCTAGGTCGACGCCAGGCAAGACAACTCCTTTCCTGCTTCCTAAGAGACCACCTTGGGATATTTCACAGATCACTTGATCTCCTTCGATTTCGATAGGCTTTAATATTATTTTCCCATCGTCAATATAGATTAGGTGACGTTCCAAGTCAATTATTTGTGGTAAACGCTGATAACTGATATAAATTTGTTGATCCGAACAGTTATCTATGTCATCCTCAAGTACTGTTAATTTTATTTGATCACCAGTTTTCAATTCGATTTTATTTCCAATTCCCTACTCAAGAAACGAACCAAAATGATCGATCCAATACGAAAAGCGTTGGCCTACCTGTCTCAACGTGCCAGTCCTAATTTCTGGCCCTTTGGTGTCCAAAGCTATAGCCAAATGGTAACTTAGTTTTGTCTCATTCTCCAGTTCCGTAACCGCTTCTCTGATCATCGCTATTCTTTGCTCGTGCTCTACATGCGAATCGTGGGAGAAATTCAAACGTGCGATATTCATTCCAGCTTTCAGAAGATCCTTAATCATTTCTTTAGTCGCTATAGGCCCTTTAAAGGATAGTTAATAATATTTAATCTTTGATATACCGGGTGATATAGGATTGCAAGCAGAGAAAAATGCGATATTAGAATATATCATAGCCAATTGTGGTTTCCATTTTAAAAAATTATACTTTGCTTTGATTTTTTTCCTATCTTTATAAATAAAAGAGTTTACAGCGTTAAAAAGGTTCTGCTAACTTCTATTTTTTGCAAATATCTAGTAAGCAATGCATTTCCTTAAATGGACAAAAGCGAATCCGGATTAGACGTATAAAGATGCAAATTTTTCATCTTTTCAAAGTACTCTAATTTAAAAAAGATAAAGTTTGAAGCAAAAATAAAATTATTTGTTCCGAAATATGGCAAATATTGGCACATTTTGGTAGAAATTTTTATTTTGCAACTCACCTATAGTACAGACTATCCTACTAAGACGAGCTTTCTTCGGCTCGGCATCAACTTCAAGTGATGCTAAATGTTCCAGATGCGTATTATAAGTGGGTAAAGCAACAAATTCTCCCTGCAGAACATATGCAATTTAATATTAATAATTCTTTTAAATTAAACCGGTTTAAAAAAATAAAATGGAGCCAAAAAATACTAATTACCATGTTAGAAGTTTGAGTGTACTTTTTCAAAATTATTTAACGTTGACTGGACATCAAAAGCAGTTTTACAACTATATATATGTCAAAGCAATTTTGATTGTGGTGATCTGCGGTTACCATCAAAATTCCGCGTGTGGTCAATATGTAGTAAACATGTTTTTACCGACATATTTTCGCATAACACAAACAAAAATATAAAAAAATTATCTTCCACCTCTGCATGCATTGTACCGCAAATTAAAACCAAACTTTTGATATAATACTGTTAATCATCTCCTGATGATGCTAACTTGGTTAGCGAAACGCGCGTCGAGAGATTGTGCATTGTTGTTTGGTGATAGTGGAAAACCTAGCATTGACTTTTGTCAGTGTGATAGTTATTGTTACACCAAAGGTTCCAAAACCCAATTACTGGATAATACAAACAATTTTATCAAAACCGAATCCTTCGGATGTTATCGATTCTAGCCAATGGACCCCGATTTTTTGATTTTAATAAAAAATAATTAAGGCAAACTGTTACAATTAAAGTATAACACAGTCGATTGAGATAGTCAGTTATTTCTCAAAGGAAGAGTGATAATTAGCATTTAGCATACCGATTCATTATAATTAAATCTTATCAAAAATTTCGTCGGAATTTCCTTTTTATAGTCCGCTCCCATTTGGTTTAAGAGTTATGCCATTTTTCTGTACAGTAATCGACCTCTAAAAAACCTATAACAACAAAAAAAAAAGGAAAATTCCCTTTTTCGTGCCTGCAGCGGCTTTGAGCAATTAGCAACGTAAATTATTGATTGGGGAAAAACAGCGGCATTCATCGGACCCGGTGCGGTGCTATGGCAAAACGGCGCAATATATTTTTTATTATTGTTTGCCGGAGCAAATGCGAGAGAGAAAGAGACGTGTACATAGGTACAGATTTTAATCGGTGAAATTAGTTGGACGTAGAGAAAGGTGTTTTAAATTGTTTCGAAGCAGTATATAGTGGATCAAAACAAAAATGATGAGTACTGGATATTAGATAATTCATTGCTATACATATACCATAAACTGTAAATATAGTTATTGTGTAATACTGCCTATTAGAAATCAATATAATAGTTGGAAGTGGTTGTGTCTTAAAATAAAAATGTAATAATTAATTTCTGTAAAGTTGCATACGTAGTGTAATAAAATCTGTGCCCTGAAAATATAAGATGGCGGCACACCGGAAATTGACATCAACTTTCTTATTTCAAATGGAATGGTATAGTTTTCTTTGCACTTTTGAAATCTAAACGTTATTCGTTAATACATTTTGATGCAAAATTTAATAAGATTTCAGAATATTGAAAAAAAAAATTGGACATTATATTTAAAAAAATCGGGTTTTTATTAAGAACATTTTGTAATTTCCTCTAAAATGAATCAAAAACCTTCATAACTTAAAAATTATTGCAGATATGTATGGGGAATGTTAATACATTTTGATGCAAAATTTAATAAGATTTCAGAATATTGAAAAAAATGGGGCATTGTATTTGAAAAAATCGAGTTTTGATGGTCTGCAGTTGCACTAAAGGACAACTAAATTTTGGACCACTGTAGATAATGCAACAAATCTAAAAACTTCGACAGAAACGTCAGGATTTCTTCCATCGATAGTCTTAATTTTAGCGTTCTCGATTAAAATTTCGCGACAGTACATAATGTTAAACATCGTGATGTAAATCCAAAAGTTTTCAAAAAGTCGAAAAATCTCCAAAACGGCTGCACTTAGGTATAGGGAATGCTAGTAAAAGTTCCTCTATAGAATAACGTTTAGATTTCAAAAGTGTAAAGAAAACTATACTATTCCATTTGAAATAAGAAAGTTGATGTTAATTTCCGGTGTTTCCGGAAGTTCCGCCATCTTGAAAATATTTTCAGGGTATAGATTTTATTACACTATGTACGTATGCAACTTTACAGAAATTAATTATTACTAGGAGGCCCAATCTTTCTAATGGACGGTCTCGATCAATCACCCTGTATAAGTTGTGTATTTATTTCTTTAGCACCTTTCTTTTATTTTGTGTTTACGTGTATAGTTCTTTGTCTTTTTTTTATTATTATTATTTCATATAGGCTAAAAGTAGAACGCTAAAAGTCATCAATGCAATGACGACAATTAGGCGAATTAGCCTATGTGGTTCACTCAATTTGGCTCATCAATTTCAATTGTGTTGCATTATTTGTTTTTGTTTCTTGTATTTTGATGTATTGCAGCTAATAATCTTATCTTATAATACGTTCAAACATAGATTTTCGTTCACGATTATCCCCTCTTAATACTGTAAAGACATTTTCCAAACTATCCCTTCAAAAAGACATCCTGATCCCGTCAAAATTTCATTTCCACGTCCATAATATCTCACGTTTCCCCTTGACACGAGCAATCAAAAAAACATCGCTTTATATTAAGCAATAAAAACATTGGTAATGTGGCCCATCCAACCGAGAAGACCCTAGATGTGCGCTAATGTCAAATTTAATAAACTCAAACCCCATTTCCGCGAAGATCTCTTGCGTTACGAACTCTTGTGTTTAGATAAGTCTGAGGTAACACACAGCGTTTTCACAACGACCGTGTCTGCGTTGCGCTACCCGCTATAGCAAGTACAACGCATATTTCTTAAGATATTTTCACGTTAATGATCTTGAAAATAAGAAACACAAGCCCGTGAACACCTATATAGTCTTGGTAAATAAAATTTCTGCTCGATTTCGCACGACTCGACAGAACACGTGCGATGTTGCGTTTTATTTGCCAAACGGAAGAAGTGGATTGCATGTCGGCCTATATACTATCAGCCGGAAATAACGAGCGTGACAAATTTTCCGGTATTTCCGGTTACTGTAGGTACTTCCAGATATTTCGAGTGAATATCCTACATTTCTGACGACCCCCGCTCACATAACAGAAGGATCAGTCAAAAGATAAAATCGTAGATACATTGAAGTCTGAGCAAGGTCTAATAGTACCTATAGTAAGATATATATATATTTGTAAGTACATACAAACGAGGGAAGGCAGTTTGGCGAGGTAAATGAAAACTTTTTACCACCGCCAGTCGATGACTTAATCGAATTTTTGGGTGTCCGTGTCCTAAAAGTTCTATGGTAATCAAATTGGGACAGTAAGAAAGCAATGGAATTCTATTAGGTTATTTAATTTTGTCTGAGAGTAGAATACTTTCAGTAACATGCCTTCGTGGAAGAAGTTAACGATCTCAGAACCTCAAAATCTAATCAATTCCCTCCACGTCCGACCGGTTCAATTTGAGGAATTAGAAATTAAATACGGCCCTTAATGCCGAGGATTTTATTGCGTAATATCTCGAAAAGATTTACATTGAAGTCACGCGAGAATGTACTTATACTGGTTTTAGTATCTTAGAGTTTATTTTCATTTTTTCCGACAATGCCCAGAGCCAATCCCCGCACGTCGGCAAGAAAGGTCAGATTATGTAATATTGCCGATGATCAGGTAGTCAGTCGTGCACCGAAAAGACATCGAAACCTTGAACGATGACGATGAATTTGGTGTGAAATAAGCACAAAGGGAATCGAAAAAATGGTAAAATATTAACATTTCTAATTAAGAAAAAGGAATATACAGGTGACAATTTCACGTTTAATTATTACAATATCTACAGTATGTGTAATTTTTAACTAAGAAAAATGAATATACATGTACCGACGATCACAAACCACAGGTGTGTACGAGGGTTAGTAGAGAGTGGTGAGGTTTAGCCGGTTTACTATTTCATCAAACGACTATTTAATTGGCTGGATGAACGGTCCGGAGTTTATTAGTTTTATAAATAAAATTAATTAAAATAATTCTGTCAATACATTTTTTCATGCAAATTAAAATTTAGATTTGATTGACACGACGTGGCTGTGATATCACAATGGCTTTAATTTAAAAAAAAATCCATATTAGAAAATCGTCCATAATACCCAAATCTCCTCTCAAATTCCCTTGATCATCTCCCACTGATTAATATCACCAAGAGACACATTGGAGAAAGAATAATTTGTAATCGGATCAGGTAGAATTCCTTTTTCCGGCAACGGCCAACCGACACCCCGGCTCATAACTTCACACCAGCGCCGGACTCGGATGCAAATTTATACCGCTAAATAAATCCCCCTCCTTCGCCGCGGGCCCTTAATTATTACCCCTTGCGCCAGTACCGTCATCAATCTCTTTTTGGGTGAGGTTCTACGGGGTCGGTAAAAACGCCATCTGGCGGGGATATTTAAGGAACAGCGAGGGAATTTATTTGCGACGCTAACAGCAGTCGAGGACGGAATTAAAAATAAACAGGAAAGTTAATTAATCATGCGCCATCTACCGGGTAACGACTCGGAATGGGCAGACATCAGGTGAATCGGAAGCCGGATGGCTACTGGGTGACTTTTGACGTCTCTGGGAAGAATGAAAGTCGAGTGGTGGATTAATTAGGGGAATGAAGGCTCCTTTTTTTTTTTAAAAAAAAAAAAGGGGTGAAAATTTATTGAGTAGAATTTGCCGAACTCTCAGAGAACTATAATCGTATAAGTTTTGCGTTTTCTCTTTTTTCAATAGACGAAAACTTAGATTACGTCCCATGAATCAAGCTTTTTATATTATTCAGTCTTTCTTCTTAGTCCACTGTTTTTTGCTTCCGTTTTCAGCTTTAGACACTTATTTTGTATGGTATTAGTTTACGTTTGTATTGTTTAGTGGAGTTTACTTTTAGTTTAATCGTGAATTCACAATACATTAACATGGTCTATTCTATCCAATAACGTGTGGAGTTAGTGACTTTGTATTATGAGCATGGGAGATGTGCAAGATCTTCGAATCATCTATTCGACGAAAATCATGCAGGCCAAAATGTGCGAGGCAAGTTCGTACTGGAATTAATCCAAACATTTACGGAAACGGGCTCTGTACCTACATAACTAGAGCGAGGACTTTTTCAGGCTATGACGTACCAGGGAGCAATTTATCTCGTGATAAATGCATACATAATGTATATGTAAACGGGCACTCGACTATTTGTACGACTAGTCGGTGGATCGGCAATGGAAAGGACAGAACATTAGATGCGCTCCTCCAATAGCAACTCAGCGTCCTTAGATCAAATCAATTACGTTTGGTTCTTGCTTGATACGACTACACTTTTTTTTAAACCGAATAAGTACTATACAGTAGAGAAACACACTTAACGATTGCAGCATCCAATAAGTAATTCTGTTCGCAGATCCTCCGATATGGAAACTGTATCCTTGAACATTCATGAACATATGTGTATATCCATTCAATACACCTTTTGAAACTAGCACAAACATGACAACAACAATATGCATTTGTTAATTATGTTATATTATTGTTATTAATTAATATTGCTCTTGGGTAGTGGTAAAGGGGTTTATTGTTATCACATTTGTTGCATACTAGTATGTAAGATGACCTTGCATATTATTGTGAATCATCGATCCAAAGGTATATCGCGCGGAATCCTAATTCTACCTGCGCATTGTGAACAAAGAATATGAATCATAACTATTTCCTGTAATTGGGTTTTACCTGTAGGAAATAAATCATAAATCATATTATTATAACTAGATGTAAAGAAATTGTTAAGAATTTTAGTTTGAGTATAGTTCTTGATCAGAACAGAGGTGTTATTACGTTTGAAAGTGACAACACCGATGGAATTCCACTTTTAAATTCGTGACGCGAAAATCTTCGCGCGAATTGCTTTCAAGTCTTCTTCCCTACAACCCTGACAGTCAAAACCCAATTTTACGCGCACTATCCAACCGCCAACAAAATCTCTTACACCCGAGCGCCATCTGCACATTTAGATTGCAACAATTGTGTGCCCAAAATTCGCATTTGATATAAATCATATTAGCAAGGACAGCACCTTATTTTCCATTCATATAGGTGCGTAAATGCCATGCATCCACTGTATGGGAAGGAAAGTCGAATTTAACGATAAATTTATGCTCGGGTAATTCCGCCATGGATGCTGTGCCTCGCTTATTACGGAACAATTTCAATTTAACCCGGATCCAGCGCCGTTAGAATCTGGAATTTCAAGTACACTGAAGGAATGAAATAACTGCGCGACTTGCTAGAAAGATGACATGAACATATTTTTGCGGGATATACATTGTGAAATATATTACAATATAGCCCGCAAAAATCATTTTTCTTTATTTTATTCCTTCAGTGTATTTACCATCAGGTTGAAGAGACCAAATTAGTTTTAATGTCTATATAAGTACGGAATTTATTTAATACAGTTTTACCATCTCCTAGTATATTAGAGGAACTATTCAATAAAATATCACCGAGTAGTTATTGATTGGCCTGTAGTGCTCTTTTCAATTCGATAGAATCACAGCGCCGATAAGGAAACGTTGAAAGGCTTCTTTAGATTTCGCGCTAGTAAATGGCAAGAGTTCAAGTGATTCTCACCGGGATTTAGGCTAAGAACTTGCCCGTTCTAAAGGTCAGGTTGAGGAGATTAGATACGCTAAAAGCTAAGGGAAAGAACCAAGGTGACATTCAAGTTACTGGGGATTTTCAATTTGCTGAGGGACATCTATGGCAGAAATTAGATTATATTTAATATTACTACAATTGTTTTATAAACTCTAACATTACTTTTTTTACATACCAGATTTAATAACATTTATTTACCTGCTTGGAATTCTTTCGCTATATGCAAACGTATTTTTTTGCAGATTAAATTACATATTAAAAATGTCGTTTGGATCAGAGATTCGTTTATATATTTGAAAAAAAAGTTAAAACGTCATATTATTTACAATTTGTCTATTTACAACAATAAAATGATTTCCTTTAATAAAAGTCCAAAAAATGAACTGTCTTTTCTAATTCAAAACTCATGTTGGAGTATTTACAAATAAATAAAAGCTTCTGTTTAGATTAACGATACAAATGTACATTTTTAAATCCTTATATTGCAATAAATAAATGCATAACTTATCTTAAATCGCTTAATGTCTACGGAAGAATGAACGCTACCAGTTCAGTTCATCATCGTGAAGGCAATGTAATTCAAGCACAGCGTTTCATTCATGTCGATACACGATCACTCGCGTCGATTGTTCATCATTCGCGCAATGAAAGAAATATACTGCTTGAAGCTTGTATTATGATACGAACAATCTGCGGTGAATGATGGTGAAACTTTCAGTCTCAACACTAAGAAAAATTGTCACATTAAGAACTTTTTTCTGTCGATTAACTAAATTAATTGTTAATTTTTCAAAATCTCAATATTGAATTGAAACAATAATGAAACATAATCTCTATTAATTGGTTTTACTTGAAATATGTGATAGTGTACTACCTGTTTCTTTTATTAAATACATCGATTCTATATTATCCATCTTTCTGATTGGCAATAGACATTTCACCCCCACATCAAAAAAATTCATTAACCTCTAAATCTCCGACAAATCTCCTTTCAAACGGTAGGACGTGCCTCGCGTGTTAAGCTGTCCCTTATCGGAAAATTTTATCCGTTCTTACTTCGGCCGTAATCAGGAGTGGAATATCGCACGGGAGTGGGGAGAGTACGAGGCTTATAGACAAGGAAGGCGAACGATTTATTGTGAGAGACGCCGGGTATACTAGGAACAGGCTATTCCGCATTTTCCCCTTATGATTTATTCCCGTAGTTTTTGGAGTTTATGCGTGTTTGTGGTGGTTGCAAAGGAAGTTGTGCCCAAGGAATTTTATTCGTAATTGGGAATTGCAAAAAGTGTTTCTGGTAATAGAGAGGCGTGGGTCAGTTAGTTAAGTGAAATGGAAATAGTGATGGTAGATAATTATAAATGTTTACTGAAAAAGAAATGGGAGATACACACAGTATGAGTTATTTCTTGGTGATTTTGGTAAATAAATATATAGGCATATGAAAAAGTTTGATCGGTTTCAGTGCAACAATTTAAAATGCTGCTTTTTTTTTTATAAAAACTTGAACACGTTACCTGCGATTTCTTGATAGAATAAGATGGATGGAAGATGGATTTACAAAAATTGCTTTAAAATTGCTTGCAAAAAACTTTAGACAGAGCATAGAACCGTAAGAACCTGAACCTTTGAGCAAAACATCTTAATCTCCGACGGAGAACCGATATGCGGGCTCCATAGGAAATTGCAAGCAGTGCTGATAGTCCCGAGTATCTGAATTCATCAACCGATTCCAAATGATCGTCACAATGAAAGGTAGGTATACCATCCACAGAATGGATTTTCCGAATTTGTAAATAAACATGGAGCGTTTCCCGATCAAGGCTAGGCGCCAGCTGATCGGTGTATTTTTTTTTAACACAAAAAAAAAAGAAAATAACAAACGTATCTAGGTTCCTTATCTCGATTTCGTTTTCTTGTAAAATCACGATACGAGCGCTGTTATTCAGTGTATAACTTTAGACATATGTGCGTACCCATTTTTTGCTGTTTGTAGAGAATCTATTGGTTTCAAATCGTACTTTATATATATATATAATCTGTTGTAATCTTTTGGTAAATCCTTCTTATCAAAAGGATAACCTTTACGCTCTTCTGTGTATTTGCTGAAACCGCAAAATGGATTTTCCGAATTTGTAGCGTTTCTTGATCAAGGCCAGGCGCCAGCTGATCGGTGTATTTTTTAACAAAAAAAATTCGATTATTTCGATCTAATTCACCTGTAAAACAACCCACGTTTGGTTCCTAAACAAACATTGATGAAATACTTTTTAGATTTTATCATTCAAATCTTATTTAAAACTGTTAAAATTACAATTTCAACGATTAGAATTGATTAATTTTCGCTGTCGTACTTCAAATACCTAGAATTTCAAATCTACGCTTCAAAATTTAATCTTATTCCATTTCGCTAGCAAAAAAAAATACCCTAATTACTATTGTCAGACCATCATTTTCCCCCAAATAAACCATTCAACCCTCCAAACGCTCCCAGAAACGCGATTATCACTTAGTCCCTTTCAATTAACCGCCATCCTTCATCCGAACCCCCTAACTCCCTCACCAGACTCGTTTGCGGCTGAAGCCCTTGCTGTGAGAATCGAAAACGCAAAAACGGTAAGTAGGTACAGAAAAAAGAAACATGACAAACACAATGCTTTTAAGAGTGGATCTTCTTCAAAACTTCAGAGATTAATCAAAAATACTCTGAATAAATTAAACCAAATTAGCAAGTTTCAAAAGTCAAAAATCACTTTACAGAGAAAGTAGTGGTGGTATACATGACCCGCCGTTTTATATAGGGTATACGCATAGAGAAGGGTTAGTATAGAGCGGAATCTTGTGTATATAGAAACGTTCGCGTGCGTTCGCGCCATCTAATGAGTTTTGCGGGAACTATTCACAAAGGCGGTAATTTTTAGACGTTTTATTTTTAGATGTTTTATTCTTGAAGATTCTTGCAACAATTTAGATCTCCTTTTTAATGGATTTTTGTTGATAAAAATGAAATTTTGCATCTGTGCACTTTGTATGCCGCGTATTTTTTTTTTTAAGTAAGTGTCGTAAATATCCGTCAAAAAGACGTATAGTTACTATTCCAGGATTAAATGTATAGCTACATATAATATAGTGCAATATACTTACAAATATATTACTTTAGAAAACTAATTCTCAAAAGTCTTTTCTATAAACACAAAAAAACACTTCCAAACGTAAAAAATACTTTAAAGAAATAAAACTAAAACAGCGGATATTAATATTATTATGGAAATTTGACACGTGCGTCAACAACAAGATGACAAGATGAAAAAAAACAAGTGATTCACGCACTGATAGAGTATGCCATCCACAAAATAATTTATTCTGCGGTACCAACCTATATATAGTTATTTCATAAATATTACTAAAGATATAGTATTGCGCTCCCATCTATAGAGGTTTGCGGGAACTATCATTCGCTATCCTTGTCTTGCACCGCTGAGACGTTTGATCAGATTTAAGTTACTACCCCATGGGTATACGGAATACGTCAGTTTATGTCAGATCTGTTATTAGGTTTGTTTTCGTTCTTACTTTGGACGGTTCTATTACAGTTCAAAGTAAACGCCCGCCCAGGTAGTAAACGATTTCGCACTATACGACAATGGGTTTGTTTTGGTTCTTTCCTCGGACGGTTCTATTACCGTCCAAAGCAGTGGACCTATATCAATCGTGATATTGTCGTATAGTGCGAAATCGTTTACTACCTGGGCGGGCGTTTACTTTGAACTGTAATAGAACCGTCCAAAGTGAGAACGAAAACAAACCTAATATCACGATTGATATAGGTCCACTGCTTTGGACGGTAATAGAACCGTCTGAGGAAAGAACCAAAACAAACCCATTATCTTCCGATACTTTTATCTAACTAATATGTGCATTTTCATTGTAGTGTAAGAATTGGTTGTGATACAATAGAGGTGAGATCAAATGTTTTCTTTCGAAACAAGAGTTAACTTTGATGTGATCGGCGATATTCATACATATACTCCACAATCACGTGTTCACTTTACTTGAATAACCTCTTAGAGAACTGTCTTTTTTTTTGCATATAAATCGTGTCTAATGCACAATTGGTAATTCAGCCCAGATACTGAGTTAGTTTTATGACCCGGACTGTATTATCACTTTACTTTCATTTTTTACATAAAATTATTTTGGACAGTTCCCAAAATGGGCAAAACAAGTAGACAAAATAATTTTGAGGCTGCTATTAAAACTGGTGGAGCGACGAGTCACCTAGAATCTAGACTACATCATTGTTGAAGCAGCAGGCAAGCACAGGATTACCCTGTTTTGTCTATATATCTTCTAACACAACACAAGAATTACAATCCTTTGATAAAGCTGTATATCGCTTGAATATAATTTGCTTTACACAATTGCTAAGATATTTGGACGCATGCCTTGAAAGACTTAACATAGTAAACGTTTGGGCCTTTGTGTATGACACCTAGCAGTATTGCTTCTATCCGTCTAATGCAGATGCAGTTTTGTGCCAGCTGTACCATCGCACTTGCCAGAATTCGAGCCACAACCACAGCTTGAGCTCCAATTCCATCAAAGCAACGTTAAAGAGATATTGGGCAGAAGTTCTTTAGATTTTTATGATAATGACGACTTGCATTTATCCAGCTTGAAAAATTCGTTCATTCCAAAAGAAATAAAGCAGATCCAATGCCCTACACATCAATAATTACTCCCAACACCTTTAAGAAAAACTAAGAAGCCAAAAAAAAACTTGTTTAATAAAGGAGAGCCAACATGTTTCAAGTTTAGATCAAAACCAAAGGAATCATGGTACTGTCTACTGTGTCAATCCGGTCACAAGCACGATGAATGAACTGTCAGACTTATTATCATGAAGAATCTGTAGGATTAACTGCGAGTTATAATTATAATAATATATAATATAATATGACTGTTGTAAGTTAATGTTGTTTTCGACTATCACATCCGAAAGTACAGCCTTACTATACTCATTCCCGCATAGAAAGCGCCACTTTGCCAAATTGAACTTTGAATTGAACTGTCAACGCGTCACTATAATAGGTACTGCATCTGGCATTTGTGATGTTCAGAGTGCAGGTGACTCATATTTGTCATTCCAATATGAGTCATCTGGATTTAATACAGTTGATTTTTGTAAGTTAAAAAATATTTTTTTTAAGAAAAAAACAAGAATAATCAAAGAGATTTTTGTGATCAGTGGTAGATGTGGTATGATTTGAAAATAGAAGATTACCCAAAATTATCCAGAATACAAAAGAAAATTTAACATCCCAATATAATCAGATATAATTTTGGCCCAAACAATAACCGAATTGCAAATTTTTTCCTTCTAGAGATTATCTCAAATTAGACAAAATTATTTTTTTCTGAATTTTCACCGTACATAATTGCTTCCCGGACCAGTTTAAAATGGAAATTTAGGCAATCAAATGTCGCGCTGTGAATTCTAATTTTCCGTGAAAATCCCGCAAGAAGAAAATCTAATTTCTATTATTAGACTTTTGATATAATCTAGTTAAAAATATTTACCAATATATATCGATTATCACAACAATGTTTGATTTCCAATTAAGAATAATCGATCGTGAAAATTACAAATATATTTGAGTATATATTTAATTTATTTTAATACTTACATGCATCCAAAGATGCTGTGAGGCCCAAAAAAATGACCAAGAACAATTCTTCCCGCATCATGACTCCCCAGTTGCAAATTTGGCTTCTCCCAACTGTGCGGTCCACACTCAAAAACTCATCTATTATACTCTAGTGTTGAGTGACGTTTTTAGACCGAAGCTTACCGTCAAATACCCGATAAAAACTTCGAATACAACCTCTTTCTTTCGAAGCCAGAACGTACCGGCTAATTCCTTTTATCTATCGTGCGTTGAAAAAGTTTTATTGCCGTTAGAAACGCGTCTTACGAGAACCCCTGTGAGAACGTGAGCCGCGCGAGGTAACTCGGTGCGAAAACTCCGGTTAGCGCCCTGAAACGCCACTTCTGAACGCGTTCCGCGCTACAGGTGATCTGAAAAGCTCTGTTTCACATCTGGCTATCCGGCTGTAGTTGTGGGGAGATTGCGCAATATCTTTCGGGGGATATGCGAATACAAAACCTCCAAATACAAAGCGGGTAAGGAACGAGGGGTTGACAGATATCGCGTTTCGTAATGGATACGGGTGGTGAATTGTGGTAGTGTTTCTTTTATGTATACGGAGAGATCATGCAGAATCGGGAATTACTCATGTCGTTTGCACGAAGATTTAAGTTTTAAATTTGATAATTTTGTAACTTACGACACGAGAAAATCTGTCGTTATGAAACACTTTAGTTAAAATCTTCGATCGTGATGCAGTTGAAAGGTAAATATGTTACTTCTTCGACATTACCTCGTCGAAACAAACCGGAAACAAAAAAAAAACAAACAGAAAATATTCTCTAATGTAAAGAACAAGAGAAAGACCAGAAGCTTTCCGTTCGTTGGAGCATGAAAAAGAGTAGATATATACTGGCAAGCTTTCGGACTTGTTCCATCTGTACTTTACAACCCAATATAGTAACGCAGTAAATGTAAAAGTTCTCATATTGTTCAATATAGGCTAAAGAAAGTCAGTTAACATCCTAGGGTTGCGATCTCCATTGAATACAATTGCAGCACCATCATCAATATTCAATATTCATTCGAAAGTAACCAAAAAATGTTTACGGGTCCGTGTTTAATTCATCATATAATTTATGAAATAGACCTTTTAAAGAGTCTAGCCGAATAAGCATAGTGAACTGGCTCCCAGAACAGATTTTTGAAAAAAGTTATGCATGGGCACTAACAAGTCATAAGAAGGTAATATAGGGGTATTTTACGCCCTGACTCCCCACTGACCTTGAAATAATCAGAAAAAAGTGCCCCAAACAAGCCTATCTTTAACTTCTTTTTCCTAGAAAACTATTCTCTTTAGAAAAACAGCACTGCCGCCATCTGTTAGATATTAAACCGTAGTACATTATATATTTTTTTGAAAAAATTTCATTCATAAAATCCAAAAAAAAAATTATTTTGAAATATTTAAAATTATGCATTTTATGGTTCCTTCAGAGTGACAATCACCAAAAAAATACAAAATATTACTAATTATATATACTATAACTCCTATAAGTTTGATTAAAAAATAATGGGTGCAACATATTAAAAAAAAAAAATTCGAGTTATGACCATCTCTATGCTTATTATACCTATCTGCTGTTGTTAATCTTTTGTGCCTATAATATCATGAGTCAAGTGATAATCATAAAAAAAATATTAATAGTTATTTGCGTTCCGAGTAGAGATAAATATATTTGTTTTTTCGAGGTGGCAGTTCGTGGCCCGAAGCGGAGCTGTGGACCACAAGCCACCGAGAATAAAAAAGAACTTACCCTACAAGGATGCGCATTAATTTTTTTTCGCTACCACAAACACAACACTCAATAATTATACATTAATATTTAATAAAAAATAAAAAAATAAATTGACACATTTGGGACATTCGAAGAACGCACATATTACAACTTTCTTTACAAACTTCATTCTCGAATTTGAACTAATTTTACGGAGCTATTAATCGCGATTTATTTGAACCTGAAACTAAGACTAGGAATTGTAAATAAAACCGTTAAAAAACTTGACAATTCACCTTTTTTAACAGCAGACTGGAAATCTCATAGATTAATGTTATTAAATCATTGCATAACATGTTTAATTTTTAAATCATGCAAAATTAGCAACAATAGAACATAGTTAACAAAGTAAAGCAAAGAAATTAAATAAATGTAGTTGTTCATTTTGACTAATTCCTTGAATCCTTTCATCAGTTTAATATTTCAAATCGGTTTTATATTTGTTTTTATTTCTTTGTTCAACGGTTTAAATTTACATTTCATTTTTTAATATAAGAACTTGGCAGTATTATTTTTATTTCTTATTTATTTTTATATGCAATAAAAGAATATTCTATATATTTATTCTTTTTTATATTTACTCCATGTATACATAATATGGACATGTACAAAGACCCATTTATTTCAAATATATCTAGAAAAAATAACTGCTTAGAAACAAAACACTTAATTCTGTGTTGGAGAAAAATAAAATATGGAATTTCCCGATCTTGCAGGGTATTCTTAGATAGATGACGCTGTTATACTTGCTTGAGACAAATTTTAACATGCAGGTGACATCTGTTGACATCTTTTTGAATTATTCTACTTTTATACGTACTTACATGGTTAGGCTCCTTGAACAAGAGGAATTCTAAAGAAAACAAGGATATCTTGAAAATAAATGTTATAAAATGCTTTTATGAAAGGCATATCTTGAAAATAATTGTTATAAAATGCTTTTATGAAAGATAGTATAAGTAACTGATGTGTTTTAAATGTAAAAAATAGAAATACATTTTTATTGTGGTTTCTTCGATGCACAATAATTTACTTATATTATTCATAACACTTACCTGTTTTATTTTATACTTAATATATAATTTGTTTAATGCAAAATTATTTAAAAATAAAATAAATAAAAATTATTAATTCTGTTTAAATACCTTTATTATCTTAAATCCTAGACAAACAAGTATACATCCTGTCCACACACGTAAAAGAAGAAAAAAACTGAAAAATAATTTTATATTACGATCATGAACGAAATATATATATATAGTCTTTCCCTAAAATATTTTTTCGTTTTTTTTATATCAATTAACAACTATTTATAATAATAACCATAGTACTTATTCTCTTCTTCATATTTTATCATCGTTTTTGTTTTGTTGGTACACCTGCAGTAGAAAAGGAAGCGTGAAATAGAACCTAGACGATCACTTATGCTTAGATTTCTTCCTCTTCTTCTGCTTCTTCTTGTGCTTCTTCCTCTTCCTCTCCCGCTCTTCCTCGGACGAATCAGAATTGCTCGAGCTACTACTGGAGCTGGTCTCCTTGCGAGATTTCTTCTTCTTGTGCTTGCGATGTTTCTTCCTCTTGCGGTCGTCTTCCGAGCTGCTATCGGAACTGTCCGAACTGGACGATTCTTTCTGTTCCTTCTCCTCCGGTTTGACGCGTTTCTGTTGTTCGTCTTCCGCCGTGGGACCTTTCAAGGACGATTTTCCGTCCTCCTTTTCGGATTCGCTCTCCAAATCGTAATCCGGTTCGAAGTTCGCCTCGTCCAGAGTGGGTTTTCGCCTATCCGTGGCCGATTTCGGCTTGAGACTGGCCTCGCGTTTCTCCGACTTCTCCTCCAGCTTGGTTTTCATCTCGTCCTTATCGTCGCGTTTGTGCTTTTTCCCTTTATCGCGCTTCTGTTTCTTGTCCTTCTTGCGGTGTTTGTGCTCTTTACTTTCGCTGCGCGATCTCGTCCGTTTACGCTTGGTTTCTTCCTTTTTACCGCGAGATCTTTCGCGATCTCTACGCTCACGTTCCCTCCTCAGATATTCTTCACGTCTCCTAAATTCTGACCGGTCTAAATTCCTGTAATTACGATTATACCTATCGCGTTCATGCCTGACTCTTTCACCTCTCCTATCGTTCGGTTCCATGCGTCTATCTAAGTGTAATCTCTCTTCCCGTGCGCGTTTGCTCAATGGTGATAAGCTCCTGGATCTATTCCTGTCGTAAGACACCTTGACGATCCTCTCTAGATCGTCAACTTTGACTCCTAGCCGTTCTTTAACGCTCAAACGCGGCGGAGGCTTCTGTATCTCAGATTCCACTTTTACATTCTCAATTATAGGGGAGGTTTCTTCTTCGAACGCACTGGATATGGTCACTTGGATATTCCTTATATCCTCCTCACTCTTCCTCTGCTCTTTTTCACCGGAATATAATTTCGCGCGATCCATACTGATCTTCTTAATCTCTATCGGGCGAATCGCATTGATCGCTTTTGCGAAGATAGCATTCTCTGCTCGCTTCAAGACTTCAGTGGTCACTTTTCCATTGCGCTCCTGTTTGCCCTCCTTTAGAGTCTCGTTGGAAATGGTGGACAGATCCTCGTCGATCTCCCATTTGGATTTTTCTGGTAGCGGAGCTAAAACTTCCGATTTATCCAGTTCGGTCTTCAATTCCGATTCGTTCGCGTGCAAGTCCAAGACGTCTTCGTCTTTTGAAGTTTCGCTCTCAGGCGGGTAGTCCTGTTCGTCTTTATATTCCTTGTGGTGTTGGGGAGATTCGAAATCTTTCTTCAATTCCGGCGTCAACTCTGTCTTGTCTTCTTGTTTTGGGGTGTTAGCGTCTAGTTTGCCATAATTTTTAACGATAGATTTATCCACCCCGTCGGAAAGTAGATCATCGTACAGCAGATCTGTTGGTTCCGCCTTTACAGGTTGCTCCATTTTGACGACTTCCGGAATCGCCTTAGGGGATTTTTCTTTATTAATAATTTCTTTAACTTCCTTCTTATCTTCTTTAATAACAACACCGACGGATGCCTCATCGATCTTCTTCTCGGGCACTCCATCATCTTTCCTCGACTTCTCTTCCTTCTTACTAGCCCTATCCTGTTCCTTCTTCTCCTTCTTCTCTTTCCTCTTCTTCTTCTCCATCTCCTTCTTCTCACGTTTCTTCTTCTTCTCCTTACTCCTTTTCGATTTATCCTCATCCGAAGTCTCTCGTTTCCTCTCATGTCTCTCCTCGGAATGCTGTTTCCTCCTTTTATGCTTATCCGGGCTCTCGTGTCGCTCCCTAGATTTCCTCGGGGAGGCTTTGTAAGCGGAAGCACCCCCACCCCTAGTCGGGGATCGGCTGGGATACCTCTCAAATCTCCTACCTTTGTCCTCGTCTCTACCGAGCTTATCGTGGATCCTTCTGTTGTCTTCATCTTTCACCTTGATATCACGATCGAACTTATTCTCCTGGTAATTTCCGTAGCGTTCGTCATAGCGTTGCTGAGGCAGCTCCTCCCCTGGTATCGGGGGTTGATCCGTACCAGGTGGAGCGATATCTTCGAATCTACGCTGAGGAGGTGGTGGGTGCATCGCTGGAGGTGGCAGAATCGGTGGAAGATGGTGCGCCTGGGACGGAGCTGGCGGTGGCTCGCTTTTGTTGGCGTAAGGTTGGTAGTTATCTCGGGGTGGGTACCTAAATCGAAGAAAAAGAATCCGTTAAAATCCTCAAAACGCTTAAAGAGTCGAATTATCATCTAAAAATTTTGCAAGGAAGAAATGCCATCCTAACGGTGGTAAGCAGATCTGAAAGATGACATTTCTTCCTTTTTTTTATCCTCACTTAAATAAGATCCTTTTTTTTTCCTTATATATAAACACACACACAGATATAATCGATGGTATCTGAACTTTTGAAAATGAATTTACTTTTTGCTACCTACTAAATTTAGAATACTTTTACATTCTTGGGGAGGTGGGTCGATTCGGTCTGCGAAACGTCATCAGTAGGGTCCCTCCACTGCTGCGGATGGTCCAAATAGGATACGCAGCGGGGTGGATGTTTGGTCCTTGCTGTATTATGATTATTTTTTTATTTGTTCAACACGCAAATTCATTCATACACCCATTCAAGAACATCCGAACGATTTTGGAGTACCGACAAATTATTTTTAGGTTTTGATTGACAGGTTGAAGCAATTTGTGTGGGGAAGCTGCTATGCTCGAGTTAACCCCAAGTCGATTGGTGTATATTCAATAATTGTTTTTGTGATCACTAAAAATAAATTGATTCTAAACAATATAGCATGCTTTATTCTCCATGCAGTGGGGGAAGAAATTGATCACAACTCTTACCTGATGCAGTGGCTTATAATAAAGATTGAATTGGGAAGACAAACGCTCTTTGCAGGTTAAACCTGCTTATGCTATTATTCAGTTTATAATTAGGAGCCATTTACTATGGATGATAAGTGAATGTGACAAAAACAAGTAGGGGGTACCTCGGTAACCACAAAAAAATTGCGAAATGTCAGGAGATTTTAGAACATTAGTCTCGTGTTTTATTACACAGGTTGCAAAGTATGCACTTTTTGCTTACTGATAAAAAAAAAATTTGATACATGTTGCCGTAAAGAAAATTAAAACATCTTTCGAATGAGTGGTCACAAGGCATTGTCATTAAATGCTCTGTATATGAATATCTAAAACAAATGCAAACACAATCTACGTTGCTTACTTAACTAAAGGCCGCAACCGGACAATTTTTTTTTATAAAAGAGTAAATCAAAACAATTAATGAAGATTTCTGCGTAGGTTTGGAAAATGGTATAATACGAATAGCGTCTTGCATTTAATATAACTGAGTTGCTCCTGCCCTGGAACACTTTGTATAAGTCAGAAATTAGTCTTTGTTTTAAGTTGTGCAACATTGGATTCTATAATTTTTTTGAGGAAAAGAAGTTCAATTTATATGGACCTGATGGCTGCCAATATTATTTCCACGATTTGAGGTTGGCGTAACGGTTTTTATCATCATAACCGAGCTGGATGAGTAATTATTTGGGATGCGATTTCAAGTCGAGCAGCAGCGGGACTAGAAATTCTGGAGGGAAGGCACACTGCTCAAAAGTACATGTGCAGAGACAAGTCGCTTATATTGCCTTAATGTTTGCCGATGAACAACGGACATTTCAACATGAATTGGCGCATTATGCCAATTCACACAGCAAGAATAATCAAACAATATCGATATATTCTGGAAAGGCCTGCACTTTCTCCAAACTTGAATATTATAGAAAACTTTTGCGGCTAGATGACGAGACAAGCTTACAGCGAAGGAAGACGGTTTAACACTAAAGAAGAATTGTTGTTAGCCAAAATAACCACTTGGGAAGCAATTTTAATGAAATTTATTTAATTCGTTGCCTCATCGCGTGTTAGCAGTTATTGATAAACGAGGGTGTGTCACTCGATGTTAAAATAAAAGTTGTGTTAATTATGTATTATTCTTATTAATTAATATTGTTCTTGGGCGGTGGTAAAGGGGTTTATTGTTATCGCATTTATTGCATAAGATGACCTTGCATATTATTGTGAATCATCGATCCAAAGGTATATCGCGCGAGACCCAAATTCTACCTGCGTATTGTTAACAAAGAATATGAATCATAACTAGATGTAAAGAAATTGTAAAGAGATTAGTTTGAATATAGTTCTCGAGCGGACTGGTCGTGTCATTATTTTACAGTTGCTTTATTTCTATTTCTTGTGCATGGTTTTTTAGGGTGAGAGTAATCACTTGTCGCTTTGAAAATTACCATAGGAGCGAAAAAAATTCTCAGAAATTGGTTTTTGAAATTGTCAAAGCAAACTGGTGTCTAGATTTGTTCAAAGGACCTAGTTTAACTATTTTCTATAGTCATTCTAACTAAAACGTTAATTTTTCAAGGAAATGACAAATTCAATGGAATTTCAATTGTGGGGTGATCAAGTGTCGGAACACTGTATGTGAATGCGAGGCTTTGGGTGCAAAAATTTTTGGCTAGACAATAATTAAGCTAGAGGATTATTTCGATGGACTGACCGGCATGATTTAATGGATAAAGGGTATGGTAGATGTAATACAAAAAGCCAAGAGGCTGCAGTGTTGCCTGAGACTTTGTCAGACGTCTCCCATAAAAAAAAAAAAATATGACAAATCTGCAATCAAAGATCCAGTCTACAGCGAGACACTTTTGTCTAAATAATTGAATTAATTTTTTTAGGACATTAAATTAAAAACGTTTTAAATACTGAAATTTATTATTTTTTCATAACAACGTATTGCACAAAAAATAATGTCAATCAATAAAATAAAATCATTTTTCTCTCGTTTTTTATACAGGTATAAAACAAAATTCACCATTTAAAAAAAGTAAACTCCACTTCAACACCCATCTCCCAGTTGCTGGTCATTAAAAAAAATATATTTCTTTCCCCTTTTAAAAGCATTAGATGAGCACTTAAAACATTTTTAACCCCCCTCCTCTGTTATAAATAAAATGAATCCCATCATTTAAAATATTATTAATTTTCCTGCCACTTCTACTGAGACTCCAATAAGCCATCATTGCTTTCGTTTACCCTAATTACAAAAAACGCAATGTCCGTAGATACAACTGGGCGTTTAATATAAAGTTGCTTATTATAAATTAAACGGCAGTCATTCGAACCATAATTCAAAATATATTTTGAAATTTCATTCGAATGATCGTCCAATTAAATATTAAATTAATTTTGCAATTCGCCCATCACTAATTATAATTACGGTGTCTTAGAATAACAAAACATTCCCGACCGACCTAAATATTTTTAAAAGATTCTTTGTTATAATAAACGTTTTGTTTCATCAATTCATTTAATCTGTATCGTCAGGAAAGGTGTGGAGGAAAAAAAAAACTGCCAATTAACAATGCGCAACTCTTTTACATCGCCCGTTTGTCTTTTTTATTGATCACCAAAAATAGACGATAAACGCGGAATCTACAATAGCTATTGATATATAAAAAAAAATACGATCAGTAAAATTTGAACGCTAATCATCAATAAAATCACGAGGGATATTTAAAATAATTTGTCAGCATCCCGCTTGAGACCACAATCATTCCAGTAAAAAGCGTTCACCAAAACCATCGGCACGACAAATAGGAATTAAATGAAGAATTGTGTACTCTGTCAATGTTTTATTTGTAATATGACAACATCATTACAAATAACTAAAAGAAAAATTGGAAATAGACTAATTTAAAAAAAAATAATAATAAAAGCTAATGAAGTATTAAATATCACAGTAAGATAAAAACAAGTATTACGTTAATTAAATATATAAGGCACTCTCTGTAAGAATATTCGATAGAATATGTAATAGTTAATACTTAAATGTCATCAACACAGTCGTCTGTTTTAATCGATCAGCAACACAAACAAGGTCCATGTTGTTCTTCAGCTGGAAACCTGGTAAATCCCTCCTTATTACAGCAATTGATCCATAAATATCAACGCATAAATTATATATAATATATTTACAAGGCATATATTGGGAATATTGAATGTTTTACAATTTTATTTTTAAATTATACAAAAAAAAAAAAAAACATGACATCAGAGAAAAAAAATCTCAAACTTCTCAGCAATTTGAGATTCTTTTTTTTTTAAAGAATTAACTAACATCAGGAATGTAGACTTACAATACAATGTATGCTTTTACTGATTAACTTACTAAAAGTCGAAATGTTGCATCCTATGATGAGGTAAAAAATCCTTAATCTTTTTGCATTAATTTTTGAGACATCTTAATTATTTTCTGTTAAAGTTTATATTTCAAATTAGAGGAACAAAAGTTTCTAAAAGGTAGAAACTTTTCTTCTTTTTAAATTTCAAAAGTCATGTGGTTTTGATGTTTGTTTGGCAGTGATTTGATTCTGATGGATCATGGATAAACATAAATTGGACATGTTAATAAATCTTATAAATATGTATATAATAAAGTATCAGACAAAAAAAATTACACACATTTTTATTAGTATTTCCAAGTAATATTGTTTAAATTCAATAAATAATATTACAAAAATAAATTCATCTCATTTATGTACTTACATAACTATGAATATTTTCAAAGCCTCCAAATAAAAATAGTTTTTAAATCTACTTATATATATATTCGTAGTGTCACCTAATTGCTTTACTAGCGTAGTTACGAAGGTTATGCAACTTTTCTCGCACACACCTGTATAATCGGTTGCATAGACGGATGATGCAAACGAACACAATGTATAAAAATAAAATAGTCAATTCATATCCACCGCATCAACATGAATTTTATTATTGCAATCAATGAACACATATAAATCATGTAAATAACATTTAATCATACTATAATAATATAAACAGACCAGCAGTTAAAAAAATCTATTTAAACGCACAAAATATTCAATGATAAAAATAGGGAAAATATACAGTTTGTCGCCAAAAATATAGGTACAGTTTTTTGTATTGTATAACCACCATATAAACATTGGAGAGAATACTTGGTGTGGCGATTATAATATATAAAAATATAGGATATAGACTTAGCAACAGATGCAAAAGATATTTGAAACAATTATTGTTTCGTCATTATATAGCATAACGAATTTTTGAAAGTACGTCATAATTTGTTTATCTCTGCATGTGGCGTACCACAGGCTTCCTTTTATTCGTCAATATCAAGATATACTGAGTGTTTCATTTAATTGTTTCAATTTATTTGACTTATTTTGCTTATGCGTAACAATCTCTTTATCTTTAATGATTACCGGCTTAATAAAAATCATTAATTAATTTTTCAATTGATCAGCAAAGATGAACTAGTTAGTTAATTACGTTTGAATAAGTTAAATGGTGTGAATTAAATGATAATCCAGATTTAGTAATAAATAAATCTGCACACGTCGATACCAAACGATTTTAAATGGAATTTTATAGCAAAATATTGGCATTACTAAATACATACTGGAAGTAATAATTTTTGTGAAATTTTACAATTAGCACCATCGGAATAAAATAAAAATTAAATAATACATACAATACTACACTTACTTTTTTATATAATAATTTCCATAGCAAGTTTACATTTTCAATTATTAATAAACAAAAATGTATCTATAATTTTGGCCACCACTGTATACGTATATATCGAATTACCATTTTAAATGCACAAGAGGGATGACACAACGTAATTATACAAAGATAGGAGAAAGAAACGGTATTACAGCAATAAATAAAAACAATAGTATATATTTTTCACTTTGAAAAAGAATCACTCTGTTAATAAAGCAAAAAAAAATCATTCGAATCTTTGGTGTATAATCTCTTGTAATAATCCGTATAGCTTTGAGTATATTGCAATCACGGAATCACAAGTATAAGCAGAGCAGTTTTTAACGTTTTATTTATATCGTATTTATTTAACGATAAATACAACGACGAAAACAAAGCATGAATTTAAAACCGATCCTGGGGTTGAGGAGATACCCCATAATTATCATTTACCCGTAAACATGCGATAAACTCCGAATAACACAATAGGAATAGGCCAGGATGAAATTAATTGATAATTAAAATAATGAACAGCCGCTAGCCTCTGTTTTTGTTCTCTAAGTAACGCGATTTATTGGCACCAGATTACATACTGTCAATTCCCGTTTCCCTGTAATTTCGGCGATAATAATTAATGATAATGGGAATGGCTCGGAGGAGACAAAACATATTATTTCAAATATAGATAACGAATTTCAATTTTATTTTCGATTATTGTTAACTTTCTAAACTGTATTATAGGTTATGCTGGGTCATTTTTAGAAATGTTGGTACAGTATTTGTCATAAAATTTGAACTGTCAACGTCAACTGATTTTCATGTTTATTACGTTAAAATTACGCGCATGCATAGTAGGAGTTTCCGATATATATCCTTCTCCCTTTGATTTCGGAATTTTTTAGGATGTGTCAGCAATATAGTAGTATTACATATATGGTATTCAGTACTGTAGTTTCAGGATTAATTTATTCCGGATTTTTAGGAAATATTTTAACGAATGTAAGATAAATCTTGATATTTACATGGTTAATGAAACAACACTGCCGTCCCAAAAATTTGTCCAAGAGATAAAGTTTTTACTGTATCTCATAACGAATGCTTTCGAACACAAAGATTCAAAAAATCATGGAATTCTTTTTCAACACTGCTAACTTCGTTATTATTGGAGCTATCGGCTCGGTACAATTAGCTAACTATTTGTGTTGATTAAGATAGTGAAAACAGAATAACAATTGAACAGCTTGTTACCGAGATATTCGCAAAAACAACATAATTTTAACTGGGACACTCTGTGTATGTTTTTACATATTTCGGAGGAGAATGAAGAGGGTGCTTTAAAGAGTGATTGCGAAAAAGACCGATGGGGGCAAATAAAATGAAACACCCCGGTGCAGTAGCTGTCAGTGTTCGGATTACGCATTAATAGAAACACAGAGGTCGCTAGAAGGAAAAAATTTTTTTAAATAATGTTTATTTCTTGCACATATATGATGCAAATACAGTCTTAATCGACTAATATAAGTATATACACTTCTTTGATTCAACAAGAAAGAAAACTGTAATCTCGCTGTAACGATAATTTGCCAGGCTCACTGTTAGCTTATAGCTGAACATGCCGGTTACAAATACATACTGATTTCCAAAAATAATTTAAGACTCCGTCGTTATTATTAATAATAAAAAATACATAATTCAGCAGACTTCAGAAAACTTAGATCTGGATTTGTTTAAAAGTTACGAAGATTACTTTTTTTTTCAAACTTATGTCTCGGTTTACACCGCTTATTAAGTAATATTCCTCAATCACCCTTGAAAATAACAAACAGCCTGTATGATAATTACAAATGGCTACAGAAACAAAGAACCAAGAATTTATAATAATTGCATTAACACATAGGTAGATTTGACTTTACAATTACTATAAGAACTTTATATATACATGGTTTAAATGTTAAAAGCAAAATCTTTTAAAACACAATTTCACAACCACATTTTTCTTATTTTACATTATAAATTATCGCAAATTATAAGCAAAGTTCTTGTATAATTAATATAATAATCCATTTTCCTTAAAATAAACATGAAAAATATCACAGCCTCAAAGAGTCGCATTCATATTAAATTGACGCAAATCTGCGCCATCTATCATCACAAATGCGCACTAAAATTGACAGATTTGTACTAATCGACGAAAACGTTAAAAACTGCTCGACCAGAAATACGACAAACATCCCCTCTCGAAACCATTTAACAAAGATTTCAGCCGCAAACTACCGCCTACGTGGCAATTATACAGAAAACATAGTATGGAATACCTGGTGGATGATGGAGGCGGTTGTAATTGGTGCACCTCGGGCGGCGGCGGATAGTAATTGTCCTGCATCGGTGGCCTAGACGGCGCTCCGCCCCAACGGTTGCGATCCCTTTCGTAATAGTTGTAATCGCGGTCTCTGCTGTAGCCTCGGTCCCTATCGGCTCTAGACGGTCTGTCGAAATCCCTATCGCGGTTCCTGTCGTTGATCGGCGGCCCTTCCTTGTAGCGATACCTGAAAGGGGCAGTTCTTCATTTCAGGGTACGGAAAATAGCACTCGATACGATTCTTTGGCGTTTTTATCGTTCGCGAGCGAATCATTTTACGGACGATAATTCGCTCGCGAACGAATTATATTTTCAACGGTCAAAAATCTTATGTAAATAAAATGGTGGGTTGATTCTATCGACATTTTCTGTTAAATTCCCGAATAGTCGGCACACGTACCTTGGTGGGGGGGATCTCGCGGGCGATCGGAAACGAGAGGGTGGCCTCCTTCGCGGCGAAGAATTGCGAGGCGAATAATCCCTGTAAGGGGAATTCCTGGGACTAGGCGAGAACGACCTAGACCTGGATCTGGAAATTGTAGAAAAACAAAAAGCCGTTATTAGAATACATCCGGGTAATTAGCACTCGATATACAGGCATGCCGACAGATTAGAAGGGGGGGAAACATGCATCTACGATTTCGGAATAAACAACAATAAACAATAAATAAAAATAAAAAAAAAAACAGAAAATGTCAAAAGAAAACAACCGTAAAAAACAATTCGCTACACAAATCTCAAATTCAGACTCACCGGCTCATACTGAACGATCTTGATCGGCTTCTGGAGTTGCGACGCCTCGGCGATCTACTCCGAGGTCGTTTCGGAGATCTGCTATAGCTGCGACTGGAACTGCGACTGTAACTGCGACCTTTTTTCTGCTTCGCCCTGCGATCTCTCTCATCTTTTTCCCTTAACATACGATTAAAAGCCTCTAACGGGTCATCGATTATCCTAAAACAAAGGGAAATCGAAATGGTATTATAGGAGTGCCACAAGCACCTCATTCGAGGCCAATACTCTTTTAAACATCCACGAGAAAACAAATTTCGCCTATACTAACCCCGGTGGCGTCCTAGTTCTGATCCTCGCGGAGTCCCTATAATCCCTATTCCGAGATCTCGGCGGGTAAGACGAATAATTCGGAGGCGGACCTTGCATCGGTGGTCGTGTCGGATCAAAAATCGGCCTCGGTGGTGGATTATACGGACTAAAACGTAATGAAATGATCAAATATTTGTCTCTTATACTAAATCGCATTCCGACTTACCCAGGTACAAAAGGAGCCGTCGGATTGGCCCCCGGAGGTGGTAGTCTGAAGTTCGGCGGTGGTCCTTGATTGGTGAAAACTCCCGGAGGAGGCTGTCCAGGGGGATAATTCGGAGGAGGTCCTTGCATATGTGGCGGCGGCATCCCGATCATCGGCGGTAGGATCCCTGGGGGTGGTCCGGATGGATACGGAGCACTTGTCGGCGGGTAAACATTGTTACCGACATTGTTCGAATTCCCCGGTTCGTCTACGGTCGGTGTGCCCGGTCTTTCTTCGATTCTAGGCCTGTTCGAATTGAATTAAGTGAAATAACGAGATATGTTCGATTGATTTTTTCACTTACATCGGCTCATATGGTGGTGTTCTGCGTGTTGTATGTTGCCGAGGTGAAATATCTTTCGAATTGTGCCTTGTTCTACCTGAAAATATCAACGCTTTTTAATAAAAATTTTCTATATTCAATTTCTTTGTTTATTAGTTTAATTTTCGATATAATTTATTCCATCTTGTATTATTTATGTTCGTGTTAAGTGTTTATAACGATGTCCAACTATTAAGTGTTCTATGTTTAAAAACTGTATCGGCAAGTACTTTTTTTAGTACAATTTTGTAATTTCTGATCGCAATATGAAAGATAAATGTAAAAAATTTAACAATCCAACAACGTTTTTGAAAATAGAACGAAAAAATTCCGAAACATAAAATTTTAAATTAATTCAAAAATTACCGGCATCCCGAAATAAATACAATCACACTTACAGAAAGTGCAAATATGACATTGACAGCTGTCACATGTCAGATTATAATATGTTAATACAAAATATATGCATATTTAGAAGTGTATTTGCTTTTTTAATAATATAACTTTCATAGAAATACATGGTTGTCACACTTACAGAAAACGCGAATATGACATTGTATTAGTATTTGTTTAAATGACGAATGAAATATTTGGGTAATACTACAATAAAAGTGCCACTTACCATTATTTTGATTCGATGATGCATGTGAAGTTCGTCTAACTGTTGGCCTCTTAGGTGATTTCTCTCGTCTTGGTGAAACGCCTGGAGGTCCCTCGGAAACTGAAGACTTCGATGGAGATTCTTTCGAGACATCGTTAATATCAAGATCCTATAGAATGAAACAAATTAAAAATAATTAATTTAAGAAAAGTTGTACTAGTTATGAGAAATTAAAAATGAAATCGCCTGCCTCAATTGTACATATGTAGATAACAAAATTCACACCTCAACTGATGATAGAATATGTTTATTTTCTAGGCTGGTGTGCGTAATTAGTGTATTCTAACATTTAAAGAAATAAAAGCAGTGTTTTTAATTAATAAAAGTGATTAATATTATTAATAAGCGTGAACTTAAAAGTTGAGGATTATTTTCAAATACTATTATATATAAAAATGAAAATTTTATTATTTTATACGTAAATTATTATAAATTTCCGACGAATATGCCCTACGTCTTGAGAAAAATTGTTTAATGAGAAATAAAATCGCTGGATAGTCTAAAATTCCTATGTTAAATCGTACTAACTTATATTCTTATTAACATTAGTAATCCCTAGCAAATTAATTTTTAAAATCTGAGTATATAGAGAGAAAACTTACCTTCACAACCTCCAAATTTATATTTTTCGGCGGTTCTGTAGAATCTGCCTCACTTATAACAGTTTTCTCGATCGGTTCAGGTTTATTCGAATCTGCACTCTCCGAAGACTTGGGACTCTTTTTAACCGCTTCTTCCTACATGGTAAGAAACATTTTAATAATTATTTCACAGCAACAAACGCATATCTTCAATACCTTTTTCTCGATTTGCGTCTGTGGCGTCACTTTAGGAGATGGTTGCCTCTTATAGGTCGGTTTCTTCACATAACCGGTGGTATTTTTAAAATTAGCAACCGAATTCCTCAAATACCTAACGCAGAATTCCATAAAAATTGAACTAGTTGATTAAAATAAATAATCTTACCGATTTGGTATCAATGTTCCTGGTGAAATATCTCTTTCATGACAGTCAGGGCATTCGTGATCCTCCGATTCTAACAAACAGCTACGAATGCACTCGTCGCAGAAGGAATTCCCGCAACATGGTATCATAACGGCATCCGTCAATAAACCGGAACAAATGGAACAGATCAGATCTTCTGGTATCTCCGATTGGTCCTCTACGGGTGGCGGAGCCGGGGCTTGTTTCTGCGAATAAGTTTGGTGATCGAGCACTGGTACGGCATAAGAACCGTTCGGGGTCATCATGGCACCCGGAACTTGAGGTCCTTCCACGGGCACCATGAAACTGCGGGGAATTCCCGTGCTCTTCTTGATTTCCATCGGCTCCTACGAACGTTATTTACAATTTTTACGGTTAAATCTGAGATATACGTGTACATACGGATCCCTGACTCAGAGGACAATCTTTGATCCAATGCCCGGTTTGGTGACATTTGTAACAACGGTAATTTGGGGGTACTGTTCCGACTTGATTTGCCCCGCGGATCTTCAAATAGCTGCAACAATATTAGAACCATTTTAAGGAGAAAGATAAAATATTGAACATCGATACAATGCATGCTTAAAATATAAATAAATAGAAATTATTCTCTACTGATACAATGAAAGAAATATGAATGACTTCTCGAAAATTTTTGACAAATATGAAAAACATTTTAAATTATATAAGTTGATTTCTAAAAAGTATTTTTGTGTTTTGTAGAAATTTCAATTTGATTTTCTCCTACCCATAAGCAAAAGTCTAAACGCAGAGCATCATTAACATTTTTCAATTCATGTACAAAAACCGGTTTATAAGGTTTGATTTTGTTTTCTTTAAAAATTCTATTGAAATGTGTTTTGACCTATTTCGTCATGTCATGCACGCTACCTGTTCTTCCAAAATTTTCTACCAAATTTCGTAAAGCATTAACGCACACGTGAACATTAGAAAACTTCTGTTGAATTTTTTTAATTGCAAAGTTATAAGACGCTTACCAGTTCCATCACATTGAACGTGGTATACTCTTTATTCTAAATCTAGCATTACTATTAACTCTCAGTAAAGATTAACAAATACGTAATGACATTGACAACTTAACACGTAACTTGATTTACTGATTAGGTTGTCATGGATGATAACAGGATAATCTGACTTAATCGAAAACATGAAACTTAGAAACGTTTTTGCTTAAATTTTTGTGTTTTTTGTAATTCCCTCAGCTGCTAAAAAAAATATTTAGATTTTTGTTTCAGAATTAGTGGTTTTGAGAGAAGCAAAAATTATTATAGAGAATGACATTTTTTCGTTAAGCTGCAAATAAAATTTTTTCCCCTCTTGTTCAGTTCATCCGGGGACACACTGTATATAATGACTTGTCAAAATTGTAATAGTGTATATATCGGCGAAACTATGGAATAGTTAGAAAATAGAATAAAAGAACACAAGTATAACAAAAATCTTACAGCTTAAAAAAAAACATGAAATAACACAAAATCATACATTCGATTTTAAACAAAGAACAAACCAATAAAGCGGGAACTATACTTGAAATAATCCAGATTTATAAACACAAAAATTCTGTAAATGATAAAACAGGCACGCAGTTTTTCACTAAACTTTATAACTGAATTCTATAAATGAAATTTTAGTAAAAATTGATAACGTTTTGCATAATTAACCATAACAAATAAAATTGACACAATTTACACAACAATCTTTATACATATAAAACAATTTTAAAGTTTTTTTCAAATTAAAACAAAAAATACACTGATTTTACCAATAAAACAAAAATGTTGTCAAACATTTTTTTTAAAGTTTTTTTACATATCAACTTTTTATTTTTTATATTGTTAATTATACATCTTTGTAAGTGGATGAGGTTTTTAAATAAACCCAAAGGTCTTACTGGAGAATATACCTGTTTTATTATAAAGACCTAAAAGACCAAGAAGGTAGTACATATATACTTATTTAATTGGGTGTGTCACAAGGTAAACACCGGTAACTAACTAATCACCTATAAACACATATTTCGGTTAATTGCATTGGGTAATAATAGGATTAAAAAACGTAATTTGTTTCCTTAAAACCAACAATAACACAGATTATATAAATATTTCCTGAAAAGTAAATATATTAATTTAGGACATTTAAATGGATTTCCCTTAATTTTATATGGCGATAATGGGGTGACCGGTTAATTACATGTGGAAGTAACCAATAAAATATTATACAAATGTCTTCAATAGTGGAGAGCAATTCTGTCATTTATCTGTTATCTCTCCTACAAAGCTTATTTCTTTGAAAATGATATTCATAATAATAATCCTACCAGTACTATTAATGGAAATGCATTTAAATGTTTGGAATTAATATTTACTTTGGATGAAATATTTCTATAATGTATTATTGCTAATTTTAACAGAATAAATGAATTGTAATCCTATTACTAGCCAATGCAATTAACCCCAAGGCATTTATATGTAATTAATTAAGGATATTTACTTTTTTACACATCTAATTAAATACTCATATTACAGAAAATCTGCATAAACTGAAAGTACTTTTGCACCTTCATTATCATTGTAATATGTAATTTGAAGCGATTAAACCAAAAAATTAATGAAATAAAGAAAACCTTCAAAAAATTTGAAGGCGTCTCAGTAGCTGATAATTTTATTTTAAAGCTCCATCGTATTTACATTAAAATTATTCTACATTCATTCTATATTTGCAAATTAGAAATGAAGGAAATTTTATATTCTATACAGGGATTCTATTAGTAATACGAACTGAAATATTATTATTAATGTTATCCACAACTAATAATGGTAAATTAGATTTAAAAACCTTTTTTATATTTCTACTATTGCACAAACATACTTCTATATTTCATCAAATTATTCATATTTCCCTCAAATGTAGGCAAAAATAACATGATACTTTAAAAAAAAAAAGAGGTCCACTATAAAGATCATCATAAAATCACTTCGATAGAAAATAAGCGTGCAACACCAAACACTGACAAATGAGCAACCATTCTAATGAACTACACATACTAAAATGTTCAGAAAAAAAATCGACAATCAAACTTACTTATTTGTGAACCTCGTTTCGTAAGCAAAACGAAAATAGTAAACATTTAATTACTCGTTTAATAATTACAAACATCTAAACGACAATTTTACACTCACTTGCTCGGGTCGTAGTCTTGTGTGGATTGGGACATCATCGCACGGATCTTATCGTCTTCAGAAGCGTCTAAACTCGACAAATCGACGGCTTTTGCAATTGGGCCACCCTCGTCTGCCCTGGCAACTGGGGCATTGTCGTTTCCGTAACCCTCCCATGTTTTCGATTTATTTGATGGTATAACTGGAATGCGGGCTATCAACAGCGAAGTATTTTTCGGTATCAATGCCTCTTCATCCTCGTACACTAGAAAGATAATTGAAATGAGTTTATAAAAGAAAATTGGAATCATAAATATCATGAGGATCCAAAACAATTCAATACAGATTTAATTGAAAAATATATAGAATAGGGTCAGCTTAGTTAGTGAAAGCAGTAACAAGATTAAATAAAATGTAAATAAAAAAAAAATTGAGTGTTGAAGAACAATTCTACAGAAGAGAAACAATTATGAAACATACAAATAAGAAGAGCACAAAGTTTGTAACATTCTAAAATATACATAAAATACAACTCACCCTCTTTGGTTTGTGCATTTGTAACTTGCAAGTCGAAATCCGTATTCTTACCAATACGCTTCTGTTGGATGATGGCATTCTTTAAATCCTTGACAGATATATGAAGTCCATCAAATGTCACTGTATCATATTCTAACGCGGATTTAAACTTATAATGTACAGACATACTTCACAAATTATCTCCGCAGTTCTTGTATTAACACCCCGAAGAGAAAAACGGTAATGTTTTGGTAGAAATCGATATGTTATATCGCCTGCCGTGAACTGTTTTTCTAGCAGCGCGATGCTGTAGTTTATTTTTCATAATACAATATGAAATGCTGCACCAACTATTAACCAATATTTAATTTGCTTTCTAGGCGATCAATAACCTGTTTATTTACTGAATGGTTCAAATAATAAATTAATACTAAAGCGGTTTAGATACATTAAAGAATATAATGTATGATACTCGAACCGATAACAAACTGACATTTGACAGTTAAAATGGTGGATTTTCCCAGCATGACCAACCCAAGAAAACTAATATTTAAACATCTTAATTTTAATTTCATTAATTATATTTCTATTTACCATTAATTTGTATGTAATCGATGTTACTTTACAATACAATTGAAATAATTAATATGCACCGTGAAATACAAAATGATTTTTAGGGATTTATTCTAAACGGAAATCGTATCGCCCGTTGTAAAAAATGGCGGTAAAAAACAAAATTCGATTTGACAAGGACAACATAAAAACTGGCACGCAGAAGAAATCGGTAAAACGTGCATTCATTCGCTTTTAAACGACACTTTCGGAGGTGAAACGAATAAAATATTGCGAATACTAAGTGTGGGTATCCAAAATAATTAAAAATTGCAGTTTTGACGTAACGGATCTTCTCCAAACTTGCAGTACACTCGCATTTCGCACGGGGAATCACGAGAAAAGTAATGGCTACATTTCAAATTCATGAAGACGTCGGGCAAATCGTGGATGAGAATAAAACTCGTAATTTCGGTAAGATAAACGACTCGCTGGAAATATCTAGGAAGAGGCCGATGCAACAAACAAGGTCCGCTCTTCAATCCATTCATAATGTCAATCACGATGCGAAGAGGATCAAAATTAAGGAACACACGAGCGAATCCGTACGCGCCATTCCGGTAATTATTTTTATTAAAAAAAATTAATTCCAACGTACCGGGTAATTCGTTTACATAAATAGCAGGCACAAAATGAGGAGGAAACTTGTGTTAAAGAAAAAGCGGATGGAACTCCGGAAAGTTTGAATTTGGACTGCGTTAAATTGACAGATAAGAAAGATATTGCATGTCCTGTCAAATATGAAAATAAGGAGAAGGATCTAATTCCTTTGGACTTGTTTTGTAATGAAGAATATAAACAGGTGAGTTTTGTTTTATGTTTATACAAAAATATACTGCAATAGGCAAACTTACACTTCATTACATTTATTGTTAGCTAATTAATTAGATCAATGGTTATTAGTATTTTTTGTTAAATTACTAAAATAATTGCGGGAAATTTAAATTTGTGTATTATACCCAAGTAATAATAATTTATAACTTTTGTATTAAATTCCTTTATTAAACTTTTAGGCAAACCCAGTTTTAACATATTTTGGAGGGAAATTAAGGGGCCCATACAGAAAAATAGTAAAATTACCTTTCCTTTTTTATAATATATTTATTTATTACTTTATGCAGGTCGGGATTGAAATATTTTTAAAAGAAAATATTGGGTCCATATAAAGAAAATTGAAAAACACTTCGAATTTGTTAGAATTTATTGATAGATACAGGTTCGGATTAAAATAATTTTGGACAAACTGATTTCTTATAATATTTATTTTTAAAACTTTAATATTGTGCTTTTTTTTAAATAATATTTAATTCTTTTTTGTTTTGGCATGTTTTATTTTGATTACCTTATAGGATATTTGGTCGTATCTGAAATATTTAGAAACAGTCCACGAATGGGCCAAACCGAATTACATGAAGAAACAGAAACACTTAGATGCCGAGATGAGAACTGTCTTAATAGATTGGCTAGTCGCTGTTCAAGATGACTATAATTTGAGCGATGAGACTTTACACTTGGCCGTTAACTACATCGACAGATTCTTGAGCAAAATGCTAGTGGTGAGGTTTTTTTTTAATTTTATGGCCAAGGATTTCAGCACATTGATGATTTGACAATTTTGCAAAAATACTTTTTTCTTGCCAAACCATTCACAGCCAATATAACATTAAAAATAAAATAAACTACTACCCACTAGGGTGGAGTTTGAGTCCGTTATTGTTTATTCTCTTATTGTGTAACATGCAAAACTGATTTTTTTACGTAAATATTCACTATATTAGTTTGTATAATTATTAAGACAATTTAAATATCAACTAAAAATAGATTTTTTCCTTTTTCGTATAACCTTTTTTTCTTATAATCTTTACAAAAAATAAAAATAAACTCTAAAAACAATAGCAAACTAATAATAAATAAGAAGAGTGATAAAAAAAATTTAACCAAGTTAATTGAGAGATGGAAATGTATTTCAATGTCAAATTTATAATTTTTTTAAATCTTTTATTCTTTTTAAGTTTTCTATTTAGAAATAAATGGAAATTATTGTTAGGTACGCGACAAATTTCAACTCTTGGGCTCTGTTGCTATGATAGTCTCTGGAAAAGTGGACGAAATCTATCCACCGGATATGAAAGAATGGATCTACCTTTCAAATAACATCTACACAGTAAAACAAATAACGAAAATGGAACAACTTTTACTGAAAGCGCTAAAATTCGACGTGCAACCTCCAACCATAGCAACATTTATCAAATTCCTATGCTCTGAACACGAACTAGATGAGCAAACTAAACACTTGGCTATGGTACGTCAGCTTACGATATTAAACATTCAATTTCGTTAACTAACTTTTATGTTCAGTACCTTGGGGAACTGGCCTTGATGGAAGGGAAAGATTTCCTGCACTACCTACCTTCAAAATTAGCGTCTGCCAGCATAGCTTTGGCTCGGTATACTTTATCAAAAGGAAATCCTTGGCCTAAGATGTTGGAGACATCAGTTGGTTATTCGTTACGACAACTGAGTCCTGTCGTGCAGAAGCAAAATAAAACATTCGAGGATTCCCCGAACAAGCCCCAGCAAACGGTTCAAACGAAATATTCCGCACCCAAATACTACAAGGTTGCTTTATTGAAACCAAGAGCATTAAGTAAGGTCCTATTCGCCGAAGAATAAAACCTTGCATGAATTTATCTATCAACCAATGCGTACTATCTTAAATTAATAAAAAACGTTCCAATTTTAGTTAAGTTACAAAAAAAAAAAAAAATAATCCCAGTGCCTATACATATAATAGTTTGTAAGTCTAATTTTCGTATTCCTATTCTAAGTTCACCTATATCATATTACCGTACTGTTAAATATGATTTAAGAGAAAAAAAAAAAAAAAAAAAAAAAAAAAAAAAAAAAAGTTAATTTTTAACCTAAACAAATTTGAATAGACCCGCCAAAAAAGTGAATAGTTCCCATTGGATGCCCGATCAGCCAATCGGATTTCTCTTCAATTCAATTTTGGCGCGTGAATTCGTAATGCGAGCTGTGCAATATTCATTTAAGAATATATTTATTTACGACAGTTATAAAACTCAATCTTATGTAATATTTATTAAATTGTTATTGATCGAAGACATATTTATTTTTATGATGTAATATTTATATTGTACGGGTTTGTATTATTGACTGACAACTGTGCTTCGTGTATTTGTCACGATTTTGATGTTTATTATCTATCTATTTTTTGTCGTTATTTAGTTATTGTTATATAAAACGCTGTATACCTCCTCATTTTTAGTATTGTATTATAACACTATGTATAAAATACATGATAATTTTCTAGTAAATTGTTTAATTATTTCTGGATTTAGTATTAACAGCCGCATCTGTTACAAGAATAAAGAATTTTGTTTGACATTTTGAGATTACAGAAAACTGTAAATTAATATTGTTACAATGAACTGATTCGATTTACTAGCATTTTCGATTTACTGCACTTTTATCCACTGATTGTATTTCCTTCTCTCCATTCTCTTTCAACTATAGAAGCTCCTTGAAACAAAAAATGTTTGACATGTTTTCTTATTTTGCTTTGAATATAGAAATCTGTAAATCACTTGTTCTAGGTACCTACATTATCAAATCGTAAATAAACAAAAACGTTTCAGGAGTAAAAAATATATTGAATTAAATAGTCCACAATATTGTTTCACCATACAGTGGCTTCATCAGGTGGATGAAATTAACTAAACAGAAATTAAAATTACACACTATTTATACTTTTAAACCTAGGAGTGGGGAATAATTAAAATCCTTTTGTTCATTAAGCGCTAAACCTAACTTACTATATCTATTAATTTCTAAACATTCAAATAAGTCTAGTTTCTTACTTTTCTTATGAACATGCAAAATATCAAAATTATTATTAAAATTATGATTAAGTTCTAAACAATAAACAATGATTAGCAAAAGTTGAATCTATCTTCTTATCTCTGTTTATTTACGATTTGAAGATGGAGTTTAAACACGTATCCTCCCATTCGATTAATTTTTTGAAACCTACATTATCACTGATCATTCAAAAATATGTTCTTTTAAATGCTCCAGCGCCATCTTATACCTAGGTGTAAAGTTACAAGATGCAGATTCCTTTTAGTATGGCTAGCAATCAGAAAAATTAAAAAAGTAATCCTGAAAATATACGAAATTGACAATTTCTCAAACCCGTCATCTAAAAATGTTAATTTCGGTATAATAAGACACATCAAAATTATTCGTGCTTAAACGTATTTTTATCGTTTTACTTCAAATCCCGGATCGGTTATAATGGGATAAAATGCATCGGTGGGCGTATCCTTAACTTCATTTGGCTCCGGGACAAGAATTGCAGCATTATTAGCACATTATGATATTACGGCTCATAATTTTACTCGCATTCTCGTGCAGTTTTTCTTCGTCCCATTCTGGAAACTGGCAATTACGTGAACCGATCGATATGACTTGGCCCATTGATGAGCAAACTGTATTCTGGCCTGGCGTTAGAGGTTTCTTTTACACTAGGAAGGTGGCATCGTACGACGATGAAGAAAACTGGTGAGTAACTAAAACACTCGTGCGCAAAACATCGTTTTACTTCGGTAATAATTTTTTTTTATTATCACCAAAGGTATGCAATGAACGAGTTTTGCACTGGGGAACATGGGGGCACCCACTTGGACGCACCGTTTCACTTCCACAAGTACGGATGGAAAGTCGGGGAGATTCCAATTTACCGCCTGTTGGCGCATGGTGAATTTGCGAGATATTTCCTTCAATAAAAACGATTTACTTGATATTTTCCAAACGCAGCTATCGTTATAGACATGTCGGATGTAGTTAATCGCTTGGGACCGTCTGTTCAACTGCAAGAAGAGGATCTGGTCGACTGGGAACGTATTTACGGTAGCATACCGACACATTGCGTTGTCCTGGTAAGATTCGGTTGGTCACAGTATTACAAGCAAAAGGAGATTTACCTAGGACTGAACGGGACTGACATGGTCTTTCCAGGTTTATAAATTGATGTAATACCATTGATAAATTGGTGAACCATTCAACGTATTATTTTCGTACCGATTTTGGACTCTTATAGCGAACTACCCACGCGCTCTATAAGATCCAAAAAGCTTATTGGCTTAGAAATGGAGCCTGAAGTTGATTGTTCCGCCTCTCTCAAATAAGCAGCCCATTTAAGTACTTTCCCGAGCATACAAATCTGCTCTACTCCTACATAGCGTGCATAAGGTCGACGATTGCTTACAGAGGTCTAATTTAAAAAGCTCTTCCCTGTACATACATATCATTGCTGGCAATTTTTAAAACTGAAAACGTATAAAACTAGATATCTAAAACACTTATTAAATAAATATCGTTACGAACGTTGAATAATTTATTAATTTATCAATGATACCATCTCAGAGGGTCAAATTTATTCCCTGCAACCGCACAGATCCACAAGTATTACATTGTAGTGATTTTATATCTAGGCATTTCGCCAGACGCTGCGCAATGGATGATAAAAACTAGGAAGGTTATCGGAGTGGGAATAGATACCGCCAGTACGGATGCTGGCGCAACCAGGGGCTTTGAAACACATCGCGTGCTGGCCAAACAGAACATTTATTGCTTGGAAAATTTGCGCATACCACAGAAAATACCCGGTAATCTCCGACGTTATCATTAAGGTGAAGCGTGTTTTAGACGCAAGGCGATACGAAGAGCATTTATAAACAGCGTATATCGAAATATGCTATTCCTAGTTCTACGATGCAAATATTTTCAACAGCGTATATCGATATATGCTATTCCTAGTTCTACGATGCAAACATTTTCAATTGCTCTTTGTATATATAGGATTTTCCGCGGAAGCGGCTCAGATTAAAAAATTTTGGGTTTGTCATTAGTTTGGTATTTACTTTCTTTTTAAAATATTTTCTAACACTTCCGGTTTACAGGAAGTCGCACGAACTTTCTTATTTTAAATGGAACACCAATTTTTTAATTCAGCATAAAATTCTATGACGATTACAACTAGAGTTCCCTATACCTATCTTCACCTGTTTCTAGGATATTAGGATTTTTGTGAAAATTTTGACATTTACACCCTGGTACTTAATTGATTATTTCTCACTTGTTTTATGTGCCAGATGTTCCGTATTTTCAAACTACCATACACTAATATTGTTTCGCCAAAACGTAGTAAAACTTTCCCTTCATCTTATACAGGGTGTCTGAAAATTAGTGATATATCAAAGAATTTTTAAAGGTGTAAAACTTAATTTTTTCAAATAGAACACCCGGTATGTTTTAATGTTGTTTGATGCAGAATTAAATGTAACATTCCCAATACTTATCTTCAATAGTTTTCTTTAAAATAGTCGTTTTAGTTATTATAGCCTTCAAATCGTCGAATAATATGTTAGGTAGTAGACTTTTCTTTTTGGAAATATTTTAGAAAGAAAGTAAATACCGAACTATGACTATTTCGTATATTTTGATCGGAAATTGATTGATTGATTTGATAAATATCAGATAAACAGACTGACTCGACCGCAGAACACGTGCAACTGAAATACATTGGCGTAGCGATAAAATTACTATTTTAAATCCACCGAAACGCAGATTCTATGAAGTGAGCATGAACAAATCCTTTTTTTTTGCCCAAACACCTAAACCACGCTCCCCTCTACTCATCATAAATCCGTCTGATTTCTTGCTTCTTCAGCTAGAGGATTCAACCTCTTAGTGATGCCTATGAAATTGAAAGACGGCAGTGGTGCACCGACAAGAGTCGTCGCCATCCCCGACATAAGATTAAACCTCGACGTCACCTGCTTGCCTATAGATATGACCATAACCAACGTGCCGTGGTACGGGCACACTTCAGTTGTTCTCTCCAGTTTGCTGCTATTGGGAATGTACGCGATCAATTGTTTTACCCTGTGATGCCGTAAGAAATCATTTTTTTACCGCCTGGTATGAGTCAAATTGCGCCAGACGGTAAAAATAAAGTTAGGTGCTATCATGTACAAATATATCGTACCGTGTAAATGTGGTTATCTTAAAATATGTATGTACTAAGTGAATTGACACTTGTCAAAAGTGAGAGTGTAATAAAAACATGCAATTTTGTAAAAAATGCCTTTATTTTTATTATTAATTTATCTTCTCGTAAAATTACTCGTAATATATAATTTTGCTCTAATAATATACAGTATGATACAAAAAGAAAGTATATATTTAACACGATGTTTTTTTGTTCGTATTATGGGCTTATAAATTAAAAAAATTCATACAAATATTTTTAAATAAAATTCGTTTTCTTCGATTTCACACATCGATTGTTAGTTAATACAATAAATACATTTACAATAATTAATTTATCTTAGAAATACCATATTTTATTAATATATATATATATATGTATATATATTAGTAATAGAGAAATGTATTAAAAATAAAAATATCACATATTAGAAATAAGAAAACAGTCTTTGTTTTTTTTTTCTTTTAATATTATAATATAATACAAAATTATATTTTATGTAATATACACAGTTTCGAAAGTTCATACGATATTATTTTACCTTATTAAATTTTTATTATTTTAATAGTAACACCGAAATATTTATTTAATTTATTTATCTTACTTATTTTCTGCGTACATTTATCATTAATGTTACAATACTCATAAAAATTTGGTGATATCTTGCTTTGTGTTTCCTTTGACAAATAAAAAAATATATTTATTATTTATAATGTTTGTGTTTCATTTTCTTCATTCTTTTTTTAAAACTTATTGTTCTTATATATTGCGTTAATATTATTTTTTTATATAATTAAAATAAAATGGTTTTTAATCTTTGAAACTATTTACAAATGAACTGTTTTAGCTTTATTTTTAATGTCCTAAAATAAGTACATATATCATTAAACCTGCTCATATCATTTTTTTTAAATTATATTTTAACTTATTAAATTACATAATACTATAGATATGATGAACATGAGCACATATTTTTTTACAAGAACAAAAATATATCATTCTTCAAAAAAAAAAAAAGATTTTTTTGGATCATCCTCGTATATGCACAAAGAAATATCTTTTGCTCTATCCCATTATTATTAAACGATATATTTTGTTACCGAAAATTTGATTTTCATCACAAAATCGTGATCAACAAACCATATTTCGAATGATGTTGCTGATGCTCTGGCGCAGGTTTTACTTGACATTTTTAAATTCGAAAGATTCGCGCCTAAGTGAGGTGGGCGTGATCTAATCAAAGGTCTTCTTGCGCAGTGCATGATATTGTATTAGTCGTAAAACAAGATCCCATGAATTAATAGCGTTTTTACGTACTTCAAAGTAAATAAATAAATATTTTTCGTGTTCTGTTTGTTTATATATATGTAGTGCGTAAAAATAACGTTAAAGTACTCTTTTTGGTTTCAAAATTTCTAGTCCGCCTATATATATAATAATCAAAATTGTTGTACATTCTTCTGATACAGAACCAGAAATATTAAATCAAAGTTTTATTGCATTATATGTTAAGAATACCATTATCAATAGAAATATCAGTAAATATCAGTAAGAACATAAATTTCGTTTTGTAAATACGAGGTATGATCAAAAAATCAATAAACCAAAAGATAGTCGATCGGTATTTCGATGTAAAAATAAATTAAGTCTTTTTAAAGTAATTTTTCATACTTTGGTGTTAAATCTCAAACCATAAATATAAAAAAAATTATTTTTTTTTATAATCCTAATTTAAAATATTCCAGATTTTTCAACCCGAAAAGCTTTTTAGAATAATTTTTTTCCCTTATTAATTAATACAAGAAATCTACCTATAATACATTTTCATCTTCTTATTTACAAAGGTCTTAAAAAAATGCTCTTTCTTTGGATAAGATTGTACCCCATTTGATGATACAAGAATGAGTCGAAAAATCTACTGAGCAGATTTTTGTTTCCAATTAATTGTTTTTGAAGAGAAATTATTTGCTCCAATATGCCTTCGAATGTTTTTGGTGTTTCAATCATTATTGTAAAACATTTCGTCCTCCAAAAACATATTCTAAAATTCATATTTACAAATCTTCCTGGCAAATAATTCAGGGCCATTATCTATTACTGAAGAAATTCAGCAACTTAAAATTATCCTTCCTAGGAGGCGGTGGTAACTCGGGCAAATTACAAACCTGCCTGTACTGCTCGTACAATTCACCAACGGCGGAAACTAACCTGTATTTATATTTAAAAGCGGTGGTATCCACTACGGAAGCGGTTTGGATGCAATCATCACCGCCAAACTCGCATATGCGGTAATGATGCAAAATGGCCGCCTCCGAGGGTACGTTGAAGGTGTTGTGCCCAGGAATGAATTCCCAAATGAAATGGTTGCCTGTCTCTACCACGAATTCCGGCCTGCAGATGTATTTGGAGCGCTGCTTGTGGGGGTGAAGTTTAGTTTTTCTTCTGGTCTTCTTCAGGGTGAGCAGTGAGGTCGCTAGCGAGTCATCGCTGCTGTAGACCCATCCGTCGTCGCCCCATTGAAGGTAGAAGAAGGCGTTTTGGAAGGAGAATGACCCTGTGGAGTCCGTGTTGATTTTGGTCGATAACCAACTGAGGAAAAATTATGGAAAAATGTATTTTTCGGGCGTGGTTTTGAAGGTAAAGGAGGGAGACTTGGTTGGGGTGATTTTGGATTAATTTTGAATTGGATTTTGTTGGAAGGAAAGATAATAAAGTATTAGTGTTGAGGTTAGAAAGAATAGTTGAGAAAAATAATGAGTAATTGTATATTAATTAATAAAGAATTCCTTTGGTAACCAAAAATCCTTGTTCAAACACGCTTGCAAAAGAATAAAAATAATTTAAAATAACATCTTGCTTTATAATGACCAACTAATAGACACTAAAAATAAATTTTATTTCTTTTAGCTCTGGTGGGATAAAAAAACAAATATAATCATGTAAAGCAAATAAGCCCTTATTCAAACACTGGCTTCAGCAAACTTAAAAATAAAAACATCTATTTGGTAAAAAAAAAACCGATTGGATCGACAATACCATTTTAGAAAACGTATATCAAAAGCACTCACCTTAAAAGTTGTGGTAAAGTATCGTTGTGCTTGGGTATGATAAACTCATCCAGATCTATCAGTATGACATGAGAATATTTGTACATCGAACGGTACAGGCAGTCATTGAGCGCAGCAAAGAGGCCTTCCGTCCTAATCTCTTTCTGAGAAAGCATGTTCAGCTGCCAAGGAAGCAAGGTGACCAAACCCTTATTGATGTAATGCTCTAGGATGCAAGCGACTTGTGGTCCAACAGTATGGTTGTAGAAGGTGAAATGCTCCACGCCCAGAATCCGATGTAGTTCGATGAACTCCAACAGTTGCAAAGCCTGCAACCATACGGAAATTATTTTTCTTTTTTGGCGGAATCCTCTTCTGTTTTGCAACTTACCTTATTATAATCGAAATGCAATGCTTTGACGCAAACACCCATCTTGCTAGCGGGTTTAGTCTCGTTATAATTATTGATCACCGCCAAAATATTCGACGGTGCCAATCTGACTTTAGCAACCACAGAAACTGCTGTCGGTACTATCTGGTCGTTGCCCAAAGAGCACAAAACGAAGCAAGCGCTGTATTTTAGATTCCAGTTCTCGCGGATCACCTTTAATTTAGCGGGAACTGTTTTTGAAGCGTAACTTGTACTGTTCGCTTCGGCAGTCTTGTACCAGAATCTACACCATACTCTGTCGGCACCCCTTGTCTTTGTGGCGCCGATAATTCTAACATTCTTCTGTCCCTTGCGTGCGTCCAAGAAGGCTGAGAATACGTAGAATTTATATCTGAAATTAATTAAACCTTAAGTAAGCATTGAGATTGCTATGCCGTGGATAGAATGATTTAATAATGCGACGAGTCCGACTTGAAAGTCCTCGATTTCGGACTCGAATATATGGAATCGTTTCCAGATTCGAATATGTAGAATCGATTCCAGATTCGAATTCGTAGACTCGAGTCCAGACTCGAATTTATGGACTCGAATACGTGAACTCGACTAAATCTACAACTTACGGTATATGCATCAAATTATCGTCGTATCAAAATAAGAAAAATAAGACTGAAACCGCAAAATCAAATTACGCTTTCATTAAACAATAAACAGGGAATTATCATACCAACCTCACCGAGAGCTCGAGTCTGCATACGCGAGTATGGACTCGACTCTTTTGCCAAGCGAGTTAATCGATCCTCAAAATCATGGACCCGTCGCATCGCTATTGCTTTTGTCTTTCACGAATAGTATTCACAGTTAAATATATAAATAAACACATAGCACTACGATATTAAGCAGCAACGTGATTGGTTCACAGCGAGGAGAGGAAAAGGTTAAAGCTATGCCATGGTTTTAGCAGTGGAGGTAAAGACAATCATTCCGCGTTCTCAAAGAAACGTATTGCATGTTTTCGTCTGATTTTTGTTACGAACTTTTTATCAATCTATAATACTTCGTATACTAAAAAGATTTAATATACAAATGGCAAAATTAAAAGTCGTGACACATCGAATATTAATTAAAAAAAGAAAAACACTCACCTAGTACCGTTCACGGTTTGCCAAGCTCCATCTGCCGGGGTAAAATTGGCTGGAAACGGCGGCAACTGTGACTCGACAATCTGTCCGTTGAATTGGTCATTATTAGAGTCCTGAAACACGGGCGCGGCGGGCATAGCTGGACGACCCATGAGAAGAGCGCCCACGGTGTCGTCCAAAGCGCCAGCCCCACCACCCATGCGAATTGATATGTAATCATCACTCTACGAACAGAAGAAACACAACCTGGTCCGAGAGAGAGACAGACAGACAGCTGATAGGCGGGGCAAAAGAAAAAAAAAACAGATAAAGTGGAAAGAAAACAAGAGGTAGAAAAAGAACTATTGAAAAGGCTAAAGAGCGGAAAGCAGTTAAAAATCGTTTAAAAGTGAAAATACAGCGCTATCTACCGCAATACATCTCAAGTTAAATGACAGTTAGTACTTGTCAAGCTAGTTTGTTGTCATAATTATATCGCATCTGCGTAACTAGTATATAATTTGCCGGTTTTCTGTTATAATCTCCATTGCAAATGCCCGAATTGCCAGAAGAAGTTGCTGAACGTCTGCAAATCGTTTTGGATATCATGAGGAGGAGTTTCCACGTGGGGTTCCTACCGCTGATGCTGTATTTGGGTTGGAAGCACGGGCCTGAGAAAGGTGCTCAGCCTTTTACCCTCACTAATTTCTTGTGGTATTATTGAAAAAAGAAGTGCTGGCGTTTAGACGGAGTAAGAATGATTCTTGTATAAGATTCGACTTAACAATAAAAAAGATTTACGTACTTACACGAAAAATATGTTTTATTTTTTTTGGTTATTCAAAGATTTTCAGCAAACTTTAATGGGGAATATTGAACACGGTTTTTGGCACAAAAAGTCACAACCTATATAGGGTATTGACGGTTTTGTGATTTTATTTTCAAGGGGTGATTAAACATCTTAAAGTAAGATCATTACCGTAAAAATATATTAATAAAAGTTGCATAATAAGAGATATATTAATGTTAAAAAAAAACTTTTGTAGTTTCTATTTTTTTTTATATTTTTAAGTGGTGATTAAACATATTAAATTAAAAAAAAAAATACTCGCGCTCAATTAAAAACGGGCGAAGATATTTCGCGGTCATTTCCGTGTGTCTTACTTACTTTCATTGTTACAACCACAAAATAAGAAAAAAAAAAGTTCAGAACCCATGACATCATCAACAAATTTATTTATTCCAACGAGTTATTACATTTTTTTTTTTAATATTCTTTTATTTATAATATATATGTAATTTATAAATCTAGTTTATATTTCGCGCCAATTTCATCTACGTTGGTATCTTCTGCTTTTAGTAACTTTCGACTTACCACACGTAATAAACGTCAAAATCGCGTCGAAGATAACCTAGAAATAGTACCTTTCAAACACCGTTTTTAGTACTTTCTTTTCATTTTCTATATCTTGGCAAATTATAATTCTAATTCAGGTTTTAATTAAATAATATATAACAATTATAACTAGCAATGGAGATTATACAATAAGTACACCCTATGTCAACGGATGGTATTGACAATTTCGAATTGGAATTTGATATTTCGAAAATAAGTCCGCAGCTTTTAAAATCAATCTCTTTAACGCAATGTATCTCCTGTATACCGTACAAGCAGTTAAAAGTGAGAAGGGCTTAAGAGTAAAGTACCTTATTTATCTAAAAGAAGGAATTTCCGAAAAAACATTTGTGTCGACAATTTTCTCCAATAATCCAAGATCTTATAATTGACCTACCTGCAAAGCGTCCTCATAATCTGGCTTCTCTTGTTGCCTATGGTGGTAAGGTATTGAACCATGCCTGACCAAAACTCCCGCCCCTCTGCCTCTTTCGTCGATCAAGAAGATTTCGGTAAAAACGATGATTCCGAACACAGCGAAAAATATAACGACGATGAAGAAGCTCATGTTGGCTCTCTGTTTGTTCCTGAACGACTGGTATCTTCTTTTACCGCCACTAGACGAGCCCATGCTGTCGGACTCCTGCAATGAGGAGGAGAACTGCAATTGTTTCGATGAACTAAAATATTATTACAATATAAAAGTTATATTGTCAAGGATGCGCGCGAAATTTAACAGGAGCACTACGTACAAGCAATAAATCCTGTTATAATATATTACATACATAGTTCTTTGCTAATCTTATCTAGTGCGGATAATAATTTTTGTATAGTGTTTATATAATAGGTTTTAATGTACGCTAGTATCAAGACTGATTGTTTGATGATGAACCACATCAAGGATCAGATAACGTTTTAAGTTATCTTTGATTATGATCTTGATTGCAAAATGGGAGAATTAAATGATTGATTAAATGAATTGAGTCAAGTGTGGACTCACTAACTGATTGTAGCTGATATTAACAACAATTTCGCAAGATCTTGCTGTTACTCGATACGAACGTAACTAGTATTCGTCTGCATAGGGCATCGAATGAAACGACTCGCCTCAATCACTTTTTACCTGCAATGATTTATATAAAATTCCGAAACCAATGTCAATTGTCATATCAAAGGGAACAATTTTTATTGCGCAACTTCCCGCACGAGGGTTGTTGCACTTACACGACCTTAAAAAACGTGGAATAACTGATCCTGTATCTCGAAGTCGATACACGGCTCTTACAAAAGTTTTAGGCGTACAACGTGCACTTAGAAGCGCATTTTTTTGTATTTAAGCATTGCTTATGTCTATCTTTCACTACCTTTTTTATTTCGTAGTATACAATAATAACCTTGTATAATAAAATTGTAACAAAATTTGCTAAATTTGTGATATCAAATGTGATATCTTAAAAAATTTAGAACCTGTTGAATTACTAGGGCAAACTTTTCCCATATGAATTTATATTAAGTAAAAAAAAAAAGAAACGATAGCCTTGATAAAAAGTGATATTAAATTTTCGTACCACTCTCTCATATTATTATATTAAAAACGCGGCCAAAATACTTGGAATACCGTCTCTAGATATAGCGAAATTCTCACGTTCATCTTGGCGTTCCACCAATTAAATTGTACACCCTCCCAGACGTTCTGGCAACCTGCAAATAATCTTGGATGTAGGCCAGGGCTCCTCTAAACGAATCTCCACCCTCCTGCCTTTTCACCTCTTCCCACAGTTACGGTATGGTAAATCGGGTAATCTCGCGAACAGGTCCATTCATAATACCGAGAAAGTGGTGCTCGAAGTTGACTTGGGTACTCGACACGCCGACCGTTTGATCGGCTTGTTTTACACGGGTGCTGAAACTCCAAAGCCAGCAGGAGGGGTCGAGACGGTACTTTAGATACAAAGAGGGCGCTGTTGACCTCCATTAAATTTCAACGAAGTTGGCGAGGTTCAGGAGATGTCGAGTGTGATTTTCCGTATGGGGGTAGGGTTTTTCATTTGCTTCGTGTATCTACGGAAGTTGTTGAATATTCTATTGAGAGATGGGACAATTTTGTTATGTAAAATGTCTACATTAATATACACAGTAATAAAAAATTTGTTAAAATTAACAAAACCTTAACAAATTTTGGTGTTCCAGAAGGTCCACAAAACAAAATTTATTAATGTAACAATTACCAAAAGGTGTTACCAAAAAACTTTATACTTCGTTAAAGGTTAACAATTTTCTTAGCTGAAACAGCAGGAATAATTGACAAAGTTTTCTCCCTCATAAACTTCTTTTTTTTTGTCAAAATAACGAATCAAGTTTGTGAAGACGCAACGTCCAAATAGCATATTAACACGTAACTGTTCCAGATTTTGAAAAAATCGTGATCAGATGCAGAATTAAATTCTGCATCTGATCATCCAATAATATATATCCAATATTTTTCATAACTTTGAAGATTTTGTAATTGGTCATGCAGTTTTGGACAGCCTGTATGCGACAAATCGATTGTCAATGTGGATTTCGAAAGTGTCATTCTTGTGCTTCCATCTACCCTAGAAGTGTTTATTACCAGTCGAAAATGGGCAAAAGATACTGTGTTGCAAATAACGCTACATCTTTCAAAATTTTCAAAAAAATCAAGATATCTAAGTAGCAGTTGAAAATAGGTATAGGGAAACCTATTAGAACTCATCATAAAATTTTCTCAGGAATTTAAAAATGAAATAATATACTGGGTGTTCCATTTAAAATAAGAAAGTTTATGGCGACTTCCGGTATAACCGGAAGTGGTAAGACCCTGAAAATATTTTAAAATGAAAGAGTGTCTTGAATAGCCCCGGATTCCAAAAATTCAGAGTTCCAGGTTTTTTCTAACCTCGGAAACTTCTAACGAACGGCTACCGTGGAAAACCCTGTATACTTGTACAGTGACCGGCATAAATGTTGCTGCATATGGGAACTTTTTTTATTATTAAAATATGGTAAAGTCTTTTTTGGGGGATAGGTTCAGCATGTCTAAAGACCGCGAAATTTATTTTGAAAAAGATGATTCGTCCGATAAACAGATATTATGCAGTAAGTTTCAATTACTATTGAGGTGTTCTGTTAGTGAATTCACGATTAAACTAAAGGAAATTCCACCAAACAGTGCAAACATAAAGAACATCCCACTAAGCAATGCAAAAAAACGTAAACTAATCCCATACAAAATAATTGTCTAAAGCTGAAAACAGAAGCAACAAAAGTGGAGAAAGATGATAAGTGAATGTGACAACAAACATGTCGGAGTTACCTTTCCTCAACAAGTCATATCGGATACCAACATACATTTCAACAAATTACATCTGAGCGACTCTCCGCGAGTTCTAACCTGGCTTTTTCCCTAAATACGACAAAACTTGTTTTTACATTAAAATTCATTTAAACACGATAATTTAAAAAGGAAGTTTCTTATTCTTGTGAAAAATAAATAGGTAAGTACCTAAAAACTGGATGTTACAGGAAAAGTTTCGTCAGTAGGCGGCCCCTCGTCCCAACGCTATATGGATTCACAATATTTAATCACATGTACAGTTTTATCATTTTTTATTAGAGATTTTTACTCGATTAGATATGCCAGAATCATCTGATCTGATCTAATTCTCAAAATATTGCTTTCTACATAATGGATGAAGAAAAAAACAACACAAAAATTCTCTTTAAAGAAATTTTGAGATTTATTTGCTCATTAATGATCTATTCTTTTATAGAACAGGAGCCTACTTTGATTAGAGGATCAAGCAAAAAGTACAAACAAAATTGCATATATTGGAACGAAGAAATACGATTGAAGAAAATGCTTGTTTTCTTTGGTTAAAAGAATCCCCTTTATTAGCATAAACCTACCCCAACCTACAACAGTTAAGTTATCTGATCTTCCTTGCCACATATTCCTTGCCAATTTAACCGGTTAGAACACAAAAAAAAGGAAGAAAAAGCAGAGCAGGTGTTCCGTATCATCCAATAAGGGAACAGGATTTACATAAAATATTAAATGGGCGCAGAAACGCAGAAGCACGTCTGTTATAGGCTCTCCGCCTATGTTAACCGGATTCCGGAAACGCTACATACATCTGTTGTCGGTCGAAAATGGATTCATTGTTTCCGGTATTACCGGACGAGGAAATTTTCCTTCCGAAATAAATCGAGGTCCGATCCGACACACTCGCGGTTATTTAAAATTCGGATAGGAGGCCCTGAAAAAACAGTTTACTATCGATTCGCTGTCCCGTTGGGCCTCACTTTTATCGGCTGTCAACTGGAATCTAACGCGTTTCAGCTGTCCATATAATGGATGTGTGTAAGTGGCATCTAGTGACGAATTTGCGAGTGATGGATTCGCCGAGGTTTGGCAGGGAGAAAACGAATATTATAGAACTGATTTTTTTTTCTTTATATTTTATTTTAAATTATACATACTAAAAAAATTTAGTAAATTTACCAGGATTCCTCCGAAAAATTCCAGTAACATTTGGGGAAAATCACAAAAAATTGAGTAATTTTGAAATTAAAAAATAACACCGACAATACCGGTTCGGTCGAACATTTAAAAACATCACTTCCAACTCGCAGAATTTCTAATAATACGTCCGATTTAGTATGTGCTGCAGTTGAAATAAATTCGAACATGTCATCTGGTACTATTTCCAATGATTTAAACATATCCCGTTCTTCCGTTCAGCGAATACTCAAAGCAAATGGGTATCACAATTTTAAATATTCTAAACACCAACAATTATTTCACGGCGACGCATTTAAGCGTATGGTATTTTGTGAAAAGTTAAGTGATTTAATTAACCAAGATGGTAATTTGGTAAACAATATTATCTTTACCGATGAATCTTCTTTTCCTTCGGTTAGAAGCAAAACGAGCACAGATATTTAAGTTCATCTAGTCAGCAACAGCAAAAAGTAAATGTTTGGGCAGGTTTGTTAAACAACCATATTATTGGGCCTTTTTTTATCAATGGCAATTATTCATTTTCATAATAAAAATGCAATACGTTTCACGGTCACTAAAAATTAACACGTTTCTGCGTGTAGATTGAATAGCAAAGCAACCGCCGCGCTTGCGCCAGTATTCGTTGTGAGCTATGAGTGGCTATGACGAATGACTGATTGTAGGGGAATACCTACTGCAGTAAGAAGAATGAGCGGGAGACGCACATGCGTGATATAACCGTTGACTTTGCAGGGATTACGGCTGTATATAGAAAAGAAATAATTGAATTAAACAAACTTTGCTTGACCCAAATAAATCGGCTTTTTCCGTGTGTAAATTAATCTCTGCCACAGTATATTCTGTTTTTCATGATGTTCGATACCGAATGAAATTGAGTTAAGATATGGCTCATAGTTAATATCTTCCGTATATCAACTGAATGACTCCTTTTAAAATGACTGGAAATACGACCAACAGAACCAAGATGTAAGCGCCTTACTACATCTATTAGCCATTAAGTCTATTTATGACCCAATAAAAGTGAAAGATTAACTTATCCGAACAAACCCGAGGTCCTTAGCAAAGCCAAATAAGTGGATGGAAGATATATATTATGTATGAGATCCCGTATTAGAACAAGTTATAATTTAATATAATCCATAACAAGTTTTATTCGAGTTTTTTCGGTTGGTACCAAAATTATATAAATAAATATCAAAAGAAGCACATCAAATAATAAAAAAAAAAAACACAAAGTAGAACGGAAAATAGATATTATTTTTTATGTTAATACAGTTTGACACCAGATGGAGTTGATCAGACAAAAAATATCTTGTTACATCTTATCTACTTTTCTGGCAGCCTTGTGTGCATTATAAATAAAACTATATTATACCAAAAATTGTTTAAACAGTTTACACTTCATTCTTTGTGTACATTTGCAAACGTAGTTGGTCAGATTTAGCGATAACCCCAACAATAGCCAGTTATCAAACAGGCATATTATTAACTAAAGTCCAACAATATTGTGTCAGCACAATTTATGCAAAAATGTTCAGTAATAGAGGCCGGATTATATGCAAAGTGTATATATTTTATTTTTTGCATATCTTTTGCATATTATACTAAGGTGACCAACTATTTTTTGTTCAAAAAGAGTACACTTTGCAAGTATTTCATAGGTGAAAAAAAAAGAAGAAAAAACGATAAAAACTTTCTTTTCTTTTAAAAACATATTTTTCTTCGGAGTGGATTTTTTTTGCTGAATGAGGATCCTGTGATGGGTGGAGACTGTGGCTTGAAAACTATAACAAAAATCCCAAAAGAAAGGTGAAAAATCCCTTACCACAAAATTATTTTCTTATTTAAAGTGCGAATTTTAATGTTGAGTTTGTGATCGCAAATTTCAACGACGTTTCTATGAAAACGACACCAGTCTTCGTGTTCGTAATTATTTAGGTGTGGTAAGGGATTTTTCACCTTTCTTTTGGGATTTTTGTTATACTAAATGAGGATGTTCGTCTAATAATGTAGCCACATCCGAACAACTTTCATTTTGCATATTAAATTTGACTGTTAAGACGGCAGATAATGTTTTTACAGAAAGTTGCGACTTCTCACTGCTCCAATAATCATTCCCTAGTGAAAATATCCTTTCAGCAGCAAGCAGCATTAGTGTCTGGACAACATAAGGAAATTTCTATTAAAACTTTTAATTTTTCATGTGGGATATGTTCTACTCTAAAATGCCGAAAGATTTCTACCCATCTTTTGTCAAGTTCTATTTTCTCATCGTTCCATTTCTTCAATTTTTCTTCATTTAAATATAAATTTACTCTTCGAATTTCATGAAAGAGAAAATTGTCATTAATAACAATATCTTTTACTTCCTTCATTACAAATTCGACTGCCGAAGAAACTTCTTTCCATTCAATTTTACTATTTAGAAGGGTCCATTTGAAACAATTTAATGCTCTAAAGTTCACTATCCATTCTTCGATATATTCATAGCAAGTTTTATAAAAATTTTTAACTTCTTTTAAAAATTCATTTTTTATTCCGGGATTGGAATCTTCCAAAACGGTCAGTTTATTCATTAGAATTAGTGGTAAAAATCCATCATTAAATCTTGATTTACATTGCAGTATGAAATCGTTTAATATAATACAAACTTCTGCTGCTGAAATTTTATCTCCTTCAATTTGTAGAGTAATTTTATGAAACAACGACGCCTGACTGTGAATAAAATAAAGCATAGGTTCTGACATATCGTTTTGAAAGAATTTCTTCAAAATTGTAGGACATTTGTCAAGGCTTAAAAAATATGAACGTAGTGGATCATATAACGCAAAACGCGTTCTAATGCTGGAGTTAAAGCAAGCCATCTGACTTTGGAATAACCAAGCAGTTTTTTATATTGAACACCAGCCTCTTCACAAAATTCTTTCAAACTTGCTACCCGTAAACCGATTGAAATATAAATATATATTTGTAATAATTACTTCCACATCTATTGACATTGAACTTGATGCTGTATTGATGGCATTTGATATAATGTGAGCATTACAACCAATTCCCAAAATATTTTTAGTTTAAGAAGTTTAAGAAGAGTTATTAATTTTCTTGTATCTGGAAGTTTATTTCGTAAAAAAATTTTACTAATGTTGTCCGACGCTGCACCATACGTGATAAAAGCCGTCCAAAATTTAAAAACTGTTTTATAGTAACATTATTCATACCACTCGCTCAGCTCATGGGTTCAATCGTGTAGCTGAAGACATTAGGAATGAATTCCCTTTGGTGAATGATTTAATTATTAGCAATGTCGAATAAGTATTTTTAAAAGCACCTTTGCGAATCCAATTTTATATGGAGTGTAAGATAAAAGCACATCTGTTCTGCTCAAGAACTACATTCAAACTAAACTCTTAACAATCTCGTTGCATCTAGTTGATCATGGTTCGTTTTCTTTGTTAACAATACGCAGGTAGAATTTGCGTCTCGCGCGATATACCTTTGGATCGATGATTCACATTAATATGCAAGGTCATCTTATATACTAGTATGCAATAAATGTGATAACAATAAACCCCTTCACCGCTACCCAAGAACAATACTAATTAACAACAATAATGCAATAGCCCAATTTTTCTTACAGTGTGAAATCATCAAATAAATGCTTTTCTGTTTTAACTGTAATGTTTAATATGAGGAAATTTTCTGTTAAAATTTTTTTTAATCATGTTTATTATGAAAAACATTATTTCCGCGTTCACCAAAATAAAACAAATAAATTATGATTAAAGGATATTCCCTCGAGCAACAAAAGCCGGTGAAATTACGAAACGGTACTGACGAAAAACCAACTAATTTGGGCTAATTGATATTTATCATACAGCGAGCTAATTACGTGAGCAAAAAATGGTATACCAAGCAGTCAAACTATATTCAAATACCATTATACAAAAACGTGTTGCACCATCTGATATGTGTTTTCCTAATAAAAATATGTTTTAGCACGTTTGGGTTACCGTTATGGAATTTCGCGACTGCAATCGCTTCCTAAGCTAATACACGTATTTTTAAAAGCAACAGTTCAGTTGAGATTAAATATTTTTTGAAAGGTCGTTACATTGTTTACAGCAATACTATGTAGCCATTTTAGACGATAGTTCTAATTGAAGTATATTATTCATACTGATGATGTCTCTAAATTCACACGTTCATAATATCTACTTGCATAAACGTAATTCACATACAAAACAGGAAATTAAATTAAATACGAACTAAAATTTAAAAAAAAATCAGCAAGAAACTACAACGCATACCAGTCAAAAATAGAATTAAGTAACTTGCATCAAAAAACTATTATGAGAACCGGCTACGCGTTTACATAAAAAATAGGGAGAAAAAATTACAGCTGGTACGTATATTATAAATATTATGAAATACGTAAAGCTGTTGCTGATTCATCATGAAATTAAATTTTAAATTTGACGTCTACAGTCTGAATGCTAGGATTTTAATATAAAAATCCCATTAGACATATTATGTGATAAAAAAAGTGTAAATTAACAATGTGAAATTTGAAATTATTAACCTAACAATAAGAGAAATACTTTAGAATACAAAAGAATGATAAAAAAATGTGGGTGAATTCTTAGTTTCAGATAAGAAAAAAATACATTTTAACACGTATTTGCATTCTACAATACACCAGTGATCTGACACTTGTTTAGTTGTAAGTATCCCAGGTTTCAAATAATATTAATAAAAAGGTAAAAAATGCATCTAATAAATTTCATTTTAACATAGAGATTCTGATAAAGGCTTTGTTTGACCTTTGCTCCCACATTCAAGAAGAGTCTGTCAAACAAATAAAATTGTCTGTGTTGTACAGATATACATTCACAAATTATTTAATTGCAATGGCACTAAATTATTACTAAATACATAGATTAGGAAATGTTATCTTGTTGTTACAAAGTAACTGTTTAACGATAGTAATTGGTTAATTTAAAGGAGGCAATGTTTGGTGGGTATAAAAGAAAATTTCATATTTTTTATATTTAACAAGAAAAAGGTTTATACCATAGGTACTCAAGAGGAAGTCGGGTTTTATTTTTATCTTTGCAATATCTGTTCAATATCAGAGCTCAATGGATTTATACTGTGTATTTTGGAATTATAGGATTGAATCCTATAATATAAGCCATTGGAAAAAAGTATGAATACTTAATGTATGAATGTGTCTTATTTAAATGAAATATGTACATCTGTTCCGATAATTTTAATAAACACAAATGTCAAAAGTGTGACATTGAAACTGCATGCCGAGGATTAAAGTGATGCTGTCAAGTTTTATATAGGTTAAAATATTTTAATAAATAGATATTTATCACTAAAGACGCTTAAGTAACATTATCGGACGAGATAAATAGAAAAAAAAATATTAAATAAACACCGTTCGATATCTGTTTGAAACGGATTTCAAACAATGCGGATATTTACGTAAATCAAAACAAAATCTCGTCTAAATAGAAGGTTCGAACTACACCGGCCTGCCTCGTTAATGATGACAAATGCGAAATCGATAAATAAAATCCCTCAGATTTTAAATATTCAAAGCCATGCGATTAACAGAATCAACTTACGTTAATCTATGGGATTACAAATTTAAAATACAAAAACTTTTCTGTCTATATAGAATGCTAAATGATTCCCTCCAATCATTTGCGATTATATAAAAAGAAATATTGTTAAATTGCAAGGGCTCAAACTGAGAGAAATGTTTTTCTTTTGATATAGTAGCATCTAAGTAAATCCCTAACACGTTTCTCGCTTTAACGACGGGAAATCGATACAGTCAACACAAAACGCTACAAAACCCCTCGGAATAAGACAATCAGATAATACAAGCGAAACCCCCGTAGCGGAAAATTTACACCCCTTCAGCTGGGAGAAGAAACATGGCACCTACCTTCTTAGAGCCGTCGTTGCGAACCGTTGCGAGTCCGTTCCTCGTACGCCATGATCGCGCTAGTTTCTGATACACGCGAACTGCGGGCGGTCGACGATTCGGGAGTGAGGTAAACACCTTTCAGCACACCCGAACACCGGAGAAAACAAACATTTAGCACACAAACCGAACAGCTGACTGAAAACTGAAACGCCGAACCGACTCGCTGCAAGCAAGCGAATGAAGTGCTCGGCGGTGCGATCAGACTGGATCGGGCGCATTCGGAAGTTAGGTTAGTTATATACCCACATATGAGGGAATTCATTTCCCGCTTAAACCAGTTTTAAAATCGAAGAAAACGATTCGTAATGTGGAGGAAATTAAATTTATATTTTAAATAAGTGTAAAATACAATGATAACAATCATACGATTAGGGGATTTTGGATTATGACAGTTGGTTATAGAAATGTTTTATAGTAATGTTGTTTTATTCGTGTAAATTCGTTGATTTTGAATAATATGCATTCGAGTTCGGTTATAAAAAAAAGGTTTTTTGATAATTAAAAAACATTAGATTACTCGTTATAATGAAGTGAATTCATAACTTAGTGTTTGGTGCGTTTAAATGAAATGTGGATGGAGCATTTAATGCATTTGCAAGCATATTTTGGAGTTAGAGCTTCAATTGAAGGTTAGATCATTTTATTTTACAGTATTAGCGTAAATATCTTTTAAGATATGTGTGTGTAAGACGTTGATTTGCAGTATTTTTTAGTAATATTAACGATAAATAATTCTATTTATGTTTAATGTATATGGTAGGTAATTTAAAAGAAAAGCAAATATTTTTTATCAACTTATATATAGGAAAGTATTATCTGATTAGGTTATAAATGCGACCATATAAATCTAATCATAAGAATTTTACATCAATCAAACTAAACATGTTCTAATTATATAATTACGAATTGATGATCGTATTTACGAGATAAATATTAACTTAATACGTACATATTTTTTGAATTAAATAATTGTCGCTTGATAATGCATTAATTATGATGAATATAACAAACAGATGTTACCACAGAATTGAAAAGAAATAGCCACAAAACATTCTTTTTCTTTTTAAGGCGATAAGATAAAAAAGTATTACCATAAAGATATACTGATGTGCTTTATATATGATACCTACGTGAAGTTAAGCTAATATTGCAAATGTTGCATTATTTTACACTTTTATTATTAAATCTAAGCATTATAATTAGAAAAAAGGGTATTTTGACTCACATTTTCTACTTTTTTAAGCAAATGCATATCTAGTTAATTAAAAATCGTAGAGTAAACACTGCTCTGTTTGATCGCCTCATTAATTAACTATAATGTATGTATGTAGTTTGAAACAGGTGCTGTTTATAAAGTAAACAATTTCATAAATTAAAAGCAAATCGAGCAGTTTTTTCGTTCAAAATCAATTTATTAAATTTCTAATAAAATCATCCAATAAAAAGTAGATATCACATTACGATTGGTTGCAATCCATTTCATTCATTGCATTAACGAATAGCAAATCAGGATTTCAAAATCAAGTTTCATCATTGGCTCTTTCGATTCATCAAACTTTCAAACGATACTTTCGACCAATAGAAACGCGCGCATTATAAATTTTGAATTTAGACGAGCGTTTTCGATTGGATTTTCTGCCCTGTAGACTTTGATGTTCCAATATTCATTCTTGACGGTTATTTTACGCTCCGTGCGAAATTTAATTCGCTAATCTGGAATTCAAATACGCGATTCGGACCGAGCGAGTACAGTTTGATGGTGTCGACGCATGCTTAGAACGGTGGAGTTCCTAGTCAGGTGACGCTTTCCTAAAATCAATGAGGTATTCAGAAACGGGTACGCTTAGACTGTGATTGATGTTTTTAACGTGTTGCTACGCCCGTCACGTTCATAGAACAACTTGTTAGCGATACGGGAGATACAATGCGAAGCGAGGAAACCTGCGTTCAGTCACACGGTAAGTATGTTTATGTTCTCATGAAGTGGAGTAGAACTATGAAAAGGAGGAAGGGTCATAACCTAGGAGATGCTGAAAGAAGTTAGGATAAAAATTAGTGCTTTAATTAAATGATTAAAATAAAACCAAATTCATCATTATATTTATCAACATATTTTTTATGCGTAACATTACATACAATATTTTATATAAATAAAGTATGATATTTTTACATTTCTTGAACAGCTTTTAGTCCAATTTCCACGCGTTTCTTATTTTGAAAAAAGTGGTTGAGATTGCCGGTTTTGGTAACCAAAATAAATACTTATGTATATCATAATGTTTAGGAAAATTCTTCATTAATTGACGCGAATTCCTCTTCTTCTGGATGTGATGCTTTTAAACGCCGTGCTGTTGGTACAAATGCGCAAAAGTAACTGTAGGGGCTGATCTTGGACCTCGATGGCTTTGCTGATAAGTATGGTGTCGCAAGTAACCGTGTTGGTTCTTCAACAATGCCGTGTACATTGGTCCAGTGCCGATATCGTTCTTGAACAAAATATAAAAAAACGGATTATACGATTACACAATCACCCCTTGAAATAAAATCACAAAACATTGAGCTTACTGATGGATCAGTTTGCTGTGTCCCAGCATCCTTGTTGATGATCTTTTGGATTATTAGAAAAATGTTTGGGATGTAAGCACATCGCCAATAATTAGGTTAATATTAGCTGGATTTCTTTGGGGAAACTTTAGCAAGAAAAAAAATAATAGCAACGGGCACGAGCCTATCCTTAGTCTTTTAATTCTGCTTATGACTAAATTTGGAATACAGTATTTAATTTCTCGCGTGATTAGGTTTAGTGCTGTAGATATGTAATTATAATGCTTTTAACACAGTTATTAAGTTCAGATTTACTGCTGGTGAAAATGAAACTTAGAGTACAATAGTGGGAGCTTAGTGGTGTTAGTGTTTTGAAATATTTAAGATTACATAGGAAAAAATCTAGTGGTTTAAACGTTGTCAAGTTTTGACATTCCCTTGACAAACCAAAACACAAAATTTTATTTATTTTTAACCAGTATCGATTTTAACAAAAACTATGGCTTTTAACAAGACTATTTTAGTATAACCAAGGTAAGTGATCGACGTACGAATGAATTGACATCAGAATGTGGTCCGATTCCCACGCAGATTTTAAAATGGAACGGGACTTATTGATTCAAGAAGAAGTCGACAATCTAGAAGAAGATGATCCGAAACAGGAGACCACTTACATGCTGCGGAAAAGGCCGCGCCTATCATTCAACAAAGGCGCTGCGAAAAGATCGCCCTACGTCTACAAGAGGCCTTACCGCCGGAAGAATCCCATCATGCACTTGCCCACCGAGATCTTGCATAAAATATTCTCATTTTTATCGAACGAGGAATTAGGTTCATCTTGGCTTTCCTTTATATGCTCCCCAAATGAATTTTTCAACGATTCAATTCCACAGCTGAGAATGTCAGATTGGTCAACCATAGATTCAGGATAGTGGCGCAATCTATATTGAACGGCAACTTCAAGCAGTTGTTTAAACGGCTGAAAAGGCTCAAAACGATGATCGTGGATTCCATACATCACACGCAAGATGACATGGAGATGCGATGCATGTGTAAGATGCTCGGAAGCTTAGAGTTGTTGATGTTTTACGTAAGCAAACGTCTAAGTGTTTGACCAGAACGCTCTAGAATCTATCCTTAAATCTTTTCCAGCATTCGGTCATTAAAAGCACCCTCTGGAGGTATCTCTATTTCCAAAAACCCATATCGAATCTTTGCATGTATGCCGGAAGCATCTTGGATCTTTACGATACGGTGATAAGGCAATTCATAACGGAACCGCACACAATTTACTCGCCCGGAATAGCTAGGGATTACGTAAGGGAATTTCGTCAATCTATTCATTCGATCATAATTTGAATTTCCTCAAGGCATTATCGAAGGAAGTCAAAGAAATTTGCTCGAGCTCCAAAGCTTTCGCACTATACTTTGACAGGGTCTCTGAAATGGCGAAGAACACCAACCCCCTCTGCAGCGGCTCCAAAATCTTGGACATCCTAGATAGCGCTACTGACGTCGACAGGAAGGTGCTGAGCCAAAGATTAATGGGGAATACTTTGATTTTGAAGGTAGGGTAGATTCTTCTAGTAGTTTCGAATCCAAATGTATTTGCATTTTAAGTTGAAATATTCTTTCACCAATTCGTGGTTCGTGGCCTTCGACATACCCGAGGAGAAGTCAAAATTGTGGAATGAGGAACAGAGGGTTATGTACATGCGGTTGCGCAGAATCGTCATTAGCCATTCGGAAATGACGATGGAATATAATCAATATAAAAGAGAGACTATGATCAGAACGAAACCGACCTCACGAATCAGGAAGCCCATCAATAGCGTCTACACTGGTTATGGTGAAGTGGGGGAGAGGTTTTTCTATTACGGTGTCATGAATGAAGGTAATTTTGCCGTATTTGGCATTGAAGCAACTTAACCTGCATCTTTCCAGGAGCGTATCTTAATAAATTCGAAGTTAACGATACTGCGCAAACCGTTGGTGATGACGTAATGGATATCCCATTCTTGGGTGAGTTTCAAGGGTGAGATAGTTCCTCGAAATCCGCTGTAAATTATTTTTTTGCCAGGTCTAGACATCTCAGTCGAACTCAGATGCCCGATACAGCTAGCCCCTTGCAAAATAATAGAATTCTACGAGGAACAGCATCAGAACTGGAAAGATACCATAACTTTACCCCCTAGGAAACGTATCAGGGGGTTGTTCGAATTGAAAGTCGACTTCTTGTGTTTAGCGGCCGAATATCCGCGTTTACCCACGAATCACTGTTACTATTTAAGATACCCAAGATAAAACTAAGGCCATTTGTGAATTTTCTCATCTTCTCAATTTTATATTATTGTACACCCTACACCCCCCCCCCCCCCCCCCTCCATTTTTTATGATGTTTTTATTTATAGTAACGCTTGCGAATAAATGGTTTTTAATTTTTTATTTCGTGTAAAACTTGACTCACGTGGCTGGCATCCATCGAGCAGGCTTGTCTAGCTCTCTCGTGCAGTTCCAATAGGGGACACTCGGATTGGGAAGCGCTGGGCGGATTCAGGGCGCCGAGCAATCCCAGGAGGTTGCTGCCGGGTCTTCGTAATAGGTCTGGGGTTTCACTTAGGCCTGAAACAGCAGTTCTGATCAACGCCCAAAAGGCTAGAATCGTCATCTGGAGATTACGTTCGCTACTGATGCTGCTGAAGAGCGACGAACCGTGCATCTGCCTCCGTATCCTAGCCAGGCGTTGCGTTGGATCTTCCCCCAATAGCCAATAAGTCCGCATCTCTCCTTTACCCTGTGAATATTGGTACCGTTAAATTTTAGGGTAATCAGATAATATTGGAAGTGTGAGTGTACCTTTATGGGTATAAGCCCACGTTCCTCGCATCGATACCCTCCTAAATTTTCCAAAAGCGAATACGTTGCTTGTGATATGTGTATTCTGAAAGCTTCTCCTGAGCTTTCCATCCTAGATGCTGTGTTTACGGTATCTCCGAAGAGGCAGTATCTAGGCATCTTTAACCCTACGACTCCAGCTACGCAACGACCTGAAAGATTCCAAATATTTCAAAGTAGGTTGTCCTAGGTTTCCTTTTTTTTTTTGCCCTACCTGAATGGATTCCTATGCGTAATTGCAACAATTCTCCAGCCATATGCTTGATTTCGAATTTTTTAATCTTGCTCAGCAAATGCAGTGCCATCGAGGCGATCTCCCCACCATGCCGATCGCCATTTCGTATAGGCAACCCGCTGACGACCATGTACGCGTCGCCTATGGTCTCAACCTGCGCATTTCGACAAGTGTTACAGAGCTTATATTGCGCAGAAAGTCGCCGATTTGCACCAACCTTGTAGACATCATAGTGCGATATTATGGAATCGAATAATGTGTAGAGATCGTTCAGCAGATCTATAACTTGTAGAGGCGTACTATTCGCTGATAATTCCGTAAAACCGACTACGTCACTGAAGTAAATAGTGACGCAATCGAAACTCTCCGCTTCAACTTTATCGCCGCGTTTCAAAGCCTCCGCGACGGATCTGGAAATAATTTTCGTGCAGTTCCGATAATTTTAAACATTTTAAAGAATACTTTGGAAGCATCCTATGCAGCAAGGCGTCCGTCTTCTTCTTCTCCTCAGTTAGTTGATTGGTCCTCTCCTGCACTAGACCCTCCAAATTGTAAGCGTACTTCTCCATTATTGCCAGCATGTTGTCGAAGATGTTCGGTTTCAAGCCAGCCTGGAAAATTTCAACTATAGCGGAATCCATATACCGCAGGAGTCTTGGATTTACCTGCATCTCCTTCAACATGACTCTAACGAACCGTATGTCAGGTCTTTGTTCTGGTTCTTCGTGCCAACACGATCTTATACAACGCAGAATATAGTCTTGGACGTCCAATACCTCTAGCGGTGGTCTAAACGGTCCTGCTGCCTCCTTCTTCATTTCCTCAACTATCTCTACATCCAGCAATGATCAGAAGCAAAGGATTTTGTAAAATACTTCCTTTAGGTTTTTTTTTTTTTACACAAAGATAACACCGATCACATTGTTTGGTTCCTCACCAGCTGGTTGCATCTCCAGAGGGCCCCAAGGTCCGCGACGTCCCAAAATCTCATACAATACTATCCCAAAGGAGTAAACGTCTCCTTTTTGACTCCCTCGCAATGGAGGCGGAGAACAGCGCAATAATTCGGGCGCTCTGTATAAATACCGCCGTCCTTCTTTCACGAGACAGTCTGGATCGTCTTGCCCAGCTAAAAAGACGAAATGCCGATTTTATGAATTGAACATTAGAATCGCGACGTTGTTTACCTTTAAATTCGTGCAAACCAAAATCGGTTATCTGCAGAACCCATCTGCTGTCGATCAAACAGTTGCTGGTGCGAAAATTCCCATGGGATATTATTTCGCTGTCGTGCAAGTAAATTAAACCCTATTGGAAAAGGTACAAATATATTTTATAGCAGCGACGCGGAAACATTAATTCTTATTAGTGGTGACACCTATCGGATAATACGTAAAGTTTTAAGGTAATCGTAGCGACATCTAGGAATTTATAAGTGGGTACCGCACTGTATGTGCAGAAATTACCTTTAAAATGTCTGACACCAACGAGGACACGAACATATTATCTAAATGCAAGTCGTCATTCATCAACACATCTTCTAGGCTCCCCCTAGCGCAGTAGGCCGTTAAAATTGCGACGTTGCCATGCTCGACACTGGCTCCGATGAAGGGTATGAGATTTTCGTGTCTCACTTCTCTAATCTGTACAGAAAAAAGGTATTTTTAACGATCGAAAACAACATAACGCACATAAATGAAAGCATCACCTGTTTCAATTCTTTCCTTATCGACCTAGTCAAATCTACGGATTTTTTGTGCAGTTGTTTTATAGCGACTATATTCCCTTTGTATAGCCCGATCTTGGTATAAGCTCTTTTTGGGCTGGTTTCCGCCATTTCTGCGATACTGCCGGTGGGTGCATGAAACAGGCTATGTCTACATACTTGAATCTGCAAAAAATTATATAACTATAAAAAGGCGATGAAAATGTCACTAAGGACTGTTGTCAGAAATAAATGGAACTAAAACACAATTTTACTAAGTAGATACTAACGGCATTATAACGATTTGAATGAAAGAATTTTATTCTAAGAAGAAAGTAATTATATTTATAGTAAATCTTATTGGAAAAATATTTAAAAACGTCATAAAGTTAACTGTTACTTTTTGATAGAATAAGAGAAGTCCTGCACTGAGAGAAATCCTTGTCTGGTGAATAAATATTTGATACATTCTTTATTTTAATAAGTTCGACATTTTCTACAGTGTACGTTGAAATTAATAATTTAAATCAGGTTTTTTTTTATGTTTATATTTGGAGAGATTGTAGTTGTTTTTAATTTGGCTATATATTTTCTATCATTGTTCGACATGGAATGGGTGAAAACAGATATAACGGGGATAGGGCTGTTTTGCGCATCCCCAACTACATTTACATAACGGGCCAATTTGTATTGACATGCTCATCGACGATCGGCGTTCTCGATCACGCGACACTGAAATGCACATGTGTAGTTCACTGCAATTGTCCTCCCTTTTGGTTTTACCTGTGTTAGGTGCGGTTGTGAAGAATAGTGCTCTCTTGATGTTTTAATATATATACTTCCCAATTTATTTATTACAATCTTACTATATTACTGTGGTAGTTTCAGTTAATTATAACCGTCTGCAGGCACTTACCTAGTGATGTAATAGTACCAATAGTCAATTGTCAATGGAAGAAAATGTGAAAATTACCGAAAGTAGAATACAATTGTCGATTGCAGCTTCGGAGAGGGTACGCCCGCGATGCGGTAGTGTAGTAGTGTAGTAAAATTATAATAAATAAATTAGGAAGTACTACAGAAGACTGCTGTTTTGTTTTAAATATTTGTGTTATGTTAAAGTCTGTTATTTGTGAATTTGCTTAGTTGAAGAATATATGTTTCTAGTTTGTTAACATAATGTATCTTCACTACCTACTTTGATCCTTTAACAATGAAATGAAACTTTAACAATAAATTATAGAATTAATGATAAAAATATTAGAAGTGCTACAGGCGACTGAAACATTTTAATACTGCAATGTAGACATTTTACATACTACATTAGATAAAATTCACAATAAGAATTAGTACAAATTATTGCAAATATATAGTAATTTGCATAAGTATATATACTACATATATTAATACACAAGTTGAAACACACAATGTATTAAAAAGTTATATATCTTTTGTGGATGTTTCAATAAAGGTAAGTAAAATTTATGATAAATTTATAATAATTTAAAATAATGAGTGGGATAATATTACTACAACAGGTGTTAATTTATGCCCACCAGTATATAGAAAAGTCACACAAAATTGTATACAATTTTACTACAATTAATACTACTTTATCTTACAAAGAAAACTAACTGTTCATTCTTGTGTTTTCGTACAAATTGTAAGAATTAATACTACAAACTTAGTGCTACAATTTGATGGTAAACATTGCTGCAAATTGTACTTGTCCCTATATGTAGTATAAATGCTGACAATTGTAGTAAAATTTCCTACAGTTTTCTCCCCGTGTGGGTAAGGAAACTCGTATAGAATTTATTGCCAATGCTGAACTAATAATGGAATCTATTAGGCAATTTAATCAATCAGTCATAAATTTTTACACAAAGACTTGGAACTCTACGCTGAGCGACACCTCGAGTTTTGTAACAAAAAATATGTTTCTGGTGATTCTTTCCAGACAACAACTGGATGATATCGAAAGCCAGGATTGTTACTTTTAACCAGACGGAGCATCTCTTCATTGTACAGTTGAAGGTGTAGCTGCTTCTACGGTTTTGCCATGACCTGATTTCATAAATAAGCCGCTTGCGTATACTTTAAAAGGGGGGATTAAAAGGGGATTAGGGGACCTTGATTTTGGCAGTTAAACCAGAAATAAATAAAATAAAATTTGGATATCCTACCATACTCCTGCTATTCGTTGTGGCCTCAGCTGTTTGAGTCGGTATCACAGTAACTTCCTTCATGTCGATCTTCCATAGGAGACAAGCCAGTTTTTGCTCGTACCTGTAATGTCTGGAATATCAAATATTCATCTTTAATTCACCCTGCTACACCAACTTAAATATTATGATGATCCTTACTTCAAAGCGAACAACGCTATTATGGCCAAAATAATCGAGACGAAGAATAGGAAGCTGATGAACCTCCAGTCGGTCTTGTTTATGCATTTCTCACCGTGGAATCCGCATTCTGGTTCCGCGCTGGGCAGTTTGCCACCGATCCATTGTATCGGTCTCGACATGTCGAGATATTTAAACTCTGGCAAGTCCAAGAAGTCGCTGCTACCATTCGTAGTGTATTGGAAGTAACCTACTGGTTGCATGCTCATCCTTAAGGTGGTATTCATTTCTTGGTCGTCTAACAAAGCTACGACTGTGAAATTTCCTTCTGCATCTCCATTAGCGTCGATAAAAACCTTAATGGGAAAATGTCAGAGAATATACAGGGTGATTTATGAGCTCACCGACAAACTTTGCCATATGAAAGCGCTTGGTATTTTAACAAAAAAACATTATAGGAATATATATCCGATTTCAATTATTTAAGGAAATAAAAGACTGCAAATTCTTTTTAAATTTTTTTTTATAAACACTTACATATTTAAATAAATTGCTCAAATCTCAAAATCATGTGAATAGTTAATTATATTAAGTGTTCAAAATGTCCTCCTCCCGCTTCAATGCATGCTTCACAACGACGAACTACAGAGTTTTTCACCCGAACAAGAAGGTATGGTTCATTTCGAATTTGTGTAGCAGCATTTTGTATTCTCTGTAATAACTGTGGTCGTGTATTAATCTCCTCTTGATAAACAATTTGCTTCAGGTGTTCCCACAAAAAGAAATCCAAAGGATTTAAGTCGGGTGATTGCGGAGGCCATGCAATTGGACCATTATAACCAATCCATCTGTTTCTAAAGTGATGGGTTAACCACTCAACAACTACCCGTCCGCGATGTGGTGGAGCACCGTCCTGCTGGTACCACATAGTTGCAATAACGTTAAGAGGTGTATCTTCAAGAAAGTCAAAGATGTTGTTTAAAAAAATTCTGTAAGTATTTGCGTTCAAACGTTCTTCCAGAAAATGCACAGGTAATAAGGTATCGTTGAAGATTCCACCCCATACGTTGATACTGAATCTTTGTTGAAAATTACGTTGCCTAATCGCATGTGGGTTTAGTAATGACCAAATATGATCATTATGGTAATTGTTTATTCCGTCTCGTGTAAAGCATGCTTCATCGGTCCACAGAACATTTGTAATGAAGTCATTATTTTGAGCGTGTTGCTGCAATAACCAATTACAAAATGCTAGCCGTCGCTGAGCATCTCCAATTTGTAAACCATGAACATTTTGTCGATGGTAGGGATGAAGGACTTCGCGGTTCAAAGTACGCCATACAAAATTTTGACACATGCAGATTGTTTGCTATTCTCCTAGTACTAATTGAAGGATTGTCAGTTACAGCATCAATAACAGCTTCTTCCTGTTCTACATTAACTACATGAGGTCGAATAGCTTTAGCAGGAGCAGGATTACCTGTTTCTCGTAATCTACGGAAAGATTCCCCAAAAACTGAGTGATAACTAAATGGAAATCTTTCTTGATATTCGCGTGCATTTCCATTGCAATAACCATACACGAATATGATGTCGGCATACTCTTCAGTTCTGTAGGCGTACATTTGAAGAAGGAACAGAAAACAACGATTGAATACTGACATTAAACTGACACAGACTGACAATAATTGTGTTTGCGCTTCTTTCTAAGTACACTTTGTTTTCTTATTAATAAATCATATCAATAGGCATTATTCCCAAAGTAATAAAAAATTAAAATAAACTGAGAAGTCTTTTATTTCCTTAAAAATCTGAAATCGCACATATGTTCCAATAATGTTTTTTATTAAAATAACAAGCGCTTTCATATGGCAACGTTTGTCGGTGAGCTCATAAATAACCGTTATTGTGTTCGTCGTTGTGAAGCATGCATTGAAGCGGGAGGAGGACATTTTGAACACTTAATATAATTAACTATTCACATGATTTTGAGATTTGAGCAATTTATTTAAATATGTAAGTGTTTATAAAAAACATTTAAAAAAAATTTGCAGTCTTTTATTTCCTTAAATAATTGAAATCGAATATATATTCCTATAATGTTTTTTTGTTAAAATACCAAGCGCTTTCATATGGCAAAGTTTGTCGGTGAGCTCATAAATCACCCTGTATACACAAGCTGTTAGTACTAAGTCCTTACACAGGATTGATGCCCAAATGTTATACATTGTTGAAATTAGACGAACAACCATTGGAAAAAAAAAATAAATTCGCGGTCCGTTTTATTGAGGTTTAAAGAAAAAATCATTTGGGATCTAATTTGGTGATTACTTACATCGTATCCTTGGATTGAATGATAAGACCTGTTCAGGATCTTCTGCAAGATGGCACTGCCATTTCTAGGATCTTCATTGTTTTGGAAAACCTCTGTTAGAGCTCTAGCATATATCATGACTGCGTCATATAAGTGAGCCGCTTGTATCGGAACCTAGAACCCAAATATTAGCATTAAATAAAAGCATTTTTTTTTTTGCTCCAACGATCCTTGAGGACTTACAGAAATACTGTCGAAGAATTTATGATGGTATGGCACACAAAACGGTGGCATGATCGACGTAGCCTTGATCTGTTCGCAAACATTCCTGAAAACAAAAGTAATTTCAAGCATCCAAATTTTCTAATACGATCAGGGCCGCTATTCTCAACATCTTCGAATGTATTTCGTATGCGTAGGGTTCATATTCGAGTGTGAACGGTATTTTGTATTCTTACCCACCCTTCGTAAACGAACCTTCGAGTTGACCTGGCAACAGATTATTAGCGTGTTTCGGCGCGTAAATATGATGGCCTGTACAATGAATTTGAATGGTGAAACATTTGCAAAACACATATTTTATATGATTATTGTAAAAGCAAAGTGTTTTGCCCAAAATCAGGTAATGGGGTATTGCTATATTACTTACTATAGTGACAACATCGTTTCACTCTACTCAGCTGTTATATATTTTGTTTGATATTTCTACATAAAATTAACTTGGTTAGTTTTTTCTTTACTGCAAAAAAAATATGTTGAATATAAGGGTATATTATTTTAGTAATGGAAACTCAAACTGAAAAAAGAAAAAGTGGGCATCTACTGTTTCGACCTTTTACTGACTTTTTTAATGAATTTTTAGTAAAAGGAAACATTTTATTTGAAAGAATAAATAAAATTGCCAAAATAGAGCCAAGAAAATGTTTCATTATATTTTTAAAATTATGAACATCACACACACTGTCAAATTTATTAATTAATTATATTAGGGACTACGAAACATGAATAGAATATTGTATGAAATTTTATTTAATTGAAAACATTTCTTATAAAACTTGCATTATTTAATTCAATAAAAGGATTTCTATTCACATTTTCACCAGGTTCATAATCCAATTGATTTAATTCAGCTGCTTCTAATTCGTCTAATAAATCTAAATGCACTAACTCATCCATTCTATTTAGAATAATTTTCAAATCACGTTTAACAATAACCTCGGAATACACTAACGCATACGCATAAAATAAGCCTAACTTGTAACGAGTGCTCAAACACCGCTCGCATTTAATTCCTAGGAGATATTCGAATGTGAAAAACACTCGAGGGGTGGAGAATACAGTTTTAACCAATACCCTTCGCATGACGTCACTATACGAGTGCTCGCACATAATACGAAGGGTCGAGAATAGCACCCCAGACTCACTTATATTTGGGATTTCTCGGATGCGACGGCGTGAGTTTCAGTACGGACCTGAAGCCGATATAATCGCTCATGTTACCCCAGGATTCGCTCAGGAAGGGGTCCAAATAATCTGCGAAAATTCCAGGAAATTATTGTTTATTAACGGCTTTCTGTGTACTAGGAATTTTAAATGATAATGTGGCGTAAAACCGCTCGATAAATATTAACTCGTCAACACGAAACGTGTCTAACGCTACCAGTCTGGGCTTCAGATCAAAACAACAGCAAGTTCAACGGCAGATTTCATAATTTCACACAGACGACCACAAAAACCTTTCGATAATGTCGGAATATTATAGGAATTAATGAAAAAGCGCCTGGGTCAACATTAAATACAATTCTTCAAAATTTTCTTGACTTTTAAACCAAGAAGATATACAGATATATACATATGTATATATCTGTATATCTTCTTGGTTTTTAAAAGTCGAATAGTTAAACACTATTAAATTCAGTAAAACGTTTCGGTTTATTTACAAACCTTAGTCATTTACAGTTTTAAAAATTAAAGATGTAGAAAATAAAATTTTGGTGTATAGAAATATATAACATTTTTTGTTTTATTGATAAAATCCTACGTTTTACTGAATTTAATAGTGTTTAACTATTCGACTTTTAAAAACCAAGAAGATATACAGATATATTAAATACAATGTAACAATGATTTGAGGCATATATACTTACCCCTCTGTATTATTTTGATTCTCCTATTTGGATCGTAGATTTCGTCATCAACTGATATGACGACATAATCTCCGCTGTCCAATAGCTTTCGTTTCTGTAGACATTTCACGAAGTCAATCAATGCGATGTGCTCACCCACAAACACGTAAACTGCAAAACAGGTAAATTCAAAAACAAAGAAGCTACAAAAAGAAATTTCTTAAAAAAAAAATCACAAATCACGGTATGTGTATATTTATTGCTAAAATACCATATCATAACTATCACCGATATAGAACAAAAATCTTCACGATAAAGTAACTATTTTTTAAGCATCTTTTCTCCAAATGTAATATTATTCGCACTTAAAAAAAAAAAATTAAAAACCTTTGTTTACGCTGGTTAATCACCACTTCAAAATAGAAAAACCAACCGCCGTGCGAAGCACCAAGAAGTGACTGAAATTTAAGAGTTTTAAAAAAATCCCAACGAAGAAAAACATTGATTTCCATGAACATAACAAATCTTACGACCCTAAAATGTAAATTTCGCGGCGACGACCAATCAGAGTCCGCACTTATAATAACGAAACGACCACCTGCGAAGTGGGTCAGCAATTTTCCGAGTTACAGAACTGAAAAGTCCTCTGCTGCTTTCCGCTTTATACCAAGAGTATTGCAATATTGCTATTCGCATCTAGCTAGTGGTGTTCAATTCAGGAAAGGGTCCTTGAAGCGACAGTAACGCGAGATAAATTGATACTATAAACAGACATCGCACTTTTGCGTTCAGATGCATGTGTCGACACATGGGCTGGTGGGGGTAGGGTTACTTTAACGAGGTTATCTGTCACCAGTCCCTTGTTTATTTTAAGTTATACGTCGCGCTACGGAAATTAGAGGGCTAGATATTAAAGAGGATCTTCAGATTGTGTTCCATGTACGAATATAAGCTTAAATTTGTCTTGGTTTGTTTTGGTTTATAGTGTGTATCTTCTGATGTCGTTTTGTTTGTGTATATATTTAAAGCTACTTAATCTTAGATGCAAATTCTTTCAAATTATAACAGCATATGAAATATCGGTTTAGGTAAATTGGTCGAAAATAGTTCTCGATTGTTAAAATTGCTCGAGAATAATTCTTCGAAATAAATTGGTGGATGGATATCCAATTAGTGCGTCCTATCGCTAGATTAGATTAGGGGTGGAATGGCTAAGCTGACCTATTTGGTAGTGCCGAAGGATGGGCCATCTGTAGTGTTGGGCAAAAAGTAATTAGTACTATACGGAAAGGACGTATCCCGTATTGAAGATTTTGTAATTGGTCATGCAGTTTTGGACAGCCTGTATGCGACAAATCAATTGTCAATGTGGATTTCGAGAGTGTCATTCTTGTGCTTCCATCTACCCTAGAAGTGTTTATTACCAGTCGAAAATGGGTAAAAGATACTGTGTTGCAAATAACGCTACACCTTTCAAAATTTTCAAAAAAATCAAGATATCTAAGTAGCAGTTGAAAATAGGTATGGGGAAACCTATTAATACTCATCATAAAATTTTCTCAGAAATTTAAAGATGAAATAATATATAGGGTGTTCCATTTAAAATAAGAAAGTTTACGGCGACTTCCGGTATAACCGGAAGTGGTAAGACCCTGAAAATATTTTAAAATGAAAGAGTGTCTTGAATAGCCCCGGATTCCAAAAATTCAGAGTTCCAGGTTTTTTCTAACCTCGGAAACTTCTAACGAACGGCTACCGTGGAAAACCCTGTATACTATCGATTTCCGTATTTTGAACATTACTACAAACGTTTTAAATCAAGGTGCAACGGTTCCTAGCCAATTTATTATTGCCTTTTTGAATTTTTTTTTAATAGACGTGTGCTGTTTCATGGACCATGTTTCAAACACCGAAGACACTGCAAATGTCATTTTTTTCGAAAAACGTCTTGTAATTCGGAAACGGTACAACTTAGCCCCAATGTATCCCTAACGTATTGTTATTTAAATTTAACAGGGAATCCAAAAGTGCAATAATATACAGGCTGTTCCATTTAAAATAATAAAGTTAGTATCTACTTCCGGTAGAACCGGAAGTCCGCCATTTCTGAAACTAATTTTAGCATATGTAGAATACGATTCGAGGCAACATTTATTTGAAACATTTCTTCAAAAAGACAATAATAAATCGGCTATAGGGACCGTTGCATCTTAGACTGGATACATGCTGCTGCATCACTCACAAACAACAAGACTTTTTCGTGGTTCACGTTACAATTAACAATTATTTCGACTAATATCTTGTTTGTATTTACGTGCTCGATTACTTTAAAGTTGCTATTAAATAGGGTCCTGCGGGTATGTCGGGATAAAATAAGTGTTTTCGAACACTCGCATTCGAAGAATTTGGCATCGTCTAGTAAAACAGAAATGTAAAAAAATAAAAGAAATTATTGTATATATTATAGGCCTATATAAACGGCTCGAAGTGTACCTACATGTAAGGTAATCCAAAACATTTTGTACCAACACAGTATAAAATATTAGTCTCTAGTGCATTCAGGACAAAATTGGATATTTTCCATTATTATAAAAAATATATAAACGTGACAAAGATGCCTATATACTTTCCACACATAAAATTCTAGAAATTCGACACAATATCGGGAATTCCAAGAATATTTCTCGATAGAAATGCCTCACATATCTGACCATTACGGATATGAATGCAAAAATACAGGTATTTTTTAAATGCGATATCATAAAGGGATATATACAGAATATTTACGGTCTTGTGATTCAACCTTGACACATAAAAAATGACAGAAATAAACAATACTTGGAAACCATCCGTCCGCCTACTTATAAATTACCATAAAATGCTCCATCAAACGAGACAAAAAATATTCAGATTGGTTGAACGGTTTAAGAGATATTAACATTTACATGTTGAACAATTGATTGGCTTTCCCGTTCCTTATTATGACAGATACACTTCTGGTGGCCACATTAGTTATGTATTTTTTTGTTCCGAAGCTCTAGGCATAGCAGTTTCCGAGATATTATAGCCGGTCGCCACACTTACTGAATCACCCGGCACAAGACCGTATATAAACAGCAAGATAATAATTGACTATTGCCTCTGAAGGTTATAGAATTGATAACTTTTATACGAAATGTGCTGTATCGAGGTAATATCTCGACAATCCTTGTATTTTTAAAATTCGTGACATTTTTTTTTAAATGCACCTTGTGAAACCTTATAAAAATAAAATTGTATTTATCAACTCCCTTCAGATATTTTTCCGATATACCTTCTAACGTTGCTGTATCGGAAAAAAAAAATATTTCTCACAGAAACATACGAAGTCACTTTCTACCTCTGAGAAACTTACCTCTAGTCTTCTGATAGGTGTCGGCCACTATGCGATCCATTAAATCGATGTATTTGGGCAAATAATCCGTATATTTTCTAGTCTCGGTCACCACAAGGCCGTGCTTTTGAGACAATTCCTGCGAACGTAAAATAAGGTAGGCGTTCCATTAGAGAAACGCTTTTAAAACAGAACAAACAAATATATAATATCTGTCGACGTTTACTGGGCTCCACAAATACGTATATTTTACAAAATAGAGGGAAATATAATGCTCTGGCAACACCTTTTTTTTTTTTTGTTTCAACATTTTTAATATTATCGGTAAGATGTGCTTTTAAAGGTAGTCAAGTTAGAATGGGTAAATAAAAAGGATCCTCCTTAGTAAACTTTTGTTTTTTTTTTAGTATATACCTATATATAAAAAATATTTTAAGGTACGTAGGCGATGTATATAAGAGATAAAAAATACAAATCCAACAGCAGATTTAATAAAACCTAAAAAAAAAATATAGCAATAAGCATTCATATTACTTTTGTATCACTAATTTTGCTAGGTTACATCAAATTTAATACTAAAAATGTGCTCTCCTAATGTTTCGCAATTTTTTTTGTGATAACTTGTTTTTGTCACATTCACTTATCATTTTCAATATAGCTTTTCACCACTTTTTTTTTTGCTTCTGTTCTCAACTTTAAACACTTATTTTGTACGGTATTAGTTCACGTTTGCATTATTTAGTGGAGTTTACTTTGAACTTTTTGAACCCTATTACTAGTTTATTAATCTATTCATGTACCTTACTAACTAACCTCTATAGCTTCTTGTACTTCGCTGCCAGAAGCTGGATGCGAACCTGATACTACCACAAAACGATGCCATCTGAAGGCCTTTAGGAGAGCCACTACGCTTTTGGACACTTTCCTTGATGACGGTAGAGTTCTGGCGAAAGTATAGAATATCCTTTTGTCTGAAACCCGCTTGTCACTGCATCTCTATTAAGAGAGAGAAAAAAAAAGCAATTTTACAGTATTTAGTAGTAGTTTTTACCATGATTTTCATCTTAGTTTACAAAATTTAAATTAAGCAATACCTGCTAACAGTGGCGGCTCGTGACGTTTTGTTCAAGGGAGGCTACTGTAGCCTAAGTAACCCTTCTCAGTCAATAAATTATATTTTTATAGTTATTATTATAGCATTGTAAGTGTAGAATAAACATTGAAAAAAAATAGATTAAAATAAAATATAAATTATTGTCTAGCACGAACCACGTAGAGGAGAGTGAAATCTTGCCTGGATAGGATGATGCTTATTTTTACCTGCTATCTCCTTTAGTTAATCATAAAACATATGTTATATTCATTAATTTCAAGTTGTACATGTTTAAAAAATATGTGATACTTTATACAAATAAACTATCCGTTAGTATTTGTATACTAATTTGCTTTTAATTAAATTCCACAGTTTTTACCGCTTCCTATAAAGTTTGGATTTATGGAGCTAACAGGTTAACACTCCCAGCCGACGGTATCATTTCTTCACATCAATATCAACAATATCTAATTGTCGAGATGTTACACTAAAGTGCGAGAGAAACAAAAATCCATCACATCCATGCCCAATCTAAAACTTATTAGGTGTTCATTGATCCCAAACTGATTGCTCCGTAAACATGTTAATCGCACTTGAAAATGACACTTCAGCGTTCAGCGTAACCCGTTACGATAGCAAACAATGTTAATTAACATTGGACAAACGTATATGTACGCTTTTGTTTCGGCGTAGGTGCTGTACCCGAATTTGAATTTCTCCAGGAATCGATAACACTACAATCGTCGATGGTAATATAATTGAAGCAATGCTATTTCACTGAAAACAGGGTTTAGTTGTGTGATGAAGATATAGAGTAAGTTTCACAGCGTACTAAAAATAGCTGGATAGTAAATGATGGATGTTGATGTTATATCGTCCCAAATGGTAGCATGTATATGTAATTAGTATGCAAATGAGACTGATTTCCCAAAGGTTTATCTGTGGATAGATACCCAGTAGTTTTTCGTTGCTAGTTAAAAAGAAGCAAAAGCTACTGCATTTGTAAGTTGACCAAATGTGCAGTTACTTCTACAGAGTAGGGCAAAGGTTAATTTTTTCTGTATAGACGCTTCAACTTAAAGTTTATTATTCTAAAATAATAAAGTAATGAATACATCCCTATGAACCACCCATGCTGGAAAGGGATTATACGGTTCGGGCAATATTTCTTTTCTGAAGATCGTGTATTAGTTATTACTAAAGCTCGGATTATATGCACAAAAAAAAACAACAAAATATGCGCATTTACATGCACATATTTTGTGCACACAATATGCAGAAATTCATACAACGAATTATGAATGTATTGAAATTAAATAATATTTTAAAAATAGGTTTTTCGCAATCTGGTTCTTATGACGATAATACGACAACTATGTTTCCTTCATTTGTATTTATACTTTTTACTATTCACCCTTGCTGTGTTTCTGGTGAACAGATAATTCACGTTGTGCGTTCGTGGGTTACTTTTCAGCTGCATGCATGAATAAAACTTATCTATAATAGTAAACACAATTGGTTGTATAGCTCGAACTAAGAATATATAGTAACCAAAATTGCGATTCAAATGGTTAACCTTCTTTTAGGAGGAGCTGTACATCATACTTTATTTAGCACTAAGAAAATATCCTGCACTCTACAAAATCCCTTCCTTCCTTGAAACTTTCAAAATATTGACACCCGGTTTGAATTTAAACGAGATAACATCTTTGATCTCGTGCGTTCCTTAAATCGATCCATTCAAGCCGGTCCACGTTCAAAGACGTTAAGCCCACTCCCGCACTTCAAGAACGACAGAGATTCGCCACTCTACAGCGAGGGGGCACATAAAGTCAGTTCCTTATTTCGAGCAAGGACGACAGAGTACAGATGAATTTTAATAGGCGTTCGCGACCACCTAAAAACTCACGGCAGAGCTATACTCGTAGCGTAGCGTAAACTGCTATCTGACAGACCTTGGAACATTCGCTCGTGCATAATCTCTCGTATTGGAGCCTCGGAAATCCAAGGTGAATCTTCTGTGAATCATTAATGATGTTTACGTGTCAAGTACATGAGTTAGAAATGGTTCAACAGAGTAAGAATCTGTATAATTAAATGGTAATGTTAATGGGTGCTTGATAAGATAGGTTGAAATAATATTTTAAGCCTGTATATTTGTGCCTTCCTAACACAAAATAAATTATAAAAACCAGAAATCTTTTGTCGAATATATAAGGTGTCTGTAAAAGGTCTTTACACACGCCTACCACATTTTCCTTAGACCAAAATAAGCCGATTTAAGTAAAGTTACCTTAGTCCAAAGTCGCTTAGTTTGGGCGCTATGCGGCCTTGAAGTTAAAATTTTTAAATCGTTTTTTTATTATAAATTAAAAACGGCTTATGCGATTTTAATAAGATTTGGCATGCATGGTCTGTTAGTATTATTGGACGAATGTTTTGAGAAAATTTCAAGAAAATACTAACACCGGAAGAAACCCGCATGACCATTATGAAAATTAACATAATTTTTTTGCTGTTTATAGTAGAGATACGAAATAATTATATATATAATTTTTATTCGATAGAGTATTCAAACGCGATCAAATTATGTCTCTTGTAAAATTTTCTTATTTTCATTCGTTTTCGAGAAAAACGAAAAAAAGTGCTTACGGTCGTGCGTTCGAAAAAAGCGAAAAGTAATCCAGTCGCCTATGATTTCTATCATAAGCAAATGAATTTCGCATGTCTAAATCTACTGCTCAAATAAAGACTACAGGTAAACGAATAGGCTTCGTAAAGGTTCACGGTTTCGGAGATTCTGGGTAACTTATTTACTACAAAAACGGCACTCTTTGTAAGAATTGGTTACTCTAATGGTTTTTGCGAAATTTGTATTTTAATAATTCGCATTAGGTTATTTTACACAAAAATTATTAAAAAAATTAAATAACTGAAACATGAACACAAATAATAAATATGTCACAAAAACTGTTGAAAGTGTTCTCCATTTACACGCATACGACGAAGGAAACTAAACGGTACTCTTTGCAAAATTTCTCCATCACCTTTAAGGTCATTCATTGCATGTTGAATACGTTGCCATAGTTGTGCTTCATTAGCCACAGGTGTCTTGTAAACCACGGACTTAAGATGTCCCCATACAAACAAATCAGCTGCAATTAAGTCTGGAGAACGTGCTGGCCAATTTACAGGGGCGCCATTACCTCTACCTATCCGTTTGTTTGGGTATACTTGATTTAGGTAGTTTCGAACATCTACTGAAAAATGTGGTGGAGCTCCATCGTGCATGTACCACATATCTCTCCGAAGTTGTAGAGGTAAATCGTCTAACAAATCCGGCAATGTATTTTGTAAAAATTGCAAGTAGATGTCTCCCGTTCATCTTTGTGGAAGAATAACAGGACCAACAATAAAATTACCAATTATTCCAATCCACACATTAAGTTTAAATTCGTGTTGAAAATGATTTATCTTTATGGCATGCGGGTTTTCAACTGTATAAACGTGTTCGTTATGGAAATTAGTTACCCCTCTTCTTGTGAAACAAGCTTCATCCGTAAACAAAATAGTGTTGCCAAAGTTTAAATCTGCTTCTCTTTGCTCATTAACAAAGCGACAAAAACCCAGGCGCATTTCGGGATCATGTTCTAAAAGATCTTGAACTGCTATTTTATGGTATGGATATAACAACTGTTCGCTACCTATTCGTCTAGTACTTATTTCTGGATCTTCTTCAACACGTTTTAAAATTGCTTCTTGAACTTCAGGAACCCTTACAAAACGCTGCCTTCCATAATCAGCGGTTGCAGGAGCAAAGCGACCGGTCTCCCGAAGACGTCGCTCAACGGCAGCAAACGTTGGGTGACTTGGTATTCGACGATTTGGAAACCTTTCAGAATACACCCTCCTAACACACTCTGGAGTATTTCCTTCACAAAATCCAAATACCAATAGCATATCGGTATATTCTGCATTGGTGTATTGTAAGGCCATGATAAATCACGAAAAGTTAAGCTCTAAGGTATTTTAGATTTGACACTATTGTTATTTAGCCCATGCGAAATTCATTTGTTTATGATAGAAATCATAGGCGACTGGATTACTTTTTGTTTTTTTCGAACGCACGACCATAAGCACTCTTTTTCGTTTTTCTCGAAAACGAATGAAAATAAGAAAATTTTACAAGAGACATAATTTGATCGCTTTTGAATACTCTATCGAATAAAAATTATTTCGTGTCTCTACTTTAGACAGCAAAAAAATTATGTTAATTTTCATAATGGTCATGCGCGTTTCATTCACTTCCGGTATTAGCATTTTCTTGAAATTTTCTCAAAACATTCGTCCAATAATAACTATAATAATAACTGACCATGCCAAATCTTATTAAAATCGCATAAGCCGTTTTGAATTTATAATAAGAAAACGATTTCAAAATGTTAACTTCAAGGCCGCATAGCGCCCAAACTAAGCGACTTTGGACTAAGGTAAGTTTACTTAAATCGACTTATTTTGGTCTAAGGAAAATGTGGTAGGCGTGTGGAAAGACCTTTTACAGACACCTTGTATATATAAAAAGGGATACGTTCAGCAAATTAATTTTACTTGGATTACCGAACACTAATATATTGAAAAAAATTATGGGTTATTAACCAGGTATGAATCTGCATAAAACCGTTCAATTAATCAAGCAAACAAATGCTCGGATTTCTGTAGCGGTTCAAAATCAGTCAGCTATCGCATTGCAACATCTAGAACTTTTTAATAAATGGGGCAATTCTACCTGGCGATTTTTTTTTATCAACAAAATATCGATCATTTAATCCAGACACCGTAGAATGTTTTTTGCGCTGTCTAAAAACCGTGAAATATTGTAGGCGTCTGTTATTCGCGCTCTAGGTCAATTTTATTCGGCAAAGTGTATGTATTTTAATTACTAGCTAATGTTAAGTTGTTTATTAGGGCATTCAACCGTTTCTCTAAACTGTTTTTATACGAGATGATATTATTGTAGTGAAAACGGAGAATTACTTGTTTATATTACCCGGAGATCAGAAATTGTATTAATAAAAGTGGAAAATGTCTGTGGTAAAGCTTAAAAAGGGAATACTACAACATGCAGTATTTCTAAACAAGACGCACACCCATAAAATCTACATGCACTGTCCAGAACCGAAACCATCAGTATGATGACTGATTAGCTACATCTGGCCAGTGAGAAGACACATCTGGAGTACGCACTAAACAAGAATTTCTGAATGATCACCTTTGCGATCGTTGGATTGGTCGAAGGGAGCCTATAGAATGGCCTGCCAGAGCGCTGGATCTAACACTGCTTGATTTCTTTGCCTGGGGGCATCTTAAGTCGAAGTTGTGTACCACGCGTTCAGTTTCTTTACAATTTTTTGACATAAAATTGTTGAATAATGCCAGCGAATAACACTAAAAATACAGTAGTACCCCCATATCCGCGAGCGTTTGGTTCTGTGCTCTTCCGCGGATAGTAGCGAACGCTTTATTTCCGAATACAATATGAAATATGAAGCAAAGTTAAAACAATGAAACATGAAAAAATAAGTTATATAATATTTATTTAAAATAAATAAATATTCTTGTGCTGTGGCACAAATAGAATTTAAGTTTAATAAATATAAAAGTTCATACATATGTACATATAGTACATATTTACATACACAACAAGAAAATATGCAACAAGAAAAACTTTATCATCGTGAGCTACATATTCATTCATCTTCCTCCAAGTCCAAGTTAGCAGTCGCTTGTTTACTTAGATCCGAAGCAAACGATGTTGATGGCTGTGCATTATCGATAGTTTTGTCGACTTTTTCAAAGAACATTGTTATTGGTAGTTGTCGTTTTTGTCTTTTCATTTCAATAAACAAATCCTCCAAAGGTTTCAAGGCGTCTGTTATAGTGCGAGTAATTTTTATACTGCGTTCCATTATTGGATCATATTCTACTATCTGTTCTTTTAATTTTTGAGCAGTTCGAAATATCGCTGAAAATTTTTCAAGCGTCCATGCTGGCGGTTCTTGTTGACCCTCATCCTCATCGTCACTCGCTTCTGGAGAAGATTTCACAAGGTCTACCAATTCCTCGTTGGTGAATACTTGGTCCTCTTCGTTTATGTAATCACTGAGTTCCTCTTCGGTTATATCGTTAAATCCTTCTCCATCTATTTTCTGCGCTATGTTAAATATCGTTGTTAGATGTGAATTAATATCATGTGTGTCTTCAGAACTAAGAAAGATGTCATTCCACAGATTTTTCCAGCATGCTGTTATCGTTTCTGACTTTAATTCCTCCATCGCTCCTTTGATAAATAGAATTGCGTCAGCAATTGTAAAATGACTTCCAGCATTCCATGAGACCGATATCAGAGCGTTCGTTAGCCATTGTATACAGCATTTCGAAAATCTGTCGAATATATATGGCTTTAAAGCATCAACAACAGTCGCATTGGTTTTTTTTTCTATTTCAATCATATTAATGATTTTTATTTTTTTACTAATAGTGAGCATTTCACGTTTTCTTTTTGGTTTAGAAGCCATTTTAAAATGATTTTCAAATTTACTTGCTTTATTTAAAAACTATTGCTAGCACTGTCTTGTCCGACAATTCGAATAGTACTAAACTCATAGTTAACAGGAGCGTTTATATGTACAAGTAAAAGCGAGTGGCACCTTAAGCACGTTCCAACTTGTTTAACTTATCATAAGAGAGCGCGGAATTCAGGGGATGACTCATATATACGACGACATATCGACAAATGCTCCTATAACTTTTAATAATAAGGCTCGAATGTCTATTTGTTTCTGTATTTATTGATATAACGCGTTTTCTACTCATCATAGGTAAATCGCGGATGACTGAAACCGCGAATACGGAGTCAGCGGATAACGGGGTACTACTGTATTGCGAAATGTCAGAAGAACATTTAACGCAAGATTGTACTAATGTGTGGAAGTTAATGATCATCATTTTGAACATTGAATAAAGTCAAATCCGAACCATTTGATTCTAATCGTATTTTATTATTACACAGGTTGCACTTTGCATTCCACCAATTGGGAAGTGGATTTTATATGCGAGTGGGCAGTCAAAAATAACTATCCAAAATCGAGACATACATTGAATGGACCACCAATTCATCTATGGTCAAAAAAATTATAGGAACCAATCTTTAAGCTTATAAATGCATTTCAAAAGTATCTACATAAAATATAATGTATGAGATTGTAAATACCCACATCAAAAATTACTTACATAAGATATCATGGGCAGATTCCATGCAGCAGCCACTAAAGCTTCAGACGAACAAGTATCATCAGGTCCAATAAAAGCCAGGCTTCCGTTGTCTCGCATCTCTGTCATTATTGTGATGGCCCTAGCTGCTAAAGATGACTGGGATCTAGCCAAACCAGACGCTGCAGGATTGGTTCCTATATCAGCGGCCACGTACCTCAATCTTCTGCCTGGTAACAAGTCTGAAACAATATGGAACATTGGAGCAAAAAAACAAAACGAAACTCACCCACCTGCCACCTTTATTAGGAGCTAATATAAACAAAGTTCGTTAGTGGAAAAGTTGAAGACTTAACGAGTTTTGAATCACTTTAATGCCTGCTATAATTAAATTTTGATGAAACTTCCAATCTTCGGGGGCATGATCGATGTTGGAAAAGCTAGTCGTATGATAATTAAAATTGGTTCGGTAAATTTTCTGCCGATAAATATTATACGTGGACAGTGGCGGCTCGTCAGAGGAGGTTAAGCCTCCCCTATTATTTTTAATAAAAATAAATGGTGATTATTAAGTATTAAAACAATGTTTAAGCATTGGCTATACAAATATTCAAATAATGCAATTTTTACAAAGAATTTATAATAAATAGTATATTTATTCACTACTCAATTTAGGAATGTAAACGCATGAAATTTTACTGCGACCGCCACTGGATTCGTCGAAAAGAAATGTCAAAACACTTTCATACAACTTTGGGAAGAATTATCCCAGACATGATTCCACTTATAAATAAAGTGCCAAGTGCCCATGGGACGTTGCGGGATTCCCAGACACCTAATTTAGTGTCCGTCGCAAAAATACTTACTGGTGTCGTTATTAACTGCCTCGACCGCTAAAGGCAGCGCTCCCAAGACGACTTGCGCCTGTCCGTAAGCCGCCAGGAACCCTATAGTGACGGACTCGCTGAAATTGTGGGCCCCCGTGCCAGTCAAGTAGTCGTACAGGAAGCTATAATCGAGTTGGAGGCGTTTCTTTTCCCCTTGCGATTGGCAGGACTGTGCTTCGTCCAAAGGACTGACGTCGAACTCGTAGCAACAGGTTAGGCTGAATACGTGCGCCATTAACAGGCAAGTCTTGTAAGCGGAGTTCGGAGAAGGCGCTCTCATCCTGCTATTCGGGAATCTCTAATTGTTCGTACGGAAAGAGCCCTCATTTTTTCGTAGCGGTAAATACTTTAAACTTAAAAAAATTCGAGAGAAAATATCGCAATCAATTATTATATATTAAAAGCAAACAAAAGAAAACCGATAAACATATAAATCGTCGTGAATTTAATACCATTACAAATCCAGATTCACCAGTGCGATATTTGAATTCTACGGGTCAAAACCTTTAATTTGATATGCGACATGACCCTAATCAAACAACTTTGAATTTTTACGGTACTTAAAAGTTTTTCAAAATTTATTTTTGAATCGCCAGAAATTAGGCATGTCGCACATCAATTCAAGAATATCGGATATGCCGATGATGAAAATAGCATTTGTTTTATGTGCAAATTTGACGAATACAAAATTTTAAATAGTAAAAATTGACAAATTTTGCAAACTGCGCTACTTTATTTAAATTCTACTCATTAGAATAATTAATTTGATATGCAACAACGACCCTAATCGGACAACTTTGAAACTTTACAGTACTCAAAAGTGTTTCAGAAATTATTTTATAATCGCCCGAAATGATATGCCTATCATTTCACGAGTATCGGGTATATCGATGATGACTATCATTTCTTTGAAGAATACAAGATTTTAAGAAAAAAAAAGTAATAAATGACGAATTTTACAAATGGCGCTATTTTATTTAAATTCTACTCGCCAAGACCTTTAATTTGATACGCGACACGACCCTAATCGGAGAATTTTGAATTTTTACAGCACTCAAAAGTTTTTCAAAATTTATTTTTGAAACGTTGAAAGTAGGTCATGTCGCATATCAATTCAAAAATATCGAGTGTGTAGATTACGAATTTGGCATTAATTTTGGTCATAAATTTAAAAAAATATAAAATTTGTAAAAGAATGGTGATCAATGATACATTTCAGAAATTCCACCAGTTTTGCATTTAATGCCGTTAATATGTTTAATTTGTTATGCGATATAAAGAAAAATGGAAAAATTAATTTTTACAATGTTAAAAAGTTTTTCAAGATTCGTTTTTGAAACGGCAGATATGGGTCATGTAGCACTTAATTTAAAAAACTATCGTTAATGCAGATTACGAATTATATACGATTATTTTCTCTATTAATAGATTTCTGAGGAAAAATTTTGATTTATTATGAAATTAATTTGATATGCAACACAATTCTAATCTGAGAGCTTTTACACTACTAAAAAATTAAAATTTATTTCAGAATTGCATTTAAAGTATACAAGATTGTCACTTACTCTAATTTCACCATAACTAAAACTTTGTTTTAAATTTAAAAGAAATAAAAACTATTTTGTCAAACATTTTTGAAATGCTGTACTTCACTGTGCATTTTTTTTATTTCTAAATCGTTCAAAACTAATTTGTTGTTCTGGGCGCGTTTTTTATGTTTTTACAATTTTTCGAAAGTCTCTTACTCGACGGTGAACTATCTATTATTCCCCTATTCTACGAGAAAAGCGCGTGGCAACTACAAAACGCGCTGAAATTCGTCAGCATTCATACTGCAAATCTGAATGGGTAGCCATAGTTACAGCATCGGCGCACCAGTTGGTCTTTTAGGCTCTACATACATATGTGAGATAAGCCCTTCGAAAGCTGCTGTTAACGCTATAGTGAACGTTATCATAGCAAGAGATGCGTACGATTAACTTGTATTGCGCAAGTAAGATAACCGATTGAATTTACTGTTTGTTGCTGACAGGTAATTTCCACCATACTTAATGATCGCCGAACAAAAACAAACTCTGTTTGTTTGATGCGTACCTAATCTAATATTATTCGACCTAAATCCTTTAGTTTAATAAGTATTCCCAGTCGAAAGGTAATAAATACAGTTGTTTTGGTTGGAAATATAATATTATAGGTATTATAATATATTTTAAAAACTGTTGGATATAAATAGTAATTAGTAATTACAAACACGAATTTTAGAATCGACGCTATCTTACTTTAATTCCACTCGGAAAGAGCTTTAATTTGATATGCGACACGACCCTAATCGAACAACTTTGAAGTTTCACGGTACTCAAAAGTTTTTCAAAATTTATTTTTGAATCGTTGAAAGTAGGTCATGTTGCATATCAATTCAAAAGTATCGGGAGCGTAGATTACGAATCTGGGTTTCATTTTGCTCGTAAATTAAAAAAAATATATAAAAAAATTATAAAAGAAATGTGATAAATGATATATTTAAGAAATTCTATTTTATTTGAATTTTAATCGTCAAGATATTTAATTTGTTATGCAATACGGCCTTAGTTGCAAAATTTGCATTTGTACAATGCTTAAAAATTTCTTTTCAAAATTTATATTTGGCCCTAGAGCATTGATTACACATAAAGTAATGAGTCGCGTTGTACCTTGCAATATTTCATTTATTTTATTAATATATTCTTATTATGTACAAGTTAATTCATCAAAAGTTGTCCCCTTTAATATGACAATTGACAGGTTTCGAAATATCATAAAAAAAATAAAAGCATCTGTTAATTTAAACTATTACTCAGATATTAATTAATTAAGGTGTAAATGACATTAATAAAAGAGAAAATTAGTATAGATTCGAAACGTGTTCTAATAATAGTAAAAGATATTAAACAGAGAAAAAAACAACCATTTGCAGCAATATTTTTGTATCTTTCGTCGTATTTTTTTTGTAATGTTTCTTTGTTTGTTTTTCTTTTGCCAGGTATACACCGTTTCGAGGTAGGTGCAGACTAAACAAATCCCTACAAATTCCCATCTTCGCCTGAGAGAGTTATTTGTAAGCCTATTTTTCTATTTTATTTCGTTCGTGTATTCGCATTAATACATAGTTATTTCTCGCCATCTAGCGAGCGAATCCTGACTCATAAACACACCCGCCCCAACCGCCCCGTCGGATACGTAAAAACATAAAAACACGTAAAAATCTCTCTCATTACATTCCGCCATTCGCTAAACGAAAACATGCGCTAGTCGTCTCATAAAAGGAAGCCTTCCCGGAATACAAATTGGTCCCTTTATTACCTTACGAAGCGTAGGCTATTTTCGCCGACCGCCCATTGTGTACGGGGAGATAATTAAATTAAATTCTCCCGGCTTTTTTTTCCCTTATCCACGCGCCAATCAAAACACGCCTAAATTGAATTAATACCCGACGAACGAAAGCCCCAGAAATAATTATTTGCTGTACGCTGTACTTTACTGAATAAATGATGTGATTTGGAATGATGTGTCAAAATTGACACTAGAATGCTACCAATTTTAAATGGAACTTAATGGAACTTGATGGAAGTTAATTACGAGCGGATTAATTGACTGACCGTTACCTACGCACTTATTTCTGTTTGGGTGAACGAGCTTTGAAATTTAAGTTGAAAGCGAGGTTAAAACAGCAGGGATTTTGAGTAGGTAGAATTAAAAGTAGATTACAATTTACCATTCGATTTTAATCCATGCGGAAATGTTAGGTTTAGAGAATAAAATCCTTTTTTATTAGAGGAAAAAAAAAACCCTCCGAACGTCAAATTCCTACGCAACAGCAAGAAAAAGTACGTTCAGCCTTGACTTTTACTGCTGTATTGTGTAATTCAATTTAAAAAAATACAACATAAGTTAATTATAATATAAAAAATGTTTTTAATGCAAAATTTTTATCACGAAAACCTTTTTACGTGTTAAAATTGATTAATAATGATATATTAAACAATAATTTAATCTACGGATGTGCGCTTCTGCAGTTTTATATGTGTAATATATATAATATTGATAATGTCCACATGATATATTCAATTGACTTCTAAATTAATGTAATAATTATGTTATAATTTATATTACGGTTAAAAAGACAAAATCAAGATTTTCAGATTTAACATTGTAATGTTACTACGCATGCGCGTATGATTTCAAATTTAAAAATGTGACATTTCCTTCGCATTTTCACTTTTTAGTTACTTTCAGTTACTTTTAACACTTCCATTTTGACTATACATGTAAAATTCGCTTCGATTTACAACGGTTACACGGTTTTTAACATCTAAATAGGGCATAGAATTTATTTATTTTGTGCGTCACCTTATATAAAGGCATTTCTATACGAAGATGACGCTAAACAATAAGTTATTCGGACATTTCGACGAATATCTCCTAGAATTATGGTTCGACGAATTCAAAACGACCTGCTACGTCTACAGGGAACCGATTTTGGATTCCATGACCGTCGATTTGATCAAGCACCTCTGCGATACCTTAAAACAAGACAGTCACGTCTTCATTATGAGCACCGATATTTTGATACAGTACATCACAATACAAAATAACCGAAGTGTGCTGATCGAAAACCAGCTCCTAGTGATCCTGTGCATAATTTTTATATGCAGTAAACATATAGGGGAACAATCGGATTTGAAGCCGACGATTATAACGAAATTATATGGCGGTATCACCGAACAAGACATCACCATCGACACGTTGAAGAAGATGGAGATTCAAATAATGATGGCGCTGCAATATAGGCTGCCCCTATACTCTAAGGTAGATGATTTGAAGACTTTCCTTACCGTTTATTTAAAACGTTTTAAGTTACGAGTCGATATTATAGGATTATGCGTGCAAGTTTTAGATTTAGTGTATATTTATTATCGTAGATTATTTTATAAGTTAAAAAATGTGTATAAACAAAATTCCGATGCGTTGCAAGCCTTTCAAGGTATGATCACGAACCGTTTGTACTTACCTTGCGGTATTTTACTTTGTGCCTTGGAGATGACGAAATTAAAGCACTTTATAAACGCTGCGGATATTTTACAGGAATTAAGTGAGATGTGTAATATACACCATAATCACATAGAGCTGTTAAGTAAATATATTTATAATATAATCTGTAGCAGTGGACATGCGATGTCGAACACTTAGTTTTTAAATGATAATATGTCATTTTAGGGTGTAAGATTAAAAATGAACGTCGTTTGTTTAAAATTTAATTTTAAGTAAATCAAAGCCACTTTACAACATAATAGTTTTTCTTTCCAACACGTAATAATGAAATATTATTGGATAAACGATGAACGGAAGGGTTTAAGATCTCGTTTGGGTTGGTCGTCTTTTCTTGATTGATGTAAAATCCTCCGGCTGATATAACACGTACAGCATCGTCTGTAAAACAAAGAATCTGTAAGTGTTTAAGATAATTATGGTAAATATTAAAAATAAAATAGAAATAGAAAAAATTAAAGATGTTAGAATTATGAGTAATTTTATATGAATAAAGGAAAAGGTGGTACGAAGAAAAATGCCCAACGGTAAAGAGAAATACAAAATCCAAAGACTTACGATTCGTTAAAAAACATCCAGCCTTCAACGAGATATCTAAAACACTCTGCCCTGGTTGCGGTAATATTTTAACCAAATTCGCTCCGTCAAATAAACTGACGACCTCCTCTGCTTGCATGCTAGCTAACGCTCCCACATCCTTCTCGTACAAAGCTTTCGTAACGACTTCGGCAGCGCGTAATCCCTCCTCGCCGTGCACCAACAACGTAACCTGTTCCGCTAAGTGGTGCTGTGCCAAACGCAACTCTGGCTTCTCCACATGCCGTCGCATCAAATCCCTGATAGATCCCAAAGATTCGAACGTAAATAATTTTAGAAATCTCTCTACATCAGCGTCGGAGAGCCTCTTCCAGAATTGATAGAACATAAACGGAGACGTTCTAGTGCCGGATAAGGATACAGCGTTTCCGGCCGATTTCCCAAACTTATCACCCATTTCCGTGGTTATCAGAGGCAGAGTTAATCCTGGAAAATGTTTAACTGAGGTTGTGGAAGAGCTTGATCATATATTTCATTTAATGATTCTAATTTTTTTTAACAGTGAACTGTTAATCATCTCCTGATGATGCTAACTTGGTTAGCGAAACGCGCGTCGAGAGATTGTGCATTGTTGTTTGGTGATAGTGGAAAACCTAGCATTGACTTTTGTCAGTGTGATAGTTATTGTTACACCAAAGGTTCCAAAACCCAATTACTGGATTTATATATAAGATAAATGGTATTAGCCCCAATATTGAGCCTTGAAGGACTCCATGTTTTATTGATAGCAATGAAGATTTTTGGGGGGAAATTGATCATATTCAAAACAGAAATTGATAAAGCACGTTAAATGATTAATTAACTCATTTTTACTCAATTTTAGTGACTCACTAGTTAGTAAATTTAAGATATGCATCATGGTGATTCCTATAAGTGCAGCACAAAGTAGATGATCATTTTTTTTTCATTCAACACGTTGCAATTTTTTTTTATTTTTCAAGTTTCCTTAACGCCAAAAACAATACACTGAATGAACGATCAATTCATCTATATTCTGACTTACCGTAAACTTCTTCCCGTTGGATTTTCTTTATGAGTTCGTGCCCGGACATTATGTTACCCATTTGGTCGTTTCCCCCAATCTAAACGTATTAAAATGAAGATAATCCGAATGGAAATCCGTGAAGGTTCGACTCACCTGGAATCTGCATCCGAAGTTTTGATTCAGATGCAACCAGTCGTACGCTTGGAATAATTGGTAGGTAAATTCGGTGAAACTCATTCCATTGGGGGAAGATAATCTGCTTTGAACGCTAGTCCTCGATAATAGAGTACCCATACGTAAGTGCCTACCGATTTTTCCGATCAAATAAACTGGATTCATTCCATTGTACCAATCGGCATTATTTGCTATTCTGTCGGGAGTAAAATTATTAACTAAACTATATGATGGCAATTTTTTCATGGGGATATTGTCATATCGTAAAATGTTAAAGAATTGGATAAGAAACATAAACCCACAAAAAGAAGTAAAGTCAATTTTTTGATGCTTCTCGTGCATTTTTTTTTAAACAACGTTAGAAATATAAATTCGCAATTATTTAACCTATGTTCACTTCTGCTCTAACTGATGATCAAATTTAAAATTTTGTCTATGTTTTCTTATATTTAGATTCTATGTAATTATTAAATAAACAAGATTTATTAGGAACGAAGTTAACAATTTCAAATTATTTAATATAACAAAAGTTAAATAATTACAAATTTACAGTAAATGTTATATTTCCAATTTTATTAAAATCTATCTGTAAATGAAAAAATTATGAGCCAGAACCTTCAAACTGGGACACGCAGTATATCTTCAGAACTGTTCAAAATATATTAATGTCTTTTTAGCTGCTTTTTCCAAGATCTTAATTTATACCGTTCAAAATATCAATAATATTTAATCAAAAATACATAAATACCTTACTTTAGGTAAAGGTTTCTGATCATCCTTCCAAAAATGCTTTTCGTGATTCGCAAATATCGTCTCTATATCACGCTTAATACCCTCCACATTCTTTTCAACGAACACAGAATTTAACTCATCGCGCTCTGTCAGCCGTCCGCTAGGATCACCGATACTTCCTGTCGCACCACCTAACTAAATTCATTATCAAAATCCCTTCTAAGACCACAGTTTGGGACTTACAAGTGCTATGACGTTGTGCCCGCCACGTTGCCAATGTAATAAGTTTATTAATACTAATAAATTGCCCACGTGTAAGCTGTCAGCTGTTGGGTCGAATCCGGCGTACACCGTTTGAGGTTTAGAGTTTAATAAATCGGTTACTTCCCTCCTATAAAGCGATAATGGCATAACTTTCCTCGGTATAAACAATTTTAGGTTAGAGTGACTTACACTGAAGTTTCAGGGAATATATCTTGATACATGCCGCGATCTTTCAATTTTATTATATTTCTGTTTGAATAGCATCTTTTTAAATAGATCTTTATACTGTTTTGATTCTTAAATGCTTGTTTTATTAAGGACATTTCGATTCAAATTCATTAAAACAACATAACCTATAAAAACGATGTCATTTGAAAATAAAATTGACATACCAAGTACACCAACTAGTTTTAGTTACTTTTTATTTTGTGCAATTTTTATAATAAACAAAAAAAAATTCAATAAAGCACAAACATTTTTTTTAATAGTATTTATTAAAATATATTTATTGTGAAAATAAATATATACAAAATTGGACAAATTTATAAAAACAATTTTTTTGATTTTTATTACTAGTGACATGACTAAATTCCCTAAAAATTGCGCGGCTAGTTTAAAATTTAACCGTTATTAATTACATCATTTTAAAATGCTTTTCGTGAAATATTAAAACTAAAAACAGCTCATTTCAGATTTTGGAAAGATCATGCATCTGAGGCTGTTTATTAAGTTACTGCTACTACATAAAAAAATAAAATACATACAATTGGAATCTTTTTTTTTAACAAAAATATGTTCATGCATTTATACAAAGTTAAGTACAGGAAAAATATTATTCAGGTGGTTTTACAGGAATTAAATTACATTACTGTTAGATACAGCCATATAAAAAATATTAACTATTGCTCTTAATTACAATAATTGTTAAATAATAGTATTTTTTTAATTATAGATTAACAAAATGTATATAATTAATTTATATAAAGAAAAAATAAAATTCATTATCATTATATTAACAGCCACAAATCCATTTTATTACATGTTCATAAATAGATATTACCTAACATAATTTACATTAAAACAGAAAAGGAAAACTTAAAAAAAAATGTTTTTCTAGGGTCTTTTGAGCTTAACTTCGTTTAAACAATTAGAATTATCTAGTACTTAGACTAGAATAGTTCTATTTTCTGCTTTAATATAATTAATATAATATAGAAAGAGAGACGTAATATATTCCATAAATTTGGAGTGCCACAAGAGTCACTTATCGGACCATTTAATTCTTTTTGTAATTCCCATATATGTACAAAGAAAAACCTTTTTTTCTAATGATTGGACTGGTTTTAATACTAATTTACATGTATAATACTGCAAAAAATATATATAAAATTTACTTATGCTATTGAAAATTCGAAATTTTGATGAATCAGACTTACTGTCCTTGAAGATAACCTTTAATTGATGCTTATTATTAATTATAAGCTAGTATCACATTTATTTCATTTAATTGTACAGTTATATTAATGTATAATATGTAAACAATGATACATTACAAATTTTAAGTTATCGACGCAAAATAAGTGTATTGACTACGTTAATTTTACTCCGGATTATTGCATTTAACCAAGGCAAATATAATTCTGCTATTATTAAAAAAAGAAGGATGTAATATCAGATTAACCTTAATAAACGCTCTTTAACACTTGAAATAATTAACTTCAGTCAACTTGGAAATGCAGCAAATCTGTATAGAAAAGTCTGATTCTTATTAAAAATGTTTTGTAGAAAAAAAAAATCTGAATTGTAGCACTTAAATAAGTTGTGTAGGAACATGCATTGACCTACCGAATCGCAATATATTTACATGAAATAAACTAACTATTAGGTGTCAACTAACATCGCTAGATACAACGCGTGTCAGTTGATGTTGCTCAAACGTCGAGACCTAGACCACGGTTGCTCCCTGGCACTCGAAAAGGCAACGTAAAACAAATTCGCACCTATATTTATTCCAGCAGCTAAGTAGAAGACCATCCTCCACTGCCCCAAAGTTTCCTGCAATAGAAAAACTGGTAAAATTAATAAAAATACTTTATTTATTTACCCAGTTCACCAGAAGTGTAGGTTACACGTCGCAAATGCAATGGAAGTACAGAAACGCAACAACGGCCAAATATTAACGATCGTGATTAAGAATTTATTGAAGAAAAATGGGAAATTTGATACCTCAAGAATTTATTTTAGTATAATTTATGTACCTGCGATGGTATTAGGCTTGGATGTTATGCAAAGATAATTATCTACATTTGCAGATAAAGTTTAGAGAAGTCATTTATAAAAGCTATAAATAACAGAGGTGCCGTAACGGAATCATGAGGGACACTTCTTTTCAGATTCAACATGGTTGATAATTTTTCATTCGAATTCCATAAATATGTTTGTTCCTTTCTTTTTACCTAGATTGTGTTTTTCAATTGTTTTGGGGTCGTTATTGAAAGAAGATTTTTTTTCTTTGTAATTTTTATTTAACTGGCCACGTTTTGCTGCTTTCTCTTTTTTTTATCTAGAAATTATAGTTTGCTTAAACACTACGTTAATTTCTTTTCTTGCATTTTTATTTATCATTCTAACGAAGGAAAAGTCTCGAGTCTCTCAAGTCTTAAAAAAGTGTCCCTCAGTGTTCTGTTATAGGACCTCTGTTATTCATAGCTTTTATCAATGACTTCCCTGAACTCTATCTGTAAAGCACTGTTAGAGGAACTAATCGGAATCGTTTTATTTTTTATGCTTGCCAATCTTTTGTTCCCATAGACCATACCCATGTGTTTGCAGCGATTCCTAGCGCGGATTTTTTCTAAAGTATGCGAATCGTGCGTTTCGCGGCGTGATAAGTACGTTTTGCATTCAAATGAAGTTATTTCCCCTTCTATCAGTCGGTATCGCTTTATTTTTGGTGTTGGCCGATCTTTTGTTCGCACACACCACATCCATTTGTTTGCGGCGATTTTTAGCGTCAATTTTTTTTCTAAAGTGTGTAAATTGTGCGTTTCGCGGCGATATAATCACGTTTTGCATTAAAATAAAGTTATTTTCCCTCCTAGCTGTCGGAATCGTTTCATTTTTGGTGTTCGCCAATCTTTTGCTCCCATACGTCAAATCCATGTATTTCCAGCGATTTCTTTGCAAATCGTGCGTTCACCGATCATCACTGTTTAAATACAAAATTCGGACCCAAAATTCTCAATCCTGAAGGAATAGCATTGTCCTCTAAAATGTTTCTGTACTGTTGTTTCTTTGATATACCCTAGATCTTCACAATACCTCCCAAAACAACCCCAGATCATCACAGAACCACCGCCATGTTTAACTGTTGGAATAATACAGTGTTCTTGAACCGAAAATCTGGAACTTTGATTCACCCGTCTACAAGACTTTATTCCACCCTTCAACCAATCAATGCTGGCGCTCACGAGCCTTTAGCTGTTAGTTTAGGTAGACATAAGTATTCAAATTGTTATCCATGGTTTTGTAGTGCTTTTTGGAATCTTTCTAATATAGTTAAATAAAATTTAATAAACTATAAAGGTGCTAAAGTAGTATCTTGTGGAACGCCTCGTTACATTAATAAATTAAGGAGAAAAATTACCTGTCCCTGTATTAGTAATCCTATAACGTATGGTGCTAAAAACCCGCACATATTCGCAGCGGCATTCGTAATCCCGTACATCGTCCCTGCATATTTCGGACTCAAAGCGATGTGATTCATTTGGTTCCCCGCATAAACGGCCCCGGCAAAAGCACCTGGCACGGATAACATGATTTGTACCCCCAACTGATCGCAGCCCAACCACGCGACTCCCAGCAACCCCAACGATGGAATAATCGACGCTGAAATACGACATATACATTTAAATGCGACGCAAAGATTGCTTTTACCTTATCCTACCGATGGAATTGAATATTTTGTACGACAGCGATAGAGTGAGGTAGCCCTTCGTTAAGAGCCAATCGGCGAATATGCTTATAACTATGCCGCATATCCAACTAGTTAGGTATGGCAACGCTGAAAAAATAGCGCCCTAAATCATAAATTATAGATTAAAATCAAGTTGTGAAATAATGATATTGTTGCTAACCGATTGTATTTCGATGTGGAGAATTTTACTCATGTACGTTGGCAGTTCCGTCAGTAAAGTGTAAAAGGCCCATGATTGTCCGCATTGCGTCACTAGGATGGCCCACAACGGCAAACACTTTAACATGTTGCACCACGGGATCGAAGATTTGTCGTCTTCATCCTAAAATCCATCGTACCGAATGAGATATTTTCCATTGAAATAATTTCATTATTTCATATACAGGGTGTCGCACGACGAATATCAGCGATGTCTAAATGGAAAACTATCCAGTTTTTTTTTTAAGGTGTTGCAAATGTCACTTTTGTGACACCCTGTATAGTAACACAATAATATTTATTACTTGGGGGCCCATGCTGGCTAATATAAAAGCTTGTTCCTGCCGGCAGATTCTAGGGTGCTTCGCAGGCGAATCAAAAACGAAAAGCATCCAAAATACGAACCATACTATACCCAAAACACCGAAGATATAAAACGATAACGGCCATCCGTCCCATAAATCTAATGTACACAGCCACCCCGATAACGGTAATGAAATTACAGTACCGAAATTTGAACCTAAAAAGCAATATGTATATGAATACAAAAGCAATTCCCTCAAAAGATTGTTAGACGCAAGCGTAATGCTTAAAATACGTAATTCTTAAAATTTGCGCAACAACAGCCACCGAACACCACCTACAATAGGCCTAAAATCAAATGGGATGTTTATAGTTGTTAGCAGTGATGGTAAATCGTACTGTTTTAGTTGAAATTTCTCGAATATACCGATTTAGTACGGAAGACAATGGACGAGTGATGTGAAACACTCTGTATGTTATTATTATCTTCAAATAAAACCATTTAAAAATATGTTCAATTTCAATTATTATTATTAAAACTGTTCAAATAAAAGCAGAGTAATTCAATTAAAGGAATTCAAATATTAATTGAATTATTCAAATCGATCTATCACGATTCCTCACGATTTTACAACGGGAATATTACGATTAAAGTCACTAGATATATATATCTAGTGACTTTAATTACGATTTTGTGCCAGCGCCCTCTTCCGTTACCGCTTATAACTATTGTACTTTTTTTTTAACCTAACCTCAATATTATGATACTATCAATTGTCACTTGTCACTGTTTTATTTTTTTATTATACACATTTTATTGAATAAAATTAGAAACAATTAAAGAAAAATTAATACATACCGGCGTAGACATAAGCAGCAAATTTGCTCCTCTCCAGTGGGGGCACCCATTTAGCTAGCATAGCGTGCATTGCTGGGAACGTAACACCCTAAAAAAACATTAAATAAAATCAAAGAGAACTGACGGATTTTGATTTTGTGACCTACCTCACCCATGCCTTCTAAAACTCGCACAATTATGAAAAGAATAAAATTTATATCAGCTGCCACCGGGCTTAATAACGTGAAAAAAGCGGTCATCAAAACCCCGATTCCGAAAACTAATTTCCCTCCGAATAATTCCGCAAAACGTCCGCCGGGGATTTGCGTTAGGATGTACCCATAAAAAAATGAACCTAGAACTATGCCCTGCTTCGCCTCGTCCCAGATGAATGGACCGTCCCTCTGGAAATAAAGTAATTAAAAAAAAAATTAACATCTAAATTTATTGATTGAATCTTTACTGCTGGTGTTGTGACATTCTCGAAATTCGGTGGTAATGGACAATGGTTGAACGTATCATTATCAGGAATATCCGGTATCGCTGTGTTGTTTATCATAGCAACGATAGCGACAGATAAATTCACTCGCATCGCGTAGACGTTTGCGAATCCCAAGAAACCTAATATTCCCAATATATGCCTGGATTTCATACAATCTTTGGTATCCTCGACTGAAATATTACCCACGCGAATTTTAGCGTTTATAAATAGGGGTGAATAAAAATTATATTACTTTCTGGTGGTATGATTCTTGTAAGCTCATCCTCATCTTCTACATTGCTATCTTCGCTCTCACTATCACCTGTTTGGTATTCTTGAAATTCATTATCGTTTATACTCGCCATAGTTTTTAACGGAAGAACACAAAGCTTGTATTAAAAAACGTGAGTCATACGAGAGTATTTCAATTTTGATACGAACAAAGATATATGTGTTGTAGGTTATAACTATGTTGATGTAATATTACAACAATAAAACTAGGAAGCAAAGATTATTCTTATCTCATAATATGCTCTGTATACCCCGTGGATTGCAGTGTGGCAAATGTCACCGATAAACGCGGATAATTATTAAATAATTATCGGCAAAACACTGAAAGGACATACAGCTGATTTCTGTTTTGTAGCTGTCATTTTTCTTTCACTGCCGTGATTATATACTACTTGTTGATGTATTTATATGAGAATAATATAAATAAAAATTGGAGAGGTCAAAACTTGTGTTTTTATTTATTTATAATTGTGTATGAGATGGAATAAATTACGTAAAGCATACAAGATTATCTTCAAGTTTATAATCCGCTTATTACGATAATGAAAAATGTTATTTGAATTGAAAGAAGTTTACAATGGAAAATTTTTTCTAATCGCAGCTAATTTCATTCATATAAAAATTTTCTCTTATTTTCGTTGCTTGCTTTCTTAATTAATATTTTTATCATTATTTCCTTGAAGATCAAAACTGCTTATCAATGGCATTATAAGATTATAAAATTGTTATATATCGAATTTGGCAGCAGCATATATTTATGTTCAATCGCCTTTTTGAAATCATTGCTTTATCTATTTTCATTATATCATATTATTTGTATATCGCAAAAAAAAAACAAACCTCAATTTGAAATCCCGCGAAAATCATACATCACATGAAATCGCTTTGATAAGAGCGCTTTATCTCGGCTGAACGCCGAATGTTTTTAATATGTCATTCAACAATCAAAACCGGTCGATTCATTTTTGCGTTAACGCAAACCATTTTTATACATAAAAATAAAACGTACAATTATAAACACTGAAAAGTCGGCCGAAATGCGTTTAAAAATTAACTCAGACCGTGCAATCAATAGATAAACGCGTTTTTGTGATGCCGTTGTGACATTTACGTTTTTTTTTCTTATTAATGCGGTCGATCTATATCCAAACGGTGTCGAGTATTTAAATAAGCGCGTCGGTTTCATATTCGCAATTCCGAGATGTTCCTTCCAACGTAAATAGAAACGGTATCGTAACCGCAGTAATAATGTGAGGAATACGATAAAAGTGACCGAGAAAACCACGCAAGAATCACCCCATGATACACATGCATTTTTGGATCGACAAGCGTAGCCAAGGATGCGGATTTAATGGGAGATATTTGGTTCCACCGTCCATATCAGGTAAATTAATAAAAAATGTTGGGATACTAAAGGAGTCTAATGTAAAAAAAAATCCCGGAGACATAAACAAGGTGTAAAATACGCACTGTAAAATTAGAATAAAAGAATCAATTCTCTTCGTTATAGACGCGTTATTTTTAACATTTAAATATAGGCGAATAATTTTAGATAGTAGATAGGAAGGAAGGAGCGATGCTAATTTAAATCCCACCAATAAAAAGAGTAGGTATATTCTATATAAGTTGTTTTAATTCAAAGGTCAAACGAAGATATTATTGAGATTCTCAGAAAAACAATATGTAATTATTGTGCATTAATTCGTAATTATTGTAATGTTAATAGAGGTTATACCGGAACCGACTGTTGAATGTTCGCGGCACGGACGCCAGTGTCGCCAACCCACTCATTTGGCCGACTACGAGTTAGAATAAAGGAGGATACGACACGTGGGTTTTTTTGGCGGCAAGACGCACGAGTGCTGTTATAGTGAACTATTATTTTTTTATATTTTATATATGGAATAAAAACGTAGTTATAATAAATAAGTGTTAAACTGACGCCCAACTAGTGGCCCGAACATTGGAACTAGAGTGCATATTAGGTGAGTCGTGTAGAGAGAGACAATAACCTTAAATATTTCATTCGCGCTTCCGCTCGTCAATAAGGACGCTTTTCGGTAAATTGCCGCATTAACCTGTGCTAAGAATTCAACAAATACGTTGCTTGTTTACAACTGTCAAGTTGCTTATATATCTTTTCACCACGTCTTCAAATCTAGAAAATACTCGTGTTTTACGTTCTACAACACAACGTAAGAAAGATACAATGTCGCTTACTATGTCGAAAGAACAGTTTACACAACTGCTAGAGAACGTAAAGATTGCGCTACAGGGTGAGCGAAATGCACCTGATCAAAAAGTCGAATCAACTGGAAATTTCGCTAAATGCAATTCTAGATATTCTGGAAATAAAACTGAGGATGTAGAGGCATTTATTAACGCGATTCTGGTATACAAGGACTGCGTAAATGTTACCGATGAAAATGCTCTTAAGGGATTGCCTATGTTATTAGATAATTCAGCTGCTGTTTGGTGGCAAGGTACAAAATCATCAATTACGTCATGGAATGATGCATTGACAGCGTTGAGACATGCTTTCGGTACGAATCAACCCAATTACAAAATATTTAAACAATTATTTTCCAAAGAACAGTCGAGTAATGAACCCACAGACATTTTCGTGAGCAATGCGCGTGCTTTATTGGCAAAGTTAAGTAAAGAGCCACAATTACACGAGACTCATAAGCTCGATATGATATATGGTCTGATGCATACTCGCATAAGGCGATTGTTACCTAGAGAACAGGTTAAAGACTTCCAGGAACTGATAGATAAAGCCCGATCCATTGAAGATAATTTTCTTGAACCCAAGCAAAACACGGAAAGGCAAAGTACTGATGAACCTGCAAAAAAGATAAGACCTAAGTGCTCTTATTGTAACAATTTCGGGCATGTTCAGACAGATTGCAGGAAATTTATTGCAACTTCAACCAAAAACAAGGAAAATGAATCGACTAATCAACATAAGAATCAATCAACATCCCAAAACAATATTTATTGCTTTGGTTGTGGTGCACCGGGAGTTATCAGAGCAAAGTGCACGAATTGTCGCAGCAGTTCTGAGACCAAGGTACAAGCAAATGCTATTCAATTTCACCAATTGAGTGTTGAACACCTACCTAAAAGCTCAATACGTCCACTGTTGCCACTACAAATCCTAGGTTACCATGGAGTGGGATTCGCTGATTCAGGAGCGCAAGTGAGTATTGCAAGTTTTAAGCTCTATAAGCTATTAGAAAATTCAGGTCAATCTTTTGTTGAGACAACCGTAAAATTATCATATGCAGATGGAATTTTACGCGAGGAACAAGTTTTAAAGACCACTGTAGAAGTCTCAATTGCTAATAAAAGCCTGCCTATTGAATTCATTGTTCTACCAAATGTAGTTAGCAATTACACGCTGTTAGGAGTAGATTTTTTAAAGGCAGCCGATATTGTATTGAACATACCCAATCAGACTTGGTCATTTAGTAAATATCACTCTAGGCAATATAATTTTGTTAATGAAAATGTATTAAGAGAAGACCTTTCGATCCAAGTAAATCATATACAATTGAGGGAAACCGAAGGAGAAATGTTGGATGAATCTCAAAGGGAAAATTTGAATTCAATGCTAAAAGGTAACATTGACATTTTTGCGCCAGGGGGAGCGCCAACAGAATTTGCTATACACCAAATAAAAACTACAGAAGAGAGACCTACGGCTGTACCACCTTATCCAATAAGCGCTGCGAAGAAGGAATTCTTAAAAACTGAACTGGAGAAGTTAGTAAAAGATGATATAATAGAAGAGTGCGAGTCTCCTTGGGCCAGTCCTGTAGTTTTGGTATTAAAGAAAGATGGTTCCTATAGGCTCTGTGTGGACTACAGGAAACTAAACGCAGTAACTGTCAGCGATAGTTATCCAATGCCTAAGCTCGATGAATTGCTTCGTATGACGAAACCAACCAAGTTTATAACTACAATTGATCTGCAGTCCGGATTCTGGCAAGTACCAGTCGCTGAGGAAGATCGCGACAAAACTTGTTTCACAACACCGTTAGGGACGTATCGTTTTAAAAGGATGCCGTTTGGACTGAAAAATTCACCCGCAACGTTTTCGAGATTAATGGACCGTTTTCGCGCCGGTCTCGGGGAAATTCAAGTATTCACGTACATGGACGATATCCTGGTTCTTTCAGGAACATTTGAGGAACACGTGAGTGACCTTCAAAGGGTTTTTAATAGACTTAGATTATTTCATTTACGTGCGCGTCGCGATAAGTGTTATTTTGCCCGCACCTCCGTGAGATACCTCGGACATATTATAAGTGCCAATGGTATTCAGACCGACCCCGAAAAGACATCAGCAATTGCCAATATGGAATCTCCGAAATCCACAAAAGATGTCCATAGTTTTGTCCAGATGTGTTCATGGTACCGGAAGTTTGTGCCCCATTTTTCAGACATTGCTAGGCCGTTAACTAATTTAATGAAGAAGAACAGACCATTTAGGTTTGGTGACGATGAGAGACGAGCTTTTGACATTCTTAAGGAAAAGTTAACGAGTACCCCAGTGTTAATCCAGGCTGACCAATCGAAACCGTATACACTAAGAACGGACGCCAGCAGCTTCGCTTTGGGAGCAGTCTTACTGCAGGGGGAGGGACACGAAGAAAGGCCCGTTGAATTTGCCAGTCGTTTGCTTCTACCCGCTGAGATCAATTACTCCACTGTCGAACGAGAAGCTCTTGCAGTCGTATGGGCAGTTGAGAAGTTCAGGACCTACCTGGAGGGAGCAGAAGTCACGGTTGCCAGTGATCACCAACCACTACGTTGGTTATTTTCCTTGAAGACTCCATCTGGTCGTCTTGCTAGATGGGCTCTGCGGATCCAGAGCCTGAACATGAAGATCATCTATACACCTGGAAAGATGAACGTGGTTGCAGATCTTCTTTCCCGACCATTTGGTAAAACGTCAGTCGTTGATTGCAATAATATTTCTTATGTTTCAGTCGAGTTTCCCAAGCTGGGAAAGGACGAGATGCGTCACCGCCAACTAGAGGACCCAGAATTAAAGAAGATTATATTTGCACTAGAAGGTGATGACAATCAGGAACTCACCCGATGGTCAGAACGAAGTTACACAATGAACGATGGAGTACTGTATCGGTTTGATAGCGACTCAGATAGTGAGGAACCCCAACTGGTCGTTCCCATTAATATGAGGGAAGAAATTATGAAGCTCTATCACGATTCCCCAACAGCAGGCCACTATGGTGCTGAGAGAACCTTGCGGAAGATAGCTGCTAAGTATTATTTTACTGGTATGCGCCGATACGTAGCGAACTACGTGAAGACATGCTTAGACTGTCAGCGGTTCAAACCCACAAACTTAAAACCCGCTGGATTACTCCAGACGCCAGTGCCCGCTCAAAGATTTGAAGTAATAGCCGTGGATTTAGTGGGACCTCTGCCAGAAACTCCAAATGGAAATAACTGGATCCTTATCGTGAAAGATACAGCATCTAAATGGACGGAACTCTTTGCCATTGCTACAGCCACTGCTGAGATTTGTGCGAAGATTTTGGTTGAGGAGATCTTCTTAAGGTATGGAACTCCCAGGAAAATGATCTCCGACAATGGCGTACAATTTGTGAGTCAGATCATGCAAAAGGTCACTTATTGTTTTGGTATCTCTACGCCGTTTATCCCGTACTACCACCCTGAAAGTAATCCTGTTGAGAGACAAAACAGAGAATTAAAAACCCAATTAGCTATTCTAGCCCAAAACCATCACCAGGATTGGGACCTTCACATAAGTAGCGTACGATTTGCGATCAATAGTACCACTTGTGAGACTACTGGTCAAACACCAGCCTACTTAACGTATGGTCGCGAGATAAGAGCCCCACATGACAACGTTAATGACCTGAGAACCGTAGTATCTTCAGAAAACTTTGTGCCCCAGATAACCCCGTATTTAAAAAAATTGAGTCACATATTAGCAGACGCAAAGGAGCTTACCGAGAAGAAACAGGATCAGCGGAAGGAACGCGCTGATAAAGACCGAGATACAAGAGAGTACCAAGTAGGTGACAAAATACTCTTACGAACTCATATATTGAGTAGTTCAAAAAAGGGTTATACCTCGAAATTCGCACCTAAGCGGGATGGCCCCTACGAAATTTTAAAGAAAGTAACTCCGACCACGTACGAGATAGGAACCTGCAGCGATCCATCACAACGGATAGGACGTTATCACGTGAGGGATATTACGTCATACAATCCACCCTTGGATGCCGTGGCAGTTCCGAGTCCACTGGCACCTAAGCGAACACCGGGTCGACCGCCAAAGAAGACGGTACTGGACCACGCCGGAGGGCCGTTGCGTAGTCCAGAGGGGGAGAGTATACCGGAACCGACTGTTGAATGTTCGCGGCACGGACGCCAGTGTCGCCAACCCACTCATTTGGCCGACTACGAGTTAGAATAAAGGAGGATACGACACGTGGGTTTTTTTGGCGGCAAGACGCACGAGTGCTGTTATAGTGAACTATTATTTTTTTATATTTTATATATGGAATAAAAACGTAGTTATAATAAATAAGTGTTAAAAGGTCAATTAAACAGGCGAATTCTCTGACGATATTTTTATGTATATGATAATTTTAATCGGGATTTTTTTTCGTGGTTTTAATACGAAAAAATCGTTTATTTTGAAGCAGTTTAGCAGTGATTCGTGTTTCGTCAAGATCGTTGTTACACGTCGTTCGTTAATATTTTCTAATTGGAGTATTTGTATGGTTTTAACGTCTTAAACAAATTATTATTTATCTTTATTCGGTTGGAAATGCAAGAATTTAATTTCTGTCAAATTTGACGCGACATCTATGAGATTTAAGTAGAAGGTGCAAACTTAAATTAGTTCGTTTTTTCGCCGTTGCAATATTTATATACAATACATACGAAATTCGTTTTTATTTTCATGTTAAAGGTTCCAGACGTGCTGGTTTCTGCAGGGGAGTGTACCCGAAACTAATGGTGACTCCGGTACATAGGTTTCAGGTTGTTGGAGGTTGCGACGGCTTCGGTAGGCGAGTACGCGCGCCAAATTACCGTCACCATCCACGGTTTTTCATACATCGCCCGTCTACGTGTCCGCAGGACAAGTATTTACCGCAATACTTCCGAGAAATGGCCGAAAATTAATCTTTCCATCTTTATAGTGGGCAAAATAACATCGGCAACGCCGCATCGAACGTCACCAACGTGGAACAAGTGAATAATGCGGTGAATAGGTCGATGACGCTGCTGCCATCTAGGGAGAATAGTACCGTAACGCCTAGATCCGTCAGTTCCCCCACCACAGGGTTGAAATGCGGCGTTTGGGCCTTCTTTGCGATGGTCACTTTTTTCATAGCCGGTGCCAAATTCTATTTTCACGGGGTGAGGGTGATTTTAAATAAAACAAATGCATATTCTAACTATTTTGATTTGTACTAAAGGGAACTATAGGGATGGAAGCGTTGGCTTTCTGCTCATTCCTCATCTTAATACTGATAATAGGTGGATTAGTGTCATTATACGAAACAGTCACATCCTCTAGACGTATGAATCAAAATGCACAAATATCGGTACAAATATCTAACGATCAGGTAATTTTTTATATATGTACACATAGGGTGTCTCAGCGAAACCGTTAATTTATGGGGTTCTGTCCAAAATATAAATTTCAAAATTAAGAATTACATGCAATCGATTCTGTTCTCTTCAATTAAAATACTTTTAGATTTCTAGCACTTCCGAGTCGCTGAGACACCCTGTATACACGAAAAAATATATAAAAATAATAAAAGGAGCAAATAAAAAAAATTATCTCCTTTAGAACGAATCTAGTGAAGAACCAACATCTCAAGTGCCAAACAGCGTCTCGCCGCTGAACACAGCGGAGGTATCCCCACCACCCTACCACGTGGCAATCATGTTGCCGAGCCAACCCGAAATGGAGGACGCTCTCACGATTCTACGCGATTCTCCGCCGCCATCTTACGAGAAAGTCGTGACCTAGCTGTGATGAACGTCTCCGTGTCGGTAAAGTGGAAATTTACATCTCGAATTTCAGATCTTGAGAGGTCTAGCACAAGCCCTTTTGTGAAGCCCAAGTGATATTATATTATGATTCTCATCCTTAAATTTAAGTACTCCCTCTTCTTAAAATGCATTTACCTGCTCTTTTGTTTATCAAAAAAAAAATGTTGAATCGGTCTTTTTTATATTATTATTTTAGTAGGGCTTTGTGTTACATCATCATTTATGGTGATTTTGTTTTATATGATTTGTGTAAATTACACGAAAAGAAAAGATAAGTACATATATATTATGATTAATATGTTTTTTCTAAGTGTTGATCGAAAAATCGCGTTTTGCTACAACAAAAAAAAAGAAACAAATGAGCTTTCCATATTTTTTAAAATATAAGTCTAACAAGGTGATTTTAAGTGTTTAAGTAAAGTATCCAGTTTATTCTATATGAAAGCACAAAAAGGTAATGCTGTAATTTTTATGATTATATAAAGAAAAATATCGCAAAGAAAAAATTGCATATTTTCGTAATAATGAATATTTTGATATATCGGCTTATATTGAATGTTTATAACAACTTATAAATCTAATTAAAATGCGTTAGAATACGGCTGGAATGTTGCTAATATGTACTTTAAAAATGCATGGTCGTTAATGCGAGGTTTTACTGTAGCTATTTATAAATATTCATTTTTTTTCTTTTGTTTTATATGATTGTTTGAGCACAGTTTATACATTTAAGTATTACATTTATTTGACATTATTAAAGAGCAATTTAATTTTAAAGAAAACCCTTAAATTAAATATATTTCAAATGTGAGTCTTAAGTTTACAATAATCGCTACTCGAAAAGTAGAAAAAACATAATCACATTCGTTATCTACATGAGTACAAAAACTAATTTGTTAAAATAAATGTTTGAGGTATAAAATCTGCATTAGATTTCTAAATTAACAGAAACTTACATGAAAATCCTAGTTTTTTATATAAGAAAAATTATGTGCTGTAAATATGATAAATTTAAAGTCTATTAGGAATTTTCCAGACAATATTAATGCATTACTATTTTATCTACCTAACTGTATATAAACTTATACGAATAAGGATATAAAAGTTACATTATATGCAAAATTGGAATAAATGCCGTCAAATATAAACAAATGTGAATTATATATTTGCAAGAAATGCTTCAAAAATGTATTCATATGATATATAAAGACTTCCAAACACGAGAAAATTATTTCATCTATAATAAATATATATCTACAGATTGTCTTCGGTCATTTTGAGATATTATTGAAAGTTTATGCGAAAACAAATTGATTAATGTTATTGGATTATTTTAATATTTCATTTATTACAGCATTATTTTTACTATGTATATGTAAGTTAATTATATTTAATAAAATGTGATTATAAAAAAAAGGAAAAAAAGGACAAGGCTGATGTTATATACGAAGGCTGTTTGATGAATACCCGGATTAGAAATTTAGGTTTTGACAATTTATTTTCCAGTATAATTCCCTTGCAACTAGATACGCTTTCCCCAACCAATAGTAGACGGTTGTACGGCCAGGTGAATGGATCCCATAAACACCATCGAAAATGGGCTTGATTTCCTCGCTGGTTTTGCCACTCAAAAACAAGAATGGTCGCAAAAAACACTAACACGATGTTTTGAAATGGCTGTCAAAACAAAACTAAGCGTCGGATTGTCACCAAGTTTTGAGATGCGGGCTAAAAAAAGGTTATATTAAGTGATGGTATACTTATTTTGGCGTAGCAGCGCCACCTATCTTCCAATCCGGGTATTCATCGAACAACCCTCGTAGATTTTACCGGGTGTCTCATGGTGGATGGCCTAGAATCAATCATGATTGGTTCTGATGATTAGTTCTCTCTCCATTTACTTCTAATAGGCCATCCACCTTGGGGCACCCTGTATACAGGGTGAATCTCAATATATGCGACAAACTTTAGGAGCTGATTCCTGAGATTATTTTGATCATTAAAGTTCATATGAGTATATGTCCAAAACGGTTTGGTTTAAAAGTTATTGAATGTTTACTAATAAATTATGAACTATGACTAACACGATAAATATCACAATTAGTTCTTCAGTAGTTTTTTTTTTTTATTTAGTTTTTAATAAAAACATTAATTATGTTAACTTACTATTAATCATTCAATAACTTTTAAACCAAACCGTTTTCGACATATAGGTACTCATATGAACTTTAATGATCAAAATAACCTCAGGAATCAGCTCCTAAAGTTTGTCGCATATATTGAGATTCACCCTGTATATGATTTATGTAAGTGTGATTGTGCCTGATGAAAACAGGGTTCATTCATGTTGGAATTATTTTTATTGTTTTAAGACATCTAAAAGATAATAAAAATTAGATCCAAATCAGTAATAAAATAACGAATAAATATTCATAAAAGCGATTGCTTTCATTTTCTTTGGGCACAATCACTAAATTTAATTTATCAAGGGTTCCGTTGATGTTACAACAATAAGTTTTATTCATTTATTAAATATTCCACTCTCATGCATTTAATCAATCGAAAAGAAAAAAGAAACTTCTCTAAAATTAACGCGCACCGTATTATAAAACTGCAATAAAACCCAAGAAAAACCTTACCTGTATTATTGTATAATATATTTATAAATATTATTTCATTCCACGATGAAGCATCCCGAAAACCCAAAATAAAAATTATGCACGTACAAATGTTTAACCGAGAACCAGTACGAATTCCATTCGTCCAATTATACACAACAATTAGCGTCGTTATTCGATGATCTTTCGCAATATCATCATTTCTTCGTCTGTATTCGTTACACGTACGTAGTTGAGTTCCGTGACAATCAATGTAGTTCGAGAAATCGAACCCGTAAAATTTTGAAATATTCTTCAAAGCGCTATGGGTAAATTAAACAAGGAAAATATTTGTGAAAAAGAAAAGAAAAATTCTGTATGATGATATATATACATATATACAGGGTGAGACCGAAAACGTAGTTCTATTATGAAAACTAGCCAGTGTTCGATTAAGATTCTTCCGTTAAATTAATTTGTTTTATTTTTGCTTCATCCTGTATGTATATATATATATATTATACATTTATGTGTGTCTCTAGCAGTAATTATTCTCCTTCGTATGTATATTTGGAAAAAAAAACAAAAGAGTATATTCGACAGCTTTAATATTATACATATGTATGTGTATCTAAAAACTTGATATAAATGTATTTTATCGTTCCACTTTTAACATCGTCTCTATTTACTGTTCCAATTTTTCCATATTTGTATGATAATTATTATAATGATGATGAATAAAAACAAAAAAAAATGCATTTTTAAATGTTCATTTGACTTATTTTTTTTTTTATTTTCCCGTAGTTCTGATTTAAATGTTCTGAAAGGCCTTTGTAGTAATATTCAAAAGAAATCGATGATTTTTAAAGTGACGCGTTTAAAATAAAAGAAAAATTAACAAAAAAACGAAAAATTCAAAAGATAAGAAAATACGCGCAACGGCAGCGAGACGCGTTTTTTTAGTTTATTCAACGATACGCGTCTCGTCGATTTTAATCCTCTGGACTTTTTCGTTTGGGGATTTTTAAAGGAAAAGGTCTATGCAACGCCTCCAGCTAACGAAGCGGATGTAATTAATAAAATTACGGCGGCAGTTCGATTAATCGCCCCCGATATGTTGGAGGGCGTTTTGAATTCGCTTCCTCGAAGATTGGAATTATGTCTGGAAACTGATGGCTACCAATTTGAACAGTTGTTATAATTTTTTCATATTATCTTTAAATTTCAATAAAATTTTTATCCATGTTAACATAAAATTCTTGCTAATTTGCGTATTTACCTGATTTATAGTAAATAATAAAATGATTACTGCCACAGTACTTGTCTGATTAGATGTTGCCAAATTTACAATTCTGTTAAGCTGCTCGTGTGACTTAAGAAAACACTGTACTACTTTTCTCAATTAAGATTGTCAACTTAGAATTAAACAAAGATTTGGCCTGCGTCGTGTTTGTCCGCATTTTTCTGGCCACCGTATATATATATAACTTTCTGAAACACGGCAACCCTGCATTTATATTTTCATGCGGGTTAATAATAAAATTGTGCGGAAAAAAAAAAAGAAAACTACGTTTTGAAACACATAAAATATGTATTTTTGTTGTTGTTGACTTAAGCATCATAAATTAATATAATTTAACACAAATATATAGAATTTAACTTAGCTAATGTCATAATAATAAATAGAATATTTTTAATAATATAAATGTGGTTTACTAAAATTGAAACATAACCCAAAAAAGATTAGTTGAATACATTTATAAAGAACGCCACAAGAGGATACCGTCGTATTTCTTTATTTTTTTGGTTTTCTCAAAATATCCCGTCAAATATTTTGATTCCAGTGACTGTTTTTGTATGAATTTACTGTTTCAGTTAAGAAAAAAAAGTTACAACTTAACCTTTATGGGTTTTGTTACAGAAATCACAATGACGCCATCGTAAGCGACTTTTCACTCAATAAAACTCACTCGATTTCTTTTATGAAACTAAATCTCTTTAAAGAAATTATAAAGTATTAAAATGGATCAATCTCAATATACAGCGTTCGCCAAAATTTATTGTAGGTACAAGTCGTTGGAATTGATATGGAAAAAGTTAGTTTTTGCAAAAATAAACAAAACCTATTTAGAAATCTTGCAAAAACTATTTCAATTCCAATTAAGTTCGTACAATATATTTGACACACTCTGTATATACATGGTTTTTTTCTTTATATATATATATTAACTATTCGCTTTATATAATTAAATATTTCACAGCAAAAATAAATCGATTAATTGATTAAAATACCTACGGAAACAGTTTTTGTTTGATATATTTATATAGAGTATATAGCTTTTAGATAAATATTAAAAACATCGAAGCAAATTATATTACAAAAATGACATTGACAGGTTTGACGTAGTAGCTGTCATTTAAGGCCTTATCTTTCCAATTTTTAAATTTTGAATCAAGTTTTACACTCCATATAATTTTTGTTCCTTTTGTTTTTAGTTTAAAGCTTTCATTCGTTATAATTTCCTTTTTAAATAATAACAGCGTAATATTAACAATAAAATTTTAATTCTATAATACTACATATTATACATCTATTAAAATAAATCAAATTTAGAGACAATTATGTAATGTAATCATACATTAAATGCTTTTTCATATATATTTTTATTGATTTTAACATTAAAAACTTGTTGATATTAATAATGAAAATTTGGTTTTACTTATATTACTTTGGTAACAATAAAATTAAACTTGCTTCGATCGGTTTATTGTAATTATTATTATATTCTCACTTTTCCTTTTTAAACACATGAACTTGCAGTCTTATACGTTCTGTGGTAATCAAATTTAAATGCGACAATAAATACATAAGTTACATTCACACATTTATACATTACAGACAAGTTGTTAAAATAGCAACAAATACAGAGAGATAAACACCGGTGAGGAATCGATAAATAAATAAGTACGGCGGCTATGTTCACTTAATGATTGTATACATTTAGGAACATAAAGAGTTTGCGTTTAATCAAAGTACAACCGTTATATTTATGTAGAATGTTGCGATATATGCATACTTAAACCCGTTGGATCTCGAAGAGTTTCACATCGGTATCATACCAAATGGGTGGATCCATATTCCTGCGGAACGAATTTGCTATTTTCATAAACAAAATTTCAACGGAGAATCGAGACTTTTACCTCAAATAAATGACGCCCCACATGTAAGTACGGAACCAAGTGGTTGTACCGGAATTCGCTTGGTATTTACGTATTAAGATCGGATGGGGGACTGGTAATAACCCGACTAATGTGCCGTGTTGTAAGAATTTCAAAATTTCACTCTCATCTGTCAAACCTCTGCAACGACAGTGAAAATTAGGTGAGAATATCTGTTACGATACATAGAGATTTGACTCACTTGTCGATGCAAATCTTCTCGACTTGAGGCACCAGGACTTGCAATAATCTCATTATCGTTTGCAACGGTAACTTACTCTTCCAGGAATGTACCCATTCGGCAGTCGGTACCCACTGACCGCTGTTGCTATCAATGTTTGAGGTGATTCGTAAAGAATTCCGCTATAAAATGAGAATGATATATATAACACATTGGGGCTCCTTGGGGTTTTTAAGTTTTTAAAATTTTTATTTATATCACTAAAATTATCAGTAATAATAGGCGATTATGGTGTCTTATTTTAAAAGTATGCCAAATTAAAAATGGCTAATATTTTTTAATTTTAGAGAAATTTACAGTTTTAAGAAAACTAAATATTTAAGGAAATTTCAGTTTTTTTTTGTTTATATCTCCGAAATTATCAACAATAGTCAACTCTAATTTTACACAAATACTTTAAGAGTCTTATTTTAAAAATATGCCAAGTTTCAAAAGCCTATTTTTTTTTTAATTCTAGAGATATTTTTAGTTTTAAGAAAACTAAATATTTGGGGAAATTTCAGTTTTTTTGTTTATATCACCGAAATTACCAGCAATAGGCAACTCTAACTTTACACAAATACTTCTGGAGTCTTATTTTAAATATATGCCAAGTTTCAAACCCTTAATGTTTTTAATTTTGAAGAAATTGATAGTTTTAAAAAACTGAATATTTGGGGATATTTAAAAATATGTCAACTTTCCAATGGTTAACTTACTTAATTCTGGAGAAATTGAATCTTTTTTTTTTGTTAATTTTAAAGATATTTACTATTTTTGAAAAACTAAATATTTGGGGATATCTCAGCTTTTTGTGCATATATCTGAAATCATCTGGAGCACGTGATTTTAACTTAACAATCGATGTTTGTATAAGAAATCAAACCCTCACCGTAGCAACACTGGCCCTTCCGACAGTTTGAGATTCCATTTTTCCTATTTTTCCTATTTTACCCTCGGGTGGTGGTGGAACAGTGTTGCCAGCCTTATCCCCATCTGGATTATTCGACGATGGCACTTTCTGAGCGGTATTCAAATTCATATTCGTAACACCGTTTGTCAAAACGGACAGTTGCTCCAACTGCTGGTAACTGGGGTGGGCGGACTCTCTTTCGGTCATCTGGGCAATGGCAGGAGTGTCCGGTAGGGTTGCTTTCAGCGTGCCGGGCTCGGCAGGTAACGCGGGGTGCGACCCCTCCATCGGGGCCTCAGAAACGTTTTCATGACTAGTCGAGGAACTTAGGTGGCGTTTTGTTCGCTTATTTAGGCTCTTTGTGATTGAACCGTAGTCACAAGGGAGGTTGGCCAGACTGTGAAAGACCTGTCTTTTACGGATTATGGTATAGACCAAATTGGAATTACCTTTGTAAGGAGAAAAATTTCGTTAATGTATTTAAAAAACAACTTTGAAAGCAGTTCCTTATCTAGGGTGTATCTGACCCGCCTGGCCGAACTTTATCAGTGCGATAAATGAAAAAAAAACTGTTAAAAAAATGCTATCTTAAAAAATTATTTTCAAAAACGTTACCAGGCGGTTTTTTCAATCGTTAATCTTAGATTTTCAAGTGTCAAGTAGGTGACATACATAAGCAAAGTTTAATTTTTTTAATTATGATGCAGTAAAATTGTGTTTTTACTAGGAAAGAGAATTGAAATGAATTTTATAATGGACATGAAAGGTGCAATCAGACTCAGATTTAAAGAACACGGCAACGCATCACTATGGAGAGGCTTAAATTATCGAGTGTTGCACAACACAGAAATGACACCAGCCATGGAATTAATATTAAAAACCTTGAACTAATCACTAATGAATAACGTGACTTCTCCGAAACAAAATATTATGTTTTCAGGATTTTTTCACAGTTTATGGAATAAGTTCGGTCAAGCAATTACGCGCTACATATCATAATTTTGACTTACCATCGAATTGATATTGAATTATATTATTAAAAATCTCTAACAAGAAGAAAACCAAGTGATGGTTGGAATGTGACGAGAATAAAAACCACGGGGTACTGAAAGCCTCCAAGAGATGCAACAACTTTGTACTGGCGACCATCGACAAAGTTTTTAAATACGGAGAAACTGAAAATACAAGAATTTTATCCACGCAAGCTTCTATTTGTCTACACAATACTACTACCATTGACTAAAATTGTTAGTAAGCAATCGAAAAGTGGCTGCAGTCTTTGATGTCCCGTTGTTATTATCTTATGAAAGACGATTATTAAGAGATCGGCATGCGTCCCAGTGAATACGGGGATGTCCATCGGTATGGTGGCAGTATAAGGCTTGTTCAACCTCACCCCGAAGTTACGTTCGCCAGATAATAAAAGCAAAATGAATACACCGATGTGCATCAAGCCAACCCTCGCTGAAAATCGACCAATGTTAAAAAAAATGAACGTTTTACCTTTTGATAATACGGAGGCATACATTGATCTGCCCTGGAATCGTTCAGGTGGTACAGGATCGGAACCAAGATCTCCAAGACGTCGCTACTCTTCAACACGAAATATAAGAATTTCTGCAATCAAAAATCTTTGTTCGACATCGAAGATTAAAAGTGAAAAAGATATTTATCCTTACCTTATTGTAATCGCACAACTTCCAAAAGAATACTAATAATTCCTGGTGAAAATGAACCTTCTTCGTCGAATTAGGCAAATAAGTCTGTGCCAATGGATTATTTAACAACCGAGTGATGCCTTGCAAAATAAAATGAAAATCCTCATCACGATGTATTCTCGATAAATAATTAATGAATAAATTATCAGGCGTGGCAGTCTAAAATCAAAATATCTTTCGCGTTTATGAAGAAAATTCCAAGGAAAAAAGCTTACGTCTTCAGATTCTGTCGGAGTGCCAGAACTTGTATCATAATCCAACGTCACGATTAAAATCTGCAAACAAGCTTCGACTAACGGTTCAACGGTATCGTTAAAAATCAAATGATTATATGGCACTCCCAATCCGACTGGATCGTAAGCACACACTGTATTTAAAAGTGATGTAAACATCGGCAAAGCGTGCCTATTCTCAGCTGAAGTTAAATAACTGTAAAATTTAATATTAAAATGAAAAATTATGCAGCCAAAATTAGCTTACGCGATCCATTTGTTCGGATTTTGGCTGATATCGACTGGAGGTTGATACATTGTCTCGCTGAAGCACGTCAGGAGTAATTTTAATAATTCCGTTCGATTAGTGTCCACTTGTGGATTCCTAGGAGGGGTTTGGGCGAAGCCCACACCTGCCTCCCAGATGTATTCGCAACTATCGATGGCCGATAGATCTTCCGCTTTATCCTAGGTTTATATTTATAATCGTTAGTAGAAAAATAGATTATATAAATGAGAGGTATGACTTACTGGTCCTAATTTACGTGCCCCCGTTACGGTGAAATCAGGACAGAATAGCAGATCCTAAAAATTGTTCAGTGCTAAATATGATATTCTACACGGTGGCAATTTTATGCTAATTCAGAAAGTTTAAGAGATGATAATAAACTTTTTTGTTCAGTAAAAATATTTTAGAATACTTCTGTTAGTCAAAACCGAAACAATGTCTTCTCTTCCAATAGTAATCATGTTAATATTATTACACAAATGAAATGTTTCAAGCTCCCTTACATTCCGCATAAAATATCCAAAACTTTCAATTATAATTACAAAATTATACTATAATTTAAAAGCAGCTAATAACTTTTTTACAAACATTAAAAATAAAACCAACAAAATGTTAACCAATGAAACTTTAAGTTAATTATAATATTAAAAAAAAAAATTGTACTTACACATATTGCATTCAATAATGATTGCGCTAACGGTAAAGATTCATCTTCATCTTCGTTTTGACTAGGTAATGATGACCAGAAAAATCCCCTCCATTCCGGATCCTCGAAAATATATGGTAAAACCCTCGTCAACAAGCGGACACAATTCAAAACTACAAAACAGCGAATTCACACCTAACTCTTCACCATTTCATTTTATTTAAGATTTCACCTGTTTGTTGCTCGTGTTGCGTCCGACAGCTGTTATCAACTGCTTTAACTAACTTCTCGACAGCCTTGTAACACAGAGTGGCCAGATTCGAGGGGGCCTCCTCCCTTAACGCCCTAATCTCGGGGGCCGGTACTAGAGTAAAAATATCTTGGACGTTATTAACATTTTCCGACCAGAATTGTTCCCAGAACGCGTCATCATTCGCATCGATCGGCTGTAGAACAACTCGTGGGTGTTAAAGTGGCGTTAATAAGCGGTAATCGAATAGGAATTTATGCGTTTTTGTACTTACGTCGGTTTTCGAAGTCAATTGCACGACGGCCTTGCGGAAATTCAATTTCGTGTCCGCGTTGCCCATATTGCGGACGGTATTTTGTATTTTTTTGACAAGTCAACAACAATGAAGGATGTTTAGTCTCGCATGACGTCAGGATTTTTATTTTGTTCACAGTTTTTTTCGAGCGATGTGCGAAATGTCAATATACAAAATTGCCAACCTGTTAATTAGGGATAAACGGAAATTTCCGAAATGTTACGAAGAGATCCGATAGCTCTGCCCGCGGGATTTTTGATTTGCGATGACTAAATGATTAAATATTAATTACATCCTGGGTTCTAATGATAATTTATTGAATCGATTAACAGTAAAGGCAAATTATTTTAATACGATTACTAATCGCCAGAGAATTTGGTGATTTATAACAAAATTATACTTTTCTGTTTCAAAATGATTTGATTTTCCAGTTGCTTCTTTAGAAACATAAGTTCGTTACTTTTATTGTAACATGATAATAAGTGAACACTAAGCAAAATTCAAATTCTTTGCAAATATTTTTAGTAACTCCAATTTAAAAATATTAAAATACCTACGAATATAATACAAATTCATTAGTAGTTTCATGCTTTTAATGTTGAAGTTACTAAAATTAATTCTATGATATTTGCATTTTGTGCCCTAATCATTGTAAAAAGTGAATTTTTTATATAGAATCTATTTTTTTTTCTTAATTTAATTAACCATTTAGAGAAATTTATAATGATTTTATATTTAACACAAATAAATTTCCTTTTAAATACTTTTATTAACAAAACAACGTAATTAATACAACATTTATTATTTAATATCTAATTACATACGCATAATTCACAATTATTGTATTTATTAATTATGCAAAATATTCACACTCGGTGTTCATAAATCAAAAAAAAGAGATGGAAATTAAAATTCTATATAGTTTTGGTTCGATTTTCACACACTACTCGTAAATATCCTCTTTATCCGCTACATATCTCACTATATCTGAAGGTCGCAGCAATTTTTCCGCATCGGCGTCGGGTATTTCAAAGCCAAATTCATCTTCCATCGCCATAATCACTTCGACATGATCTAAAGAGTCTAATCCGAGATCGTTGATAAAGTGAGACTCCAATTTCAGCTGTAAAAACATAGATATACCTCAGTTAATATCGTTCAAAGCCATTTTCCTTTAGAGACCGTTAAACCACTTGTGCAAATAACATAAAAACTTAATAAAACCATACCTTAGCAGGTTCGACTTTATCATAAAGCTGTAGGACCAGCAGTACTCTATCTGTTATTAATTTTAACGATAAAGGGGGCTTCGAACTGTAACTTCGCACTAGTGGAGCAACGTGCCTCTGTAATGTAAAAATAAAACGGTGAAAATTAGATCCTGTACCTTGTCTGCAGTGACTTTATCGTAGGATGCACAGACTTTCAATACACGGCTTTCTATCTCTTTCGGGGTTAATTTTGGTTTTACTAGGTCGGGACTGTAATTTCTCCGTTGCATCTAAGCGAAAAGCAATTCTATTAGTCCTGTAATTATCTATCGTGTGCTGCGTGGAAGATATTTGAGGTTATGCGATTATATAATGGGTAAATTTCAATTATTAAGAAATAATAACCGATTAATTCGGAAATAATGATGTTAAATTACGCATACGTTAAGTATAATTGTAGGAAAATGGGGATGTTTCTTTAATATTTACGTAATACCTGATTAGAAGCTGTCAAACACAAATTTTGTTGCAGGGAGTCGTTTTGTGATTTTTCCCATTTATGCAGCGCGAAACTGGCCGGTCTTGTCGTAAAGGATCTTAATAAAGCCGCCTGTCGAGTTGCAACGCGTATAGTTTTAGCTAAACCAGCCATTCTTCGAATTTACAACTCGTTGTTGGATTAAAATCAATCGTATAGTAAAAGAGCGACACCTACTCCAATCCTTGCAAACTCACGCGTTAAAGTGAAATATAAGATACAGCATCCCGTCAGTTAGAAAGAGACAATTGTCCTTGCAGGATAAAACAGGCATTTCAGCGAAAGATCGCCTCTTGTAAAATAAACCCAGCGAGAACATGTCACTTTGCTTTTATTAACGTGTTTTACACTGAATTTCCGACGTGATAAAACGTATTTCGAAGGAGAAATTAAGTAATCATGTCTCAAGAATCGCTAGTTAAATTGACCGAATATCGGTTTCAGAGAAAACCTTCTATCACCACGTCCAGCCATTTAAGTTCATGTAAGTACGAATTTTAATGTATATTTACACCTGATTTACACTTTATACCGTAATGCTAAATATCTCTTTAGCGACGGAAAATGTCCAAACAAGCAATGACACGCCGACGCGTCGTCGAATAATACAAGTTCACGATTCGGATTCGGATTGTGAAATTAATGGGGTGACTACGAATAATCACTCATTACAATCTACCTCTAATGATACAAATACCGCAGAATCTAAGAAGAAAGAAAGTGTCGCCGAGAAGGAGATGAAAGTTCAATATTTAATAAAGATGTTTCCGAATGTACCAGCACTAGTAAGTTCATAGGATTATAGGTAAAAGGAAATTTATGGGATGGAATGGAGAGATATCAGTCTGTAATATGACATGCAAGGTGTCTTTGGTGTAGTGAAGCGCTAAATTAACTAGAAGTTCATTGTTGAATTTACAGTAATAACTATTTTTCGTCTAAATTTATAGGTTAGAAAATGTTTAAGGGTTGGTAGAAATTCTTTTGGGAAATAATTAGTGTTGTAGTTGGCGATAGTTTTGAAGTTATGTTATTTTTCAAAATTGTCAATGCGTTTTTTAAATCTTCAAAGATGTTTGCATTTGAAATTATGCATTCACAATATTTATTTTGTTTAGAGTACTTTTTAATTATATTTAATATATGGGAAGATTTTTGAGGTTATGGTATATATTTTCAGTAGCAGTAATATTTTATTGAATTACTCGTAACATTTGTGTAACTGCAACAAAGAAATTATTTAAGAAACAAAGCAGTATCCCATAAATTTCTGGCACTCTGATGGGTAGCGTTTGGGAATTATATGGAAATGTGATTTTAGGAAGTTTGTAATGCTTTAACAGATAATGATTTTGTGATTGATGTGGCTGTGAATAAACTTAAAAGTAAACACAAAGATTTTGTCGATATAGATTTTGAAAATTGGAAAACATCCTATGATTATACAAAAGCAAACAACAGAAATATAGGTGGCAGATCTAGTATTCAAGTATCCAGTAGTGTAATTGCAAATACTAGTATTAATAGTACAAAACGGAAAGAAACATCGGAAAATATCTATAATAAAGGTAAATATTAACACGCATCTATTTTTCAAATAAAAAAAATAATCTTTTTCTCTATATTATTGCTCTTTACCATTTTCATTTTTGCTTGTTCCATTCTTGATATCATCCTTGCACTCATAATCATACCATGATTTTAGTAATTGCTTTTTTTCTTTTCCAAATTTGAGCTCATTCTATTATCAGATTCTGAAATTTTGCCAACATTTCCTTTAAAAAATCCCAAAGTAAAAGTTTGATACAAATCGCTAACAAGATAAATTAATTTTGGTAGCCTTGTAACTTAGGTAATTCCACAAATATCGAATAGATTGGCAAATATTTTTCTAGCAAAAAAAGTAAAAGTAGACCATAGCAGTGACGATAGTACGGATGCCGAAACATATATCGATAATCGCGTTTATGACAGTGATGAAGACTCAGACACTGAAATCACCAATGAATTAACTAAAGACAAGAAACGCGTATTGGACTTTATGCAAACCGCAACGTTAAATGAATTGCAATTAATGCAGTCTTGTTCCAAGAAGAAAATTGATGCGATAATTGCAAATAGACCCTTCGAAAATTGGATCGATTTGGTAAGTTACACCTACGTGTTTAAGATTTTACGATTTTTGTGAAAATTTTTACATTCACACATCTCCAATAGTTTCCTTTAAAATACTTCTTGTATTTATTAATGCTTTCAAATCGACGAATATTCTCGCCTTGAAATCTCTGAAACCTGAAAACTTCTAACTAGCCCACGGAAAATCCTGTATACATAATGATGTTTATAATATCCGGGATTTTAGGTGACAAAGTTGCAGTCGAATAAAAATTTAAGCACTGACCTATTGAATTCCGCGCAGCAAGTTATAGTGACGAGAAATAACATTAAACAACTCATGAAGAAGTGTGCGAATCTCTCGCAGAATCTACAACGTGCTATCAGCAGTGAATTGACAGTTAAAACGCAGCCAAATATTCTATCTCAAGAGTAAGTCATTTTGATAGTTTTTTAAATGGACGATGGTTGCCATTTAAAAAACTCACCCTGGATGTACATTAAGTAAACTGGAATTTTATTGATTTTAGTTTAAAATTAACCAGCTATCAAATGGTCGGACTGAATTGGTTAGCCGTTTTACATAACGAGGATGTTAATGGTATTCTAGCCGATGAAATGGGGTTGGGAAAAACAGTACAAGTAATTTCATTCCTCGCATTTCTAAAAGAGACGAAACAAGCTCGGACTACACATCTGATCGTTGTACCCTCATCAACTTTAGGTTGGTAGGGGTTTCTGTTGGTCTTTTGACCTTATTTTTTTGTATTTTGTTTATTCTTTGTACACTTTAAATTCATTCTTTTTTCGTTGTATGTTTCTTTAGGATATCTTGATTTAATTAATTGTATAATATTAAATTTCGTATTTAGAAAATTGGCAGAACGAATTTCAACGATGGTGTCCGGATATGAAGGTCCTTCTTTACTACGGCAGTTCGGAGGAACGCAGGAGCATGAGGATGCTATTTGCCGAAGGCAGATACAAAGAGTTTGATGTAGTATTGACAACGTAAGTCCCATATTATAATATAATATTTATATTCATTCCTTTCTATTTAAATATGAAGTCATACCGAGTCTTCGATGATTTAAGTTATATTAATTGAGATTTAGTCAATTTAAGATTTTTTATTTGCTAAGATCACAATAGCAATGAATCGCATTAATTTTTTACAGTTACACAATGGTTAGTAGCGGTCCTGAAGAGAAGAAAATGTTTAGGGTCACTCCGATGCACTACGTTGTATTCGACGAGGCACACATGTTAAAAAACATGAACACCCAACGATACGAAAGTTTAATACGTATAAAAGTATATCCTTCACTTTATTTTCAACGCGTAAGATATTATTAATAACTAATTTATTACGTTAGGCTGCGAAAAGGATTCTACTAACCGGAACACCGCTACAAAACAACCTGCTGGAATTAATGTCCTTATTGATATTCGTGATGCCGAATATATTTTCCGAAAAGACTGAGGATCTCAAGAATTTATTTCAAAAGACCACGGTATAAGCCGATAAAAAAGGTCTTCTTTCGCACTTCGATTACTTACAAACAAATTTCAGAAAACTAAGGACGCCGATAACGAATCTTTACCGCAATTCGAGAGAGAACAGATCGAGCACGCCAAGAGGATTATGAGGCCTTTCGTATTGCGCAGATTGAAAAAAGACGTTCTTCAGGATTTACCGAAGAAGGATGATTATATGTTGCAAATACAGATGGCGCCGACACAGGAGGAGCAATATATTAATTTGGTAGCCTCGTTCAAAGAAGCTGGGAGTTCTGTGAGTGAATTAGGCTTAGTTACATAAATAATTTTGTTTTATTCTAGTGGAAATTGTAGCGATCAAGTTTCAGGTAAATTGATACCATTTCACAAGCGATTCATTTTTGTGCAGTATTAAATTCAGATTCGATTTTCCATAAGTTAAATGAGCTAGCGCATAATACTGTAAAAATATATGATGTCAGAAATATTTGTGTAGAATTAAAATCATTCACTTTTGATAATTTCGGAGATGCAAATAAAAAATTTAAAAATACCGGAATTTTTAATTTTAATAAAAAGACCAATGCCTCAATTTAAATAAGTTAGAAGAATGAAATTTGACGTGTTGTTGGAATAGAACACCAAAAATAATTCTGCGAAGTTAGAATCCCTTAGGACTGGTAATTTTGGACGTGTAAACAAAAACCTGGGAATCCCCTAATCTTTAATTTCAATAAAAAGAGCGATTTCTCGAAAAGTAAACGAGTTTAAGGTATGAAATTTGGAGCATTATTACACTACGATCCCAGAAACATTCGTGCAAAATTAGAATCATATACTCGTAAAAATAACGGAAATAGAAACAAAAAATTGAAAAATCGAAATTTTTAATTTCCATAAAATTGAAATGTGCTACATTGTTCAAATAAAACCTCAGATATATTTGCTTAAAGTTAGATTCAGTTGCACTTAATAATTTTAGAGAAGATACTATAGAAAGTTCTGGAAAATTTTCTATTTCTAATTTCCCACCATAAATAGTAAACTAGAATTTTCTCTTAGGGAAATGGTAGTTATAATGGTGTTACGATGATGTCAGATTTGCGGAAATTAAGTAACCATCCACTGCTGTTGCGTTATCATTACCAATACGAAGATTTACCTGAGATAGCTAAGAAATTAGCTGCCGATCCTGGATATAAAGACACAGTCGAACAATACATCATAGATGACTTAGCTTGCATGTCCGATTTTGAAATACACACGATGACAAAACAATTCAAAGTAAGCTACAACACAAACAATAATCCTTGTTACTTTTAATTAATTCCTCCATTAATTTTTATCTTTTCTTAAAGTAAAGAAGGTATTATTTGCATTGTGAAATATGGGAATTTATTTATAAGGATCAATTCTAGAAATTATTATGTTTTAGTGTTTGGAAAATTACGGTTTACCCGATAATTTAATTTTAACTTCGGGTAAATTCCTATTCCTCGATAAGAAACTCCGAGAATTAAAGAACGGAGGCCACCGAGTATTACTTTTCAGCCAATATGTTATAATGTTGGACGTAGTCGAGGAATATCTGCAATTAAGACATCATTCCTATTTGAGGTTAGATGGAAGCACCCCAGTTAACACAAGGTAATTCCCATGCGATCTCCACAAACGACCAAAAAAATAAAATCGTCCTTTTTATTGTACATAGGCAGCAACTCATCGATGAATTCACTGACGATCCAACAGTTTTTATTTTCTTACTCTCAACGAAAGCCGGTGGTTTGGGTATCAACTTAACAGCTGCCGATACAGTCATTATACACGATATAGATTTCAATCCCTACAACGATAAGCAAGCGGAGGACCGGTGCCATCGCATGGGGCAACAGAATCCTGTCAGCGTTTATCGGTTGATATCGAAAGGCACCATCGAAGAAGGCATGTGGCAATTGACGCAAGAAAAATTGAAGTTGGAGAAGGAAATAACCAGCGATGGTTCGTATTGTGGTAGAGAATGACAAACAATTATTTAAAAATCGGTTTTATTCATTATAGATTATGAGAGTACGGATGTTAAAAGCGTAGTGAATTTACTTTCCTCAGCGTTGGGTATCGACAGTGAAAAAGCTACAAACTTAGTTTCTCCGAAGAAAAAATCATGATAATATTATAAATATTAGTTTAGATAATTATTTTACAGCTATCAGTTATTCCCCTATTTTTTATACAATCAAAAAATACATTGAATGTTTTCACAAAAAGAGAAAATTTTTTTTATATTCCATTTTTTAGATATTTATATGTAACATGGATTTGAAATAGTTTTTAACATTGCATCTCCACAAACATGTATAATTATTATATATAATAAAACTAAACTTATAAGTATTTATTGATAAAATACAGTATCTTCATATTTTTTTTTGTAAGTCTTTATTGTTAAATGTAAAATATTGAAGAAGGAAAAAAAGATTTTTGATAAGGAATTTTGTTGGATTTATTTTATTTTGAAATGATTGAATGTTTTGAATGAAGCGTAAACTTTAAAATTTGAATTTCCCGCTCCCGTTATCATCAAGCAATATAGAAATGGAACTTTACGTTTTAATAGTTTTAAATAAATACGATAACATTATGTTATGGTTCACTTAAAAGTTGATTTTATTTATTATAGATTACGAGAATGCCGCTGTAAAATCTTTCTTGGTCTTTAGTTATTGGATGTTTCCATGAAAAATATATTAGAATTTGAATTTCCCGCTTTATATTGTTAGGATATCAACTAAAGGGAATTTATCGCATTCTACGTTATCGCGCGTGTTTTAGGTTTAAAAATTAATTAATGTTGAAGTTACTAAAATTACAGCATTTATATAAAAGAGTAAATTAAAAACATCACTACGCTAATACTACTTCTTTCAGATAATGATAACGAACCAAAAATAGGTTTCTTCCTCGTTTGAAGTATGGGTAAACGCATTTGTGTAAATAACAGCGGAAATTTTTTAGAGCGTTGACCTTTAACTAACTCTTTCCACTAAGCAAAAACTGAATTTATTACTATCGCAACAACGCCAATTAATAAGATGATAAAATAGTCGCACACGGTTTATAAATAGTTTCAAAATAGATCGCTCAAAAATGTGCCCATACCAACGTTCCAAAACGGAATAAAAAACGTATTTCGATAAAAGTTGAGCAATACGTGAAATTTGAATGCTCATTATAATCTCGCGATTCTCCCTAGTTTATTATAGCTATTAATTTCTGTCTTCTTATCGCTTACATTATGTGTTCCCGTACTTTCTCCTCTACACATTTATCGGGCGACGTTTGTAGCATTGGACGCGCTGGGCTGTCAGATGATTACGGTTTCCGAGACATCGCGCTTTATAGCAGAGTGCATCGTTTGAATTAGACTGAATGTAAACAACTATTTTTTTTTTACGCTAGCGCGAATTATCGCTGATTCGCTGCGCAAATAGTTTAATTAAATCGCATTTTATTATATAGTAGATGACGAAAGAGCTATGGCCGTATATTTATTACACGCGAATCAAAACGGTTTGAGCTTGAAAGACTGGGAGTCCTTCTGTTCATACCAGAACAGCGACTTAAAGGATGGCAAGTTACAGTGCACCTGCGGCGAGAATTACGAGATATTCAAATGGCAGTGGGAACAGCAGGCCGGTAATTTACACCTAATATCCCACGATGACAAGGAGGTGTTATTCCATCCGATCTACAGTTCAGGGACTGCCGCCATGAAGGGAAACAATATCTTGAAACCAAACATGCATCATTACTGGGAGATAAAAATATTAACGAAGCTGTACGGCACTGATGTGGTAAGTTCTAAGTGTATAAATACATTTATCTCATAAATGTGACAAGGTATCAATAATTCTGATGCAATAATGTCTTAATTACACTAAATCATCACTATTTTTTCTTTGTATTGCGAAGATGGTGGGAGTGGGGACGTCGAAAGTCATCTTGAACGAACGGCAATACAAGTTCTGCAGTATGTTGGGGTACGACGACCAATCGTGGGGTTATTCGTACCACGGGGTTATACAACATGATAAGTTGATTAGGAAATACGGATCTGTCTTTGGATTAGGTAGTATTATAGGCGTGCATTTAGATATGTGTACTGGAACTGTGGAATATTACTTAAATAGGAAATCCTTGGGTAAATATACTTCAATTTTTTTTTAAAACTAAGTTTTTTTCTATTATTTCTTAAACTACTACATAAATAGGGGACACATTTATACTTTTTATTAGTGTAAAAAGTGAATTATCTACTTTAGATTATAAATAAAAGAAATATTTGCAATACTTCTTTTGATAAATGTAATAAATGCAGAGAATAGTTTGTAATTTAAATATTTACTGAATCATTCATAACACCAACGTTGAAAATATTTGCCTTGGTGTACTATAATAAGCAGAGATTAGGGACTGTAAAAATCCATAGATGGCGCACATCCTGTACTCCTGGAAATTACTTGGACTATTTGGAATAAAAATAAAATTACCTATTTTTTGGTGCCGATTACAAATTTAAACTTTTCGAGTACGCTTTTTTTTTTCCTGGGAATCCGAAGGATCATTACACTAATAAAAAGCATCAGTGTTACCAATCACTTAGATCTAAAGAGCAGAAAAACTATCCCTGTTCCTGATTAATTTACAATTTGTTTAATTTCTTTTAAAGTGCACAGTAATAGTAATCTTCCACAGGCATTGCGTTTCGCGGACTTAAAGGCAGAGATCTCTATCCGATGGTATGTTCGACGGCTGCACAATCCGCAATGCGACTCACGTGTTCCTTATCCCTAGAGTCGACGCTGCAGATGAAATGTCTGATGATCATACGGAAGCATCCGAAATTAATAAGGCTGTATCACACCGTGCCGGGCTTATCAAAGTTGATTAAGACGGAATATTTCTGGTTACTACCACCGAAGTTAGAAGGTAATATCTTTTAATATATATATAACATAATAAAACTCGCCATTTAAGTGTACTTTTTAGCCGTAAACAAATTCAGACCACTGTTTTATCATTTAAGGCAAAATTGTTTTAGCGTCATCGTATTTGTGTTTCTCAAATTTTCTTTACTAGCCTGTTAGTCAGTAATTGGGTTTTGGAACCTTTGGTGTAACAATAACTAAAGATTCAGTTCCGTTGACCGTGAAGCCATCGTAATCCAGTAATTGGGTTTTGTCAGTGTTATAGTTAGCCTGTTATTATCTATTCTTTGTAAATATCTCCACCAGCTCAGTTATATTCACTCAATAAGAGTCAATATAGGTTGTATTTGCAAATCTTTCCCAATTTTGTCCAATGTCGTAATACCTTTCACAGGTCTCAATTTTATTCTGTTGTTGTCTTGTTGGCGTCCATGTTTGACATTTCACCCCATTCCACTATTAAAAATAAGACAAAAATTATGAATATTAAAATCGTGGAAACGTTTTCAGGTAGAATTAAATTTAAACTCTGTATTTTATTGAATATTTGGATAGAACATATTAAAAGAAATAAATTATCATAGGGACTAAACGATTTTGGTCGCCAGTTGCTTTTTACTATTTTATTTGGAAAAGGACCCAATTTTAACGACTTGCAACTCCACCCAATTTAAAAATTTTGATTTGTATATACCATGGGGTAGATGTTCCATAGATGTTCCATAACGCAAAATGTAATTCTTTTAAAAAATTTCAAATCAATCACCCCCTATATTTTTATACCGTTCGATTCGTCTTGTGTTTATTTGATGTCATGTTAAATCTTGTAAAACATGTTTTTTAATTGTAAATTTTATAGTTAGCGTTTTTTTTTCATCATACATTTTGTTTAGATGTTGAAAAGAAAAATGAATTATCGTTCGAAGACGAAGCGGTTTTACCTTTATCGACAATAGTCGGGATAAACACATCCTTACGGCACAGGAAACGGATGAGATCGAACAAATGGTCTTTGTACGAACCCCGATCAGATCCGGACCACGTTTCCTATAGGGATTTCATGAAACGTATAGCCACTTCATCCCGCAGCAACCGATGCGAAACCACTTGTAAGGGTTGCTCCGTCCACCGACCGTTCAGACCGAAATCACCTAATCGCCATTTAGCCGTAAACGAAAACGACATCGATAACCTAATCGAAGATATCGAGGATAATTTCCAAGAGGCCATACGGACTCTGTCCACCACGATAGACACGATTAGGGAGGTGACCGACGTTACAGCATCCACTTCGATGGTTTACGAAGACATCGACGATGAATGTATCCTGCCGGATCCGCAAGGAGACATCGAGGTGGAGCATTACGACAGCGTTAGGTGTGATTTGAGTGATTGTTGTGATAATTCCGATTTTTAGGGGATACGAATGTGTTTTTGATGAATGGATTTCGTTTGTGATCGATGTGACGGAGGATTTAATGATATTTTGTTGTACGTTTTATATTCGTATGTTTAACATAAGGGTTATTTAATTTAATTTTTGAATATGTTATGTAGAGTGTATTGTATTGTTTTTCTCGCATAAAATAGAATTTTACCATCGTTATTTTTGTTTATTTTGGTTAATTTGTTGGCAATTTCAAATATTCAGGTGGAAATACAATTTGTTCGTCAGAAATGATCATCTTAGTATTATTTATCCTTAGGAATGTAAGATATAATCACAAAATATCCTATATGGTTATATATAAGAGAAAGAATATATCTCTCCTTTCTCTAATCTCTAAACTAATCAAGAATAGAATAATACGGCAGATAAGTAATCTCCTTATGAATGGAATTTGTCTTTAACTTCACACAGTGTTATTTTTTTATTATTAATTACAAGAGATTTTTAACTTCATTATTTGTTTTTGCTTATAAAATGATTTCAAAATAACTGTTAAATTTGGCATTGATTTCAAGAAATTGTAAAATATTACATAATTTCCTGTTTTTTTAAGAAAAAATAGTGACTATATGAAAAACGTTTCTTTGTACAACACAATTGTTTTTTTTTTTAATTTTTTATACCAACTCATAAATTATTGTAAGTAATGCAAATCCGTATAAATTTAGCTTTTTGTATCCATTACTTTAAATAATAGCAATGATAATTTATTTTTCAAAAAGGTTCCAAACTACAGGATAAAATAAACGCTTTAGAAAAAAATACATTCTGTCTACCTGTTTAAGCTGTCTGTCTACCTATATAAACCGTCGGTCTCAGGTAAATCTAATTTTATTGAATAATCAGTGTTCTTCACACGCAATTATTGGTGTACAATAAGTAGTAAAGAAGTTAAAATAAAACAGGATCTAGATTGTAGCCTTGAGGAACTCTAGAGTTGGGAGAAAAGTCTAAACTAAAACTTAATCGCTTCGCTAAGGAAAAATAACCTGCACGAAAGATATAGCAAACATTTCTGAATAAAAGGAAATAAAATTCAATAAAACCGGATATAATAATGAAGGTTAAAAGAAGACATCAAATTTCTGGCCGAAAAACTATCGGGTGTTCCATTAATCTGCGGACGGTCTATTATGGCTTAGTATACACTTAACAGAAATACGTTTTAGATAAAAGTGATTCAAGATGAAATACTCTACACCGCAAAATTATTTTTATGTATACAGAGTGTTCAGTTTAGCCTGCGCGTTGTACAACTTTGTTATTTTAAATAGAACACCGTATATATTATTTCATTTTTGAATTCCTCGGTGTAACATAAAGCAGATTTAATTTACATAAGCTACAGCAAAACCCAACAGTTTTGGAAATATTCGACGTTTTAGGAAAAAAGAAATACATTCTGTCTACCTGTTTAAGCTGTCTGTCTACCTGTATAAACCGTCGGTCTCAGACCATCTTTGTAAATCTTATTTTGTTAAATAATCAGTGTTCTTCCCACGCAATTATTGGTGTACAATAAGTAATAAACAAGTTGAGAATAAAACAGGATCTAGATTGTAGCCTTGAGGAACTCTAGAGCTGGGAGAAAAGTCTAAACTAAAACTTAATCGCTTCGCTAAGGAAAAATAACCTGCACGAAAGATATAGCAAACATTTCTGAATAAAAGGAAATAAAATTCAATAAAACCGGATATAATAATGAAGGTTAAAAGAAGACATCAAATTTCTGGCCGAAAAACTATCGGGTGTTCCATTAATCTGCGGACGGTCTATTATGGCTTAGTATACACTTAACAGAAATACGTTTTAGATAAAAGTGATTCAAGATGAAATACTCTACACCGCAAAATTATTTTTATGTATACAGAGTGTTCAGTTTAGCCTGCGCGTTGTACAACTTTGTTATTTTAAATAGAACACCGTATATATTATTTCATTTTTGAATTCCTCGGTGTAACATAAAGCAGATTTAATTTACATAAGCTACAGCAAAACCCAACAGTTTTGGAAATATTCGACGTTTTAGGAAAAAAGAAATACATTCTGTCTACCTGTTTAAGCTGTCTGTCTACCTGTATAAACCGTCGGTCTCAGACCATCTTTGTAAATCTTATTTTGTTAAATAATCAGTGTTCTTCCCACGCAATTATTGGTGTACAATAAGTAATAAACAAGTTGAGAATAAAACAGGATCTAGATTGTAGCCTTGAGGAACTCTAGAGCTGGGAGAAAAGTCTAAACTAAAACTTAATCGCTTCGCTAAAGGAAAAAAAAACCTGCAGGAAAGATATAGCAAACATTTTTGAATAAAAGGAAATAAAATTCAATAAAACCGGATATAATAATGAATTCATTAAAAGAAGACATCCAATTGCTGGTAGAAAAACTATCGGGTGTGGCATTAATCTGTGGACGGTCTATTATGGTTTAGTATATATTCAACAGAAATACGTTTTAGATAAAAATGATTCAGGATGAAATACTCTACACCGCCCAAAATTATTTTTATATATACAGAATGCTCAGTTTAGCCTGCGCGTTGTAAAACTTTGTTATTTTAACTGGAACACCGTATATATTATTTCATTTTTGAATACCTCGGTGTAACATAAAGCAGATTTAATTTACATAAGCTACAGCAAAACAGCATTTGGAAATATTCGACGTTTTAGGAAAAAAGAAATACATTCTGTCTACCTGTTTAGGCTGTCTACCTGTATAAACCGCCTTTGAAAATTTTGTTCCAGAACTCTCCGAGTTATTTTACTGTATTATTATTGCTCAACCAAGTAGACCGTAGAAACAAGTTCACCAGCACTAACAATCTTTACTTTACATGAAATATATTAATTTCTACGTAATTTTAAACGTTTGTATTTGATCTATATACACAAAAATTTCTTTTTCGTATAGATATAAAAACTACAGCTTAAAAAAAGGTATTAAATATTAAAAAGTATACATAAAAAAGAAAGTATATACAACCTGTAAATTAATATTTTTATTTTAGTACGCTGTTCAATGATTCGAAGTGGCTAATTTAGTGATTTCATCGAATATCAACTTCTTGCTCATCAGCTCCTTCTTCACCTCCCGCAACTCGTTCGTGTTGGCGCTCAGGTCGGCTTGCGTTTGCAACAATTGCTTCTCGTAGTTTGTAACTTGCTGCAATTAAAAACGAAAATTTCTCTTATTTATTTTAACGAATAAATCGAAACGACTTACCGATTTCAAATAGTCGATGTTCGAATTAGCGGCCGCCAGTAACTCGTCCTTCTTCTTATACGCCTTCTCTAGTTTCTGCAAATTCGTCTCTAATTTCCCCATGACGGACTTCAGCACGCCGTTCTGTTCCTCCATCGTGTTCCGGACCGACTCCACTTCCTTCAGTTTCTTACTGGTCTCCTCGAGGGCGTACTCTTTCTCCTGTAGCCGCTTCTCTTTTATTGTTAACTGGCTCGAGACCGCCTTGCATCTGCCTCTCTCCGCGTCTAATCTGTTCGTCAGTTCTTTGTTTCGTTCCAAGAGGGAGTCTCTGTCTTTCGTCAGGTCTCCTTGGCACTGTTGCGAGTGGAATAGCAGCTGATGGGTCCTGGATAGTTCGGCGGTCAGTTGCGCTATCCTATGTTGCAGATGGGTGCATCTTTGCGAAGCGGCTTCAACGCTGGCCATTGCCGCGCGTTCTGCGTGACCCATCGACGCCAATTTATACTCGTATAGTTCCATCACGTCCGATGTTGCAGAGTTTAGTAAATTATTTTGTGTAACCGCATCCTAGAAGTGAAGGATGAAGAATGAACTGCGGAAAGTGGCTTTTTTTAAAATCGTAATAAGTAAACAACAAACTGATCAGTGCAAATGAATTTTAGAGTAATAAAGCTAGATAACAGAGCAGCGGAATGAGTGGGACTTAACAATAAAATAGGTCTTGATTATAAAACGGTAATTACCCTTAATTTACTTAGAACCTCTTCTAATTTCTCCGATTGTGTGATCGACATGCTCGGCATATAAAAATTCTCCATTTGCTGCTCGTGGTGATTATCGCACTTCGATTCCATCTGTATAATCGGCTGAATCTCCACCATGACAGTCGCCACGGAATCCCTGGGGAAATCCTTCGACGAGGCTAAAGCTAAAATAAGACTCCTGATATTAGCCGAACCTCCATAAAAGCCTTGCGCCAATACCATATGCATCTGCCTGCGAAATCGGAAGATAGAGAAACAAGAAAATTAATTTCACAACAGCGATTTTACCTTTGCTGTATTAAATTCCTATAAATTTCTTGCCACGATTCACTGTATTTAGCCATTTCATAGATTAACGCTAAAGAAATCACATATAAACTGACAGCTTCTTTCGAGGAAGTATCGACATCGTTCGCTTTCGCTCTCGGTGACTTATCCCCTAATAATGGCGTGAATATCTTCTCTAAGTGTTCCGTTTCTACCATATTCAACACTTTCTGACGTAAAGATTCGACTTTAAGCAACGATAATAATAATTCCATCAGAGCCGATAGTTTTCGATTGTATTCTAGATTCGTAGGGATGTCTTCAGTCTTATTCTTTAATTCTATCAACGATAGCGATAAACTATTATTCGCGTTTAATATCGGCTCTAAAATATGAACCCCCGTATCTTGCATGGCGATCGATCGCAGCATTAATAAAGCTTGGGCGGAAACCGCATCGTCTTTCAACCATCGTAACGAAATCCTGACTAAACGTTGGTGAAAAGGAACTAGTTTCGACAAATGTAACTCGATTAATGAATGCAAAAATTGGAAGACTAGCGAAATGCATTCAGGATCGTGTCCGCTTGCATCTCCAGCGCACATGTTCTCCTCTATGGTCTGAATCGCAGAAAATTGTACATTTTCATATGATAAAACGTGATTTCCTACTTACGTTTAGTAATTTTTCAACTTCGACGTCACATCGCTCGTAATGCATTATAAAGTTCCTACGTCCGTCGTGCATTTTTATATCTAAGAAAAATTCGATGATATGCCGCAAAAGAATCGAATTCATCGCTTTAAAAGCCTCGATTATTGATTTGAACGTCACCTCCGTTAGTTTTATGAGCGATTCTAAGGGGACTTTACCGTACATATGGTCTAAAATTATCAATAATTTACAAACGTGAACTTCGATTTCGATACCCTAAAATAAAAATGTGAAAGCCAAATTACAAAAAAAACCAAATATGTAAGTACTAACATTAAAAAAACTACTATCAATATATTAAAATGACAACTAAAATTGATAATACGAGATATGCCAAGAGAAATATTGAGGTGCATAAACGCGAAGAACAAAAACTAATGATTTGACAAACGCTTACCTCCATAGCAGATGTAGCCCTGATAAAAGTTTTAATATCGACGCATTTAGTCAATGTATAAACAGCTGGAAGATTCTTATAGCACAAATTCACTAAAACACCTAACGAAAGCGATACAATATCAATGTTTCGATTCACCTCCGTGTTTATCCATCTTGTCAAAGTCGACATCATATGTTGCAAATGGGGTATTTGCCAAGATATTTTGATCCCGCACGACAATTCCTGCATCAACGATAACAACCTCGTCTTCTTCTCCAGGGATAATTGATCTCCCAACATTCTCGATAAAGGAGGTATGAATTCGTACGTGTGAATCAAAGCATTTCTCGCCGCTGAATTTCTGCAACAAGTACTCAGCACGTTGACACAGCACCACGCCAGTGCCGATCTAGGCTCGATATTCGAGAGTAATTCGTGGAGACTGACGAAGAATTCCGATACTACGCTGGTATGCGGGTCAAAGATGCTGAGATCAATCGTTACACTTATCAACTGAAAAGTTAGAGTTATTTCGAATATATTTCCAAAGGGTGTGCTTACTTGTAAATGCCTATTGACTAGATTCGCCGACTCTTCCGTCCTGGTAGTCGCGTAATCTCGCACCGCGTTTATAAATTGCTTCATATTGTAATATTTTGATTCACTACTCATGCTTAGAGAACAGTCGGTTTTTGTGAAAATACTCATCTTGGAGCGGTGGTGTAATTCCACGTTCGGATTGAAAAGTCACCTCAACGTAATCGTTTTGCAAATCCTCATGCATTCATAGAATTTCCCGGTGAAAATCAAGAAAATAACATCATCACTTCCACTGACAGGTTCTAAAGATGGGCCGGTTATACACAAAAACAAAAGTTTTTGAAATAGAGACCAACGTTTAAATAATAAAATCACTAACAAATATTTTAACAATAGTTGCTGTAAAAGAACCGACATAATTTCAGAAAACAGAACAAGAGGAGGAATGCAATGACAGAGGTTGCTTAATTTATTTTAAATATTGAAATAATGTGGATTAAATTTAATTGCTGCTGGTACAACGGGGGAATTTATTACGCGATTGGCCGTACTGCAGTAACCAGCATGGATATTAAAAGAGATGGTGCGTGCGTTTCGTGTTCCAATTTATGAAATAATTTCGTGCGGAATTAAGTGCCGGGCGTAAAAATGAATTTGCTCAAAGAAAGTTCGAATATAACTTAATGAGACTATCGCCGACGAAGATGATTTACCGCTGTTTCAAATGGTAAGTCCCCATTTTATTGCGAGATCGTTAGATCTTCAGTACGGAAACCAGTTTTGTGTTTATTTACATTTTTTCGTCGCGAAGATGAGTGGGAAACCGCAGAGAACGTCTGCGGGAAGATTTAGGTCGAAGACGTTTCAAACGTCAACAAATCGTTTACATAAACAAATCGAGAATATCTTCATTTTAATTACACAATTGCTTGCATGAACTTCTTACGACCGGAACTGTTGCAGTCTAATCTTGTTTTCTTAATCTATGCGGTGATTATTGTAGAGTTGTAGGCGGATTTCATGCTGACGATGATTAGGATTTCCTGTTTTTTTTTTGTTAAATAAGCGCATTGGTGTGATATGCGCTTATTTAACAAAAATTCAAGCCGTAAATTTTAAACGAATCGTTTTCAGAGAGCTGTGCTTTAAGAGGGTGATTAACGCGTACGGATTTTATCGACTTTCGTCAGTAGTAAACTTAAAAATAGTTATTCTAAAAATACATTTTTTCCCTTGCGATTTCTTCTAATGAATTAGCACCGTTTATAGATTGCCATGGCTTCAAAACAAACGCTGCACCACCCCTTGTTAGATTGTCGACGACAGTTGTCAAAAATTGTTAAATTTGAGCGTTTGCAGCACGTTTTCTCGTAAAATATGAATAATTTGTTATTGAGAGGATTATCCGCCAGGTGTTTGGCTAGAAACTTCTCTAAATCCCCGAATATATTTGCCGCCGATAAAGAATGTGACGTACCCAGGAGAATTAGGAAATTGAAAGCTACACAGCGGGTTTTCCAAGTCGAAGATTGCGTTCCGGTGTATTTGAAAGCGGGCTTCAGGGACAGGCTGCTTTATAATTTGTCCTTACTGCTTTTGTTGATCGGCACTGGGATGTCCGTTGTAACTCTAGCTCAACTTATTGTAAAATGAATGAATAACAAAAAAAAAAACAGTTTGAATAAATTATATTTCACAACATCTCACAAATCAAGTCTTTTCTTAGTGCTTTATCGTGATTTTTGCTTGGCTTATCATTTGTTGCTTTAATTAATTTGATAATATTATGAACTCCGCTTTGAATTTGATATCTTCGTATATATATAATGTATGCAAAATGAATTATGCATTAAACACAATATTCGACTAGCTGAAATCCTACAAATATCTGTTAAAATAATTCTGAAAGTTAGCATGTTTATTTTGGGCACTTTCTGTTTAAATAAGACGTTATAGAACTTACGTTAATTCGCCCTAACTTTCCAACATGAGATTAATAATTAAGATGAGAACTATTTTTTTTTTCAAATTCATAACCGCAAGGTTATTATGTATGTATTATTTGTACAGTCATAAAGGATTGTGTACAATTGGATTACAGCACATTATTACATTAACTTTGTTGTGATTTTTATATTCGTTATTTCTGGTCTGAATATTTTATTGAATGAAATACATTCAATTAGCTGGCAGTATCATAACCATAGTACAATAGAAGCACATGTTTAAAAAAAACATGCGCGAAATATTAAACACATGGCCTTACAATTTACAATTTAATCTTTTACGAGTGTATAACTCTATAGGAAACACATGGCTAATATCTTAAGCTGAATAAAATGCCTTTAACAAATTATACCCATACATTTTTTTTTATTATTTTCAAGTACGAATATGTATGTTTAAAATGTATTGCAGCCACGAATAATGCCGCCGTAAAAAATCTTAGTTATTTGTTTTATTTATTTTTTATCATTTTAAAAATGCATGAATTCCCATTTTAAATAATGTTTGTTACACATACTTTTAGAACTAAGTTATGAATAACGTACTGCATACTCTTTTGTTGATAAGTCCATATTTTGAATACAATAGGAATATATTACTAGGTTTTTTCGAAAGAAAATTTAGGTCGTGGTAATTACTGGTTTGTATTTTAGCTCTAATCTTAGAAATGTATTTATTTTTTGCTTTAAAACGTGCAAAGATTAATTGTTGTATATGTAAAAAGGGAAAAGTTTGTGTAAGGGTCGAATTTACCAAATATTTTCTACTTATTAGCAAGGCTCGGTGGCCTCATATGCAGCCGACGAATATGAATGTAAAACCTTGTTTTTTTTTTTTCAGTTCCAGTGGCGGGTGATGGAATATACTTTACATAAATACATAATACTATATTTTGCAAACATATAGCGCCTACATAAAGTAATATTAATATTGCCCGTCTATCAGAGTTTATTTATCCTTTAATTGTTTTCAGTTCATAGAAATAAGGGTTGAATTAACCTAACTAAAAGCGACTGTTGCTAGTTTTCGTTTCGATGTCAGTCTGCAGAAACAGTTCTTTCAACTTCGCAATTTTTGTAATTTTTTAATGAATTTTGCGCTTCTCAAACATAACCTATATTAAATATTCAATTAGGCAATATTGCGATCTGCAAAATATTCAACGCCACAAGAAATCATTTTTATTTCACCTTCAGGTATCCGTTGAACAAACAAATCGTCGTGCCCCTCTTCATCGGTTTCGCCCTCGGCTTCGTCCCCACCTACATGCTCCTGAAACCCCCCACCGCAATCATTACGCTGATGGGCGACCCTCACACCAGCCAAGATATAAAGGATCTGAGCGGCCCGGAACTGAGCCTCGGGGAACACCGCCACGACGAGGAGTTCCATAAGATGGAAGACGACAGCGTTTCCGTGGAAATGTCGAAGCGAGTACGCGTCCTGTGTTGGGTCATGACGGGGCCGGTCAATCACGAGAAGAAAGCCAGGCACGTGAAGAACACCTGGGGGAAACGGTGCAACATTCTTCTGTTTATGAGTTCGCTCGAAGGTGCGCAGAGTATACAGAGTGTTCCACCGAATTGGTTCGTTGAAATTTGGTTTTAAAACTTGCATATTTTGTCTCCTGTGATCCTTCTTTATCCGCGCAAGTCACAGAGAAATAGTGGGAAGCAAAAGCTATTTAAAGCACCGTTTTGTACATCGGAAAGACTGAGCCTAAGAGGCCGAGCAGCAGTCTGCCGATTTCGACCGAGTGAAGCCGGACTTTTAGCCCACCGACCGATAATTGAACGGAGCCGGTCATTGTAAACTAATTTCTATTTTATTTACTTTCTTGTATTTGACATATCCCTTTTGTGCGTGTCTCATTTGTTGAGAAATATACAGAGTATTTCAATTGAAACGAGGCACCTCAAATAATTCTTTACCTGTCAATTCAATATCAAGGGCGACAACTTTCAATGACGTCTCTGCAAGTTTCAAAATCAAATTCCAACTGGACCCAGTTCGCATAAACATCACGTTGCGTTTTGCAGACGATACCTTACCAGCTGTAGCTTTACCGGTCAAAGAGGGTAGGGATAATCTCTGGGGTAAAACGAAAGAGGCCTTCAAGTACGTCTATCAAAATCATTTGAACGATGCCGATTGGTTTCTGAAGGCAGACGATGACACGTAAGTGTTTCTCTCGATCGGGAATAAGTTTTCAATACTACCTATTCTTACTATTAAAGATATGTGATATTAGAAAATCTGAGGTATATGCTGTATCCACACAATCCGGATGACCCTGTTTATTTCGGATGCCGCTTCAAACCTTTCGTCAAGCAAGGGTACATGAGCGGAGGCGCTGGCTACGTCCTAAGTAGAGAAGCAGTAAGGAGGTTCGCCGAGGTAAGTTTCTATTACCACATTTTCGTTTCCAAATTTAGACATTTTTATTAATTGAACGTTTTAGAGAGCGTTACACAACTCTACGGCGTGTTCGGCTCAAAGCAGCGGCAGTGAAGATGTCGAGATGGGAAAATGCATGGAAGCCGTTGGCGTGGGAGCCGGCGATTCTAGGGATTCCCTCGGTAGGGGTAGGTTCTTCCCATTCGTACCAGAACACCATCTAATACCTGGGCATTCGCCGAAATCGTTTTGGTATTGGCAGTATATCTATTACGAAAGCTCTGAGGTAAGTTTTCAATTACGCAGAAGTGACAAAGATATTCTATAAACTAGCTAAATTGTTTTTTCTAAAACATGCACTACTTTTCCTACAGACCTTGCCTTTGATACCGTGAACCACTCAATTCTAATTAATAGACTTCAAATATATGAAATAAGAAGAACTCCGTTTGTGTCGGTTGAAAGTTATCTGTCCGACGTGTAGAAATGGCCATATCCAGGAGTTCCGCGGGGAACTGTACTTGGTCCGCTGCTTTTCATATTATATGTAAATGACCTTTCACCAGATATGGGAGGGGAGACAATTTTGTATATTCATTGCTTTTTAAATGTGACCGCAAAACATTTATAAAAGTCTGAACTTCAAGAACTCCGTGAAAACAAACGAAGCATGATACGACATTCTAGCATTAAGATTTTTTATTAGATAGATTTTTTTTTTTTTATTTGGAACCGAACGAAGAACATAACTATTAGAATTGATAATTTATTTCGATATTTCAGGGCATGGATTGCTGTTCTGACAACGCTGTATCTTTCCATTACGTCAGCCCGAACCAGATGTACGTCCTGGAATACCTAATCTATCACCTGCGACCGTTCGGTATCACTTACAAGGTGGAAATGCCAACCCTTCCGACTGTCCGTGGCAGTCAGAGGTCGCCTTCGAACGATTTGGAAAAACCAGTCTCAGTTCTGAAGCCAGTAAATTAGACAAACGTGTCTCTGATGTTATTTAAAACAAAAAAATATATCCAAAAGTACTAATTAGGTATTTTAAGAATCAACTAGTCCGAAAGTAATAAACCAAAGTTTATTATTAATAGTAATATTCTATTCTTTATCGTTTTAATTTTTATTATTTATCGATATGTCTTGATCGAATTGTTTAAAAGTGCGGTTGCACGTTTCCTGTATAAATATTGCTTTTTTCGCGTGTATATAAGAGAAATATTGTAGAAGCTCCGTACTTAAGATATCTAAAACTCTCTTCTTTAAAATCCTAAATATCAATACGTAATTTTTTTTAAATATAAATCGTACTTAATTCATGAAAATAAATGCGCTTCCTTTTATTTCACTATTTTCTACGATTTTCCCCAAAAATAAATGTTCTAGAAGACGAAACTTTATCATTCCAAAGTTAAAGTACAGGTTGTTCATTTTTGTTCGCTGTTTTTGGCACATTCCATTATTTATTTATTATTATTTTTTGATATTCATAAGATGTCGTCATATTTTTTATTTCTATCGTGCCAGTAGGTAATATCGTCGGGCTGTGTCGAGGAGAGAACCCATAAAAAGGAAAATGTCTGCATGTTTGATGTGTGGCTCATGATTTTTGTCAATCTCATTATTTTTTAAGTATAAATAAATATATACATATATATATATACTTAATTTAGCTTTTAAAAAGATTGATTTTATCAATAAATGTTTATGTTTAAATTGTGTATCGTGTTTATTAATATTTAAGTCAGAATAAGGATTGGATATGCGAAATTCATACTAAATGTTCAAACTAGAGATGGGCGATATTTAGCTAACTGCTACTAGTGACCGTTATCGACAAATCACCGGTTACCAGATTATTATTTTTTTTTTCTATAGCACAATGCTACTCAAAATAATAAATCAATCTTAATAATACTACGACATTCATAAGTACATACTTACTACACTCATTCGAAGATAGAAGGCGCCACTTTACCGAATTGAACTGTCAACGCGTCACTTGCGTACGTAAATAACTACAATGTGATGAATTAAATTTATCCTCTAGATCATGGAATTTTTCTTCTTTAAGCTTAAGTTGGCAGTATAAGTTTAAAAACAACTATGGTTCTGTTCACTTGAAGGAGGAAACTTCCAAAACTATCCAACCATTTTCGGGCTCGAAGATTCTCGTCTCTTGTGAGGTTAAGTACCTGGGCGTTACTTTGGACGCCCGTATTATGCGTATATCATATAAATCATGTTTCCCATCTCTAGTTTGTTTAAAACATATTTATATATATAATGTTCAAACACTATATTTTGTAAAGCGCTTTTTATAAAATATTAAAAATTATTATTTTTCTGTTAAAATCCTATTGAGATTCGATATGTCACTCCTAGTCATAAAATATATTACGCATTTTTTAAGGAAATTGTGTTTTATGACTCCCTCTCTTTTGTGCCCTTTTTATAACACTCACGAAAATGTGAACCAGATCTCCAGATCGGCAACCACGATTACGCACTTATATCTATCTCTTTCTAGCACATACTACGATATACCTCATAAAAATAAATGTCAAAAAAAACCCTTCAAATTTACATAAATCTACATCCTTGCAATTTGCAATCCAAACACATATACAAACATGAGATGAAGTGAAACGGAGATACGTCGCGTTTACTATCTTTCTTGGCTTCAACGTCGAATAGATTATTACATAACTGTCAGACGCCATTACAGTTCAATGATTTCAAGTTATAACATAACCTAAACTCGACAAATTTTCCGTATACGACAAATATTATACATAATCTACTGTAGCCGCATTGTGCAGTTGGATAATCTAAAATTTCATGTTTTATTGGTTGCCTGTAATGTTTACAGATGGATAAAACACCACGCCAGAATGACAAACATAGAGGTGAGAGGTAGCCACAGAACAACAATAAAGAGAACCGCAAATCCTGTACATTTCATTGGAAACATGTGACGTCACGATTGCATTATCACAGCGCCCTCCGGGTCAAACGGGTAAACATAGAATTACGAATTGACGGTGCTTACGAAATATAGCGCGAGATTTGAAAAATTAGATATGTTTCGATTTTCTTTAATCTCATCAGTGTGATACGTCTGCTAATAATGGGTCGTATTTACAGCTTACATTTAATTTAACAATGTCGCGATTACATTTTTAATGCGGCTTTTAATAATTTTTGAGATTGTAAAATTTTTCACTACCTAATAATCGTAATGTCTTTCTTCCTTATCATTTATCAATTATGAATAATTACAATAAAAGATTGAAAATTAGAATAAATTTAGTTACGGCAACGTTAAATTAAATATTACGTCTAAATATTGATCAATATGATTAATTTGCAGAAATCACAGACATATCTAATTTAACCTAAAAATAAACTCTAAAGAGATAAAAATTAAAATAAACTCTAGTAAGTCAAATCATGAATGAGCATTAAATACGAAACACATAATCATGAAAATTTAAACAACAAATGAACATAAACTCTGAAAGCAGAAAAACTTAACAATAAACTCTGAAAATTCAAAAATAAAAATAAATTCTAATAACACAGGATAAATAAAGTATCTTAAAAGAATGTCCTCTGTGCCTGCATTAGATTTAGCTTACTCGATTTCGAAGTATTTAAACGGTAAATATTTGAATTAGGCATTATAAAAAATCGATAATTTATTAAAATGGCCCTTGGATTGTGATTTTTTCACGGACACTCTAAAGAATGTAAATCACCTGAATGGTTCCCAAAAGTAGATGATAATGAATATTATTATTAACATCAGAAGAAGATAAAGACGCTGTAACCGACATGCAATAATCATGATCTATTGGCGGAAGATATGATTTCGAAGATGAATTGCTACTATCTCGTTCTAATTGGTTCCCAAAACTAGATGATAATGAAGATAATTCAGTATTATTATTAACATCAGAAGAAGATAAAGACGCTGTAACCGACATGCAATAATCATGATCTATTGGCGGAAGATATGATTTCGAAGATGAATTGCTACTATCTCGTTCTAATTGGTTCCCACAAGTAGGTGATAATGGAGATAATTCATTACTAACATTTGAAAAGGTTGCATAAGGGACAGCATCACAATTGAGATACATCTTTAAATGGTGATGATTGTAATCCGAACTATTGAAGTGCCTAGAACATATTCTAAACTTTTGTACCTTTGAAGAATCATCTAGATGACATATTTCCTTCCAAATTTTCAGCGTTGGTGGATGTTTTGGGAATCTATGAAGGCGAATTGATTCCCTATAAACCCTTGGACACCCAGGAAATTTGCAATGTATATATATCTTAGGCATATGTCCTGTGATGGGTGGAGACTGTGGCTTGAAAACTATAACAAAAATCCCAAAAGGAAGGTGAAAAAATCCCTTACCACAAAATTAGATAACAAATCTAAATACGTATTTCGGCAACTAAGTTGCCATCTTCAGTAGAAACAAGTGAAAAGCAGTGTTAAACATAGTGTTTTCGGCTAAGGTAAACCTTGAAAGATATGCTCTTCACCAAATCACTAGTGGAATAACACTGACATCTTTTACAAACAACAAGGCTTATATACTATCTAAATCTAGTGGGACGTAACGACCTAGCAAATAAATTACAATAATTCGTATAAGCCGGACTCGGGTATAGGTCCTTCGTCGGCATTCAATAGTTTACCTTTGTTCTTAAGTATATAAATACTTTCGTAACTATCGCTAGTTATCTAATTTTGTGGTAAGGGATTTTTTCACCTTCCTTTTGGGATTTTTGTTTTAGGCATATCTATAAATACTTAACAAATACTTTAATCAAATTTAGTAATTTGATCAAAAAATCAAAATTTCTTACTTACGTTTCGAAGAGCACAGAGGACGATGTCTGAACACTATAGCAAAAGTTACAAAATCGTCATCATGTTGGGGAGAGCGTGGGAAATTATTGTTATATTATATATAACAAATCTATTGAAAACAAACGGTAATTTTTCTCAAATTCCCACTAAACAAGGTTCCAATCTGGTGCTATCTAAATAAGTGAGGTTAACCGTACCTTGAACATTACGTTTTTGGCCATTTTGGCAGCAATACTTGCCAACATTAATTCAACAAACTGAAGTTGTATTTCTTGCATATCACTGATAGTTGGTGTATGGTTGGTGTCAGTTACTCCAGTCAATTTCATTGCGGCTATGTTCGTTTGTTGCCAATAACGCATATTACCTTTTCATACCCGTGGAGGTAGCCAATTCATGAAATTAAATATGAACTAATAATTAATGAACTATTAGTTTTAATCTAGGGACTTTTTTGCTACCAACTTCAGGCACTTGCGATTGATGACAGTATATTTGAGTTTTATAAGTATAGAACTTATTTAAGTCGTCGTTCCATTATTACAAAGATTATAGACAAGGGATGGAATCATTATGAATGTATTTTACAGCTTGTAATTTACTTCAAATACCTATTGAATAAAGCATTTTTTAATTAATGGAATACCTCACCAATCAAATTCAAATTTCCCGCATTCAATTTTAGTAACTTAAAACATGAAAGCAAGAAATTACCTACGATCTAGTAATTTCGCGTTTATAGTTGGTGTATTGAAAATATTTGCGGGAAATTCTAATTGAATTCGATGCATTACCGTAATACACATTTTTGTTCGTTTGTTTTAAATAAAAGAAACACAGATATTTATGATTAAACAAATTTTTAATATAATAAATCGTCAAAAATAACAATAAACATGTAAAAAAAATATTTAAACTCATGCAATCTGGAAATAGTTCTCAGAGAGTATATATTTATTAGAAAAAAAAGATATATTTAAATATTTACAGCTATAAATGTCAGTGTGAATAAGTTTTGCGTTAATTTTGAGAAATAAATTGTTGAATAAGTGTTCAAGGAAAAACTAGAAGAAAACCAAAGAAATAATATAAGAATTTAGCTAGACAAATTAAATTTCTGCTGTGGCAAGGTTTATGCATCAATAAATGAATTTTTTTAATAGATTTATAAAAAAAATCGTTTATTTTTGGGTAAAATACACAAATTCCTATGTTACGCATTCCAAACAATAAAATTATAATAAGCTAATTTCTATTATAATCAATATACAGAATTTTATCTAAAATATTGCACAAATAAAATTATTGTTGTATTAAAAGAGAAAGCCATCATCGTAAAGATTATATTTCTTCCCTATGATCAGTTCAATCGTGCAAGTCATTAAAAATCTGAACAGAACGCAATCTCATCGCTTTCACTATAAACATTAATTATAAAACAATTAACAGTGACTCTTCTTGTCGCTATTATAGAATGATAAGAGTATTCCTCTTCGAAAACATGCACACGATTGTAGAGATTAGTGTCCGTATCAAAAATTAGACTTTTATTTTCCATGAGCCATAGAAAAATATCATTTAATCCTAAGATCTTTTTTTCCTAACACAATTCTACAGTATATACAAACATATTTAGTTATATAATTATAACAGTAATCAAATCATACATTAAAAAAAGAAGGTAATATAAATGGTGAATATGTACTTATATAAGGAGATAAATATAATATGTATAATATAGACATTATAGAAGCGGTTTATGTATATAATATTTATAATAATGTTATATTTCTAAATTGATAGCAATCGAACATTCAAAAAAACCCAAGTAATGCGAATATTTTCCTAAATTAAAGTGATAATTATAAAAAAAAATGGTAGATAGAGCGGAGGATTTTCCTTTTCCTATATGGAGTAGACGAAATGAATGTTTCTTTTGTAAAAATCGATTGATTCGCATTGAAAGCCGATCAATCATTTCGACTACCCAGCCTTTTATATCTATTTATATACAGGAAACTGTTTTATTATCGTCACTCACAAAATTAACGTTTCAATGCGAATAAGAAGAACGAAATTCAAACTCGAAACACTGAACTAGAAACAAAAAACGAATCAATTTCAATTACAGAAATTTTGTTGTCTCTCTTCCCTACTTTTATTACTTAAAAAAAATAAGTTACTGTACACGTGTTCATACGAAAAAAAACCTTAAAAAGATGATAATACTATCTACGTATCTTAAAACCGTTTGTGCCGTCTGGACCCTTCGGCAACCTTATCACATTGTCAGTCTCCACCTGTCTCGGTTTGTTCTGTATACAAATCCTATAATGGAATGGTGGTCGTAATGCAACGATTAGTACATTAAATTTAACCGACACTTACTTTTCTTCTACTTTCTCGCGACATGCCGCTTCACCCAATATCCTCAACCGCGCCCTGGCGTATTCCTGCTCCCGTTGCTCCAACGTCTTTTTCGGTTGTATCACTTTGGTGTCGTTATTGTTTTGGTTAACTGTCGGCCTCTTCAGAATCTTCACCGTCGGTTCTGGCGGAACGTACTGCGTCCTCAAGGCATCGTCACCCGTCAAGATAATGTTTATTTTTGTACCGTTCAGATGGTTGTAACTGTAACACTGTTCTGTCAAGAGAGATATAATCGCACACACTTTGAGGAGGGTCAAACCTTTTCCTATCGACGTCGCCCGTTCGCGGTATCAATTCGTCCAGTTTCTTTTCGAGTTCCTGCAAAGAAAAACGTCAAAAAAGTCCTAACCTGATCGCGGCGTACGCAAACACATGTTGATTGAATTTTGTGCGTGTGATCGACCGCATATTTTTATTTATTTTCTCATCGATATCTAGGCAAAAGATTTTATTTATACTTAGGACGTTTAGGTGCCAAGTTAGGTTCCTTATTTATTATGTGAAATTGAATTGTAATTACTTCCGTTTCGTCTATCTGTTCCCAATTCTCGATTATTTCCAGTTCTTGCTGTTTGGAAGCCATTTTACGGAATTTTGACAGGATATTTTTGTTGGAATGTTACTTAACGTCAAATTTTAATCGGATTCTAGGGAATTAAGTATCGGCATGTTTACCATTCGCGTTGACTACATCCTCTAATCCTTTCAAATTATACTCAATTACTTTTACATTAACATTCCTTTAATTTTATTAGAAGATGTATTTATTAATAACACGCATTATAATGCGAAAAAAAGCGAAACAAAAAGAACATAAACATTTCTTAATTTAAAACAGTGCAAGCCTGACTGCCTAAACTCACTATGATTACTTTTTTAATTATATACAGATGTTTACAAATTAGAATATTGCCTGTAAATTTTAATATTACAACACGTAAAAATGTTAATAATGTTTATTTGCATTTTAAAAATTTGTCAAAACAACACCATTTTGATTACTTCAATTCTTGCATTACTTTTCTCAACATTTGATTGCAAAGCGCCGCGTAAGGGTTCAATTCCACAAGCTGCAAGTAATAAATAATTAATAAACATTAACTACTGCGTATTTCTATTAGTTGAAACTCACTTGACTTTTAGCAAATTTACTCCCGAATTTAGCCGCCCTTTCAAAATGCTCTCTCGCCGATTCAATGTCATTCTTCTTTCGGTATATTAAACCCCTTTGACATAAAGCTTGACATAACGTTTTAATCTGTGTATCACCGCTTAACTCAATAGCTTTAGTCAAGTCGTTAAAGGCTTCTAAAATTAATTTTAAATAAAATTTAAATCTCCCGCAATTATTTTCAGGTAGGTCAACATAATTATAGAAATGTAATGTTACTAAAAATTTTAGGGGGAAACTTGAATTTTATTTAATGAGTTTTTAATGTAAAATTTACCATTTATTGATCCTTTTAATTGATAAACTTGCGCTCTGTTGTTATATAATGATGCTTTATCGGGCGTAAGTGCAATTGCTCTTTCAAAAATGTCCAATGCCTCGTCAAAATTGCCGTTTTCAGCTTTGTTTACTGCTTCTATTTCCATAGATTTAGTTTGCTTATGCTCGGGAGAATCGATTTCTACATCTTTTATAGTTTAAAAGCATGTTATAAATCAAAAAATATATTTGTATTTAATCACCTTTCATCTCCTCATTTAATTCTTCCTCATAGCAATCATTTAGGGGTAAATTAGGATTAAAGATGCAATTTAACACAGCTTTATCGTTAACACTTAACTCGGTCATTATTGCAAGCAACTAATAACACTACCTTGAAAGACTTGCGTTTCAAATAAATAACATTGTTAGATATTTCTTTTCAAATGCACGGTATGCGCTACAATCCTTGCTAAAAGAATAACATTTGCATATTAATACATGAAAACTGGTTTAGCAAAAACCATTAAAATGTTATTAGAAATTACAAAACAAATACCTCTTATAGTTTATAATGTTCTTGTTCATAAGTATTATATATTATAAACAATGCCGGCAGGTTTAAATTATACGTACGAAGATTATTTAACTTTATTATTTATGGAGAATGCAATAAAGTGATATCAAGAACATCAAAAGCAGAAAGCGTCACCAAACACAGTTAAACGAATAATACAGAATTTTAAAAACATGGTATCGGTCAAAGCAAAAATTCAAAAGGATAAACCTATTGTTGATGATAATAAACAAATTTAAATGTGTATATATTAGTTAATAAACAACCCTTTTAAATGTAGTATCAGAGATAAGAGATACGTCAGAAATATTGCCTCTACTAGTATTATCCGTAGTATTATCTCAAATATGTGAAAAGCGGTGTGATTTCATTAAAGTTGAACTACCTCACTTGAGTATTAAACAATTTATCATGCACATATGAGTAGTCTGAACGCTACAAATGTAAGTAAACTGAAAAATATAGACAATTGTTATGTTCTCTAGTAATAAAGCCGCTAATCTGACTTTGTCACACGTCATCAAGCAGCGGACACTGAAATGAGGAATTGCATTTTTTTTTATGTCATAGAATGATAAAGAATGTTGTAATATATAGCCCTTCATTAAACCTTCTTTTAAATTGTTTCTCATTAAGGCATAATTAATTTTTTTAAAGTGCTCTGACGTCACAAGTTCTTTCATTCATAAATTCTTAGACAGCATGATTTGGCAATGGAGCGATAGTCATCGTAGTTCGCATCATCATCGCAGATAAGTAATATCAGAGACAACTTTTGTTACTACCTTTGTCATTGTCTCCATAAATGACTGCAATCTGTGATTATTACAGGGGAGTAATTTCTATGTTGCCATATATTCTCGTTCATTCATATAATTTTACTACGTACCTGTGACGTATAAAGATCTTAAAAAATTTATATTTCAAAAACTACTTTACAGAAAACCGTCAAAATTTCAATGTAAATATATATTTAGGTCATGTACAAAATAACATTATTTTAACAAGAAAAAGAAAGAAGAGAGAGAAAGAAAGAAAATATTTCGAATTCTACCGCTAGTTAGCGCTTCTGCAACAATCATCAGCCCCATCTGACGGAATACATCGAAGCCACATTGAATATGTCAAATATTTTGATTTTACCGCTAAACAGCGCCATCTTGCGAATAAGAAATCGTTGTATTTACATTTATAATGTAAAAATATATAAAAATGGCTCAATTTACGATTAAAATTCCAAAACTAAATAACAAATAAATGTTGTTTTTCTCATACCTGTGCCAGTAATATATAGAATGGAAAATATAATTAGGAGAGGTTGCTTTTAATAATTAATAAACGAATTTTGAATTTTCTTTTTAAATATATTTTTATACTTTTTTTTTTTTATTAACATTAAACTGCTTACAAATATAAATAAAAATATAAATTAAAAAAGGAATACTATCTCTAACCCAAAATTGAACTAATATAAGTAGTTTGTTGTAAAAAAAAAGATCTTGCTTCTTTCATAATAATAAAAAAGAATAACTTTTTTCTTCAATAACATTCAAATACTTTTCTCATTATTTTTAATATATATACATACATATTTTTATAAAACAAAAACAAAAAAATGTAATTTTCGTGTATATAAAGGAAGACAAATTTATATTATAAATTTGTGTGTTTAAGTAAAGTATAACAGAAAAAAAAAGAAGATTTTTATCGTATTATGTGCCCCTCTTTCTTTCGTTAGTATTTCAGTCTAAAAAAAAAGATCTAAAGGATTTACTTCTACTAACTCTTCATTTAAAAAACTATATTTTATGTATATTATTCTTGATCCACTTAAATAAATCAATGTTATTTATCTATTATTCTATTCCACATTCATATATTACTATTATTTCTTGAATTTGCTTTTTATGTTTACTGGAAACAAGGATGGTAAAACATGCAATCAACAACACAAAATAGACATGTTTTTTTTTTTTATAATTTATATATACGAAACGATATTGAACGCTTTAGAATGTTAGGATTCGTCCAAATCATCTTGGTCCACCATTTCGAAGTCCTTGCCGGTGCTGGACCTCTGACTGGACTCGCTCTCGCTCTCCGATCCCCCACCGCCGTTACTGACCGCCTCGACGGTGCTGCCCCCCGTCGGATTGGCGGCGTTGCTGTCGCTCTGCCTGTAACGTGCGAAAATGAAGGGCGTAAATTAATTAATCGTGGAATTGCGACAGAGGGCGACGTACAACTTACGCGAAACAATCAGAGAGAACACAAACGCAGTGTATTGCGGAACCTGGCGAATCCCACCGAGATTCTAGACGGGGGTGAACGAGATACGTTCGAATGTTTCTCTATTTTGCGGGGGGAAAATCGGAAGACGATTTTCGGTGGATTTTTAAAGAGAAACGTGTAGAGGAAATTAAAATAGTTCGCGTGTGTTTCGATGATTCTATTATATACAGAAATGTGTTTGTGAGTTGGTGGATATGCCATTTATAGAATATAGGCATAAGAAAGAAGAGAAGCCCCACATTGAATTATTGCAAATAGATCAGAACCTGTGCGGAATTGAGGAAATTCCACGAAAAGAAGAATTCTTATTACGATTCAGAAATTAAATCCGCACTTCCACTACAAAGAACCCTTAAATCGTTGATAGAAACAAAACCGAAGTACAACAGCCCTAAATGTACAGGGTGATTCGTTGAGGGTGGCCACCGTGGTGCAAACTATTTCATTTAAATTTTTCGATAAAATTAAATAAATAGAACAAACTAAAGTCACTACATATATATAAAGTACCGCAAATGTGGGTCCATTTTGAGTCCAAAAAATCACAACAATCTCACTTTAAAAATAAGGTTATACCTAGGTCTGTGTAATGTATGAGAGCTATACGATTTTAAACTCCTTATTTTAGCGAAGATATTTGCTAATTTGTCAATTTAGATTTACAAATATGTTCAGATCCGAACACAAATTTGAAATCATATTGACTGAAGCCGCGAAATTAGCGTTAAACGCCATATTAATTGATAAATTCATGAAAAATGTATACCAATGTCGTTATTGACAGACATGCATGTTTCGCTGTACCTACAGTTCTTCAGTGTCACTCGACGACATTTGTAATTTACGCTCAAAGCGTATATATGCTATTGCACTATTGATAGTAATGTATGAGAGCTATACGATTTTAAACTCCTTATTTTAGCGAAGATATTTGCTAATTTGTCAATTTAGATTTACAAATATGTTCAGATCCGAACACAAATTTGAAATCATATTGACTGAAGCCGCGAAATTAGCGTTAAACGCCATATTAATTGATAAATTCATGAAAAATGTATACCAATGTCGTTATTGACAGACATGCATGTTTCGCTGTACCTACAGCTCTTCAGTGTCACTCGACGACATTTGTAATTTACGCTCAAAGCGTATATATGCTATTGCACTATTGATAGTAATGTATGAGAGCTATACGATTTTAAACTCCTTATTTTAGCGAAGATATTTGCTAATTTGTCAATTTAGATTTACAAATATGTTCAGATTCGAACACAAATTTGAAATCATATTGATATATAGCTCTCATACATTACTATCAATAGTGCAATAGCATATATACGCTTTGAGCGTAAATTACAAATGTCGTCGAGTGACACTGAAGAGCCGTAGGTACAGCGAAACATGCATGTCTGTCAATAACGACATTGGTATACATTTTTCATGAATTTATACCTAGGTCTGTTCGTTGGGGCTACACCAATTACACTGATGCATGTTTTATCTTTGTTAGATATGCTCTTTTACTTACGAGCCAGTGTAGATAATGTAGCTCCAACTAACAGATCTCCTTACATTTTGCCATTTTGGGTCCAAAATGTACTTCTCTCTCTAAACACAGGTTCTTTACGTATTGCGGTACTTTATATATGTAGTGACTCAGAAAAACTAGTAGATAACGCCATCTAGTTTCCATTTAATGTACTCTCCATACACTTCTGTGTTCTTTTCACAATGAGTTCAAGTTTTTGAAAATCATTTGACTTTCACTAAAGTTACTTTAAAGGACTTTGCGTGTGAAAAAAAGTATACTTCCCAACCACTTTACAATAAGCACAATATCAAATCTCATAAAGTAAACCTATAGCTGACTTATTGATAACTATGGGGTGTTTATCTTACATTTATTTTCCACCAACCTTAATAAGGGAAAATTATTAAAAACAATAATAAATCAAAAAAGAAAATAAATTAAACTATCTTACGGAAACTTCAAAAAACTCAAAAATATTTTTAAGGATGTTTTCATGACCGCATTTACTACTACATTTTTTCCCCTTAAGGTCTGGAAGCAACTGTTGCGTTAGATATGCCTAAAAACTTTTGATGCGATTTTGCAAAAACTTGCACCAAAGGTGTTTTCTGTAATTAAAGTTATGACTTGTTAGGTCTGCACTATAGGTAGTGTACATTAAGCATATCTCAGTTAATGAATCACCCTGTACAATGTTTTAACTAATCGTAAAAGCACTACAACTTAAATTTGAAAATTTTTTTTTATATCTGCAATAGTAAATAAAATGTAAAACCACATACGGCATGTTGAACAATACAAAAATTACTCAGATACGGAGAAAATGTAAAAGAAATGTTAGCTGTAAGAAAATTTATATTATTTTATTACCAGAGAAATAGTTAAAAGAGATTTAGAACGAATCATCGATTTTTTATTAAAAAAATGTTTTTTATATTCTATTACTTGAACCTGTAATTTATTTCAAAATCCTATTCCCATCATAATTAACCTCAAGGCAAGTCTACCAAAAACTCCCAAAAAGCATAAAAGAAATAATAAATCTGTTTCTACTAATACTGTCTTGGTGAAAAAAAAAAATCATTTTGCAGTTCCATTGTAGTTACTTACACATGTTAACTACAAAAATTAGTTAACGAATCTGAAGAAATTGCGAGTTTATACGATAAGAATGGAAATAATGTGCATTAATTATATATACAGTGCCTTCTAAACTCACACAATAGATTTATAAGGGAGAATTAAAAACAAAAAGAAAAAAAAGGAGAGGAAAGCCAGATTGAAAACGATCCAAACGAATAAAGCATTAAATACAAAGCGAAAATAAAAAAAATAGAATTCCAAATAACAAAATTATCGAACGAAACTTGATTTCAATCGTTTATTAAACTTGAACACTGCTGATTTTAATAATTTTAATCGATTAATAGACAAAATATATGCATATACATATACGCACCCCTAATATTTAAAATGAATAAATTCTGTGCGCAAAAATATAATAAAAAGACATTCAAAAGACAAATTAAACAAGTATCATTGATTATTATTGGATTAAAGTCAATATAACAATTACCTATCATCTTCGATATTTTGTTTAGCCGCACTCCTGTGACGCAAACTAGTTTCCTCCCCACCGCTAACTCCGTTTTCCCCATCGTTTTTGTCGGTTCCGCCTCCATTGTCCTCAGCATCCGAGTCTTTCTCTTTCGATTTCTTTTTTTTCTTCTTGTCTTTGTCTTCTTCCTCCGGTTCTGGTTGTTCCCCGCCTTTATACTCGTACTGATTAAACGAAATAGTTATTATTGTATGGTAGAAAAAGGGTAAGGAGATATGTACTTGATACAAAGGCCAAAACGATGCGAAAAATCCAACGTCTTCCGTCAAATTCGGCAATATCCAGATGTGATGTCGCCCAATGGTCCCCACCCAAACGGTGCAGAATATTATGAGCCGCAGGACCACTAGGAATATAATGAAAACCAGGAAACCGGCTGCAGCTACGCTCAGGTAATATACTCCTAATCTATAATGCGATAATTTATGGATTTGTCGAGGAGGTAAATGGAATTTCGTGAGGTTTACCTAACGGAGGGCGGCCAAAGTGGAAAGAGGCATATTCCTATCGCTCCCAATACTAAAAATGCCCCAAAAATCCAATAATGAAACGGTATCGGATCGTAAATCCAAACGTAAGCGTCTAAACTGTCGACAAATTGCTGATCCCCGTGCATTTCTAACCTTACTTTCTTCTTACGCTTCTCTTTTTCGGGCTGAAAGCAACGACAAGATAAAAATATAAACCTAAAGACATCCTTTATTTGTAGAGTATTACTGTGAGTCCCAGGTAAATGAAAAATTTCACTCTCATAGTATCTTTCAAATATTTCTTCTAGACAAAAATCATGTTTTTCAAACTTTCAGATAGTCACGAAAAAGCATTTTGTACTTTTTTTAATGTAGAACTTTTAAATACATCGTTTGGGACAACAGATCTTTATTCAAGTTTTATTGCCCTTAATTAAACAATATTAATAGGCAAACACCCAAACATAAATTTAATTTTTATTCTATTTAGATGTTGCCCTCATATTTTTTCAAAAAAAAAGCAATAAAATTGTAAACACTTTTCAGATTTAACTTTTATAAAAAAAGGAATTGTATGGGATTGATTCCGCATTAGGTATCATTTCACAAAGAGTTTGTAGAAAAAACATATATGTACAAAATGCATTCAATTGATTTTAGCAGATCACACCTGATCGAAAGTGGGTATAAGGGTTTTAGAAAGGCTATTTGACAGACAAAAATGTAAGCTTACTCACTGCGGCATCGCTTTTTCCTTCGACAACGCTATTTTCGGCATCAGTTGTTTTCTCCTTTTCTTTCTTATCTTTATCCTTCTTCTTCTCCTCAGTGGCATCCGGCGATTTCTTCTCCTTCTTTTTTGCCTTCAATTCCTGCTCGGGTACAGGCACTTTCCTAGCGCGGTGAAAGAACTTATGTTGAAGCATTAAATTTAGGAAACGAACTATGTCCATTCTAGTTTTGAATAGAGCGTTATCCCCCTGTGCCCATTTCGATTCTAAGAGGTTGTCGACAGCTCTAGAACCTATGAAAATTTCTCTTTATATAAAAAAAAACCGAAAAATTTCAATGCTAAAACTTCAAACCGGTAAAATACTCGACGTTGTGATTTAGAAACTTAGTTTTCTTGATCGGCACATTCTTCCTCAACCATTTCCCGATATTATATTCATCCTTGGACGGTTTAACGTCCTCTTCACCTGGAACAATATACTCCTGCAAATAAAATCTCGTATTATCCCTAAAAATTCAAAATTTCGAATTCTAGCTGCAGAATTTGACACTAGAGCGCTCTGTTTATCAAAACAACACAAACGTCACAATTACTGTCATTCGCGTGCATTCAACCGATACGGCTTTTTAAAATAGCGTTATTTTAGTGCACGGACAAAGCGAATGTTTACGGAAATGCCCCGGAGAACGCAAGCAATCGCGCCTGGTTAAACCAACTCTACGTAACCACAGCGTGTCAGTAACGAATTAATAATGTACCGTTACCGCAAATATTTAACTGTCAATTAAAAACAATTCGATACAATTTCTACAAGCACCTTTATATATAATTAAACCGCCCGTTCGGCATTTCGACGAATTTGCGAGGCGATTTTTAATATTTTGCCTGTGCGAAGAAGCAACGTCATCGAACATTACTGCCGCGAACATATTTCGGAGTGTACGTACGTTAACACATCGCACATTTTTGTTTACCGGTTACGGTACTGGGTTTTATTAATTCTACGAGGCGTAAGTGTGTTAGAAATTCGTTAAATAGCGTGGAAAAATAAAATTTACTCACGTCTTTACGTCTTTTGCCTTTCTTCTTTTCCGCCATGTTGACAATTAATTGTCTGACGTCAGTGTTGGTCAGTGTGACCAAACTAGAAAAGACAAATCGTTTAGTTACCCGATATTCCTCATCAAAAATTTAACATTAACTGGCACTTTGGATGGATGGTTAGACGATTTCGCGTTGATATTTCCAGATCAGCCAGACAATGGATATACGTTCTAATAATTGTATGAAGTGTTATTATATACCTATGTTCTAGATTATTTTTGTCAAAAGAAACCATTATGAACTGCACATATTTTTTCCGGAAAAATCTTGTAAATGCTTAGAAAATGACTCGCAGTGTAGGGCTCGTTGTATTAGGATAAAAGCGGAGATTTTACTTCAGTTGAAAAAGAAAAAATACCATAATCATTTAGAAAAACAAATGATGAAAACAAATATTGTTTCCACCACTTAGTGCTTCTTATAAAAATAAAATTGCCGAGTTTCAGCGCTTCCCGAAAACTCACTTAATAACAAAGTTATGAATATTGTGCGTTATTTTATAAACACCCTGTACATATAAAAATTTCATCTAACAATTAAGTATAATACAGGAATTACTATGGCTGAATTATAATTGACAATAATGATCTAGGAAAAACAAAATGGAGCTTATATAACGATTTATTATTAAATTATAAATGAAATTATTTACGTATGTTTACTCAAACACTAGCAAATTATTGTTGCAAAGCACAATTCAAATTATATTGTTATTTCAAATAATATGTACGAAAGTAAAAATTATTCTAAAATTTATTATTTTAAAAATTTCGCGCCCTTTCTTAATTTTACTCTAATTCCCAAGGTTATTTAAAAATAAATTCCTAACTATTAATGTTTGATGGATAATGTCCAAATTTCGATGTACAACTTGTATTTTGCTCTGTATTTCAATTCATTATTGTATTTATGTTTTAAATTAAAAATAAAAATAAATTTATTCCTCAATAATTTCAATGCAAACTTCATATTCATAACCTACAAATTTGGTATTCCTAAATTTTGATTAAATATATTTCTATTTGTGCTATATCTTATTTCTATTTCTTAACAAGAAATAGTAAAAATCTATCTTTTAAACCATATCAATGGCTTTATTTAATTTAAAAAGAATTCGATTAAAATCACCTAATGTCGTTACAAATACCACATATTTTAGCAGTAAAGTAATGAAAGAATTAGAAATAAAAGTAAGTATTACTGTAAAATAAACCTCTTTACCAATTTTATTCCTAAATAATACTTTAGAAATGTTATCAAATCCTGGGAATCCCGGAAAGCAGCGATCAAGAAGAGATACGTAAGGCATATCTGATGTTAGTTAAAAAATATCATCCAGACAGTTTAGATGGAGACGTCAATAAATTCCAAGAAGTACATACTTTTATTTTTAATATGCATGACCGAAATTTCTTTACTTATTTAGATTGACAAAGCGTTTCGGATATTAATCGATAAGAAATCCAAAGAACGTTGGGGTGTAGAGGAAGAGAACCAAGTGCAAGAACAGGATATACGAGTAAATATTATAATAACAAAGTGAATTATTCATTTCAAACAAATTTGTAGCACACAGCGCCGCAGCATAGGCAATATTTAAGTTTTGACGGGGTCGGGAGTGGAACTATCTTTCAGAGACAGAGGCAATATGCCAAAATTAAAGCGATGCATGCGGCAGAAAATGTTTTACAGCATCGCATACAAAAAGTAGTGGCTGAGGAGAATACTTTGATGGAAAAAGTTCCTTTGAAGCATAAAATAAAAACAAAGTAAGTGGTGTTTGTTGATTAATTAATGTTCGTTAATATTTTTTCATTAAAGATACGGGTTTGATCGGTTGGTAGAAGATCTAATACAAGAAGCAATGTCGAAAGGGCAATTCAATAACTTATCCGGGTGTGGTAAACCTTTAAAGAATGTTCAGAGTAGAAATCCACATGTAGATTTTATTACGCACAAAATTAATGAAGTAAAATACCATTTGTATTCTTATTATGAACATTACGAAGTTCGATTATTGTTTAGGTGCTCATAGAGAACGGATTTACACCAGAATGGATTACGTTGCAAAAGGAGATACGACAAGAAATTGAGATGCTACGGGAAAGTTTAGCTATGGAACGGAAATATTTAGGACCGAATCCTCTTAATGCCGAAGAAATTAGTAAATGGGATGCAGCGATCGAGAAGCATAAAAAGTTGAAAGAGAACATCAATAAAAAGATAAACAAATTCAATTTAGTTGTACCGGTTTTAAATAAACAAATGCTGTTTATAGATTTAAATAAGGAGGCAGAAAAGGTTTTATCGAACGGCAAATGCAATCTGGATTGGGATTGGAAGAAGGTGGAAGGGCAAAATAGTGAATATTCAAAAGAGAGTTTCACAGAAAATCTGTTTGGGTTCCTAGATACAATGTTTAAGAAATAAATGTATAAAAATCGATGTATATTTTGTGATATTATAACTATATTTTATTTATTAGAAATAGAAATATTTATTTGAGCAATAAAAGTAGTAAGTCGAAGGCAGTCACAATATTGAAATTAGGTTGGTTGCAACGTTTTAAATATAGATATGACGCCAGATTTTTGAAAATTACGGGCAAAAAGTGGGTTTATGAAGAAGATTTCAATGTTAAACGAAATAAAATATCAGTTCAATCAATCAATTCAGTTTAATCGTATCAAAATCAACATATCTAATTGGAAATGTCCATCACTTAGTATTCCACACCAATTTATCACCAATCAATTTAACTTCTTCGTTAGCTAACATCTGGAGTGCCCTAGGGTAAGCTCTGTGCTCCGCAGTCTTTATTCTTTCCGTTAGGATCTCGGTGGTATCGTTCAGATGAATCGGAACAGCTTCTTGTTTTATTATAGCCCCTGCGTCGATGTCCTCCTACAATATTCATCAAAGAATACATTAAATACTGTAAAATTTTAATCGAATTCACCTCCACGAAATGTACTGTGCATCCGCTGACTCTAACTCCGGCTTCTAGTGCTTGTTTCTGGGCGTGCGTTCCTTTGAATAGGGGCAGCAATGCAGGGTGGATATTTATCAGTTTACCCTTCCATTTTCTGGTGAAAGAACCGCTCAGGATCCTCATGAAACCTGCCAGGCAAACTATGTCGACCCCGGATTTGATTAACTCTTCGTGCATTGCCTCGTCGAATTCTTCACGGGACGAGAAGTTTGTATGTTTCAATACCTAAAAATTATTTTATTTCTCTCATTGAATTTTTATTACGCTCATAACTAAGAGGAAAAAAAAAGCACATCGAAACTACAAAAACACAAAAAGAAATACTTAAAATAAGGTTGCAATACGACTTACTGATTGTAGAAAATTTTTACTATCTTAAACAAGTTGAAATCCATTTTGACTCGGTAAAACCCAAGACGATACTTTTACCTACTAACTAATTTAAAATGATTTTATTACATCGATAATTCGGTTTTTAGAATTAGCCACGAATAATAATAGAAAATTTTACCTTTGTTGGTATATTAGCTCTCTCGGCACGTTTCAATCCCTCCACATCCGGTTTATTAGAAATTACCAGAACTATTTCTGCCCCGATATGCCTCGTAGGATCCATCGAAGCATCAATTAGGGCTTGCAAATTTGTACCGGTACCAGAAATCAGCACACCGACTCTCTTTTTTGGAATGGCGTTTAAATTAACAGCATATGGTACGTATTTCTTCATTTTTAGTTCCATTGCTGCAGTGACGTTGCGAACCAAAACGGAAGTATCGTCTTAAAATAAAGAATAAGACCACGTAAGTTAATAAAACATTACGATTAACAAATTTTACCATTGGATCTCTTGTGGACTTTTCCTGCGACTATTGGGTTGTATTCCTTTAATACATCGGAAACATAAGCTAAATCCTGCGAGTTTATCACCAAAATTGCACCTACTCCCAAATTGAAGGTTCGTAATAACTCAGATTCATTTATTCCCCCTTAAAATCCATATGAAATGTCTTCATCGTAAAAGTATATCAGAAATATTACCTACAACTGCTAACCACGCAAATACTTCTGGAATATCCCAAGTTTTAGCATCTAATTCCACACCTAAAGTCGATGGTAAGATCCGAGGGATATTTTCGATTAATCCACCACCGGTTATGTGGGCAAATGCTTTAATTTTTCCGGTTTCGATAGCTTTCCTAACTCCTTTTACGTAAATCTTCGTGGGGGTCAATAATTCTTCACCTGTAATTGTTTTTAGTCGTGAAAAAGACATCGTTTTAAGTGAGAAATAATTTACCGAAGCTTTTGTTGTGCGTACTAAACGGTGCTCTTTCTTTGTAGGTCGCGTTAGCTAATTTCATCACCTTTCGCACCATGCTGAAACCGTTGCTGTGCAATCCGCTCGATGGTAAAGCTAAAATAATATCACCGGACTCAATTTTGGAGGTCTGCGGAAGGAGTTTTTCTTTTTCGACTGCTCCTAGGGCAAATCCGGCAAGATCGTATTCATTAGAAGGGTACATATCGGGCATCTCGGCAGTTTCCCCACCTTAAATATTCGATGTATTAGTTGAACACTTTAAGCTTAGATGTGAGATTAAAAAACTTAAAAAATGTAAACACAAAATAATATAATAACCTATTACAAGATTGAAACTGCAAAAAGTACCTATTAAGGAGCATCCAGCTATGCGGCAACCCTCAGTGACTCCATCTATAACCCCTTTGGCAACAGAAATATCCAATTTACCACATGCGAAGTAATCCAAAAAGAACAAAGGCTCTGCTCCGTTAGCTAGTATATCATTAACGCACATCGCAACCAGATCTATACCTATCGTGTTGTGTACACCAATTTCCTGAGCTATCTACGATTATTACATCGTCAAATTTTGCATATAAACTATATTTCTCGCTTAAACTTACTTTCAATTTGGTTCCAACACCATCAGTACCAGATACGAGAATGGGGTCTTTGAATCCGGCAGCTTTTAAGTCGAATAATCCTCCGAATCCGCCTAAACCGCCCAGAATTCCGAGCCGGTCTGTCGATTTCGCTAACGGTTTGATGTGCTCGATTAGTTCGTTGCCAGCTGTGATGTCGACACCGCTAGCTTTGTATGTTAATCTTCCCGATTGTAAAATTGCTCTAAAATAAAGTAAAGGGTGGTTCGCGATGTGATTTAATTAAGAATTTAAACAGTTTCGTCTTGTACCGTGCTATCCCTTTGTGTGCGATATCTCTGCGATAGTGTGAGCCCTCGAAATGAATTTCACTGCACGATCGTGTCGATAAAGCAGCAGCTGTTGTTAATCGACTCGCGATGCTAACTGCTATTAGAACTCTACCACCGTTGGTTACCAGATTATCTTCTTTGAGGGCCGTACCGCTGTGAAAAACCATGCAATTCCGTTTCTTGTTCACTTGATCGATGCCTAAAATTACAATTGCATATATCTAAAGGGCATAAATAGTAAAAAAAAAATAGAGATTTTGTGCAAATTGTAGCATTTACGGAGAGAAATAATGTGGTTAATTAAAATTATACAAATTGCCAGTTACTAAGCTAATTTTAAAAAGATTTCATAAATCAGTATTTGGGCGCCCAACGTTGGGTGTAGCTTGTATACTTGCAACTAACAAAAACAAAAAAAAGTGAAGATTTTAAGGGTAAAACGCTAAACAAAAAAATCAAATTAAAATTATAAAAATTGGCATTTATAAAACTGATTTTAAAAGGAAAGATTCCATAAGTCAGCATTTGGGCGCCCAACGTGGGGTGTTCTTTGTATTTTTGCAGCTAACAAAAAAAAAAGTGAACATAGTAAGGATGAAAACTTAAAGAAGAAAGTTAAATAAAAAGTATACCATTTTTTATTTATTTATTTATTTTACTACTAAGTTTAGATCTTGTGTTCCGATAATATCTTCATAAAATCTTGTTTACTTCGAACTCAGAAGATTTAATTTACCATCACCTCATATTATTCACTTCCATTTATGCGTTTGCAGTAGTTAGATCGATGTTAAAACGAGAGTTTTACAAGTCAGTTTAATATATTATGGGTTTTGCGCCCAACTTGGGGCAGTGCTCTTCTCATTTTACATGTTTATTGCTTTCATCTGTCACTATTAGTACATACTTTTGCATATTATAATCAGTTTACTATCAAATTATTATTTTCAGTTCAACTGCACAGGGTCAAAGATAATCTTTATTAGATTAGAATGGTAATGTTGCTATCATTCAGCATGATTAAATGAAAACACAAATAAGTATATAAAGTTACAATCGGATATATAATAGAATAAATAGTGCTTGTATGATTAGTTAATTAAGCTGAGCATTAAAATAATGAAGTTAGATTTGAATACAAATCTTATCATACCTGTTATGACTTGGCCTTTACTAGATGATTCTGGGTAGCCTCTAGAAGACATAACAACTCCTACAGCGCAGACGTTGGGTTTCCATTTCAAAACTGTCGTATCCAAACTGCTGTTGCAACAAGCGATCATTAAACTGTACAAATCCGATTCCAATAATGGTAGAATCACTTGTGTTTCCGGATCACCAAATCTACAATTGAATTCCAATACTTTCGGACCGCTTTTAGTCAGCATTAATCCGGCATAGAGAACACCTGTTTTTTTTTTTTTTTAAGAAAAATATATATAAATATAAATTTCGTGCAATTTTAACACTTCTATTTTTAGTTATTCACCTGTATATCTGATATTTTCGTGTTGTAATCCATTAACAGTTGGTTTTAGAATAGCATCTTTAACAATGTTTAAATCCTCGTCTTTTATGAGGGGACACGGACAATATGCACCCATCCCTCCTGTATTAGGTCCTAAATCGTTATCGAATATCCTTTTATGATCCTGTGCTGGTAACATGAGTTTGATAGTATTTCCATCACAAAAGGATAAAACCTGAAAATACATAATTAGTGTGAAGTATTTTATTATTACTTACTTACACTTCTTTTCATTTTATAAGAACAAAATAAAAATAAAATATTTACCGAAATCTCTTCACCTTCCAATAATTCTTCAACGACGATACATTCACCAGCAGCTCCAAACTTCTTCCCAAGGAGTATCTCATCGACCGCATTGCATGCAGCTACTTTATCTGATCCTACAATAACTCCTTTTCCAGCAGCTAAACCGCTAGCTTTTACAACTAATGCAGGAAAATCAGCATTATTTATAAAATTCTTAGCTTCTTTGGCATTTGTAAATGATTTCCACTTCGCAGTAGGGATTTTGTGCCTCGACATAAAGCCTTTAGCCCAATTTTTATCCGACTCGATCCTGGCAGCATTTTTCGTCGGTCCAAACACATAGATTCCATAGGATGTTAACACATCAGCAATACCATTGGCCAAAGGATCTTCTGGACCCACCACAACCAGGAGAATATTGTTGGAATTACACCAATCTGCCAATTTCTAAAATCGAAACGGTAATCTGTTGACAGCAGTACTTTTTTTAGGTTATGATAACAAACCTCAAAATTTTTGATATCCACATCGATATTTTTCGCTTTTTCAACGCAGCCGATTGCGTAACTTCCAGGGGCGGCATAGATATTTTTTATTTGGTTGCTTTGAGAGAGTTTCCATACAATAGTGTGCTCTCTTCCACCGCTGCCGATCACTAAAACGTTTGCTGCCATATCGTAAGAGATTCGTTGTAAAACTGTTTGAAGACAAATTTGAAAGTGCTATCTTGTTTACTGACGTTAAAAATAGTTTAATAATCGATAGTAATAACAATAAATGAATTGATCAACATATTTACGCAAGTAAGGTTATCTTGTAAAACATCAACAAAGTGGAGCAAATTAAAAAGCTGAAGATCTAATAACTCAATGCTAATTGCCTATACGTATGATAGCGCTATCTCGTTTTCGTGGTAAATATTAAATTGTCAAATATATAAGAAAACATATTATATTTACTTAACTATTTAAATTACAATTTTTTAACAGATAAATATGTTATTTAATAACTTCAGAAATTCTGTTTTGAAAACAAATATTGAATTCATTAAATTAACTATAATTTCTTTCAGTTTAGCGCCATCTACCTTTTGGATTAGATACATTTATAAGAAGTACAAACATTTGCGTGTTCTCTTTTATTGAAATTGCCCAATCAGCTTACAGATTTATCAAACGAGTAAAACCAATTAGCCAATAAGAGAATCTCAAGTTTGTTTTCCTGTTTGTCTTTTCGAATTGTTGAAATGAAGAACAATATTTTTCGGAGAGGTCACCACCTCAGATTAGATTAATTTTATTTTGAAATAACGCCAATTTCGTAAAATTTTAATATGACCAATAACAACAAAAAGTTGCAATAGACTGAAGTAACTAACTAATATAACTAAAATGTGATTTATCTAATTTAATTTAATGTAATGAAATATGTTTTTAAAAACATGAAATGCAACTTTCGCCGTTTTATCAATTCGAAAAAAAGTATTAATGTTTATAAAACCATGTTTACATGCAACCATTTTTCAGGAAACATATTTTATATGTGTAATTTGTGAATTTGAATGAAATTTGTAAATAAATAGTAAATAATCTTGAACAAAATTGCTTTTGTTTTTTGTTATTTCTGAATCATCAATTATGCAGAATAAATCATAAAAACATAGATTTTATTGGAAGGGAATCGAAAATGATAATTATGCCTGCTTTCTATTAAAGTGATATTTACATGAAGCACTTTTATATATTATGCAAAATTTAAAAACTTGAAAAAAATATGAAAAAATTAAATTGAAATTGTAAATAATTACTTTTGTTTGTTAGCATAAAAGATGATGCTAACTTTTATTTGAAATTAAACTACACGGTTTTGATACAAACGTTTACTTTCTGTTTGTGGTTTCTCTTCTCTACGATTTAGTAGCTATAAATCAATACAGCATTACACAATATTGCATCATACACAAAAACTATTTCAATGTTATCTTTTATTCAAAATTATAGAGAAAAAATTGGAAAAAAGTATTTACGACAGTTTGCAATTAATCTTTTGTAAATGGGGTTTAATGAAATCCAATTATACCTTTATGCCAGGGTAATTTTAACCAATCTTTAATTAATTCAATTAAAACAGCAAATATTGAAAAATCTATATTTATTTAAACCAAGTCTTGCGCATTGTTAGACCATTCTATTCGTCAATCCACATTCGTTTTTCCCGCTCTATCTTCCATACTTTTTTAAATGGCTACCTGCTGTTCTACCGACTCTTTTGTGTTCTATTATTTGGACAAAATTTCTCGAATATAAAGAAATAACAAGCGTTTTTCTCACTTCCAGCATATTTTAGAAATCGTAATGTCTCAATTACCGTACACTTTAACACCGGCAGAAGTGGACTTAACACCAAAAACTGCGTCCCTAATCACCGATCCTGAAAACATTTGGGGAAGATTGTTTCCAACTTTGGAGTGTCTCTCCGCTTACGGTATGAATTTCTTTTGCGTTTAATAGGTGTTGCGGATTGGGGGGTTTGATTTGTCGGGCAAATTGCAGATTTGAAGAGTACCACGTTCAAATTAGGTAAAAGCGACGATTGCGACTGTGTTCTCACTCAGGATACTTTCATCCGTAACAAATTAGATAATATAAGTCGAGAACATTTTCTGATAATAAAGGACGAAAACAAGCCGGCGTATATTAAGGACTTGAGTAAGAATGGGACGTTTTTAAATGGGGAGAAGATCGGAAGGAAGAGGACACGTATATTGCAGAATGACGATGAAATTTCGATAGGTTTTCAAGGACTGAAAGGTATTTATAAAGTAAAATTTATTGAATCATTATCTTGATATTCATTTCTTTTATGTTTACACTTTAATTTTTCTTTTAACTTTGTTTTTTTTTGTAATTGCTTTTGTTTTAAACTCTGGGGTTCAGTTAAACCTAATTTCAATTATTATAACTTATATATATGTGGATATCAAAAGACTGAACTTCAACAATTAAAAACTACATAATAAAATGAGTGCCATAAGGACTAACATTAGGTCCTTTATTATTTGTAATAAATATATTCCCAACTGTCACATTTCTTTTCTGGTAACTGCTTGCTCTGAACTAAAATCTGAAAATTTCGTTAGCACAATCTACATTATATGTAATCTTTCTGATGTAATACAAAAATGTATATTATAGGTTATTATATTTTATATTTTTAGTGTTTAAATATAAACATTTTGAAACAAATACCGACAATTTCTTACCGTACATATTAAAAAAGAAATACCACCTATCAAAAGTTTTAGGAAAGGGTGCCTGTGGCGAAGTTAGACTTGTACTGGACAGGGTTAGTAAATCTTTCATTTTAAATTATTCCCTTTCAAGAGTGTGTTACAGGTGACATCTCGAGAGTATGCTATTAAAAAAATTATGAAAGCAAGATCATCAAGACTGGATGATATGAGGCATCCTAATGCTATACGTAAAGAAGTGAGCATATTACAGAATGTCAAACATGTAAGTTCTTTATGATATTTTTTTTATTTTATTAATTTTTTTTTCTCAAAGAGAGTATGTTAGGCCTAAGCATTTAATCTCTTCTAATCATTGCGGCTCCAGAAAAGAAACGGTTATCGTAATTGAGCAGAGTAAGATTTCACCTCTGGACCTCACGACTAATAGCCAAGTGTGCAAGCCACTAGTTTTTAATTGTCAGTGGCGCTGTTTTGAATTATTATTTGAGCTGTTTAATTATGATCAATTAAATCTGAATGAATCCTATGGATCACAACGATTTTCCTATTATTGCACACTCTTATATCTTCAGGGTTATTATTTCTATCGCTATTGACCCGTAACCGAGTTTCAACCCGGAAACCAGAGAGGGTATAACGTTTTAAAAAGCGTTTGAATTATTAAATCAATACAGGCATTGCCACTTAATCTGTTTTGTTCAAGGCTTGTATCAACACTTTACGTTAACTGTCAGAATTTACGAAATTCGAGTATATCTTATTGAATACTTATTCTATACACAGTATAATTGTAAACCTGCGAAAAATGCTAAATCGAAAGAGAATATTTTCAAATTAAATTTTATTAATCAACATAATAAGCTACATTTAACATTTTTAATACAATAACTCGTTAAGAAACATACTAAACAGCATGGGACCTAGATATGATCCTTGGGGTACAACACCCAAGATTTTATGAAAATTCATAGAGGATTTTGTTATTTATATCACTATATTAAAATGGATTATTTTGTTAATTAAATATAAAAAATTTCTGATGTTACATTCAAATTGATGCAAAGAGAAAACATTTTAGCCATTCATCGTTTCAATATATAATGTTGAAGAAACTCCAGATGCCTTCTTCCTATTGATGGATTACATGGAAGGGGGGCATTTAACCAATTTGATCAATTCGAAGCGTTTAAAAGAAGAACAAATCAAATACTTGTTTTATCAAATAGTATTAGCCGTAGAGTACCTGCATACTCAGGGGATAATCCATCGAGACTTGAAAGTAAGATTAAAATTATAATAGAAATAATTATATCTAAAAAATCTAAATTCTTCTAAATAACGCAGAGCGATAATATCTTATTGAAAGACAAGGATAACGTAAACACCATCGTTAAAGTGTCTGATTTCGGATTGAGCAAAGTATTAGCCGAGGAAAGTTTGGCAAGCACGAGGTGTGGCACCCCTTACTACGTGGCACCTGAAATAGTAGATCTGACAAAGGCTCGATATGATCGGAAAGTGGATATTTGGAGCCTGGGGGTGCTATTGTACTTCATGCTGACACGGGAACTACCATTCGAGTAAGTGATTTTATGTCGTTGCTTCGGATAGTTCTCATTTGTTTGTAGATCGTCCGATACTAAAATCTTGCATAAGAAAATTATATCGGGAAAGTATAAGATACCCGAGACGATTTCCGATGAGGCGAGTCACTTAATAGGAGGGATGCTGACGGTGTCATCTGATCTTAGGATTAATTTGGAGCACATACCCGAACATCCGTGGCTTAAAAATGTAAGATCAATTCACTGATCCTTTTATGTGAAATAATATTAGTTACAATGATTTTAGGATCCCTATATATTGGAAAGAGTCGACTATTTAGTTTATGGGATGGGTGAAACGTGTGATTTAGAAGAGACCTTTATAGCACCGGATGCAAAAAGATTCAAATTATCGAATAACTTCGAATAAATGTATGTAAGCACTTTTATTCGTAAAAGGAATGCTCGACTGTTTTACCGATTAAGAAAATAGAGAATTACCCGTTTCACTCTTATCAAGCAGTAGGCTGCTATTTTTATTTATGTAAATCAATGGTTTATATTGCGTTTTTGCAAAGACAAAATCAAAAAAAATCTGTATAAGTAAAATTATTTATATATATATACAGTATTTATATTATTAACATTTATTTATAAAAAGTGTATTTGAAATCGTTTCCTTTTTATAACATAAATATCGTTTATACATATTTTTTGTAATAATACTATATATCGAGCAAATATTTTTATATAAAAGATTAAATGTTGCTGAATTTGATATATATATATATGCTGAACAAGTTAAGTAATTGTAAAAACATAGCACTTTTATAATCATCATCAGCAATATAGATGAGTAAATAAATACAATAACTTTATATTTTATCAATATAAGAGTATATTGCATCTTATTCTGACATACCAAAGTATATTTACTTAGATCTTTTCTGGATATATTAAATTTTTATTATATACGTTTCTTTGAGAGAAAGAATTGTGTAGAAATAATATTTCTGTGAAATATTTTTTGCAATCTTTATACTTTGTATTTGTTGTTTTGTCTTTTTCTTTTTGACAGATCTTAACTATTGTAGTATTTATTGTTAAGATATAATGAATATACATGGCGAAAGCTACTACATAATAATGTGTATGCCATATTGTCTCGTTATATCCTTTGATATTTATATTATACTTTTTACATTGAATATAAAAAATGTTGCTGAAGCGTTTGTTTCATTTACAATAACTTATCATTTTAAAATATTTAGTGCCTAAATTTGATCTATATTTGTATTTCCCTGATTCCTACATATTTTCCCTGAAAGTAAGTACATATTATATTTGAATGAAGTTTTTAAATACGTTTAGATTCCCGTCAGGTGGATTTTAAAGAGTTTTAGAATACAGATACAACGAATTCTAAGTATAAACCAAATCTTAACAAAATTAAATATAAATAGTAATAAATGAATACTTATTTCATTTAAATATATACTCTATTTGCGCATGTCGGGCAACTTTCGTCTATATGTTTTCTAGAGCGATAAAAGCGACCTTCGAGCGTAATTTTCGGATACCATAAAATAGAAACAATATTCTACAAAGACGAATGATAGCGAAAATTCTGCTGGCATAATCAGTCTTTGCGAAGATGTTAGTGCCCTCAAGAAGCGAAGCATCAGTTTGGCAACCGAGTTACCGAAGAGTGAAGTGACGCAGTTTTCGTCGACTGTATCCGAATAGCATGATTCTGGAATGCAAGGGGATAGGGAACAATTTACGCAAGCATTTTTCGATGATCCCACGTTACTGGAAAAGTGTGACACGAAAAGTAATTTCCAAAATTGCAATAATTTCTCCCAGAGTTCAAAATGAGCATTCATTAAGTACGCAAATGAAAAGAAAGTAAAAACTGTGTTGACGGTGTTTGAAAAATGCTATATCCAGGTTATTTTCGACGCGATTTTGACGTTTATTACGTGTGGCACTAATAGTCTGAACGAAAAGTAACGGTCAAAATAGGCGTGAAATACAAACTTACATAGTAAATTACCCACCTGCCATCTACATTTACTTCCCTTAACTGCGATGGTGTGTGACTTGGCTAATTAAGTTAAAATGGTTGCATAAATTAGAGGCTGGATGCTTTATCCGATAACACACCTATAAATCGTTCTCGTTCAGCACAAACTCTTACCTTTCAAATAGTTTTTAATAGTGATATTCAGTGATTTTTTTCCAGTGTAGTTTCCTGAACTAACATCGTGAACTATTTTATTTAACTTTTGGGTTAAAAGTTTTATCAAGGTTACACCACATAACATTTTAAAATTGTAAAAGACAATAATACTTTAACGACGAACAAACAAATAATAATATAGCAACGAAACTAAGATGCTATTAGAAGCTAGAGAGCCTCAATTAAGCTTTTAAATTCGAACAAAAAAAAAAAGGAAATATTTTATCTTAAAATATGTACTTGGAAAAATAATTTTTTTGCTACTATTTATACACGTGAAGGACTGTTAGACGGACTCTTTGACCAAAATGAGTTTTATTACTCACACATGCTCCTGAACCTAATCTACAATTTCTAATTTCTGCAGTCGCATTTCCAGGAGGGTACAAAGAAAAAAGACGAATATAAAAACCTGAATAATTTATTTTCATTCAAGGACAAAAAAATATAAAATTATTTTCAACAATCTCGCTTTTTTATTATTTAATTTTATAATATTAATAATTATATATATATAAATATGTACAATACGGGTTTTAAGACAACTCATTTCACTCGGCATCCGCAAAAAATCAGTCTTCTATAATAAACAAGGACTACTTAAATAAAAAAATAATATAATAGTAATAAATAAAGTGGTAAAGGATTTTTCTCTACTGTTTAGTTAAAATAAAATGTGATTTGATACGTATTAGGTTTCTATTAATAAATTGGTCCTTCTGAGATATTTCATTCACCATATTAAAATGATAAACGAAGGAGAGAGAGAGAGAGATGCTAAATTATAGAATAATTTTTAGGATACACATATACAAAATAACATTTTTGATATGCTTTCGTTCTCTTTCCATTTTATAAATATCTCAAAAAGGCGCGGCAACGAATTCACTACAAGGTAAGAGTGATGCTTCTTTTGCAACGTTCCCTGGAAGATTTTCGAATTCATCTTACGTATGAAAGCAGCTTAATCACATTAGAATCTATAATTTTAATATTAATAATCCCCAAAACCAATTTTTTTTTTTTTATTTCCCCTCTTTACGTAATATTTTTTCATCGTATATTTATTTGGAAAATTTAAATCGGAAGAAGGAGCGAAGGTACCGGGCATTCGAAACTACAAACTAGAAGGCGGTACGTCGGGTTCATCTCTAATTTCCCCAGCAACGGGTTAGCTTTTCTACATCCGAGCTGTAAACACTGCACAAGCAGCTGCAAGAGGTAGATTCTGGGCTCCAGTTCTCTTGCTTCCTGCCTATTCCACACGTTTTTTTTTTTTTTGGTGTTCCGTCCTGGTGTGTCAGTTTGATTTACGTCATTTACATTAGAGAATTTGCACGGCCTATTTTTATGATACTAAGGATCAAGACATTAGACTCCTCCTTTCCGGGTCTTGAATTTGATTATCTGCGGAAAAGAAAGGAAAATATGGAGGTTATATATACGTTAAATCTTGATTGGTATTTTTATAATCAAATTATTAATTTGAACGAGGTATAGTCCATTTCAGTATGAGATAAATGAGAAAATCTTTTATTTTAGATTTTACAGAATGAATGTGCTTCCTTAGTAAACTATAAATTATAAAAAAACGAAGTTTGGTTAAATATAAATAACCTACCCTTATTTTTAAAAATATCAAAGTGAAAGACTCAAGCAAACATACAATTAAAACAACTCTCGCACCAAGCAATAAGAACAAAAACAGAAATATCCAAAGAATGACATCAGTTTCATTCGTGGTAAAAATTATTTTGTTAAGTACTTCAGTATTCACTTGCAGCATGATGTACATAATTGATATCACTTAGATATGTAGCATCCTGATGTAGTGTAATGCGATTATATATGGAATTAGGTTAGTGGATGTGTAACCATCCATGACTACTCGCTTAAGCAAGTGGAACTTAATAAACTAATCTTCCATAGTCTAACTTGACACCTTCAAATATAGTTCGTAAACTGTTTAATGTTTGCATTTAGGCCGTTGTTATGATCTAATCGACATAAGAGATGTTAAATAATGTTGACAGTATATATGTAGACTCCCTCTAGTACATATTTATTTGCTTCTAAAAAGGGGTTTGGTTATGCACAAAAATAAGGATTCCACTTCATTAAATAATAAGTTTCTAGAGAGGAAATAACTTTTATTTTCCATTATTTTATAAGATCCATGATAATAGATTTTCAGATTTGCCTCATACTGAAATGAACATGAATATAATATGAAGAAGAATCTGTTTATAACAGAATATTGTACAACCTTAAATGGTAATGTACCCAAAAACATTTACATAATGACGAATCTGTTAATTTTAATCCTATAAAACATCACAATCACAATTCCTACTTTGTTAAACCATAATTTAAATAAATATTCCAGCGTGTTAAAGCTTCAAAACTAATCAAGCACACCCAAGATGGATATATAAATAATAGAGTCGCTTCACCACCACCACCACATAGTTCATGATTCTGCCACACCGTTTCCATAAACCCCAGAGCCTACAGCCATTGAAACGAAGAACGACAGACGATACAACTTCCCCAGAAAATGATAGAAATCAAAGACATAAATTATAAACATACAAACTACTTTTAATTTGCTTTGTCTACGTGAAGCCGGCATCAGAAAGCCTGGGTAATCTCTCTGTGTCGCCGCCAATGTCCAGATCGGAGTCTAAATGGTGGGATAACACACATAAAATATTAACAATCTCGAGGGACCAATCGAAGCATTTCGCAGTTTTAATTCGAAAATTGTATTATAATATTAAAATCAAAGATAAATTGGCCGATAACTTACTTTTAACAGCCCTCTCGACTTTCTGCCGATCTTTCACTATGTAGAAGGCGTTTATCAGGAAGAACAATCCGCCTAGGATTTCCACGAAACACGTCGTGAATAGGGCATATTGCAGTGCCCTAAATTCAATATAGTCCCTCGATGTAGTCTTGGCTGTTAAACTCTCAGCTAACGGTCCTGAGCCGTTGACCGCACTCCTTGAGCTCGGTGTTAGATCGGATCCTGACATCTTTATCGTCAGCCAATCTGAAATCTATCGAATGAAGTAGTAAATTAATCAGCATGTTATACAGGGTGCGCCATTAGTGTATCGGCGGAATTTAGCACGAGAACTACGAAAGATAGGAAAGATGAGATTCTCTGTATGTATACAGTTGATCAATGCGTATTTTGTAAAATTAGTTCACGTTTTTCCGGCGAACAATGGTTTCCGCGACCCATAACTATACAATTTTTATAAAATTATTACACGATTTTAAAGAAAGTATATTAAAAAATTTTTATTACCTTCCGTTTTCATTTTTTTTTCACAAAATTTTGCAAAACAAATTTAAAAAAGCCTACTGGTGCTATTTTATTAACTGCACGAAATGATAAGTGTTTACAAAAGATCTTTTATAACTGATTGACAGTTACGAAATTTGACAACAAATGCACACACTCTGAGATAACATAAAAAATGTAACTGTTTTTTACACTCCAAAAAATAATATAATAAATAGGTGAAAGTTTTACATCTTTCGAATCAGAATATTGCAACTGGTGCTATTATATTGACCGGCACTGTAAGTACGATTTGTTGTATAATAAAGATTATATCAGACAAAATATATTTGGTCGCATATCCAAATGTAATTCAAATAAAATCGCTTTATTTAATATCCTTACCACTCCTATGAGGTAAGGGCTGCCGGCATCACCAAAAGCATGGGAAACGAGTAATTGAAAGCCTTCAGCTGACGATCTCCTTGTAGGTAATACGACATACTGCAGAAAGAAATTTATTAACGAAAATGCAGTCTTTTTTGCATTACGTTTCATCTTTAGTATGTTAAAGGAGACTTACTAAAAACTAAAAAGTAATGCAAAATATACAATTTAATAAATCTTGACTTTTACTTTATCACCTAGTAATCACATTAAAATAAAAAGAAAGTGTCAAAAATACATTTCTACGATAGTAAAGTTGCTTCTACGTATTTTTGTTTTACATTTTAAATGATCAAGGCGAGTTTTTTTTTTCTTTTATATAAATGAATCTATTTTAGTTATTTACATATATTCATTATGTGACATCACATTTATAAACATAGGTACGGTTTAGGTATATAAAAATGTATCAGTATTAAAATTTATTTCCAGTTTGTCATTTTGGCTTACGATTTGGGCAATAGTCCAAAACATGATAAGTTATTTTCGCTATTGTTATTTGCAAATCGTTAATATGTATCTATAGGATGAACTACAGTTTTTTTTTTATGAGGTGTTAGCAATGAAATATTAAAATAACGGTTCTTGTTTTGTTGTGAATGAATATTTATTTGTAGTAGTAGTAGTAGTAGTTTTTGCAGTAGCAAAATAAAGCGAATATGTTATTGGTGGATTCAAAAATTTAGTATTTTAGCTATGTGAAAATCATATTCTTCTAAATCAATATATATTTCAATGTCGAATGTTATGACAAATGGGATTTTTTAATTATGGCAAAATTATTTTCCAGAGGATAAGTTTAGCATATCGAACAACTCCAATGGTTATTTAGGAACGAATGAGTGGCCAGTTTGAAGCGCGAGCCGTTAGGCGAGCGCTTCAATAATGCTCTCGAATACTGTTTATTACGGTTTAATACTTATGTACTGTCAAATACGTATTATCCTTGTTTATATATCTTATAGTTATTCAACCGAGCTGCGTAAGGTGCTGATATCTGGCGGCGATAGTATAAAAGTACTGATGAATGAAATTAAATACCGCCAAATATTCATTGGAATGCGAGCTATGTTTGTTACAGATTCTGAAATAAACTTGGCAGTTAATAACAAAGTAAAACCAATCAAAATTAAGAAATTACAATGGAACATTATTAAAAAAAATTATATGGGCTATAAATATCCACACTTTTATCCTACTTCTGGTGTTCCTCAAGGAACTAATCTTGGCCCTCTTTTATTTCTCATTTTTATTAATGATATTTGTAATGTTGTGTCCTGTTCTAAACTTCTCTTCGCCGATGACCTTAAATTATTTGATAGTGTTGATAACTCCAAAGTCAGATTAATACTGTTCGTGTCTTATTTACAACTCTTTATCTGATACAGATATTGACATTCATTTCTCTTCCCTTAAAACTATCATTGCTAACTGTACCGGTAGTGTTAATTTTCTTTAATGTTATGCTTTGATTTTTAGATGTTAGTTTAGTTTTAGTCTTTTCTGTATTAAGTTAGATAGTTAGATTTTGTATACTTGCATATGTATTTTTATAATGCAATGTTGTCCTGTAATTGGATTTTCTCTGTTGGGCAACGTAATAAATTATTAATATTAAAAAAAATGAATAGGCACGCCACACTTGACACGCCATCTGAACGCCACCCAAAGGTACTTCAAACCGGTTGAATAACTAGATATATATAAACAAGGGTATTATGATAACGTTCGACAGGTTAATCATTTTACTTTGCTAAATGTCACCAGAATTGTCAATGCATTTGTGTACGTCAGTAAGTACCAACTTTACTTGACGCACGCTTTGAGTGCGTGAAGTATTATGCAATATTATTGCAATATGTACACAAAAAAATTATTTTGGCACATGTCAAATGGCGTTAGAGTAAAGAAATATGGTAGATATCAGAAAAAAGTGAGGTTAAATGACTCAAAACATACATTTTTGTTTTAAAAGGGGTTTTATAATATCTAAGCATTTATATGCTTATCTTACCTCGAAAAAAATCCGTTAAACCGGGATAATAGTCGAGAATCAATAAAAACAATTATACAAGGTGTAGAAAAACAACTTTTAAAAAACGTTGGCATAAGTGGGAAGGTACTTATGCCAATCAGAGGGTGTGATAGTCCTCTAAGACTGTTCCGTTTACCTATGGTATAATTTGACTGTAAGCGAACGTGTTAAATGTTGAATAATTGAAATAATGAATGATAATGTGAGATGGAGCGAACGGTGTTTTATGAAAATGCATCATCTTACCAGCAGTATGTCACAGACTATTGCCCAGTTCAGATTGAGCGCGACCTGTCCGAAAAACAATAGTACGTAACAGAGGGCGGTGTTGGCGGTGACCGCGAAAGAGGCGCCTACGATGAGCGGCGCCGACAGGATCAGGCCGGCGCCGCATATGAGCGGGTCGGCCCTGCGGAAGCGTGCGCCTAGCGTACGGCTCAGCACGCAACCGAGGGTCAGGCCCGCTATGCCCGCCAGCATCGTTACCACGCCGAACAAAAACGACAAACTGAAACAAGAAGGAGAAAGAGACGTGTAAGAAAGCGGTCGCCTGCGCGCTAAAATCTAAAGGACTGCCACATCACCGACAATTAAAAGAACGGAAACGGAGGAGAGGCGGTGTTACGCCGGTATGACCGGGGTTGCGAATTTCGCCGCACGAAATCTCATTACTCGGAATGTCCCTCCGTGTGGCGGGACATCGCGAGTAATAAAATTTTGCACGCCGCATGATCAACTCACAATCCTGCCGATAATCAACCGGAAACTAAAGGGATCTGTCTAAAGTACGTTTAGATTGGGCACATTTAAATGTCATTGACAAATGTTACACAAACACCAGGTTGTTAAAAGCGCTACTTGTTTAAAAAAAAAAAAATTAAAAAAGATGTTTCGATACGTATTTACAGATTCGTAATATATATGCGAAGAAAGGACGGTGGGGGTTGTATAAGAAAAAGCAGGACGAACAATCTACTACACAAAAAAAAAACTACAAAAACTTTATCAATATAACTTGGTTGTATATACGTCCATTATTTCTCGCAACATAGAATGCTATAATGATCAGAAATACTAATTTTTTTTTTTTTTTTTTAGAATTAAAACTACTGATTGTCGATCAATTTATGAGCATCCTCTATACAATTTAGCTGTTGTTTCGACAGAATCTCACACGTGTGACGTTCATCTCATCATTATCTCCAATGGCTTATAAAGTGCGGAATATTATGCAATATTTGTAGATGCAAACGTCAAAATTTTTAACGAGATAAATCGTTTGCATAGCATCTTTTTTTATCTCTCCTCGACCGTGATGTAAAAAAAATGTTTCACCCCTTTATATACCAACTCATTTTAGTGTACCAGAAAAAATTATATAATAATTTTAAAAATTTCTACTCACCCCCAAAAAATCATTATGCAAAAAACCACGTTTAAGATAAAATGTTAAATTTTCTCCCCCTCTATGGTATTGCTAAAACATTTATACAATACATTAAATAATATTTGGTATTATATTATTTTCTAAGGTCTTTTTAGCTTCTCTCATAGCATTTGAATCATCAGATAATTCAAAAATAAAGTTTTTAATATTTTGATAATTTTTTGAATAAAAAATTGCGGCATTTAGCCAGGTACCCCACCTAGTAGTTACTGGTTTGGGGCGGTAACGGTAAATCGGGAAACGAGTTCTTGTAAAATTGAACCCGCAATGGCGCTTTTACAAAAATCTTTTTTACGTTATTAATTAACTCATTCACAAGAGGGAATTGGTTTCTTACTTCTTCGGCAACTCTATTAACACCGTGGGCCAAACAAGTAGTATGGATTAAATTAGGAAAAAATATTTTTAAATTAACTGAGGCTTATGTAAGCAGAAGCTTCGGACAACATTAATATTATTTTTTCATGTGTTCATTTTTCAATGAAGGAATTTCAGGTTTACTTTTCACTGAAATTTCCAATCTTTAACATTCAATTGATTTTTTTGGAGGAAATTTGTAATTTGACGAAAATATGCAATAATTCATGAAATATGCATGGGGTAGCAAAAATATGCAGAATGTGCATTTTATAATAAACTCATTTTAATAAAAAAAAACATTAGATACAGCCAGAATACAAAAAAATTTGGTTGATATACTTTTAAAAAACAAATATGCATTTTGGATATAATCCGAGCTTTAATAATAATAAATCTGCAGTATATATTCTGCAGTAAATCACAAAGATGGGCTGATAGCCCAGTGGGTTGCGCACTTGGTTATCAGTCGTGAGGTCCAGGGTTCAAATCTCACTCTGGTCAATTACGATAACCGGTATTTTCCGGGATCGTAATGATGATTAGGAAGGAGATTTGGCTCTGCAGGGGTGCCTGATAAGCACTCGATGCTTAGGCCTTGTCAACCCCCTTACAAAAAAAAAAAAAAAAAAAAAAAAAAAAATTTAAGCAATTTCAAAAAAAATTAATGAACTCTCTTTCACAAATCGACTTTGATATGGCAGAAATATTTATATAATAGCTTTAAAAAATTTTGTTCGCCCTACCCCCTCAACATGGAAAAAAAAACGTTTAATCCCCTCTCCGTGTCTATGGTGTTGTTAAAAAAAATTTTAATAAATTAGAAAAAATAAATGTACCTTGCGGTAAACAACACAGATCTTACAAAAAAATTATGATCAGAAACTGAATCGGTTTATGAAAGGGCATCCCCCCTTTGCGTTAAAAAATTAATAATTTAAAATTTAATCTAATTAAAAAAAAGATCAGTTAAGGAAAAATGTTAAAATCCCACCGCCTTTATGGCGTTGTTGATAAAAATTATTTAATAAAAAATAAAAAAAAAAAATTGAGGTGCATGCAACTTTTTTTTTCGACGAATTCACACCACGGTCCTTCCGCATACCAACATTGGCCTTTGCCGCTAAGCCAATAGAAGCTTGCAAACCTATCTCGTACTGGAGTGTACTTAGGCGAGATTATCAATTACTGTAAACTTTAAAAAATGGTAAAAGAAAAAAAAAAACGCCTAGCCCATCTATGGCTAGTATTTTACGAAAGTACTCCAAGGGGTCGCCACTACCAACTGAAAAAGCCGCGAACAAAACTGGGGTTAACATCTCGCGACCTCTTCTTGTGAGAGCAATCAGAGAAGTACTTTGCAAACGCTCGTATTCGAGTATATAAAATAAACTATTTTGAATTGGTTCTTAAATAATCATTTTTTGATCATCCAAAAGGGCACTCGGCCCCTACTACAACCTGACAACACCAAGACAAGCAGTAAGCTCTCATTATAAGAGAAAAGTATATTGTTATAAAAAAAAAAATACTACGTAATAGTATCAGTGTCAATACTATATACAGCAGCGTATTTTCAAAAGCTATAATACACTCCGCCAAAAAAGATTCGCATAATTTAGTTTTGAATCATAAAAGTATCGCATAATCTTTGTTTGTAGCATAAAGTTGTAAATATACTTTAATGCGCTCTAAGATATAATTTTTATGATTGTTTAAATAAAATACAGGCCAAATAAAAACAAGAACTCATACTTGAGATTTTTATTAAAACAAGAAATTATAATTTTGGAAAGAAAAATGTCATAACAGTAGCTTTTAATACTGAGTATTGCCACCTCTGGCTCTTATGACCGCTCGCATACGGTTTGGCAGAGATTCGATTAACCTCCGTATATAAGCCTGATCCAAATTCGCCCACTCGTCACGGAGAGCATTTGCTAGTCCATGCAGGTCCGCTGGGGCAACATTTTGGGTTCGTATCCGTCTGTGAAGGAGGTCCCACACGTGCTCGATAGGGTTCATGTCCGGACTTACCGCAGGCCAATCTAAAACTGGAATACCAACATCGTTAAGGTATTCCTGGACGATTATTGCAACATGCGGTCGTGCATTATCGTGCATTAACATGAATTCGTTTCCTATAATTGGCGCATATGGTACTACATGTTCTTCTAAAATGTCCGTTATATACCTGTGGGCAGTCAGTGTACCTCTGTCTACTGGTACTAACTCTATACGACCTGTTAAACAGATGCCTCCCCAAACCATAATAGAGCCACCAGCGAAATTAGGGCTAGGTCTGATATTACACTGCGAATAGCGCTCACCGTCTCGTCTGTACACTGAGATACGCCTATCTGAGGTGTAAAGACCAAATCTTGACTCATCTGTGAAGAGTATATTGGCCCAGTCATTAATGTTCCAATTTACATGTTCTCTGGCAAACCTTAAGCGAGCCACTCGGTGGTTCCTAGTGAGACGAGGGGCTGTTACAGCTACTCTAGCTCTTAATCCACTCTGTCGTAACCTATTCCGAATAGTTTGAGTACTCACACGAGTATTTCTGACTCTAGCCAAGTCGTTCTGCAATTGTCTCGCAGTTACATGTCTTCGACGTAATGCTTGTAGTAGTAAATAGCGGTCATCTTGGCGAGTAAAAAATCTTGGACGACCTGGTACAGGTCTTCTACTGTAAATGCCTGTTTCCCTATATCTGGCTACGGCTCTAGAAACACTTGACTGATTGATGTTCATCAAATTAGCAACGTATGCTTGAGATCGTCCATCTTCGATTAAAGCAACTATAGCAGCCACTTGTTCTGAAGTTAAATTGCTCATTTTAGTTTTAAAAGCTTTGGTACAGAACTCTGACTTCGCACTTTAAAATTTGTCCGTATAGGAAGACTTTCAATAAACAACTGAGCAACCCTTACACATATGCATTTTTCTAAATGTGTTCTTTTAGGAAAAAAATAAAGTAAAAACGCTAAGTTCCATTATTTTGTTAGTGTTTTTATAGTTCACATACACGAGGCAAACTTTTTGTGAACGTATAAAAATATCTTGGTTCATAAATGCCCTTTTTTAGTTTATGCGATACTTTTTTGGCGGAGTGTATATAGAAAACTTCCTAAAAACAAACTGATTTATTAGTTTACAAAATAAAAAAAAAAAGTGTTTATTTAAGAATACTAATCGCTGTAATGTTAACGTACCTTAAAATACTTATTTATTTACATTTGACTACGACTTTGTTAGATTATTTTATCTTTATCTCGCAAATATATTATAGAAAGTAAATATTTTTGCGACTTTTATTCGTCCCTTATCATCCAATAGCTTAACTGCAGGCCCGGATTTTATCGCAAGCTCCTAATACTTTACTTTACGGCCGTTTTCGTATATACAGCGGTAAAATAGTAAACCGGTGGCATTCTCGTATATACAGTGGCTTCAAAAAATATCGTAACACGTGAGGTACATACGTGGAAAATTAAAATAAACAGAATAATATTTGAAATGCGCGATTCGTAGTACATGTCAGTAATGAAAGAGTAATAGAGATCTTTTATTTTGACAGCTGTCAAACGCAGAATTTGCGATTTAATTAAAAACGATGTGGCAGTTGATCCGATTACTAAAAAAGACAAAGAGATCAGGGATGACCGATCTTGTACACGTATTTTTTTCCTTCTCATATATTTTTTTCTCTATTTGCACTTTTATGCCTTTCAGACTCGTTCGCCTTACCAATAATATATCGGCGACGATAGACCAAGTCAAGTTCAAGAAGAACTCGCCGAAATACACGAAAACGAAGCAGACGGCGCTGTTGTGCGCCACGGTCACTAGCGCCATAAAAATCAACGGCGCTGATATCAGTAGCCCGCCCGCGCATATGTGCGGGTCAATGCGGGGAAACGTACGGCGCAACCGTTGCGCCAAGAAGCTACCCGCGGGCACTCCCATCAAACCGCTCAGCATGGAGATAACGCCGAACTTGTACGAGACGCTGAAAAACAAACAGCGGTAACAAAAGAAAAACAAGGATGGGGTGACGAAGGCCGCCGCGAACAGTGACAGTGGTTTGGTAATGATGGTAATTCTGATGTGAGTGAGGGATTCACAGATAAAGCAGACGTAAAGCGTAAGTATTATTTTTAATAGCTGGGGGATCAACGCGAACTGTGTGAAACAAAAGCCGTGTTAGTTAGTCTTTTGTTGTGCATACAGCACAAGCATTATGTCAATGGTGCATCAGGCTTCCATATCTCAGGTCCATCTTCAAGGACATAACCTGTAAGTTCGTACTTACTTTTAAGATCTAATTTTTCTTTACGAAATTCGTAAATTTTTCTGGTCGATTAATCGTATTTTTCATTATTTTTAAGTTTTCATTGCACTAATTTTCGGTTTCATTACATAACATTTTGACAATTTTCACTGCATCCACTCTGTTAGTCAACATAAGTCATAATTTACTATAAGATCATTTGATCTAAACTTTAAAATCTCTCATAGCATTTAAATATTCTTATAAGTTTATTTAAATTTTATTGTAAAGCTGTTGTCCACTTCTCCAGTCACTTTTCGTTTACTTTATTAATATATTCTATCATTTGTTCTCAACTCAGGATCCATAGCAAGCAACATCGAAAACCAGCAGGCACCAAAACTTTACTAATCCAGTATAAGTCGGCATACGAATGGAAATTCCAACTGAACTCGTAAATGAGCTATTAGAAGCCTGATGCACAATTGCAGGACAGCTTGTATGTGTTTTTGTTATTATACAGCGATATAGAGTCGATGTTTTCAGCTTGGAAACTTACTCGTTCTGTTGCACGTCGCTCTGTTGGAGACTGATGCCCATGTAGATGAATTTGGGACCCCACCACGAGAGGGCGCCCGCAACGAACGCCACGCAAGTGAATCCGAGGGTGGAGAATATGAAACTCCGGCTAAAAACATCAAAACCATTAAGTGAGATAAATACATGAAGAGATAAACCGTTTCAAATGTATATTCTTTAAAAATATAAAATTGTTCACCTCTCCAATTATTAAGTGTAAAAAATGTCCGCGTTTAACGAATATGTCTAAGACAATAATGGCAATAAACTAAATAAAATCTTACAGGTCTGATGTCAGGATGACACCTAGAACCAGAACTTGATGTGCGAACAAAGCTATAATAAAACACGGTTCTAATTTCTTGCATCGATATATCCTATTTACTTTTTCATCATCCTTTTACCAAACACTCAACATGTACGTATTTACATACAAATAATAATAAAAAAAAATATAACTTACGTCAATGAAATATTGATGAATCGATAAAATTACGAGATATTATTATCGTAAAATTTAATTATTATTGAATCTATTGTGATTATCAAACAATAAAAATAAATATACATATATAAGCTGATACGTAAAAATTGACCAAAATATTCCATCGGAAATTTTTCCGAAGCTGTCCCATCGAGAGTGACCGGCCATACCCGGTCAGACGCGGTCGTTTTCGGTGAGCGCGCACAAACAGCGGTTCGAAATCTTCTTTTAGATTATCCTACAAAATTTCGCTTACACGTTCGACAGATGCACTTAAAAAAGATTTAATTTAAACCCATCCTATCGCGAAACATGTAAACGGTATGTTTGTATACATATATACATACAAAAAATAATAACGTGTGTCAATAAAATATTGATTAATCGATAAAAATAAAGTTGCGATAAACGGTTATCGCTAAAATGAATTAATATTTAATTTATTGCCAATTTAATAAATATGTGTACGTTTTTATATCCAACACAACACGTGATATAAAAATTAAACAACATATTCTTTCCAATGTGAATTTTCTCCGAGCTGTTGCATTAAATTTGCTCGGCAGTAACATTCTGTTATTTATATAATGTCCCTTCATTTTTAGGTTATTTTTGACAGATGCACTTAAAAGAGATTTAAATTTATTCCTCTACTTGTGTAAATAAAAAAATAACTTGTACCAATAAAAACATCGATTAATCGTCAAAATTACGATAAATGGTTATGGCGAAATGAGTTAAAATATTTAATATATCAAATAATAAACATAGATATTCACAATTTTATATATACATTAAAACAACATAATATTGAAATCGATAATTTTTTCGTCAACTTTGACCGGTTACACCTAATCAAATACGGTCATTTACAATATCGGCGCACGAACTGCGGTTCTCAAATTTTATTTTTGCTTATTTTACTATATTTGATTTATATTTTTGACAGATGCTTGAAATCCATCGATATAGCCCGATCAAGCCTTCTTTTTTTCTGAACAATTTATTTTATTTTTTGAATTTCTGAAAAAGCGTTTTACATATTTCATTAATATCATTTACAAAATCGATTCTAAAGTGCAAATATGTAGTAAAAATCTCTTTAAATATGTAAAGAAGAGAGTTAACATTTACAAAATAAAATACAAAATGAAATTACACCAGATAATGTCGAATAAATTGCCGAATTTAATTCCTATTTAAATAACATTTTTCAATAGTATTATTTAACAAGTTATAACGATTTTTTTATTTGACTTTTTCTGCCATAGTGATTTTACCGAAGCTACACCGTCAACTTTAACCGCCTACGCCTCGTCGGACGCGGTCATTAACGATGGTCGCGCACAAACTGCGATTCAAATTTTCCTTTTGTCAATTTTACCATATTTTACTCACTTTTTCGATAGATCTTTCAGATCTTCCGTCCACGAAGTGGCGGATAGGTGACTGCTGCCTTCGCTGGCGCCCCTTTCCGGATCTTTCAGCACTACCAACAGCAGGATCACGGCCACCAATCCTAATGCGGGAGTCACCCTGAGGGCGGCTTGCCAAAACCCGAACGCTTTGGCCGTTTCAGCGCCAACGATGTACCCTAGACCGCTGTAATGAGGGGAGTTAATCTCCTTTTCAGATTCGAAATGAAGAAAAGAATTTTTATTTCAGTGAGATTTTGTGTGGTTTTGATTGGCGAAATGTTATTATCTAATTTTGGGATGCAATACCAAAAATAAAAATCCTTTTACGTAGACAAATGAAACTAATTTTATGGATAATCTTGTTTGAAAATAAAAAATTTTTTGTTCATATAGTTACCTCCCAACTGGTATAGCAAAATAGAACAAAGCCAACATTTTCGATCGTACACCTTTGATGAAAAGGTCACTAATTATCGTGGGAGCTATTGTAGAATAGCTGGCTTCTCCAATACCGACCAGGGCTCTAAAGACGACGAACCAGCCGAAAACCTAGAAGGAAAAAAAAAGATTTCCAACTTTCCTCTTTTAAAATTCTTAAAATTCCTGGTCATTTAAAAGTAAACCATAAGACAACAGCTGCTATCCCTCGGAAGAAAAACATCGGAAAAGGCACATGCAGAAGCATTCACAATACGTTAAGGATCTTCAAACGTTGACTCACCATTAAAAACTTTTGCAGGTATCCTAGATACAGTACGTTTGGTTTTAATGAAATGTCAAAAGGTTCTTGGATCATTTAAAATGTTATGTTGCAAGTTAGAAATATAGTTTCGGTATGCAGTTGATAACAGTTTTGCGTAAGCGCTGAAATTGGAGTTTGAAGTATTGACCACCAATTGATTTCCACTTACAATGATAGTAACAGTCTATTCTCATAGGGGTAGTAAACCGTGGAGGGCATTGCTTAGTGGTTGTGGGGATTAATGGAATATATAAATCCATGATGGAATATATTTCTTTTTTCAAATAATATACAAAGAGTAAAGAAATAGCAAATGAAATTAATAAGTATTTTACTACAATTGGGAAAAAATTAGCGCAGACGCAAATGGAAAATCACAACAAAGTACCATGGACCGCCACTGCAAGAAAAAATATACCACAAATCAAGTTTGAAGACACCACAGAAGAGGAAATTGTAAAAATAATAAAAACTCTAAATGAATGACTGCAGAATACGGAATACCACAAGGGGGAAATCTTTCACCAATTCTCTATAACATATTATACGTAAATGGCCTATTCGAGCAACCATTCCATGGAAAACTATACGCTTATGCAGACGACACCTGTATACTTTATTCCGGACACTGTACACAAACGATGGAAATAAAAATTAAAGAAGATATCAAAATTTTGGCGGAATGGTGTTTTAATAATTTACAAAAATATGATTCAGATGTGGCACATAATTATAATTTACAAGATCGCTGAGAACCTTTATAAAACAAATTATAACCATTTCACTGACAATAAGTGAAATATTCGAACGCTGCACCAGTACATTTATAACCGATCCCCGAATTAAAATAATTTCTCCTGTCGTTTTAGTGTAAAATAAAATGGAATCTAAATGTTTAAACTAAGGAAGCATTCCGTACAAACAAATATTGCTCGCAATACCTTATCGGTGATGTGCAAGCACAAAAGGCATTTCCCATGTCACATGATATGATAGGCGGAGAAGTTTTTTTTTATGGAGAAACTATGTCGTGGTTACATTTACATACGCAGCAGGTAAACGCAGTAAGGATAAACAGATAAAGATGTATCACCTACTGGAGTTGTTGAAACAGCAATTCAATAAACAAAACATTGTAATAAATAACCCGTATTCTTGTTGTTGTGAAAAATAAGTTTTTCCCGGTTAAAAATCTTTAATATCTGTTTTTGTTTATGCTTGGTATGAATTGAATTAATGAATAGAAATCTGTTTTGGATTATGCATTATTTCGTAAACACATTGGATCGTATATTTAATGGCATGTCATCTATAACCGCCAAAAATTACTGTAGAAAAACTGCCAGTTCAAAGTCGTACTTTGTTCGTGGAAAAAACAGGTTTGTCTATTCCAAGATGTTTACAGCAAAAAAGGGTCTCATAGGAGGCGAGCCTTCATCGCATTCTGCATATGTTAAAAAACAAATGTTTTTACATGTTATGCCTATACAGGTGATTTTATTTTCAAGGGATGACTAAACATCTTAACAGAAGTTGCACAATAATAGGTTAAAAAAAATTGTAGTTTTTATTTTTTTTTATTTTTAAGCGGTGATTAAGCATATTAAATTAAATTTTTTTTTACATTCTTCATACAATCTATTTTACACCAGTTGTTTAAAGCTATCGCCGTGTTGTTGAACGCAAAGACTCGTCATTTTTCCGTCCTTAAAGTTTTATATTTATAAACCTTACTATATAGATAAATACGTAATATGAACACGATATTCGTCCTTCTTAGATAAGGAAACATTCCACAGATGTGCCAACTATCATTGGCGATTGTTCTGCAATTTCTTTTTACGTTTCAACGAATTCTTATCACAATGTATGCATTACAACAGCAGCGCTATGCTACGCATTACACAGCAGTGTGCTAATCTCCAACTTACGTTCATGAACGAACCCAGGAATGTTGTTAAACTCCACAGGGCCACTCCACAAGCCATGATCCACTTCCTGTTATACCTGTCACCTAGATATCCGAACAACGGCGCGAAAACCATGTAACTTAGGATGAAGCTAGTTTGCAGAAGTCCAGCCATATCGTTCCCGATATCGTAGTGCTTTATGATGTCATCCAAAATTCCTGGAAGAAAGAGAAAAATGAGAATGCACAATCCCTACCAAAAAAAAAAAAAACATCAAAGATATAAGAGAAAAATTAAGCGCTTTTTTTGTTTTTTTTCGGATTTTCTTATGAAAACAAAGCCTTCATGTTTTCATAAGAAAATCCGAAAATAGAATGTCGCGATAACCTATGAATCATTTTCAAGGCCTACACACAGACAAATGCACGCTTACCTTAAATAAATTTGTCTTGGACCAAATAAATCTACGTTTTAAATATCCGCAAGACAAAAACTTCTTAGGGCAAGAAAAAAATTGTCTTAACGACATAATCTTGACGTAAAAGTTTAACAATTTTGCATGAAACTGCTTTTAATCTCCACTTAAGAATATCTTTCTTTATCACAATGTGAAATGTCTCAAATACAAATCTTAGGAAGTTGACAGGACGGCAAATATGCAATAAAAATAAAAAAATGTAAAAAGTTAATCGAATGGAAGGATACGTGTTTAAACTCCATCTTCAAATCCTACAATTGCAGTTAAAGCAGAAAAGCATTTATGGAATGATTTCACACTGTAAGAAAAAAAAATTTAATGTTTCGTTTTGGACTCAGAATGCATTTTTCTGGGTGTACGATAATATAAAAAAATACTGCACTCTAAATCAGTTTCTGGGGGGAGTTGTACCAGAAATATGTGATTTGGCAACGTTATAAATCTATTAATTCTAAAGATGCCTGAACTATTTTATACCCATATAATAATTCTAGCAATTAAAACAGTCGCATACTCCCTCAGCATATGTTTATTTATGATTTATACAACCACAAATTCATTCTTTGCTTGTAGTACATATAGGAACCAGTGGATACAAGAGGTAGGCGTTGGGTAGAATTATGGCTTGTCGCGTGCTATAGCATATTCGAGAATAAATGCCTTCATAATAAGTTCCTTCTCGTTCGTTGCTGTAGCTGTAGTGAACATTTTTTTGTCGGTTGTAATTTTGATTTACGATGACGTTGGGTCTTGTATAGGATGAAGTCACTAAAATGTAATGTGTTTTTACCGAGAGTAAAACAGGATTAGCTTTGTAACGGCTGTATGCTGTTCTTATGCGAGTGTGTCATATATGTATATGCCTTGCTTTGAATGTTGTATGAGGCAGGTAAGAAACGTCGAAGTTTATGAATATAATGGAGTTGACAAGAGGAAAAAATCTTTATTAAGTAATAATTTTGCGATGAAAAATACTTTTTTATTTATTATTATTTAACTTAAGAAACTGCACAAGTAATTCAAAAGAGAAGCATCGCTATTTATTAGATACATTGAACAAAATAAAGTTATTTCTAATCCAAAATTAAACTCAAACATAGAATTTAAAGATAAAATTTTTACTTTGATGTTTTCTTTAGACTTTATTTTGATCCATTCACACTTGTCAATGTTTCCACAAAGTTAACGCAATACGACTCCACATTTATACGGCTTCAACTATTAACGAATCAATTAATTCGTAGGTCAACACTCCAAGAAAGCGTTTACTCTTACAATAACGTAAACAAAGATGAAAAAGCAGATCATGAACGGCTGATGCAAAACGAATGTGTACATTATACAACAACCCATGATATGTCGACGACATCCCTTGTCTCGCTATACTTACATGGCATTTCCTAATGATTCCTTGGTGGTATACATAATATAAGCATTGTTTTGTAATAGAGGAAACTGTCTGAGCGACCTGTTTCTGTAACTTGGTGCCTCTTCGATTGATTCACACTAAAGATGTTTTGGTTAATCGTGTGTGGTAATTTACGCAAGAAGTTAGTTTAGTAACTACACATGGAAAAACCGATTTAATTTCCTCATACAAATTGATTTTGTTATGCTATATTTCATCGATGTAGATGTGGATATTCTTAAATCAAACTAATATAAAATAAATAATTTCGTTAAAATATTTGTTAGACGTAACTAAATTATTCGGCAAATTTGATTTGATTTGATTTATTCATTGCCAATAAACGAATGCATGTTGTCCGACAGTACATAACATACAAAAACACAATACAGAAGCATAAAAACAATAAGGAGACAGTTTTTTTTGATTTATTCTCGAAAACGACTCTTTTGCTACATTTGGCTGAAGTTTCTATTTGCCTATGTCACTTTTTTTCTGTGCGTCACAACGACTATAAACATGGTGATTAGTGAAACGGCGTTGGTGCTATACAGACATTATGAACTATTAGCGATTTGTGTTATGTAACTACAATATGTGTAATTTAACCTACAAAATTATGAAATTATTGAGGTAGGTATTTGACCGAAGGTAAATGAAAAACAACTTCAGCAAATATACTCCAAAAACGCCACCGAACATAACATTTCCAAAATCATCTTTGTCAAAACCAAATCGTAAATGATATATAGTCTTGTGAACTGGATACGTCAAAAATATCTATTACAATTTCTAAAATCTTTCCCCAGGTGGCAGTGAGATGCAACGCGACAATCAACAAACCCACACGCTTAATGGGCAAATAAAAGCAAGAGGGTACATACGTAAATAACGTATAAGAACTACTTCCAAAGCCGCAACGAAGTGTTAGGTTTCTAATAATAGTACGGGCGGCCAGTAGGCGCGTCTAAAGGGACTGTTAGGCCGCTAACCCCGTTTGTAAACCGATATTTTTGAAGTGCAGTATGTGTCATCAAATGAATGAGGTGCGCGTCTCTAGTTTTACTGTTGCTCAGAAGCGATATAGCGAAAGGTGGCCGGCCCAGTCTGGCCCAGTCTTTTTTGTCAAAACAGAGAAAGCACAATTGCGGCTGAACTAATCTTCAATCGATTAATTCGAAACTGATTTGAGCGAAAAATAATAAGTATATACAGGGTGTCTCCTCGTTGAGTTGCATAACTTCATAGGGTTATTCCTTGTATCAAAATTAGCAAAACACTTCCAGTCAGCATAGGTCCAATTCTGAACCGTTTTCGAGATATGGGTGGTCAAAAGCGTTGAAAATCACTAGTTACGGTAAATAATTTAGATGAATCATGGACGCATTTGGATCGACTGGTAACTTAGATCCAATGCACTTGACGTAGGCTGTATATGGAAATGAAAAGTTGAATTTTTAATAATATACCAATTCAAAAGAAAAAAATCTTAATTGGCCATCAATGCCAACATGAACAGAAATAAAGTAATTAATTGCCTGTACGTGAATGCATTTTAACTTTGTCTAATCAATACGTGTTTCCAAGGTTGCAATGTGTTTCCTTTTTTTCCATTGTAACATTATTACTATTCTATAAGTGCATTTTGCTTTTCGAGCAGCTGCTTATTATAGTAAGGGGTGACAGATAACGTGATGGCGTTTCGAAATCGACACGCGTTATAATTTATTTACTTTATGCAACATATTATAATATCTAGCGTTTTCACCTGTGTTTCTTCCTGTTATAAAAGCAAAAAATTATACACTTTCTACTGAATTCGTCAGCAACAGAGGAGATAATATATACTTATAGTTAACAATTGTTTGTTAAAAAGAAAGGCATCTATAGTTACGAAATGAAAAAATAAAACTTTCCTTTAAATATTTGCACGACACATTTTAATAAAAACAACTTTGCGACTTCAATATGCCATCATTTGTTTGAACAGAAGCAATTTCATGATAATATGTTGCTTGCTAACAATAAGCAGAAATCGAAAGCAGACTGCCTGGCACTTTACAATTTGGGTGTGAGATACTCGACAATCTATATCTCTCTCTTATCTACGCCACGAGTCTCTAACGTTGTATACTTGGGACACCTGCCTGTAGCACATGTTGATTTCAGTAAATGGCAGGAAAAAAATCCTTGTTTCTAGTTATAACAGCTATAAATCGTCCTATCATTTCGACAACATGTTTTTAAATGAGGACAGGATTAAGTCAACGGTAAACCACTAAAATTGAGTTATTAAATTAATAGTTAGCTATAGTTAACTAAATTAGAAGTTTGATATGAAATAAGCACTATCAGTGTTGCATGTAAATGTTTGATAAAAAAATAATTCTTTCCAGTGTAATTTTGAGAAATAAGCACAGCATTGAAAATCCTTGTTCGGCCATATATTACAGTAAAATAAAATTAATACAAAACTTTCTACGCTGGTCTTCTGTAAGTAATATACAACAATGTTCCTAAAGCTTGTTTTCTATATATATATATGTATAGATCTTCTTGGTATTTTAAAGTCATATAATTAAAAAACCATTAGAATAAAACGTTTCAGTTTAATACTAAACCTTATTCATTTACATACACAAAAATTAGTAATGTAGAAATAAAATTTTTGTTGAATAAAAATATAAGTATAACATTTTTGTTTTGTTGATAAAATCAGTTAGTTTTTTGTTTTGAGAGTTTTGAAATGTTTTATATAAAGATTGTTTTGTGAAATGTGTCAGTTGTATTAGTTATGGAAAGTTATGGTTAAATATGAAAAACGTTAATAAATTTTTATTAAGATTTCATTTATAGAATTAAGTTATAAAGTTTAGTGAAAAACAAATTAAAAACAACTACAATCTCTCCAAATATAAACATAAAAAAAAAAACCTGATTTAAATTATTAATTTCAACGTACACTGTAGAAAATGTCGAACTTATTAAAATAAAGAACGTATCAAATATTTATTCAATTTTTGCTACCTTTAAAAATTGCAATAAATATTTCGGCGAATTTACAAACTGCGTACAGTTTTGATAAAGCTACTTGGATTATCATTAAACAAATCATGACTTTCTTGAAATTAACGGTTGCAAACACTTAGTTATAAAACATCCACAAACCGAACTGGCCGATCTCCAAAGCATATTCCTTTCATTCTGAATACGTCAGGTCATGCATTGAAACCGAGATTACCTCGTTTATATTCATGAGAAATCCCATCTGCATTCAGATAGATGCAAGAGGCAAAAAGGTCATTGCATATGCATGAATGATTTATACGGTTGCTCGCACGACCCGACAGGCAGACGGGCGAGAAATTTTCAGATCCTTCGATGGAAGTTACGCAGTTATAGATGTGGGATCCAGTGGGTTACTATATCACTTAAAAATGATGACTATGTCAAAGTGTCCATCGCGATGTGATTGATTTTTGACGTATGTATATATGTAGGTCTTTAGAAAATGCTGAAATGGGTGTAATGCATTAGCAATGTTAATCGATTAAGTATAAAATCGTTATGGTTAACAATAAAAGTCAGCTTTAAGCTTTGTTAGTCGATTCAAATTAGCATGAAAATTGTTTGATATTCTTATTTGAATAGTTACAGTTGTGTTCAATAAAATAGCAGTAGTGTATTTTAAAATGTAAAGAACGGATGTTCTAGAATTGAAGTATATTTTTTATACGCCATCTATACATGAAAGAGTTCCATTACATAGGTTTTATAACACGCATATTGTAGAGCTCTTTTGTAAATAACTTCTGGGAAACCCCAAGTTTTATGTTAACAATGCAGAAAATCCCTATTCAAGAAAATAGCAGCGCTGTAAAATACAGTCAGTATAGTAGATAAGCTCTTAAGGCATACACAAGTCCATTTATTAAATACGTTAATGAAAGCAGCTCTAACATAAAAAAAAAACACAATCTAACGTTTTTTAATTAAATTATGGGCCGAAAAAAGCATTGTACAACGGAGCAACGCGAAATAATAAAGAAATTAATTAACGAAGGAAAAATTATAGGTTCGTGCAAAGTATTATAGGATGTTCAGCGAAAATGATTGCTAAGGCCTTGAAGTGGAAAAAGAAAGGTGAAAGACGTGGCAAAAAAAGGGAGATAACGAAGAGAGTGGACAGACTCATCGCGCAATATGCAAAGAAGCAACCATTTACAACCTCCAGACAAATAAAAGATGATTTGCACTTGACTATAAGCACTGTCACAGTTAGAAAGACGGTTAGCTGGGGCTAACCTCAACGGCAGAAGTCCACGGAAGGTCCCGTTAGTCCTAAAGATACACCATATCCGCAACCGCATTAACTTCGCCAAAGATCATTTGCAATTGGCTGCTCGTAAATGGAGGAATATATTATGGAGTCATGAGAATAAAATAGTTCTTTTTGGCTCTAGTAATCGCCGTTTGTATGTTCGCAGACCACCGAACTCAGAATACAAATCAGAATACACCACAAAAACCATCAAGCATGGGGGAGCGAAACTCATGGTATGGGGATGTTTCTCTTATTATGGTGTAGGCCCTATTTATAAAATAGACGGTATCGTGGATCAACATGAATACGTCCAAATACTCGACGAAGTCATGTTGCCGTATGCAGAAGACAATATGCCCTTGAAATGGATCTTTATGCGGGATAATGATCCTAAGCATACGAGCAAGACAGCTAAGCGATGATTTCGAGAAAATAAGGTTGAGGTTATGGACTGGCCTGCCCAATCTCCTGACCTCGATCCCATTGAAAACTTGTGGGCAGACATTAAAGAAGCCGTTTTCGATGCTGAACCGAAAACTGCTACAGAATTATGGGAAGTAATTCAAGCATCATGGTTTGCAGTATCATCCGAACGTTGCCAACAGTTAGTCGATGCAACCAAGTATTAACTAGACTGTAAGTCAAATATATTGTTTGGTTAATATTGTTAGTTATTATATTTAGTTTTCTATATTGCTGCTATTTTATTGAACAACTTAAAAATGGAATAACTAGTGAGTTTTACTTTTACTAAGCCATAGAGGTATTAATCTTATATATTTCTGTTATATGTAAGGTGTATATTGTACTTACAATAAAATCAAATCTTTCATGGTTTCTATTGTCTGTATTTGCAAGTATTTTAAGGTACTGCTATTTTCTTGAACACAGCTGTAATCGCTGAATTAATGTACAAATTACTGCGTACGAAAAGCACCTGTCAAGAGACACAAAACCCAACACTTATAATTTACAAGAGATTCGGGCTTCAATGTTTTGAGGGCGCTATAGTAACTTACTCCGTACAAACAAAAGAAACTTTTACACACAAAAATAATAGTGCGTCCCATATAGACGGTTCAGAAACAGACGAATGAAAGATAAACACTACTTAAAACCTATATATATATAACCCGGCTATTTACTTACTTGAGAGAAAGCTCTCATTCGAAACGAAAGATTTATACGGTAAACAAACGGTGTACCTACTTAAGGTAATTCAATGTGGGATTAACACTTTAGTCCAGAGAGATGTTTTTGGGGGACCGTACGTGTCTAATGGGCCCTCTTGGAAATGTAAACTAAGGAAGATTCCCAAAAGAGATTCAAGATATAATCTTTTGAATATTTTAAGGTCTTATTTAGAATGAAACCTGAAGAATGGCAGATATAATTCAAAATATCACGGTAAAAACTTCCTTATAATGTCTCATATTGGAATCCCAAGGCCAATATAGAATATTGTATAGAATCACTAAATGACACGCTGAATGAAAGATTAGAACAATATAGTGATTATGGTAGGCTGATTGGTGAGGACTTCAATGCACGACCATCAGGAGCGAATGGCAACTGAATCAAATATATAACTACATTGATGATGCTTTGAAGTTAAGATCTTTCATTTTAAATGAATAGGACTTTTTTGTTTTAATGGTTTTTGGGGTAATATGTACTTTAACATTTACAAATTGTATGTTTAGTGTAACTTTACCGAACTCAATCTGTAAAACTATTTGTTAAAACAGAATAAAGAATATTTAATTTAATAATTCATAATAGGGCATACATACGACCTAGCTTTTCGAAAGAGGAAACCTTTGTATAAAATACAAAATAACATACATACATAAATAAAAAAGAATAATGAAAGATATTATTGAAGATAAAAGAAAAAAATATCAAATGTCATTTTCAGATTTTACTAAAACTATATTCCCCTGTGCATAAATACCCCGCACAAATACAGATTTTCCAACCTATAGTTATACTTTTATATTGTACGAACTTATGGCCCGTTCATGCACGTGTCAAAAGCAGATGAACAGCCCAAGGGCGTCATGCAGAGGGTAAAACGTGTTTCAAAAGCACGCTGCTTGTTTTAATTACACCTTATTGAAGATTAAACTGCTGCAACCGACTGCAAACTAATGCATGCAAACTGGGGTTGCTCAATACAAAGATTATCCTGTTGGTTAGTGAATCATTTGGTGGGTGAATGATTATAATATACAGGGTCCGTTTTTGTTTTCACGATTTGTATGGGTATCTCGAAAACCGTAAGAGATACGCACTGGGTCAATTGTAGAAAGAATATCTTTGATTGTTTCCCGACTAATAGGCAAGTTGTTTATGCCGTATGAATGAAGTCGTAGCCATATGAACTTTAGTATAAGAGACACTTCCCAATATTAATTTTTAATCCATTCTGCTCACCTCAATTAAATAACTTTAGGTGGTTATTTTGTAAATCTGCTTTCTTACTTCCTTGCATATTTTGATATCATAGGCGTATGCCAACACATTCCAATCTAATGATGTTAACAAATCATTCACGAAAATATTGAATAGGCAAAGGGTCAAAGTTTGAGCTTTGAGCAATACCCGAAGAAACGTAAAAGCTGCTGGGGAAAAAAATTTATTTGTAGCTTAACGAAAAAATATCATTTTTTATAAAAAAATTTGCTTATCTCAAAAAAGAAACCACGAATTCTGAAAATAAATTCTAAATATTTTTTTTAGCTACTAAGAAAATTACAAACATTTAAGCAAAAACGTTTAGTTTTAAGTTAAAATTTTTTTTATAAAAAACATTTTTTCCTTAAGCTACAAATAATTTTTTCCCCTCTTGTTTATTCCATCCGGACACATGCCGTGCATAATATTCAGCCGCAAGTTAATGATGTAATGTTTTTTTTTTTATGAAGGATGCATTTAGGCAATTGCTCCCATTTTAAAACACTCATCAAACTCATAAATATCAACGAATCTCTATGTGTCCACCTACGCGAGGAATCTTTCAAGTTAACAAGGAAATTTGAATTACAAGAGGATTTATTATATATAGCCCATATAGTGTTTTGTCTTCATCCAACAACAATAACAAATCCGGATATCCTGGACATTTTGGTGGTCTATATACAATCGCCGCCAAGTGACACTAGACCGAACAGATCGGAGAAAATTAGGGTCCTTTTGTGCGTGTTACAGATGCACTCTCAAGTCATTCTATTAGGTCTTTCACACCGACTGACGGACAAGGCACGATTAAGACTTAAATTCTTCAATTCTTCTATTGTGTTACGTCAGCGGGCAACTTCCTTGATTTATATATAGTTATATATGGTATGTTCTTGGGATACTATTGTATGTGTAGTATACATGAAGAATTGTAGTCACGAATTACGACGCGTTGAATGGAGTAATGGGAAGAATAACTATGTGACGTATTGTGTATGCATAGGAGGCTATTTTAAGACGTGAAAATTTAATTATTATATTATATTGTCGTGGTGAATTGTGTGATATTTTAGAGATGATTTCATTGCAGCAAAAGAATTATTATCGGATGAATAAAAAGGTAAAATATTTGTAGAAAATCTTCCGATAAAACAGACTGACATATTAATAGTCTATAAGGCCTATACACTAGAAAAGGGCGGATAATCGCCAGGTAGAACGATTCTCTGTTCAATTCTGAGGCGATAATCTTAATCCAAAAAAGTTATACGGTCCTTCCTTAAGGCATACGAGACCATCAAAAGATGTACGGCTAAAATTTAGCAAAATTTGTCAAATTTATCTATGTAAAATCATTGCGGTGAAATTTAGAACTGGAATTATCTCAAATGCATTGATGTAACTAATCGATTAATACCAATGGTTTACATTTTTAACATTTCTTCATTGGCGTTTTTGAAATTAAAGTACGTATGGCAACGTGGTACTGTAAGGCTGCTTGTTTAAAAGTAATAAGTAGTTGTCAATTTTTGACGTTTCTCATGTGACATTTGGCTGTTGAAATAAGATAAACATTTTGTGCTGTTCTTAATACTGAACAATGTTTACCTTTGGAGAATACGCCGACATGAATATGGTATTCGGATTTTGCAATGGAAATGCAAACTTGGCAAAAGAGGAATATCAAATACGGTATCCACAATGGCGACATCCATCCACCAACAGGTTCCGTAGATTGGATCAGCGACTTAGAGAAACTGGCACCTTTATACCGAATTATTGTAACAGCGGTAGACCTAGAGTGCGTCGAACAGTTCAATTAGAAGAGCAAATATCGGATGCTGTTTACGAAGATCCGACGTCCAGCACAAGACAAATAGCTCGGGAAATGAATATTCCTAGCAAAACAACAGTGCACTCAGCACTATCTCAAAATCTTTTGCGTCCGTTTCATGCAAGGAAACTGCAGCCTTTGTATGTAAACGATAATGTGCACAGAAGAATGTTTTGTAACAATGTTTTACAAAGGATTCAAGAAGAGCGGAACTTTTTATTGCATATTCTCTGGAGCGACGAATGCTTGTTTACGAGAGATGGTGTCTTTAATAGCCATAATTTTCATTTTTGGGCGGACGAAAATCCCAAGGCAGTAAGGGAAACTGGACATCAGAGAAGATTTTCGGTAAATGTTTGGCTGGGGATTTTAAATCTCCGAGTTGTTGGACCAATATTTCTTCCAAATCGTCTAAATGGAATTCAGTACGTTAACGTTTTAGAAGAAGTACTGGATAATATTCCATTGAATTTGAGACCCAACATGTTGTACATGCATGACGGGGCACCCGCTCACAATGCCAGAATTTCGAGGGATTGGTTAAACGAACACTTGCCGAATCGGTGGATAGGGCGTAACGGGCCAATAGCATGGCCAGCAAGATCTCCCGATATTAATCCTCTGGACTTTTTCGCTTGGGGGTTTTTAAAGGAAAAGGTCTATGCAACGCCTCCAGCTAACGAAGAGGATGTAATTAATAAAATTACGGCGGCAGTTCGATTAATCACCCCCGATATGTTGGAGCGCGTTTTGAATTCGCTTCCTCGAAGATTGGAATTATGTCTGGAAACTGATGGCTACCAATTTGAACAGTTGTTATAATTTTTTCAAGTATTTGGTTCATAATTAAAATATTCCCGTTCTCTTCGACTGATAGGTCTATATTGTACCTTATTCGACGAAATACATTGCATAATGTAGTTCCCTTTTTTTGTACGTGTATCACACCGCCGACATCGCTGCAGCGGGAGATGACTCAGCCCGTGTTTTTCTCTAAGATTTTAGGCAACAATAAACATTAATATATATTTTTTGCAGTTTTCCAATATCCCGAAAATCTTTTAATATAACCTTATATAGATCTATTTTCATTATAAATATCCTGAATGCGCATCATATAAACTTGAAGTTTGCATAATCATTTCTTAGGATTTCAACGAAAATAACTCATTGTATTCCTCCTATCAACAGTGGCACTATTAAAAGCTTAAAACCTTATTCTTAAGATAGTCACAATTGACAAGTAAATTGAATTTAATTCGACAACTAACGAATGGGAATCAATTAATCCATAGACAATGGTTTTATCGGCATTTAAAAGAAGTTTTGTATCTTCCTATTGAAGCTATTTACAGTGTATTGTCAGAAAGACCGGTTCAAAGTTCGCGTTATTAAATCTTAATGGTAATAGCTTTTCTATGAATCCAATTAACTAATAATTTCATAAAACTAACTAAGGACTAATCAGTGATAAAACACAGATTTCTCTTCAAATGTTTCTCCATCTAGTTTTAGACTAATTTCAACAACATTCAAACCATCAGCACATGTAGTAAATGTTAGTGATGCGACTGATGTGTGAAACTGTTATTTTGCGTTAGCAGCTATAACTTGCTTCTGCTACTTTCTGTAGCAGTTTCCCTTGCATATAGCGATATACATGAAACAGTTTCTACGCGCCTACAGTTTTGTATTAGAGATTATACCTTGAAATATTTTACCTGTGTTGCCGATACATACAGAAATACCTAATACCCAAACTGCAGAGCTTCACAGGATACGTGTTTTATGTATAATATTATGAAATAATACTTAATATAGCGCCGTATTTGCCTAACAATTGAAAGTCTAATAAACAATCGACTAATAAATAAAGAATTTATTCAAATCTATTTCATAATAACAGTAAAAATTTAATAATCACCTAAAAATAAGGATTTTATTGCATATGCATCCAAACTTCACCTATAAAATGCTCTGCCGTATTCTACCTACGTAATACGGACGAATACGTATGTACCTATATCTAAAGTAGCTGTTCTTTACTATTCGTTGCTATGACTAATATCTAATGCAAAGAAACAGTTTTCGAAGCAGGATATTTATTTAAACTGATATAAATCTAGCAATATCGTTTTTCTAATCGGCAGTTACAATAAAACTAAAACAAACGAAGACGCAGTGCTGAAATGGTTATTACCGCACACTATGCTGTAATGAATTACTAACGCACTGGTGAGACGCTTACCGGAATGTAATATGGGCGATTAATGTGCAAATTAGAAAAAATACTGCAAAAAAACTCGTGTCACAATAACTTTGTAATGCTCCTACATTGAATCACTCGCCGCTACGCGGCTCGTTATTCAAACTTGTACTCGCATTGTGACATTGAGCATTACCAAGTCATTGCTCAAATACTATTAAAACACGTTGCTCGTCGTCGAATGACTCGGTGTCTGAGGCACTGCTGTTATATAGGGTGTTGTTTCTCGTTCTGCTTGCGGTACGTGTAGTGGGTGTGCTACTTAACTCAGTGTTCATCGTTCTGCCTCAATGATAGCATTTTCGACTTACTGCACTTTTATCCATTGATTGTATTTCCATCTTATTTTAATGCATAATATTAGTAAGAGAGATAGATATACTCCACGCGTAAAGTGCAATAAGTCGAAAACGCTATGAGTTAAGTAGCACACCCACTACACGTACCGTAAGCAGAACGAGAGACAACGCCCTATATAACAGCAGTGCCCCAGACACCGAGTCATTCGACGACGAGCAACCCAGAAGAACACTTCGACTTCGCCGCTGAAGATGTTTACCGTAGCAGTAAACGAAACGTCCGGAAGAGATTCCCACCGACCACGGCCCAATAGGCCGGAAAATACCTTTTCATATGACACCGGCCGTGAAAGCCTACATTTCCTGAGAAGAAATTTACAGTTTTAATCGTTACGGTGCAAAAAGAGAGAGAAATTCAAGTTGCTAACAAATCAATGATTCAGGTCTAATAGTCAATTAGACACAGATAACAAATTGCCACCAATTGTCAATTATCGTTGTAACGCTTTTGTTAATGGTATCAGTAACGTAAACACCTGTAATTGCACTCAATGTTTGTAATTGAGAGTCTAGTACACACTCTTAAATAATACCAATGCAGGCAAGGTAAATACACTGCCTGCTTGGACATCAAGTCTTGAATAAATTATAAACCTAATGCCTTATCAAATTGTATGCAGAATATATATAGCGAACACCGCCAAGATACGCTATCTCGCCATATTGCTAACTCTCACCTATCGCTGGTTGTTTATCTACAGGTGACCGAGCGCCAGTTTTTAGTGTCGAACTCGCATTGGCCGAAACTCGGATCAGGCGATGTCTCGCGAACCGTTACGCGTATACCGTGTGACGTAAGAGACACGTCAAGCTATAAGCGTTTGTAAAGTGTAAACGCGAATAAAGTTAGCGAGTCTGAATATATTAATCGGATTGCGTCATCGCTGTTAAGTTTGGTCATGCGATTACGTTTTGAACGCCCGACAAAACAGTGCTTGAAGATGTTTGATAGTTTTGTTGAAATTCGGATTAGTAAAATTGCACGCATAAAAACATTAAAAGTGATTTAAATTTGGAACTGGTTGATTCATACATGTAGCACCTGCTGTATCATATGTACATAAAGTCCCCTGAGTATGAGTGATAAGTTAGTTTGCTACACCCTTAACCCGATGGAAATTTTTGATCCCCCAGAGATTATAATAGATGGTCGCTTTAGCAAAGCTAACGCAGATATCCGGCAAATTTTTCTGGACTTAGAACCAATTTTTCGCACTGCATTGAATTTTACACCGATGGCTCTCTCTTTCACGATCCCTCACGTAGTGGATATGGTGTTTTTTGCCCTAAGTTGAACATTTCAGAGAAGGGTGCACCCCCTGCGCTCACTAACATATTTGTGGCTGAGATTTTTGCTATTTATAGAGCTCTCTCTTTGTGCCAAAGCTTCCATATTGCTAACGCAGTGATATTCTCGGACTCACAAGCAGCTATTAGAGGTCTATGCTTGCTGGGATATTCAGCTGGTCTACACCCGCTGATTGCTGAATGTAGAAGAATTGCTTCGCGAATTAAGGGATCAGGTAATTTAACTTTGGTTTGGGTTCCTGGACACAAAGGTATCGCTGGAAACGAAAAGGCCGACGTTTCGGCGAAGGCCGGGTCAACTGAGGATATTCGTTTTACCAAGATATTCTCCCTGGATTGTAGAAGATTGAGTGCCCCGGCTGGTGAAGGAAAAGTGGGAAGATGAGTTTAGTACTTCAGCGTTAGCACAAAGGTATAAAGCTGCAATTGGCAACCGTTTGCAAAATCCCAGGTTTAGCAAGTTAAAATATGGAGTAAGAGAATTCATAACTACATTATGTAGATTGAGATTCAACCACAACCAGTGTAAATGTCATTTGTTTAGATTAAACTCGGTTGATAGCCCGAACTGCGACTGTGGTGAAGTTGAAGATCCCGATCACATCTTTTTCGGATGCAATAGAAGAATTCTTCAGTCTAACATTTCAATTCAAAAGCTTATACGATGTGGCGTGACTCCGCCTTTTAGCGTCAACAGTTTATTAGCTACCGAAAGATTACAAATCTATTCTCTACTATATACATTTCTTAGTGTGTAATGCTCCGCCGACCCCGGAGCGAAAAGAGTTTCTTTTTCCTCTACCCTGTTTACACGCTTCTGCTTTGCATAGCTTTTGTAGTGCATAGAGTTTTAGTTGTATTTAGTTTTCAAATATTGGAGATATGGATTTGTTCCAGACGAGCTATTTGGCTCAATCTCCAGTATGTAATGGTGGATGGCTGAGTGGATCTTCGATATAGATCACGGTGTCGTTAAAGAAGAAGAAGAAGACATAAAGTCCCCATGATATGTGACCTTTTTTTTTGGTATTCATTATAGGTAAATTTTAACTTCGTCATCTGTATTGCATTCATTTATTTGGCCTTGCAGAGAAAAACGAAAGATACGTTCTCAATGTTACTTTTAATCTTCTATCTCGTGATGCACTTAAAATTTTTATACGACGTTTCGTTTTCCTCTGGTCATCGTCAACTTTTTTATTTCTCAAGGGCGCCATATTGGATTTTAACACTGTTAAAAAGAAATTTTTTTTTCTGATTTCAATCATGTGTAACACGTTGACAAAAGTTTTTGATATTATGCTTTAACTGGCGAAGAATCAAATTTAAGATTAAATAAGGTAGCCATGAAATTTCGAACTGTCAATCACTTATCGTTGCATTAGTAACAGTTTTGTCGTATACCAATGAAAAGAAACGAGGTATGTTATTTATCTGAATTATTTAAAATTTCTGTTTTTTGCCGATATCTAGTAAACCAAGCATTTCCGTGAATGGGCAAAACGTACCTGGATTAGGCTTATAAAGATTCAAATCTTTCTCCATTTACCGACTTAATCGAATTTATATCTTCAATGTAATGACAAAGTTTCTTATGCCGAAATCCCTTAACAGAATATCTATATAATTAAAGAGATACTAGAGAGCTCGGAATCAATCTATGCGTGTGTGGTCTCATATTCATATCTGTGAAGATAAGGAAATTGAAATAAAGTGCTGCATTTGAACAATATGTACTTATTATAGAGGCATTTTGTCCTGGGCCTTTATTAAAGCCATTAAAGTCTCCGTGCATATACAATACAACTCCCATTAATCAAGCAGTGTGATGTATTTATGACCGGATTTCTGTGTATTATACTTGAAGGTATTAAAGCGAGCCACATCATAAAAATGCAGTTTATTCACTTTATGAATGAAGAAGGAAAAAATGGCTTTGCTACAATGAATATACACTACCGGACAGATGTGTAAGAAAATTACTGCAAACATACTTACATAAAAACAGCAATAACACAAAAGAAATTATAAGTTTATGCTTATAGGAATGAAAACAATAACAGAAAAAGATAAAGTAAAATATCCTCATTAAAATATTGGCCAGCATATTTAGACTACGGTCATTTTCTTTAGCTTTTTCGCTCTTGTCGATAGCATTTCAATATTTATCATATGCCTTCTAGTTTTTTTTAAGTCAGTTGGATTTCTTTTTGCATATATTTTTCTCACTGCACCCGGCAAAATCTCAAATTGTTCTACATTCTTAACTGTAGAACCATTATTTGAAGAATTAATGAGTAACTTGTGCACTTCGTCGCTTATTTTGTTTGTTTTTTTTTTTTCCTCCTTTGAGGATTATTATTTTCCATTACGATAATGCAAAACTCACGCAGGCGAAACTCAATTGACAGATAAACACATTTGACAGAAACGGAATTCGTTCAATGAAACAAGGCTACTACTATAAAACAATCGGAAATGCAATTGAAAGAGCGGAAAAGCAAATGAAAATGACCGTAAAATCAAAACGTAATATACTATATTTACGTTTGTTTGACCATCAACTACTTTTATAAATATAGAACTAAAACATGTAAGCATTTAAAAACAAACATCTTTAGCACAAACAAAATTATATGTAATATTATTCTTAGATGTATACTGGTATAGATATAGTATTAGTAGTAGGCTCTGGCATTGAACTTTGTGCAGTCAGCAGTTCAGTTGTTTGGCACGTAAGATGTTTTTGACGATTAAATAGTTATGTTTAGTACTGAAGCACTCACTCTTTATGCCTTTATAAGCAGGATCGATAAAGTATTTGTGTCCAGGAATGTTGTAATGTGTAGTAGGTCAATTTTTTTTTTCTTTATTTACTACCACAGACAAAACAAATGATGTACTTGATGCTTAAGATGCAAAAAAGTTAAAAGCCAATAATAATACGAGATACAGAAATTTTATCAATAGGAGTATTTCGTTTGTTTGTTTTCGCTATAACATTTATGAAAAAATAGTAGTGCCATATTTTTCATCGTGGGATATTTGCTTTGTAAACTAATATTATAAATCAAGGTCACTCATCATTATTTGATATTAATAAATATTCTTACAGTTGTATATTTGATATTAGGTGCACAGGTTTTGTTATCGTTGGTATAGATATGTTATTACCATTATTATCTACTGTTGTACACTATAAACAGATTGATCAGAGAATTCAAAAATGCAATAATATACAAGGGGTTGCATTTAACAGAACACAACGTTGTTACTTCTAGGGCTTTTGGAACACCCTCTGTAATATGAAGATGATTTTAAAAAGTAGGTACCCATAATAGACCGCCGTATATCCCAAAAGTGAAACTTTTTGAATATCACGTATTTTGGCCACAATATTCCGTGCCGTATAGCGTGAATTTTTATTTTTTTTTTTTTTTTATTTTTCAGTTCATTCTGTTCAAAATAAAAATTAAAAAACGCAGTGTACGAGTTTCATTTTGGCCGATTGTAAAAGCCTTGAAGAACCAAGCCGTTATATTCCACATCATCCACGATGGATATAACGCTTCGATATTAAGCATCAACGCTAACAAAGCCCTCTTTAGGGATTTCAACGAGTCGTCTAGGATATTGTTCCGTTTTTAAGACGCCCAAATCTGAGGGTTTAAGCGTCAGAAATTGATCTTCCATTGTAGAATGAACAAGGGCTTAAATAGGGGTTAAATCTGTTTGCACGCGCTTTTCTGTATAGGGAAATTAAAGCCCAAAAGCTTCCCCAAAGCCCACTTATGGAAGTACGTAGTACGTAACATATTGCATAGGGGAAAAGGGCTTTAGTGATGCGTCATTTCCCACAGTATAAATAGATTAAATTTTTCTCGTGTATATTACACAGGATGCAGAAATAATTTGGTGCGCCATTAGTGTGTCGGCGAAATTTTGCACGAAAACTACGAAAGATAGGAAAGTGCGATTTTCTGTATATATAGGAGTGCACATAACTATATATCACTGTAAAAGTGTTTTAGGCAGCTATCGAAATAATTACTAAAAATATAGCAATCCATTTAAAATAAAAAAGTTAAAAGTAGCTCTGGGAATTTGTAACACCCTGTATATTTGAAAATATTTAATAATAATAATAATAAACTTTATTACCCAACAGATTTAAAATCTATTCACAGGATAATATACAAAAATAACTGAGATAGTGTATATTTAAGTACAAGTAGTGCAAACAAAACAAGAGAACAGAAAAAAAATACATAACTCGTATTGAAAATGAAAAAAACGAAATTACACATTTGAACATTCCTTAATTAAAAGAATTAGATAGCTATCTAAAGGGTTCTCCAATAAGAGGTGTTATTTTGAATAGCCCGCTATTTCGGTAGATGTCACTTTTGAAGCTGTCATTTTTTGACATTTGACAAGTAGAAACTACGCCATTAATAAAAATGGAACGATACACGCTTCAACAACGCATTGAAATTATTAAAATTCACTATACAAATGGTGAAAATTTGGCAGAGACGGTTCGTAAAACTCGAACATTTTTGGGTCGTCGTGAAGCACCTTGTCGGACCGCAATACAGAAATTGGTGGAAAAATTCGAGCTGTCGGGACAACTTAGTGATGTGAAGAATAAAACCCGTGTACGTCGCTCAAGAACAGCCGAGAATATTGCTGCTGTAGCCGAAAGTGTTGAAGAAAACCCAGGTTTGTCCATTCCTCGTCGTTCTTTGGAATTACGCATTCCACAAACGTCATTACACCGTATTTTGCAAAAAGATTTGGGTCTTATAAAGTTCAGTTAACACAAGAACTCAAGCCGGCCGATCATCAACAACGTCGTGTCTTTGCTGATTGGGTCGTTGAAATGCATGAAAATGATCCGGAATTCCGTCGAAAAATCATCTTTAGTGATGAGGCCCATTTCCACCTCGGTGGCTTCGTCAACAAGCAAAATTGTCGCATCTGGGGCTCGGAAAACCCAAGAGTTATTGTTGAAAAACCTCTCTATCCTCAACGTGTGACCGTTTGGTGCGGTTTATGGTCCGGCGGAGTCATTGGACCTTACTTTTTCGAAAATGAGGCTGGAGCAACAGTTACGGTGACTGGATTGCGCTATCGAGAGATGATTAATGATTTTTTATGGCCGGAATTGGATGGTATTGATCTGGACAACGTTTACTTTCAACAAGACGGCGCTACGTGCCACACAAGCAACGAAACCATTGATCTTTTACGGGAAAAGTTTCCGGACCGTGTTATCTCTCGAAGAGGTGATCACAATTGGCGACCGAGATCTTGTGATTTAACACCTCGCGACTTCTTCCTTTGGGGCCACGTGAAAGAGAAGGTCTACGCCAACAGCCCAGCGTCGATTCAAGACCTCAAAGATGGAATTCGTGAGGCTATCGAGAACATAGGGCAGCCACTTTGCGATTTGGTTATGGAAAATTTCATGAAAAGGATATGGTCCTGTAGGCGTGGTCGTGGTGGTCATTTGTCTGATGTTATTTTCCACTATTAACGGCATACGTTCCTCTTTATAATGAAATAAACATCCGAACATTTATATTAAAAAACGGCATTTTTCTTTGAATATCAAAATAACACCTCTTATTGGAAAACCCTTTACTATGAAACTGGTAGCAAGAGTTAGCGGTGAAAAACTATAAATGGATACTCAAAAAACCTATTAGCATTTCTTGCCATATGTGTTAATGGTGTTTTTCGAGAACGTTCGTTTTTGCTTTCGGAATTAGGAAAGTGTTTGTGTATCTTGCACCAGCCCTAGGAACAAGAAAATCTACCTGACTGAGCGAAGACGAAGAGTCAATCTTATTATCTATAAGTTTAATTAAAAAGTTGGCGCTAGTATAACATCTCTGCGATGAGCCAATGAATCCATGTTATGGATACGCAGTAAGCCATCGTATTTAAAAATCTTTTTTGCACTCTCTCTAGTTTAAGCTGATGGCATGTATATATGCACACATGCATACTACACTAGCATATTCAAGCCCCACTTCGTACTATGCTATAAAAAAGGGTTTTTAGAGCGGTGAAAAATTTCGGCATGTTCTTATTAAAAATCCAAGCGATATCGATTTGGTCCAAGCTGTAGGAATAAATAATAGGCGATTTACACCTGGTGTAGCTCATTACAGCACATTTGTTGTTATTAAGCCTAATTTTGCTTACTGTACACCAGTTCTTGATAACTTCTAGATTTCTTCGGAGTACACTGCAGTCGGAAGGTAATTTCTTTAAATATGTTCGAATCATCCGCACAAGCTAGGACTTTACATGTAATAGATGTTAAACGATCATTAATGTAGATATTAAATAATAACGGTCCTAGATTCGAGCCTTGTGGAACTTGTCGAAACACCAGGGCTGCACAAAGAACACCCATAGGTGATGCAGTCCTTTTGACAATGTAGATATTATTACTGGCTTGTAATATTGTGAATAAATAGTATAGTATAGTATATGGAGTTGTTCACCATAGAGTGTATTGGTTGATATGTTGGGAGGTTGAAAAACCCTTGAAAATAAATCAGCAACTGATTGTACAATATCTTTACCATAATATGCGCATTGATAAACTATATATATACAGAAAATCGCACTTTCCTATCTTTTCCTGATTTTTCCGGTTCCTAATTTTTGCTTACTACGTTTTAGAGTAACGTCACTTACTATAAATCTATGATCCGTATTTAAATAAATGTGAGTAACCAATTCACGAGTTTTTTTCCCGACAATCACTGCGTTTAGCATCATTAATATTCTAAATTTAACATTAGGAAAGAAATCCGGCTTTAAAATCTCAAAATAGATGGGGATTTAACAATTTATTTCCTAATTTCACTGAAACAGTAAACAAGGACTCATTCATACATATGCGTTCACATTTTGTAGGCTTAATCCAATACTTAACTACATATATGAAATGATTTTTTATATACTTATACATTTTTTTAAGAGATTGGCTCTTCATGTAAAGCTGCATCGAATCTCTAACGAAGAAAACATATCTTACTTAAAAATCAGTTCTAAATCAAACTATTGTTTTAATAAAATTTTCTAATAGAAGAGAAAATAATTTTGTTGTAAGTAAATCTTTTACCACTAAGAAAATTGTAAGTTTTAATTCGAGAAAACTTTGTTTGGATAAATTTTCTTAACTAGAGAATATATTTTCTTCATAAATCATCCTGTATATAGGTTGTACCATGAGAACAAAGAATACGTTACACATGAAGTATCAAGAGCAAAGAATGACTGTGGATGTTACAAAATAAGAAATAAAAACCTGCTTATCCCAACTATGGAAGAAACGTGCTAAGTTTGAAGACGTTGGAGATTTTATTTTAAATCACCGGATGCATTTCAGTAAACACGTCTGATACAAAATGGTATTTTTGTCCTTTTAGAGACACGTGCATTTGAATCACGTAGTTTTTACAATGTTTCAAGTAATAAAAAAAAAATATATGAGGTATTATCAAGGTGAAAGAATGCACAGATATTAAATATCCTAATACCTATCACTTCTATAGAAACATTAATCAAAGGCAAAACGATAAAAAAAAATGGATTACTACAAGATGATTTTCCATTTCTGAAATGATTAAGATTAATCAATTTATTGAGCAATTCATTAAAAATTTTATAAGGGATCTTATTAAATATATTCTGATACTAATCTATCCACTATAAATTTCGATAATTCTAATCTGTACAACAGAACAATAGACGCACAAATAAATTCACAATAAAATGAATTTGTAGTTACAACGCGCCTTTTATCTTTTTGAAATATAGCCAAACAACTCCCATTGGTCGGTTAATTTACAAATGAGGATCGTCAAGATGACAGTTATAAATTATAACCTATTTTTTAGTTGCAACCGCCAAAATGTATATACATACTTGTAAAATTGCCAATTAGAACAAAAAAAAAAATACGTGCACGTTAAAAAGGCGTTTTGATGTAACAAATAGGATTTTAAAACGATAATATAGGTGAAATATCAGCTGTGCTCCAGATCGAAAACGTATTTTCTAAACAAAAACATTACTAGTGAACCTGGTAAAACCGCAATTTATTGAAACCTTAGGCTAGTTTAACGGTGAAAATTTTATCATGTGTTTATTAATTGTACATAAAACGAACTTTGTATAGATTTATTAACTAATTAAATGTTACTAAACAAGTAAAAATATAAAATAAACAATAAATACAAATTGGAAGCGTTTAAAACAGAACAACCAGTTTTTATGGATGAAATTTAAATTTTTTTACTATTAGCTAACGCGATATCAAAATTTTAATAGCATCTAATACATATATATATAATACTGTTATGCTGTAACAACATATTTAATTACTGTGACACATTTTCAAACTCGACAACGTTAGCCAGTTAAATTTAGTTAACTCACAAAGTAAAATTAAATAGATGCATACTTGTCGAGATAAACATGTCGAGATCTATACTATAAAGTAGAATTTTATAGCTGTGAGAACATTTCGATAAAAGAAAAACTTTCACTCAATAAACTCTTTTAAAATGTATATAAAATATCTTCTAACTCTAACCCATAAACTACAGGTATAAATAATGGTTAGTAAAGTGTGTTTAGCACCAAAATTGAGCAAGAAACTTTCTTCAGGTGTACTGAAGTGGGAATAAAGAATAGTGGTGTTTGTGCTGTGAGATTGTGGCATCTACAGAATTAACAATCGCAAACTTTGTGTAACGTGTGAAATATGAAATATTTAACACTAGTTTCATTCAAGTTTCCTATATCGTAGCGATCTGGCACGCTTTTATCTCATACGACACCTTATATAATCACTCCCAAAGATTTGCTAACGTATCTCACCTGCCAACGTGAATCTATCCATATAGTTTATCATATTGACGAAACACAATATGAACATAGCTACCCATTCGCTGGCTTTTACGTCCCTGATGGTGGGTTCGTCGGGCTCATCACCGGTAGTATTTTCGCCGTTCGAGGAGACCAGCTCCTCGTTGGAGGTGTTCGGGACGATCGCACGCGGCATATTCAATTCCTTCAAACCGAACTGTCTCTCTTTCTCTATATTCTGAGGAGGCATTTTCGTACCGAAACGAAACTGAAACAGCCGGCAAAGTATGACCCGCGACACGCTCGCGACGAATAGAACACGCTGCGAATGAAAAGCTCCATGTTAGCGGGAATCGTGTACACGGAGCGCGTGCGCACTACGAACACCTCAAGAACAGCTGGTTTTTTCACGAAAGAACTTCCACCTTATGACGAAGCGAAATAAAAACACACAGGATTTAAGATGTCCACAATTTCAACTTGCGAACATTACACTACACTTCACGGATGTTTAATTAACGACATTCGTGGGAAATAGTGATTATCCGCATCCCAGAACTTCGCACAAAAGAATCCCGACTGTCACTGCGATGACAGTTGCTTTTGCACAGAAGTGCACAGAAGCTGCTGACAGGCGCTTTCACTTTTCGACGAACTAGATTTTGGTGTTTTTTTAGTTGTATTATGTCACTAACTTCATTAACATCGAAATTACCCCAAATATCAGCGATGTAAATTCGCTTTTAATTACAATTGTTCTTGTATAATCCTTAATTACACCTTATTATCCTTACTGGTTAATTAAATTTTAATTTCTCACCGACATTAAATCGCAATGTAACTAACTTCGTTTAAGCGCGGTACACGACTAACTTTTAAATTTTTATTGTTCTTATAATCTATAATAAATAACCATGTTATCGCATCTCTTTGTTCGTTAAAGAATAAAAAAAAGCGGTTATCATATCACCCTTTGTATTCATGCGATGTTAAAGATAAGATGATCTAAAAATAAAATCATAAAGATAAAAATGCTTTTATATATGTAATGATCCCTATATGAAATTGAAATAAATGTATCCGTTTATAATATTTATACATCATCATGTATATTAATTGTTGTTTGGAAGATATTTCTACTACTAAAGGCAATGTTTTAATACCTCGTAAATCTTGAAATTTATATCAGTTATCTTATTTTACGAGCTAAAAAGTGTCTTTAATGCTACTGTATTACGTGTCTAGAAATGCTACTGGATTTTATAATTAAATAACGGATTTAATAATCTAAATAAATGATAAACTGAGTGTGTTTATATAGCATTTTGGATTTAACTGTTTTTTTAGTAAAATAAACATCGAAGTGCAAAATTATAAATACTGTTAGATACAAATGATATTCTATTGAGTAATAGATGACGCTTCATGTACGAAATTCTTGCATTGTTGGTTGCCTAAATATGCGGTTTAACAGTAATTTAAATAGTATTTCATATTTCATTAGTTTGACTACTTTGAAATATTCTATTATTATCATCATAATTAAGGAATAGTTTACACCTCTAAGCGAAATGAAAGCGCCATTATATTTACATTATCCTCATTTCTACTCTCCCTACAATTTACAACACACCTAAACTATAACCGCTTTCTCTTCCAATGTGCCGACGGTGCTGTCAAATATACGTCAAATGTCATTAACCCGTAATTCCATTCTCCAGTTATGAATGGAGAAAATTATTTCCGATTTTTAAGTGCCTTCACTAACGTAACTCGACACACATTCATCATGTTGACCAGTTAAACATTTCCTACCGTTGATAAAGCAACGGTTTATAAGCACATAAATAAATAAGTACAAATGCGATCGTCGAAAATTAATAACATACATTATTTATAAATGACTGAGCACTTTTACATAACAGAACCGCATGTAATAACTATTGATAATTCACCGATTATCTACAATCTCAACGTGCGGAGGAGATAAATAACTCGAATTTGAGTAGTGATTATGGATGAAGAAGTAATTCGAGTTGGTTCTCGCAAGAGCGAATTAGCGTTAATTCAAACGAACCATGTTATTTCTTCGCTCCAAACGTTTTACCCTAAGAAGAAATTCGAAATAATCACGATGAGCACCCTCGGCGATAAAGTTTTGGATCTACCGTTGCCGAAGATTGGTGAGAAATCTTTATTTACGAAAGAATTAGAGACTGCTTTGGCGAATGGTGGTGTGGACTTCGTCGTGCATTCCTTGAAAGATTTACCGACCTTACTGCCGGCAAATATGGCTATTGGTGCGATATTAAAGAGGGAAGATCCAAGAGACGCACTAGTTTTACGTGAGGATCGTAAAGATTGTACATTAGAGACGTTACCAAAAGATAGCACCGTTGGTACTTCAAGTTTACGGCGAGCTGCTCAATTGCACCGTTATTACCCTCATTTAAAAGTCGAGAATATCAGAGGAAATTTGAATACGCGTTTGAAAAAGTTAGATGATTTAAATAAGTATGAAGCGATTGTTTTGGCTACTGCTGGGTTACAACGCATGGGATGGCATAGTCGGATATCGAAAATAATAGATGAAGAAGAAATTCTATATGCGGTTGGACAAGGAGCTATCGCTGTAGAATGTCGCGAGAAAGACGAAAAAATTATTACTTTATTAAAGCCTCTCTATGATTGTCGAACGGGAATACAAATAATTGCAGAACGGACTTTTTTGAAGACCTTAGGCGGAGGTTGTAGTGCTCCAGTTGCCGTTAAAACTAGTTTGGTGAATATCGCTGGTAAACACAAATTAAAAATGACAGGTGCTGTTTGGTCATTGGATGGGAAGGACGAGTTAAAAGAAACTGGCGAATGCGAAGTAGAAGTTGTTAAAAATAAATGCTCAGTTTGTCCATACAAAAATTGCTTGGCAAATGGCGAAAACTCCACTCCGAATCAGGATATAGAATGCTTACAAACTTGTAAAAAAAAAGATTTTCTAGTCATCGAATCGGAAGAATCAAAACCGGGACCGTCGGAGAACGGAATTAATGATGCAGAACCGCCTAATAAAAAGATTAAATTAGAGGTGGAAGCATGTCCAATCGTTCTTCCAATTGGTGCTGAGTTTATGGGGAAATGCCCTTACTTGGAATCCCAAAATTTGAACGGCACGTCAGTTAATCTAGGAATTAATAAAAACGGAAATAGCATCAGTGAATGCCCGTTCAGGAGCAGAGGACTCATAGTTCCGGAGAACGAAAGCAAATTGACCGAAGAATCTCAGAATTCTTTTTGTGGGTTGGTTCCGCATCCTGATATATCGATAGAGGCTTATCATGAAGCCGAGAAGTTGGGTAGAGACATCGCTGATAGATTAATAGAAAAAGGTGCTAAAGATATTATGACAAAAGCCCAAAATATAATAAGAAATAGTTAAAGGTGGGGTAACACCTTTGTTCTTTGTGAATAAACGTAGAGATGGGAATATTGTTGTAATCTTTGTTGAATTTTATAAAATTCTAAATAAATGTTTTGGTTTTAGTAAAATTTCTTTACCTTTATTAATCTTTAAATTGTGCATTAATTAGTGATTTTTAATGTTCTTTACTATTTGCTACTAGTAATGTAGTCGTTTAATCGTTAAACAAATCGTAAATAAAGCGATACAAAAAAAAACTGCCTTGTTTTTATATTATTAATGGTCGGACTGAGTTACGGGTATCGTTGGGTCATTGACAGATGGCGTACGATACCAACTCAAAATCCCATTTACGCTGTGCGCCATCTGTCAATGACGCAACGGTGTTCGCCCCCATTGCCTTGAGTTTGTTTTTACTTCTGACGTATGTTTGAGTAACCAATTTAGACAAAGTTTATATTCTATTGAATTCGTGGTAATTAAAAATTAGTTTCCATAGGCACTCACTCTATAGAAAAAATTTAATACTTTTGCGTGTATTTATTGTTTTTTGATAGAGTATATAAATATCAAGGATATTAACAATATTGCCATGGAAGAAATGTCTCCTAATTATCTCAAGTCAGGAAAAAAAACCTCTGAAGTTGGCAACAATAAGTATTATCAGTGTCAGTGTTTTGTAAACATATTTGTAGTATCGCCGCTACATGGCACCAAAATATTTTCGTAGTAACGTTGTAGTGCACCTTGAAATGAAAAAATTTGCCAAACTGTTGGAATTAAATTCTGCTTATACTTTTCAAGAATAAAATAAAACTGGAACGTTTTTTTAATATTTTATTTTTAAAGAAATACTGTAATCACATCGGAGCGAATTGGCAACACGCATGGCGCCAAATTCAAAATAAAATAATTCTATACGTCGAAAACTGAATACTTTATTCCTATATCATATAATAACATTAAATAGATCAGTGCTGCATATTAAAATAAAGGGGTGAAATAATTATGTATAGTCTGTAAAATCCTCCATCTGTCCTCTCCTAGATTTATCATCGTGCTCCTTTTTAGCCTCTTGAAGGACTTTGGTCCTTAAATTTTTAATTTTTCGAAGTCGTTCCAACCAATTCGAGGCGTAAGGGTTTTGATTTGCGTTCTTTAAGGATTTACACACTAGAGACGCCAACTAAAAGAAAAAATAATATAAACAAAACAGAATTTTTTCGTCTTTTTTTTTTTTAATCGCTTACGTTAGCGTGCAGCGCCAACTGGCGGGCTAGTATGGCGACATTCTGATCGGAAACTATCTTAGGTTCCGTGTGACCGATCAAATCGACTAGTTCGTCCTTTGCTTTTACCGTAACTTTATTGGTGCAATGATCTAGGGGCTCTATTATAACGGAGGCGAAATTAAATTGTCCCTAGATATAAACAATAATGAGTTATATACATAGTTGATTATATATGTGGTTAGTAGTGGCCCTGTATATATCTCTTTTTGATTTACTTACCTTTATGGTATTAATTTGGTAATCTTTGCCGCTTTCATTATAAACTATAGTCACATTATTGTTGCCGATGTGTCTCTTCTTATCGTTGCAATTCGGATCGGAATCTTTGTTAGGCATCAACGTGGCAACGTGGAACATCACCCTAATGACGTCATCCTGCCAGATATAGGAGAAATTCCCGTCGTTTCCGTTATTCTCCAATCCGCCGAGGAAAATCGCTTGCGGATCTGCATCGCTCAGTTTGATCAGTGTACCTAGACTTTGCAGGAACTCTACGTAACGGAAAGAGCCGAAAGTATTCCTAAGAATGTCAGTCTCGTTATTCGTTTGACCTTCCCCGATGTATATAACACCTAGAAACGAGTTTATGATGAAGAATTGATCATTAAATCAACTGAACGATGATTCACCTATTTTATGCGTCTCATACGGTGGGATGTAGTCCAAGACCGTCAGCGCCCTCTGTACGATATCGTTGGAGTCGATCAATAGCGGTTTCTCGTTGTGATTTTTGAAGTGAGCCGCGTGATATAGTTGCAGAAAGACGAAACTGGGACTTATACCGCTTTTGGGCGCTTCTTTCGTCCGGGAGTTTTGGGTGTGACGTAACAAGTCCGATCGCGGTTTGCGTGCCGGACTCATTACTGATATCGTGTGCCCTCTACTGCGCGTCTGGCCGTTCAGATCTTGATCGGATTGTGTTAGTTTCTCCGCGTCTAAACGCCTATCTTTTTTAGGAAATTGTAGACTGGATTTCTCCATTACAAGAGAGGAGCTTTTTTGGATTTCGTTTCCTGTAAATGTCGATTAAAGGATACATATCTAAGACTTACACGTAGAATTAATTAAGTAATATTGCGCAATCATACAACAATGACAACCTAATCGCAATACAACATTATACAAAGGCATAAAATCTTTCGTGAATTACAAAACAGGTCGTTGGACTCACCTTCTTTATCTCTCATGTGTCTAGAAAGTCTAGGCGATGTCTGAGTAGGACTTTGAGGCGGTTTACCGGTCAAAGGCGCCAAATTCGTTAGAGTGGGTAAAGTGGAGGGCCTCTCAGTACTCTTATCCGAACTCATGCTATCCACAGAATCGCTCTTGCTCGACTTGAGGATCCCCGACCTGTAAACCGCACCCTGCATCGCCAAAGGAGGCGACACCATCTGATTTATATTCGGAGAGGGCGGTACCGTCTGGTAATTCTTCGGGTCTTGGGATGGTGGGGTGGTGCCCGGGAAACTTAACGAACTCAGAAGTGACGGATGTTGTTGATACAAAGACTCGGTAGGCGGCGTTGTGCCTGAAAAATCGCGATAAAAGCAAAGTTTTGTGTCCTTAAAGTGCGATCAGCAAGTCGAAGAGGCTACTGACCCATACCGGCCATCTCCTCGGGTATGGCTTCGCAACCGACTCTCATATCTTTCTTTTTCTTGATGCAATCATCGTCTTGAGCCCGGAGTTCGTCGCGTTCCTGCTGTTTCTGCTGCAAGAAGGGATTTCTCCAGTTGTCTGGCATGTCCGGACTGGAATTTGATCGTCTAAGTGGATTCCTCGATCTGCTGCCATCGTCATATAACGGTTCTGAGTCTTCATCGATGCTGTCTCTTGAGCTTTGTCTGGATGGAGAATGCTTGTTCGGGGAATCTAATTTTTTAGAAAGAAAAAGTGTTGGTTATTAACGGGACAAGGTATGTAATGACAATAATAATGATAATAGTGATGAGATTGGTAATTTAAGATGGCAAAGTATGAAAGTGAAGATTCCATGATATAAGAATTTAAGTTGAATGGAAGAAAGCGATGAAATTTTGAATTAATAATCTTAAATTAAAAATAAAGAATCTTCATTTAAATCTCAGAGATAAGCAAAAATTTCAACCCAGGGAGTTTGAACCCCTGTTTGGGTATACTTGAAAGATGAAAGCAGCAGATTAAAAATTTCCTATGTTAAACCGTACCAAATGAAATACCAATGTCAACACGAAAAGCTTGAAACCTTTGTTTAATTATATTCGAGAGATAAAACCAGCTGATTAAAAATTTCCTATGTGTAACCGTACCAGATCAAACACCAACTCAACTTCCTTTAAGGCGAATCTGGACGACCTTTTAGTCAGATTCTCTGCCAGTAGATGGCGCGGATTTCTTTTCCGCTGTTTTTTGACATAGCAATCAAGATATTTAGGTTTTTTGGTTTCTTTCTTAGGTTATGGTGTATGTTTGTGTTGTACGCTTAGTATTTAAATGAAAATTGTTTTAACAACGTTGCCAACGGAGTAGCCTGTTGGAATTCCTTGATAATGCTTAGTTCTACCGCTTGGGGCAGCACCTCACGGTTAAGTTTAATTTTATTTTGTTTGCCCGAAGGTATGGGTTTATTAATGTCGCATTTTAAATTTTGCTTTTACAGGAATGATAAAAAAACGACTGCCAATCTGCTTACAGAACCCTTTTTGGATTTAAACTACATTTGAACTTCGGCATGATATACCATCGCCACCAGAAGACTCAAAATTAAACAGAGAAATACCGAAATACGACGATATCGTGCTCCAATTATAACTATGTATTACATATCTGTCTGTATGTACCTACAATGATGTTTTCGGTAGCAGTATCGAAAGTAACGCATGTAACTAAAGTAACGAAAGTAGAGAAAGTATCGAATGTAATTAAAGTAACGAAAGTAACCAAATAGTGAGTAGTGTCGGGCTCCGATTGTAACTATTACCGATACAGTAACTTTTTTGACAGCACTATGAAAGTAATATTCAAAGCAATGAATACAAACAACGAAAATAATGATTAGGTACAAGTAATGAGAAGTAACGAAATCTTACATCGATACCGTGTACAAAACTCACCTGGGATACTTATAGGTACTGTTCCGGCACTATACTCGTCTTCTTGACTCGAACTTTGATGCCTTCCGAAATCCTTATCGAAACTGGAATTCTCACCGGATACCTTAGGCACGAAAGGAGTAAACAAGGCCGAGATCTCGTTCAGAGGGAACTCGTACATGGAACACTGGTGCGAAATCTGGTTTTGGATCCGCATGATCCAGGACATATCACCGGTCGGCGTTCTGATATAGATCTCCGTCCACCCTTGACACCAACAAGCGCAATGCAGTTTTTCATTAAGATGACTCTCTCTGACGGTTAATTGTTGCAACTTCGACGGTAACTGATCCAATTTATCGCCGAGTTTCTTGGGCTCGTCCGTTATGGGGCTATTGGCTGAGGTGTTCGTCGGATTGGATTTGTCACCGGAGTTCTGTCTGGTGACCCGATTGCTGGAGTCGTCCTTGTCCTTCTCCGTGCTGCTACTGCGCATGGTTTTCAGCTTCGAATCGTCCGGCGTTCGCCCGACTAATCTGCAAGACGTGTAGCATTTATCGCACAGGCCGAATTTGAGGGCTTTCTGCGAGCAACCGCTGGTGGTGATCCTGATAATTTTGTTACCTAACAGCCAAGTCATGGTTTGTCCGCCGCTTAATAAAAATTCTGTTGTCGGTAATCTGAAATTCATTTAATAAAAAAAAAAAAAAAAAAAAAACGTATAGAACCCTGACTTACCTTCTCGGGACAGCGCTACATGTTAGAAACGTATATCGCGACATTAAATCTATGCAAGTTTCCGTCAGTTCTTCGTAGAAAGTTGCTATAGATTTGTCGACTGGAATCTTTAAATCCAGTATCGGCTTCATATCGGGCAACCTAGAAATCACCGTTGCGCTACGTGCCGGTCTTCTAGAACCCTGTTCCGTTAAACTCGAACTACGTTTCCTGTCCGAACTATCTTGATTTAATTTGTTCAGATCGGCCGATTTAATATAGTGGGTGTCGCCGAATGAAGCGTTAGTTTGTAGTCCCTTTTAAAATAAATATATTTTTAAATATTGGTAAAATTAACCAACACTATTATAAAAAGTGGACATTACCCTGACTCTTCAAAACGTACATACAATAATCATACCTATCCATAAAAAAGGCAACAAGACAAAGATAAGAAGAAAATTATCGCCCAATATCTCTATTTTACACATTAAACAAAATATTAGAAAAAAGCATACAAATACAACTAAGTGAATACCTATCATGTAATAACATCATACATAAAAATCAATATGCATTTCAAAAAAACTCGGGAACCATATCTGCTACAATTGACTTAATAAATAAAATAAAGAATGAAACAGAGAAAAACAAGACGGTAGTAGTACTTTTTCTAACTATCACACTGACAAAAGTCAATGCTAGGTTTTTCCACTATCACCAAACAACAATGCACAATCTCTCGACGCGCGTTTCGCTAACCAAGTTAGCATCATCAGGAGATGATTAATAGTGACTATTAATCCACTCCACACCACTATTAATCATCTCCTGATGATGCTAACTTGGTTAGCGAAACGCGCGTCGAGAGATTGTGCATTGTTGTTTGGTGATAGTGGAAAAACCTAGCATTGACTTTTGTCAGTGTGATAGTTATTGTTACACCAAAGGTTCCAAAACCCAATTACTGGATTACTTTTTCTAGATATGAAAAAAGCGTTTGACACTATCTCCAAAACGAAATTAGTCGAAACTTAATAAAAACATATTTATCAAATAGAGAACAAACAACAATAGTCAACAAAATATAAAGTCTACATCTACAAGCAGAATATGGAATCCCCCAAGGAGGGAATATACCACCGATATTGTACATAGCCTATACAAATGACATCTTTAATTTGAAGATCCACGGAGAAATATATGCATACGCAGATGATCGGTTGCTCAAGCAAGAACGACGAACAGTTGCAGCAACACATTATAGAAGATGTGGAAAAACTAGAAGATTGGTGTTATAATAATCTAATAACGATCAATGAGAATAAAACAGAGTACATGGTACTTACAAAAAGAAAAAAACATATCAACCCACTTTTAACATCAAGATTAAAACACAAACCATAACTCAAACCTCCCTATGTTTAAAGTATTCATACACCTGATGGTTACGTTTCTTTTATTTTTTTGTCTCTGGTTCCAGTAAATATATTATCTGACTTACGTTTGTGATGAATCGGACAAACTCCTTCCTGTACGGCAACCGACACTTCAACAGCCACACTGCTATAACGTGATGTGCCAATGAAACGATGTAATGATTATATTTGAAAGGGTAAGTGTACGGTAAAGATATTGCAAACACCGCCATGTATTGATCAGCAACAAAATTTGCGAAAACCATTGGCAAAACTGTTAGCGCTGCAATATTTTCAAAATATTATTTTATTACGTGTCATATATCTTCGGGACGAGTTCACTTACTAGATAGAAACTCCAATACTGGTATAGCTATCCTATCAGTCGCGGAAATTTTCGACAAACTCAACAATACCTGCGGTAACATCTTCACCATAACCTCCCTCATCTCCAAAGTGCATATCGTAAGGGCAGTAATGCACAAACGTGCACATTGGAAGCTTAAATATTTATACAAGCAGGTGATCATCTCTTGCTGTGCCGTCGGATTTAGATAAGCATGGTACGAAGCCAAATTTGCCATAACGGATAGGACGGCTGCGTTGTACTGCGATTTATTTATTTGTATCGGATCGGGGAACGCCTTCTCAGTTATCTACGAGTAAATTTATTATTATTATTATTAGCAATAAAAATTTATTCGCGGGAATTTACCATCGTCTCTAAAGCTTCAACGATTAAATGCATATCAGGATTACCAGGTTTAGTTAGGATTAATGTTTTGTTGCGTAAAACATTTGGTAGTTGCATTAAAACATGATGCAAGACGTCCCAATCTAAAATTTGTTTTTTTTTTTTCAATTTATTATAACGATATCATTGAAAAAGTGAAGTAAAAATTACCCTTTTCCATTTTTAAACAAGTTATAAACATTTTAAACGCATATTTCACCGAAACATAAGTCACGTAGCTCTGCATCGCAGGAGATGTCGGTGGAGGCGAAGTCATAGGGCCCTTCTCATTCGTATAAGTTACACATAAGTAAGAACTGTATTTTATTTCGCCGTTAGCATCCGGGCAACCTAGATGATATAAACTATCGGCTCTCATATTCAAGAAACAATCGAAAATCTACAAACACCGTGCTAAAAAAAACCAAGGGGAATCGAATTTTATTAATATGAATCACCTTGTATCGTAACTGCGAGCAATTCTCGAACAATTTCGGCTTACTGTAATGCAAGTCTAGGAAATTCACTAGCATTTTATAAATCTTGACGGCATGAGTCGACGGTAACTTGTGTATTTTGTACGTGAATACTTTTATTAGGCCGTTCACTACGGTTTTAACATCGAATATATCGACTTCACTGATCGGTTGGTTATCGTGGTGTATCTCAAACGGTCTTATTAACAGCTACGGATGAATATATTCAATGCAATATAATATCGCCCTATATTACTGACGTACCTTCTCTAGAATATCCAACATTTCCAAGCAACGTTTCGATTCGCACTCGAAACAAAGATCGATTAATAACTCCGCCGAATAAGAACGCACCACGATATCAGAATCGTGTACGATGTAGGACAAGTAATGGATCACTATCTTGTCGATGAGTTCATCTTCGTACTCCCTCCTAAATCGTAAGAAGAAAATTAAAACGAAATCCTAATATAACGTCCTTAAACTCACCTATTTAATTTCACAACGTTTATCAACACTTCGAGCACTTTCAAACGGATATTAGTCCGGGTTTCTTGTTTAAAATACTTCTGCAGTAAATTATTTAAGTTATTCAACCACAGATGCTGTGTCGGCTTTATGCTTTTCGCTAGATGCGTTATGAGAAGTGAGACCGACTTGTCTGGTCGTGATTTCGAGCACTCCCCTATAATTTCGTAGAAACGATCGCCGGAGCCGTTAAATCGACTTTCCTCGACCAAATTCTCGATCAACGTTAAAGTCTCGTGGAGTTTGAGTTTGGTTTGGGGGTTCGGTATCCGTCTCGGTTCCATTTCTGATAATGCTGACGTGTAATTTTTATAAACGGAATGATATTATTTTAAATATCTTACCAACTTGTTGTATGATCACTGATAAGATGTTCAAAACGGTATCCCAGGCTGCGTCTTGCAGATCTGAACCCAGATTAGTGGTTAGTAAACTGATGCAGGTCATAACTTCGTAACTAATAATCGGGTGAAGACATTGCACGACCTGTAAATACACTTAATCTACACTCTCAATCATCCAGAATATATGGACTACCAAATTTTCACAAAGAAAAAAAATTTTTAATCTACATTTTAGATTCAAATAGAAAATAAACAATCAAAACATTTCACACAAACTGTAATTTCTAATATTCACCAACCTGAAGTCGCAATAAAATCAAATCAACACTCACAGGCTGTAGAAAGAATTACCTGATAAATAGATGGCAAGATAGCACAAACGGAACACCTCAAATTAGTAAGCGGTTGTTTCCCCCACAACGCCATCCCAATGTAGAATATCGCTCCACGTAGCAAATTTATATCGTTCTTCAGCGATTCTTGCCGCAAAATGCTGCACATCGTTAACAAAGACGAATGACCCATATGTGTTCCCAGCAACTTGCGCATGATCTATTAATAGTAATTATTACAACAAAAGTATATCTCTAAACGTATTAAAAGCATTACACTCCAACTTAACTCGCAATGAGCTTCAATTGTTACAGTCCGGCATAAAGTTCCTACAAACAATGGTAAAAATTCGGGAAGCAAATTACTATATGCAATGATCGTTTCGAAGATTTTTAAACATTCCTTGATTTCGGCTTCGTGTAAATTGCAACACAAAACCGATATATGCCTGAAAAATGATATTATTATCTATATAAAATCAAAACTAAATAATACCAACCCTTGTACCCCAAATAAAAATAAAAATCTGTGTATTAAATCAAAAAAATTTAATCTTACTTGACTAAACCAGTTATGACATCTTCTTCAATATACCCTGCATTATATTTTATGGTCATATCTAATAATGATAGGTATTTATCGATGATACCAGCACTATAAACATCAGGTAACCAACCAAGCAGAAAATGTGCTATCTATTGATAAAAATCAAACAAAGCAATGAATGCAAATATATTAGAATATAAAAAAATCATACCTCGAATTCTAAATTTTTTATGTCCTTCCCATTATCTGTTAAGGCTTGCAACAAATCAAATCTCTCCGGAATATCACCGGGATGATCTTTAACAATCTTAAATACCGTAGTCCGAGTTATATCCATCCGTTCGCGTTGACCCCGTGCTAATTGTTGGAAAAATATAAAAGTAGATCGTCTGACGTCATTTGCCGGATTCTCAAGCATATCTTGTGTGTGGGAAAATAGTTTTGCTATCATATCCTAATGACAAAATTAAAATAAATACAAAAACAAGCACACCAAAAAAGAAATCTTACTTGCTCTAAGCGATTCTCTGTGACAACTTTGCCCATTTCTTTTAAGGCTTTAAGACGGACATCTATCGAGGAATCTTTGCTGAGTTCCCTTTTCATTTCTTCAGTGAATATAAATTCTTTACTTTTATGTTGGTCTTCTCAAAAAATTGTATTAGTAAAGCTAAATTCGTTTAATAATACTATTTTACTTACTATTTCCACGATCTTTTGGCTTTTTAAATATATTTTTAAGTTTCGTCCCCATTTTCTTAATATTATTTTAAAATAAACTTTTTGGATGAATGCAGAGAACTTTAAAAAAACTACTATAAAAAATAACCTAATTGTCAACTTGTCAATACTTGTCAAAAACAACAAATAACATTTGAAATGTTAAATCACACTTCATTGATAATTGTGATATTTATCACAGTTGCACAGTAGTTTTACAGGCTTCTACTACTAAATATTCAAATTAAATTATTTTATTAGTACGATTAATGTATTTTGTCAGAGTGCAAGCAGTAAATAAAATTGATAATCACATCACTATAATTTTTAACGTCTTCTCAAAATTTTGAACAAGGTACATTTGGCATAATATAGATATTTTACCAGATATGACCAGATATGACTCATACCAAAAGTAACGGTGACTACGGTGCCCTGAATTGGCGGGACATACAATTTCCAATTAAATAACAATCAGAATTATAACCATAATTATGGATAATGTAAAACGGGCTTTATAATATATATAAATATTTGGGTCTTAATATAAAATTATTATCGAATAAGATATGAAAATATTAAATAATAAATAAAGACGAGGAATAATTCTTTGTGGTAAAATGATTTAACTCATTGCAGGTGCTGCTATCTACATTGTAATAGCAAGTTGCTTCAGATTATCAGGGAATAATGTGAAGATGGCAGCACATGCAACTACTTAAAGAATTTAAATTTGTTTTTATGGTTTTCTAACTTATAATTGGTTTCATATAGATAATATGAACACAATAAACAACTTAAAATTACTTGATTCCTTGACACTAGCTTTAATTAAAGAAACTATTATTATACGAAATCAATAATAGTATATTGAACTTTAGACTTTCAGTAACTTCAGCTGATTCCCGCATTATAATACACGATTTATGGAACCACATATTGAACTTCATAGAACAGTAAATTGAATAAAAGACCAGTATGGATTATGATGATATTATTTATCTTGCTATACTATTGTCTTGCATCGGTTTCGGGTACTTTTATAGGGAGATAAAAGATGTAAACCAAAAGAAACACATTGGAACAGCTATAGGCTTATTAGTGATTTTACTCGTATCGGGGGTGCATATTATACACATATTAGTAACATTTCTTATCAATGCCATTATAATACTCCTCGTAAACAAACGGTAAGTGCATGATTTAAAAATTAATTTCTCCACAATATTTTCTATTCTTAATTTTCTCTCTTCAGGCAATGCCATCTCGTAAGCTTTATATTTTCTTTTATGTATTTATTTTTCTTCCGATCGACTGCGTATTTTGGAATACCGTATCCTCCATCGCACACGAATCTGATACAAATGATTTTAACACTGAAATTGGTCGGATTGGCATTTGAGGTTAATTCGTCCTATCAAATAAAGAAAAAACGCGATACTGGAATGAAGTCGCCCGAAGAGAAATTGGAGGACGAATTGAATGATATTAATCCAGGTTTTATGGATATCTTTCACTATACGTTTAATTACATCGGGATATTGACGGGACCATATTATCGTTACAGGACGTTCAAACATTATTTTGAATTACCGTTTTCTAGTAGCGACAGTTGGAAGGGAGCTACGATAGATAAAATGAAATTTGTCCCAATGTATTGTATTTTATTCTTGTTATGCACGAAGATTTGGCCCATATCGGTTAGTTGAATTATTAGAGTTATGTTATGTTAATGAAAGGAACCTGATATGAATGAATATGAGCTTATAAATATTTCAGATATAAGAATCATGTCAATGTAAGAGGTTTGGTTAAAACAAAATGATAATAATTCAAACATTTTGAGGTTAGAAAACGTCAAATTCTGACATTTCTAAACATACTTCATTCGAAGTTTTTCCGTTCGTAAAAAAAATTCATTCGTAATTTTTTACTGTTATACAAAATGTCAATTTCGAAACCCAAAACTTGACATGCAGTTAATAATATAAAATATAATCTTTTTTTTGGCAAAAACAATGCATAAAAAGTTTTCTTTTTTCAAGGGGATAAGCTTGTACTTCTTTTTATCGGTTATTCATTGGTATATAGAAGTGTTTTATGTGTTGACATAACCACAAAGGCGACGTGTTTTTTTTAAAAGAAATGAATCATACGCTGAAAAAAACATACATTATAATTGACATATATTCAAAAATTAAGAATATTTGCTGTAAAATGCTGCACTATCATCGCATTTACCCTATTAATTACTTATCTTTTTTAATAAAAATGGAGTAGTTCAAAAATCTATAATACGCGAAGTTCTAAAAAAAAACAGGTTGTGCTGTTATCGCATGGAAACTCGGAAGAATATAGTTTTAGACACAGTAATATTGAGCAGAATTTTGCATTAACTGACAAAAAATGTTTTTAGTACGCGTTGACAGAAGAATTTGACCTTGAACGTTCATGGCTGTACAGATTTTGGTACATTTGGCCGGTTTTCTTTATATTCCGAATGCGAATTTACATTGGAATAGTACTGTCCGAATGTATTTGTACCATGGCCGGTTTGGGAGCGTATCCAGAATCTACGGAACCGAAACCTGGGATGGGGCCATCGACAAACTTCCAAAAACTAAAAGACTTGTAAGAAGTTATTTCTTGTATTGACTAAAAATATGATCCTACGCTAGACTTTAATTATTCAGTGAAGTACACATGCGTCATCAATACGCAAAAGACGAATTTTGACGATTGATGGTTTGGATTGGTGGTGATGTTCTCGTTTCTACGGCATTTTTGATGATGACATATGTAATTCTCGAAATAATCGGGAGTGTACATCTTACGGCAACTTCAGAAACTTAAAAATTTTTCTAATGATGTTTTCATTACCGGATTTTACTAGTACAATTTTTTCCCTAAGCTCTAGGACTAATCGTTTCTGAAATATGACACCCTAAATGAATCACCCTGCACAATTGGGATTATTTGGGTATATTGGGATAAATTTATTATGCGGTGTTGCCATATCCTTCCTGCTGGTTTTAAATAAAAGTTCAGGTCCAGAATGTTGTTTTTCGTGCACTGTTCTTTATTTATATGGCAATATAGGTTCCTATAATACCTTCAAACTTACATAAGTTCATATTTTACAATTTTTATACAGTGTTGCCGCGTTTTTTCTTAAAATTTATATTAGTTCCTGAACTTTTATTCGTTTTAGTTAATAAACAAATACACGCAGATGGTAGCATGTAAAACGATCCAAAACTGCGGATTTCCTTTACAATTTCAAGTTTAAAATTGCGAATTTGTAGATCTATGAACAAAGATAAGCTCTCTACAGAACGTATCAATTTCGAAACTATACTCAACGTTAATCCATATGGTTCTGATTTTTGCACAACCTATCGCGAAGGGATGAAACACTGGAACATATGCATTCAGTATTGGTTGGCCGTAAACGTTTATAAAAGGTTCCCCAGTAAAAAGTACCGTACTTTTGTGACGATGTTAGTTTCCGCCGCTTGGCATGGAATGTACTTAGGACACTACGTTTGCCTAGGCTGTGCCCCGTTTTATTTACTAATTGAAGATGTCTGGGTCAAATTGATCCTTAAAGATTACAGAGGAAAGGTATTGTAAAAATTGCATTTATGGTTAGCTGAAACTTACGGTTCTTGTCTTGCAGTTTTTAAAGATAGTGAAATGGGTGTTCTGGTATTTTAAAATGGCTGCGTTTTCATATTTAGCCATAGCGTTTCAACTGCTCTCTTTCAACAAGGTCATGCATTATTACAATTCCATTTATCATGCTGGTATTATAATAGGGATCATTATGTATGCTAGTGGGCTATATATGCTCAAAATTAAGAAGGCGAACGAGAAAAAGAGGATTATAAATGTGGATATAAAATCACCTATCATCCAGAAGAAAGTTTCTTAATTTTAGTGAAGAGAGTACAAAAAATATTATAAGTAAGGTCGCTTCATTTTATCCTTCATTTTTATTTATTTGGTGCCAAAGTGATTGTGTTTCAATCTACTCGAATTTTGCGTTTGTTTATACGTAATAATTCTACCTCATTATTCATTATTATTTGTATCACAAAGATTTTAAATTTCTATAGACCCTTCAATTAATCCCGAAAATCACGTGACTACAAAAACAGTCGACCCAAATTTGGTAATTTTTGATTTTTGTGTTAGTACCAATTGTGAATTTGTGCACTGACAGCATTATCAAAATACTTAATTTCCCAGTTTTTAATAATTACTGATGCCTTTGGGATTAAACAAAGGGTATATATACGTATTTGAGCAATTATTTTATATTTACGTAGTGTAAAATTATAAATAAAAACATATTTTGTTCTTTTAAATGGTTTTTCTGTATATGAAAAAATATGTATATAATTAATGTGTTTGAGCAAAATTTGTGTAAATGTTAAACTTATTACTAAAAATAATTACCTCAATTTTAATTTTACTTAAGGTAAGTAAGCTTTTTATTACATTTTTTTTTCCTAACGGCTCTTAAATAATCGAGAAATCGGCTAAGGCCCCACTCAATTTCTATGATCATGAGACCTCGTTTTACACCATTTACGGTTATAAATACGGCTATATCGTATCCTAATCATAAGAAATTTCTATAAAAAAGTTCTAATTTCTATGCATTTTCTTTTATTATTATAAATAATTATAACCGTAATCATAGTGTAAAACTGACTTTGTGCTTTTACCATATAAATTAATGAAGTTAGCTACAGCTGTGATAAATGACAATAACCCATATAACCTTAAAATTTATGCAATACTCACAAAACACAACTGAAAAAACCTTACTTCTTTTCCATTATGAGTAAATACGCGAAATATGCCGATTTAACAAAGTTAACAACAGAATACGCCCGTCGAATGAACAGGTTAAGTTGCAGAATATTCGGCGAAGTAGCTCGAACTACGAACTCCAAATCAATGAAAGTCGTAAAATTATTCAGCGAAGAACCGGTGGATCAGAGAAAAGATATACACGCTTATTACCCGAGGCACGTAGAAACGGGGAAACTGATGATGAAATTACGATATTATGGGCTCTTTCGGGACGAACACGCAGATTTCCGGGATGAAATGACTAGGATGAGAGCGTTACGTGGCAAAGTGAAGCCGGAGAGGAAAGAAAAAAAGGAGAAATAAAATTTTATAGAGTGTATATATGTACGTTTATTTATATAGTAGATAAATAAAAAAAATAATTAGAGTTCTTCTTTCGAAGGTTTCCGTTCCCCCTTTTCCCCTTTTAATCGGTCATTCAAGCAAGATGCTTCCTCCTTCTTAAGCACTCTCTCGATGCACAGATAATGTTTTAGCGGGATTTTACCTTGGTGATTAAAATACCAATCTTCGATAGTACCTTCTTGTTGCTCTAATAAAGTTTCACACTGCAATAAAAAAAAGTGTTTATAAATAAATTAAATGTAAACATGTATGATTTACCTGAGTCTTCATGTTGGTTATTTCAGCACTCGGTTTATCCCATAATTCGTATGGGATCCCTAATTCAACTTTCACACCTTTATCGACAAGACCGTGTAAGGCTTGGAACGTTTGACTCATCCCTTTGGCAAATCTAGTGCTGTCGGTTCTCTCTTTATGTATGTTGTATTCCAAGATTTTTTCACACACGCCATCAAGAGATTCGACCAGTCTCAGTTCCGACTTCTTGTATTCCTTTTTCTTCTTTGGCTTCACGTCGTCTAAGGCATATCCCGTTTCTATGACGTCGTGTGATTTCCCTGTTTCTTCTAAGCGGTTTTCTAATTCTATCGCTAGTATTTTGCAGACTGAAAAAACGATGTAATAATAACATAAAAATTGTACATAACCTCAAAGTTTCGATTGTTTTCTCTGTTAACGGGGAGAAAATCGAGGTTACCTTCACACCGATTAGCGTATTTTACACCTTCATCTTCTTCAGTTATACATTTCGCTATTGTGAGTAATAGGAAGAAGTTGAATACGTATTTTAAATATGACATTCTTGGAAATGTATTCTAAGCTAATTTTTTACAATAAAATTTCTTAATTGAATTGCTTAAGACGATATGTACGTATTGTCAATTTCTATTGTCCGGCAAGATGTACGCGTTCTTTACGATATTTACAATCATGTTATCAACATTTTTCAAAACACTGCAGAATTTCATTGACAACTGATAATTTAGTACATGTTAAACCAGTGGTGGGCACATTACTTTACTTCCTTATCCCTTCATGTGATGTACAATTTTACTTCTATCAATTTAAAATTTGGGGACCCCTAAAAATGTTTTCGTGACCCTTGTATGGGACGCACTCCAAGTTTGTGCACCTCTGTTCTGTGTTAGACGACTAGCAGCTCACATTTAAAGTTAATGCTGGGACACGCTGGGATGTGCAATAAGTAAATTAAAAATCTCAATTTGGGTAAAATATTATTTATAGAAATTATTAGGTACAAATAACTGGAGGTTATTCAAATTTAATCCTCAGAAGTTTGAATAAAAATGGAGTACAACAGAATGTCTCCTAGATGGCGCACTGCGTAAATAGTATTTTACATTGGCGTCACGGGCGATCTATGAGACACTCTTTTGTGCTTCCATACGGTTGAATAACTGTAAAATATATATAAACAAAGATAGAACGTAACACAACACGATTTTATTTAAAACAAATTTAAGTAGAAAAACAAGGAATTTCTTTTTTATAGAAATTAAAGCATATGACATCATTCTCTTCTTGAAATAACCTGTTTGGTTAGACGGCCGAATAAATTTGTTTAAAATTAAAACGACTTATCAATTTCATATTTATTTTAAGAAGAGATTACGTCAAACATGTTTGTTTATGGTAGTAACTTTGAAGATATCTCATACATGTGTTTTGTGTTGGCATCATATTTCAAAATTATTATAACTTACCGATACGTAAAATTGCATATCTTCAGAGCAGATTAGTCGGTAATGAAATATTCCAAAATGAATAACGTTACGTACGGATACGAGGGAAGAAAAAAAGGCGGCAATACACAAACAGAATTATTTATTTTTTCTTAGTACTATATAAATAAATACAATAATAAAATTAATAACACGTTATTTGTATTGCGACATAAAGATGACAGGGGTGACACTCACTAAACAAAATTTAAATTTCCCGCGCTTTTCTTTCAATGTAACTAACATAAAAATATAATAAGGATGAAATATAATGATAGAGGGAAATTTGAATTTTATTTAATGTGGTAGTGACATTTACAAAATGAGAAATGAACAACTAAAAATTAAATAAAACAGCCCGTCTTACCAAAAAATATAAACCTAATATAAAAAGAAACCCTATCACCTATTACACGGAAGTTATGTATGGGAGTTCCGGTACGAAGATACATGTAAAGACATAGAGGATACCGAAGAATAGGTTCAACTTAGCAGTCTTCTTCGGAATACGATGCAATTTGTTTGTACGGAACTGTTTTTCTATCTTGAAAGCACGGGATAATGTCACCAAGGGTAACATGAACCATATCGAGTATTTCAATGTGGCTACGGCGAATATTATGTATGGGGTGAATAGGAGGAACGCATAAAGGATATGTGAAGCTGTGTGACCGATTAAAATCGCTAAAGTCACTATACCGTTGCTCTTATCGATCTCCGCATCCCTCGTATTGTTACTATGTATAATCGCTTCCGTATTTAAAGCTAAAGGTATTGCATAGTAAATAGTCGCCCACTCTACTCTGCCGGTTTGCGTCATAAATGCAAAAAGCACAGCTACTGGTCCGAATATTGTCAAAACAATTAAATCCCCTAATGCAATGTATTTCAACCCTACTCCCCCTGTATACAGAAAGCTCGAGGATAATCCCCCGAAGAACACCAAAGCTAAATGTTCCAATCTAGCTGGAGATAAAATTATAAGTGTTCCGAAACCCAAAGTGCCTAACAGATACAATAAACCACCTAGATTAGCTACCTCGTCTAATGTCAAGATATGATCGACTAAAATCCTATCGTCAGATCTCCTATCGTCAATTCCCTTCTTGAAATCGTAGTAAGTATTCACTAAATTCCCCGCACCGTGCACACAAAGTACAGTAAATATTGTCACTAACGAAGTTAAACAGTTAAAATCCGCGTTACCTGGATATTTATACGCTATAGTCGATCCCAGAAGGGTGGGCATCAAACTAGCGCTCAAGGACCACGGTCTGAGGGCGGTGACATAGCTGGAAAACTTCATCAACCCGGATTTCTTGGGCGTCTCTTGCTTCTTGTTTTCTCTGGCAGCATCGCCGTTCAAATTTTCACCCTCCTTTGCTCCCATTTTCACTGGAAGACACTCTTCGGAATTTAATGCAAAATTCGGGAATTTAAACCATTTTGTTAATCTAACACTTTGCAAGAAGAACTAGCGTAACATTTACGCGTGGTGTACAGTTTATAAACGTTTGTATCTTTGTGAAAATTTTACACCACATACGTGAACATTACGTGCCTCAATTTCGTTTTTTCCATCATAGAAAACTGGAATTTTCGTCTTCGCCAACGGAAGGAAGGTAAAAGACCAATGTCAAAATTTTCTCAGAAGGGTTGAATATATCTCTATATGATATCTTTACACTATAATTTTTCTTCTTGAGATTAATAATTTAAAATTACTAGGATAAATAAGGCACATTTTATTGCATAAAAACTTTTCGTTTTATTGCCCTCTATTTATCTCATTGCTTTCTATGGTTTTGAACTGTCAATCGAGGTGCATTGGCGCTAGAATTTAAATTATTTATTTATATTCTAAAATATCCTAATTTTTATTAATTACCGAGGGGTTGGATATATTTATTCCTTATGTGATATCTTCACACTTTTATTTTTTAAATTTAAACTTACGAAGTAATGTTTAAATTATTGTCACTCCTGCCTATTCCATTAATTCTATGGCACAGATTACTTCTAAGTTCTATGGTCTTAGGTACCAAGCAATACCAACTGATATGTATTTATAAACAAATAACCCTAAAATTTAAATTCTCGATATTTTTTACGCTCTATAGCAAACGGATAATAAAAGCAGATTTATATATTAATAAAAATATCGCAAATCACAACAGCGTTAGCATTAAAAAAACATTTACGAAGACAAAAATATCATCAATCACAAAAAAAGAACCGTTTGTTTGATAAGATAACGGAATTATATCTACTTATATACGCAAAAAGCAAGGTGTACATTACATATGTAGGATGTTCAAGGTAAAATAGATATGTCGATATAGTTTTGGATATTACAATACTTCTGTTGCGTTTAAACTGTTACGAACATCTGCAGAGTGGAAAGTGATATAAAAAAATAATGGCAAAACATCAGCGATTCTTGTGAAATACTCCAGAAATTATGTATAGAGTGTAAAAATATCGTGTGAGCTGAAAATATAAAGTAAAAATGAGTTCGTTTTGCTAAATTTGGGTAAGTAAATATTCGCAAAATATTTCTTAGTTTTTCTGCTACATTTGGATTGTTTTGTAGAGTAATATTTATCGCCGCTTTGACCTTGCCTGATAAGAAATAAACCGTGAAGCAATAATTTGTGTTTGTAACATTTAAGCATTAGTTATTTGGATATATATTACCTGATGTGCAGTTTTCATAGTTAAATTTTGCATTTTAATACCTTTTACGATTTAGTTGAGTAAATTGAGGAGTTATTTATAGAATTTACGTGTTACTTGCTAATAGCCCAATCTTAGTGCAAATCAAAATAGATAAAAACGTTTTTATCGTCTGCAATTTGGATTGTAATGTTTTCAACGTGTTTTAGATATTTTTAATTCTAAATATTGGTAGATCGTTTTTATATAAATGGCGGGGGATTTAAATTTTTGAAAAGAATTGCCGGCAATTTTAAATTAATTCATCATAATTCTTTTTAGATGGGTTGTATTCTCGACACTCTCGAAAAAATGCTGAACTGCTTCTGCGCTCCGGACGACTGGCAGGACAGGGAAATCGCCTACATCCGCGAGGTGAACAAATACAAAGATAACGCCACCAAGCTCAAAGAGGAAAAAGACATAATGCAACAGCATTTCGCCCAAGAATGCTTGACGTGGCAAGCCAAAGAGTCGGAATACATGGGCCAGATCATCGACCTCCAAAATCAGCTGCACAGTAACGAAGTCGTGATGCAACAATACAAGATCTGCGAGGGAAATTTTCAGTTGGACAGGCAGCAACTGCAAGAGAACCAGAGACAGATCGACAAGTACGAGAAGATGGTGGCTCTGCAGCAGAGACAGATCAGGGAGTTGAAGGAAGAGAATAAAAAATATTTGGAAGCTGTGCTGGAGTTGACGCGGGCTGCTATAGGTAACGAAGTGTCTAAGAACATTGAGAAAGCAGAAGGATTAAATGGCAATAGTGCGCCTCATGTAACAGAATCTATATTAGTTTGACGAAAACTTGAGAGTGCAACGAAAAAGGACAATTATGGAATCATCGATGAAATCAATTTTCCTCTGTTGGTACCGGAAATGTATTGCTCAATTAAAAACGACGTGTTTGACATGTGACGTTTCTGTGTTGTATATAGTGAACTCTTAATTGTAAGCGTTGGTATACCTGTATATACGTAAGAATATTATTTTTTGTTGAAAGATAACTTATTTATAATGTGACTTTGTATTTTTTTGGAAAATATGTAAAATATACAAATTGAATATTAAATATGAACCGTTATTATATTATTATGGACATTGAATAGGTACATATTTTTGACAGGTATTGATATGAAAAATGTGTGCTCAATTGACAGTTTTAACATAATTTTGTGGTTTTTTTTTGACAGATATTGACATAAAGAAAAGTCATCTGTTGAAAGTGTTGACATAATTTTTGGTTTTTAAGTCACTATTTATTGGACAATTATCAACGGTTTTCAGTAAGTTTGACATTACCTACAATTTTGCGGCAAATTTAAATACATTTTTGTATTACATTATACGATATCTTGTGAATATCCATAATTAAATCAAACTTTCTGAAAATGTTGTTATAGTTATGCTACCTACTTTTAAGTAATTCTCAAACTTCTCAAACTTTTATTATTATTTATCCTATTTACCGACTAATCACATTTTTTTCTCGAGAACTTAAAAAAAAAATAAAAAACGAAACTTTACAAACTAATTATTTTTTCATTGACATACCACCCTTCAACTTTAGAACGAAGCAACTGTGTCACGAAGTTAATAAAACATTTATAGTATTTAACTTCTATAAAATAAAATCTCACCTATCCTAAACCAACATTCCCTTTTCGCAACGTCATAATGGCAGTGCCTCTGTTGAGGCACTCAGACGAGGAACCCAAAAACTATTTTGCCTTGCAAAAAGGTGTTTTAAAAATGCTGGGAATATCCTTTTCGGGGGAAGAATCCCGCTGGTACCGAATTTATTCGTTCCTATGGTTAACTTCGGTTATAATTTCGTTCAGTGTAGTCGAATTGTATGAGTTATATATTTATAAGGGTGATATGGATATTATGATTAATAATTTGAGTTATTTGGGAACAGATTTGCTAGGTACAATGCTTAATAACTGGGAACGATATAATGGATTTGACGAATTGGTACTGCCATTTTGTAGGTATTGCCAAAATGTCTGTTCTGCTCTATCATCGTTTGAGCATTGGAAAGATCTTGGACAGGATAGAGAACGGTGTGTTTACCCCTAATAAGGTGAGAGGTGGAGATTTGGAACAGAAATTGATAGAAAGATGCATTCTATTCAGCAATCGACAGGTAAACGTTTACATACACCCATAGATAAATGAGAAATTCAATCCAGATATGCTTTGAAAGGACAATTGTTCTATGTCACATTGCGGCCTCAATAATCTATTATGTCAGTTGCCCGTACAATTCGATTCCTTTAAGAAAGTGTATAATGTCGGAAGGTCCCAGTTTAAGTAATTCTTCTTCCTCTTCTTTTTCACATGCTCCCAGGAGCAAGGTTGAGTTGCAAAGTGCCGCGCAATTTGAGAGTTGGTGGATGATGGATGCTTTCCTACACACTCCCAAACCTTCTTGGAGCTTATTATGTTTGAACTCAGCGCCCTGACGACTGCTTGACTATCAGACATTATGATAAACCCTCGCTTCTTATAATTTCTGTCAATGTTGAACTGGACGCACCTTTCGATAGCGTGTTTCCGCCTGTAAGGCACTCTGGTACAAACCCAAGCTCTCAAAATATTTGGTTCTAGGACCATTTATCCGTATTCCAAATCCCTCTGCCGCTTTGGAGCATCCATGTATCATTTGATGGCATTTCTGTTGTGTCTTTACCCCATTCGTCTTTGCTGCTAAGCATTGTGGTAAATTCTTTCACAGAGCTAAACCTTTTTGGCATATCGTCCCGGGACACTATAAAATACTACACTACTATAAAATCGTTTCTTTGCAAGCAGACCTGCCTATACTACTTGTTCGTGGGTATGGTGGTATTCATTGGAGTTGTCGCATCCTTACTGAAACGACTCTTACAGTCAGAAGCTGACATTTGGGAAATGCCGTTTACGACATTCTCTTGGTTCGACACCCAACGCAGTCCGAACTTTGAGATAGTTTGTTTCTACCAATTCTGTTGGAGAGGACTTTACGCGTTGATAGTGAGCTCGATTGATTCATTGATAGCTGGTATCTTGGCCCATATCAGCGTGCAGTGTAAAATATTGCAAAACGCGGTAAAAAATTCCATCCGTCGTCCAAGGGAGGTAATTATACGTAGATTTTTAATTAATCGTGCATTTTCCCAATGATAATTTATAGGAAATTGAAGATTATGCCACGAGCAGTATTCCAAAACAGATTCTAGCCCGGAAAATCGAAAGGATGGTCGACTATCACTTAGCCATCATAGATCTGGCACATCAATTTGAGGAACTCTTCAATTTTCTGATACTGACCATCTTCCTAGCTACTCTATTCATACTATGCTTCGTCATGTATCACGCTTCTTTAGTAAGTGAAATTTAGGCACATTCCACCTATCTGGATATCACGATTTTTCCTCAGTTCGACCTATTGCATCCAAAAGCAGCCCAAGACTTTTCTTACGTTATTTTGGTCGCTCTCCAAGTATGCCTTTACTGCTATTGGGGCAATGAAGTCAGATTGGAAAGTGAGAAAATCGCAGATGCTTGTTGGCAACTGGATTTCGTAGGAACGGATCCGCAATTCCAGAGAAGCTTGTCTCTGGTGATACGTAGATCTCAGAAGCCCATCGTGTTAACTGCCGGTAAATTCACAACGTTATCTTTGGAGACTTACGCTTGGGTTGGTCAGATTTGCACTGCGGGTAATGAGGAAGTGGATTAACTGAAGATTTGTTTTAGATAATCCGAGTATCGTATTCTTATTACATGGTACTAAGAAATTATCATGAATAGTGGTTTAATTGGATCAATCTTAGCTATCATTAAATTGATTGATATGCTTTATAAGAATGATTATCTAAAAATGCACTTTTATCTATTGTATTGTGCTACACTATTTTTCCAATAAATATCAGAGAAATAGCGCAAATACTGAATAAGTTTGGAGTATTCTTGTATTTACGACTTTTGTAGGTTAGGTTTAATATTTGCAGAATTGAATTAGAAAATATATGTTATTTAATTTAAGTTTCTAGAATTAATTAATCTCCTAAATAAAATAAATACCTCGGTAGAGTATAGTTTTTGCGAAAACTAATAGTTTGCTTGCAATTTCCTTGAAATGTACGAGCTTAGGCTGAGCTTCTTCTAGTTGGGTTCCGTTTTTGACAGTTTTTTTGCTTACGAGACCAAATTATATCTCCAGCTAATGAAATTACCGACATCCGCGACCTACTTTATCCTAAGCCTGTATATATTTATAGTTATTCAACCGTTTGGAAGTACAGCAGGATGTCTCGTAGATGGCGCACTCTGTAAATGAGATTTAACATTGGCGTCATGTGCTATCTGAGAGACATCCTCTTGTAGTTCCACACAGTTGAATAACTATAAATATATCTTAACAAGGCTAGAAATAACTGAAAAATTTGAATAATATTGCTGAGGGCGTAATAATTTTTTCTGTATTTTAAACTTATCAATGCGTAAAAATATACGTTGTCGTCATATGTATTTTCTTATTGGCAACGATGATGCTATAAAATGTTGCGGTATTTCCAGCTATATGTATGTATGCATGCATGTGTTACCCATAATGTTACATATAAACATAAATTAATCTTTTTTTTATCATCAACGGTTACGCAGGTTACAATAATACAAGCGTTTTATTCGTTTTCTGGCACGAAAATCTAATAAGAAGGTAAAATATGTCATTTATTGTCATATTATAAAGTTTAATACGTAGTATGTAATAATTTATCGCTTCAGGTTTGTAATTTATCAGTTACTTGTTACATCCTATTACATCCCTATTCGTATAAATCAGCACAAGTCAAAAGCGCACGCATGCGCATACGACGCCTTTGATTTTAACGTATAACATTTGTATTTTGTTTTTTTTTTTTACTAAATCCAAGTGAACTTGAAAACGGACAATTGCCAGCCAGCCAGTCTAGTCGGCGTAGTAGAAGTAACCGGTTTAGTTCTGTGCTGTATCCGTTCACGGTCTCAAAATAAGCGCGATGTAAATTGATTCCCATAAACACATACACGCGCTATTGTTGTGCCAGTTTAGGTGACGCGAAGTGCAAGTCTTCTGTATTTATTTGTCGTCTTCATGATGGCTTTCTCGTCTGAGAAGGTGCTCTATCTGTATTTAATGTTCTGCGCAGGCATCCATGGTAACGTATTCAACACTGATAATCAGATGTTTTACTTATTTGCTTGATCAAAAAATACGTATACCTATATCTAAGTAGTTCATCTCAGTTTATACATAATATGTATATCTGTTTACCATTAAACTCATCCCCGATGAGAAAAAAGCGTGTTTGTTTTTACTTTCATTATCGTTTTAATTACGTTATGCCATTAGATTACAGCCGAAGAATTACTTTTGGAAAAACCAAATTTACTCCAATGAACACGGCAAACCTGTATTGTTATCAGGTCATTCTCCGAAATATAGGCGATTTTAATGTAATTGTTATATTTTCTGTTTATTTAATCTTTCAAGTTAATAGTTAAATGTATTGATTTTAAACAAAAAAGAAGTTTCTTAGGAAGTATAGATGCATAATAAATACAATACAAAACAAACCTGTTTTTATTTGTATATAGCCTGTATGACACGATCAAAGTACCTAAATTTTTGGTGTCAAAGTTGTTCAAATTCACTTCAAACTCGTCGTGTAAATGGCAACTTTGATAGACTTTGATGACGTCACATCAAATTTTACTTTGACATAAAAAATTGTTGTTGCAACAAATTTTATTATCAAAGCCGGTCAAAGTTGTGGTGTGCGCGTGCGCAAGCATTGCGGCCAACACAAATTATTTCGTACGAAATAGAAGAGGTTATGAATGGATAATGACTTTCTGTGCCTATAGTGTTTACGTACAGTAAAAATGAATAATAACACTACCGTTTTTAACAGAGAAAATACTCTATTATTGGTAAATTTGTACGAGCTACAACCTACGCTTTATTGTGTATCTTCGCCACTATATAAAGATAAAAATGCCAGAGATATAGCAATGAAAACTATTGCGGAACAACTTTTTATAAAAACCATTTTTTGGGACTGTAAAACCTCAATAAATTAACACAAACACTTCGCTGTTCTGCAACTTCTAACGTCCTTCTCCAAAACAATCTTAATCTAACCTCAAACCAACCGTGAAATGAGTATGTTGGCTGCCCTGAATTATCTCACTAAATCTTTGACTGTCAAAGTTAAACTTTGTAATGCAACTTTGATAACAAAGTTTCGGCATTTCTTAAAAAACTTTGATACACTTTGATCGTGTCATACAGGCTTATCACACATAAATACATGCATAATACTGTATTTTATGGACATTTATATAATAAAATCCATTGAAATTAATCCTTAAATATTATTCAAAGATTACGGTTATTATTCAATTAATTTATGCTACATACATCTGAGCATACATATTCTGATGGTATTATAACCTTTTTTTTTATTAGAGAATTTTAGTGTAATCAAATTGCATACTAAAAAGTAAACAAACATACCTGTTAAAGGCTAGTTTACACCACGCCAATTTATTGCCAATTATTTGTCTATTAATCTTCTATGTTAAAATTGGACAATAAATAACGTGGTATAAGACGCCCTTAATCTTAAAACATAACGTATAAGATTTACGGATAATCCGCCATTTTTTATATTATTTTCAAATATGATGTAGAATTGTCATACACGCACTTTTTCTCTCTTCGTCTGCTACAAGATTGAATTTTGTTTATGTCGGCGTATAAAACACACCGATACTTGCCAAATTTCACATTTAACGACTTTTCTTATTACAGTTAAATTATTTTTTGAAAACAGGAAGCATTATTCATATCATATTGAACAAACGGAATGTTTCAGCAGATTTTTTTCTGTGGTGCCAATACTGTAAAGTTGAAAATCCCCAAATTTACGTACTGCTAAGCATTAAAATTTAAAAGTTACGAAATCGAAAATACGCGGAAAGTATGAAAAACTTAAACTGTTCCAGTCCAGGGAAAAATTTTTGAGTTGGCATCACTGCAGTTGTTGTAGTGGGTTGGTCACCATTTTGTATTATATTTTTTAACTTTTATTAGCAACTTTATTAGGAGATTGAAATACCGGGCCTAAGTATAATATTCTTTTTTTTTATTCATTATAAATGATTATATTTTATGTATTTCATATGTATAGGTACTTATTCAGCCATATTCTAAGTATGGCAGAACACTGACATTATATCGTTACTGTGATTCATTTTTGACTTGAATTATTTAATTGTGTCTATACTTTTCCAAAGTTCTAGATTTGTTGTTTTTCCTCTTTAATTAAAAACCGCAACTTTCGATAAAAATATTATCAAATATGTTGATTATAAACCATAAATTCTTTTTTATCAAATGTAATAAACTGTTTCCACCACGTAGAGTATCCCAGTAACAAATACGTAAATACGCTACAATGTTTCCATTGTGCATTGGATTCTACCTGCATCTGGATAAGTTAGATAAATTTTGCATAAATACAACTACCTTCTTTCTTCTCTTTCTCATAAAACTGCCCTCACAAAAATGCAAAATATTTCTTATGCATCTAAAATGGATATTTTTTAAGATAATTAGTCAAATATGTTTATATGGTATATGAGTGTAGCTTATGGAGTTTTTTAAAATGTCTTTCTGCTTTGGTATATCTAAGTTAGTGATGACCATTCGAGAAACATTATCTTTTTGTATCGGCAGGTACTTCTATAGCTCTAGCTCAAGGTGTAGTGGGCGATTCGTGCGGCCCGCTAAACGATATGAAATGCACATTGGTTACTGACTGTCAGGAAGCGGTGGACCGACTCAAGAAGGGTGAACGCGGTCACGGGCTAGCAAAATGTGGTTGGCAAGGCCTAGACGAGATTGTTTGCTGCAGTTCGAAGTCACTTGTCAAAATACCTACCAGAACCAGTATTGCAGGTAAGTTTTTTCGGAGGGAGATTTTTGTTTTAGCCTTTATGCTTATCTTTACTTTTCACCTATAATACAAAAATTGCGTAGGTATATACATATTACGAATAATTAGGGACCTAAATTTGACCCTTGCCGAACACCTTATAATGTACCTTTTTTTTTTATTCTTTTATTTGCTTCTGAGACTTTTAATCACGAAATAAAGTGGCCAAGCCAAGATTAATTACAGTTAAATCATGTAGAATCTTTTTTTTTTGCAACCGTAAATTCACTGATGGTATTGTCATAATTATACTTTGTGTTGAACTATAGAAAAAGGCGCATTCCACATTTTATAACATATCCTTTGTTTTTGTAATCGTAGAGAAACAAAGTTTAAATAAAACGGAGCGTCTCCTGATCAAAACCAGACGCCAGCTGATCGGTGTAATTTCATTAAAAAAAAAAAGAAGGATGCGATAATCTGCTTCCAAAAATAAAAATGAAATAATGTCTTGGCAGTAACAGGTTTTTGTCTAATGCCAAGGTAATTGATGCTGTAAATAGCTATTTCAAAGACTTGCATTCATCGATCTGCAAGGAATGGATTGCTAATTCGGAATACCGTTGGAATAAGTCTGTTGAACGAGCAGGAGGCTATATTGAAAAATAAAATATCGTTTTCGTCAAAAAACTTTTCAAGCCATGTGCTTATTGAACAATCCTCGTAGAGGTACAGCTAAAAGGCCTAAATCTTCCAAACGTTAGAAGAACTAGAAGTGTTGACGACGGGATTAATCATAGTACATAGAAATAAATCTTTATCCAATCCACCGGTGTACAAAATCAAACAGCAACTTATTCCTTCTTCCAATAATAATTTACTTATGAATCTCGAAACATAATCATAATGTTCGTATTTTTCCAGCTTGTGAAGAATACTCCAAGAGATACGGTAAAGATTCTACACCATTCATCACCAATGGTGTCAACGCGTCCATAGGGGAGTTCCCATACATAGTAAGTTATCTAGACAAAAAGGAAATTCAATGAGAAATTCAGTGTAAAAAGAGCGGAACTACTTTGGTTTTTATAACCCAAAAAAACTCACTTTACCACCAATTTTTTTTTTTTTAAAGAAACTGAAATTCAGTGTTTTTGGAGTAATGACGTAACTACGTTTATTTTTGCCAGATATGGAAGATCGGGCATGGTTTGGACACGTGGAGGCAATAGCCAGGTTTAAATTTTTCCCGTCGACGTAATTTGTAATGCAAACAGTATTTTTTAATGTTGGTAATATTACAAGAAACCTACCGATGACAACATGTAGCTCTGACTCTAAAACCAATCGCGGCTCGCCTACGGATAAGAACCACTAACTTTTATACAAAAAAAAAGATTCCCTTAAACATTCGCCTAAAACTAATTATATAGGTTATGTTTTTATAAAAAAAATATCTCGTAAAAAAGGAAAAATATAAAACAAAAAATGTCTCCTTCGTAAATATCTTTACAAATGATTTTGCAAATATATTTCGTTTTGAACCATTCTGATTCAAGGCCGCTCTGGGATATGAAAAGGTTACTGGCGCTGGAACGACGATCGAGTGGGCTTGCGCTGGTGTGCTAATCAGTGATACATTTATCCTCACCGCCTGTCATTGCTTGTTCAGACCAGATAGGTAAGTCCTGATTGTGTAATCGTAACCGAAAAGTTCTGGGGAAAATACCTTGAAATAGAGTTACTTTAATTATGTGTAACGATGAGAATGGAAGAATCCCAATTTAAATGTGTGTGAAGGTGAGTAGGTCCTATAAACACTATCGGGAATGGGCTTGATTTCCTCGCAGGTTTTGCCACTCCAAAAACAAGAATCTGCTCTTTTTCCATGGTCGCACGATGTTCTAAAAATACTGTCAAAACAAAACTAAGCGTCGAATTGTCACCAAGTTTTGACAGGCCGACTAAAAAAGGTTATAATTAAATGATGGTACACTTATTTTGGCTCAGTAGCGCCACCTATCTTCCAATCATTCATCAAATAGCCCTCGTATGCGTATATTCATTTATTACACCTTTGAAAGTGTACAAACATGACAACGATAATATACATCCCTTTACCGATCGTTTATTCTGTTTGGTTAGGTTCTTTATAATTTCAAATTTTACATTTAATTACAATTTACAAGATCGCTGAAAACTTCTATAAAAATTACTCGATTCATGAGATTCATAATAAGTTCACAATAAGTAGAAACATTCGAACCCTGCACCCGTACATTTATTACCGATGGTTTTTTTCTTAGGTTATGTTTTATGCTTGTGTTGTGCGTTTATTGGTAAATAAATAGTAATGTGTAATTGCTTTCACAATGTTGCCAATTGAGTAGCGTCCCGAAATTAAAAAATTCATTGATAATGTCTCCTTTTACCACTTTACAGATAACTTTATTATAATTTGCGTTAATCGGTATTACCTCGGTATTTTTTGTTATTGTACAAATATTTAAAAAAATGACAGTCAATTTAACTGCAGAACGTTGTAGAACAATGAAAATTACGCAGGCAAGCATACACTATATTTTATAGATTACTCTTAATGATGTAGACATATACAAGATGTTATACCTTGAAAATAGTGAATCTTACTGTGGTGCCACACCGTTTCTCTTTCAATCTTAGTTTAAAATAGATATAAAACTGGAGAATGTACTGTTATTTCAGTTATTCAGCTAATAACTATTATTGGGGGTTATGATGTAACTCTTCCGTTACGGATAACGTCAACGTTAAGATACTTCTTAACAGATTCCCGTAATATAACCAAAATTCGGATGATGTATTGTTTTTTCTTAGCTGTAATTTAACGTGTCCGTAATTTGCGTCGGATAACGTCTTATGATAGCGGGACCTCTCGATGTGCCGCTATAGGATTACGGCAACGTTTTCCACTCGGTTATCATTGTTTAACACATTTTCTCTATTGTTCACTGTCATTCTTTGCCACCCAACTTCAATGTCACCTGTTATCTGCCAACGTAATCATTACGTAACGGCTATCCGTTATATATTACAGGGATGATACATCATAGCCCCCATTAGGAGTTTGAAATACTGGCCGTGTAAAAAACTTTTTTTTTATTTTAATAGCAAATTACCCAAAATGGCGCGCCTAGGAAAGGTGGACCTGGAGGGCAATGATGATAATCTAGAACCTCAAGACATTTCAATCATCGAAAGTATTGTACATCCGAACTATGACCACGGCACGAAGGTCAACGATATAGCTCTGTTGAGGTTGGAGGCGCCAGTCAGATTCACCACGTACGTTAAGCCAGTGTGCTTGAATCAAAATCGGGACATACCTTCGGCACTTTTAGTAGCTGGTTGGGGGCACACCAAAAGTGGAGGTATTTGTTTATGTATCAGGTATATAGATAGGTCTTTTATGCACTGTAGGCTAAAAAAGAAAACACTACAATTTAGGAAACCTTATTCAAGCACTCTAACTTAAACTTCCGCATAAAACGCCTATGCCCCTTAGCTGCTGGTTGGGGTTAAGCGCAACTCCATGTTACAGGGGACCCTAGCAGATTCTTGCTGAAAGCCTACGTAGCGCCATTCGACCTGGACAAGTGTAATCAAACCTATTTGACGTCGTCAACCAAGAGGGCGATCCAGGACACGCAGATGTGTGCCGTGGCAAAAGAATTCGATGGTAGCGATACTTGCCAGGTATTCATATCAATATCGCGATATAAAAGTTTTAGAATTTCACGCGAAAACAGTATTCAATTCATTAAGTGTAATTTTTTTTCCCGTATTTCCACAATGGTTAATGGTGCTAGTCAAGATAAATGTAATAGGGTATCCCCTAGTAAGTCATACAGGTGCAGACACAGATTGGTTTAACTGCTGACATGTTTTGATGTCGACAAGCTTTTTGTTAGAATAATAAAGCGAAGTATTAAAATTATTAAAAAACCCTAAAGCTAAAAGTGAATTTACGAGATCACAAGGACCTTGTACCGCCGTATCGTGTGAAATAATGATTAATAAATATCAGAACCGGAACAATGAATTAGTTTTTAATAACGTACTGTTTACAGACGAGAAAACGTTTCAGGTACACGGGCAACATAACCGCGCAATTTCTCGATATTGGTCGCCTACAAATTTGTATAATAAATTTAGAAAGGTGATAAATAAATAATTAATAATAATAGATATTCAATTTAATTTTGTGTATGATATTCGAAATAAGAGTATTAAATTATTAGGATTTAATAATTCGTTACCACTTAAAAGCCTTTATTGCTATTATTGTGTGAGATGATAAATTCTGATATTTTTATTTATTTTTGGTTAACCAGGGCGATTCTGGTGGACCTATTCAAGTTGAGAACAAGAAAGACACCCCGGAAACGCCCCTGATAGTGGTCGGAGTGACGTCATATGGGAGAGGATGTGGTGGAGACTTTCCTTCTGTCTACACCAGAGTGTCCAGTTATATAGGGTGGATAGAGAGTATCGTTTGGCCTCGAATACCCTAATTGTGCTTGCCTGTAATTTTTTATGATTATAAATAAATATTTCTTGTATAGAATCGGATTTTATTTTTATTTTTTACAGATTTCGCGCTGTCCAAAATAGCTCCGTTTAGAATCTCATCAATCGATCCCAATATGAATTGAGTTAAATAAAATTAATTAATCAAATTAACAATTCTTCCAGCTTGCAAGGACACACAGCTGAATTTGGCAAGAAGTACCGCATAATCGAAACCCTTTAGTGGATATGATCCTCCAGCCAAGAAATAGAGAAACTTTTATTGAATTAAATAATGCAAGTTTTATAAGAAATGTTTTCAATTAAATAAAATTTCATACAATATTCTATTCATGTTTCGTAGTCCCTAATATAATTAATAAATTGACTGTGTGTGTGATGTTCATAATTTTAAAAATATAATGAAACATTTTCTTGGCTCTATTTTGGCAATTTTATTTATTCTTTCAAATAAAATGTTTCCTTTTACTAAAAATTCATTAAAAAAATCAGTAGAAAGTCGAAACAGTAGATGCCCACTTTTTCTTTTTTCAGTTTGACTTTCCATTACTAAAATAATATACCCTTATATTCAACATATTTTTTTTGCAGTAAAGAAAAAACTAACCAAGTTAATTTGATGTAGAAATATCAAACAAAATATATAACAGCTGAGTAGAGTGAAACGATGTTGTCACTATAGTAAGTAATATAGCAATACCCCATTACCTGATTTTGGGCAAAACACTGCTTTTACAATAATCATATAAAATATGTGTTTTGCAAATGTTTCACCATTCAAATTCGCACCAAGTATTCGCACTTGCGGGACCTCGGCCGCACAAACCGTACTCGCACTCGCAAAATTATAGTTTCTGGCCTAGTGATACAAATAACTATTTCAACCGGTTTGAAGTACCTTTGGATGGCGTTCAGATGGCGTGTCAGTTTTGGCGTGCCCATTAATTTTTTTTAATAATGTTGCATTGTAATTTCTTAATTTTGATTGGTTTTACTTTGTTATTAACTGCCAAGTTTATTTCAGAATCTGTAACCAACATAGCTCGCATTCCAATGAATATTTGGCGGTATTTAATTTCATTCATCAGTACTTTTATACTATCGCCGCCAGATATCAGCACCTTATGCAGCTCGGTTGAATAACTAAAGGCTATTATTTAATCATATATGTTAGTTTTAAAGATTTTGAAAGGGTATGTCTAATTTAATTTTTATCTTACATAGAGTAATATATATTGCATTTTTGGAAAAATACTTTTTACTAAATATATTTAAATACGAAAGAAAAACCATCGACGATCTATATATAAATTTTAAATATAAAAAAGCAAGTTTATAGCCCAGATATAGCAAGACTAGTCTCAGAAAACGATTTCCCATTGCCTTGTCATTATAAATAAATATGTATAAGTTCAAATAAAAACAAGTTTAATTATGCAAATGCATTTGGTTTATTCATGAGTCACCCAATTTATATACTTACGTGTAGATGTTGTTCGAAGAAAACCATGCGATAAACATGTAAGAAGAGCGACGTTTATAAACAGATTTTTATTGTCTCTGTTGTCAGTACTGTTTTGCACGCGAGATCCATCGTTTCAAGTTATAATGGGGAAATTAACTATTTGGTTATCTTTGATGTTGGTGGTTTTCGGTAATGTACTAATGATATTATATAATAAATTTCTTAATTAATTCTTTCTCAATATTGAATATTCCTTTATGAAGGATTTTCTTGATTTTTAATTTTTCTTGGTTATAATTTTATGTAATAAGTGGGGGTTGTTTGGGTCATTCATGACCGGCTATTAATTCAAATATTCAAGGTTATGTCACTTTCATAACAGAGTTCTATTTTATTTGTGATTTGGGCAATTAATGCTTGTATTCGAAATAAATATTTTAATATGTATCTACATGTTTAACTGCTATAAAAATTGGGTTTTTATATTACTGTAGTCGTGTTAATTGCAAATGTAAGCAAATTGTGTAGTGTCTATATTTTATTTAACTTTATTTGAGAATATTACATTTACATAAACTTCCCGCCAATCTGCTATATCACGCATTTACCATCATATAACCGTACGTTGTCGATTTCTCTCATCGAACAATCTAGAAGTTACCCACTCCCGCTTCCCATGTCTGCCACCCTAAGTGTATATCAGTCTAGACCAGTGACTAACACATCATTGAAAGTAACTAGGAACAAGCGCTAAATTTAAATTTTAAAAACAGTGCCTACAATTGTTCATCTTATTGTCGACTTTGCATATTCCCGAACATAGATAATTCGGTTGGATTATCACAAAAACCTATTTTATTAAATTTGACCAGTAACATTTTTATAGATAATGAACTCTCAATTCATTGCGTATTGTACTTTCTATATAAATATTCGTGTACTACAGAATAATTCACTTTATGTACTTTTTTATTATTTGTGTTAAAAACCTTATATCTGTTAATAGCATAACAAAAACGAACATTAAAAACATTATATTATCTTGTAACCACAAAAGCAATTTACCACAAGGAAAATATTATTAAAACCCCAAAGTTTTGATATCAGAAGAAACAAACCAGTATTCCACTTGCTGAAACCTCACAATTATTGGACACATCTTTAGAAAATATTTATATTTCAAGTCTTTTGTTAAACTGAAATTATGTATAGTAGCCTTGGAATATGTAAATATAAATTTAAACTTAGCGCCAGAAATAACGGGAATTGTATAGTCGGTTAATTTTTAGATTTTTTTCATTAATAGAATAATCCCTGAAGCAAAATTATATAATATATAAACTTATTTTTAAATGGTTTATTCTTTTGTGACTACTCTGTACAATTTTGTCAAGAAATTAGTTATAGTTGTAATAATGCGTACAGTACTCGTTTTTAATGGCTTATTTATCGATAAAAATTAAATTTTGGAAAATATCGGTGCGTTAAAAACAATTGTTTTTTTTTATCACGTAAAATAAGTATATTGTACGAATCAATGATTTAATTTTAGGAGGTTAGTATAAATTTTAAACTTTTCACCTTCTATTCCGTTCTTTTACGAGTATTAGTTTTCAAATTAATTATAAATTTGAATAATTTTAGGTTTGACCTCGTCTAATGCTTTAGAAGATATCGGTAGTCGTTTTGCGAGAACCACCAAAAAAATATTAAGGAAAAGCGAACAAGGTAGGTAGAAATTTCATTTTGATTTTAACTGTGCATTTTAAATTGATATTTTATGTAAAGTTATGATGAAGAGTAGGAAGTATATATATGTATACAAGGTGTTCGAAAACGTCAAATGAGATGAAATCGGAAAATTAACGTCAGTTGTCATTTTTGACAGATCATCTCAAAAGTATTTTTCTACCAACTTACTTTGATCTCAACAATTTTTTATCACCTTAAGATGTTTCGATATATATTAACGTAAATTCTTTGCTAATGTCAAATTTCAGCTTGCGTGGAATATGGTGCCGGATTCCAAAGGAAGGTATTTCCTTCGAAATATGTACTACCAGGAGAGTATCAACATAATGTAAGGACAACATATATGCACAAATTGCTCTGTCCAAAATATAGTTTATTGCATATATATTCCAGGTAGCCTTGGGATATGAGAAAGATAGCGGAGAGAAGGAAATTGTTTGGCTGGGATGCAATGGCGTTTTGATAAGTGAATATTACGTATTGACAGCTGCCCATTGTATTGTCTCACCCTCGAAGTTAGTATATATCTAATCACTTTTCATTGCTCACCATAAAAACAAAAAAATAGAAGCAAAACTTACAAAGAACTCCAACTCATGATTAGGTATTCTGATTTTCGCAATAAATTAAATAAATTTTATACCTTTTACATCTTCATTTAATCCAATTTATTATTATATAAAACAATTTACCTTGATTCAAAATGGGACGATCATCGACAAAATCCTATTTATGAAACAAGTTTTTTTTTAGTATTTTTTTTTCTAATTCGCTAATTATCGATTTAAATCGTTTTTCTTTTTTATTTTAATAAGTTAAAATTCAGGGGTTTTTACTTTTTGCGACAGTTAAATTTAAATTTTATAATTCGAAAAACTAACAGCGATATAATGACAGGTTGCAGAACAATACCAACTCCAAAATTATAAAGACCCTGAAAACTGCTGTAATGAGTTTTTAAAATTCCAAAATGACTAATAAATTAACATGCTTCCCTCTAATTTAGACGGCCATCTTTTCTAAAAGAAGTAAATGAAATCATCCATCGTATTATGTTGAAGATTATAGACCTGTTCATAAGAGAATAACAAACTAGTCGGAACCAATTATATACTGTGAAATCAGTCAGAAAACTGTTTAGGATTTCTTTTAGCCAATCGAATCGCGTCTAACTAATTCGTGATGCTTCTATGAACAGGCCTTATATTATGAATGATATTCCCCAACGAATAAATAATTATACCACATGTTATTAAGAAAAAAAAATCGTAGGATGTTACCAGTTATGGTTCGCTTGGGAAGCATTGACATCACTGGAAAAGAAGATGAAGCTCTACCTCAAGATATAGAGATAGAACGAACGATAGTTCATCCCAGTTACAACCCCATTAAGAAGGTAGCCGATATAGCCCTGTTACAGCTGAAAGAACCGGCGAAATTTGATAGATACGTTCAACCAGCGTGTCTCTACACGAAATCCGATGTCCCTGACAGCATGATATCTACCGGAAGGGGTAGACTGGAACTACGTAGTGAGTATTTTTATGACTTTATTAACTACCTACTAATTAAACAATTTATGTTCACACCGGGGTTCGAGCTGACTATTCTTTTAGTAGTAAAAAATTGTTAAAAAATTAGGTACTATTTGTATAGGTTATGTGCGAAATATTTCTGACGATTGGTAAAAGTGCCGTAAAAGTATGATGTATACTTTCTATTGATTTATTAACAAAAAAAGAATAGGCATTTTGGAATTGTCAAATCAATGCTACCACTGAATGCCAATCAAAAATTATCTTCTTTCCCCCTTTTTAGTTGAATTCGTCGTATAAAACACGGGACTGCTTTCTAACGGCGTTTATTCTGTGTGGCACGCATAACATATACTAACTTCACATCGCATGTCTCAACTATCTCCGACGCCAACTTCATATGAGATGGCGGGAAATTTAAAAAATTCAAATGTGACTACTACAAAATAAGGTCATTTTGATCATTTTTCTGCACACCAGGGATTGGTGGCCGTTTTAACTTTTCGTTGTCATTTTTAGCAATTTTAAAGCTCTAAAGAAAGTATAGTGCATAAGTAAAATAAGTCACATGGGTTTCATTTGTAACTATATGCCCTGTATAATGGATTATAACCTTAATTGTATTGTTTTTTTCTTGTGTACATACATATATATCTACAATTTTCTTATTTTGTTTTAGGTAGTGCTTTTAGCGATATGTTGCTGAAAGCTAACATCAGAACTGTGGACTACGATGCTTGCAATAAATTTTATGCGCCCCGATTTAATATTAGCGACTCGCATATATGTGGAACGCAAGCTGAAACCGATATTTGCCACGTGAGTATACTACGTAAAATTAACGCCTATCGATACCATTTTTACACTAATAAATGCGTTTTCCTCTTTTATAGATTGGTTCTGGTGGATCGCTGTTCGTACCGAACAATGCAGACAGTCGAGCTACAGTTGTAGGAATTGTCTCCTTCGGAAGGGGATGCGGTAATGTTTCACCGGAAGTATTCACGAAGATATACAGTTATTTAGACTGGATAGAAAATATCGTGTGGCCGGACAAAGAATCGAACGAGGATACGTCAATATGGACAAGTTAAAGATTGCCATTTGCTTTATTTTTTGTATATCATAGACTTTTCCCTTGTTATATTTTTTTTATAATAAACATTTTATGAGGGAATAAATTGTTTTATTAATTAAAACAGCTGCGGTAGAAGCGGCAATTAATCTCCTAACATATGATTCACCTTAAGAGATCCGGTGTATTTGAATTTCTGTTTACAATAATTAGATATTAAGTTGGTAGTGGTATGAGGTAAAAACTATGAAAAATATATATTTAAGTAAATAAAGTATAAATTGAACTTATTTTAAAAACGTTGAAGTTCAATATGATTAAAGATAAGATATATATATAGATATTCGCCTGAGATTGCAAACAGGATTAAAAATGTCTTATAAGATAGTAAGTTTTCATTCAATGAGAGGTAATTTTTTTTTAAAAATTACAATGGGCAACAAACCATCTCCTGTTTCTTTTAATAACATCGATGCAGGTAAGCAATGATCAATTTTATGTATAATTTTGTATAATCCTCATTCATCATCAGTGAAATACGCTCTAAAAACTTAAATAAATAAACAAAATCACTTTTCTGTATATCAAAATATATTTTCAATTTATAAGTTTGCAGTAGGTAATAAACTTTACTAGATATTAATAAACGTTTTTAATTACAATGAACTCGTTCAGCAACCCAGATAGCACAACATATTCCAACAATCTGCAATATTGAATACATATTCAAATATTTGTAAAAAATGTATATATCCAGTTTGCTAAGATATATTCAGGGTGCATTCATTTTAGAATATTATAAAAAGATTTGTTTGTTTCGAATTGTATTTCTTATTTGAACTAATTAAATTAAACGAACATCACCCCATGCTTCTTCATTCGCAACCTACTACACGTACTTAACCATACCAATGATGTTCAACATGTGTTCAACACATATAATTTCAATATTTATTCATGAATATTATATTAAAGATGTATTCTTTCGTGGTGAACAAACTGATCAAAGTGAACAGCAATTAATTCGTTCACTACTCCAATGTTCTTTTCTGCACGTTCAGTCTCCCCACTTTAACTAATAAAGTGATTGCATTAGAAATCCCCTTACCCATCGAGCACAATTAAATTTCGCGGTTAAATTTAATTCAATTAATCGATGGTTGAAAATTCAAATGTGCGGTTGTGATATTTGTGCATTATCAATTGCAGATAACGGAGAGAGCAGCGATGACTCCTTCGAAATAGTGAATGGTAAGTGTTATATATGTAGGTTTTACAATTTTATGTCATTCCGGTTCTAATTTACTTGGTTTTGTATGTGTTTAGAGCACCACAATCGCAATGGCAATTGGATGTCATCTTTAGGAAGGACAACAAATGGTAATTATTATATTTATATAAAAAAGAAAACCTAATTTTGTTTTAATCGGTTTTATATTTATCGAAGGTCTTTTCTAATTTCGTGTCTTTTCCAGGCCGACAAACTTTAAGAAATACATAATTACTAGTTAATTAACCTTGAGATTAAAACCAACCAATAAACCAATTTCTAAAATCTCTTTATAGTGCATATTAAAATATATAACAACTTCAAATACCTATTACATTTACCTAGTTTACCGTTTTAAAATATTTAAATAAAAATAAATTCATGATTTTAAAATTGAAATATTTAATTCGTAAATTTTCCTGTAGGTTGGCCACCTACAGGAAAATTACAGGAACTGGCCGTTCGATTTGAAATTTAACGGTAAGCGTGATTATTTGTCGATGGTGTTGGATGGTGTGTCGATCTCTCAAAAAGAAAGTCGATATTTCTTTTTAACCAATTTCAGAAATTAATGGAAGGATGGATGCTGACGAACATTCAGATTTGACGGAGGAGTTACAGGATTCATCATCAGGTGATGAAGGTAGGTTTTGATATAAATATTGGGAATTTTTCTCATTTTATTTTCTACGATACAAAATTTTGCATGACTTTATAGCAGATATGATATAGTGATCATTCTAGCAGTAATTTCATTTCTTATCTCTCATCTAATGTTAATTTTTTGGATATTGCCGTCAATTTAGTTCATCGGAGTTTTTGAACATCTTTCCTCACATTGCATTTTATGCAAGCCTCCTAGAGAACATTTTTTAGCACATTATAATATTCTTTATAAACTGCATTATTTTTCAGATAATAACTTAGACGAAAGTGCAGTCGTAGGTAGTCATCGAAAATTTAAACAATTAATAGATTTAGACACCAGCTCGGAAAGCGAAGAAGAGAACGACGAAGACATAATTGACGTTAGCAGCAGCGAAGAGGTAAGTATTCGACGATGGATCGCCATTACATTAAGACGGAATTTGTTGTTCCATTCCGTAGAATCCGCCACGCAATCCGATCACTCCGAAAAGGCAGCTAACCTTACCGGAGATGATGAAAGAGAACGTACAAAATATAATAGCGAAAGAAAACACTAACGTTCCAAACAATAATGTAGTTGACGGATTGAATGTTACCAAAGTTACTCGGGGAATCTTTGAAGAGCAGCAACGGGAGATGCAAAAGTTGCAGGAGACTCTATCCAAGATGGAAAAGCTAAGGGGGACTCTAAATGTGACGGCACTGCCGGATAAGGGAGCTCTGTTGCACGGAAAAATAGCTACCCTTAAAACAGCAATCAGTGCGGCAGAAAATCGTCTGCAGGGAATGGTTGTTTATGACGGTAAGTTGTTAATGTGATTTAAATTTTGATTAATATGGGTTGGTTATTTTGCCATCCCATATTTTCTTGCGTTTCTTACTTATATTTTTTCTTAATGTTATTAATTGAAAAACTCGAGTGCTACGGTATTAGAGGGGTTGCCGATTGGTTTACATCTTTTCTGTCAGATAGGACGCAATTTGTTAACGTTAAATTCAAATGTAATCAAAATATCAAATCATTTCATTCAACCTGTTTGCCTGCCAAGATGGGGGTTCCGCAGGGATCGATCCTTGGTCCTGTTCTTTTCGTATTATTTATAAATGATGAACTAATTTTATTGACTGACTAATCATTTACGCGGATGATCCTTAATAATAATAATAATAAATGACTTCATTGCCATAACATACATAATAATAAACATAAACAACAATAACAATAACAAACAGAGGCAAATGTATGTATATTGATAAAGAATCATCGCCTTGCATCAACACTCAATCCCCCAACCAAAACCAGCCGAAATTTACGCCGAAATGTCGGCAATACCAATGATTTCAGCTCGAAAGGAACCAGGTTGTATTTCACGTATATCATATAAGAAAAGGACCTCTGTCCAAGAGAAGATCTGCAATATGGTGGTGAGATTAATCCCCGAAACCTAGTGGTGAGACTATGAATGTCAGATCTGAACCTGATCTTGTAATACGGATAAGGCGGTGTTTTAAAAGATAGAATTTTATGAAATAAACATATCATTAAATACTCCCTACGGTAATACATATTCAACCATCCTACCTCACGCAGCTTATGAGAAATATGATCAAATTTCTTTAGGTTGAAAATATAACGCAAACATGCATGCTGAATCTTTTGAACCCGACGGGTAGTAAAATTGTCCAAAGCACCATGATAGACAGCAGAACAATAAAAGGATATAACTTTTAAATTTATGTAAGCCCTTTTAATATATGTAGAAATCTGATCACGTAAACGAAAGGAATTATCCAATATAACACCAAGACTTTTAACTTTATTGACAAAGATAAATTTGAATTGTTAATTTGTAACCTCATCACATTACTCAAATTCTGGCAGGCTTTCCTAGGGCCAAATAAAGTAGCCTGGGATTTTACAGACACAGTTAAATTCTTGGGAGTACATATAGACAGCACCCTAAACTGGAAAGAGCATGTTAATATTCTTACCAAAAACTTATCTGGAATGGTTTATGCACTGAGGGCAATATCTTCAGAGGTCCACAAGGAAGCAGCATTAGCAGCGTATCACGCTTACGTAGCGTCAAGCCTAAGCTAGGGAATAATCTTCTGGGGCAACTCGGTTGACGTAGAACGAGTATTTAGGCTTCAGAAAGCATGTTTACGAAGTGTTTTCGGGCTGAAAAAGAGAGAGACCTGCGAAGAAATTTTCAAAATAAATAATATACTTACCTTACCGGGACTATATATTTATGAATGTGCGTGCTTTGGAAAGAAACACTACAGTGAGTTACTTGCCAAATACGAAACAAGCCATAATTACAATACTCGCGAGTGTGATAAAGCAACATTACGTGTGCCTCAAAGTACTTACACAAAAATACACAAAGGCGTGGTGACACAAGTGCTCAAAATCTATAATAACGTCTGAGGACTTTTAAATCTAAAATAAAAAGACACTTAACGATGAAGTGTTTATATAATGTGCAAGATTTTTTTCTTTGCTCTTAAGAACATTTACAAACTTTTGTTTAATTATTTGTTAATTTTTTCTAATTTGTAATTCTATTTTTGCTTACTATTTGTATATCTTTCTTTTTCTTTGTTGACTTATTTCATACTTGTTTTTGGTAAAATGAAATAAAAGGGATATTATTATTATTACAGTATTTCGCGCTGCTCGACCGAGGATGGAGGCTTTTGATGCTGATGTTAATGGCGTACAGGTTGCTCAGAGGTCGTCTGTGTGCTGTGGGCGTTCATGTCGACGAAAAGCTAACGTGGGTAGATCATTGTAATCATCTTGTATCTAGACTCAATCAAATATGGTTTCAAATTAGAAATTTAAAATACATTCTGCGTATCGAACATGTCTTTTTGTCTTTCTATTACGCCGAAGCTCATTCCAGACTTTCTTATGGTATCATATTCTGGGGCTCCTCAAGTTTCTCTTCCAGAGTATTTATCAGCCAAAAACGCATCATTCGCTGTATTGCTAATATAAATTCTACCGAGTCTTGTCGGCCGTTTTTTTGCCAAATTTAAGAATTTACCTTTGCCAAGTTTCTACATTCCGGAGCTTCTCTCGTACATTCACTCAATCCAGCATAAAATCCCAAAAAATTCAGACTACCATACATACAATACTAGCTGTAATGACCTGATTAGGACTTCTTGCACTAAACTGTATTTCATTCAGCATGGCCATCTGGCAATGGGTATCCGGCTGTTCAACATGCTTTCCAGCGATTTAAAGGCTATTCAAAACCCTAAACTTAAAAAAAAAAAGAGTACGTGGGCTTCTTCTGGACCACTGCGTGTATTTCACTGATGAATTTCTTTGTAATCTAGACTTGGTGCTCACTAGTCGATTTGTTAAACATTGTCATTTTTACTACTATTATTATCTGCGTGTACTCCATTATTGAATTTCTTGTAATTTTTAACAAATAATTTAAACTAACGCTCACCAGTACATAATGCATTTCACTCAGTTACGCGGGCTATCAATTGACTTCCAATTTGTTGAACGTCTATTATTATGTCGTATTGTTCCATTATTTCCATAGTTTTGTTTGCATTGTTCCTATCATTATTATCACCAAAATTACTACTTTCTTATAACCTTTGTTGTAACCATGACAATGTCGATATCGGAGATCTCTGACAATAAAATTATCTATCTATCTATGATTTGGTGTCAAAATTTGATTTTACTATAAAGTCGTTCGAAGATTTTTGGTTAGGGGTCGCAAAGGAATTTCCCACGATTTCTCAAACTGCCATAAACATTCTTTTACCATTTTCTACAATATAGTTGTGTGAGACCACATTTTCGTCTTCAACCACCATCAAATCTAAAGAATATTGAAGAAATGCTTCGTTTGGCGGTGTCTAATATTTTGCCAAGATTTGATAATATTATTAAAAATAAACAGGCACACCCTTCCCATTGATACCTAATATATGCGCTCTTAAAAATAAGTGGATTTTCATAGTAGTGTCCTTCCAAGTGGCTACACTTAATGGCCAGAATTTATTGGTTATTTGAATTATTTTTGTTATTGTATTATATTTTTTCAGTTTGTTCTTTATTTTTATAATAAAATGTTCACACTGTCTTACTTAAAATTAAAAATTAAAGTTACTGGCCTAAAACTGCAATAAAGTATCTGCCTGCAATGCTTATATGGGGACTCACAAAATTTTCATAAATATTATGAGGTCGCCCCACCAAAAAGTATAAGAATATACCGATTGGTGGAAAAGCAGTAAATTATACCTACAGGCAGGGCTGGGCAAAATACATTCCAAATGTATTTAAAATATAAAATACAAAATACACTCCTTCTTAGTATTTGAAATATCAAATACAAAATACATTCCCTATTAGTATTTGAAATATCAAATACAAAATACATTCATTATTAGTATTTGAAATACCAAATACAAAATACATTCATTGCTGGTATTTCAAATACAGTACTATAAATTACTACAAAATTTAGAAAACATAAAGCAGTTTAGTAACCTATTATTGGCTGTTAATGCTGTTATAAGGGAAAGCTTTACCTTTTCCTTTATACTAATCTAAGTAAAATATATTGAATGCTAAATAATAAAAAAAATAAAACACTAATGTATTCTAGAATCTCTTTACTGATAGTTTCATTTCCTTTTAAATAAACAAGTACTTCAAAAAGTTTGTCTGATAAATAACTTCTGGCAGGAGTATGTATAAACCCTGCAAATGAACCGAAATTAATCCCCAACCAAACTACAAAACTATTAAATTTTAAAGCGAGTTATTCTAATGAAAGTGAGGTTAAGGGTGCAAAACAGAGCGCCAAATCACGCCAACGCCAAATACATTGGGTACTATGAAATAAACATCGTTCGCGCGATGTGGTAGTATCCGCTTAATTTAGGTACATTATCGCTATTTTCAGGTTATGGTAACTAGGTACTATGATGACGTCATGATGCCTATATGCGTAGTAAATATATAAAGTACTTTATATATTTTTAAGTACACAAAATACTTTAAAAATATATTTCAAATACAAAATACAGAAGAAAAAGTATTTGAAATATAAAATACAAAATGTATTTTGTATTTCAAATATTTGTATTTTACATATGCCCAGCCCTGCCTACAGGATGTATAATTTTAAAAGTCAGATAGTTATTTATCGGAAAAACCGCGGAGACAAATATGATATTGGTATTTTTAGCCGGGCATGTTTTAAAGTGAAATAATATAGGACTTTTTTTAAATAAAAATAGGACATCTTGTGCGTTGGCATCAACAAAATTCACGAATTAGTCCAATAATTCCCCTCCATGCTGTACATATCATAAAGATTTATTTTCTAGGAAATCCCCTGAAACTTATCAACCAAAAACGCATTTGACAAAAGATTAGCCTCGTATGATAATATAAAACTTATCATCCTTTATTACAAACGCAATTTTTATTTTACACGCCAATTTTCTCTTCAGATCTAACACCGACAGGGCAACCACCCAAACCGGTGGCCTGGGACAACCTGAAGGCAATGGCAGAGAGTGTACAACCCAAAACGTTCGGTCAACAAGGTGACATTTCAATTAAATTCAACACAATACTTTAGGGACAGCTTGTATTAATTCGCAATTACAGCCATGGCAACACTAAATACGCAGAAAAACTTAACGTTGGAGAGATTACAACAGTTTCACAGTTCCCTAACGAGCTGCCCTACAGAGGACACTTTCGCAGAGGAACCGAGGGACTTGCGCGTGAAGCTAATGCCACATCAGAAGCACGCTTTGGCTTGGCTGCTGTGGAGGGAAAATCAGAAACCGTCGGGGGGTATCTTAGGTAATTTTTAAAAATTCGAAGCAATTTCGACAGATATAATCGTTTCACATTTGTAGCCGACGATATGGGTCTGGGAAAAACACTGACGATGATATCGTTGATGCTCGCTTCCAGACAGTTGAAGGATCAGTCCGACCATTCGGAAGAAGATTCGGAGGATGACAACCGACCAGCTAGGAAGGACTACAAACACGAGGGTGGCACCTTAGTCGTTTGCCCGGCCAGCTTATTGAATCAATGGGAGTCTGAAGTCGAGAAGCACTGCACACGATATACGGTGAAGGTGGAGATTTACCATGGAGCTAAAAGAGAAACAAGCGCAAAGAGGTAAAGAGATATAAATACTTTTGTGTAGTGACGGGCGAATCAGATTCGAATGATTTAGTTTGAATTAACATTTAAAAACTGCCGTTTGATAAATTAGTATTCGATTAATCAATATTAATTTTAATGATTATGACTTGGTGAATGATCATTTGAATAACTGCTATTTAATGAGTAATTATTCGAATGCCTGTCACTTGACGAAGTGGTAAAAAGATATAAATACTTTTATCTAGTGATGGGCAAATTGCATTCGAATGATATTTCAAAACATTTGAATTACTGTCGTCTAATGCATTAACTTTCGAATAACTATCATTTAATAAATGTAAATTCCGATGATTGTCGCTTGATGAATGATTATTCGAATAACTGTCATTTAATGAATAATCATTCGAATGACTGTCACTTGAAGAATGATCATGAACGCAAGGAAGTAAAATGCTATAAATACTTTTGTCTGGTGATGGGGAAGTCGCATTTGAATCATATTTTAAAATGTAGTTTAAATTAACGTTTGAATAACTGTCATTTATTAAATGAAATCGTTATTCGAATGCAAACTTTAACATAGGAGTTTAGCATTAGAATAATTGTTCAAGTGACAGTTTCAAAATATCGTTTGAAGTTTAAATGTTCATTTGAACGGTTATTTTATTTTATTTATTCCTAGGTATTTCTACTTTTTAGTGTAAGACGCAATGTTTCTTTCATTTGCTGCACTTTTTACTTCTTCCTTCCATGTTTTTCTCGGTCTTCCACTTTTATTTTTCCTACCGCTCTTGATTCATATATTCTTCTTGTTTGTCTACTTTCCGGCATTTTGTGGATTTGTCCCCACCATGCTAATTGTCTTTCTTGGATCGCTTTTTAGTCTTTCTCTGTACACTTCGTTTCTAATTCTGTTTCTTCTTGTTTCGCCTTTTATTTTTCTAAGAAAACGCATTTCTGTCGCCTTTATTCTGCTTTTATTTCTTTCTGTTAATGTCCAAGATTCGCTTGCATATATTAAGGCTGGTACAGCTACTTTCTTTACTACTTCAGTTTTTATTTCTTTTGGTATTTTCCTATTCCCAAGAAATGTTGTTCGAATGGCGTTAAATATCCTCCCTACTTTTCCTACTCGTTCATTTATTTCTTTATCTAATTTTCCATTGTTTTCTATTATAGTTCCCAAGTATTTTTGTAATCTGACACTTGTTTCAATTTTTTTCCTTCTATTTAGATCTTATGGGTTTGATGTTCTGCTGCTATAACCATCGTTTTTGTTTTCGTGTTATTTACCTTCATATTATTATGTATATATATTATATTTATGTTATATTGTAGGCTTCTTTTTGACCTTGCCGAACAGGATTCCATCCAATTACCTACTAAGCATTTTTTTATATTCTCTTTAGCTTCTTTCATAGCCTTATCTATTACTACTGAGAACAGCATTGGGCTCATTCGAACGGTAATTCCAACTATGTAAGATATTTCGAATGAATGTCGGACTGTGATTTCGCTACTTTCTTCGTTTGTAGAGTCTTTTTGAGAAAGTAATCCTCCTTGTAACTTCTGAAATGTTCCCCATCGGATTTGAATCGTTTCTATTATTTTTCAGATTAGCTAAACACGATATGGTAGTGACGACATACACGATATGCTCTAACGAAAAGGAGAAACAATCGGCTTTATACGGCGTCCGTTGGAGACGCGTCATTTTAGACGAGGCCCACCAAATCCGCAACCACAAATCTCAGGCGTCGATCGCAGTCTGTGAATTACGAGCGAAATCCAGATGGGCCCTTACCGGCACTCCGGTACACAATAAAGAGCTGGACATGTACACCCTATTAAAGTTCTTACGTTGTTCACCGTTCGATGATCTAGCCGTAAGTGTCCTTTTTTTTCCCTGTATTTCTATAATCGGATGTAATATATGTATATATATATATATAATTTGGCAACACTGTAGCCGCATACCAGTGAAAAGCAGACAACCGGCCGTACACTATTTATTGTTCATTCTTCAGATTTTTTATTTAGAAAATATTTCTGCTAGCAACTTGGGAATGGTTATGGATAACAGCTTTCGTTTTAAAACGCACATCTCTGGTGTTCTTCGCACTGCGTACAGCAGACTAAAAATGCTGTATTCGCTTAGAGGGCTTTTGGGTGTTCGGGCAAAGACCGGCATGCCTTCGTACTTTCTCCCTTTCGCTTTGGTTCGCAGGTTTATGGTCGTTGCTTGGATGCTGCTGACAGGGATAGGGTGCAGAGGCTTCAGAATGCTTGCATGAGATTATGAAAGATCCTTTTCTTTTAACGTGTATGCTTTGTACAATTCAATGCCGGCCAATCTCAAAACATTAGATATGCGACCATTCCAACGTGCGATTTTGCGATATATGTATCAAAGACAATAATTGCTTTGTTTGCTTCTCTCTCTTTTCTTTTATTATTATTATTATTCGTTGCATCTTTTTTTTTTTCTTTAATTTACCTTCTTTACATCGCAGAATGTTTAGCATAGTTTGTAGTGTTAGGCATTTATGTTTGTACAGTAGCATTGACTCTTCTGTACTTGTATCATTTTTTTACTTACATTTTAAGGATACCGATTAAAAACAGAGGGTAGCGTTATGTTACCTATCAGAACTGCTCCGTAAGGTTTAGCACGAGCTTATAATATTTCGTTTGTTTATTTGTTATATTTCTTTTTCTATTTTTGTTCTCTGCGAAACGTGCTGAATAAAGACATACTATTATTAAGAATGTCGCTGCATATAGCTTCTGCGACAAGTTATACACATGTTGTATTGTTTGTAGGTGTGGAAACGTTGGATAGCAAACAAGAACTGCGGCGGGCAAGACAGGATACACACCATCATCTCTACGATCATGTTGAGGCGTACGAAAGCCATTTTGCAAGAAACCGGTGCTTTGCAGAGCCTTCCGAAACGCTCCCACGACGTCATCGAATTAAAATTGCAAGAAGAAGAGCAGGCGATCTACAAGAAAATCCTGATATTCTCCAGAACTTTGTTCGCACAATACTTACACCAGCATGCGGAGAAGCAAACCGATTACGTCAGCTTAGGAGAATATTCAAAACTGGCACGTAAGTACATCTCCTGTGGAAGATCCTATATTTCGCCCAATAAAAAATTCAATCGATAATTTTTCCGCAGGCGATCCGAACAGCCAATATTATCATATGCATCAGAACTTGCTCAAAGCGCACGGAGTGAAGGAGGTTAAACAGCATGAAATTTTAGTGTTGCTGTTGCGATTGAGGCAGATATGTTGTCATCCGTCGTTGATAATAAAAGTAAGATGCTTTTCCCTTCGTTGTGAATTTATATTATTCCAGGAATAACGATTTCGCAGATGCTGCACGGGGATCAGTTGCTTGCCGATGAGGATATCGTGGGGGGAGAGGAGTTCGATCTCCTGAACGAGATGAGTCGCTTGAATTTGGACGAGGGAAGTGGCTCGAGTAAAGAGGAAACCGATGGATTTCATGAATCGGTCAGGGAATTGCTGAATCCAAATAACCCGATATTCTCTGAAGACACCAAAAGTACCAAAGTAAGTGGTTATAATAAAATTATGTTTGTAAATTTTAGACAATACATCAGTTTGGGACAGGCTCTATATGGAAAAGCATAGGATCTTTTTATTTAGTTGTATGATAGACCTTCATACGTACAATTTAAAATCATTTTGAGTTATACAATTATTATCATTACTCTATATGAAAACAGACCAAAAACACTAATACCAAAATATTTATTCTGCTTTTTAACACTAACCGTCTTAGTTCATTATTTATTTTTCTCGTAACTCTATAAAATAAATTCACAGAATCACTTGCATTTTTAAGGTAAGAGCAGTGCTCGAATTACTACGAGAGAAAATCATCCCATCCGGCGATAAAGTTATAATCGTTTCACAATGGACCGGTTTCCTTCGTTTATTTGTGGTACATCTTAAAGAGGCTAACATCCCTTTCGATGAACTGAACGGAACGGTTCCCGTTCACAAACGGATGAACATCGTCCACGATTTCAACGACCCTCGACATCGAACGAAGGTAAATTTCCCATCGTTCCGTAACGAACAACACTTAATCAAAAACTGGAATCGTTCAGGTCCTGTTGCTGTCGCTAACAGCCGGCGGAGTGGGTCTCAATCTAGTCGGTGCAAATCACATGATACTGCTCGACCTGCACTGGAATCCCCAGCTCGAGATGCAAGCCCAGGATCGTATTTACAGGGTGGGTCAAAAGAAGGATGTGCACGTTTATAAGTAAGTATCGCATGAGTATCTCCGTAATGTGTTGAGTAATTCTTTGCTTTAGATTCGTGGCTCTTAATACCATCGAGGAGAGAATCAAAGCTTTGCAAGAGAAGAAATTGGCCTTGGCCGATTCGATGCTCACTGGATCCAAGATGCAGCATAGCAAGTTGTCGCTGCAGGATTTGAGGATGCTGTTCGGCATGTAATTGTAATGTTTGTATCGGTGCAGTATTTGTGATATACATTTTTTTTTTAATTTTTAATATGTGTTCCTTGCTTATAAGTGAAATATTACTAGTAGATTTTATACAAATTTTATTTATATTCTGACTAGATTTCTAATAAAAACTGAATTAAAAAACTGAACACTGGTTTTCTTCATTTATTAGATTATAGTTCAGTTGTTTTGGGTGGTAAGTTTTAACCTTTAACGATTTTGTTAAGTAAAATGCTTTAAAAAAAAAAAACCAATTACATCTATAAACCGTCCAATCTTGCGTGCAAGTACAGGATTGAAAATATAGGTAACTTGATATCGACATCAAAGCAATGGCGTACCGGATTTACTACTTTGTAATGAAATTGCTATCAGGTTGTTTGGTAAGTATTAGATAGTATACAGTCTCGTCAAAAAGTTTTGACACATTGGGACATGACTTAATCTACATTTTATAAAATTAGTACACTAACACTAAAAATTTTGCAACTGACAAATGCAGTTCGTGCCAGTTGCCATTTTATTTTATTTTAATAGCAATACAGATCAAACTTTACATATTCATTATAAAGCTCGTTTTCTTTTCTTTTTACCACACCATATGACCTGCTCGAGTTTATCTCAAAAAATTGAAATTTTATTTTAATTTTACCGAATCGGAAATTCTTTTTTTATATTTCGGATACCAGTTTCACGGAATACAATTCTGTCCAATCGAAAAATAATTTCGTCTAATACAGAATGTTCTGAAAGAAGATGGCGGCTTAGTTACTGCTGTTATTTTCAAATTTGTTAACTTGTGGCAAACTTAAACTAATTCACAGATTATTATTATTGTTATTCTTGTGTATAACGCAATCTTAAGTTTTTCTAATAATAAAATATTGTAAGAATATCTATTGCATTTTGCAACATGCCTAGAACAGCATGCCTACTAAAATCCCTTCCTAAAATGTAGTAGGTGTAACAAATTCTTCCTTTTAAATTGTTACGCGTCTGTGCAAAGGCAGACTGGTTAAATAACGGCAGTAAAACATTTTTTTTTTTTGAAATTCTGGAAAAAAACAACATCGGAAAAGATGGAAAACTGTGCATTTACAAACATCGCGATTATGATGTTCAGGGAGCCAATAGCCTAATAACATTAGTTGACAGCTCTAGATTATCAAAGCTACTGCAATTAAAACTAAAACTACGTAATCTGGAAATGCAACTAAAGATAAAATGAAATAAAATCTACTACCGTACAGTTATATTTTTTGTATTTTGGTTGCAATTGCGACTTTATGCCCTAATGCCAATACCAAAATACGAAATTCTCTATAATTTTTAGCTATACAATCAAATCAAAACTTATTTAACAAAATTACTTATAAGATTAAGATTTAATAGATTTCAAAATGTCTCAAGCATATCTTTTATTTTAACTAATCTTTCAGAAATGAATTCATTTCAAAATGTGTTTATACAAAACAACCTAAAAGTTTTACACTAATGTCTAAATCACGCAAAATCGGTTGCATATTCTCCGGTTGTTGTTTATAAATTCATTTTTATTACATCTAATAAAATAGAGATACTAAAAACCTCGAACTAAATGTTTACATCCTGAGACTAAATAAAATGATTAAAATGTCGTATTCAAAAATATTGTCGACAGCTATCTATGTTCAGTAATACTCCTATTGTTAACATAAAATTTAAACTAGACAACATTTTTGATAAATAATAAGATTAAAAAAATCCACAAAAAATATAGAACATATTCAGTATATTCACCTGTTTTTATCGTAAAAGCGGCAACACAGCTGCGATAATATAAAACCTACCACGTTAGTACAGCATGAATGTTGATATAAAACCCCAAAATTATCAATTTTGAAGCCTCCACAAAAACAATAAATGAATTCGGTGCGTTATATACCAAACCGCACGAAGCCTTGGCTGTTGCCCTTTAAAAGCAGCCAAAGTCAAAACAACTCGAATATTCTCACATTCCTATACTCAACGATGTCGCGTCCCAAAGTGTACCTAACGAGGGAAACCACCCCAGAAGCTCTAAATTTATTGAAAAAACAGTAAGTTAAATTCATTTTATTCATTAACCTATCAAACTCATGAATTGTTTTACTTCAACACAGCTGCGATGTCACATCTTGGCCAGGATCGTCTCCAGTACCAAGGGATGAACTTTTGAAGAACATTGCGGACGTAGACGCAGTTTTTTGTTTATTAACTGATAAAATCGATAAGGAAATATTAGATAGAGCGAAAAGATTAAAGGTATTAGCCACTATGTCTGTGGGTTACGATCATTTATCAATAGATGAGATTAAAAAAAGAAATATCAAAGTAGGCTACACTCCAGACATCCTAACAGACGCCACTGCTGAATTGACGGTCGCTTTATTACTCGCAACCAGTAGGAGGTTATTAGAGGCTAACGCCGAAGCAAGATCAGGAGGTTGGGCTGCTTGGTCGCCATTTTGGATGTGCGGGCCTGGACTGGGAGGATCAACTGTTGGAATCGTGGGTTTTGGAAGAATAGGACAAGAAGTTGCCAAGAGGTTGAAGCCGTTTAACGTTAAAAAGATCCTATACCAAAATCGTTCTCCCAAAGCTGAAGAAGCAAGGGAGATTGGAGCAGAAAAAGTGGATTTCGACGAATTATTAGAGAAGAGTGATTTTGTCATCGCAACAGTGGTTCTCACTCCTGAAACGGCGAATATGTTTAACGAATCCGCTTTTAAAAAAATGAAACCCACCGCTGTTTTTGTAAACACGAGTCGTGGAGGTGTTGTGGATCAGGAAGCTTTGATCACGGCGCTGCAGAATAAAACAATTTGGGCGGCAGGTTTAGATGTTATGATACCTGAACCTTTACCCGTAGACAACCCGCTGTTTCACTTGAGAAATTGCGTTATTTTACCGCACATTGGAAGCGCCGCTTTGGAAACTAGAAAAAGTATGGCGCTATTAACAGCTGAGAATATCATTGCCGGTTTGAAAAACGAAAAAATGCCTTCTGAATTATCATTGTAGATGTGTTAAATGTTTTCTAGCACAATTTCATGTTAATTTAATCAAATTATGAGATTATAAATACTAAAAAATAATCATGGATTTATAAATAAAATACTTCAAAAATAAAATTTGTGCACCTAAATTTTCGACCAAAACAAAACCTATCTCTGGAATCTGCAATTATTCAAACTTTTTATTTATTGCAAAATCACAAATTACAACTTACTATTACTGCCTGAAAAATACACCCGGATTAATTAAATACACCCCTGTGCTTTTAATTTCAATAAAATATTTCAAGGTTACAATTGTCAACCTAAAAGTGACATGTGTAAAACTTATTTTCGAAATACGTTAAATTCCCAAAGATGAAAACAGTTATAATTCTTACAATTGTACTTAAAATATGTAAGTGGTAAAAAAAATTTCATTCGTTCGAGTTTTAAAGAGATTTTTTCAGTATTATTAGCATTAGCCGAAACATCTGACAATGATGTTCAAGAAAACGTTGAAGAGCCGCAAGAAATCGTTGAAAAGCCGCAAGAAATCGGTTTAAAAGTGGAGGCGGAGGAAGTAGAGCATGCAGTTTCGGCACCCCAGTCGAATATCACCGAAATTACAACTGAAAATGCAACTGTAGCTAATGCAACCGACGAGACTAACGTAACGCAGAAATATGTGTCGTGCACGCCAAATTTCGGCGGTACCGAGGTGCAATTGGTCAACGATACCGAACTGATACAATTATTGCTGCCTAATCCCAATGTTACAAGTAAAGAATCGCAGGGGAACTGTCTCGCAGTGTTGTTCTACTCGAAATATTGCCCGTTTTCTAGCATGGCCGCACCACATTTCAACGCGTTACCCCGTGCGTTCCCAGACATCAAAATGGTCGCGATCAACGCTATGATGTACCATTTATTCAATACACAAAACGGAATCGTGGGAGTCCCATCGATGTTGCTATTTCATAACGGGAGAGCGGTGGCTAAATTCAATTTCTCCGATTACACTTTAGAGATATTTTCTCAATTCTTGACGAAGTATACGGGGATTAGTCCGGCGGAGAAATCTTATGTAACGTCGGCGGATTTCAGCGGACCTGTTTCTAGTGTTCCTTCCAAAGAGACCGATGTGTTTTTAGGTTTATCGTGGTGTTTTGTGATATTGTGCGGAATATTTTACTTTACAAAGTCGAAGTGGTGGAAATGGATCGTGGAGACGGTACAGAGTAATTGGCGCGAATCGGAAGCTCAACACGAACACACTGATTAATTTTATTGTCATTATTTAGTTATTTAAGATTTGAATTTCGCGGTGGATAGGAAATAGAACAGTACTACCAACCTAATTTGTATACTTATTTCATTTTCGCTTAGATAAGGGATATACGTTAGTAAGACAGAAATAGACGATCAGTGAAGTTGTACGTGACGCCATTGCTGTGTGAAAAACGCCTTTTGTGGATCCAACTTCAGTCGCGAGTTTTAAGTGTGAAAGTGTTCGGTATGAAGTTATTTGTTAGTTGATTGCTTCTGGAAATTAGCAACGATCGCAATGGATTGAAAGGTTAAGGAAAATATCGGGACGCGATTTCGAAACGGATCTATGCCTTTTTCCCATCTAATTTGTCTCGCCAATCGATCATCCCATTCACCATAATAAAATCTTAAAAACACGTAGTTTCAATTTCGTTCGGGGACGATGACGTCTAAAACGTTAGAGTGTCCGCTGTGCTGCAACGAAGTGTTTACTTCGCACAGCAGTCTGAAATATCACCTCTTGAGCATGATAGATAATCTGACATGTCCCGCTTGCTCGAAACGATTCGATAAGATTCTCGACCTAGCCGAACATTTAGGTCGCGAATGCAACGACGAGGAGGATAATGAATCGAACGAGGAAGCCGACATCAACACCGTGTTGATAAAAACGGAGGACGTGAGCGGCGAAAGTGAAAATTACAATAACAGCATCCTGGCACAGGCGCTATTGAAAAAAGATAACGCGGCGGAAAATCCCGAAAACGGTAATAACAAAAAGAACAGCACCGGTACAAATGCGGAAAATACAAAACAAGTTAAGGACCAAATCGAAAACGGCGAGGAATATTTTTATTGTTCCAGTTGTGCTGTCAGTTTTGTATCCATCGATGAACATCTGCAACAGTGTCACGAAGGACAAGAAGTTTATATTGAGGTAAATATTTGTTTATATTATATAACACTGTACATCCTAAAAATCACATTCAGTGATAATTGAAATTTAATTGATGTGTTGTGGATGAGAAATTATAAAACAAATTTACTTTTGATGAACTTGTTAAATCAAATAAAACTTTGTATTATTTCGGTGTATTTTATGGGTAAATTGAAGTTTATGGGACTAAGAGAAAATACTTTAGATGGTGATATATCAAGCTAATAAAATTGGCGGTTGTTCTTGATTTATAGGTTAAGAAATGGGATTGACAGTTGACAGAATAGGTTGGTATACATTTTTATTTTAGAATTGATGGTGGTTGTGGTCGTGTTTCGATTTTTCTGACTCAAAAGCAGTAAATTTTCAAACTAAGTGTTATACATAGAGAAGGGTTGTGTTATATCAAGCTAAATTTAAATTTCTTGTCATTGTTTTTAGTAACTTCAGTCAGGGCAACATAAAGATATTAAAGTATCTATGAATGTAAAGTTCGTTCTTTGTTTATAAACAAGGGTTCGTTGTACATACATTAGGGAGTTTGCGGTAATGCATTTGCCGTTACGTTACACGGCCATCTTTCGGATCATAACGTAAAGTAATTTTGTAGTTAAAAATACATTTGCGGAGCACGGAAACTAAAACTTTATATGACGAAGAATTTGTACAATCTGGTTGTATTCGACCAGGAGAGTATTAAAGATGTTATTGTTTATATTTCTTTAGAAAACGCAGTTAAGAAAAGAAAAACACTGTATTCCGTATCAAAATTTAATTTACAGTGGAATGCAATCAGCTGTACACAGTTAATAGTTGTGCGCATGCGGAGTTATAAATACTAAATTCTGATTGGCTCCGTTATTTCTAGAAATAACATAATTTTATTCAATTATACGGTACAAATTTACCAAGATTTATGTTATAGGTCATAACGGCAATTTTTATAAGGAAAAATTGACCACCGCAAACTCCCTATTGTCAATAATTTACAATTATAAATCAACAGTTATAACCAGGGCTGCGATAATTGGCACTATTAAAGCCCCCAATTAAGTTAAGTTGTAATAATAACAATCAACTCAGTGATTTTGAACACCGTGGAGGGGAGGAGGATGATATGGATACAAAAATTAAACAATTTGAAAAGCTTACATCTTCAAAAATTGAAACATTGAAAAATTAGAAAATTTAAAAGAAAATTTTTTTGGAAGAATTGAAAAATTCGGAAAAATCATTTTAAAAATAATTAGATTGTTAATCTGATTACAAACGTAATCCATTACGCTCAACACTGAGCATCCTATTTCTTTATTTATTATTTCTTGTCTTCCTTGGTAGTACAATATTATCATTTCTTATCATTTTAGGACGCCGGAAACGGCAAGGGAACAAACGAAGAGGACGGCTCATTCATCGTAGTGCAGAACAAAACATCAAACGAAGAGGATGAAGAAGACAGCGACGCAATCGATATCGCCGACTCGAACGAATACAACACTCTACGGCAAGAGGACGTCACGGACAAAGACGGCCGTCTATATACTAGAAAAGTGGTGCAGATCGAGAAATTCTGGAACGACGCCGACGAGAAAGGCACGAAACCCCCGCCCAAGACGCAACAGTACGTCTTGGAGAACGGAAAGGCGACCAAGCTCGAGGGAGAGGCGCCCGATTTCGAAGCCGCCAAATACATCCTGGACATATATCAATGCGAGATGTGTAACCTGCAATTCTGCAAGCTGGAGCAATACTACAACCACTCGTGCGATCCGAAAGAGACCGCGCAGGAGTACACGTGCCCCAAGTGCGACGCGAGTTTCTTCAGCGCGCGCTCTATGAACGCGCATCGTCGCACGCACAAGTCGGACAAGGTTTTCCCGGACGTTTCCGGGCCGTTTATTTGCCAAGTGTGTAGTACGGAATTTCCCACGTACAAGTCGTTACGGTTGCATAAGAGGATGCACGATCCTATCAAAGTGAAGGAAATAGAGCCGCCGGTTAATTACGGGTTCGTATTTTTCTTATAAAATCTTTATTTTTAGCTTAAAATTTTATTAAGCGACAGTCTAATAGCGAATGTGACGGAAACAATTAGGAGTTAGCTTAGTTACCAGAAAAAAATTGCGAAATGTCGGGACAGCATTTGAAGATACTTTATTCTAATCATGTTTTATTAAACAGGTTGCAAAATATGCACTTCTTGCTTACTGATTAAAAAAATTACTTTTTGATACATGTGTGTGTCACAAGGCAAATCTTTCCTAATCAAATTTTAAGGGTGGGGGCTGCTGCGCCCCCAGAAATGAGTTTAATTGGTCAGGTCTGTCCCCCTTGATATGACAGTTGATAGATTTCGGAACTGTATATGTTGTGTAAAATTCTACACCATTTCCAGCAGTCGTATATGTATACGATTCTGTACAGAAAAATGTATCGTGTCAAACCACCCTAAGTATAGAAAATATGTATATTAGCAACTGAAAAAAATTAAATTAAAAAGTCGAAAGCAACAGAAGTTTCCATAAAACCCAAATAATACCTCACAAAATTAATTACGATAAAAAAACTACGTTAATAAATGCAGTCGAGCCCCATTTGAGTATTGCATAGAGAAATAATGACTGGAACTCTGCGTAATAAACATTTCGCAGTATTTCACAGCTGCCAACAGCCTCGAAGTTTAAAAATGACAGTGTTTAGTTTGTCCTACGTAAGAGTGGAAGTGGACTTTACTTATGGTGGTTTCAGCAGTACAAACATTGATTTTCATTGATCACAGCGTCCAACACACACAAAGTAAACAAAGTTGACCCTAAAACAGATCCTCGGGGAACCCCAATGAAGGCAAAAAAGGGGTTTAGTAATTTTGACAAATATATTGAAGAAAAAAAAAATATAAAAAGGATACAACAAATGATGACAAAAACTTTAGTAATAATATTTAACACGTGAAACAAGGGAGGGAGAGAGAGAACGAGATACGGTATCTAGGTCTTTCGCGATAGTTAGTTCTTTAAGCGAAATTTTTGGTTCATATTACCAGCCAAAATGTGAGCTTATTCTTCTCGTAATCCAAATTACTTGTATATTAAAACAAAAGGATTCGCTCGAACGGTTTTTAACACTTTTACTCCCTGCTCTAGCTTTGAAATTTGGGTAATTTTACAGAACCGCCAAGAAAGCAAAAGAATGATTGAATTTAATTTTAAATTTAGATTCGCCCGGTAACGGGGAGGCTCGCGAGGTTTTCAAAACCTGATTCGAACTCCACGAACTCAAAAACTCACTCCCTCCAACAACAATATCGGAGTTTATATAAACTAATTCATGCCCTTAAGCCGCTTCTACTTCTCTCTACAAGAGGGCGCAAAAATGCTGTTTTTTGTTATTCTGGTTAACTTTTCGGATCGTATCGTGGGATTCGCTGATCAGCAAATTTGACTTTAGCTAGACCAGGTGAAGATAAGAATAATACCGAGAATGCATTACCATTTATTAGCGAAATTTGAGCAACGTAGAACGTCTATCCCGTAGAAAGACACTGTTACCGCAGATCCCACAGTACTGATATCAACAACTAGTTTCAAGTTTTTTTTATCGTTCGAATTCTTACAATTATTATCTCAAAAAATTGCATTTTACATCATTTACAGGTTAACGGGGGAGACGGATCCGGAAAAATGGAGCGTCCGGGAGATGTTCCTGTGCCAGATCTGCAACAAAACCTACGATAAACAATACGAAGAGGTGCACATGATGTCGCACAGCGACGAGCCGAAATACGACTGCGAGATATGCAACCGGAAGTTCTTCACCCAATCCAACCTGGAGATGCACGCCCGCGTCCACTCGAACAGTAAAAAGTTCACCTGTTCGTACTGCAAGAAGGGTTTCTTGAACTACGAGAACTTGCAGGAGCACGTCAAGCACACCTGCCAGAGTCGGCCGTACGAGTGCCAGTACTGCGGGCGGCGATTCATGCGACCGCACGAGAAAGTCAAACACGAACGGATACACACCGGCGAGAAGCCGCACATCTGCGAGATTTGCGGCAAAGGATTCCGCGTGAGTTACTGTCTGACGTTGCACATGCGCACGCATTCCGGTACTAGACCGTACAAATGTTCCCATTGCGGTAAACGGTTTAAAGCGCACAGCGTCTACAACCACCACCTCTTAACCCATTCGACGGTGCGGAACTATAAGTGCCCGTATTGTCCGAAAGCCTTCAAGACCGGCGTACAATTAGCCGGACACAAGAACAGCCACATCAAACCGTTCACCTGTACGGAATGCAACCGACCGTTCTCCTCGTTATACGCGGTGCGCGCTCACATGGAGACTCACAAACGGGAGAATAATCTAAAATACAGCTGCTGGTTGTGCGGCGCGTCTTACGCTAGAGCCTTCGCCTTGAGAGATCACATAAACGAGCATCATTCCGGCGTGACGCAGGACAAACCCGATAACGAGCTCTTGGAGCCGGAATACGAGATGGTCGCCGAAGGTGTCAGTGCGAGCAATACTATATTGGGCGACGGTGGGGGTAGTGACGTGTTGGTGGTGTTAGAGCAGGATAGTATGGAGAATGTTGAGATGGTGGAGGAGATAAGCGCTGCCGAGTGAGTCGGACGATTTGTTTTTCATTTTCGAAACGGTTGCTGTAAATATTAAGCGAGTGTTTTTGCGTTTGTTATGTTTTTAGGGTAAATTAATTTGTAATAATATTGAATGCTATGTTACTTCCTTATCTTAGCGATGATAATAACAGTATTTAAAGGTTAAAAATGCATTTTTATTCTCTTTAAGCACTCTTGTCTATTTTTTTTTTTTTGCTATACTTCGTGGTTAATGTCAACGATTTGGCGGTTTATAGGTGTGCTATCGAATAAAGCATCTCTCCCCGAGTTCAAAATGGGCATTCATTATGTGCAAAAATGAAAAAAATATCGAAAGCACCTGCACTATATGTCACCTTCTTGTCATATTCATAGATAATAAATATGTCATATTATGAGGAGTTTAGATACCTATTTTGGATAGGCAACATATTTTACACTGCCACTCGTACAGCCCTCTCTGGAGCCAGACCCAAACCAGCTGCCCCTCCAGAGGGGAAGAGACCAAGTTTTGTAATAAGAGTTGGACGGGGGTGCTTCTAACAAGGGCCGCATTCAGGGAACCTCAGCGCTGCAGCGCTGTAATACAGCGGTGTCCTGAACGGTACATGTATGACGTAATACTTGCAGCGCTTTCTTGAAGCAGTCGGCCATTGTTGCAGCGTATCATTTGAGTGCTTTAATAAAGCGCTGCAATCAAGCGTAAATATAACCTCACTTAGAATTTTGTGTTTTTGTCTAATATTCTTGGTAAAAAGGCGAAATGACTTTGTTTCTATCAAAGACTTCTTCTGGCTGTATATCATTCACGATGTAAACTATAATATTGATTAGTCTATTATTAATATTTACATCGTCAACGTCATCTACAGCTATTCTTTGCAATTCATCCATGTTTAACAAATCAGCTGTTAAATATACCATTCAGGGAATATAAAGCGCTGCAGTACAGCCGCTAACTTAAAGCGCTTAAGCATATTTGTTCCCTGAATGCGGCCAAGGATAGCTTATCTCTGCTTCTAACGGTACTCATGTCAAATTTTCTAGGTTATGTCCGAGTTCTAATTTAACGTACCACCCCTTAGCCTAGAGCATTAAAAGACTGTTCGAACACTGTATTCGAGCAATTAGTGTAATTTTAAAACGCGGTGCGTAATCGCTCAAGTGAATTAAAAAACGGCATTTTAATCCTTTCATACTCGGGACAGCAATTCGAGTAATTAAAAAACGCACCCATACTAAATTACCCACCTGCCATCTACATTTACTTCCCTGAACTGCGATGGTGTGTGACTTGGCTAATTACAAGTTAAAATGGTTGCATAAATTACAGGCTGGATTGGCCAAGTCACCAATCCGTGGGTACGATTTAAAATTGTACCGCCAAGAAGCAGCGTTGTGATTGGCGGTTCGTTGAGCAGGATCACATAACGGAAATACAGTCGCGAGCAATTGTTATAGGCACCCCAATAAAACATGAGTTTCCCAAAGCAGGTAGTGGTTCATAGAAAAAGGATATGCTGGGTATTATGATGGCATGTAAGATAAAAATTAAAATTTTCGCATTTGGTGGTATATTGTGTGTAAAGAAGAAAGCATTGTTTGAGTTTGTGTAATATGCCAAAAATACTTTATTTAACTGAGACGAAGCCAGATAATCACAGCTAAAAATTGTTAAGACAGTGTTTACAAAATGAACGGCTATGTGTGCGAAATTTGTGATAAACTAGTTGCTACTAAGAATAAAAGCAGTAACAAAGGCTAGAGGAGCGAGCATTAAATACTTTTGGTGTAAACCCTCGCGAATGGGGTTGGTACTACCTGAGAAGGAGGAGGTTGGCAACGAGAGAATAGCGAGTGTCAAGGGAGAAGTCGTGTCGTGACGGTCGTGTGTTAGTTTTATTATTATTTTGTTTGTTACTTTATCGTTTACAATTAAAGAACCAACGAAACCTGCCTAAGTGTTTGTGGTTTTCTTGCCCCTGGAGTATCCCTGCAGAAATATACAACATACTGATAAAGCTAATAAAGAACTTTCTTATTTTATTGTAACGGTAAGAAAGTTACCTTGCCTGCTCGCGAATTTAAAATAATCCACGCGCCATTCACTGTCCGTTCAACTAACTACGTCCGCCATTTCGAGTTCGTGACGTTTGCTGCGCGTACATGCGGTCTTTCCGCCAACTCGGCTGAATTGTGCTGCAACTTGTTACTCCTTTTCAATTACTTGAAAGAAATTTAGTAACATTTCAGTTGTATGTCGGTTGGTTCCAAATATGATTGTTTGTCCTGATGTCAACGTCAAAATGCTCATTGCAAAAATTAAAAAAAAAAAATTGAAAATTACATTAGTCTATTATTGAAAACGTATTTATTTCAGAAAGAATGCGTTAAGATATAAAAAAAAATAGTTGTTGTTTTATTTGGTTACGTCAGATAAATTACTGTGAATTAGCAAGAATTTTTCGCGTTCAATTTTTATAAACATTTCCGAATTTGCCTGAATAGCGGAAGATTAATATATATGAATGAATGAGATAATTTTTTTTTTTACTCATATACATCTAAATTTATACCTGCATAAGCATTTTGTTTGCAGAATACTTTACCTTATCTATCAGCGTTAATTACGGGCACGTCACATTTAATTAACTGTGTATACAAACACGAAGAAATATCTAAAAGCTCTTCTGTAGGTGTCTTACTCACCTGTTACAATCAATGGCGTTAGTCAGAAACTCCGCGGATGGATTTTTCGCTTGATTGACAGTAAATTACAACCGATACGGCGACATATGGGCATTATCATTATTCGCTGCGAAGATAAGTGGCGCAGGATCGCAGAGATGTCTCTGAAATCCCTCTTCGAGAGCCATTTGCGCCCCCAAAACATACTCTATCGTGCGCATCGCAAACACGCGGATCTGTTTCGCGCTATTAGCGCGCACTTTCGCCAAATGATAACGCCGGAGCTTATGATAAAGGCTTACGAGTGTAAAACATCTACGTGAAACGAAATGTTCAGTGATTAAAGGATGGACCATTAACTAAACATCGAGAACTGGGGAGATGGAGGATGAAACCGAAGATTTGATTTTAAAATACGAATACGATATTCAATCTAGGCCGCATGTACTGTCCTCAGATCTGGAGGAATTTGTAGGAATCTACACAAACGCTGTGTTGGTCAGTGATGTAAGTATTCAATTTAAATTGGCGATAATTTAGATGAATGATTTTTGGATGTTATTTTATCGAATTTTAGCAATCCAGCAATTCATTTATTTTTTATCCGCGCTGTATATACATTAATCAAATTTTAAATTTTGTTTGAGTAATTTTAAATTGACAGTATATCACAGTAACTGTATATCTATAATTCATTTTTCATTATTTAAGCAGTAAAGTTTTTTTGATAATCATATTTTTTATATGGCAAGGTTCATTTTATTGAGGAACTACTTTGATAATTTTGATAATTGAAATATATGTATATTGTTGTGACAGCTTCATAAAATATTTAGTCTATAAGAATATAAACCATATCAATCAATTCTTCTTTCCAAAAATCTATTTTGGACAATAAATAAATAAACCAAAAAGGAAATGAATAAACGAATTATAATCACAAAATCAGATAGTTTGAAACAAATAACGTAAGAGTAATTACAAGAAGTACATTTATTAATTGTTTGACAGTTAGAAAAAAAAAACCATGTTATTTGTATCACTAGACCAGAAACTATAGTTTTGCGAGTGTGAGTACGGTTTGTGGGGCTGAGGTCTCACAAGTGGGAATACTCGGAAAAGAGTTTCTGGCCACACACTATTTTTTGAGCCGACAAATCTTAATTTTGTTGTAAATAATAAAAGAAATTAACGCTAGGGAATTAACAGTACAGGTTGGCAATACATATTACGTATGAATTTTGAATTGGAAATCAGGGTTAAATATCTAAGTGTTTTGACGTTTTAATTTTCTTGGTAGTTTTGATACATATTCATCAATAATAAGGACAATGGAGACCCCAGCTCATATTACAGAGGTTGTGTGTGAAGTTATTAACCATTTATTACCTGTAAAATCTTCCGAAAATAGAATTGGAATGAATATGAATTAATTAAGAGATTGTGTAACGAGAATTCTGTCATCTGTCATCGAATCTATAATTAATGGCAGAAATGTCAGTAATTACAATATAGTGTCGCCAACCAATAGTGGGTCTTTTTGCCGGCCTAGACCGGAGAATAGTAAGTTTCCGGCCGATTTATAGTAATGCAAAATCAGTGTTTCTGGACGGAGGCGCAAAAAAGTAATTTTATGTCATTATCCATGAAACACTAATTATCTCGTAAACTGTAAATATGATGGGTATAATAACACATGCTTAGTAAAATTTTAATGCTTCCTTAGCGCGATAAAATTCCACAGAAATACAGGATGTTTCATTTAAAATAAACAAATTTTCAGCAGCTACAGTTCTCCTAATGCAGCCAAGATTTACGATCGCACAGTATAAAAATTATAAATTTTAACCTCGTTTCAAGGTGCAGAGATCCGCCTTAGGCTGTAACAGTACAGAATAAGCTGATTGTCTAAACTTAAACCGTTTGACAAAAAAGCAGAAAAATTACTAGTTGCGTTTCCGTCATTTTTTTAAGGAAAATTGAGAATATTTGGAAAACTAAGCTGTTTGTGTAAAAATGTTTCTAACAAAAGATATTCGCAATTGTGGAATACAATAAGCTGTTTATATACAGGTATTCCATTTAAAAATATATATCTTATTATTCCTGACAAGTTTATGGATCACCCAGTGTACGTAAAAATATGTTCAACAACAGTATATATTCTAATTATCAAAAACTTAATTTAGCTAACTTACTCATCCTGTATTTGCATAAAAAATATGAATTTACCTATCTTAAAATAAAATTTAACAAATAAATAACTTTTTAAAATTTGTATACAGTGACATCCGAAAGAAAAAAAAAATTATAATTCCAAATACTTTGTACATTTTATTTTTTTATTGAATATTGTTTTTCTATCAGGACAAATAAATAAGCATTGATTTGTAGATCGACATTTCCAACACCAGTTTTATCAATGAAATATGGCTAGTAGCAGACCCATCTGAGATCATAATAAAAGTATCGGCAGTGTTGCCAATCGTCATCTGGGGAATCTTAGGAAACATTTGCCTACTTTATGTCATAATTAAATTCAGATACCTTCGTTCACCCACCAACCTTTTGGTAGCCAATATGGCCGCTGCAGATTTGGCCTCCCTTCTAATACATCCTTGGGTGTTTCTCATTTATAACTTCTTCCAAAATTATCAGCTTGGCGTCTTCGGTTGTAAGGTTGAAGGTGCAATAGAATGTAAGTTTCATTATTATTATAAAAAAATAGAAATTCTACAAGCGATATGGTAATTTGAAGGTGCTATCCTGTTGGCTAGTGTGATGAGCTTATCTGCAATCAGTTATGATAGACTGACGGCAATTGCTCTACCGAAAGAGAAAAGATTGAACAGGAGGGGCGCTAAGATCTTGATGGTGGTCACCTGGGTGGCTGGATTGGTTCTGGCATCGCCTCTGTTCTTTTATCGCACATATAGAGTATGAGAAATAAAAATATTGTTTCCCATTAATCTGATTAAGGAAAATTCAAATTTCGCGCTATTTTTTGTATAACTTTAACTTTAAAATCTTGGTAATTTTATGTTTCACAGTTCAAGTGCCTAAAAATTAAAATTTGAATTTTGCTCAGCGTTCGGATTGGTGGAAACATTGAAGGATCATTCGCTAACTTCAAGTGGTAACCTGGTAACGCATATCATCAACCAATTGTACCAATCAGAAATATCTTGTTATATATAACCTCAATATTATCTTTTTAATTTCATATTTTCGATATTTTACAGGAACGACAATGGTTAGACTTCTTAGAAAAATACTGTACGGAAAATACCATCGTTATAAATATTTATTGGCATGTAATAATTACAATGATGGTTTGGTTACCGCTTATAATAATGTTGGTCTGTTACATCGGTATATTCCTGAAGGTTGCGTATATTAATTATGTAAAAAAAACTCATTATTCCTGTTAATTATTCGTATTTCTTTGTAGCTGGCTAGTTATGAGAAAAAGATAAAACAAAGAGCGGTTTTATTGCATGTTAATTACAAAGCGAAAGTTGCAAAAGTCATGTTTATTGTGGTCATTACCTTTATGATATGCAAAATACCTTTTACCGCGTTGATTTTCTATAGAAATCAATTGTTGAAGAATGAAGTAATATCTAGCACAAACCAAGTGCAAAATCAGGTAATTAGGCGTTGATACATTGATTCCTAAACTGGCTAAAGCAGCCAGGTTGGGTAATTCCTCTAGATGTGGTAATAAATTTCGTGCTGATGCATTGCAATATTTTTTAAGCGTTTCTAAATGGGTTTTACTAAAGACTCAACATTTATCAATTGTGAGGCACCTCAAAATTTGAGCAATAACTTTAAAACATTTGGCAAACGTTTACTTTTTATTTTTCTATTTGAATATTTGACACTACTAGTGCCATCTTGGGCAATTTCAGAAAACTAACTTCACACTTATTTACAATTACCAACCTTCAATCGTTCTTTTCTCTACAATATAGGTTATAGCGTTTACTTTTTAGGTGAATGGCACTTATAGAATCCTCTGGATTACTTCAAAATATCTTATATTTGCAAACGCAGCTATCAATCCGGTGATTTACGGATTGGCCAATGAAAAATTTCGCAGAGCTTTTAAAACTACCGCCCTCTCGCGGTGTTTATTTGGCTGCGAGGATGCTAAACCAGTGCAGCCAAGTGTTAAGAAGAAACCAACCAAGGAAACTATCGTGCAGGGCAGTAATAAAAGCAAGATTTTTATAATTTTCAAGAGCAAACAACAGAAAGTCAATAAAGAACCGGAAGGTTGAATAAAAATTTACTTTACTGTAGAAGTATACGACTTATTTTTTTATTTTACGTTAATAAAGTTGTAACAAAGAGTATAACATTGATATATTTTTTATTTTGCAAATATCCTCTACAAAATTAATATAAAAAAGTATTTATGGCATAGAAATTTATTTTATAATAAAATTATCAATGAAAATTTATCAAATTCTTAAGTTATCACATGCTATATTTTTGTATAAACAAATTTCTATTTCACACGGGCAAAAATTTATTTGAAATATTCCTGCAGCTTTCCACTTTCATACAGACCCTTAACATCGCTACCACCGCCCAAAAATTTCCCATTAACGAATACCCTTGGAACCTGTGACAGATCAAAACGTCAATCACCTCTTTCAAATAAAAATAAAAAAACTTACAGTCCTTGCTCCGGTCAGTTCTTCTAAAACATCCTGTATATCACTGGCATCATCTCGGTTATCTAGCTCGATAGCAGTGTACTGTTTATCCATTTTATCGAACACCTAATTTGAAAATCGTAATACACAGGTTATGTTTTTACAAACACTACTTACATCTTTCGCTAGTCTGCAGTAGGGGCAGTAAGATTTGGAGAAGATCACGACAACATCGCTCTTGATGAGGTCTTTCACTAATTGTGTCGCTTGTGGTGACATTGTGTGATTTAGAGATGAGCTAAAAATTCCCATTTCTTTTACACTATATTTCTAGATGATTTCTAGACACATTTGTGATGCTATGCGATTTAAGCGTAAATTCTGATGTGACGAATATGTGCGTGTTGCAAAAATAACTTACTGGGATGATTGATTTGAAAAGAAAAAAATTCACTAGAATTTGAATGGTAAAAAGTGACAAAAATGGACGTTTAATGACAATTTATAAATGATGATTGAAACAATGGAATATCACCTTAGGACTTCTAAGAATGCTTTAACAACTCACAGTTTTCTGAGACTTGCACGGAAACTAATCTTCAATTAACGGGGAATGCTAAGCTTTACTTTAAATACCGCAGATGACCACAGAGAAATGAGACAGAATCTCGAAATGCGATTGCACAATATAATCACAAGTATAAAGTAATAAGGATTATATTGAACGGCGATAAACCATACGATAAACCGATTATAAGCAGATTATAAGATTTGATTATTGATAAAAGTACTATAGTTCAGTTACTTGGATAAGTGGTGACCAGGTGACAAATGAGTACCAGCATGTAACAGTGTTAAAATAACAGTTTCAATAGAATAATCCTCTATAATTTTTTGTAACAATTTGCCATCGATTGGAAATATATTAAATAAAATAAAGTGATAACATTTTAAGTATTTATTACTACAGCATTTTATTTTGTAATCTAAATTTCAAGTACATACTTATATTTCTATCAATATGACAGTGTATGACTTCTCACAAACATTTTTTATGATGTTACATTTTTATTAAATAAAATAATTTATATTTATCGTCGTGTCGGCTAAAATTTAAATATTTTTTGAAAATGTTACATTATTCACATAAAAATTTATGCGCAACTGACTTCACTTTTAAGAAATCAACTGATTACTGACGTGACATTTCATGTGACAACTATGACAAGTGCGGTGTTGGAAGTTTGACGTTTCACTTAATACCACATTGAAATGTAAACACTTCTCTAAAAAATCACTTTTATCCAGCGAAATTTCGTGAAAATGTCTCTACCCGGCAACGGAATGTTCGTGGTCAAGGGCGAAATGGCCATCCTGATGACTGCCATGCGAAGGGGCAGCCGTTGGATATCCCATTCGCACCAAGACGAGGACTTGGATCCCCTTATGAAATCTTTTCAGGATTTGAAAAATACACTGAATAAAATCGAGGATCTAAAATTCGTAGAGCCTATGGTTTTCCTCAGCCCATTTCTAGAGGTTATAAAATCAGATGATACTACAGGCCCTGTAACTAATCTGGCCTTGTCGGCTGTGAATAAATTCTTGTCATATGGGATAATAGGTGTGATTATTTATTTTGGGAATGTATATGTATAGAAAGTGCAATTCACGAACATGGTTGTTGTTTATAGATCCGTTGCAAGCCTCTGTTCCGTCGACTGTTAAAAGTATTGCTGATGCAGTAACGCATGCGAGATTTGTTGGAACTGATCAATCGTCCGATAGTGTCGTCCTGATGAAAATATTACAAGTGTTAAGGACTTTAACGTTGTCAGCTGGAGGCGCTTTGTTGACCAATGAGAATTTGTGTGAAATTATGTTATCCTGCTTCAAAATTTGTTTCGAAACTCGTTTAAGTGGTAAGTTTCATAGTGATTTTAAAGTTATTGCTTGAGATTGCATCGTTTTTAATTTTTTAAAGAATTATTGCGTAAGACGGCCGAATTATATCTAAAAGACATGGTGCAGTTAGTTTTTACGAGACTACCTCAATTTCCCGATGTATTTCCCGCTAATATTAAGCAGTTTCGTATGAGACCGGGGGCCATAGAGCAGACTAGAACGAAGCGAAAATCTCGTTCTTCGTTTCGATTAAAAAATAAGAATAATCAAAATGAGAAGCCACCTGGTATGTAGGTTTATTTTTATTCTGGCTGAAATAAAAATGTATGTGGTATTTTTTTGCCTATTTAAGATGATGATGTACAACCTCTCGAAAATAGCAAAGCTTTACAGACTTCCAATGCAAACCAACAGCCTTTATCGACTACACTCAATACATCTACCAATAACATAGTCGATATGCAAGGTTCTATTTCGCAAACAATTGATAATCAAACATCTCCCATGACATTTTCGGAAAAACCGGATTGTGATAAAACAGATACTGCGGATCAAAATTGTGTTGACGTCAGTGTGCAAAACCCCGCTTCGGAAAATCAAGAGAATACGAACGGAGATGCTCATAATGATATTACAGATGTAAATCATAGTTACGTGTTAGTAAAATCAGTTTTAACCAGTTATTTTATAGTCTGTTGAAATTATCGATCCTGAGTCGATTGAAATGGACAGTTTAAAGACTAATGAAATGAATTCTTTGGATAATAACGATGTACCTGCAGACAATACGTCGAATCAAGAATATATCAACCCAAGAGGGATCAGATTCACCCCACAATCGCAAGAAGATCTAGTTTTGATGCCTTACGGCCTAGCGTCCGTCAGAGAATTGTTCCGTTTCCTAATTAGTTTGTGTAATCCGATGGATAAACAGAACACCGACGTTATGATCCATCTAGGTCTTAGTTTATTAACAGTGGCTTTTGAAGTGGGGGCCGACAGTATAGGAAAATATTCTAGCCTCTTGGCTTTAGTCAAAGATGATTTGTGCAGAAATCTATTTTCGGTAAGCGAATAAGCCCAATTATAGTAACAAGAATTAAAACCGTTTTTGTTTTCAGCTATTAACGACCGAAAGAATATCAATGTTCGCGGCCGATCTGCAGTTATCATTTTTAATGTTCGAATCCCTTCGCACACATTTAAAATTCCAACTTGAATGTTACCTGACGAAACTGATCGAAATCATAGTTTCCGATTCGGTTAAAGTAACTTACGAACACAAAGAGATCGCTTTAGATAATATCCTACAAATGTGGAGAATACCCGGTTTGGTAACGGAATTATATTTAAATTACGATTGTAATTTGTATTGTACCAATTTGTATGAGGATATAACTAAATTGCTGGCTAAAAATGCTTTCCCAGTCACGGCAGGGATATATAACACACATTTGTTATCGTTAGATGCTTTATTGACTGTGATTGAAAGTATTGAGTACAATTGTAATAAAAAAATTAACGCTAAGGCTGATACAGACGGTCCAGGTAAACTCGTTGATGGTTCTGTGGAAAGTATCTACAGTATTACTAAGAAACATTCAAGACAGAAGCTTTCTGATAAGATCCCGACAAGAGACGAGTTATTAGTGACTAAAAACATTAAAAGAGTAAGTTGATTCATTTAAATTAGCTATTTTCTTTTCTTCATTGCTGCTCTATTCTCAATGTTAAAATATTATTTCCCACGTATTCTTTGCTCTTCCTTTTGGAGTGTAAATATTCCTGACTATTAATTTCTTATTCTTTTTGTGCATGCGCACAGTCTTGTTTTTCCAGTATCTATGATAAAATATAAATTTATTGTTCCTTTCTAAGTGGTTACCAATGGGTACCGAACATTTCAACATCAAACCGAAGAAAGGTATCCAATTTCTCCAAGAGCACGGAGTTCTAAAACAAGAATTAGACCCGCAGGAGATCGTCCAGTTCCTTCGGGAAAACCCCGGACTCGACAAAAGAATGATAGGGGAATATATAAGCAGCCGTAACAATCCTCAAGTGCTGGAGGCTTTCGTCAATATGTTCGATTTCACCGAAATGAGAATAGACGAGGCGTTAAGGTTATATTTAGAGACGTTCCGGTTACCAGGGGAAGCCCCGTTGATATCACTCCTATTAGAGCATTTCGCCGATAGATGGCACGTAAGTAGAATAATACCCCGTCTATATTTTGTATAGTTAAACGTTGTAATATTCCTTATTTAGAAATGTAACGGTGAGCCATTCGCTGATGCAGATGCCGCATTTACCTTGGCATATGCTATTATAATGTTGAACGTGGATCAGCACAATCATACCGTTAAGAAGCAAAATATTCCCATGAGCGCTGCAGCGTTTAAAAAGAATTTGAAGAAAGTTAACGGAGGCAATGATTTCGAAGAAGATATTCTTGATGAGATATACAATGCGATCAAGTAAATGTTTGAAATAATCTGAAGCAAATTTCATATTACTATTAACTTTTTATTTTGTAGAAACGAGGAGATAATAATGCCAGCGGAACAAACTGGAATCGTCAAAGAAAACTACCTGTGGAAGGTACTTCTGAGACGAGGTACTTCGAAAGAAGGTATTTACACTCACGTTTGTGACGGCACATATGATTATGATCTTTTCACTATAATATTCGGCCCTGTACTTTCGGCTTTGACCTTCGTATTCAATAGATCCGACGATGCCAATATATACAAACGGGCTTTGCAAGGATTCGAGAGATGCGCTTGTATTTCGTCGAATTTTAATATTACAGATAATTTAGATACCCTAATTTTGACGTTGTGCAAATTCACCCTCCTACACAATCAGCCGAAACAGAATAATTTAACGATATCGCTGGGGCAAAACATCAAAGCGCAATTGTGTCTGAAAACCGTCTTCTCGTTAGTCCACCAATACGGGGACAATATCCGGGAGGGATGGAAAAATATATTCGATATAATCCAAACGTTATACAGCATTAATTTCCTACCGAAGACCTTTATCGAAGTCGAAGATTTCATAGAACCGAGCGGAAAGATCACACTAACTTACAAAGATGTGCATGCCCTGCAAAAGCAGGAATCCGGACTATTCAGTAGTTTATATTCGTATATGGTGTCCTCAGAGAATTTATCTAGGGTACCGACACCCGAAGATGAAGAATACATAGCCGCGGCGAGGCAGTGTTTGAAGGTTTGCAATTTGGAGCAATTGGTTACCGATTCTAAGTTCCTACATGAAGATTCTCTAATGGAAATGGTTAAAGCTTTAATGGAATTGTCTCGGGGACCAGACGTGCAGAAATCTCTAGGATATGTTTATAACGAAAGCGTGGTTATATTCTTCTTAGAGTTATCGTTAAGGATAGTTATACAAAACAGGTATGTATTATATGGATAATTTCTCACCCAATTTCAAGCAGTATTGCCACATTTTTTGTGGGTAGATGACGTGCAGGGGTTTAAAATAGAGTCTCGATGTATTCAACTAACTGATCTACGGCTTCAACACTTCACTGAGGTTTTAAGTTCTACGAGAAAATAATTGTTCATATTTATCATATGCTATTTGTCAGAAAAAACCTCGTAAAATTTCGTTTCTTTCGTTGCTTCGTTACTTTTGTTAGTTTTGTTACTTTCGCTACTTTCGTACTGAATACTTTTGTCCGCTGGTAATCGTTACTTTGGATCCCGACAAGTAACGAAAACTAAGTAACGGGTACTCATTCTATTTACATCTCTAAAAAGAACGTTTGTTTTATTACTTATTTATGATGTGCTCACATTTATTTATTGTACATTATTGTACTTAGAAACAGAAATAAATTTATTATTACTAGTTCCATCCATGAAATGTTCTACTATATTAACTTTATAGCTCCTTTTTCTACAGTATATCGATGTTTTTTCAGAGACCGTGTCATGAAAATATGGCAAACGGTCCGAGAACACCTCTACATCTTAGTAATGAACGCATCTCACTGCGACTATCAATTCCTGTTAGAACGATCAGTAATAGGATTGCTACGGCTAGCCATAAGGTTAATGCGCAACGAAGAGATGAGTCCGATAGTGTTACAATCATTACGGTTACTGCTGTTATTAAAGAGCTCCACCCTATTTCGCATATCAAGACAAATATCCTTCGGCCTATACGAGCTTTTGAAAACATCAGCGCAGAACATCCACACCAACACTGATTGGTCGATCATTTTCACCTTATTGGAATGCGTCGGTGCTGGAGCTCAACCCCCGAAACCCATCGCAGACGAAAGCCAAGCCGATTCTGGTAGTCTATATTTCGCATATTCTCACTTCAGATGTAAAAATATATCTGTTTCAGGCGCACGGTCTGAAGGTGAAGGTGTGATCAGCAGCGAAGAAGAGACATCGATCACCGACAGGGGTTACACGTCCGATTCGGAGCTGACTAGGAGCCCGAAGCACTCTTCGAGGTCGCAAAGTCCCATCGTTTTACCTATAACGACTCCACCGCAACACACTACAAATACCGGAGGATGGATATTGGTATAAGTGGGACATTGATTTTAGTTTTGTATCGATTGATTTGATTTTCTTGATGTTAGGTCGGTAACGAAGGGGAAATACAACCGGTCGTGGGGAGAACACCGCCAGCTGATTCGTACAGTTTGTCTTTGGAGAGGAATTTGGGGCCGCACGATAAAAGTGGACTTGTTAAGTGTTGTGAGAGTTTGGCCTTCCTCGTTCGAGACGTGGCCCACATTACACCGTATAATTTCGACGATTGTGTGCATTGTATCCGGACATTCGTTGAAGCAAGTTTACACGAGTGTAAGTACGGCTTATTGCATACTATACAATTATTCTTACAACTTTTAAGATGGCCGGTTGCCTGTTTTTCGCTGTTCTCTTGCTTAAGATTGCGCAAAGAATTGACAAATAACTCATTTTTCTTTTTTATTGTAAACCTTGAAAATGAATTATAGTTTCTTGCTACAGTTATTCGACTTGCTACCTTTATAGCTCACATAAATACGAAGAGTATAGGGCTTGCCTCTTATACCATGGGATAATGCAGAAAAGATGAGAACATACTCTATTATAATTGGTAAATCTTCTAGGTAAAAAAACACGTAAGACGGCAAAACGAGATTCCAGGCCCAGGAGGAAACCGAGCAGAAAGAGAGAATCAAAGCCAACACATCGCAGTCCCGTTAGTAGCTTGGACGAAGAAACGGACAGCGAAGAAGAGGACTCACCAAACGGTTACCATCAAGTTTGTATACAAGTAATGCTTATTCGTCGAATTTTCAGTGTGAAATGTCTTTTGATCGTTCTTAAAATCTAGCTGCTTGACTTGATGCACACTCTACACACCAGGACTGCTCAAATATTCCGTTGGTGGGCTGAGGAAGGCGGAGAATTGATCGAGGAAATATCGCTTTGGACCCAAGGATGGTGTCCTTTATTGCAGGGTATCGCTAGGTTGTGCTGCGATACTAGACGACAGGTGAGACAATAAATTGTCAATATAGATTTAAAAATAAAATGAATAAATAAGTGAGTAAACATATATAAACACATATAAAGAATAAACATAGGGACTAACAGACATAAAAGTTAAAAATTAAAATAGATTGCTGGTGAAGAATTCATTAAGCGTATAAAAGGCGATATTTACTAGATGTTTCTTCAGTCTTTTGGCAAATCTATTATTTGGGAGGCACTTCATATTTTCCGGTAGATGGTTGTATATTTTTGTACCCCAATAGTCCGCATATGTCTGTGTTGTTTTCACTCTGTGAAACGGTGTTATGTGTATGTGTTCGGATTAGATAATTATTCTTGGTTTTGATTACTTTATGTTTTTTATTGGGTTTTTTCGGTCTGTTAATTACTTAGAAAGCTCATTTCTTCTTTTTTTATTACGTTTCGGGACTTCCTTTGTTTCAAATAAATTAATTACAGCTACAATAAAGCACCTTTTTTTCTACCAAACCACCAAATCGTGTTTAATGCAGTTTTTTTTTATACCTTATCTCCAGGACTATTTGTACGCGTTTAACAATTATTTATAATATAAAAGTATATTATACTGATTACATTATGTAAACGATTACAATTTTGCTGCAAAAACTTTTTCCCATAAATGCAAAAAGAACAAAATTATAAATAAATGACACAGTTTTAAATTTTTTCTCGTAGAGAAGTAAGTTTCCTACATTAGTTCATTTGGTTATAAATACAATAATAAAGAACTGTTATAAGCAATGAAAATAGAATATAGGCCTTAAATGAATTTATAAAACAAGACAAATTGAAGGATAAATATATATCTCTGTAATTCCTTAGTTTTCTTTGAAAATGGATTATTCTTTTTCTAAAATAATTTTTTTTTTAATAATTAAAATGTAAATTTAATTATGCAAAAAAATGTGGTTAAGGTGCCTTAACCATATTTGTGTTATATTCCATCCTTGTCTAGGGGAGTGCTAACCGTCTCTCCTTTCATACAACACAATATCTAAAACTGTCAATACTGGTATATATACTGAAGTCGGGGTAACTTGTATGAATGAGAGCTAATTTTTCAATCGATTTTTCTGATTTCAAAACAAATTATTTAAATTAAATCGTTGCAGAGTGTCCAACCTCAATTATTTACACCCAATATTGTAGAACGAAATCTGCAAACTAAAAATTTTATTTCTCCCCCAGGTCAGGATGAGTGCAATATCCTATCTGCAGAGAGCATTGTTAGTACATGATCTTCAAATGCTCACGGCACAGGAGTGGGAAGCCTGTTTCCATAGAGTCCTGTTTCCGTTGCTCCTACAATTATTAGAACAGAATACAAAAGATCCCATCGCAATGGAGGAGACCCGGATGAGAGCGGCCACTGTTTTATCGAAGGTCTCGTATCATATTAATAATATTGCGTCGAATTCATTAATTTAAATTTTTGTTCAGGTTTTCTTGCACCATCTAACCCCTCTGCTTAGCCTCCCGAGTTTCGGAAAATTATGGTTGACCATCCTAGATTATATGGATAAATACATGCATGCCGATGAGAGCGATTTACTCTACGAAGCTATCCCGGAGAGTTTGAAGAACATGCTCCTCGTGATGGAATCGGCTAAGGTGTTCGAGGGACCGGACGGTCCCACTATTCTCTGGGCGCAAACTTGGGATCGTATCAATAAATTTTTACCCCAGATGAAGGAAGAACTGTTCAAGGAACGTGAAAGTATAAATGAAACCGATGTAAGTATAATTCGATGGTCTTGACCGTTAGTTTCATATTGTATTTTTAGCAATACCAGCAGATTCCGGCTGAAAAACAGCCGTTGTTGGAAGAACATAAGAAGCAAGTTAATTCCGTTACGGTGACTCAACATAATATAGAGAATGCGACCAGATCGAGCATCATTTTACAACCTCTGACATCGCAGCATACACTAAATTCTCCGTTATTTGCTCATTTAGGGCAGGTATGTTATAACATTCAGGTTTTATCGCAATTAGGTACTAAATAAAACTTCTAAGTATATTAAATAATGTGTCTTAATTTATTTTTTACGTTGAAGAAATTTCTTGTTCAATAAGTTCAATTCATAATGTGTCTATCTTGGTTGTAGCGAAAAATTAATGAAAAATGAAAATTGGAGTTTGATGAAAGTTTTTTTTACTAGGCGACGTTTCGACTAACTAAATGTAGTCTTTTTCAAGTACTGTGACGAAAGATTAATATAATTAAGGCCAACTTTTTTTAGTGACTAATATTTTCAAAAAAGTAAACTTGCGATAAATTAGTTAACCACAACAAAAACTGACAAATAACCCTATCACAATGTTGCCAGATATTGCTTTAGCATTAGTTTTCTGTATAGGACTTTTTTTTCTAACAATTTGTTATAAAAAATGTTTTGCTGGTTAAAAAAGGACCATTGGCAAATGAACAAAAATATTTTATAAAAGCCTTGAAGAAAATGTTTTGTTCGGTAAAAAAAAGGACCAAAATACAAAGCTTCTGTCAAATAAGACATTGACAGCTGCTACAAACAACTTTTGTTTATTTTTCAAGACTACCACTGCTACATTGTTTGATTAATACTGTTGATTATTTTAGGCGTTTTTTATCGATTGCTCCAAAAGGGGTTGCTCCAGTAAAAGAAAATCATATAAAATTTTTAATTGAGAATTTTAAGATCTCTGAAACTACGCTAAAAAAATACAGCGTTGCCATTTATGAGAACACTATTTTAGAAGTTATTAGAATATATGGCACCACTGGAAAGGAGTTGGTTGTCAATTTATCTTAATAAAATAATTCTATAGAATTTGCCCAGCAAAATATCAGTTTATTTACCACTTAGGATGAAAAAAATTGGCGTTTATCAGATTTAATTTGAAACTCCAACTTTTTTTTTTCATTAATTCCCTGTCACAACTATGAGAATATCGTTATTTTAATGAAATTTGTTTTTGTTTTGTTTTCAACACTATATATGATGATATAATGCATTACAGATGGTTTCGACACCAATCGGCCCACCAGAGTTACCAATACCAACACCAGCACCAATGAATACATGCAACATCCAACTATCACCGTCAAAAGCCCCCGTACAGACTACGAGTATCCAAACTCTTCCCAATATTCCCACTGCCATTTCATCATCGTACCAATCCACCTACATGCACCAGTCGAATCTTTTGACCAACATACCCAACACTCAAGGTCATACATTTCCCGTATTGTACAGCTCCCCGTTACAATTCGCAGCCGCTCCTTCTGAGACACCACCTGCCTCTTTGTATAGAGAATATATGCAGAACCCGTACAATTTTGGTAATACTTTGACCGAACCGTCCGCTAGAAGTATTCCGAATGCATCATCGAGTGAAAACCATACCCCAACTGCAAATATACAATACGTACAAGCGACAAGTTCTCTTCCTGTTGTTATTCAACAGCAAACACAAGAAGTTAGCAACACCCACACGTTGGATCAAAATAAGAATGCTGACGGTGAAAGTAAGGACGAGCAACAGAATATTTTCCAGTCGTCTAATTATTTCTGCAATGATCAAAATTTCGTAGCACCTCCGGGTATGGAGTTCTTGTACGTTTCTGAGCAGCAAAATCCGTTGATTGGGCAAAATGTTAACATTCCTGTATCTTCTACGCCAAGTACTGATTAAATTTTCATTTTTATGTGTAAAATTGTGTTAAAACTTGCGTTGGACTCATACAATCCCAGCCAGCAAAGTGACGTTTAATAAACGTCAATACTACCTATTAATAACGTTTCATAGACGTCAATATTTCGTCTATTAAACGTCACCTTACGTCACTTTGCTAATTGGAACAGCCCTCAGTGTTTCAAAACTGGTGATCCGAGCAGAGCCCCTGAATTAGTTGAATATGGTGAAAAAACCAAAATATTCAATTTTGTATGTTAATATTTTCAGATAGGCAATTTTTTCGTTTAATTCTCTTGAATAAATGGAACATCTGAAAATTATTGATAGTTTAGGTGAATTTAGAATCAATTCTCACACGATTTTAAATCAGATTTATTTTATTAAATTTACATATTTATTCTATTAATAAAATTAGGGAAAATGCATTTTATTTTTTTATAATTTTTATCTTCCTTTTACTAGTCAAGGTATATTTTCATGCACTAGTTTATTTAATCAATTTAGTAATTATTGTGCGGATGTATTTCGAAGGAGGTTGTTCATATTATATAGTATTATTTCTATTATTGTCTACTAATCTGAATGATGAAAATGATTAAAATAAGTGTTATATTTTGTTACATTGTGAATTCTATCTGAGGTGAAATGTGTGAGGGAATATTGTTTTGTATATTTTAATTGTTTTTAAGTAGTAATTTTTGTCATAGCGAAAAATAACATAAATAAATTATGTACATATTTATCTAATTTTTTTTTTATTTAAAATAATCCTTAATTGAATTTACCGCTCTATCTAATTACGCCAGTAGGAACAACATAATAGTAAAAATGTTTAGTGTTTAATTGTCAGTATGTTGACAGTTTAGGAACGTGTTGGTATCAACTAATGTCAATAAAAACAATTTTTAAATTGTATTTTTATTAGAATCTTCTCAAAATAATTTATTATTACACAAACATGAGTGAATCGTTAACAGAACAAAATAAAACTACGTGCCCAATCTGCCAGAAAGTATTTGAGAGAAAAAGTGTACTTTCTCACCATTTAAAAACGAAGCACCCAAAATACACACGCAAAATATACAAATGCAGTATTTGCAACATATCTTTCCTACGACTGTCCAGTTTGAATATTCACCGTCACCTCCATAGTATAAATGAAAAGCAAACTGAAGTAAATAGCAAGAAAATATCAGAAATATATAAGAACGTAGTATCAGAAACTTTGTACAGTTCGGACAGTGATTGTGAGTATGAATTGCTGCAGACTGTGATTAAAGTTAGCAGTTATAGGAATTGTAGTTTTATATGCAAGTATTGCGACAAGAAATTTCTAAGTAGTACAAATTTGAAACAGCATGCACTTAATAAACATGCTTATGAACCGATCGATACCGAAATGCTGTTGAATAAGGCTGAAGATATGCAAATAGAAGGTAGTAAGGCAGATGAAAAGATGGAGGTTGAGGATTCAGACGTGCAAGAGATAATTACCATTAAAACAGTAACTTCTGATCCCGATATCAGTGATGAGAAAGTAAATAATCATCACAAATTACTTCTGAAGAAGTCGGTATTGAAGAACGGTCAAAACAATGTGTATATGCCATTCAGCAAGAAATATCGCTGCCGCTTATGTAGACGATCATACTCACAGAAAATATTCTATGAGAATCACATGCGATTACATGAAAATGGGAAATTACACGAGATATTCGACGATACTTCTGGCGATAAGTATTTGTGTGTATATTGCGGAAAATTGTTCGGTTCATCGTCGCATCTTTCAGCTCATAAGCGTCTGCACGTCGAGGGGAAGAAGTATCTGTGTAGATTCTGCGGTAACTTCGAAACAATTTAAACGTTAAAAGGTTTGAATTAGACATGTTGTAGGGAAATCTTTTAGTTTGCCACGGTACCTGATGAATCATGAGAAGACGCATACCCAAGAGAAATCGTTCCATTGCGAATTCTGCGATAAACGCTTCATACATAAGGTAAATATCTAATTAATCTAACAAAATATTACTGCTTTCTTTAGTTTGCTATTTTAATAAAATCGACTCTAATCATTTTACTTAGGTGTTTCTAATATTTCAAATTGTCAAAATTTGTTGCAAGTTTCTTTAACAATAATTTTTTAATCCGATGTTCGTGAAGTTGACATTTGGCATTGGCGTTTTTTTAAAATTCGTTCCTTAACAAAGTGTCTGTCAAATTAGTGTTAGTTAATAATTATCAGGTAATTTCTTAAGATTGAAGTTTGACATTTCAGCAATTTTCTTAAGATTTCAGTAATATTTCAAATGAATTTGTCAAAATTCCTTGTACAGTTTCTTTAAGATTCGTGTCTGTCAAATCAGTAATATCTGATTGACGTTTGACATTGACGTTTCTAGTAATATCGAGATTGAAATTGACGTTTGACATTGACATATTTTCAATTTACTTAGCCTTGAAATTGAAGTTGATATTTGACATTTCTTTAGTTTACTCACGTATTTTTTTTTAAATTTCCAAAGAATTTACCAAAAGTCATGAAAGTCCTGGGTTCATATCTAGCTTAACCTTATTGCTAGGGGTACTATTATTAAAATTGTACTTACCGGGGGTTACTTCAGTATCTCCTCCACTAACAACTTGGGAGGAACTGCTTTTAACAATAAAACTTCAACTTACAAGATAACAACTATATTAATTATTACATACACCCGTTCGGCGCACGTTCCCACAATCAACTCCCCGATATTTTCCATACGCGCCTCCCTCGAGCCCTCGCTTCCTCTGTCTTCGATTGCGGAATCTCAAGGTTTTTCTTGAACACAGGAAACGAGGCTTCGATTTACGCGTATGCACAATTCTACATACATATGCATTAACGCACAATGGACCTTTCCGTGGCAATAGAAGAAAAAAAACTTCTAAGAAGGACATGAGCAAATGCTAACAAATTAAAAAGTGAAATTAATTTAAACAAACTGAACATTTAATTAAATAAATTAAACAATCCAAAACATTAACTAAATCTTATATAAAAAGAAAACAATTTGAAATTTCTCGCAACATTGACAAAGGCTTACAGAAACATTGAATTTACGACAACCGGGGAGCCAGGCCACAGCAGTATCTATCTATCTATTCCTATTTTATCATATCTTTGTGCGGTTGTACAATGTTATTTCTTTTTAACGTCGTTTCCCATCTCCTCCTCCTTCCCACGTTGTGCATTCCATATGAGGGGGGATACAATACGTCAATAGATGTCAGTGCTTCGAAATGTCAAATCTTCGCCCACAACTAAACAAACATTCCATATTCCTAACTTCCACTCTCTTCATATCTATTAGCAAAAAACCAATAAGCGCGGTTTTTTCCAGGGTAATCTAATCGAACATTTGCGAATACACAGCGGAACTAAACCACACGAGTGCACGATATGCAATAAGAAGTTTACGCAGTATAGCGGATTGACGCAACATCTTCAGACGCACACCGACCAGAAGAAATATAAATGCGAAGTGTGCGGCAAAAGTTTCCGATTTAGCGGACATTTTAAAGGACACATGCGGACGCATACAGGTAATGTTCGGGCGATTCCGTCACGGAATAAGAAATAACCTTGAATTTTATTTTTTTTTAGGTGATAAACCTTTTGCTTGCACGATTTGCGATAAAAGGTTCGCCCTTAGTAATTCCTTAGTGGTCCATCGCAGAATTCACACAGGGGATAGGCCCTTCAAATGCGAAACTTGCAAGAAGTGCTTCATCAAATCCTCCAACCTCAAGCAACATTTGAAGAGTTACCGCTCTTGTAATAGGGGAGAGAATGAAAGAATAGACGTAGAGAAAAATGAGTGTATTTCGCAAGAATAAAGTTTCCGTTTAAGACATATTAATTTGTATTTCATTCTGTTGTATCGCCTGCCTCACGACTTCCGCCGCCTCGATCATATCTAAACCTTCTAGGATGTAACAGAAATTCTCCAAAGTGGAATCGTCATCGTCCTCGAACCACAGATGGAGCATATGTTTGGTTTTGCTTATACGATCTTCGTTCTTCACGTCGAAGAATTCGATTTCGTCCTCTTTAAATCCTAAAAATTCCAAAATTAACACTAAAGAATAACCACTTCGCTTCAATCGATCACCTAATTTAACGCCTAAAGTCTTCCAACTCGGCGCGATCTTCTCGCAGAAGGAATCGAATTGACTGGTCGTGAAAATCGCCACCTTGAACCTCAAATAGTGATCCTCCAATTCTTCCGTGTCCATCTTCTTTATATCGTCGCTCGACTTAAAGAGATTCGCCTCTAGTTCCGCGTCGTTCTGATTGCTGTTCTCCTGCGTCTGTCCCGGTCGATCTGCCGCTATCTTTTTGATCATCATCTCCAGGTATTCCGACAATTGCGGGAACGGATTGTTACTGTAAGAGAAGAAATGCGGGCTTCGTCTGGCCATCAGTCTCAAGGCTCTCCAACCGAAGTTCGGATCTTTCAATAGGTATTCGTCCTCGGCCACTATCACTCCAGATTCCACTTGATCGATCGCTTCCGCGAAGTAGGTGTCTAATGACGGTAGGAAGTCCCTGTCTTTAGCTTTGCACGCTTCTAAATTGTCCGGGTATAAGTTCCACAGTTTCGATAATTCTGGACTGGTAAAAATGAATTTGCAATATTTGAACTTCTATAATTATTAACTCACTTTCCCAAGTAATATTTCCCAGAATTGGTAGCATCTCTGATCGCATCACCTAAAGCGAATCTCTCTGAAGATTTTCGCTCGATTATAGGTTCCGTTATCGATAAAGATTTATTAAATTCTGAAAAAAATTGCTAAATTGGGTAAGAACAGAAGGAATGATGATACTATAAGATACAGGTGTGTAAATACTGTTGCACCAAATGGGATTATACAGGGTGGCCACTTTTTGATAGGGACACTATTGCTATCTCGGAAAATTTAAGAGATACGGAGTCGGTTAAATGGAAAAAAACTGCATATTTTACAGGTGAATAAAATGCATTAAGGAAATTAAATATATTCCGAATGGTTCCGGAGATATACACGAAAATGAAATCGATTTTTTCCTTTGGGGTCATTTGAAAACTACAATTTACAAAGAAAGACCCCAAAATTTGGAAGATCTGGAAGCCAGAATAAGGCATGAAATCGCACAAATACCACCTAATTGGTTGCAAAATTCATTACGCAATTTTTATGACAGATTAGGTTACTGTCAAGCTGCAGAGGGTCTTCAGTTTGAACATTTAATTTAAGTTAAAGATTATTTGATTGAATAAAATAATGGCCATTTTCTCTAAAATTTTGTTATCAAACTACACAAAAAACAAATATCGGATCATTTCAAGGAAAAAAAGAGGAACAAAAATCAGCAAAAAAATTGCTAGGTTGCCATTTAAAAAACAAAAACAAATTACGTTTCCATGGAAATGCGTTGACATAAAAAAACAACTAGCAGGCTAAGAATAATTAGTAAAAAAACTTCTATTAATGACATTTTGTCATAAAGTTCATATTTACGGAGATAAATTGCCTATTCCATACTTATGACTACTGTATTTAATTTGCTTTATGGACTTTACTTATGTCTCAAATACACAACTTTTTCCCTATTTAACCGACTCCGTATCTCTTACATTTTCCAAGATAGCAATAGTGTCCTTATTAAAAAGTGGCATTGGGGCATTGTCTACCTCACACTTTTGCCATTTTTTTGACTCGTTTTTGATTAGTGTTTTTGTGATATTGTTTAATTTTAAATCTGATTTAGTTTTTGATACTAGATACAGTTTTCTTTATTTTTTGTTTAGGTTAAGTTTTTGTCTTTGTTTAGTATAGTACCTTGTTTTGTGTACCAGCCCAAGTACAGGTAATTTCATTTACCTCTTTGTGATTTTCTGATAAATCGCGAGATTTAAATAGCCTAAATGATTACCTGGACAACCGTCATTCTTCCACGTGCTCCAATATTCCTCTCGGCGTAAGATATTTTTAAATATCCTAGCGAAATGTTCGCCGTCAGGTGGCGTTTCCGCTAACAATTGATATATTTTATCCGTCGTGTTTTGCACCCAATCTTTCTGGTCCTGTTTCAACTCGAAGCTATCTCTACGAATGAATGAATATATACATTTTTCTCTAGCTAGTGCGAGAATGGAAAACTTACGATTTAAACTTGACTTGCGACGTGAGATACTGGAATAGGATTAAGAACTGTAAAAGTATGAATCGCCTGAAGTTGACGTCGTAAATCTGCAGATCCAATAACTTCTGATTCGTCAGATATTTAGGGAAATAAGGTGTTTTAGTTTTGGGATCTATCCAATTGCTATCCTTTACTATGTAATCTAGTTTTAATCCTTGGAATGTACCTAGAATACTTGTCGCGTGCTAAAAGGTAATATAATACATAAAAAATTAAATAATTCATAATACGGGAACGTAGGATTGTTTATTGAAACATAATAATTATGTTTTAATAAATTTCAGAATATAATTATTACATCCTTCCATTATTTCTTCCTGGCCGAGAATGGAATGCCACAGGGATCTACTCTTGGCCCACGCGAATAATGTATGTACAATGAAACCTTTCCAACGACGACAGCCATTGATAGTCGAAGAAATTATTAAAAAATTAGTACATTAGGTGTTTGTATTTTTATATATGACAGTTTAAAATTGTACTTTCAATTGTACTAATAGATGGTGTTAACGTACAGTGAATAGGAAAGTCACTAGATATATAAAGTATTCTTAATCCAGTGGGCTAATGTATTGAAGAGAGAAAGTATTATTTGTCCGAAAATGGCGAAATTTGTAGTTATTTCATGGTTACGTTTATCTTTAATGTTAAAAACTACTACAAACTCTGTGCATTTCGAATCTGCCGGGTTGTTTTGCCCAAAAGACGGCAGATTACTACTTTATATATCTAGAGACTTTAGTATTCACTAAAATATTACAATATATTACATTTTGACACACAACACAAGATAATATCTATGTTATCCTTATTCTCAATTTTATTATATTTTTTAAATACTGACAATACTTTTAAATTGCTTTTACAGTGAAGTTTTAGTAAGATAGCCAACTTGGCCGAAACAGGTAGCTATCTCTGAAGTTATTACTATAATTTGAGCATTTGACGCTAATTTTTTGAGCTCTAGAAACGCCCAAAATAATTTTTTAAACACAACATATATACAGGGTTATCTAAAAATCTGCACACACTGCTCTAACGTTTTGAGATGGTGACCCAATCTACAATTTTCCAATTTTATACATTATGATAACATTAGACATTCTTCTGAATATTCCGACAGAAATAAATCTTCGCTATGACAAATGGTCGTGTGTTACACATTTTTAAGGTTTACTTTATTTTTTTTTTTAACACAAGGCGTGACTTACTTGGGTATGTTTCAGAAAAATTAAAATTTCATTTCAATTTTAAAAAAATTGGATGTAAACATGAGATAAAATGTAAATGCGTTTTATTTACTTTATTTAAACAAAAATGAAGCGAATTTAGGTTATGCCACCATACAAATTAAATTACCGTTAATTAAAAACCAGTAATAACTTGTTTTACCAGTTTATTTTCCATATCAAATAAACATATTTCCTGTAAAAGTTTCACATTGAAAATAGTTTGTTTCTAGTTTTTAACAAATCAAAACAATATTTCTAACCCCCAAGGCCTTTATATTGAGAAAAATTTATCTCTCAATTAGAAGTTAAGATATATAAGAAATTTTACTTACCGAACAAAATAATTTCCACTGCATCTTATTATAGCACTGATTCGGATTACGAAAGAAATCTTGCAACGACCAAAATTTACAATACAAACTGTAATCGATAACGATATTCTTCTTATCGCCGACATCGATCTCCGTCACTGAATCTTCGACAGCTTCCGTACCATATTCCGTCACATTCTCCAGGTTAAACTCGCTCACGATATTCAAACCCGATCGTTCGGAAAACGGAAAGAATTTCGCAAGAAATAGCAAGATTCTCCCGCAAAATACCGTAGCGCTAGATCTGGAGAGCCTCCGTAATAAATCGTTGCACATCCTCAACAGGTTATTCTTGCACGACACGAAAAATAACTCCTCTTTCCATACGTTCACTTCATCTTCGACGAACGTAAACATGCTCTCGCACAGCTCCAATGTAAGCGACTCGAAAATATCTCCCAGTAGAACTACCGGCATGGTGGCGGTCGAAAGTCCTTTCCTGCAGGTGGCGATGCAGAATAACACCAAGTCTTGCAGAACGGACACGTCGGCTTCTTTTTCGAGGTACTCGAGTAGGACATCACGAAATACTTGATCGAGAGGTGATTTTAAATCGATTTCAGTTTTGTTGAAAGAGCGATTTTTCGTCTCTAATACTGAGATGTCTTTCTGGTGGAAGGCGTCGTTGAAAGCGTGCTGGAAAATTAAGTTTCATTACGATTAAATTGAGAGTTATGTTTTTCAATTGTTTACCCTGTATTCGTTTCGTAAAGATTCGAAATTCAAAGCCATTTCTTTGGATAAGTATTTTAGATTAATTAAAAATATTTATTACAAATTCCTATTATTTGTTTTATTTATAAAGATTATATTTTGTTATAAAGCGTTTAAACAATTACTTCGATCTTAAAGGTTAGAAATTTATTCTGTGATTTTTTATTGGAAACGTAGAAACCTGTCATTGTTTTTGTTGTCATCTGTGTTTAACTTGTATTAACTAAAATATGAAGGGATCTATAATGACGATTATTAAATTGTCGTATCTTCTCTGCTCGTATACAAGAGAAATTTAGATCCTTAATAAATTAGCAGTAAATAATTTATATTTCCATCAATTACAATATAGACTAGCTAAAATAATTACAGAGACTGAAATATGATGGTGTTAGGGTAATTCATATTACAGATCACTGCAAATTTTACTTCATAAAATATCCGCAGCGATGGCAGCACATAAGACTACTTAAATCGCAGAATTATGAAATGACATAATTTACTTTTTCTTTAGTTTGGATATAATTCTATAATTTTGGAATTCAGGCAAAAATTCGAAAGATGTTTTCGTGGCATACATTTAACTGGTTTCTTTAAATAAGAGCTAACACCTAGTGCTGCTTTAATTTTAATATATTCATTGCTCAAATTCGAAGCTGAGAACAAATCTCTAGGATAAGAAAGGGATATTTAAACATATTTAATAGGTATATACTTTATTTTAAATAAATAATTTTTGCATATATGTATAACTAACAACTTAAGTACACAATACATATTTATTACAATTCTTTCAATATACAATAATAGTAGGGGACATTATACAATATTTTGTACTTTATGAGTGTATATTTTAGGCATTTTACTATATGGAATTCAACCATAAGTAAGAAAATAAAAGGATTTTTAGAGTAGAGTGGTGGGGTTTATTTTGTATTGTCTATCGATTGTATTTTTTTGCATAATTATATAAATCTTTTAAAATTGTAAAGAGTATCTTCATCATCTGAGATTCTCAGATTTCGGACCAAATTTTTCTCTTTTAGTTTAAATTATTGGGCTCTGAGTATTCCAAAGATATAAAATAAAAATAAAAGGATCAACATTAACAATAAGAAGAGATCTACAATCACTTAAATATCTTTTTTTTTATATAATCAGTACTGCAAAAATATAATTATTGCTATTATATCATTGTAATGAGATTTCAACTTCGTTTGGCACATTTTTTTTATATTTACATCCTATTTTTACAAACGATTCTTAATATATATATATATATACACATCTATATTTTTGGCACAATAGTTTCTTTTCGCGATATTCCGGACGGTTGGCGGTACTGTCTGTCAAACGTTTACAACTATCTTCAGTCTGAGTCCTCTTTCTTCTTACGCAACTTACCCTCGCGCTGTATAGTCTTCGTAACTTGTTCGACGCACTCTCCCAACTCGGTCTGGTCGTCTTCGAGCATATTTGACAGTGTCATGATGTAATTGCAGGCCACCCTCAGCACTGAGAGCTTTGACAGTTTCTGAGAGTGCGAATAGGCGGGTATGGCACGACGTAGTGTATCAAAGGCGGCGCTGATTGTATGGACGCGCGTTCTCTCTCTAGCGTTGGCTTCTATTCGTCTTTCTCTGGTCATGTTTTTGTAGTTTCTTTGTTCCTTGCGGGATTGTTGTAATCTGGAATGAATCCAAAGTGATTGCAATTAGAATTTTGATGTAGGCGCTCTTAAATCATTGATTTTGACAGTTGGTGACGTATATCGTTTGACAGTTAAGAAAGTATACCGTTTGACAGTTATTGTATGTATAAATTTTGACAGCTGTCATGTTAATAAAGATAACTGATGTGATTTGATGAAATATTTCGTGTTTTGATGTTATTTACCTTGGGAAAGCATCAGCGGACGTCCTCAACATCCTTTCGGCATCCCTCGGCGTCATATGCGCCACCTGCGGGTGCAAAGGCACCCTGAGATTCTCCACCGTAGGGGCGGGATGGATAGGAACTCTACTAACATCGTCTTCGATCTTAACTTTAACTTCAATATCACAGTTCTTCTCTTCCTTCCTCTTCACCAGAGCTACCGGTTCAGAGTCGGGCGATGGAGATCGTTTTATGGGCGAAGGGGGCCTGAAATACGCGTGAGGCACCTCCTTGACGTCCTGGCACTTGTAGGAGTCGACACCTAAGTGTCCGAGGGGCGCGGGCGCGTGCAAGAATAACGGTGAGGGGGAGGGGTTTTCGATTTTCACAGCGGGCACCCTGCTCCAAGGTCGGAAGGGTTGGGTTTGCGCCTGGAGGCACATTCGCTTTTTCAGGGGGCCCTCCTGGACGCGGCGCGGTTCCGCGCATTTGCGCTTGTTTCTTATGCAGATGGCTTCGACTTTTACTTCAACGCTGTCCTCGCTGCTGTCAGTGGGGGAGTGGATCCCTTCGGGGAAGTCCTCGTCTACTGCAGGACAGAGTCTGTCGATGTGATCCATGACGTCTTGGTCTGGAAAAAAAAAATCACAGTGAATTTCGATAAATTACTAAATCAGAGGTTGTTATTTTGGTATAATTGTATAAGCAATTTGATACTTTTAAATAACTTCTCCAACCTTATTTTAAAAAAAAGGGTAGATACCACATACAATTTTAAATAACAAAACAGCAAATAATGTCACGATTTTTTTCATGATGAGAAAGTAACAAATTTGATTTCTAAATCATAGGTTATGTTATTTCATTATGTGTAAATTTATATTTTGTATACCATATAAAATTGTTTCACCATAGTGACAAAAAATTAATAAGTTCGATCACTAAATCACATGTTGATGTTCTGTTAGTTGACTGATATAATTGTATGAAAGAATATTTAATTCTATCTATATAGAATTAAATATTCTAGGAGTTCTATCACTAAATCACAAGTTGTTATTGTGGTGATTGATGTAATTGTATAAAAAAAATGTTCAACTCTAGATAATAAAATAGCGAATGCTGTCACATTTTCTTTTATGATAAGAAAGGAACAATTTCAATCATTAGATCACATGTTGTTATTTTGGTATATCATTGAAATAATTGTAATTCAAATTTGTTCAATGTACACAACTAAATAGCGAATGCTGTCACGGTTCTTTTTTATAATAAGAAAGTAACAAGTTCTATTACTAAATCACATGTTGTCGTATTGGCGTTTGTCTAGTATAATTTTATAAAAAATTTGTTAACCCTAGATAACAAAATAGCGAATACTGTCACATTTTCTCTTATCATAGAAAGTAACAATTTCAATCATTAAATCACAGGTTGTTATTATGGTATATGATTGATATAATTGTAGAATGTAAGCGATATAGAAATTCGAGTATGTGCTTTAGTTGAAGTAAATCCCATTATGTCATCTCGACAAATTGCTCGCGAATTAGGTATCTCTAAAACAACGGTTCATAAGATTTTACCTACTAATAAATATCGTTCATACAAATTTACAAGTTCACAAGTACTTCTTCCCGATGATTATTATCGCCGAATGGAATTTTGCGAAAGAATGATAAATAAATATCACGATAACCAATTTTTTTTTAACAACGTATTGTTCACAGATGAAAAAACATTTTACCTACACGGGCATCATAACCGCGCACTTTGTCGTTACTGGTCACGTAAAAATCTACATTTAAATATACCAACGCGAACGCAGTATCCACAGAAGCTAAATGTATGGGCAGGTATCATTGGAAATCATATAATTGGGCCTTTTTTCATTGACGGTAATTTAAACGGAAATAGATACCTACAGTTACTTGAAAATAATATTATTCCGGCAATACGGGAGCGATTTAATATAAATGAAGTTTGGTTTCAGCAAGATGGTTGTCCAGCACACAATACACGCATTGTAACAAACTTTATAAACGCGGTTTTTGAAAACAGATGGATCGGTAACTCGGGCCCTATTAAATGGCCAGCGCGGTCCCCTGATCTAGCTCCAATCGATTTCTTTTTATGGCCCTTTTTACATAATACAATATACGGATACGGTGATCAGCGGCCATCAAACCTAGAGGAACTGCGCGCGAGAATTATTGAAATCAGTAATACTGTCACAGCAGATATGTTAACAAATGTTCGTCGGAATTTTTACGATCGGTTGGGTTACTGTTCTTATCAAGAGGAAGGTTTATTTGAACACTTAATAAATTAATTTACTTCAAATTTTATTATTGTTTAAGAATAATATTTTCTTTTAGCTAATTGCAGGTTTATTGCAATGCTGAATACAATTCTCTTTTAAGAATTAAATATTTTATTTTCCATTATTTTATTATAGTTGCGTTTTTAGATTTTATACTTGTTGAACAATATTATTTTAGTTTTTATTTTAAAGTTTATGAGTTCTGATTATTTATTTTTGATTTTTTATGTTGTTTATGAGGCTGTGATGAATTACTTCACTGACATGTTATCAGTGATTATCTGATGCTTCAAACAACTAAAAATATTTACTTATATCGGGAACACACTACCTCTAACAGTGCTTTTTATTTTTCAGGAATAGTATTTTCTACCACATGTAATGTTATTAATCACTTATGCTATAACATAGAACTCTAAAAGACTTTGATTTGCCTATATGCCCCAATACATTTATACGTGTAACTTATAATACCTCCGCTATCGTTTGTAACTGCCATCCGCGTGCCGCTAAGTAGGCGGGGCAATTGAAGGTGGCACGCCCATTTATAGTCGACCAGTAGTTACTAATACATGCATCGTGCTATGAACGGTTGCCACACTGTATAAGGAGAAAATTTTAAAATGGGTCAGTTCAACATCAGAGTTACATTCAATTAATTGTGTATCAATTTCAACACAAATAATTTCCAAGTTGGAAGCAGCATATAGTTAGTCTTTTACTTGTGACTTACTATCTATTTTTATATTTCTTTCAACATGTACATTTTTTTTTCGAAAAAATAAACAGGCAAGATAATCCATGCAAAGAAATATTATTTATATAGTAGAGAAACGTCTATTTAAGACAGGTCTCACTGTATCGTTTAAAATGTTCCACGGCTAGCGCCAAAGATCGCAGGTAACTATGCAAATTAGGCTGGCGCCAAACGCTAGACGCTCTCCATGGAGTCCCATCCAATTATAAGCGTTACGAAGTGATTAAGTAACACTTAAGAAAGGGAACCGCTGCGCTGGGAACTGGGAAAGGTATAAACGCAGGCCGGTTCTCTGTGTCGTGTGAAATTGACTGGACTGTGAAAGGAGAAAAGGTGTAATAAAGAGGCGACCCGAGAAGCAGGTACCTACGACATACAGGTGTCCATGGTTATAAGGGATATTAGCACTTTTCGTAGACAAAAGTCAGATGAAGGGATCTGTAAAGGTGTTGTTCTATGAGAGATATATCATCAAGAAGATTCGTTCATATGATAAGGGCAAATATATTAATAGTCTGGATTACTTTATATTTATATCATTACTTCATGTTAATAACTTTCTTTGTGAAAAAGTGACATATGACATATATGCAAGTTTTTATCTCATATGCTGTCCGGAATTTCTTCAATCTACCTAGGATACTTGCAGATTGAAGGTAAATCCATCAAGGTGGTATCTTATACAGGGTGTGCATGAAAATTGGTAAAAGTTTGGTTTTAAAAAATGTAGAAAACTGAAAAAATTTCAAATGGAATCCCTTATTTATTCTTTCTTACCTATTATTGGTCAACGCTCAGAATAATTTACTATTAAGTTCTATACCTATCGATAATAAACGTTGTTAGTCGACTTATTTGCAAGAAAAATATTTTCTTACATTTTAAAAAACGTGGCAGGTTTTAGCCATGGTCGAGGTGCAAAAACAATTACACTAGAACTATCAATATTGTCTACACGTAAATGCCAGCGCGTCTTAACCATACAACGAATACTTTGAGCGTGTTAGATTTTTCTGTTTACGGAAATCTATAAAAAATCAAGTTTATGCGAGTCCACTTAACAACAATGGGAGAACACTGTATGCAACGTATTATGAGAGAAGCTTTCCGAAACATATCTTCACATACAATTAGAAAAGCTACTTATGATGCAATAACAAAACGGTGTGTGAAAGGTGTTTAGAAGTTCTAGGCGGGTATTTTGAACATTCATTAAATTAATTACATCTATTACTTTATTTTCCATATTTGTCAATCTGTATTGTAGCTCAGATTGGTAATTATTGTATTCTCATCCCTCATTATTGACAAAAGGTTCATTTTTTGGGTTGCTCCTCTGACTGCACCACAGTTTCTAAGATTTTGTAGTAATTATGTATTTTTCAGCGTTTGCCGACAGGTTCTGTTTCTCTGGATATTGTGGAGCGAAAAAATCACGTGTTGTTGATAAAACTTTTTACATTTTGCATAGCTAATAAATAAATTTAAATAATTGTTTGTATTGTTAAGACGTGTTGGCATTTTTGTGTGTATGATATTGACAGTTCTAGGGTACTTGTTTTTGCGTCACCTCTTCCATGGCTAACGTCGTTTATCAATAATAAAAAAAAATATTCATAGCTCACGGAAAATATTTTATTCGAGTAGAGAGAAAATCTCATTCATTCTAAAATATTCGAAATAGTAGTTTCAATTCTACATAATATATAAAATGAACATTTGAAATTAATAACAACAAACATTATTAGAATTCAATTCTTTAAGAACAAAGTTGGGTATTATTCCTACAAAAATTATGAGATGATTATTTTTAAATAAAGAAAAGTGTTGGTAAAAAGTTTTATTTAAGTTACTTACAATTTTATATGTTCACGTTTCCTGGAGTTTTTATTAAAGAAAAGTCAGAGATTTGTCGGGTTTTCGACAGTTAAGAATATTTTTGAAATAATTAATAGATCAGAAAATTAAAGAAAAAATCTCTAAGCAAAAGTTATAAAATAAAATGACTTGTATCTATTCAAACATACAGACCGTTTTCAGAATCGCTGCAAAGCCAGTAAGCATATACGCATGAATATTCAACGCCTACAATCACAATGACAACTCAGTACGCTTCATAATTAGTTGCACCACAATTACTTGCGATTGATTATGTCCACGATAAAATAATAAATGATAAAGTCATTAGAAGTATCTTCAATTTTCAAATGCTAATACTGCTAGCTTTGCAGCGATTCAGTAAACCGTTTGTATAAGTATATAGGGTTGTCACAATAAAAATTTTAAATTTAAATCTTTTAGTCTCAAATACTGCCAATTGAATTGTCAAAAAATATTCATAAGTATACTTATTTTTGAAATATATATTCTCTTGGTGAAAAATTAATGTTGGGCGTTATCTTTTTGTCGCTTTATTCTCAATTTTATTTACATAGTACAGTTTTTACCTAAAAAGTGTCAATAATACTTATACATAATGATTAAATTTTATTTGTATTTTGGTTCATTGACATCAATATAAACACTTAATAAGTAATAAATTCCTCATACCTACTGTAAGTCTTTAAATCACGAATCGTGTGATTTTTTGTGATAAAAGTTTCTATGTGAACTTCGGTAATGTTTTTTTTTTTATATATTCAACTAGTTTGTAAATTTGAACCTAATACGACAGCAGGTAATTTGTTTACAACTATAGATAAGACAAGTAGGTATGTATAGGAGATTTTTTTATTCAGAAGGGTATGTATCTTACCTTTTGCGAAAACTGTCTTTGTTAATCCATTCGTCATAATCCGCAAATCCTTTTTATTTCAATGATGACACTCAGTCCGTGGATAAAAGCAAGTAAAAACTAATCATCTGCTTCTGACTTATTCGTTTTTTTAGGTTATAAACACACTTATTTCAATATTTTCTTAAAAAAAAAGTCGTTTAGCCAACCGAATTTTCCCCTGATATTAGATAAACACACACTTTCTTTTACGGCACAGTTTTAACCACACACATTGAACCTGGATTGAAAATAACAGGCGACACACCAGTCGTGTTACTGGCGCCTCGGCTGTCCGCTGTTCATACGCAATAATAACAAACAATAATATAATTAAATAAGACAACACACAAATCACTGACGATGCACTAAAAGCGCGGTACAAACAAGATCTAAGTAATCGAAATGATCTCGTACGGAGAGCGTATTTTCTTGGTTATCGCGACATCACAGTTTCAAACAAGTCACGTTACACGTAAAACACTCGTTTCAAACGCGCAGAATATCCGTGCGAACAACTCGCTGGCTGCGATCCTTCTGTTTTCTGGTTTTCTCTCTGTTGTTGCCGTGGAATTGCGTCGTGTTTGGGACGGCCGTTCTGGTGGGGAGTGACTCTCGGGCGCCTTTGGCTGGCGCCTAATGTCTCGTCACCGTTCCGAGCAGAGTGACGGGACCGCTGTTCTTGGAATGTGGACCGACTCTCTTAAATGCACCTGCCACTCACTTACGCTCTACGCTGGATCTTTCACGCCTGTGTGTGAAACGGACGAAGGATTCGACGACGACTTCTGATCTGACTATTCGCTGTAGACCGACGTTGGCGTGGTGGTGATGTCTGAACGACGGTGGTTGGTGGGGTTTTGAAGATGTCAGAAGGAAAACACGACCGTTATGAAGAATGTGGTTTTTGCGAGAATTGAGATTGTAACACTGAAGTACATATTATATTATAGGATAAGTAAAATTAGGGGATTAATTGCTACCAATTTGTATAAATAAATCATTTTCATTGTTGCAGTTTGTTGGTTTGCATCATTTATTCACATTCATATACTTTTGCTGCTGTAAAATTGTTTTCATTAATGTCGAAGAAATGTTTCGGACCAGCTTGTAGCAATACGAGCGAAAATAATGAGAAATTGTTCATTCTGGTAGGTATTTTTTCTGATTCTTGATAGATGGCACTGAAATTCGCACGAAATAATTTTTGTGCATTTTGGGGTGTTTGTGAAAAATCATTTATCGTCCACCTCTGGACACCTTATTCATTATGGGTAACGAAATATCTAGTTGGATCTCCTGTGTGTTTGTTCCGGTGTTTTGGTTAACCAACGTTTGAAGCTGATATTTGTCTGGGGCTGAAGGATACTTCACGAGAGCTAATGTAACTCCAGATGTTTGGAACGTATGTTTTGGAGGCGTTGTATAATCCTGTTGTAAGCGAAAGTTTAATTTTTTTTTTTTAAGTATTTAAAGCAAAGTTATTTGAAGATTAATTTTTCTTTGCTGTGCCAAATTTAGTTAGTGAAATTTCGAAATTTATATACATATTTATATACATATATTGAAATTGGTAACAATTCTTTGGTAAAATTTTCTTATGTTCTTCTGATTAGCGATTTGAATTTTCATATGTTGGCATATTGGATCTTGAAAAGCGGGAAATTTAAATTCGTTAATATAATTTGAAACGATTGAATTAGGTTCTAGTCTGAATAAAGATAAAGGAAATATTTGTAAAGATGTGTTCTATATAGTATATGAACTTACTTACCTGAGATAATATGTTAAAAAACTATTTCTCTGTCTCATTTTCATTAGAGTTGCACGAATAAAATTTGTAACTCGGCGCAAGGAATTGTTTTTTATTTGATAAAAAGTTAGAAGTACTTCATTTAACGATCGACGAATCACAGTACAATTTGATTAATATTCAATAAAGTAATTTAAAGTATTTGTAGGGCCCAAAATTCACAGCAATATATTCCACCTCATATCCTGAAAGTTGCTAAATTAAATAATATATTTTCGTTAGTACACTGAGAAAAATAGATAGTAAGAAGAGGGACAACTAACTTTATAGTTGGTTGTATTATAATTATATTAGAGCGTACCATCTTCCTAATAAACAGTAATACATGGATGAATACTGGGTACTAGATAACGTATTGTTGTCCTTGAGTTAATATCATTCATTATATTTATAATACGTGGTAACATCTTTTCTTCTCCCTGTAGGAGAGCAAAATCAAGGGTCACCTGCAAATTTAAGTCCGATTTATTAGTGAATCTATTAAAGAGTATCACAGATGACTGAATAGTATTTAATTTAATTAAAGTAAAATATAATAAAAATTAAAAAGATATATACGTTAGCCTAGTATATTTACTCAAAAGTTTGATGGAAGTGTTTAAAATTTTACGATAGCAAAATTAGTTAGTTTAATATATTATAGATGACGCTCATGAATTGTCATTTACAAGCCTAGTTATTGGTACGATAAAAGAAATTCTGAATTAATAGTTCTAGGTTTATCCTACCTCGTATTTTCGAGTGTTTGATTAGTCACACAATGCTATGAAATTTAAAAAGTCAAATTTTTTCCATTTTTCTGCATCATATGAAAATTATAGGCTAATTCCTTGAGGTAAGTTACGTTATTTCGGATATAAAGGACCCTCCCCTGAGAGCATAGGCGTTTAGGTAGATAATGTACACAAGGAGGTACCTACTACTCGCATTGTTTCGACGCCGCAAATTATTAATAGCGAAGGCAGGTGGAGAGCCCAGTATTTCGGGCGTTGCATATGTATATACGTATCCGTTGGCCTGTTACTCAACTCACGGCCGCATCCAAAATTAACAAACGCGAAGATTCACAAAAGGAACGCGGTTTAACACGTAACATGCAAACATACTGTTCTCGGGATATTAATTCGTATTTCTTTTCAAAATATCCGTAACAAAGGTAACTACAAACGGTTATCTGTAAAATTGTAGTAAGCACGGGTCACAAGATCAACATTGAAAACCTCGACTTACTAAAACATGTAACATCCCATGAGAGAATTATCAGTTTTTGAAAGCATTTATATTAACAGATAAGCTAAAAATAATAATTTATTAAATCGTGCTGCTGGATTTATTATGGTAAAAACAATTCTTTCGCAGTTACATTTTTTATGAGTTTGGAATTCCTAGAATTCTAGCAGGTCAACGCAGGCGGTAAAAGCACTTGTAAATATAAGTTTACGGTGGGGATAACTAACCTTGTTTAGACATTTTATCGGTTCTTAGTTCACTCGGTCTTCGGTTGAAAATTAAAATCTACGAATTTCCGAAACGATTGTCCCGAATTGATTTAAATCCGTGTAGTGTGAAGTGACATAATGTACATAATGATTTTTGACTGTATAATGGATATTTCTTTTTTAAATTTAGGAAACCGTAAATTATCCATCGAAGATATAATTTTATTAAAGGTTTGCTTATATAAAATAAAAAAAAAAAAAAACAGAATTATAGTTTAATAATATGTACTATAGAGGACGCTCAAATACTTCTAATGTAAGCAGAATTCTGTCATAAACTATACCAACCACCCTAAAAGTTTAATTGAATCAAATCCTCCTTGCAAAACTTCCCTTCACATTTTAATCTTGTATGCAATTGACAAGGGATTAAACCGGGTTAAAACTGAAATAAAATCTCCCCTCTTCGATAATTTCACCTGTCAAATTCACTTGTGCAATCCTAACATCGCCACTCGCATCAGAATCATACATCGGTGTATAATTCTAAGGCGAATATATGTATCTAGTAAGCAAACAGAAAATTCGTGTGTATGCAACGGCGCAATTTTTTTTTTTTTCATTAAATATTCTCTCCTGTATATACTTTTAGGGAAGAAGTGACGCGGTTGTGAGTATGGGGCCGCTAATACGCGCAGCAGAGGAAGGGTGAACATCTGTGGACGACAACATCCGACCATCTGGTTTCGAGAGGGGACCCTGATGCGCCTCCGTTAACGTTATTGGGATGACGAGAAGTATCGTCAGTTTGTAGTAATTACTTCGGGTTAACTTCTGCGGGCTTCTGGCGGTGTGGCGTAACTGCCGCTCGTACAGTTTCTAACACGGCTGCTTATTTGTGACCGGAAAAAAATCGAACATCCCCCGCGCAGAATCTTCCTGTCAGAACACATGTTCTGTTCGGGCAATTTCTGGTGGTAGATGTATATACTGTACGTACAAAGGAAAGGAAGCAATGATTGTAACGCAGGGACGTCTTGCACTGTCGTTAAAACTATTTTTTTGTGGGTAGTTCGAATGATGCATACAGTGAAGAACGCAGAGTTTGCGTTGGTGAATTTGCTAAACTTAGTTCTAAGATGTACAGTGTGATGAAATAAAATGATTTTTCATCTTATGAGAGTATCGTCTAATGGGACAGAAACATAATAATCCATGATTTGTGTAGGCTTTTTGGTTACTTCGTCAACTGCGTGAATATCGTGCAGGATAGACAGTACTACAACGGCTTCCTTCTTTTTCGTTATTAGAAATATCAAAATTTTGTCCTCCTGGGATCCAGAATTGGGTCCAACGTCTCCAATCTGCAGAAGCCAGAAAATATACCCAACGAAACCTATGGATACTTTTTAGAAATGACATTGAATCATTGTTCAAAACAATGTCGCTTGATAATTCTTAGTGCAGGGCTACAACTTGCCATACGGTCCCAGCTTGTTATGAATCAGAATTCTCGGCATATTCAGCTGTAAAGACTTATAGCGTTTTCAGCTTACTGCACTACACGCGTGGAGTATATCTAGCTCCCTTACTAATATTATGTATTAAAATAAGATGGATATACAATCAGTGCATAAAAGTGCAGTAAAGTGCAGTAAGCTGAAAACGCTATAAGACAAAATACTGCATCCCTTCAACAGCGCTGCACTCAAATTGATATTTGGTTTCTTTTTAATCCAGTAAATAATATGACTGATGTAATTTCTCTTACTGATTCTTTGAGTTTCGCAGTTCCCCAGTATTCTGCACAAGTTATCACTTTCTATTGCCCTCTTGCAATCACTAACGTTATGTCAAACGCGCCTCCGTACAGAACTTGAAACTACTTCAATATTAATTTCAGTCCAGAAGTAGATATACACCCGTTTAGTTTATCATCGATTGTAAAATTTATTTAACAATTTATATACCTATGTAATTTGTTTAGTGGTTAACATTGTATATTATGTACCTCTTTTTCTCGTTTTGTCATTCAATCTAGTAGGTTTAATCTAAATTGTGCAACAAAATGCTTATTCATCTAATTGTTATGTGTTCTTGTATTGGATTTATATTATACTTTGTTATGTTTTTTATTATCTTATTTACTGTTCAATTAAATTTACTTGGATTAATGTAATCAAATACCTACATATTGGTGGTGTTTTCTGTTTAGATTTGTATCTAGATTTGATTTGGCATAGATTAGATTAGATCAGATTAGATCTAATTAGGGTAACATTACACCGCGACCTATCGATCTATTGTGCCCCCCTACATCAGCTGTAAGCTGCTAGGGTTTGCCCGCACTTACAGCTCCCCATCCAGTCCAAGAACTTTAATAAATTGCAGTAGCTGTGATGGTTTCAAGGAGGGTATTTCTCCCTCGTCTATGACGTCCTTGCCAAAATAGTTGGTACGAGTTTCTGTGATGGCAGTGCAGTCGGATATTAGGTGTTCTGGACTTTCACCTTCCGCTCCACAAAACCTGCAATCACTATTCTGTTTCAGACCTATCCTTGTCATGTGTTCCCCCAGATGACAATGCCCTGTCAGAAAACCTGCAAGGATGCGTAGTCTGTTTCTGCTTAGTTGTAGCAGGGTCTTTGCTCTTTCCTTACTGTAATTTCCAAGGAATATCTTGGAGTGTCTCAGACCAGGGAGATTTTCCCAGAGGGAAGCTCTGAGCGTCTCCTCCCTGTCTTTGAGTTCTTTTTTGTAGGTGCTCATCCCTATGCCGCAGAACGGTTCTGGTCCCACAAACGAAGTTGTGGCGGCCCTTCTCGCTAGTAGATTAGCTACCTCATTGCCGCTGATTCCAGTGTGTCCTGGTACCCAGCATAGCGCAACTTTGTTTTCTTTGCCTAGATTGTTTAGTCTGCCAAGACATTCCCAGACTAATTTCGAACTGATGGTGTTAGAGCTCAGTGCCATTATGGCTGCTTGGCTATCGGAGAAAATCACAATGTTCTGCTTCCGATAGTTCCTATCAAGGTTCAATTGAGCACATCTTCCAATCGCAGTTACTTCCGCTTGGAAGACACTGGGGTATATTCCCATTGGCTCTGAGTATTTGGTTCCTGGCCCGAATACCCCTGCACCTGTTCCTTTATCAATTTTGGAACCGTGTACATACCATTTAATGGCATTTGCCTTTAGGGAGTAGGCGGAGGATTCTCCTTTCCAATCTCTCTTATTGCTCAGCTTCGTAACGAAAAACTTTTCGAAGCTGAATTTCCTAACCATCTCGTCACTCGGTAGACTTAGAAGTGGGGAGAATCCCGCTCGAGGTGACCAAGCCCTCTGGCACGGGGTTGATTTGGCATAACTTATGTACCTAATTAATGTTTGTCCATTAATTTGAGGTATGTTTAGCATATGTTGAGAAATAAAACTGATAATGAATATAAGAATGAAACCAAAACCATAGGTTTTGCTTATTTTAGAGCTGCGTGAGATATTTAGTAAGCACCTATTTCAAAAGGATTCCATCGCCAAAAACGTTTGAGGATCGCTCATTTAACATATTGAATAAGCATCGTATTTATATAGCTATATAATTATGCCATTGCGTGATTCGATGAATTCCGTCTATATACATATATATAAATAGGTATACTACGACGCCGAATTTCCTGTTCTGCGACTATACGACTATTAACTATTACTATATCCAATCTCTCTACCGCGTGGATGCTTACTTTAGTGTTGCTTTGCTGTACGGGAGAACTGCGAGAGGCCGGCGCGGCGCGGGTATTGGGGGAGAGCGGAGAGGGGCTTCAGGCATTACACACAGCCGTGACAAGTGCCGGGACCATCTGGCCGGTGGCATTCCACTGACTCCGCTGCTTGTGCGGTATTATTTATGGCGCGACACTGGCGCCAACTGGCCACGGTCACTGATCCGGGCCACTGCAGCCGATACTCGCACATCGCACAGCACAGCAGAGCAGCGGCAGGCACCAGACACGCGCGTCCGACTTCTATAGCTTTCCCGCAGCGTGTCCGTTCAGCCTTCCCTCGATGCGGTATGACGGTTTTCGCTGATGGTGAAACTGTGGGAGCCAGGCAGCATCGTGCATCTATATATCCATTATATACTGTACAGACTACAGACTTCGGCAAACGGAGGAATCGCGAAAGAAATGATACGTAGGGAAATACATTAACATCGTTTTTGTAATAGATGATCATTAGGAGGTTTGTGACTCATTTTTGCGTGGTTGTAGCGAAATTCCAACAGTTGTATAAGGTATACAGTGACTCACAGTGACTACACATTACACACAAAAGAAAAACGGTGTTATAGGTGAGTTCCCTCAGGTCGAGACCTATAACACCCTTCAAATTAAATAAATATTATTTGTCATATGCATACATAATTTTTTATTCCTCGCTGTTATGTATTTTCTTTATTATTCGGTATAGTGGTGTGCGAATGACGGGTTTTTTCTTCTCTTTTTGCTCATTTTTTTTTCTTATTGTATCTTGCCTCCCTGGTGTTGTAATGCGGTTTTGTTTGTTTTGAGAAATTTCGTAGTAAAATATTAGCGTAATATTTGTTTAGAGCTCAATATAGCAGGGTTTCTGAAGATATCGTCTATAATCTAGCAATAGTTATAAATATGCAAAGGTTACAAGAGGATGAAGGAGAAGATGCCAATTTCATGGCAATTTCATTGAAGGTGGCGATTCGAATGATCCGGATTTCGAACCAGAAACAATTGAGAGAGAAGATCTGGATAGTGACACAGATATTGATTTGGAATCTGACGAAGGGGATGAGTTTGGCGGTGCAGAAGAGGAACCAACAGATATGACATTTTTCTTGGCAATGTAAAACACGACTGGAGTGTTTTTCACAGATAATTACGCTTGAAATGCTTGAACGAATTGTAATTTATACCAATATATTTATAGAAAAAGAAATGTCAGAACGAGAGGGAATTTCAGAAAGTGAGGTTCGAGCTAGAGACTATAGGCTAACAACAAAAGAAGAAATTCTAGCTTTATTTGGTGCCCTATTTTTGATTGGAAATAAGGCAGATTTCTCGGAATTTTTACTGCTAATGGTACAAGTTTGATAATTTTACGAGCCAATTTGAGTGAAAATCGATTTCGATTCTAGCTGAGGAGATTTAATGATGTAGCACGCATGTATAGCACGCAATAAACTGGATCCTATTCGCGAAGTGCTCACCCCTTTCATCACCAATCGTCAAAACTCATTCACTTTAGGAGCGTACAAAACCCATTGACGAAAAATTTAGCTCATTTATCCAATATACGGCCCAAAAACCTGGATTGAAGATATAAGACTTGGAAGTGTATTGCGGAAAACAAAGCCCAGGACTTAACGTGCCCTCTAACAAACCGATTGACGTTGTAGTGAAGTTGGTAGACTGTATAAAAGGGACAAACAGAACTTATAACAGAGTTTTAATTCAAGAAAACTTTTGTTTCGATGAATTTTCTTAACTAGAGAATATATTTGCTTAACGCAAATAGATAGAGTTGAATTGTCCGATTGAGAGTTTGCTTGTGTCTCGTAGATGGAGACAATCTAAACCTTTATTTCCATAGTAGAGAGAGTTGCAGATATAGCTTGAGAATGCCATAACAATGAAAGTGGGTTTGCATTCGGTGTGACGCTGATGAATAGGCAGAAACTTGAGTCCATCTCTAGTGCTATTTCCCCTTTCATTGCTTTTGCTGGTATGGTGATTCCAACAATACCACCAGGCGGGCCTGGTGGTATTTTTCGGTTATAATTGTGTTTGGCATTCTTTCTTTGACTTGTATCAAGCGTTATGATTTTAAGGGTACGTTTTAAGTGTTAATTACTAGATATTCTTAAAAAGATATGAAAAGTGATTTTGCTCCAAGATTAATGCTTTTAATGCATCTTAAGTAGAGACTAAAAGTAGGTTCATCCAAGACTGCTCACCTCTTACGTCAAAATTATGCTGTTAAGACAATTTTTTTCTTGTCTTAAGAAGTTTTTATCTTGCGCATATTCAAAACCTAGATTTATTTGGTCCAAGACAAATTTATTTAAGGTAAGCATGCATTTTTACTCCTTGGGTAGCAGATCGCTCTTTAATCGCGTAGAATACCTATGGTAATTTAGAATGCAGTTTCAATTTATTAACTTATCACTTGTAATTTTTTTTTTAATATTTTAAATTTTTTAATTTTCTTAAGCGCGTCTTATATAATTTTTGAACTTCTCTTAATTTTGGTTTTCTTTTTTAAACGCGTCTCGCTATCGCTAAACTTGACGCGTCTCGCTGGCAAAATTTGTAATTTCTTAATTTTTGAATTTTTCTTAATTTTTCGTTTTCTTTTTAAACCGGGTTTCTTAATCGCGAGTTCTTGCCTGCGTCTATGCAGGATACAATAGATGGAATTACAGTTTTACGGTTTACTTTTTATTAGTAACACCGTTCCTGTTGTTTTACTAGTCATTGCAATTGGACCCCAGCTGTACAAATATGAATTATTAAGAAACAAAAATTGTTAATTTAATTCTAATGCAATTAAAATTATTTAAAAGAACTTATTTACAATATAAAATTTCTGACACTTCACAAAATAATTAACATTATTACACTGAGAGAAATAGATAGTACTCTTTAACATAAATATAGTATACTTTAATATATTTTATAGCTCCTATAGGGACAATCATATTTTATATTACCGGTGACAATATCTGTATAGTAAATATCTGTGAATACTTTTTATTAACTCGTATGGTTAACTATATTTGTATTACTAATTTGAGCATACATGTTAGTAAATGTGAAAAAAATGTCTAGTAGCGCTGACTATATTTGATAATAACTGTTAACAATGAAAACTATAATAAATATAGTTTAATAATTTTTAATTATAATTAATTAATATAATTTGATTAGCCGGTGACAGCCGGGCGAATTGCCGTCGTATCGGGCAGGATTGCGGGAATCAGACCGGCCCGTGTACTGTAGAGTACTACCGGTATTGAAGCGCCTCGTAATTCTCGTCTGTGGGCGATTGTTCACAGTACTTTTTACACGACGTTAACCATGTATAAGCATCATATAGATATGACGCAGCCACATTTACCGATCACAATTTACATTGAGTACGAATTTCAAAGATTATGAAACAAGCGTAGCGCCATCTTTACGACAAAAGCTGTAGTATCACATATTTATGTAGCTAAACCAATTATGAGTATTATGATATTCCTACTATATAGATATAAAACTATACAGCATTCATTTCATTCCATCTCATTATTAATGCCGTTTTCAATAATCAAAGTAAGGTGACTGTTGCAAGCACCTAACCTAACCTAAATAAACACAACACAGTAAATTTGCTACACCTGTTATTATAACTGTCTTCACTACATTATCTGCAATTTATTATATTCACTTTTTGTAAAATATTGTAAAACATTTCACTATATTTTGTAGAAGATTGTCACACAATATTTTTAAACAATTTTATTGCTTTTTTTGTAACCGTGATATAGGAAAATGCAACGCCGTTGTTCTAAAATTTTGCACAATAGTAGGAATTGTTACTACAATTTCCGTCAAACAGTGAAGTGTAAATATTACAACATGGATTTTTCTCTGTGCAGACACAAACATGCACCGACACGAATACGTACACCTGTATCACACGTACATAACACGTGTGAGTGGCAATACAGCTTATTGGTCGATTTCTTCGGTAAAGATCGACAATGAATAGAGCAAGGGGTGGGAAGAGCGTTACGAACATTTATGTTAGAAATTGAATATGCATCGAATACCTGGTAACATCCAGATTTTACCTCTTACTATAAGCATGGTAACATCTGGTTATTTTACTCTTAATACGCCACATATTGTCGTTTTGACAATAATTATGTTACTAATTAACATAAAGAGATTTACTATCTAATTTCTACAATCCATTTTTCTCAGTGTACAAACAAAAGAAATTGAATTCTGTTATATACTCCACTCATCCAGGACAGATGGATTCACTAGCCGACGACGCAGCAACTGACAAACGGATGATTTCCGCTTTACACCTGGATAATGCCACAGTCGACGATAGCCATAATCCAGACACCTGTAAATTCATTCTAATGTTGGCCGGATTGGTCCCTCATTGTTATCTGACCTTAACGCTCGACTCTGTCTAATGTAGATAATAATTGGGCTTAGCGCGTAACCCTCAACAAAACCGATATAGGTGTATACATACTCGGGCGAGGGGAGCACACATTCAACCGTTCAAACCTGTAATAAGCGCTTCGGGCAGGGCTAAAGGAGGCAGATGTTTGTCACCTGTTCATTCGTGGCTGGTGCACCTCGGCTTTTCGAGGATCAGAGGCACCTGTGTCGTGTCGGGTACTCGAGATCGGAACCCACCTGTTTAGACTATCGTAGCAAATGCGTACATATGTGTATACGCACGCTTGTGTTATTAATATGGGGTAATTTTTTGTTTGAGTGTGTATTTGATAACCAAATGTGAAGGATTTGTTTCTCGAAAAGCTTGTAGGTACTTATACAGTGTGTAAATTAATGCGGTTTGCAATAGGAAAAACTTTTTTAATATCAATTTTGGGGAAAAAAAGTCATTCTGTATAATGTTTTTTGCTTGATCTGAAACTAACAAAAGCGCTGTTAAAGTTAAAAATAAATTTGCCGTTTTGTAGTTTATGCTTTGTGTAAATGATTCATATACAGTGTGGCAACCGTTCATAGCACGATGTATGTATTAGTAACTACTGGTCGACTATAAATGGGCGTGCCACCTTGAATTGCCACGCCTACTTAGCGGCACGCGGATGGCATTTACAAACGATAGTGGACGTATTATAAGTTACACGTATAAATGTATTGGGGCATATAGGCAAATCAAAGTCTTTTAGAGTTCTATGTTATAGCATAGGTGAATAATAACATTACAGGTGGTAGAAAATACTATTCCTGAAAAATAAAAAGCACCGTTAGAGGTATTGTGTTCCCGATATAAGTAAATATTTTTAGTTGTTTGAAGCATCAGATAATCACTGATAACATGTCAGTGAAGTAATTCATCACAGCCTCATAAACAACATAAAAAAGCAAAAATAAATAATCAGAACTCCTAAACTTTAAAATAAAAACTAAAATAATATTGTTCAACAAGTATAAAATCTAAAAACGCAACCATAATAAAATAATGGAAAATAAAATAGGTAGTTAATTCTTAAAACAGAATTGTATTCAACATTGCAATAAACCTGCAATTAGCTAAAAGAGAATATTATTCTTAAACAATAATAAAATTTGAAGTAAATTAATTTATTAAGTGTTCAAATAAACCTCCCTCTTGATAAGAACAGTAACCCAACCGATCATAAAAATTCCGACGAACATTTGTTAACATATCTGCTGTGACAGTATTACTGATTTCAATAATTCTCGCGCGCAGTTCCTCTAGGTTTGATGGCCGTTGATCACCGTATCAGTATATTGTACTATGTAAAAAGGGCCATAAAAAGAAATCGATTGGAGCTAGATCAGGGGACCGCGCTGGCCATTTAATAGGGCCCGAGTTACCGATCCATCTGTTTTCAAAAACCGCGTTTATAAAGTTTGTTACAATGCGTGTATTGTGTGCTGGGCAACCATCTTGCTGAAACCAAACTTTTATATTAAATCGCTCCCGTATTGCCGGAATAATATTATTTTCAAGTAACTGTAGGTATCTATTTCCGTTTAAATTACCGTCAATGAAAAAAGGCCCAATTATATGATTTCCAATGATACCTGCCCATACATTTAGCTTCTGTGGATACTGCGTTCGCGTTGGTATATTTAAATGTTGATTTTTACGCGACCAGTAACGACAAACTGCGCGGTTATGATGCCCGTGTAGGTAAAATGTTTTTTCATCTGTGAACAATACGTTGTTAAAAAAAAAATTGGTTATCGTGATATTTATTTATCATTCTTTCGCAAAATTCCATTCGGCGATAATAATCATCGGGAAGAAGTACTTGTGAACTTGTAAATTTGTATGAACGATATTTATTAGTACGTAAAATCTTATGAACCGTTGTTTTAGAGATATGTACCAAATTCGCGAGCAATTTGTCGAGATGACATAGTGGGATTTACTTCAACTAAAGCACATACTCGAATTTCTATATCGCTTACATTCTTATCCGGAACAACTTTATTTTTATTATTTACTAAAGAAAATGTAGTTTCAAACCGATTAACGGTCCTACGAATGGTGCTTGCATTGGGAATTTGACTTTCGGGGAAATTAGCTGCAAATAAATCCCGAGTTACTTCCGCGGAATTACCACCGTAAAAGTGTTTAATCATGAAGAGTTTTTGCTCCGGCGTATAGTACTCCATTTTTAAAATAACCGTTATCTACCTACCAACAACGCGTTTTATTAAATAGTACGAGCGAGTAGTTCTTCCGACGAAATATAAAATGCATCTGACACGCACGTGTGCGACGGCTCATGCGCCTGTGCGGCGACAGCGTAGAAATGTGGATTTCTTGGCAAATACGAGTGCATCATAGCAATATGGGAAGTAATGTAATCCAGTAGAATATTCCGTATACTTCTTTACCGTTCTAATGCACGGATACCTGTGTGTATCTCGCTTACACTACAGGATCGCTATAATGCAGACGCAGGGGGACAATTGGTATATGAAATGATTATCTTACAATTAGCTCATCACAGCTTCTACATAGATTAAAGGTTTTCAATGCCTTATCTTGCTTTTCCATTTATTTAATATTTCTAAACTTATTATTTATATTTGAACGTGGATATCTATATTTTAGTATGTCCATTAGAGATGTAGTTAATTTTTATGGATGCCTACAAAAAAAAAAAATAACAAAATTATTCAAAAAACTCAACTTAGCATCTACATATTTAAACGGTTCCGGGATTTAGGCCGTGATTCACTGAATGCCTTGAAAATTCAAACTGCCTTGTAAAGTAAACATCCAAAATTTCATACTTTTAAATATGTATATACAATAAGGTAACAGTATGATGCGCGTTTATGTTAATTTCCTCCTTAACGATGAAGATGACACTGGAAAACATTCCACGAATCGTCATAGCTTCGCGAGTAGGCAGATATTTTATGTAGGTATGTACCTGCGGTTTGAACACCGCGTCGTGTTAGTTCTACATATTTACAAATACACACATACCGAAATATTCGCCAGCGGAGAACATATTTTTGTGAGAAACGACCGCATACTTTCATTGTAGCTCACGCGAGATCAAGCCGCTCCGTTGCCCGTCGCGTAGGCTGAGAGAATTTAACGCAAACCGGAGGAGCAGGTGCTACTGTAAACGCGTCAGTTCAGTTGATAGTTTCTCAAAGGTTGTACGATCCGCTACATTCTTCGTTCGTTGAATTTACATGGTGAAAGAGTTGATTTTTTAAATCAATGAAATTAATTTTCTTATAGGCGTATTATATTTTTAAAAACAATATTAACTATCACACTGACAAAAGTCAATGCTAGGTTTTCCACTATCACCAAACAACAATGCACAATCTCTCGACGCGCGTTTCGCTAACCAAGTTAGCATCATCAGGAGATGATTAACAGTCGAGAGATTGTGCATTGTTGTTTGGTGATAGTGGAAAACCTAGCATTGACTTTTGTCAGTGTGATAGTTATAGTCTTAGGGTAACAATAGGATAAAAATAAATCTTTATAAAACAAATATTTATTTTATTCGTAAACATACTATCAATCTTGTGAAACGCCCTTTAAATTGTGGTGTTAAATGTTCACTCACACCGCACTATATATCTTTGTTTATTATTTGACAAAAAACCTAAGAATGTGTGAAAGAAATGACGCAAAGTTTGTGTGACACAATTGGACGTGTTAAATCTTGCACAAAATTTTGTGAAATTCTCACAGAAAGAAGTCAAAGAGTCACACAAAATTTATGCTTTTTATGAAGCATAAATGTGTAAAACTGTCACAAAAATTGTGTTAAAGAAATAACACAAAGTTGGCGTGACATGTATACACAGTTTGCAGTGTTAAAAAAACAACACAAAGTTTGTGTGACATGCATACACAATTCCAGCCTGTTAAATTTTACACAAAATTTTGTGTCGTCCGTGTTAAGAACATTCTTACGCGAGCGTGCCGCGCCAAGTGCTTACGGCCGGAAAAGTGTACCGTCGCCCGGTTGCCGCCTCGCAATCGTGGTACGCGTTCAAATCATCATCCGACAGCGCTCCGCAGTCCGAGGAATCGTCGAAACCCGAACGCCGTTGCCGTCCGTCACTTCTCCATTCGACAGCGCGCAATGCACAAGGCAACGAAGCAGCCGCCGCGCTGCGCCGAAAACCGCCGATGCCTAGAGCCGAGCCGCCGGCCGTGAATCGACAAGCAGCGAGCTCGCATACTGCGGGCTGTGACTCACGAACTGCAGTCCCTGTCATCGTCGCTTATATAGAGGGCTGAGTACGAAGAGAAGTTGGAAAGGTATTCGGTGACCGTTCGGCGCTTCGTGCGTATATTTCAACGGTTGCACTCAGCCAACGTCGGATACCAGGTCCAACACATATACACATGTATACAAACTTTGTCATATTATAAAGGTGGTAAACTAGCAAATACTAACATACGTATAGCAATATACGTCAAACGGAATACTGAAAATACTTTTTATTTTTATGAGAGAGAATTATATGATATGTTATGTATATAGTGTAAATACTGAATTTATTATTTGAAAATAAACGTCTTAAAACAATTCAGCCCTTTCTCTGTGTTCTCTCCCCGGCGCATCGGTCTACAAATTAGTAGTCCCGAACAGTCCGAATGGCACACAATGTTTTGTGATATTTCACACAAAATTTTCAACTGTGTACCTTTTACTTGGAGCATAAGCTTAGAGCTGTTGCTTACACTTATGAGCATTTGCTCGCTTTTTATTCATACCACCCATTAACTGCTCCTGACTTCCTTCAACAATATCGTCGTTACAATTATTTTTCGTTATATACACTCCGCCAAAAAAGTATCGCATAAACTAAAAAAGGGCATTTATGAACCAAGATATTTTTATACGTTCACAAAAAGTTTGCCTCGTGTATGTGAACTATAAAAACACTAACAAAATAATGGAACTTAGCGTTTTTACTTTATTTTTTTCCTAAAAGAACACATTTAGAAAAATGCATATGTGTAAGGTTTGCTCAGTTGTTTATTGAAAGTCTTCCTATACGGACAAATTTTAAAGTGCGAAGTCAGAGTTCTGTACCAACGCTTTTAAAACTAAAATGAGCAATTTAACTTCAGAACAAGTGGCTGCTATAGTTGCTTTAATCGAAGACGGACGATCTCAAGCATACGTTGCTAATTTGATGAACATCAATCAGTCAAGTGTTTCTAGAGCCGTAGCCAGATATAGGGAAACAGGCATTTACAGTAGAAGACCTGTACCAGGTCGTCCAAGATGTTCTACTCGCCAAGATGACCGCTATTTACTACTACAAGCATTACGTCGAAGACATGTAACTGCGAGGCAATTGCAGAACGACTTGGCTAGAGTCAGAAATACTCGTGTGAGTACTCAAACTATTCGGAATAGGTTACGACAGAGTGGATTAAGAGCTAGAGTAGCTGTAACAGCCCCTCGTCTCACTAGGAACCACCGAGTGGCTCGCTTAAGGTTTGCCAGAGAACATGTAAATTGGAACATCACACAGACGAGACGGTGAGCGCTATTCGCAGTGTAATATCAGACCTAGACCTAATTTCGCTGGTGGCTCTATTATGGTTTGGGGAGGCATCTGTTTAACAGGTCGTACAGAGTTAGTACCAGTAGACAGAGGTACACTGACTGCCCACAGGTATATAACGGAAATTTTAGAAGAACATGTAGTACCATATGCGCCAATTATGGGAAACGAATTCATGTTAATGCACGATAATGCACGACCGCATGTTGCAATAATCGTCCAGGAATACCTTAACGATGTTGGTATTCCAGTTTTAGATTGGCCTGCGGTAAGTCCGGACATGAACCCTATCGAGGACGTCTGGGACCTCCTTTACAGACGGATACGAACCCAAAATGTTGCCCCAGCGGACCTGCATGGACTAGCAAATGCTCTCCGTGACGAGTGGGAGAATTTGGATCAGGCTTATATACGGAGGTTAATCGAATCTCTGCCAAACCGTATGCGAGCGGTCATAAGAGCCAGAGGTGGCAATACTCAGTATTAAAAGCTACTGTTATGACATTTTTCTTTCCAAAATTATAATTTCTTGTTTTAATAAAAATCTCAAGTATGAGTTCTTGTTTTTATTTGGCCTGTATTTTATTTAAACAATCATAGAAATTATATCTTAGAGCGCATTAAAGTATATTTACAACTTTATGCTACAAACAAAGATTATGCGATACTTTTATGATTCAAAACTAAATTATGCGATACTTTTTTGGCGGAGTGTACATATATGTACGTTCCGTCTTGCACCTTGTAGAACGCCCAATTCCTTAACGCATACCCCATCATCTTCAACAGGTGACTCGAAAGGCACATGGATTCACCCTATGCACAGACGCAACCCTTATTCCAGCGGACAGGTGTTTGCCAGGTGGAGCCACCCGTTGCCGTTGGAGCATCACCTGCACGCGCGTCCGATACAATTCGTGCCGCTTATCCAGGAGTATAAGACGCCGGAATGCGTCATCTTTAATTGTCCGATGGTGCACGATAATGAAGATTCTACGCCAATAGTGATGGTGATATAATTAATAGAAAGTTCTCATACACTGCGGTAACCACTTATGTATTAAAATTATTTTTCATGTTATCGCAGAGTTTTATGAAAATACTCGAAGATTGAGTCGATTTTCTTCAATTGCTCGAAGTCCGTACGTTATAATATAATAAATTATTTAAAAGATATGTTCATCAGTCAAGAACTGCAGAAAACATGCAACTTCGTGTAAAATAAAATTAATTTCAGAGTTAGCAATAAAAATTTGAAGCTGCACGGGGATCCGGTCTTTAATAATGAGAATATAATTGAATCACTTATTTGAGAAACCAGATAAGTCCCATAAACATAGTTTTGAGAAAATTACAAAAAACTGTCTGTGTATTGAAAGGTGTATTGTTTTTTTAGTTTAGCTATTAATAAATATTAACGTAAAGTAGTTAAACAGTTTTTTGACAAAGAAGCAAAAGTATTATAAAAGCAAGTTAACAAAAAGTGGAGTTTGAAAAATGGACATGTCGACTTTCTCAAATAAATTTTTTATTAATTTATTCATTTATTCAAAAAAAGTATAAACTTATGAGAAATATACTATTATAAAACTTCTGCTTCTAATTCACCATCTACGGTTGGCCATAGAAAAATCTCTTCGTAGAAACTTTTAATTTCTTCATTATCCGGTAGGTAGTTTACGAATTTTTTAATGTTATCCATTTTTTTATTCTTAATAGGTACTTTAATATTAGGGTAGGCTGGTTCTGTGCAAAGTGCGTGGGGTCTAGGATGTCTTGTAGCGATTGGAAACGAGTAAGTCAATAATCCGTCTATGTAGTCGTATGCTGTAACCATCCCTTTACGGTTGTCGTCGAACGAAAACTGCATAAACTTGGATATGTTGAATGGAATTCGTTCATTTCTTACAGGGGCTATACTTTGACAATTTCTTTTGTAATATCTTGGCCACCAAGACTTGAAATCTTTAATGATACTGTTATCTTCTATGAGATGCACCGTAAACTTGTTCTGTTGACTTGCCAGTATGAAGAGTTCGGCATACTGCTTAAGTGTGTAAACTCTATCATGTTTCTTAAGAGATCTTTTCACAACTCCAAAGTCCCTGTCACAGGGCAGGAATGAATGACCACGTATTGGCAAATACTGATTAACTGTCTTAAACCGCCCTAGTTCTGTTAATGCAGCAAACATTCTTACAGTTGTGTGATTTTTATTTTGTCCTGGGCATCCATCCATAAACACATGTAAATGTTTAACATCTGATAGAACATAGGTTTCTATGTAATTAGCAATAAATGAGCAAACCTCATTGGGGCCTTTTCTCCCCATACCTTCGTGGTATATGTAAAAATATGCCTTGCCCGTTTTAACGTCATGTATGTCAAAAACGGAGACTGTGAGTTGATGCAGGTAAAAAGTCTCTTGAACGGGGATCTGGGGCAAAAATATATTTTGCATATAGTCAACAGCTATTATCGCCACACTGGGGTCATCTTGATAATGTTCTTTCAATGCTTTCATTTTTGAATGAAACTTTTTAGCACGTCTGAGATGAACAGTCTTTTCAGCTACAGCAACTCGTTTAGCATTGTCATTTAATTCTTTGGATTTTATTTTAACTGCTAGTTCTTCACATTTACAGCAAGTGTCGACCTGGGGTCTTCCAAAACTTAAACTGAATTTTTCTTTAAAAACTTTGTAATATAATGAATATTTTACGTTAGTGTTGGGATACTTGGATAAAAATAAACTGTGCATCGCTTTAATATCAAGCTTTTCACTTAAATACTTATAATCTCGAGTGCTGTAGTGCGCTTCCTTAATGGGAAATGATGCAATATGAGAAACAATCAAATCAATAAGGCCAACTGGTTTGGAGTTGCCAGGATTATTTTTTCCGCGTAGATCTTGTGGCGACTTTCCAGCAGATAAAAGCAAACACAATCGATGAACACGATCTTTACTAATACCATGGAGATTGAGAAACGCAGTTTTGCATACTAAAAGCTGTCCTGAACTGTAACTAATTTTATACTTATAGGCATTTTTGTGAGGCTTTGGTTTGCTGACATTGTTTTTCGGACGCTTTCGCTGAATTGGAACTGCTGATATAAGAGCTTGAAGATAAGCATCCTGTTCATTTTTGGAACCAAAACTGTAAAATTTATTAAAGACTTCTTTCTTCGTCTCCTCTGATAACTTGTCTAAACATTTACTGCGACAACTAAAAAATACCTGGTTTAAGATATCGTTTCCAGTTTTTAGGTTAAGTTTACTTACTTGCAGTTTAATCTCATTTCCTTTTTAGGAATAACTTTTCCTTTATAATTGATATATTCATCACCTTTTATTCTCGCTTTTTTAATTCGCTCACACTGCCATATGACACTTTTGACACCTTTTTTACGCTTATTTTGACTAGTATTAACTTCATCCATTTTTTGACAAGCTCTAGAACGTTATTATTCTTAAAACGCGGCAAGCGCTGCGAGTTTGTTTGTGAAACCCGTCATATCCTGGACATGTCGGGTTTTGAAAGTAAACACAATATTCAATGGCGGTTATTGTGCAGGAGAGCGCATGGATTTGTAGGATTTATAAACCAAACCATGCGCCTTGCTATTAGAAATGGATATTTCGTAAAATGTCAAAAAAACCATGTGGTGGATTTGTCGGGTTTCTCAATTAAGTGATTCAATTATCTACATATACCTGATGAATTATGCGATTCAATTTTAACGCCTCAATTTGCAAATTTGGCGCAAATTCCTCGGCAGGTGTGCTTGCATCAGCCCGATGCAAGATGCGCATCGCGATATACGAAAAAAATTGACAGCAGGTCGCGGAACAATAGGTCTTTTATTGTCTGGTATCTTGCGTATGTATAATGACCCAATGGCATATAGGCACCTTGTATGCGTCGGCAAGACGTTCGGTGCCATCTGTAAAGTCAGGTGCAAGAAGCAGAAACGATACGAGCAGACTGAGCGGAAGCGAATGTTGACGCATCTGCCAAAAAAAAAAAAATATATAGGAAAGAAATTTTCCGAGTCAGACAAAGGGAATCATCAAAGGGTGTTGTTTATTTGAAACTGGCTGTCATTTTACAAATAAGTGAATAGTAATATAAACTTGGAGCATCTCGAACATTCTAAACTCTCTAGGAATAATCCCAGATTTCCCATGTTCTTCTACAAACAAACAAACTCCCGTAAACAGTTGAATAAACAAGCTAATCGCGATCTATTCATCCGACAAATGCCACTCATCCCTGTTTACGGCCTATCCGTTTAATTGCGTAACGACATCTTAAAGTTCAGCGGTTTCCTAGTCGCTTATATCAAGCGCATTTGTTGGTAATTACATTTCAGGTTTATGGCTCGGGTGTGCTTCTGTTTATTTATTTGTTAGGGCGAACAGTTGCGACTATTAAGAGACGATCGAAAGTTTCAATAATTAGCTGCGGAAAGTATATGAGAAATAGCAGTAGGTATATATGTTAGTTAGAAATAGGACGATGAGTCAACATATCCAGGTATATACATGCATTTTTCTGGGCAAAAATGATTGTTTACTGCTCGTGCTACGAGTTTAGAAATAAGTATTTTATATAGTTGCCTGTAGTATATATTTATACAGGGTGTTTTGAAACATCGTTTAAAGATTTTAAGGGCATGTAGTACGATCGAAAATAAGGTTAAAAGTCATAATAAACATATGTCCAGAAATTTAACTGTTTACGAGATAACAGCGATTTTATCGCAAATGCAGAATAAGTTTGCTTTAGCGGTTTTTATTAAGATGTTATTGTATTTTAACATAAAATAGATTATAACTAAAGAAGATGTTCAAAATGACGTTCTTCCATTTCTACACAGGATCTACATCTGCTTTCAAAGGAAGCGCGCACTCTTTCAAAAAACAAGGGTTTTTCTCGTATTATCTGGCAACAGTGTTCTATTCGTTGGCGCAACTCTGGAAGATCGTTTACCGGTGTTGCGTACACTAAACTTTTCAAATAACACCAGATACTAAAGTCCAACGGGTTTAGATCGGGAGACCTTGGAGGCCAAGATGGGACCTGCTCGCCCTATCCATCTCCCAGGAAATTCATTGTTAAGATGTTCCCTAACAGCACGCGTAAAGTGCGGTGAAGCTCCATCTTGCATAAACCAGAGGTTCAGATTTATAGGTAAATCTTCCAAAAGTTCAGGTAAAGTATTTTCCAAGAACTCGAGCTATGCAGGACCTGTTAAGCGTTGTTGCAAAACAATCGGTCCTAACAACCGTTCCCCTATCATGCCTAACCAGATGTTTAGAGAGAAACGTTGCTGGTGCCGAGCTTCAACGGTAGCATGAGGATTCTCGTGACACCAAACGTGATTGTTGTGGAAATTAAATATTCCATTTTTAGTAAAACCAGCTGCATCAGTGAAAAGGATGTTATCAGCGAAATCTGGCCGATCAGCAGCTGTTCGCAAAAACCACTCACAGAAAGCCCTTCTCGCTTGATAATCCGGAGCAGTAAGGGCTTGTACCCGTTGGATATGGTAGGGGTATAGGAGTTGCCCATGAAGAGTTCTCCAAACAAGGTTGCTGCTTACACCCACTTGAGTCGAAATTCTTCTAACACTAGTTTCGGGATTTTCATCAATAATATTCAAACTTCGATCTTCTATCTGTGGAGTACATGCTAATCTCTGCCGTCTAGTATCAGAAGACCGCTTCTCAAACGAACCAGTTTCTATTAGTCGTTGAAACACCGTCTGAAACATCACATGCGAAGGCAGTTGGCGATCAGGAAACGTTTCAGCATAGAAGCGACGTGCTTGTAAAGAATTCCCATTAGCACGGCCGTACATGAACACCATATCGCTCATTTCAGCATTAGAATACGCAACCATTGTAATTGCTACAAATTGCACAAAACGTCAAATTAAACTGTCATAAAACAATAGCTGTACTACTAGGAATACTCGCTGTTATCTCGTAAACGGTTGATTTGTGTACATATGTTTATTATGACTTTTAACCTTATTTTCGATCGTACTACATGCCCTTAAGATCTTTAAACGATGTTTCAAAACACCCTGTATATTACAGTACTACAGGCCATAGAGATCCATGACTTAGCCTATCTGTACTACTATTTCATTTCTTCTATCCTTCACACTTTGTTTGTTAGTCAAACTTCCGTGTGAAATACACAAAAAGAAATACGAAAAATTTCTGCAAAATTGTGGTACACAATGTTTTTTTCCTATAGTTATTTATTTTCTCTTATATTTTGGAATATTTTGGTGGTTCTGCGGCAATATGCAAAAGGATTACTGTTCAGTTACTTGCGCGTCGCACCGTACCAAAACATACATACGTACTATAAGGCGAATGCTAAGCGCGTATAAATTTATTCTTACCCAATAAGATCCGCTGTCGTAACTTGACGGAGTCGCCTGCGTGCGGGACAAGGACGCACGCGAGGTCCGCGTAGAGTAGAACTGCGAGAAAGGGAGGGACGATCGAGACAGAGAAAGACAGAGGTCAAAACGGTATTACCACAAAGGCGACTGGCGGAAAAAAAACCACACACGGATGCAGACAATAACTCCGGCTCCGAAGTTTGTGAGTTGTGGGCGATGCTCGAGACTTTGATCGCGCTCCGTTGGCGCCACTCGCGCTAGTCTTGGCAGGAGGAATCGAGGTCCATGTCTCTACGAATATACGTAGTAGATACATACAACCATCATACAACCGACGACGCACACCAAAGTCGAATGCAGCGACATACATACATTCTAAAGAGATAGATATGAGTTCTTAGAAGCGTCGTCGCTTTGCGTAATTCTAGTCTGCTTATTACGTATGGATAAGTAAACGAGTCTTAACGGTACAGGAATGTTTGAGGTTTAGAAGCAATTAGAACCTATATAAAATTAGTTTGTAAACATTGTATAAATTGAAATGAGAGGAGATATTTCTAAAGTAAATTTTGGCGTGTCAATTTCGGTGAATAAACATTGATGCGTATTGAAATATGAAAATTCGAGCTTACATCGGATGTATTTAATACAAACTCATAATATCAATAATAAATAACAAAAAGATTCCTACAAAAAATTAAGTAAATATTAAATACATTAATAATTCATAAATTTAATCATATGCACAAGTATTTTCTTTTTTCTTTCAAAAAGACCACCATTGGAGGCAACACATAAATCGATCAATTAATTCCTTGGAAATCGTTGCTGTATCATATTTATTTCTACGGAAATACATGCATGCTGAATCTTAAGTTCCAAATCGTCTAAGTTTGTAGGCAGAATAGAATTTTCTTCAATACTTACACCACCGTCCACGGTGGTGTGCAAAAACTCATCAAAGATAAATTCCAGTATGCGTATTATATTCACTGTTACGCACACCAAATAAATTTAATAATGTCACAAGCAACGAGTATAAATACAAATGTTCGCATCTTTTTTTCCGATCTGAGTGATATTACGAATTTCTTCTCCAATTCTCCACAACGAGTTTCTGTATTAGATGAGATCGTCGGAAGTTGAGTTCCAAATGCATCTGCTACAAGGTGGAATTTTAAAATTAGAACTGTTAACACTGTTTATGAAAACAGAGAAGCCCTTATCGAGTGTATGGAGAAAATACAATCAACATCCAGACAATCGGATACCATCACAAAAGCTGGTGCCCTTTTTAGATTATTGAATGACCCCAAGTTCGTTTTTTGGCTGACAGTTTTTCATCGTTTAATCCCTCATATTAATATAGTATATTCTCAGCTGCAAAAAAGAACTGCTGATTCTGTGACCATAAAAAATGTATTGCAGAGCTTGAAAAAAACATTCAGAAAGATACACACTATCAGAGACTCCGAACTAGACGACATTGATGTGAGTCACTCCAGGAAAAGAAGGAAGGTAGATGAAAGAACCTCTTATGTTTCCACGACTGTTCAAGCTAAAGAAGTGTGCGACACCATAATATCAGAAATAAAAAGGTTTTAAAGTCGTTTACAGGTCATTTGGAGGTGGCTAATTTGTTTTCGGTGGAGAATTTTGAAGTATATTCGTCGAATTTTCCCATCCAACATTTAGATTCAGCAATTTCCGCCTTTCCATTTTTAGACAGATACAAATTCAAGACTGAGTTGGAAGTAATTTACAGAAGAACAGATTTTAGAGAGGTCTCCGGAGCAGTCCATCTACTTAAGTTTTTGATAGAAAATAATTTGCAAGAAGACTTCTCAGAGACCTTTCTTGTGCTACTGGCAATTGTAACCATGCCTATGACAACTGCAGAAGCAGAACGTTGTTTCTCAACTTTGAAGCGCATTAAAACTTTTTCGAGAAGTACTATGGCCCAGGATAGGTTAACTGCTCTCGCAATGTTGTCTATTGAGAAACAAATGATTCAAGATCTTTCAAACTTTAATGAATTGGTTATTGAAGACTTCGCATCGAGGAAGAACAGGCGACTTGAATTACAATACAAAACGTGTGTGTGAAAGTTAGTACTAAGTGTTTGTGTTAGTTAGTAAGTTATCAGTTACCTTATTAGTTAGACAATAAAAGCAACAAGACAACACGTGAAACTTGATCAAGAAGATGTGCTGTCTGGTAAAAACTAGGTAGGGTTTTTCAAACAATTTTTAGTTTAAGTCATTTTTGTTCGTTTATGTTCTGTATAAAAAGAAGAACTAACAATTTCGGATTTTTGCGCTAAGCCCTTTTCTGAATATTTTCCCAAGATAAGGCGAAAGAACGTCACAAACTGCTCTAAAATGCGAGTTTTGAAGGTTGATTTTCAAAACCGGACTCCCTGGTACCTACCCACATGTGTACTCCCAAAATAAAAATCCACGCGCCCCCACTGTGGTTAAATGCAATATTACTAAGTATTTTTTCTAAGGAACAAATTACGTTAAAAAAATATATATAGATAAGCGAATACTTCATTCATCATAGCATGTATACAAAAACAGATACATCATTGATATAAATAATTGCATAAACATAAATTTATAACCATTTACATCCAATAAATGAATGTACAAATTAGTAAACACTTTAATATGCGTAATGATAAAAAAATTAATGTTATTCTTATACAGTTTTTTCGATAACCGATATCAAAATTATTATGTGTAGATACGATATCTGTGTTATTATATGCCCAATACGAAATAAAGTATGCGATAATGATATAAGCTCAAGATACAGACGTGGATAAAACTAATTACCGACTGATGAAGAATCTTACCATATTATTTAAACTTAAAAGATTCCTTGTTAAAAAAAATAGAAAGTTCACAGGTTGACTCATTAAGTATTTTTCTAAATATTCTTCGATAAATTGCATTCTTTTCAATGTGAAAACATCCTTAATCCGCAAGAAGGATCTTTCTACATCGCAACTTAGTATTAGTTTCCGCTAACTTCTTTTCAATGTGTTTTATTTCTCGCAGCAGAGTCAAATGTAATATTATTCGAATGGCATTAGGTTTTATTCATACCTTTATTAGAACAACGAAATGAATGTTACTCATGCGTGCGTATTGAATCTTTGTAATACCTCCCAGAAATAATGGCCGCACTAAAATAAACGTTTCATCTTGGAACAATCATTCAGCATACGTCCACATAAAACCTCCATACACCCGAAACACGTGTAAACACGTTTCCATACATATGTATATACTGTAACCACAGTAGGATGCGTATTTTTGTAATCCTGTTTATAACTATGTATGTATATATAACAACACACACTACACGGCCAGATGCACCGAAAATAAAACTTTCTTACACATGTACATACATACGCATACGCGGGTTCCTCATTTATATATCTGAAACTTCAGAAAAAGAAAATAAAAACTAAGAAAACTCAAGTGTAAGAGATCCGAACGGTCCGTATAGAAAAGAACTGTTTTGGAAAGACAGGATGCAGCAGGAGTCTTACGACGCGTTGTCTACAAAAACAAAACGGGCAGAAGACGCATCTAAAACAGCGCCTGTGGATTGTTGGTTCGTCGGTTGGGTAACTTTTTAATTTTGTCTCTGTCTTTATCACGGCGCGGCGATATATGGGGACTGCGGGTGCAAGGCGCGGAGGGACATTGAGCCGTCACATACAGGAGCAGCACCGATAGTGGAAACACCAGATGTTGCAGTCTAATTTAATAGTAAACCTAAACAGAACAGTCAAGTGCCCATCTGGATCTTTTTTCCGCCAGTGCAGGGCGGGATTAGGGTAGCAGTAAAAAGGGGATTTGTTTCAATGTTTTTTTTCTTTGTTGCATGCGTGTTCGTTTCTGTTAAGTTTGTATAATTAGCAGTTAACTTTCGAAACGCATTTTGTCGAATATTTTAAACGTTAACGCAGATGTTAGTTACATACCTGTTATAGATTGTCTCACTGGAACCACGTACTTTAAAGAAATAATTTGTCACTACGATTGCTAATAAAGAATTTAACCATACCTTAAGATTTACGATAAGCGCTATTTATCCTAATTGCACATGCGCTTAATTTACCGTACATTTGAAGTTTAACAGTCGCCGCTAATCCCTAAAAGAAATAATCCAACACATTTTGACACACAGATTAAAGAAAAAGTATTCTTTCTTTATTACACATAAAAATTAAATAACTGCTTTCACGCTTAACTTATTCTGAACTTGTATTTATACTCCAACTCACTATATTATGTATTTATGCAGCCACTAATAAAATTCATAATTTTATACCACAATACTTACACTTCAAAGCAATGTCGATAAAAATATAGAAATATAAAGTAAGTATTTCCAAATTTTCAACAATTACTTTATAAAAATAATAATGAACAAGGTTTCTACATTCAAATTAACGCTGCCAAATGGATTTATAAAACTATTAAGCGAAATTTGACAACGTCCAATTATGCGCCGGCGTATTACATGCTTGCGAACACGGAATTGAGAGTTGTAATAATTGTAGTAAATAGTAAACACACAGCAGCATTTTACTGTTCGCGGTACTCACTCAATATAATTTAATAACGGTTCTAAAATGTTGACAAATATTTTAACTTTCTAGTGCTTCAGTAATAAATTGTGTGATAGTGATATAGGGATGTATTTTTTGGGTACAGGACGATTGTCTAGTCGTATGATACATCAAAACATTGCTACAGAACATAACAGTTTCTTGTGGTTAGCGGCTGATGGTAGTCAACAGTTACAACTTAGCAAATTACCTACGGTCTCAGCAAATCAATTTCAGTACCTACATCAAATAATTGGTAAGTACCTATTTTTATAATCAAACAATAAAGTGTAGGAATACGAATGACATGTTAGAGTACTAGGATTAATTGTTAAATTTAATTGTTGAAAATGGTTTATTTGAATGTGAAATTATATGTAATAATATACATACTAAATATAAACAAATCGGTAGCTCTCATAAGATTATTCGAATTAACCAGCAAAAGGTAGACAAAATGTTGTAGTGAAAAAATGGTTTAAAATACTGTTGGCCGTTAATTATTAATTAATATTTAATCTACAAATTTCTTCGATAAACATAACCTAATTGTAGGTGAGTCATTATATTGGGGGATGTCAAAAACATTGGAGATAGCTATCGCCGAGTTGAGAGCGGGTTCGACGGGTATAGCCAACTCGTGTTCTCATGTTGCACAAACATTCAGTTTCTTAATTCGGTAAAAACTATACATGGCATTTTTACCTCAAATAACTCTACCTGCTGTGATACAGCAGCACCAGTCTTAAAATTTGAATAGGGAAGATTGATCGGGCCAGTAAAAGAATCTTCACAAGATCCTTGGTCTATTTAATGTTTGTACATACTTTTTGCATTTACGGTTGTAGACTTTGCTTATCTTTATATACCAAAGTTCGAGTGCAATTTTTACAATAGCCTGTCCTTAACAAACGTAAAACAATCAAATTCTCCCACAAATCGTTCCATATCAACAACAAATAAAATTTAAACTATTAACAACGACATATGCTGATTGCGAACAGAAAAGAAAATGAAACTCTCTAACATTACTGTACTGTAACAACGAATACTGGTTAAATACAGTAAATAAAAAGCAAAAATCCCATATACACCTTTCAAGTTTCAAAACAAACCAGTTGCAAGCCGCCTTCAGGTTATAATAAAACGCAAATATTTCGCTATTTTACATCGCATCTTTTACATTGGGCGGAGTAGAACCGCTGATGGAACAGCGTATCGTATAGTTACGGTCTACGGACGAACAGTTCGAATGCGAATGTATGCCTAGCTAGTGCCTAGTCTAAGAAGTGTGTAATAAAGTGCCTGCCGCCGCGTTTCGTCTCTCAGACTCTCTGCCCGGCTCCGAGAACCAACCGTGGGAGAATGGCGAGGACAGTAGGAGGTTGAGTTGGCCGCCTGACCATATAAGCTAGCGGCCGGCTGGCGCCAGGTGTTGGTTTATCTGCAGCCGCCAGCGCCGTATAGTCCAGTTCCGTTTCGTTAAAGAGCGGCACAAACATTTATAGAATCACTTCACAAGAAATTTCACCAGTAGAATGTGTTGTTATACGTGTTAAAAACGTAAAAATATCGAATAGTTCAAGAGAATTTCACTTTCAACAATTATTTTCGGCAAGCAAAGAATCGAAATCATGCCCATATATACACTCTATATTTACTAAAGCAGATTAGTTACAGCTATTTCTAATCTATTTCGTAAACAAACTCATCTTTAAAATCTAACCTAAAAAAATTAGAGGTTCCATTTTGTTAACAGTTAGGAAATCATTAATATTAAGGGTTGCCAACAGTTACGTTGATTTGGTGTGAAAAAAATGACAGTTAGGTAGCAAAATTGATTGAAGTTGCTATAATATGGTTATTAAAAAGTGGTGTTTTATGTTTTAAAAGTGCATGTAGGTACCTAACGAATTTTGTAGGAATTATTTGTATATCCTTAACAACTAATGAGGAAGTATTTTTAGATATTTTTCCACTAGAATCATTCATTATCGTTATTATTATTTAAAAAATGTCTTTCAAGGATTTCTGTCAACATTCGATGTTTATTTTCAAGAGTTTCATGGTTTCTTGTATTTTCTTAAACTTTTTGGTCGTACGGTATGGCGAAACAATCTCGGATACCCCCAAAGGTAGACGCAGTCACCTGTTTTTCCCTCAACCTGTAAGCTTCCTTTTTTTTTTTTGGTTATGCGGTAGACCGCTCGATTACAGGCATAGGAAAACTACATATCTTTAAGGTGTTGTGATTCAAGTCAACGCCAGTGTTTGGAATTAGTGTTTCGATATACAACGACTGTAGTACTTTTCCATTAGAGAAACGTAATCCCTGCTAGATTACGTAAGCCTGTAGTCAGTCCGTCATTAATGTATATGTAATACTACTATATTGCTGACACATCCTAAAAAATTCCGAAATCAAACGGGGATGGATATATATCGGAAACTCCTACTTGTTCTTGACGTAACGTGCGCATGCGCGTAATTTTAACGTAATAAACCTAAAAATCAGTTGACGTTGACAGTTCAAATTTGTGTTATTTGATTAATTATTTCTATATTCTTGATTTACTCCTTACACTTTATCTCGCTTACATGGCACGGATGATTCTTTATTAATACATTAATTTTTTTTATTAACACAACCTCTATTACAAAATAAAAAAGAAATTAGCGTACCATGAAAGTGCTACGACATTAAAACACTATAGGCAATTTAAATATCAGAAACCCGCCCAAATCCCAACGCTTTCTTTCACACTTCTCGTATAATAAACGGTCTATGTATAATTATGTATCCGAGATAATAGCCGTTTTCAGTCGCCAAGCAAGCGTGACAGTACAAATAAAAGTCAAGCAGGCGTAGTTAGCCATAACGTTGAACACCATCTGGTCGCACTACCGCTTTTAAAAACTCATTTTTGTGCGTTGCATATGTATGCATGCAGCGAATGAGAGGAAGCCACTTTCACGTTAATTAGTACAGCAAATAAGAAGGTTGTAATCTGATGAGGAATCTTGGTAATGCAGATTTATAGTGAAAGAACATCGGTTTTCATTGACCACCTGATTGACTGTTATAATGTGGTATAAATGTTGAATAAGGTACATTTCACAAATGCTTTAATCTTATAAGTTTTATCGCATGCAACCAGGATAATCTTAAAATATATTCGTTCTAAACAACACCTGCGACTTAAATAAACAAAGTAGGCACAGAAAATTTAATACAATGTTCTATGATCTCGAGCACAAAATCACATTCGCACAGGATTATCTTAATTTATTCATTAAACACGTCTTATCGATGGGGCCAAGCAGGTAACGGTTTTATTGCATGTGCCTCTTTTAGGGCCTCATCCGTTTGGTTATTTAGAATGTTTTATTACCACTTTAGTTTCTGTTTGAATGTTCGGATTATATACAAAATGCATATTTGTTTTTTAAAGGTATACCAACAAAATTTTTAGTATTTTGGCTGTATCTAATGTTTTTTTTATTAAAATGAGCTTATTAAAAAATGCATATTCTGTAGATTTTTGCTAGTTCATGCATATTTCATGAATTATTGCATATTTGTGCATATTTTCGTCAAATTACAAATTTCCTCCAAAAAATTCCATTGAATGTTAAAGATTGGAAATTTCAGTGAAAAGTAAACCTGTAATTCCTTCATTGAAAAATGAACACATAAAACAATAATTTCCGATTTACCGTTACCGCCACAATCAGTACCCACATGGCTAAATGCCGCAATTTTTTATTCGAAATATTAAAAACTTTATTTTTGAATTATCTGATGATTCAAATGCTATAGAGAAGCTAAAAAGACCTTAGAAAATAATATAATACCAAATCAGTTAGCATTTATTGCAACACATTATTCTATAATATCAGAAACAATTTTGACATTAGAATCAAGAGAACTGCTCTTGACTGACTGTAAATTTAGTAAACAAATATCACAAACCACTCTCAACTGTTAGAGGAAACGGAGAAATAATTTTAATAAGCTAAATTCAGTATTGGAGAAAAATCAAGGATTTAAAATTCTTTCAAAAGTTTCTCTTATTTTAAATGAGGAATTTGTGGAGGATATTGAATTAGACCCTAATATTGTCAGCAATTTAAAACATGCTCCAATTACTTCTGTCGATGTAGAACGATCTCTTTCGACGTTCAAACACTTGTTAGATGACAGACGTCATTCATTTAAAATAGAAAATTTACAATAGTCATGTAGGCGCAGAGACCGAAAAAATGGACTTGTTAAAGTTATAGCTCGGTCAGCTAAACTAATAATGACACTAATTTTTTGTGAAAGTGGTTGTGATGACGTTATTAATAAAGCAAAAGATATTTTAAAACAAAATAATAATCATTAGAAAATACCAAAATACTTAATTAGAAGTCGAGAAATGAAGATTTTAAATAAACGTTGTAGTTGTTCATTATAACCTAAAAGTTCAACTGGTTTAATTTTTTCTTCTCTTTTATTTTGTTACACCTAGTATATATGGGACGAAAATAAAATACAAGATTATGTAAATTCTGACTACACATGAAATTATATAGTTTTATTACAGTTAATATAATTTTGTGAATTTATTACACAAATGCTTGAATATTCTTCCTATATTGTAAGTATATGTTGCAATTCGTATAATGATTAATGATAACAAAATTCTTTATTTTAGTTTAAGGTCGTATATGTGCATCGGTAAGTATTTATTTTTATCATAATATTTTAATATGTAATTGAATTAAAAGTTGTATTACTTTGTAATAAGTATCTTACATTTAACAGGAGTAAAGAATGTGCCGCTCTGTAAGCAAGCTGAACCGTTACGAGCAGCGACTATCCCATACAACAACGTATGTTAATTCTTGTCAGATCCGGTCATGACGGCCGGCTCCAGATGTCTGATCTCGGACTACGATATACCAGATTCCATAAGTGCTAAGCGCTCCTGCTGTTGGCTCAAAACATACATACATACGTATATACAGTTCGTACGGTGACGAACAAAAATAACAGATCAATGTAGTATTCTGAGAAACAGAAAATATATTTATATATCATGTGTGCGAAATGTGCTTGAACGTATCGCCTTCTCGGATAAGTTTATTAATTATCATCTGTACGCTCTGAATAAGAATAGTCGAAGGATAAAGTTTTCAAATCGCAGGACATTAAGGGTCGATTACGTCATTAAGTGTGTTTGTCTACTGTACGTAAGATATTCGGTTCAAGAAAAGTACATGGAATTTGTTGTTTATTGCACTGAGAAAAATGGATTGTAGAAATTAGATCGTAAATCTCTTTATGTTAACTACTAAAATAATTATTGTCAAAACGACAATATGTGGGGTATTAAGAGTAAAATAACCAGATTTTATCACGCTTATAGTAAGAAGCAAAATCTGGATGTTACCATCTACATCTTATGGGTGTAACAATTAATATACTCTATTGCTGAAAGCCTATATAATGACGTGGATTATATAGATAGTCGCTGCGATTGACTGCGATATTATCAGGTATCCGATGCATATTCAATTTTTAAAATAAATGTTTGTAACGCTCTTCCCACCCTTTCCTCTATTCATTGTCGATCTTTACCGAAGAAATCGACCAATAAGCTGTTTTGCCGCGACAAAATTACTGACACGTGTTAATAACGTGTGATACAGGTGTACGTATTCGTGTCGGTGCATGTTTGTGTCTGGTCGTTCGTTGATTGCTGTGCATCGTGAGCAGAAACGGATGCAAACGTGGAAAACATTTTAATGGAGTGGGGGTTTCCACAGTTAATTGATATATTCAAAGGTAAGTAATAGATATTATATGCATACGCTTCGTAGTGGGTACTTTATGCTTTGATAGAATATTAACCTAAATCTAACCTACTAGTGATTGTTATGTTAATGAAAGTAATACACGTTGGAATTTTGTAATAATGGTTCTAAGGACAAATAAAAAAATAAAATCAATATTATAGTGTTTATTGTGTAATATTCCACTTTCCCTATGCATGAACTGGGTAAAACCTTGTATAGTACTATATTTTTCATTACAGGTAAGTATCGCTGTATAGTGCCCGCATATGTTCCATTATATTATTGTTTACTATATACTATTTTAAATGCTAAGAGACGTTAGATTATTATAATAGAAAATAATATTGTAAGTACTACAAGGTTATATAGTAAGTATGAGCATCATGTATCCTACATAGTAAAATATTACATTATATTGGGTACAATAAAAAATTTAACAGTTATAATCGAATATAGTCAATGCTATTAGACATTTTTTTCACATTTACTAACATGTATGCTCAAATTATTAATACAAATATAGTACACCAACTTTGACATATGAGTTGATAAAAACTATTCACAGAAATTTACTATACAGATATTGTCACTGGTAATATAAAATATGATTGTCCCTATAGGAGCCATAAAATACATTAAGGTATACTATATTTATGTTAAAGAGTACTAGAGTACAATCTATTTCTCTCAGTGTACGGAAAGGTCAACCTTCCCAAAGATGTCCTGATACCTGATGGCAGAAGACGCTCAAATGTCGCATCCTCCAAACACAGCAGGCATTCAGACTCTTCAAAGAGTCAGATTCTGTTTAGGTGTTTTCTGAGTTTCTAGTGAACTGTAAAGACAGAAGCTATTACTTTGACACTTTTACGGTCAAGTTCTAACAGTTCATGGGTTCTGACATGATTAAACGAAATATACTTTTTCGCATGTACCATACCAGGAGAATTATTCCAATGTTGAAGCAATTTCTGCTGCGCCAATATATATTGATTTGTTGTTTAGCTACCGTAGGTGCTAAGCCAATGGTAGGTTCTGCAGAGTTCTGTAGAGTTGCATTTATGAGTGGTTTATAGTTTCTAGTCGTGCTAAGACTATCTCCGGAGTAAGTTTTTATTATTCCTATCATCCGGAATATATGCGATACATTTATGCGGCTTGGATATATCCTGCCCAAGGACCGCCTTGATTCTTGCACCTTCCCATGGTTTGATAAGGTTTTCGATAGCACTTACTAACCATTCGGCGCTTTCTTTATCGGCACAGGTGACAAGAAGTCGTCCTAGCTGAAGAGAGCAACTCTGAAATCTTACTTGCATAGATTGTGCAATGATTGAACATTGAAGCAGCGCCAGCTCTACGCTATTAAATTGATCTTTCGGATAGTCGGGGTGGATGATTCCCACCCTTATACCAGAAGCAACAGCGGTGTATGAGACCGACCCCTGTTGAGTTTTCGGCCTTTTGGTCATCTGTTCAGGGGTCGACTCAAATCTTGGGCGGTTGCTTCCACCTGTATCAGTGTTGCTACCTTCAGCTCCTCCAAGACTTGTTTGAATGCGGTTTCATAAGGCACTCTGTCCTTCAGCAGGCATTTCGGGCGCTTTTGAGATGCGCCTACGATTAACCGCCTCATCCTCCGAGGATGACCGTAAAAGGTCAGTTTCCTCTTCAATTGAGGGCGAATTAGTCAAAGGAGGATTCTGTACTTCTTCAGATGTTGCTGGAATGGGAATTACCTCCGTTGCCATGGGATCGGGGTTTACACCTCTTCCGTTAGGATTAAGTTTTTTCTTCGTTCACTCATAAGAGATCCTAGGAGAAGGGAAGAAATAAATGTCCACCAGGGCAGTACTCCCGTACCCTCGTAAGTCTTTTTGAAAGTGGAGGTCGGCCACTATCCACAGTTCGTTTATTCACGGCCAACTTCCCCTTGGTTATGGAGCCCTCGGCATAGAAAGTTGTATTTGGTCTGAAAGTGTAACTTAGTGCAACTCGGATCTGCTGCTTTTCACGTGTGTAACGACAATAAAACGCGAAGAGCATAAATTGTAAGCGCATTATCATATTGAGTTGTCAGCGGTTAGATTAATAAGTTCCGATTATGACATGAACAGTTGCACTATAATATTTATTGGATCGCAAGTTGTAACATTCGCCATCCCTTCAATATCACTTAACCAGTCAACTTCCGGTATATATCACATCGAAAGTGCATTTAAATTGAACATGTGTGGGAGCATGTGCCAGTTCCTTCATCTTTCACATGTGCACATCCGCGATCATCTCTCCTCGAACAGATATGAGTATAAACAAGGAAACTGCACGGTATATGCACATTAAGCAAGCAAAGTATACGGATCATCGATGCTCACAATCAACGGTTGTTTTCCTCGACTGTTTAATATATGTAAGTGCCATTAAACGCGAACAGCAGCTGGTAAACGAGAATTGCTGGAATACCATAAATACGTTAATGGCGAAAATTTCGAAGAGGGGGGGGGGGGGGGGGGGGGGTTGTTTGCACAATCTGCAACAATGGAAAAGTCTTACTTCAGTTACTACAGTACTTAACAGAGAATCTAGAAATGCAATAACATACAGAACTGTTTAATTTAATACATATAACAAAGTTGGTGCCCACTTACTAAACCCCATTACTGAAAATATTTTGCTGAGATACACCCTATAATACAGGATAAATCGGTATATGAATGAAATTCCTAACTTAATTCGTATATAAGGTATGTAAGCCTGACGCACTATTTGCAGGACCCTGTATATTAGCTAAATTATTGTTGGAGATTGAAACACCGGCCCTAAATTAAATTAAACTCTTAGTGGAATAAGCGACTGTAGATGGCTCTATTTGTTGGATTTATTATCTATTTACAGTTTCCTACATCCCGGATTATAATTTCCTACATTATCATCGTTATTAGAGCGACTAACATATGCCAATTTCAAACTATAGATGGCAGCGTATAATCAGTATTGAAAAGAAGAATCCATCATTTAAAAAGTGTCCTTCCTAACTTAATTCCTTTACTGAACGCTCTAACTTGCGTCACCGATTAATAGGTGTCAGTTGGTCAGTTGGTCAGTTGGTGTAGTTTTTTTTGTTTCATTTTATATCGTTCTACTACACTGTCCGATTAGGATATTTTATTTCTGTTCTAATACTATTGGTACGTAAAATTCGCCTAAATTAAATTACTGAGATTCTTACTTATCATTCTTATACGATAATAACTTAAAACAGTTTATAAAATTTATAATCTAAATTGAGATTTAACCTATAGGTACCTGTATTTTTTGTTATTGTGACCTTGAAAACACTTGCAAGAACCATGTGAGTAATTTCTACCGGTTATTAGGACATGTTTATGAATTTGCAGTGCAATTTTAAAAATTACTTAACTGAGAAATTTGACGCATAACTTTTTTAGCAGGTAACATATAAAGACTTTTAATGGCAGAATCATGTAATTTTAACACAATTTAACGGAACCCAAACTTCTGAATAAAAATGTAATGTTTTTTACTACATGAACGAGATAAATGGCTTATAATAATTTAAAAGGAATAGTTCAGAAGACCTTTTTTTTTATTTGCATGTAAGCAGGCATTTAGGAACAAAGAAACGAATTTTTTGTGCTTGAAAGGGTCCTTCCTCGCTGGTATTTATTATACGTTACGACTGCAATATCTCGCAACACTTGAAAAGAGTTATTTGGCAATTTTTCTTTAGTTGAGTCACCTTGAGCAGTGTTTGAAGATTTGGATTTTGTATAAATTCATCACATCAAATAAAAAAAAAATGTTTTGATTCTTGAAATTCGGATCCACTTCTTCTAAATTTATACGAATTTTACGATAACACAGCGATAAAGAATTTGTTTATTTATCGTTAATGCTATAAATCCAAACTGTTTATACCGATTCATATTACTTATGTATGAATTTGTTTGTTAATTATTGCATACGAGTATTTCGGTAAAATTTTATCGCTTTATTTGGATCATCTTTGGCAAAACTTTTGCAAGAATTCTGTACATTAGATATATCGTAGAGAGATACTGAATACCAAAGATTCTGTGAACAATTTATTTTAAGGGGCCGGTAAAACGTTACATCTTCGTTCACATAAATGCTTTGATAATCTGAATGAATTAGGTTTATTTCTGGGAAGAATTGTCCAGTTCCACGTGAAAAACAAGCAAGGTGGATGTTTGAACGTTAAATGTCAGGGAGTGAGCAATTTAATAGTATGAAATCTATGGTTACAACAATTAAGATTTTTTTTGCTGCTCCAAGCGACTCCGGGCTTCACGTCGGTAGCAGCTCGCAACCGCTTATGGCCTGACACTTGTTAAAGGAACACGATACTTTTATATTTGATTTTGACAATTATATTATTAGATATTCATCAAAATGATAACCGCAGATTTTTAAATAGGATTTTTCATAGTTAATATTATTTTCTTGTAAGTTTTATAACATAAATATTTATATGTGAATATAGTAGGTGTTGTCCCATCTTGCTGAAATCAAACAGTTTTCATTTCAAGGGTTACTTCATTTCTGTTCAGTTTATTCGTTAATTCTTCGCAGACTCTACGATCTAGATCACATGGTGTATATGGATATGAAATTTAATCTATTGCAAGTTGCAAACTTTCCATAATAATTTATTTTTGGCCTGTATTTATATTAACTAATATCTACAGATTATTGGATTCTGTGTTATCTTATCTTTAGGTATTTACATTAATAAAATAGAAGATTAATGATTTTGACTGTTAATTATGTAGGTATGCTAAAATATACCTTATCTAGGGATTTGCATAATTTTAAATATACAAGAAAATCGTTTTGATGATCAAAAGATTTTCACAGAAATTGCTTTCCGCAAGGAGGTTTGAATAAAAAACATTCGCAGAAGCAATAATAACTTGACTAAAAGGGAAGGCCCACCATCATGATAACAGTTTAGGTACCGTGCGGTTTATAAGCTTGCGGTACAAAATATCTCGGTAAAAGTGTACAAATAACCAATAACAAAGATAAACATTATGCATCACATAAACATACATAGTATTTTGATAAGATAACTCTATATAAACTAACAGATTCACATGGAAACTTGCACACCTACATTATCATAGTGTGCTTCTAGGTGACTTCATAGTATTGCAGTATTTTCGTTCGTTTTTAGCATTAGCAATGAGTGGACTTAAAGTGTTGATTACCAACCCGGAAGTACCACAAGGCGCTATAGATTTATTGGACGAAAAGTAAGTTATGAAAAATACTATTTGGGCAAATGTTGGAGATTAACATTTTTAGGTGTACCCTGATTATCAATGAAGAAAAACCTTATCCGACGAGGGCGCAAATCTTGGCTAAGTGTCCAGGTGTCGACGCAATATTCTGGGCAAGCAAAGAAAAGTTAGATGCTGAAGTTTTGGATAAAGCAGGTGCATAATATACCTTACGGAAATGAAATTAATCGTTTCAAACTCAATATTTAAGGTCCCCAGATGAAAGTGGTAGGAGTAATGTCAGCTGGCTTAGATAACGTTGACGTAGAAACATTAAAAGCTAGAGGAATCAGATTGGGGAACACCCCAGTCGTTCTTAACGACGCAGTAGCGGATGTAGCAATCCTTTTGGCGTTGGCCACTTCCAGACGCTTCACTGAGAATCGTAGAGCCATGGAGGAGTAAATCTTCAAAGCTGCATCCATTCCAAAAACTTAATCATATAATTTTTTTAGCGGTACTTGGAGATTTGGCATCCAGTGGATGCTAGGTCGAGACATATCTGGTTCCACGGTAGGGATCGTGGGTTTAGGGGGGATCGGTCAAGCAATCGTCGCGAAATTAGCCAGATTTGGTGTGTCGAGATTTCTGTATTCCGGCCACAAGGAGAAGGAAGAAGGCAAACAATTGAACGCGAGATTCGTATCGTTCGACGAGTTGCTTAGGGAAAGCGATTTCGTCATCATATCCTGCCCCCTGACGGAAGAAACGCGCGGGTTGTTCAATAAGAGCACTTTTGGCAAGATGAGGAATACAGCTATCTTGATCAACATTGCTAGGGGGGCTATTGTGGTGCAGGATGATCTGGTCGAAGCCTTGCAGACGAATCGGATTTTCGCCGCTGGATTGGACGTCATGAATCCGGAACCGTTGCCCACGGATCATATCTTGTTGAAGTTGCCAAATGTTGGTTAGTGAAATCTTTAAAAATGTTTTGTTTTGATGTTAGCTTAAGGGATTCTCTCAAAATATTCTATAAATATATTATGTAGTGAGTCAAAATATTTAAGTAAATAAGGCTGATAGTTAAGTGGCTTGCACGCTTGGGGGTTCAAATCTTATTCTATCAACTACGGCAAAAGGTTTCCCCCCTCGAAATCGTAATGGTGATTAAGATGGAGATTTGGCTTTTGGGGCCTAACAGCGATCAATGCATTCTCGATAATATCCATAATACTACTTGGAATTTAAATATTTGTTCTTTCTATCAACCAGGTCAAAGTTTTTCATGTTTTTTCTAATTTAAAATCCCACAATTGTTTTTCAATATTACCAGCCAATTGTTATTAGCTAATTCATTTGATTTTTATCAATCTTACATTTTATAGATCCTACCTCAAGGTTTCCTTCTTACATTATTTACAATAAATATCTGCACAATCTGATTCAGTAAATTTGCAATGGTGATTCGAAACCGTTTGATTAGTAGCTAGTAGTTTGAATTTAGTGGTTATTCATACTTCATTTCTCATTAATACATTCCTGCTTTTACTGTTCACATCTGCGGTATTTTAACTAGAATGTCTGCGATTTAAAATTCGTATTATTTATTCTTCCATGTGATTATTTTAGTACTCCTGCCGCACATCGGAAGCGCCACAATCAATACTAGAGCAGCGATGGCTCAACTAACCGCACAGAATATCCTAATGGGTCTTGGTGGACTGCCGATGTTCACCCCTGTCTATTAACACCAATTTGGAAGGTGATTCTAGGACTGTCTAGCTGCATTCAACATACTGCTTATTGTTGTCACATCTAAGAAAACTATTTTGTTATTATTATATATGCAGAATATCGTTTAAAGATTGTTATTGAATGTTATCGTGAACATTTTTTAAAATAATGTTAAAAACAAACTATATGTGAATTAAAATACTTAATTTTGTGTTTATTATTTTAAAATTCGAGAAAAAAAGCATATTTTTTAAATAAACAAAACAATTAACGGAAATTGTTCGAAATTGCGGTCTAAAAACGCGTCGACAACATCCATAAAGAATTAAAACTACCCTTTCTCAATGTCTCATTCATTTATTACCAACCCAAAACAGAAAATTTGTGTAAAAATCACTTAATTTAAACGCTAAATTATTTACAGCTCTACAATTACATTATATTTTACATTCTCATCTCTCATACTTTACACTTTATGTACCACAAACTTTACGATCCATTCTTGCAGACTTTTGTTTCTCATCCTTGTTTTTCCTTCTTAATTTTTCTCTCGTATGAATATATTTTCATATTGTTATTGTGTATAATGACATTTACATAATAATATATTTATTTTCGACCCAATCTCCAGCCGCTACATCTTTGCGAAGGAAGATTACGTATTATCATAAATGACAGAACCAGTGGCGCACGTGTTATAATATTATTTCGTATGAATCAATGTAGTCAAGTGAAATTTAAGTAATTTTGTACTCGGCAACGGAAATAAATAAGATAATCCGAAAGTGCAGTAGCTGAAGTTGGGTACATATATATTACACGATATTTTAAAACCTAACATAACCCGCTTTTGAATTCCAAAAACGTATGTTCTGTCACTGATACAATCACGTTTTTCTTCTCTCTTCTCCTGTGCTTCCAGAAGCACACAGACGCTCCTGAAGCCAAAGCAATCAAAATAATTATGACACCTAAGAAGAGAGAAGCTGTCAGCAGATTATTTGGGAAACCTCCTGGTATGGTACAGTTGTCCTCTTCTTCATCGTTGCCTGAAGGACAATGTCTCAAACCATCGCACCATAGTTCAGGACTGATGCAGGCTCCTAATTCCGGACAACTGGGCAAAAGATAAATGGGTCAAGCAAAAACAATTATATACCTACGCAAGTTGCCCATAAAACTAGCTCATTCCGTAGGACAGGTGAATTTGGTTTTGAACCATGAAGGGTAGTCATAGTACACTATGATCTATCAAGGAAGAATGAGCCATTTTGTTAGGACAACCCGTGCAAATAAAATTATTAGAATAACTCATTAAAAATATTGCAGACTTTAAGGCGAATTTCATAACACACATAAATATATCTACGCTTATTGTGAAAACGGTACGACTGAAAAAACTTCCCTCTTGAGGCATTTGGCCACAGGTGTCCAAAGATTTGAAAGATTTTTGAAATTATTATTATTAGAAAACTTGGTTGAATATGTGGAAAGTACTTACCTATGAGGACAATTTGGTGGACTAATCATCAGCAAAGATCTAGGCAATGTCAACGCTGGATTCTTAGACACCTCCATCCAAGTGACCACGAAATTTCCTGGTTCATGTTGCAGAAACTCAACGATAAAGCTGCGAGAGTTCTTCACCTGTACGCTCCTGTAGGAGAAGATGCCCCAACCTTCGCTGAACAACTCGACGACATCGTCAGGGTTCCTAGCGCTGGGGCATATAACGTGCAGATTCTCAGTCCGTCCAACCGAGTAGACTAGAATCCTATTCCTCGTCGGGCATTCTGAACCGTTCTTCATTTCCCCGCCTCTGATTTTCAAATAAAGGAAATTGTTGAAAGCGTTCTCAGGTTCGATGAGCCAAGGTTGCTGCGTGCAATACACCGTGGTGTGGTTCGAGGAGTGTTCGCCGTGCTTGTGGGAGTTCCTCAATGTGATTTCGCCGCTGGAGCCTTTCAAGCGACGCGTCTTCCAAGGATTCAAGCAAGTGTTATCGGTTTGGGGTAAGAATTCGAAGGTCCCGTCGAAGAAGTACACGTTATAGTCTTCCGTTACGTTCATGTTGGTCACCAAGAAGTTCACCACGATCTTCCGGGCGGTTTTCGTGATTACCGTCAGAGGTTGGGAGATCTCGCTGCAGATGCAATCTCTCAAGATTTCGACGCCCTGCCATGGGTATTCGAATATTCTGATTTGGGCGATGCCTTTAGCGGTGCTCTTGTAGTAGCATTTCCATCTGTGACTCTCCTTGTCGAATCTGGTTTTGCAGCCCTTATTCCCTAATCCGACCTTTAAGAAATTCAGCTCCAATTTTTGCTTGTCCTCGCTTTCGAATTGGTAAGCGCAGTTTAAATTCCTCTGCCCCCCTCTTCCGTACAGGAACGTTATCCTGGGCGAGAAAAATTTACCAGAATTCGATTTGAAGATCCTATCGCAGGGATTCATGCTGGCTTGCAACCCCTCTTGAGCGAAATCCACGAATTCGTACCTTAAAACGAATTGTACCGGGTACATGACGTTGCCATACTTTATAGTCTGGGCTATAGTTAAATCCGGTCCTGTTGATACGTAGCTCTCCGATAAATCGCATGGTCTGGTCTTCCGCGAGGAGTTGCTCAGGAGAGAGTGGTCGCACAGCTTCGGTTTATCCTCTCTGCAGAATTGACCCATTAGCGGTACGTTGGTTCTCGATTTGATGTCGCCGTCCCATAGTTGGAGTTGGACGTCGCATTCTCCGCTGTCGAACTCACTTATTCTGTCATTCGTGACGTGGTATTTTATGAAGGAAATCCAAACTACTTCTTGGGGGTGACCGCGGAAGTGGTAGTGGCAAGTTGTATTGGGTGGTAAGGAGTGTAGTGGGCTCTCTAAGAAACCAGTGCTGTTGTCGAAAGTGGTCAAGACGAACTCGCATTTTTTCCCATGTTCTATGTAAGTTGGGGATTCTTTGTTAACGAAGAAGACCTGTGGAGGAAGATGGAAGAGGTAAAAGTTATTAAAAGAACAATTGGGATGAATAAGCCAGTAGTAGAAATGATTTTAGACAAAAACGCTGGCAATAAAAATAAATATAAAGTTGCTTGGAAACAAGTTTCTGCTGTATCCCCTACACTATACTTCAATCGTGACTTAGAACCACAAAGAAACAAAAAATTAAGAAAATGAAAATAAATTGTTTCTAAAATTTTTGGCGACAACTTAGTCCTCAACTATAAAACAAAAAAAAAATACAGAAAATCTTCTGATAGATTATTTCTCTATTGCAAAATTATCCAAACTGATTCGACAGTGATTCAAATTCATTGATTTGAAGATCCGGATAATATAAAATCATTTGGTGTTAAACGCTTCTTCCAAAACAGTGACATTACGTCCCAAATTACCCCAAGCACTTTACAATTTCATTCCTAATTAAGGTATTAAAGATTCATAATCATCTTGAAAAAACATGAAGCCACTCACTTGGACTTCTAACTCGAACCCTGGGAGGTACGACAAGGGTAACGGATGAAATGGATTGCCATATGGCGAGGTGAGAAATTTAACCAACAACTCGGGACCGCTTGATATTATTTCTGGAACTGTTTCGCCACTGCATAGATGAGCCAGCATGGGGTCTTTGTCGTCCAATCCGTCCATGATCTCCAGATAATCTTGCATCACGTTGCATTGGTCCCAAATCCTGTTTGCATAAAAAAAGAGAATGTAAACTTATTAAATTACTTTATAATTTCCACTTATAACAAGGGAACAAAGGGTCAAATTATGATTTCCATCACACTTAAGAGACTTAAAGGGAGCTATGGTAGAAGTACTACGTAATTTTCTGTCTGCCGAAATCCCCAATTTAGGGGTACAGCCTTCTTTAAACTTTACGCGATTTTTCAAGTTTTAGGAATATCTCCGAAATTATAACGGATATTAATTTTTGCGGCAGATTATGTGGTTCCAACTACAACTTGTTTATTTGTTTGTTGCTTTCCGGGTTTCTCTGGTTCGGTGCTGATGGTATTTCCCGTTTATTTCTCAAAGCCTTGCTTATGGGGTTTCGATTACTGACTTGCCTTTACAATGCTCACTACTTATGCGTCGCTCCTCGTTAGTTGAAAGTAGAGGTTCACTCTAAATTCGTTTGGTAGCGCTAATCGTCCGTTGCCAAACGGAAAATCACAATATCGTGTCGGTTTGCATGGTGCTGCGTAATATTTACGTCGATACAATAAAGTGTAAACCCTAAAATGGTAGCAACGAGTCGAAGAAAGTTCAGGATTCGGAGTACGCAACGAAACAGTGAAGGTGCATCATAAATCAAACGTTTATTTCTATATAACAAGTGTAAAAAACGTGGAATATATACAGCAAAAAAAAAGGTAATTAAACATGTACACTCGCAAGCCTACATAAATATGTACAGTGGTGAACTTTAAAACACGCATTTGAAAACTGAACGCGGAATCTAAAAGCTGTGTTTCGGTTAGTAACGTAAGACGAAAATCTATGTACGGGGGTCGGTCGATTAATACGCGATCGGTTTTCGCGTTTATATATCGGTGACGCTGCTAAATTCAGTGGTACGGTAATGACTGCAATTAACACTCTGGGAGCGCCGAAAACAATGCCGCCGCAACAGCCAAAGCGGAGAAAGATCGGTAAAATGTCTGCGTAACGCCAGTGGGCTCTGCCAACGCTCAGGCCGGGAATAAGAAGCTCGATGGGTATCAGAAGCTATGCCGACACGGCAATCGGAGCGGACGGGAAAGATGTCTGTGTTACGTCAGTGAGCTTTGCCAACGCTACGATCAGACCGAGAATAAGAAGCTCGACGGGTATCAGAAGCTATGCCGACACGTCAATCGGAGTAGACTGGGAGGTACTGGGGGACCGGACTGGACTCTACTGCTTGTGATAAGCGCGCGGCTTAAATACGTTTGCGGTTTCCCCCAAAGCGGTGTAACTCGGGATTGCGTGAATCGGGCACCGTCGGTGGGGACGACATTCGCGTCGTACGCAATATTAACTAAATAAAAACTCGAAATAAAAAAATATGCGGCAGCAACAGTACCTGCCATGGAAAAATCAATAAAAAGAAACGGAATGAACGATTAATTCTAACTAAAATCAAAACTGGATACTGAAATAGATTTTCCCATGGAATTATCTGCTTTCGAGTGTACCATTGCTGTTATTTTAATTATGAATTTGACAGTTCAGAGCGAAATTAAAAGTAATAGGATTGCAGTGTATAAAAAAAAAGGCACGACCAAGGCAACAGTTGTGTACCATAACAGAACTTATCTTGTACTATCTAGTTGGCAAAGAAAATACTAGGGTATAAACTTTTCCTTCGTAAGCTACTTCCCATGTAGCTTCCATAGTTTCTTCCAGTGATAAAACACTCAGAACGTAATGATGGGCGCGGTATCTTTCTGTTCGGCTAGATTACGAGTTGGGAGACTTGTTGCGAAAGTTTTATAGTTAATTATGCCACCGCGAAAGAGGTCCCAGATAAGAAATGAGTGGCCGTTCGAGGGTTAAATTTTCACCGAACAAAAACGAAGTTCGGACACCTCTTTTTTTGTTTATAATACATTATCGGCGAGTACCTATCTAAAATTAATAGAAAACGTTTCATGATCCAATTACCCCATTCTCTCGCGTACATATATCATTAATTTCAACCAGTTTAGAATTAATTTATGCCCCCCTCCTCGCCTATCCACTGAAGCGTGCGAAACGGTTCAGCTATTACCGTTTTCGCTAATAGGTATTAGGGTTCCGCGAGGCATAAATCAATTAAATCAACATAATTACTTCCACCCAGCTCAGTTGGCACGCCTGTCGCCGTGTCCCTAACGAATCGCAAATTACAGGATGGAAATGTTCCGACTATACTATATACATATGTATAATATGGTGCGATTCTTCTCTGCTTTGTAATTTCGTTTCGATTAACGAGCTACCGATATATACATACATACATATCAAATTTTGACAGAATTTGAAATGCTAGCAAAATCGCTAACGCAGAAGCTATATAATGGGCACAATTTAGGCGATACTATATTGGAGATTGTGTAGAAAAAGGTGAAGTTAGTTGTTACATGATTAAAAGAAGGCAGGAGAAGATTTCATTACACAGACTATAGTATGAGTATAACTACTTGTATCATGATTCAAACGATTCATTTGTCAAGTTCAAGGTCAGTGCCGTAAATGCAAGAATAATAGTGTATACAATGTGTTCAGAAAGGGTAGGGGATATTTGTATCTGCAGCATCCCTGTAACAGTAAGGATAGATTGTTGTACTGCTCTTTGAAGATTTAGTAACCATGGAAGTGTATCCGTAAGATCAACCTGTCACAAGTCACAAGTCAAAGTTTATATCGTGCAGAGTTTAACGTACGGACGATATCATCAGAAAATGGATTCGAATGTTAGAAAATACCGGTTCGACTGTAAAAATTAACAATCAAGGTCGCCCGCGCTCCGTCTCAATCAGGTCGCGAACGCAGTCAACAACTTATAACATTTTAAATCGGCACAAGATTCTGAAGCAAGATTTACATCTTACAGCTTACAAAATTCAGTTTGTTCAAAACCTAAAGGTTTCCGACTGAATTTTGCAAATAAAATGTTTCGCCTTTTCCCAACGTTCGCAAAACATTATGTTTAGTGATGAAGCGAAGTTTCATTTAAATTCAAGACAGAAACATGAACGACCATTACATAGTCCAAGAGTCATTGTGTGGGTTGCCACGTCTGGTGGGACTTATCTTTTTTTAAGACCAGCGAACGCGAGCACTTACGGTAAACCTTCAACGGTATTGCGAGACGTTCAGAATTTTTTTGGTTCCACAACTGCAGGTGTTTGAAGGTTTTAACGAGGAAACGTGATTTCACCAAGATGGGGGCCACTTGCCACACCTCAAATCAATCGCTTGAGGTTGTCAATCAACTTTTCCCGGAAAAAGTGATCTAGTAGTCGAGGCACCATCAAGTGGCTCCCGAGAAGCTTCCATCTTACATCTCTTGATTCTTTCTTATGGGAATACCTTAAAGAGAAACAGATCACAAACTCTACTGCAATTGACGCACAATATCCGCATTGAAATTGCTGCCGTTTCCAAAAAGATGTGTAGACCAAAACTTTGTATAAAGATTAAAAATAAAAAATGCATTTTTCTAGCTTGTAGTGTTTTTTTATTGAATTTACAATACTCCCTACACTTTCTGGACACCTTGTATATATATTTCTACGAAACTTGTAGACACTATTTTTTAAATTAAATTATATTTTTTTTTTATAAATTAAACAACTGTTTGATTCTATTGGATACCACTCAAGAGTCATCTGTGATACACTTTACAAATTCACAAATACACCAAAACCCAATTTACAGATGCCCTTGGCTCTAGATTCTTCCCCTACTCAAGCGGTTTCGCTCCCCTCTAAACGAATAGGAAATTATTTAGTAGCTCATAGGATGTGAGGGGAATATATCGCCGGGATCAAAGCTCTTTATAACTCTCAATAAACCATTTAATATCAAAGAATCTTTAATGTGATTCTTTAGTTATAATTTAGTGATGTTTTTCTATACGTTATATCGAATAAAACACTGATATACAGACGGTTTTTAATTTATTTACTTAGTGTTATCCGTTAGCAAAATCTAATTGAAGATTTCTGGGCTAATTTGTCCCGAAAAGTGTATGATGAAGATTGGTGTTAGGGTACTACGGATATGTAGACCGATCCACCCCTGAGAGAAAACAAAAAGGCTAGGTTGGTTTTACAATCGTTTATTTCACATATTAACTAAAAGTACATTATCATATACAAAGTACAGTGACATTCTTTCGCAACTTAAACAAAAAAAAAATTGTATTTCAGTATTTCGTTTGTCGTATATTAAATATACGTTATACAGCATTTTTTACACAATGTCCCTCAGTAGGGTATTATATTACACGTGTACATTCAGATGCGTATAAATGCATATACCATCATACACTCGCTGGTTGCTGGAACTAGTAAGCCGACGTTGGGTAGGCGCGATCGTTAATCACAACGGCCACCGATTACTATCCCAGCTCGGAGAACCTAGCCCTCTAGTAAAGGGCGCCTGCAACGGTCTGTCGTTGAGCGGCGACCATTGCCCGGTACTGCCGCCGCTGTCTGATCTTCGCAGGTCGTCGTTCGCATGCTGTGCGCTGGTATGACTGCTGTGTATCGCGCACACTGCTTACGTCCATCGCTCAAGCTACGTAGAAGTTCCTGGCGCCGTACTTACGCGCGGCTAACGTGCTTGTTGTTAGGGAGCGCGCGCGATAATTAAAATAAAATAAAATATGATTGAATATGTTCATAACAGTTGGAAAGCCGAAAACGACAAAAAATTAAGATGGCGGACCTTTATATTAAATCTAAAATACGTTACTGTTGACTTTTTTCGTGTTCAGTAAAAATTTCGGGCTTAATAGCATGTGGGATGTCAAATTCACGTGTTACCAACCACAAAATTTAAAATAACCACAAGATTCTTTATTATTTCTAGATCAATTAATCCACTTCTAAATTATCTTAATACAACTACTCTGATCGCTAACTCACCTGAACACCCTGTCGCTGTTATCGAACTTGGTAACATGCTCTTTGTAGTGGTAATTGGCCTGTCGGACCGCGATCAAGGCGTGCTTCCCATTGGGCACGTTCTTCTCCCTGATCCTGTAATGGCAGGACACGTTCCTCGGATAGATTCCAGGATAGTTGGGCGATTGTATCTTGCACGGCCTTCTCGAGCAACCCTCCAGTAGGCGATCACAATAGGTGCCGCTGTGCAGCTTGCCCCTGTAGGACCGTTGCGTGGCGTTCCCGTAACGTATCCTCGCGTCGCTCAGCCTCAAGAACTTGTACGAAATCCTGAACTCGAAACTGTACCCAGTGCCCTGTCGTATAATAATAGGGTGTAAGATAAATGAAAAGTTTTCTCGGCGCGAGACGGATTTACAGCGGAATGAATTTTATTTTAAAAGTTCTGTTGATATTTCGTCGATAAGTGTTTTGTGCTACTCCAGATGGCGCGTCACTCGGTCGAAGTGAGGCGAGAACTTTTAACGAAGTTTTGGCTTAAGTTATTTTGTTATTTCGTTCGGAGTAGCTCCAAGAATTTGATGTAAGTGACGTGGGGAGAAACGGGGAAGCAGTTGGATGTTTCGCCGATAAAATGGGGTTAATCGATAATTAAAGACTGGCAGCTGTGATTGGCGAACAGGTCCGGATTAAGGTAAAATTAAAAAAGAAATAGTTCTATAGTCTATTCAGGTGTGAGAGCGCAAATATTCAAATGTAAGAAATTTAGGTTCATAGTGTTTAATTCCCTGATATTGGCACGATAAATTTCAATCGAAAACTCGTACAACATAACCGCAAACAGATACTTAAATAAAACGTATAGATATAGCAAATAACAAGACTTACTTATAGTTGAAATTAAAGTAATTATAGAGAATGACATGACTACAACGACATCTATACAACAAGTGTATAGATCTATACACTTGTTGTATAGATGTCGTTGTAGTCATGTCATTCTCTTTGACTTGCTTACGGTGCATATACCGCAGCACGGGAGAGGTGTCGATTGTGCCTTGCCTATGGTACGCTGATGAGTTGCTAATAAGCACGAAACAGCGCTGTCCGTACCTGGCAGGACACAATCGACATTGACTCTGATGTGTGAAAATCTGATTTCTTTTGAAGTTAGATTCTTCGTATAAAGTAATTATTCTTAACCTCGGTTTGTAACAATTGTTATGTTGATGTATAACAATATCACCTTTTAGTAAGTTAACTTGACGTGCAGGGGTGTCTAAAATTGACATGTAAAAATACGTATTACCGAAAAAAATTATCCATTAAGTATTTACTACATACAGTTCGTAATAGCCGTCAAAATTACGGTACAAAACTGTAAATTTACACCACCGTCTGCATTAATACAAAAATTATGGATTTTTACATTTTTATAAACATGTATTAAGGGCGTTACATGAATAGTCACGTAATGTTACAGTATCAGCTATGTAAAACAACTGTAACTTTACATTAATTTTTATTTCATCACATTCTGCATGGATGAAGAATATATTTGAAATTTCTTCGTTTCTATAACTATATCAAAATGATTTCTAATTTTTTGCTGGTGCGATAAACATGACAACAGAGACCGAGATAGTTTGACAGATCACTTGATTTTGTTTAGCAATGCTTCCTATAGTCCCCGCAGCCTACTGCCTGCGTATCGAATTTATAAAAAATTACCTTTTCGAAGCGATCGTTAACTCTACAGAAACAGATTGCGCTTTTCGGTAGAGAATTGAGTTCTGCATCACATGTATTGTAAAAATATACATAGTGCGTTCAATGTTGCTTTGTTCACGGATTCTAAGCGCCAACTTCCATTATCATAGAAATCATTATTATTATTATTACCAGTCTGTTTGTATCGGGCTAGAGTAATTGCCGTTGAATGAAGTGGTATAATGAAGATAATATCCTACATTAGTCAGTAAGCGATGTCCTTTGAAAGTTCGCTATTACATTGAATATTAACCTACCGCCCAAGCTCTCACTGTGTGTTATAATAACTCGATAAATAATGAACTCCATCGGCACGATGCATTATTCATTTATCCGCTTTTAATATGCATATTGGAAATAAAGCGCTTTTTGTCCACTTAATGGGACTACCTTTACTCACTAATATCTATACGTAAATACCTAGGCAGAATACCTCTCATCTATTTTTCCATGTGCTTATTACATGGAAACTAATGTTGATAAAAGGTTTTTTAGTAAAATCCAATGTTGTAGAGATTGTTTGTTTGTTACATTGTACAGGGTACAGGGTGGATCAAATTCTTCTAATAGCGACCTTATAAATACAGGAAATCAAATACTATAAGAACTGTTTAGATAAAATATATATAAAATGTGTTCTATCATATTTTATAGCCGAATCGTATGAGACTCAAGTCAGCATGCCATCTGGTTTGGATTTCCTACATCGTCGCCCAATAGATAGCGCGAATTTGCATTTCTAAATACTACTTGACTTACAAGGGAACCTCGCGAACTGCAAAACGCAGATTTTTTATGAAACTTTGTCAGTTTGTAGACTCCATGGAGTGTTACTCAAGGACGCTTTCCGTTGCTGCGGAAGTTTAACTTTAGGGGGTGCAATGCACCCTTGCAATTTGGTTTTTTTCTGAATAACTTTTAAACGGCAATACCCTCTTACCGTTTAAAAGTTACACCATGTTTATTCATTTTTCTTAACTAGAAATTACACATACTGTATCGTCATTATTTTCCGTTGTAACACTAAAACAATCGAAGAAAACACAAAATTCTTATCTGCTTTAGATTTCCGTCAACCATCGATAATTTACATACTTGGTAACGGACGTCTTCCGAGTAATTGTTATTACATTAATTATAATGTTAATTAATAATGATGTGCTATGTATCCAATGAATGTTATATATGTATTTCACGATTTTCGGTAACGGACCGACAATGCCCAAGGCCGATTCCCGCGCGCCGGCGAGAAGGGTCGGATTATGTAATATTGCCGGTGATCAGCAGGTAGTCGTGTACTTAACATCAAAACATCGAAACCTTGAACGACGATGAATTCGGTGTGAAATAAGCACAAAGGGGATCGAAGAAATGGTAAAACATTATTAATTAAGTAGGTTAGGATAGAGTAATAAAACGCGTTCTTTCGTTCATCTAATATTTAATATATGATTACTAGTTTCGGCTAAAAGCCATCTTCAGATCACTGGAAATGATTAATTTAATATAAAAAAACAGTAATTGTGTTAAAATTTTAAATTTTTTAAAATTTTTTAAAAATTTTTCGATCCCCTTTGTGCTTATTTCACACCGAATTCATCGTCGTTCAAGGTTTCGATGTTTTGATGTTAGGTACACGACTACCTGCTGATCACCGGCAATATTACATAATCCGACCCTTCTCGCCGGCGCGCGGGAATCGGCCTTGGGCATTGTCGGTCCGTTACCGAAAATCGTGAAAAATCGAAATTTCGGAAAAGGTTTTCGCGTTTTACCTTTTAGTGTTGTTAATTCGAAATATTATCCAACAGCTCTAATATTGTTGCCGTTTTCTTACCATTGTATCTACGAGCATTATAGAACTATAAAGTACGACATATAAAATAATTTTAAAACAGCAAAAAGACACATTAAAAAAGAGTGGTTCTATACTCCCCCCACCCCGCTGCATCCCCCGACACTTTATTATAAACCCCAGCGCAATTAGAAAACACAGAAAAGACGCGGCTCTATATACTTTCCCGTCATAATCAACGTGATCTTCAAACGCCGTTGGCCGCACCCCACCAACCGCGGGGGCAAAGAATTCTAATTTGAGCGAAGAGCAAAGAACACGACGGGTTCTCAACACTAATTAGCGTTTGACGGCAACAACGCTTCGTTTTCGCCAGGAATACGAATGAGAGCCGTGCCATCCGACAGAATAAAAAGTGGGAGAGCCCGCACAAGGAAGCAGGCACAGCCGGCAGGAAGAATAAGAGTGAATATGTAAAAGGGAGAATTGCTTTTTCGTGCATTCCGCGAATTTTTTTTACATCTCGTGACGTTTTGGTAGATGAAAAATGGGCGGACATCTCCTTTTTATATTAGTATAGGAATTTGTGTAGTTTTCTTTTTGTGGATGTAAAATTAAATGTCAGATATTCGCGTTGTGAAAGTATGATTTTTTATTAGATCTATGTCTGATCCATGATTATAGTGGGCCGTCAAAATTTTTAAGTCAAGAGTTTCCAAACTATTAGATTGGAAATGGTGGAGTTGTTGAATGGCCGCTTAGATCTCCCGGCCTAAGTCATCTAGATTATTTTTTTGGGGCGCTGTTAAAAATAACGTTTATAAAGGTGATCTTCCACATAATATTGAAGAACTTCGAGCTAGACTCGAAAATTACCATACCAGGAGACGCATACAAAGAGCAGTTCAAACAGCCCGAAAGCGTGCGCAATTGTGCATTAATAAATATGGCGACATATTTGAAAACGAAACATCGTATAGAAATTTGAAGTACGCCATTAGATAGAAGATTAAAAATGACATTGGGAATGTGTCTCTAGTTTTCCAGTGCAAGGCCAAATAAAAGTGCTAGAGGCAAAATAAGAAAATTAGATTTTTCTGTTTTTGTCATAATAACTACAAAATTTAACAATTTTAAAAAGTTTAGTAAATGTATTTTTACACCGACCTGTATAATGCATTACTGGGAAAGGTCAACGCGCTTCGGAAATAGCTGGCACCACAAAAACAGTTATTAACTTCTAACTTTGGTTTGATAGATTAATGCCCGGTTGCTGAAACGTTACGCAGCAGTTACCTGTGCAGTACCTGGCCTTTCAACAAACACAGTTTTTGTTAGATCGTCAGATACCGAACGGATAACTATTGTTTAACGTTCCAGAAATCGTGCGTAATTGTTTAATATATAACCTAAGAAAAAGAAATCCACCAGTGCATAGAGCACTACGCCTCTGCGACCTATCCATGGATTATCAAACACATTATTGAAGTGTTCACTAATCTATTACACTATAAAGTTAGAAGAATATACGCCTTAGATAATGTAATCATCACATTCTTAAAATTCTTTCTATACGTTTCAACTTCATTCGCGTCTAGTTGTCCGATTTATTTTATCGCACATTTTTCACAATATTTTCTCTTAATATTTATAAATTATTCCAGGCAATGCTTCTTATATCATAATTCCAATTCTGTGGTTAGAAAACTTATACATATGAACTATCAAATTAAAATGTGCACGTATTTCATCTGTTTTCTAAAAAAAAAATAAAAAAAAGGAAAGATAAATGACCCCAGTTGTCGCATCCTTCTTTTCCCGGAGCAAATGAACCTCCATTAAACACAATACTTCCAAATTTCGCCACCTGTAAAGAACTCCATTGATGCGGAAAAGTCCCATCGTGAAAAATTACATTTCTATTAACGCCTTCGCATTCAGGGAGTTACCAACGCATCGACTGGAACGGAAGGAAAAGATGAAATGGTCGACGGATAAAGAATTCCACATACCCGAACTTATGAGGTGCCAAGTGCTGGAAGGAAGTAGTGCCTATATTGAAATCTCAAAACTGCCGCAATTCAGATCCTATCAGAGAGTTCTTTGTATGTCTTACGCCACATTGAATAGGTCGTTATGTTGGTTTCTGCGGTTCTCTGTGTGTAAAGGAGTTTATGCTAAAATCTTGCGTGTTTTTCTAGGGGGAAAAAACCTGTTCCACATAGTCAGAAACATTTATTATATATTTAAATAAATATTGAATGATGCAGCAGCATATATGTACATACATATGATAAAGGCTGGTAAACTAATGAAGGAAAAATAAACCAATATTTTAAAAGTTTGCAGTATACTTTTTAATATTTTGATTTTTTTCACTGTGTAAAATACATGCATTTTGTATACAGGTGTTTCACGAGGAACTGCATCGATCGATATATGAAAGACTATTAATTAGAAAATTCTGAAAATTTCTCTTCTGAAAATATTTTTAATAATTTGCCGCATCCGGTTAAACCGGAAGTGACTGTCAACTTTCTTATTTTCAATGAAACACCCTATATATTATTACATTTTTCAATTCCTCGTTTAATTTTAAGGTAAGTTTGATAGAACAACTATGTTCTTATTTTCAACCATTTTTATTCTAAAACATTTGTTTACTATAGAAATTCTTTTTCATAAATGACCAACCAATACTCACTTTACCTAATCTATTTCGGTATAGAATTGCAAATGTTCAACCAAATAAATGCACACAAAAGAGAAACAACAGAAAAAACTGTTTCATTATTCATTTATTCCCCGTTGTATAAACAAAATAACCTGTGGCGTAGTTACAGAACTCGATATATATCTTGATTGCGCGCAACAGCAGCAAAAAATTCGTCAAATTCATTTACAAATTTCGCACATCTCAGCACACCGACGCATTCAAAATTTACAAAAGGCCCTGTGGACTTTATTCGCCAAATATTCGCCGGTGACGCGATGAGATAACACACATCCAACCTGTATTTTATCACGTCGAGACGCGAAACAAACCTTCCCCTACTAACCTGCTGCGATAGCCTATCCAAATGCAGCGTCACATTGATGCTGGAAGTTTCGCTGTAATAGACTGTGTATCCCCAAGCGCTGCCGCACCATTTTCCGCCCGGCGGCGGCCGGTTGGCCTCCCTGATTGATATGTAGCCGTCGGGACAACCCTCCGAAGTAAACGACTCGAAGGTCCCAACCGAAAACGATTCGAAGGACAGCTGGAATACAGGCAAATGAATGAAGCGGTGCGTCGTATTGTATCTACATACATATACTATATAGACGGTTTCGGGTTGGGTTATTTGTATTTTCTTTTTGTATGCGTTACCGGATTGTTTTATTCTAAGTTCGGTTTTTCATTTTGTGCCGACGGGACTCGAGGGAAAAGGTCGACTTTCCGCGTTTTATTTTTCTAAATTAAAAATCACCCTCTTGGTGAAAGTATATGGCACGGAAAAGAGGAAGATTGATTGGTTTGGGGTTTTGAAGAAACTAGATATGTATGTCCGAATCTGAAGAATATTTAGCTATATTTCCCCAATTAATGTTTCTTCAAATAGAAGAAGACTGCTCGGATTATATGCAAAGAAAAACTGATTTCCAAAATTACATCTCCAGTACTACTTTGTACACGTGCTCCACTCTACCAATTCACATAAATTCCTTAAATGATTCAACATACAGACGTAAGTTCTCTTTGGGAAACGGTAGCACATTCCCAATCTGCACGATTTGTAGCGATTACGTTCCGAGGACAGGTGCCCATAAATCCAAACGCATTCCGACCTAGACAACATTAATCAACGACCCTTCGAAGTTCAGGACGGCCAGTTCCGGCACCGTGGATTGATCAATATGCTTGTGAATATTTTCTGGGGAGGGCACGCGAGCCGTAGCACACGGATTGGTACTATTGATCCATCGAAAAGTTAGGTAGTTTATTAATTCCGTCAGCAAAGTGTTGTGGATTTGCGCTGGATGCGTCTGCATTATTAACGATGAAGACTGTACAGGTTTGGCACCTCCAGCTATTGTAGTATTGTATCCAACACTTCAATACCTAACCCATTCAATTAAACTTACTGAAATGTATAAAATTGTAGCTTTTTAAACGGTTTTAGGGGGTGAAATTGACCTTTGAAAATCGAGGATTTTTCAATGTCGCATTGATTACTTCTCATCAGATGTTTATAAAAAAATAACCACACATATAAGCGGTTAGCATTTTTAAAGAGATATAGATATACACTAAACCTGGCTCAATAGTTGCTTGATCTCAAATAGTGTCTTGTATCATAGTTGTGGTGATCAGTATTTATGGAAAATACTTTTTGTATTTTGGTATTTTGTACATTACGGAGGATAGAACAAATATTACTGACAAACTGAGTATCTTTTCATTTTTAAAATATATGTTACAACTTTCCTTCCACTCCAAATTACAATAATGAAGATTCTAAGTGCTTCTCCAGAACAGTATTCCGTAGCATAACAGCAAAATAGGCTGTCCTTGCCGCATGTTTGTCTGCTGTTTGTTTTAATCGTTTAATATCATAGAGAGTAGATGATAGCCTAGTCGCTGGTGCTTCAATGTGATGGTGACACTTTAGGTTCTGATCTATGATGATGCCCAGCAATTTTATTGTTGAAGGTTGGTTATTTTTAGAGTACAGTAGATTTTTTTTTTCATATATTAACTAGGCATCATCTCTGGCGTTCTTGCTTTTCTTTTTGATTGACCCTTGATCTACTCTGGTCACCAGGGATGATGTATCATCTGCATACAAGCACAGTTCAACATCTTTGACATTAACCGGTAGGTACCTATATATAATATATATTTTTTTTTGTGAGGGAAATGATTTTGGTCGAATATAACCTATCGAACGTTCTACCAACAAAGGACGAACATTGAAAAGGTTCGGAATTATAGTTATACAAATAACACAATAAAACGTCATTTCTTTCTCACCTGCACTAATTCTCCAAACACTTTGCCACCAGCCGTGAAGTTTAAGAAGCATAAAAAGGGCAAATGCTTCTCACCAGGGCGTTTTACCTCCAACTCGTATGTCCTACCTACCTCTCCATAGTAAGTGTGATTGCAGGCTGCGAACACACGTGAAAAGAAAGTCATTAGCGCAAAAGGAGGCTAGTAATTAGGTGGGTAGAAAATAAGTGACCCAGTTCGTTGTTGAACTGAAAAGACTCAGAAACGTTACAGCTATTTCGCTGGGCTTATTCTACTAGTTGGGTGATTGTTATTTCTGAAATTATTGAAGGGATACCAGCAATTTTAGCGTGTCTAAATTGTGATTATTTTCTAAAGAACATGTTTGCATTTGAACGCAAATAAAAATAATGATCGATAACATTATTTGCAATTCAGAACATTAATATGTAACGCTCTCTTTAAAATTCTGTTTAGAAAGAGATATAAATAGCATGAATAACTTTATAACCCATCCCTATAGAAGTTTTTAGTGTTTCGTATAACTTCGTAACATATGAACATATAGCACATGGCAACGCTTGCTATACGTGTTGCATTTTCTTGTGTATGTACAGTAATGGTTTAATTAATGTCTCCCCCTGTGAACGAGAGAATATCAAAACTACTTTCCCAAACAGCTCGGCTTCTATCGGTGTTTGCATAGACGAATATCAAAGGAATATTTTTCATTTTAATAGATTCGGCGTTTACTTGATGTAAATCCATATTAATTAATAACACAAAATTTGTGAGATTTACAAATGATTTTTTTTTTAACATCCGACTAATAAAGTGTAAATCTCACAAATTTTGTGTTATTAAAAGGAATATTTTTCGTTTAAAAATAAACCTACCACACGTAAGGTATCATGAATGGCAATACACATATGTTTTTAGATGTGTGTGTTAAGTTATAAATATAAAAATGGTAGTTGAATAGATGCCTCGTTCGGATTTACAAAAAAAAGTGAACCTTTATTCCCTGGAGGAATTACAAAACACTTTATATTTAAAATTCCACTCATCGAAATGCTTATATCTATCGCATATAGATACACATGTAAATGGTCCAAACAAAACACTATATACTTTGTATTAGGTTTATTTGACAGATTTATAAACTATTTAAATATTGGGACTATATACTGACATCGTTTACAAGTGGAACTTAATGTTCCTATTTAAGGAAATAACTTCAAATGAATATTGATTGCAAATAACACTTGGATTTTTAAACTTTTATTTAAAATTGCCTTGCTAATAGCAACAGCTGTGTTTTAAAGCATATATAGGGACTTATAAAATCACGTAGAAAAAAATGAGAGAGATGCTAGTCCAAATAATTTTAAAGACACATCGGAAGGGAAAGATGTTCGGGAATATCTCAGATAGACGGAATGGTACTTGTCCAAAATCGAAAGAAAATTAAATTTGACTGCCAGTTACGTAAAAATTTCTATATAAAGTGGACCAGTATTAATCGAACTATATACTATATATTACTGTAAGTATCCAATTGCTGCTACAAATTCAACACTTGCGATGTTTCAGTCGAATTTACACTGTTATTTTCTATTTTCACAAAATTACTTATAGAGATCCCTTACAGAGTTTCTGCTGCCTGCAGCATTAGCTGAACGATTCCCGCACGCCCAGCTATTTAGGTGTTCGTCGAAGCTGAATAGATTATCACGTCTAATCACGTTAATTCCTCAGCGCATGGAGAGGAAATAATTCGGGAGGCATGCCGTGTCTTCATATAATAGAAACTTCTTCGGATCTTCGATTCTAAACTTCGCGATTAGAGTATACACGAGCGATTCCGCTGAAAAGGGTGAGACAGACGCAAAGTTGAACTTTTAACGAGTATAGAAGTTGAAGTAGGCGCGGGTCTTATATATTTATACATATTTCAGTTAGGGGTGAAGTATTTGGAGTTGTTGATTCAGATCCTTGAATAAATTTGCGCGACGAAAATGATCTGCGTTAGTGTTAACAGCATTTTGCAGAGTTGGAGAATAATTCTATACTGTTTGATATGGATTAATTATTACACTGGGGATACACATTTTGTTGACTTAAGAGCTGCACTTGTTTTTGGCATCCAAATCCAAAAATGAAGTCAGTTTTTGTCTATCACGTCTAAGTTTTACGATACAGGATACCCAAAAGTTATTCAAAATGACGCTTACAAAGTAAAATAAAGGAAAACACTTACAAAATCTACTGTGCAAACAAAATAATTTTATTCAAACAAAAGCTATCGAACGGCAAACATACATTTTAAGGTACAAATTTTCGCTTATAGCTTTTCCTGGAGTGCTCGAGCTGTGGACAGTCTCTCCTGATACTCCAACAATAGTCTGCCATCATATCCCATCTACCCTGATATCGTGCTTCCATAGCCTTCAAATCTTGGTGAAATCGCTCCCCCTGTTCAACACTGACTGCACCAATATTTGAAGGGAAGTTGGCAAGATAGCTATGGAGAAAATCCACCTTAATACTCATGTTGCACCCAAGCGCGTGGAAGCTCTCTAACAGTACCTGGACAATGTCGGGGTAGGTTTCTGCTCGGGTATTTCCTAGAAAGTTTTTAATCAGGTCTTTGAATGCCAACCAAGCATTTCTTTGGGGTTCTGACATTGTTCCTATAAACTGGTCATCTCTGACGAGCTGTCGAATTTGTGGACCGTCAAACACCCCGGCTTTTATCTTTTCAAAAGACAGACTAGGAAACAACAACTTCAATTGGCAACGCTTTAACAAATTGTTTCATGAGACCCAGTTTAATATGTAGAGGTGGAAACACAGAAACAGAAGTTCATATATAGTCACAAAAACTAAAACTAAACTAAAACCCAAAATTTAACAAAAACTAAACACTGCTAACTCCACAAGAACCCAGACTGTACTTCGGAATACGCTTGACTATCAACGATCTCAGGTGTAAATGAATAGTTTAGTTAAGTCACGAGTCAAGTATGAACATGTCGCTAATTCCTACCCGCTCAAGAAAAAATTACTGCAGCTAGCAGGAGAGCACTGGTGCTTCCTCAAGTGGTCACAGCACGATAAGCTGTAGAGAAAAAACTTAACGTGATAGAAGAAAACGGATTGCAGTTTTGAAATCAGCATGCCCATTTAACTATAAAATAGCTGAAAGTACGAACTCAACAGAATTTTTTTTAAAAATTATTCCCCAGTGAACAATAAGTATTGATTGTACCTTTCGAAAATAAAAAATACGTTGTTCTCGTCTGTCACTTGTCTTGTGTGCCGTTGGCCATTATGGTTTATATTTGTAACAGGCATAACAGGCAGTGATGTTTGACATTTCAAGTGGCCAACATCAGCAGCGGAGTGGTTCGTTTGACGTTTCAAAGAATCGAGTTGCATGATGCCTTGGAAGATATGATTACAAGTGCTCAACAGGAAAACATGTTACAGGATTGAACTCGACATTGTATTCTAATAAATTCTTATATTATAGTTACAGTTACCGAGATATCTACAAAAATACATATAAACATCGGGTAAATCTTTGAAGAGGGCTGTACCCCGAAATCGGCCGCTAAAAATACTTTGTCGTACTTATACTATCACGATACTGTTTCAGTTTCTAGAGTTACACTGAAATTTTCTGGTTCAAGGTGTTCCCTTTCAAATTATACTCACGTGAACAATTGCCTGGCTCGTCTGAATGGTCACTGCAATCGAAGAAGCCATTGCATCGTTTGTCGAGGCCGACACATTCGCCGTTGTCGCAAGCGTACTCTGATTTCTTGCAGGAGTTACTGGCGTCGCTTATGTTGAAGATGCACGTCGATAATAGGACGAAACATATTCTGGAATCAAAAAAGGAGGTATCGTAAAAGATTTTGGAGTAAAACTATCGAGGTTCGCTACTCTGATTTGGCCGGCAAAAGTTCGATTATCAGAAAATACCGTGTGCAAGAAATGATAAGATTAAATTTCATATTTTTCTTTAACAAATAAATTTAGAAGGTATTTCACGGGGGATTAAGTGAAAAAGATACGTTCGCTTCATGTATGCTGGAAAATAATTGATTCAATGTTTTGTAAAGATCCAATTTTAACATAATTTGGAGCAATATTAACTTATGGTATCTAAAAATTTAAATCCGAAAGTAAATGCTAAGTGTCCAGTTGATATTTTGAAAAGTAATTTGAAAATATTGATTTTCAAAGTAAAAATGATTAAGAAGAAGAAGAAGAATCGAACACTCAGCTTCCAAACTATTCTAAACGCCTTAAGAAGAGTAGATTTAGATATAAATCATAGTCAATGATAGCCCAACCAGTAAGTCTGCTACAATAACCAATAAATCTAGCTTTTTATATTTCTTGAGCTGCACATTCGATGACTTCAATAGACAATTGTTCTGGCGAATGCTGTTTGAGTGCTACATATTTTTTTCATTTTATCAATGAGTTTAATTTTATACTTTCTTTTCTTCATCAACATATTGCCAGAAAATGATAAAAACTTTCAAAGACAAGATAGTCAACAAATGCATTGTTTTTAAGGCTGTGAAGTTTTCACATCTACTTTGGGAAAGTGTGACAATGAATCCTCACAATCATCAAATGTCAAAGCTCAAACAAGTATCAGAATAAAAACCATGAAAGAAAGCTTTAAGCAACTGTGATTTTACTAGCTTTTTGAAACTACATTCTCATACATTTCAATAACACCATTAAATAAATAAAACGTCAATACCGACATACATTTGATTGTGGAATTATATTAATGATCGCTAGAATTTATAAAAAATCTGGGAAGCAAATTCAATAATTTTTGAAAATAATGGGAAAAAGAAAAATATATAAAAATGATTTGGATGATTATTTTGCTCAAGAATGTGTTCAGTAAAAATATTTTTTGATTCCTAGTGGTTAGGTTGGTAACCTAAATTTGCAGGAACAACTAAGTTAAAAATCTGAAAAACTGTTCAAGATGTTTCTCAATATTTAGATAGTACTGAGAATCTGTCTTCAATCGATCAACGCCTCTGAAGAAAGGTCCTATTCTATGTTAAGAAGGATTTTAAAAATTATCTCTGAGACACGCTTTCAGATTAGATGACAAGTGAGCTCTTCTTTAATGTCATTCCTCTCTGCTAATAAACGTTCCTCTTGATATTTTGAATTACACTTCTGCAGTTGAAGTTATAAATAGATTCGTATCATTGAAGCAAAGAAAAAACTAAATGAAAAGGGTACAACGCCATCTACCCGTGAAGGTAAGATGTCTGCTGGCCTCCACATCAGTAATAGCAAAGCTACTATAAGCAGCCATCACCCACCAGTTTGCAGCATATACATTGAAAATGTGTAAAAACAGAGACAAGGTAGTAGTGAATGTCGAATAAACTAACAAGTTTGTTTTCCAAAGAAAAAAGTGTTAGCATTTTTCCGACTATTCACTTTTAGTTCAAAACAAGAAAAAACCTAAGTAATTGTTTTATTTTTCTCAAGTATCATCATATTAAAAAAAAGCTTATTCACCCAGAGGTAAAAAAATCCAAATCCGCCCTTGCTGGTACCTATTTGTAGTTATCAACCGTTCTCCTGTAATGTCATTCCTCTCTGCTAAAACTTCGCTAGTAATGTGCGAACATAATTTATCAACTTATTAATATCCCTAATAAGAAATTTGTTACGAATTGTACGGCGGTCGACTCCTAACATCAACCCCATTTAAAATTTAAATCACACCCTGTCATCTCCTCCTTGCCCTGGAGGTCCTTTTGGTCCATTCCCTCATCTTCCAAATCCCATCCGACCTCCTGCCGTTTCCACAAGCATGATTACGATACAAAAATATGTTAAACGACCTGTCAGTTCGAATTTGCGTTCCAAAATCGTCTGGCTCGGTTTGCAGATAGTCCCGCGGTGGCAAAACCCTGAAACCTTTTTTTTTCTCTTTTCTTTGTATAATTTGTCGATAAATAAAAGAGAGGTTAAACGTAAGCCGCATCTGTATCATCCTGTCCGCGATAGTCGGAAGGATAAGTTGTGAGCAAGTGAAAGAGGAGGGAGCACCCAAGGTTTTTAATTTGCTTTTTTTGCTGCGGCGTGTCGAATTTTATGTCGGCAAATTTTTCTTTTTGCTCTCCCGATGTATCTGATTTCTGGAGGAATTTCTTTTTATTGGGGTGCTTTCAGAAGATTGCCGGAATTTATTATATTGGCAGTATATTCATGAAAAACCAAGATGCTGGCGTTGATAGATGATGGAGTAGAATCTTTCATAGCGCGACCCCTTTTATTAATAATAATAATAGACATTTATTAGCCGACAGATACAATATCTATTTCCAGAATAATACAAAAATAGTTAAACAAGATAATAGCTCTAGCTGTACGAACAAACAACGTTTCCGATTGTCTAGTTGTATATTTAGGGACAAGGAAACCAATCAATTTTATTAAAAATTAATTTAGCCAAAAATTTAGCGCTAGCTATCTCTCGACGAGCAGCAATGGTTCTCATGTCATGTTGTTCCAATAAACTGTTATAATTCGCTCCCTGCGAGGGATAAGTACCAGTGATTTTAAACCTCTTTCGTGTTCTCCCGAGCGCGAGTTGTTGGTAAACGTACAACGGATACCAAACGACGGATGCCTACTCGAACTTTGGAACCACCAGGGTAAAGAATAACGTTTTAAGGGTTTGCACATTCGAGAAACCTCGACATGCTCTTACAAGGAAGCCTAGGGACCTTGAGGCAGAGCTGCAAATGGCCGTAATGTGCTTGGAGAATTGAAATTCTGAATCGAAGAGAAGGTCTTTAAATTGTAGTCAAAAAACACAGGATTTTTGTTTTTGAAGTATGAAACAACAGCACATTTATTAACATAAAGGCGGATCTTATTTTCAATACATCAATAGTTAATTTTTTCCAGGTTTTGCCAATACATGATATCAGAAAATATTTTTAAGTCATCCGCATATGCATTTTTTTTTTTATTGTGATTCGTTCCAATTAGCGGTTGGCTACATTTTCAAGAAACATGTTTCTTTAAAAACGTTAAAAAAAGATAAGATTAACACTTTAACCGCCGAATTTAAATATCTACTGACGTGAAGAGCTGTCCCCTTGCCTCTCAAGTCGAGTGACTCATCCGTCTCTACGGATGAAAATGATAAAATCCAATTATTGTTGTTTCTTTTATACAGGCTGTCCCAGTCAGAGTGGGGACTAGCGATAACTGGAAATATTGGACACTATAATAGCCGTAGTGGTGAGAAAAAAAATTTAATAACTAAAAAAGTGCCAATGAGAAATTTAATGAAAATATTTTTAATTCCAAACGTGACCACTAGGGAACAGTAAACTTCAAATCCGCTGGAGAAAGTTCCACAATTAGCTGTAAATTTAAATACTTTATTACAAACCTTAGCCAATTACGCACCGTTTTGGTTAAAGACGTGTAGTGGGCTTTGTCGAAAAAAATCTGTCATAACTTCTGTAGTTTTTACCCGAAATTTGGGTTTGTTTCAAAGAGCATGTAGCAATGCTTTGAACGTCATAATTTGTACTAACGGTTAGTTTTTAAGAAATGTGCCAGATGGCGTTATCCCCAACTGCCGAGTTTTTCCAAATAATCTCTAAAAATTCAAATCTTCGCTAGCCTAACCTCGCTTTGTATATAGCTTCACTTGTCGCATACACGTAAGATTACGTTGGAGCTTCAAGAAAATTAGTTTCCCTTGCCCTTAAGCGATTTGATGTACAATAATCAGTTAAAATAAGTTGGCTATATATTTCTTGCAATGTAGGGATTAAAAAATATACATTTATATCGTTAATTCATTTATTTGTAAATACTCCAACATGAGTTTTGAAATAAGAAAAGACAGACCATTTTTTAGACTCTCTTTTTTAGACAAAGGAAGTCATTTTATCGTTGTAAATTGTCAATAGTACAACTATATTGTCTTCTTTACAAATATAAAAATGAATCTCTGATAGAAACAACATTTTTAATAAGTAGAATATAAACTAGAAAAAATAAATATTTGGATGATCATATTGCAAAGAATTCCAAGCAGGCAAATAAATTTTATTACATTAGGTTTGTAAAAAAAAAGTAATGTGGGAGTTTATGAGACAATTATAGTAATATTAAGTACTTAAAGATTTTTTTGCGACCATAGAGAACAGCAATAGATGTTTTTTGAATGGGTGTCTCCGTTGCGCGTCGAATATCCAGTTCAATCATTTAAAGGGTTCTCCAATAAGAGGTGTTATTTTGAATAGCCCGCTATTTCGGTAGATGTCACTTTTGAAGCTGTCATTTTTTGACATTTGACAAGTAGAAACTACGCCATTAATAAAAATGGAACGATACACGCTTCAACAACGCATTGAAATGATTAAAATTCACTATACAAATGGTGAAAATTTGGCAGAGACGGTTCGTAAAACTCGAACATTTTTGGGTCGTCGTGAAGCACCTTGTCGGACCGCAATACAGAAATTGGTGGAAAAATTCGAGCTGTCGGGACAACTTAGTGATGTGAAGAATAAAACCCGTGCACGTCGCTCAAGAACAGCCGAGAATATTGCTGCTGTAGCCGAAAGTGTTGAAGAAAACCCAGGTTTGTCCATTCCTCGTCGTTCTTTGGAATTACGCATTCCACAAACGTCATTACACCGTATTTTGCAAAAAGATTTGGGTCTTAGGGCTTATAAAGTTCAGTTAACACAAGAACTCAAGCCGGCCGATCATCAACAGCGTCGTGTCTTTGCTGATTGGGTCGTTGAAATGCATGAAAATGATCCGGAATTCCGTCGAAAAATCATCTTTAGTGATGAGGCCCATTTCCACCTCGGTGGCTTCGTCAACAAGCAAAATTGTCGCATCTGGGGCTCGGAAAACCCAAGAGTTATTGTTGAAAAACCTCTCTATCCTCAACGTGTGACTGTTTGGTGCGGTTTATGGTCCGGCGGAGTCATTGGACCTTACTTTTTCGAAAATGAGGCTGGAGCAACAGTTACGGTGACTGGATTGCGCTATCGAGAGATGATTAATGATTTTTTATGGCCGGAATTGGATGGTATTGATCTGGACAACGTTTACTTTCAACAAGACGGCGCTACGTGCCACACAAGCAACGAAACCATTGATCTTTTACGGGAAAAGTTTCCGGACCGTGTTATCTCTCGAAGAGGTGATCACAATTGGCCACCGAGATCTTGTGATTTAACACCCTGCGACTTCTTCCTTTGGGGCCACGTGAAAGAGAAGGTCTACGCCAACAGCCCAGCGTCGATTCAAGACCTCAAAGATGGAATTCGTGAGGCTATCGAGAACATAGGGCAGCCACTTTGCGATTTGGTTATGGAAAATTTCATGAAAAGGATATGGTCCTGTAGGCGTGGTCGTGGTGGTCATTTGTCTGATGTTATTTTCCACTATTAACGGCATACGTTCCTCTTTATAATGAAATAAACATCCGAACATTTATATTAAAAAACGGCATTTTTCTTTGAATATCAAAATAACACCTCTTATTGGAAAACCCTTTATAAAAAAAATCTTACAGAAATCGTAGCGGATTTATACCTGTCTGTGTCCCCTACTTTGTACACGTTAAGAATTTGCAAAAAAATTGGATTTTTTCGTAACCATCAGTAATCAGACGGGACGCTTTCTAAAAATAGATTAATTTTGAATACGATACGGTTAATTACTAGTGGTTTTTACAGAAATCATGTTGTCAAGATTTCTATTGCTGAAGTCTATTGCTAACTTCACACTGGTACTTAAAGTGATTAATTTCAAAAGACTATCAAGACCATGTGGTGAACCAAGATAAAATTGTTTTTTTTTTTTTGTATTTGATTTTATAATTCTGATAGTTCTATAAACTCATGTGCATTTGCAAAAAAAAAATTATCCATCCAAACGCACGTAAATGGAAAACTTATTTTTTAATTATATTATATGTCTAAATTAATGCCTAAAATAGAATAAGAACAGTTTTGAATAAATATTTTGTAGATTTTCTACGATTTAAAATCTATTACTGCGTTAGAGTTTAAACCCGATGAAACTAATTTATTATTCCTTTTAACGTTAAATATCTTTGCGCAAACTCACTTTAGCGCATACATTTTCCATGAGAAGTTCCTTATCTGGTCCTCATATACGTATACGGAATCATCCCTGGCTTCGACTAGAAATTAACTAACGTGCTCGAGATCAGCCAGCAAGATACGGTTCACGTTCAACTTAACATAGGAGCGGAATCCCTGCCATTTACAGACTTAACAGAGCGCGATTCGCATACGTCCGAAACGTAAATCATGCCCGTGTGAGAGCCAACAAGAATAGCGCACACACTATATAGTCGGATTCAACGGAAAATGCCCAGAATGGTTGGTGGCTGTGTCCGTAATGGACTGGCTTCCCGTTAGCCATTTTACCAGTATTAAATATTAGGGTCGAAGTGGCGTAGTCCACTTTTTACGCACCATTAGCTTGGAAAGAGGGTCGCGGTAATGTCCCCCCCCTGATGACCGGGATTGTGCAATATCAACTGGGAGTTAATATTAACTCCTATCGCTTTGTTCAGATTCTGTTGGGGTTTATGCAAATTAAAAAAAATATATATATCTACATCATAGAGATGGGATTTATTAAGAGATTATTCTATATACTGTGATTTTGAAAAGATACAATCGTGGATTCTTATTATCGAAGAAATAGGCAGGTATATACTTTAGTCAAATTAAAATAGACAACAAATTTTACTTTATTTGTTGTATCTTGTTTGAAAAGTCCTTTTTTTAATTTTGGGGCGCTGAATACAAAAATATTTTTTATTTTATTTTTAACAAAAAAAAATAAAAAATAGTTGCTTTATACAAACACGTATATTTGCCGTCCGATCACATGGGTGATATAAGCAATAGTCAAAAGCACACAAATATAAAAACAGAAGTATGTTACAATGATAAAAATTCCTCATAAGAGTAGCAGCACTTATCAATTAAAACATTTTTACAATTTCTTTAAGATATTAATATTTGTGATGGCAGTGCAGTCGGATATTAGGTGTTCTGGACTTTCACCTTCCGCTCCACAAAACCTGCAATCACTATTCTGTTTCAGACCTATCCTTGTCATGTGTTCCCCCAGATGACAATGCCCTGTCAGAAAACCCGCAAGGATGCGTAGTCTGTTTCTGCTTAGTTCTAGCAGGGTCTTTGCTCTTTCCTTACTGTAATTTCCAAGGAATATCTTGTCTCAGACCAGGGAGATTTTCCCAGAGGGAAGCTCTGAGCGTCTCCTCCCTGTCTTTGAGTTCTTTTTTGTAGGTGCTCATCCCTATGCCGCAGAACGGTTCTGGTCCCACAAACGAAGTTGTGGCGGCCCTTCTCGCTAGTAGATTAGCTACCTCGTTGCCGCTGATTCCAGTGTGTCCTGGTACCCAGCATAGCGCAACTTTGTTTTCTTTGCCTAGATTGTTTAGTCTGCCAAGACATTCCCAGACTAATTTCGAACTGATGGTGTTAGAGCTCAGTGCCATTATGGCTGCTTGGCTATCGGAGAAAATCACAATGTTCTGCTTCCGATAGTTCCTATCAAGGTTCAATTGAGCACATCTTCCAATCGCAGTTACTTCCGCTTGGAAGACACTGGGGTATATTCCCATTGGCTCTGAGTATTTGGTTCCTGGCCCGAATACCCCTGCACCTGTTCCTTTATCAATTTTGGAACCGTCTACATACCATTTAATGGCATTTGCCTTTAGGGAGTAGGCGGAGGATTCTCCTTTCCAATCTCTCTTATTGCTCAGCTTCGTAACGAAAAACTTTTCGAAGCTGAATTTCCTAACCATCTCGTCACTCGGTAGACTTAGAAGTGGGGAGAATCCCGCTCGAGGTGACCAAGCCCTCTGGCACGGGGTCTCGTATCCTCCAGTCCCCGTTCTGACTAGTCTGTACATTGCCGCATGGGCCGCCCCCTCCACTACTAAGTGTAGGGGTGTGAGGTCGAGGATGACCTCCAGGGCCGCGGTTGGGCATGCTCTCATAGCTCCGGTTATGCATACGCATGCCAACCGTTGCAACTTGTCAAGGGCATTCCTTGTTGTGACCTGTGTGACCTTCTGAAACCAGGTTATCGCCCCGTACGTTACCATAGGTCTTACTATGCCGATGTACAGCCATCGCAGTATTTTTGGGTTGCAATATTGCATATTTGTTATATGCAAAGGCAAGCTATTGTATAATCTGGCAAAGCTATACTTTGGAAACTTTTCGAAAAGAGCCGTAAGGTGTCTGGGTAGTACACAAATATTACATTGTCTAGTTTGGTAGTTCCTTTCGTCCCTAAGATATAAGTGACTATTTTTTGTTACATGTATCACTGCCTTGTATATGTATATACTTGGCAACGTTAACAGCTTGTAGGCACGAAAGAACTGCCTACAGCTATCACGAGGCCCCAATCCGAACATTAAGCGCAAAATTCTTTTCTGAGCAATAAGAACACGCCTGTAACCTGTGCTTCGTCCCCACATCAAGATGTTGTAAAAAATGGCAGAGTATACCAATGAGTAATATACATCCAGCAGGGAGTCACTATCTAGCACTGATTTTTGCTGGAAAAGAGCAAAATAAGCTTGATTAAGCTGTTCACACACGTGTGATGTATGTTCGACAAAATTCAGGTTGCTGTCAAGTATACCGAGAAACTTTACCGATTTCGACAACAGTATCGTCAAGTCAGCATACCTTCTCTGGTGAAAATGTATATATGTGGTTTTGTCTTTGTTTAGAATAAGTCTATTTGTACTACACCAGCTCTCAAACTCACATGTAACGCGACAAATTTCGTGCTCTAGATTCTCAATGGAATCAGAAGACACGGCAACCGTGGTATCATCAGCAAATAATACTACACGAGCATTTGGAATAAACTGCGGCAAATCATTTATGTATAGTAAAAACAGCAAGGGCCCAAGAACTGACCCTTGCGGTACACCGAGGCTTACTGATTTTAACTCCGACTCGTGGCTTCATCAGGTGGATGAAATTTACTAAACAGAATATAAAATTACACACTATTTATACTTTTAAACCTAGGAGTGGGGAATAATTAAAATCCTTATGTTCATTGAGCGCTAAACCTAACTTACTATATCTATTAATTTCTAACACAAAACAATAAAAGTGTTTAACTCATGAAAAATAAATTGTATGTTAATAGACATTCGTTTTTGACTATATTTCCCAACATTTTTGCAACTCATTCTAAACAATGAAATGATCCATCCAAATTATATCCAACAAAATATCCCCATAGAAATCTAAAATTGTGCCTGCATATTTCATGGATTCGCGTCTGGGGTGTTGAGACTTCGACGATAAGGACCCCACATCCGCAACCCTGCTTTCAATTCAATTTTTCAATTCTCACCTTCAGCGAGTGCACAAATCGGCGGCACTATCTCCTTCTACTGCCTCCTCTCCGGCGAAAACGAAAAAGAATCAGTCGGTAGGGTGACATCCTGCCACCACTCTCTGGGGATGGGGTAACTTTGCACGGCAGGAGGGCAGACGCCAACTTAAATTCGCCCACTTTACATTAGCACGAGCATCCAAACCAAGCGGGAATGTAAAGAGAGCAAAGTTGGTGAAAAGGTAACGAAGTTAACTTCGTTTGCAGGCGAGACATTTCGTCTGGTGATGGCTACGCATATTTGAGTAACTATTTACTGGTGGAGTACTGGAGTTCTGTTAATAGTCGTTCGAAAATCGACGATATGTATCGAGAGAAAGAAGATTTTAAATGTCGATTGGTGAAATCAATTCAAGTTGCGAAAGGCTTCTAAACCAAATTATTATTCTATTTTAAAATAGATCAATTTTTATATTTCTTTACTTTCAAGTAACTGCTTGCCAATGACTACGTTATTTACAGGCAGTAAGACTATAAGATTATGAAACATTTTATTAAAATTACTGTTTTACGTATTAAATGTTCAAAATGTTCTCGATTTACTAAAACGGATAGAATTGAGGGTTAACTCATTTCTGTTCAGTTTATTCATTAAGAAAGCATACCTTTAAAATTAAAAATTAATGGATTCCAGCATTTTTCTGAACGGATAATATCATCAAATATGTGAATTTTGTTTTGTTTCCTGAGAAAGCAAAAACAAAAATTATTCTAAAAAATGTTTGATACTTTGTTTATTTAGTCAATCAGTTTCGAAGAGGATAAAAAATTAATTAATTAAAAAAAACGCAAGATCAAAATGATGTATCGACTTTCCAATTTCAGGAACTTCCTTTGAAAACTCTAAATTTAAATACTGTTCATAAATTTACTTTTTGATTTTGACTGAACATCGCATCATTTATATTTCTTATAAATGGATCTGCGAATAATTTGAAAATATTATTTTTGAAACAATTGTTTAGGTATGTTTCCAAAAGTTTTCTCAAATTTTAACATTAATATAGTTTTGGATCTACCTTTGATGTTAGTAGCCTAAAGATACTTTAATATAAACATTCCTGTAGGCATATTCTAAATTTTCGATTCATGAATTTTTGGTTATACAATCGACAAAATAAGCAAAAATACGACGTTTGTACAGGCTTAAGGGTATAAGAAAGATTGCATCTTTCATATGTTTGTTTGTTTACTCACATTTTCATTCCCGTCCTGTCATGGTTACACATGGTTCTTCCGCCGATTGTTTTCATCCGCCTCTTCGCCTATACTAGATCGCTTATATTTCCCGGTTCATAACCTCCAATTTCACGGTTTATTTGCGCTTTACGCCGAATCAACCCCCGAGTATTTTCAACAGACGACCGATACTACTAAACAAACTATGTCCTTATAACTGGGGCTTTTCGCTTATCGGAAAATAATGAAAAAAGAAACAATCGCACATCACTTTTCCTTCGGAAAATTCCCGTTGTTTCGCTATTGTTTCCGTCGGATTTTTTCCTACACCGTCGACTACGACGTCGCGAGTGCCGGCTCTACAATGACGGGGCAACAGAGCTGCCGTTGTTACCGCCGCCAGGGCGCAGCGCTGGTCGCGCAACCCACGGCCAACTGGATCCGGGTCGAAGCTCCGGGAGGTTTATGAAAGTTTCAGAGGCCCCGGAGACCGGGCCGATTACGATAAGCGGGCCTCCTCGTCGACGTTTTAACGGACCGTACGGGGTACACGCGATGGAGAATTAAAAATAGCGAGAGATCTTTTTTTTAGGAAATTATTTTCCGGTAACGATATCTTGACAGGGAAGCGTCGTACGGTAAAATTTCACAAGTGATTTTAATCTTATTTTTACCCGTACTATACACTGGTTAAAAATAATACAACGATTAAAAATCAACCCTGTATAAGTATACGGGATGTTTATTGAAAAAATAAGATTTCCGTTAATATATGTTGCGATTTGTGAAGTTTAAAGGAAATTTCCTTAATAGATTTTCTAAATTAACCCGTTTTTTTATTTTTTTTTCCAGAAAATCAAATTTGAGCACCGATATCTCAGTAAGGAGTGGTCGTACGATAAAATGTTATAAGGGATTTTCGTCTTATTTTTGCGTGTCGTAAACGCTGGTGAAAGATAATGTAACAATTAAAAATCACCCTGTATATGTATACAGGTTGTTCATAGAAAAACCAACGTCTTCTTTAATATATGATATGATAATTGTGAAATTAAGAAGTTCTAAGGAAATTTCCGCAATACATTTTCTAAATTAACTCATTTTATTGTATTTTTTTTTCCAGAAAATCAAATTTGAGTACCGATATCTCAGTAAGGAGTGCTCGTACGATAAAATGTTATAACAATTTTCGTCTTATTTTTGCGTGTAGTAAACGCTGGTAAAAGATAATGTAACAATTAAAAATCACCCTGTATATGTATACAGGGTGTTTACTAAAAAAGAAAATTAACGTTGTCCATACTATATGATGATAATTGTTAGGGATTTAAGAGAGATTTTTTTTTTAAATCAAATTTGTGTACAGATATATCGATAAGAAAAAGACGTCGGTGAAATGTCATAAGAGATTTTAGATTTAGATAAAAAAATAACACAATAGTTAAACAAAAACAGCCTGTATATATATGTACGAAGAGCCTCGAAAGACAGAAATAACTATACTACGCCATCAAACATGTTTATTTTTAATTTTACATACCTGGAATCCTTACGAGAGGCAAAGGTAGAGAGAATGAATTTTACCTTCATTTTAACGTGTACAAAAGCATCGGGAATCATAAAGATGGATACAACGCTGTTGCCTTGGGGCATCTGAAGATACGAAAACCGTGGCGACCTACTGCCCGCTTTGCTTTTGTTATATTCATGGAATTTTTACTCGAGTTGCTTGGGGGTAATTTGCCCGAATAGAACTGGCGTGATTATTTCAGAAAAAGAAAAGAACTATAGCAAGGGAGGGATAAAATATTTAAATATTTTATTTCTTTTTGCGTGCTGTAAACAATTTGATATTATTTTTATTTTGTATGTTGATATTTCTAACTTTTTTCTTTGGATTTTCGTCGTTTCTTATACAGATATATGATACCTGTAATAACCAGCTTGATTAAAGATTTTAATTCTTTTGAAATTGTTAGTGATGCGGAGATTAATTGTAAAATTTCTTCAAAAGCTTTGTTTAATTGTGTGAGAATAATCGCATATCTAAATACTAAAATGCATCACAATCAAACCGAATATATCACCAAACAGAGTTTTTATCCAGATCTCTGTAAATAAAGCCTTTATTGCGGCAAATATACCTTTCAGAGAACTAGACAAATCTGTCATTGGACAGTTTATAGCGAAATATACATCTAAACATATTCCTGATGAATCAAATCTCTGAAAAACATATCTCCCAAAAATATATAAAGAAGTTATTAACGATACGGTGATAATGACACACCTAAAATACTGTACAACCTACTTATTTCATAGATTTGTTATTTTCGAGCATTTTCGAAACAATTTTAATACTATCTGAGGAAAGATTACCTAGGTCCCCTTCTGCTGACGCATCTGACCCCTTAGTCTTAGCAAAAGCGCTCGAACTTTTATCGAAACGAAGGCGAGCTACCGACTTGACGCGGATGCCTGGGGTTAGCTTCCCCCTTCCATCGAAGACTACGTATTAATTAAGTGTCCTGATCGTGCTTCCGGTTTCCGGAGAGGGAATATTCGACACGTGCGAACTGGGTGCGGGGTGAGGAGACGTGTTCCAGCTACGGAATTTAATTTATCGGATCCGAGAGCGCCGCGGCACGCGGATATTGGATATGACGAAGTGGAAGGGGCCACCGTTAATGGGTAGGCAAGGTCACAATGATATCAGAGAATAGAAAATAAATTAAGACTTACACTTTGAAAATTCGAGAACTTATAATTGTTGTTTAGGCAAAAAGAAAACACTGTTCTAAACTCACTATCTTCTGCATTCTATAGAATGCAGGGGTATACTCCCACCCCAGAATTATCGAAACAAACTTCGAATTGCTGTTTAGACAAAAAGAAAACACTCTTCTAAACCCACTACCTTCTGCATTCTATAGGTGTGGGAGAATACTCCCACCCCAGAACTATCAAGAGAAAACTCTAATTCGCCAAAATATCATCACATCACGAGGATCTCTCAATGGAATACGTATCTACTGGCATATATAGATAATCATGCTACCTTATACAAGGTACATCTTCAATCTTTCCCAAGCGAACGTGGAGAGCCGCCCTGCACACTTGGTTTCCCTTTGAAGTGGCTCACACAAGGGACTAGCGACTGGATTAGACGTGCCTACGTCGAACGCCGTTGTATGCAAATGGGGCCGCTCTTTGTCCTCGCGATACTGGGGAATTTAATATGCAGATTTTCAATGCGGAAGGACTCCAAGATCCTGACGGGAACGGTTGTGTGCGGTGGCTAAAGGTATAGGTAATGCGGAATGGGGAGCTGCCTCGCCCTGAATGGAATCCCTATTCTGTTCTACGCAAACGGAATGAGCGCCAGGAACCGAGAACAATGAATATAAAAAGTGCTTCCGGGAAAATAATCGAGAATGAATATTATTCTTTATTTTTTTTATTCAAGAGATGCTGCAGAGAAGCATGTATACGTCATAGAAATTATAAGAGAAGGAATTTGAGTCCACCGAAGTGTGCATTGTTTTGAAATCATTTAGGGATATTATTAGTATAATTAACTAAGTGTAAGTTCCCTTTTATTTTCTTAATAAAACACTTTTATTAATTTACGTCTATGTAATACAATAATCATAACAACAATTCTATCTAACCTCTAACGTCTCTTCACCTTCTCTTCTCTAGCACTACTACTACTACCAACCTATTTTATTTTAGGGAAATTGGATATTGCCAACATAAGTATAGTCATCTAACAAATTGCAAAATAAATAAAAAACTAGATATAACTACACTAAACGAAAACGGTAAATCAAAATCCGAAAGCAAATATTGAAATTCATTTAATTATCAAAATGTAACTAATAAACAATTTTATTAATTATAAATGCTAATTCAGAATATTCTATTTGGATAATTCTGATTTTAATTAAAATATATTATTTATAATAAAATACTCGCGGTCTAATTACACCATGTGATTAATTTAAACGAAAGGTTTCACTTCCAGAACAAAGAAGCGATGGAAAAACAGAGTTCATTAATGTATACGACCCTATATTTTTTATGAATCGTGCTTAATTAAAAATCTATCACCCGTTTTAACTGCTCGTCGCATCAAATCGAAATTCAAAGCAAAAGAGCTCGTTGAAAATCGTTCTGTCAAAAAAGAGCTGACGCATTTATCAATTATCATACGTAATGCACTGTGCATTTTAAAGTCAAGTTTTGCTCGACACCCAGTTGTCATGGCCACGCCATTAACTGTCCTCTAAAAAAGAAACACTCCAAATTTCGCATATTACTCAATGCGATCATTAAAACGATTATATTTGGGTAAAACAATTTTCCGAGGACAGGAGAAACCAACAAAAAACATTTTATCGTATATATTCATCTAGATGAACATTCTAGGAGATAATAATTACACTGGGTGATTTGTCCTTTCGTATAAACATCGCGGGTTAGTCCGCCATCTTGTGATATTATTATGATTTTAATAATTAACTTAAATTTTACGGACGCGAAACTGAAAATTACAATTAGAATTTGTCGGAAAAATTAAATTTGAATTTAGCGCCAGATATAATGGAATCTGTACAAGTGACAAGTTCCGAGTCAGTCTGAAATTAGTTGTCATCGTGATATTGTTTTTGTGGTTATGTTAGTGTTTATTCCATTAATTTTATTATTTGTTAAATGTGTTTTACGTAGTGAATTCGTTAACGACTTGCAATCAAACGCTATTTAAAAAAAAAAACCGCGCTTCTTTACAATCAGCGCCTTTTTAACACCTCTGAAGATCATCCCATTCGACATTTACCACCAAAAACTCGGCTCAAACAAACAGAATCCTAACGATTCCTTTTCCAAGATTTTCCCACCTCAGCAATCCCGCAATTTACGCTAGCATTCAGCGTCCATTTATAGGGGCTATAAATCGCGAAAATCAACTGCATCCGCACGGATTTGTCATCGCGGGGTCCCAGCAACGGCGTTCCTGTCAAAAACCGATTGCTTCGCGTTTATCTAACGGTGCAGCGGAGCACGGCAGAAGTTGAGGTAAGAGAGAAATAGTCCCGAATAGGAGAGGTAACATCCCGCGAACAGGCAAGCCGAAATCGATATCGTATTTTGGACGGCCCGTGCTGGGAAAGGTCCGCTGGGAGTTTTTCGCCGAACTGGCAGAAAAAGAATGGTAGAGAAAAGACGGATAGAATATAGATTGAGATTTAAGGCCAGTACGGTCGATGTGTTGCGTGAGTTTCTTTGGATCTTTTTTTTTTAGTAAGTAAAAATGGATTTGCACGACGCTGTGTAAAAAGGAATTAGGGAAAAACGCTTTTTAAGGACTTCTTTTTATGTGAAAATAAAAAGGATGAGGTAGTAGATATGGGATAGCTCTTAAAGGAATATTTAAATGATAGATGAAATGATTCTATTACGGTTTAACTAACTGTCAACTAAAATCATTCTTCCATTAATTTATTTATAAGGGAAATTAAAAAACCATTGTTGTCAGATACCTAGAATAATGCTGTATTACCGTATTCTAAAAAGATATATATTTAGTACATCATCAAGGACTAAATAAGAACTAAACAGCCGCACTGAAGAACTAATTTAGCAAAAATTAAAATATAAATGCTGTTGGTTAATCAACCATAATGCAACCAAACAAGTTTGGTGTCGCATTCTACATTTGGACGTTTCTTCGTGCAGTTTTTACTTTTTGTCTTTTGATTTTGTTATTTTAAATATAGAAACGGATGTTTTAAAAAAAAATACTTCCGAATATCGTACTGTGGATAAAAAAGAACCAATTTAATAAAGGAAGATATCACATATATTACAAATAAATTATTTACGAAGTGACTTTGAACATAGTACTTACTGGATGATGCAGACGAGTAGGTAATTGACATTGTGCAAATTTAAGGCCAGCAGAAAGCATCTTCATGAGAGTTACATACATACACAAAAAATAAAGTGTGAGCTAATTTCAGATATTGATATGAAGCAAGCCATAACGTAAGTACAAAATTGATAATTATGCAATAAAGATGGATTACACAATGTTGAGATTACCAACATATGTATCTTATAACCAATTGAATTGAATTGAATTGGATTTGGGATATAGTTAAAAGAAAAGTATCCTGAAGAAATGTGATATTGAGACACTAATTAGATAAGTTTGCTAAAATTACTGCGGATTGGTGGCGGAACAGAGTGCAAATATTAAAAAATTGAAAAACAGTACACAAAAAGAGACTAGCTCGCAGTAGAACTTTCAGAATTGATATTATATCTTTAAGTAATTCGGATTTTGAAATGGATCGGTTAGATTTTGATGGTGATTTATATAATCTAACACTAATATACATACACATTTGAAAAATAGATTTTATGGATATAATGAATATTATGCAATTTTATTACGTAAATCAATGCCCCGCAATGGGCGCCAAAATTGCAGTTTTGTCAAGCCGGCATTTAAAAAATTACTGTATACTGTGTATAATGTTTTGACACACTGTAATATATGTAGATTCTTAAAAACGGCTTTTGACCAACCACATTTTTTATTAATATATTATAACTACCTGTAAAAATCTTCATTACTCATCATAAATGTTTAATATGGATTGAAAGGGCTTTGCATAAGGGCTAATTTAGCATAATAATAGGACCCTATTATTTAAAAAAATCAAGTTACCTTGGACAAAAGTTAAGCAAATGTTCAGGACTATAGTGGACACCTGTATATAATTACATCGATTTTAGTTGCACTGTTGTATCAAAACGAGTGTGTATGTCTAGCGTTTAAAATATGAATATCTAAAACGAATGCAAATACAAACTACGCCGCCTTAACCGCAGGCTTCCAGAGGCCCCATTTTTTACAAAATGCTAAATAACAACGTTGTTATTAAAGATAGACATATAGTAGTTTATATGAAGTCATGTTATTTTTCTGCGTAGAATTGAAAAATAAAATAACATATAGGGTGATCCATTTAAAATAACGGGGTAGGTATGCGTTTGCCACTTCTGGAGCACTCTATATTGCCAAGACATATTTTTAGGATTCTATAAAATTTTTGTAGAAAAAGTTTCTTTCTAAAATGACAAATTGAGCTATGTAATCCAAGACCCAGTCTTCGGTGGGACAGCCTATACAGCAACATAGATTGCTTATTTGACATAGCTAATGTTAGTATGTGTGTCTATAGCGAAATATATTATTATTATTAAAATGGCTTTTATTTAGCGAGTATGCACAAATACTTTAATATTCGAATTAAATATGCAAGCCTCGATTATATTCAAGAAATATATTCATATGTCAACTTTTGGTACTTGACCTATTTTCTTTTAAATTAAAATTTAGAGTTTAAATTTTAGTATAAACTACCTAGCAGTTATGGAAAATGTTTGTTAATATGGAGTCTTTAACAAGAACAAAATGAATATTGAAGAGGTCTACCCAAGTTCTTCAAGAATGAAAACGAATTCACGGCACGGCTTGGTTTATATAAACAAACATTGCAAAATTAAAGGAAATCACAAGGCTAAAGGGAGAACATTGAAAGATGATTTAGTCTTTTTGGCCAATTTATTATATGTTCTTATATATAATTGAGTCAATAAATGAGTATGAAGTATGCAGATGAAAAATATTTAAGGATTATTTTTGATAGAATATGTTGCAATTATCTTACCTATGTATATAATCTCTGATTTGTCCCACGCTGGGCGCCAAAACCGCAAACTGTATCCAACTGATTGTTGTTAGAATAACCGGATTTGATTAACGCCGTTCTTGGAAATACTCTCTTTGGAATTTTGTGTAAAGTCGATTTTTATAGCATTTTTAAAAAATACGCACATAGAACGCACGATGAGTTATAACGCTATATTTGTTACTTACTTTTCGAAACGTCGTTTGATCCGTTAAGGCTACTTTGGGCGTAATCACGCTACAATAAAGTATCTGCTTCTAAAATACTACTTATTAATTAAATTTGATTTTATACATTTAGCAAAATAAATTTCAATGGAACGGTTTGAATTGTCTTTAGTGTTTGGAATATATATTTCATAAATAAAATAGAAATAACAGAAACACATTTCTTTTATAACAAATATTTATTCAAACATTTTTTGTCATATATACAATATTCGGTTTTTTTTTTTTGCCTTTATTACTATTATATTACAAAATATTTAGGACAATTTACATTAATACTATCTACCTATGTATAACATGGGAGTACAAAATACATGTTATGATGCACTCGCTTTGAATTTCGATTTGTACAATCCTAACATATCGAAAAAAATAAATGAACGCTTTTAACAATAATAATAGGAAATTATTCACCTTATTCAGTTAAAATCTATACTAAGCTGTAAAATCTATAAAAAATAATTTAGTATAGCATATATGTCACTAGATTAAAATTTTATTTTTATTTATTTTTTTTTTATATAAATAAAATAGATACTATATACAAATTATTTTTTATAGCTCTTAGAGTTTAGAAGATTCAATATGATTATATGAGAGAATAGGGACAACTAATCTAAGACATTTTACCTCGAAAATACGGCAGAATTCCCACATTAAATATTTGAAATTTGGCATTTTTTTTAATTCGTATGACTATATTTCAACCTATGTTGAACAAAATGTAACTGGTTGAAATAGACAAAGTTATTAATTTGAAAACAATAGCAAACAGCAAAAATTTGATTGTACAAAATTATTTATACTAAAAATTTCTTATTCAATTTATTATGTCTTAGATTAGGTAATTTTTATGTCCCCATCCAAAATTCTTCTGGTTAGCTTTTCCGTTTTTTTTTTTTAAACTAAACTCTTAAATCTACTTAAATAAAACCATTTCTAGATCACATACAGCAGCATTTCTTGCATTTTACTTTCGATCATTGTAGATTAATAATCGGAGGAAATACAAAAAGCATAAAATATATAAAGAATTGTAAATAATATCGGTTATCAGAAAATTGTACTCTCTTACAATTATAAAACGATCACCGAAACAAATGAAAAAAACGATCTCCCGATAATCTGGGCTTAATCTTTATAATGAACAACATTATTTAACGAATGCGTCCGGAGGTATGACGCCCTGTTCCTGTAGTTGGGTGAATACGAACACGGCTTTCTGATAATCCCAATCTGATTCGGCTAGGCATCTGACGAAACACACCGAATTATATTATCACAACTATTCTGAGAATATTCTACGCGAATTAATACTCACTTTTCCGACCATACTACGTTCATCCCCGACTGTCGAGCCATCGCTTCGACCATTTGTTTCTTCATTTCATCGTTAGGTGCAACAGCAATGGCTGCTTGAACGACATCGGGAACCGGAGCAGGGGCTTGAACCGGGATAACGGGCAGTTTAAATGCAGTCTGTAAGTTAGTTTAATACCAATAAAATAAAGTAAACATGATAGCAATAATAATAACAATGACAACAATAAAAGCGAGTGTCAACAAAAGAAATTTATAGCGAGGAATTCATCAAGGTCCAGAGAAGTCCTCGCAGCTTCTTTTTTTTATAAGTTCAACGTGTTGGGAATCGATTTAAAGTAATCGAAAAGTCTGTTTCCTATTGTCAATGGACAATGCTGAGTCAGCGAAAGTGTATTGAAGAGAGTTTAAAGTAGATTGTTATATCTAGTATGTACAATAGTAAATCAATTTTATAAAAAAAAAAACGACCTACGAGAAGACGCAAGAACTAAATTTACAACAATTAATAACATTCAGAAATCTCCTTACAATACACAAAATCGACAACAAATTAATGAAAACTGATTGCAAATTCACACCTGATACAGAAATACACACACACACACAAAACACGAAGACATTCACACCTAAGAACAGAAAAAAACACAAGTTACAAATATGAAAAATTTCCAACACCTGATGTGATCAAAACATACAATAAACTACCGAAACAAACAAAGACAGTAAAACACGTTAAATTTAAAAGCAAGATAAGGATGGAGGTATACCGGCAGTACAACATGTTTAAATAAATAATTGTTCAATCAAAATATATATTGTAGTGAATCGTGGGTGCAAGGACTCCTACATTTAAAAATTCAGATTTCTCTTTCTCAGGGTCTTAGCTGGGTTCGTGTCTCTTAATTTTGGGAAGGTGGTTTTCTTTTTATATCAACACAACAAAGGAAAAATAATAATACAAATGTTTATTAATTAAAGAAAAAATAACCAAATGAAATTAAAGGTCACAGATGTAATTAATGAATCATCAAATATGAATTGAAAATTTCACACATTTTTTTTTTTTTTTTTTTTTTTTTTTTTTTTTTTAATAATACGGTAGATGGCGCTGCTTCGAAATTTAATTTTATTTTTCAGGCACTATTTTTTTATATTAATTTCTCTAATTGAAGGGTTTAAATGATTTGTGAAACAATTAAAACAAACAAAAATGAATGTTTTTCTTTACTCAAATAAAAATGTTTGTTAAAATAAACATTTAAACATTGCGTCCATAAATTTATAAATGAAAATAACGTCTACGTTACCGACCTGAATCTCGATGCTTACATTACAATGACAGATCGATATAGTCTATGGATATAATCAATATCAGTCGTTGATCAAATAAAATATCGGTGTAATTTATCGCTATCCAAATGATGTTCTGTCGCGCAAAGTATTTATGGAACGGACTAACCTTTTCGTCCGGGATTCGGGGTCTGGACAGGCTGGAAATTGGATTCGTGTCGGTTGTTGAGGCAGATTTCAGGAATTCTTCTGGATTTTTATTAAAGGTCAGGATTCTTTCTTTCTACCGCGTTAGCGAATATCAGCATGAACTGTTTCCTTAGTTTTCAGGATAAAATTATTTAAAAAAAAAATTCAAACAAATTAAGTGAGGTTAGGAGTGATTCAAACTGGCGGTAAACATACGTCTTATCTGCTTCACGGCTAAAAGCTGAATGAATTCCTCGTTGCTATGGAAATTGGCGTCGATTTCGTAAAATGCTACGCTGTGATTGGTTGAAATTTCCGCGTCTTTTCAAAATAAAAGAGCAGCGTTTTGAATTTGGGAATTAGGAGAAATATCTTAGAAATTTATTTTTGAATAAGGTTTTCATTATGAAATTCGTTTTCTACAAGTAAAATTGTGTATGTGTGCCAAATTTTGTAAATTAATAATCTCTTTTTAGATACCTGTCAGTGATGTTTTTAAAATGAAAAATTCTAACTTAAAAGGAATTATATGGATAAAATAGTATTTCAAACCTTCTTTTGATCACCTGAGGATCTGTTAATTACATCTCGATCATACTGAAAATTGTTTTCTGTAAAGTTATCACGTATGTGCCCTTTCGAAGATGCTCGACAAATAATGTGAAATTTTCACTTTTACAGAGGTTTTATACAATAATGAATTTACAATACTTGATTGGTGATTTGTGAGCTTCGAGATTCTGGTATTGCTAAATGTTAAACATGTGTAAGAAGAAAGATTCCTTTTACATGTTTCCGAAAGAAATGACATAAAACTTAGCCAAAATGGCTGTTAAAAGTATTATTATTAATTATCAAAGTGAGTAATGTGTGATTTTCTATAAAATTAGTGCCTGTTTTGACTGAAGGTCTTAAAAAATTAATAATCGATTACTGGATGCTCGGTATGTTAAAATTTTGAATGATATTGCAAAGATGTGTGTGTGATAGATTTCTAAATCAGAGCTGTGTTTGCCCCATTACATTTTCCCTCTTAAATCATGTCAACTACTCTCCATAACAATATATATATATAATATAATACTAAACAGCAAGAAGTAACTTGAATAGAGGAGAAAATCAAGGAAAAACTGGAGATCTTATTACGCAATAGAGCAGTTTAAACTTAGGTAAAAAAATCGGTGAAATCATTAAATAAAATTTACCTTAGCTTGATCTTCAGTTGCATTAGAAATGTGCAACTCCTCATTAGCTATACAAAACCCACTCCCAGCCGGGACTATGACAAGGGTGCGGAAAAAATATCGCAACGGAGGAATCTTGTGTCCCCCATTCAACTCCTTGAACATTCCAGACACGGATAGTAGTAGCATTTGTGGCTGTAAGATACACCTGTATAGAATCTAAAAACCGAATGGTAGGTAGCAATGTGTATCAAAAAGAACTTCATCTAGTTGCCTATGAATGTAGCCTATAAATTATGGTTTGCCGCTTTCTCGAAATGCGGATATAGATTCAATGGGATAAAGGTTATCCAAGTGTCACTGTCAAAATTTATCATCGAGCGATATGGTAATGAACGGAAAACTAGTACAATTGGATTATTAATTTATTTAATAAGATAATCAAACAACTAAGGTAAATAACTTTGTAAAAATTTTAATTAATTATAATTTATAACAAATGTTCAAAGTGGTCACCATTCTGTTGAATGCATAATGCAATACGACGTTTCATGTTGTTAAAAATATTCTGCAATACATTTGATGTGATGTCATTACATTTAATTGCAATTGTATTCATCAGGTCATTTAAGTTATTAATTCTGGTTTTATATACTTCATTTTTTAGCATTCCGAAAATAGAAAAATCTAACGGAGTAAGGTCTGGTGATCTTGCTGGCCAAACACCTCTGCTTATAATTCGATGAGGGAAGTAATGTTCTAAAAACTCTAAATTTTCGCGAGTTGTATGTGCAGTAGCCCCATCTTGCTGGAAGTAACCCCCATTGAGTTCGTCCTGTTGCAATTGATTTAAAAATGGTGTTAATAACTGCTCTCGGTATCGTTGGCCATTAATGGTATTGTGAAAAAATATTGGTCCGACGATTCTACGACGAGATACAGCTAACCATACTCCAACTTTAACAGGATGTAAAGGAACTTCGATGCGATTGTTTGGATTGTTTACAGACCATGTTCTGTAATTTTGTTTATTTACATACCCGCTTAAATGAAACCATGCTTCGTCAGTAAAAAAACTGACATCAAGAATTTCATCGTTATTTAAATTTTCTTGAAAGAAGTTGCAATAATTAACTCTAGTAACGTGATCTCTAGGTAAGATCTGTTGAACAACCGATACTTTGTATGCATGCATATGCAAACGACGCTTTAAAATTCTATGAACGGTACTAGAAGATACGTTTGTTTGAGCTGATAAACGACGAACTGAGGTCTGTGGGTTTTCTTCAACAAGGTGTTCTACGTTTTCAACAATATTTTGCTGTGTCCGTGGTCTACCAGAACTTTTGCCTTTCAATACAGATCCCCTAGCCCGAAATTTCTCCACGACTAGACGAATGTGGTGGTGTAAAGCGATATTATCCACAACTCTATTAGGAAACTGCAAGTAAAACTGTCGCTTACATTCTACGTAAGAATATTGCCATTCCCCATTAAGAAATTGTGCACTTCGAAAATATGCTTCAATAATAAAAATATTTTCTTGCAATGTGTACATTATTGTATTGTTTAAGAAAAAAACTTATTTGTCAGGAAAAAATTATATTGCTGTCACACAATGACAAATGTCAAAATGACACTAGATAAATAGTTTTTATATAAATAAAAGGTAAGTGGCTTATAATAATTTGGAAGTATTAGTTACTCAGCACCTACTGAGATGAAGATCTTTTTGAGACACATTGTATTTTAGCTTACCGTGAAAAGATTTAAATCGACCGTGAAGCTGTGCATATCATGTTTCGATCCGGGCATCTCTTGCAAGAACGACACAACGGCCAATTGGCCCTGCTTCAACAGTTTGTATCTCCTGTCGCTGTCCGTTACTCTCATTATGTTTCTGTTATCCGTGTTGTACCAATTCAACCAGCTGCTATTTTTCTGGTTCTGGTTGTAAGCGTAACTCATGGTCATGGAGAACATTGCGTTCTCGTGGTAGGCGTTTAAGAGCGGTTGCCTGTTATCGCTGTCCATGATCTGGAAGTACAGCTCGAGGAATTGTCGCACGATGACCTGGCTTTCGGCGCTGCAGAGGAATGTCTGCTGAGCTTGCGGCATGTGTACTTCTTGTGCGATGTCGAATGATATGGGTGGTGGTAGAGCAGTACCGTCCTTGAATTTAATTTTTTAATTAATTATTAAGCACATTTTTTAATATTAACATCCAGTCGGGTCCAGTTTTAAGTTTGATCATTTTTTTTTTCCTATCATTACACGATTAAATTTTCAAATTTGACCACTTTTCATAAGAAAAAAAAATATTTAATCAATCTCCCAACCTTTATAATAAAACACTGGAAATTTTAAATAAAATTCATGCAACGACACTATTTTAATTAACAATCACAAGAAAATTGGTAAAAGTGTGATGCTATTCAAATTTTTTAGATCGACTTCCAATGGTGTACTGCATATCTTTTTTAAATTTTAAAATGAGGTATATAAACTCTTCAATTTCCTACAATTTTTCGTAAACAATGAAAATATGAATAGCAAATTATTTCTTTATACTACGCCGCTGGAATTTTTGCAAATACAATCTGTAAAATAATATTACAGAACATTTTAACATCCATTAAAAAAAAAAAATTATCTTACTCGAAATATTGAAATTTATAGAATCATACTACAAAATATTTTATTATTGACATCCAGTGCCGTAACAATATTATTCTATATTTAAATGATTTTTAGTTTTGTTAGTAGATACAGAAATAAATCCTTGAAAGTTTCTGCACCTTTTTATAAGAGGTAAAATCTAGACGACTTGCATTTCACCACTAGAAACTTTACACAGCGCATTGAATATTTTGTAAAGCTTAAAATAATAAAAATCCCAAGTGAATTGTTAAATTTGCTTCATTTTATTGTCAGAAAACAATTATTAATTGCACTTTGCAATTATTAATTAGCCTTAAATAGCAAATGCTAAATAAATATCTATAGTAGGAGGTATTTGCCGATTGAGGAACCTCCTCTTTGACCTTGACCTAAGGTCAGCTCAAGGTCAAGGTCAAAGAGGAATCCAGTAATTGGGTTTTGGAACCTTTGGTGTAACAACAACTATCACACTGACAAAAGTCAATGCTATAAAAGTCAATAGTAAAAGTTACTATTAATCATCTCCTGATGATGCTAACTTGGTTAGCGAAACGCGCGTCGAGAGATTGTGCATTGTTGTTTGGTGATAGTGGAAAAACCTAGCATTGACTTTTGTCAGTGTGATAGTTGTCAAAGAGGAAGTTCCACAATCGGCAAATCCGCTGCGGCAAGGTCAGCTGAAGGTCAAGCTCAGGAAGGTCACAGCAAGCCGTTTGGAGGTCAAACCAAGGTCATTTGAAGGACATGTCAAGGTAGTTTGAATGTCAAACCAAGGTCATTTAAAGGACATGTCGAGGTAGGGTGAAGGTCAAACCCAGGTCATTTGAAGGTCATGTCTGAAGGTCAAACCAAGGTCATTTGAAGGTCACATCTGAAGGTCATTTGAAGGTCATATCTGAAGGTCAAACCAAGGTCATTTGAAGGTCATGTCAAGAGAGTTTGAAGGTCAAATCAAGGTCATTTAAAAGTCATCTCAATGTTGTTGAAGATGGCATTCATGGCGTTGAATCTATGTGGTAGAGGTTTGTGAAACTAGTAATGCTCTATATAACCAGGTACATAAGACATTTGAAACATCGTGTTATAAGGCATTCAAAACACAGTCAGTGTATAGTTATCATCTTGTGGAGTTTATATCATATTCTAAACAATGTGTTGTGTGACCTTGGTTTGACATTCAAACTACCTTGACATGTCCTTCAAATGACCTTGGTTTGACCTCCAAACGGCTTGCTGTGACCTTCCTGAGCTTGACCTTCAGCTGACCTTGCCGCAGCGGATTTGCCGATTGTGGAACCTCCTCTTTGACCTTGACCTTGAGCTGACCTTAGGGTCGGTCAAGGTCAAGGTCAAAGAGGAGGTTCCTCAATCGGCAAATACCTCCTACTATCTATTATTATTAGTTCTACTACGCCACTGGAAATTTTAACCAAAAATTCATAAAACGCAATATATTCTAATAATTAATACAGGAGTGACATTACAGAACATATTTATCAAAATGATGTCTAACATTTTCAAATTGACATCCAGTGGCGTACTAATTACTTTGCATTGTTGTTATTCCTTTCGAGTCTTTGGAAATTTTAATATTGATGTTCAGCGGTGTACTTGGTAGTTTCTTAGGTTTAAATGATTGAGGGAATTGATCATTGACTATAAGTTTTTCGTAATTTTATATAATTTGTGTGATAGTGGCGTGTCGGGTATTTTTTTTTAAGTTTTAAATTCTAGTAAAAGTATTTTTTTTATAATTTTCATGATTAAAATTTTGACGTTGACAACCATTGGCGTAGTAATACTATTATGAACAACTTCTTCAATAAAACGATGCTTTAATTCTTATTATCATAGGCAAAAGTATCTTCAAATCGACTATTGGAGTATCACAAAGTATAAATAATGGTTTTAGGTTTTTCATTATTTTGATAATTAAAAAAATATATAAAAAAAACTTACCAGCTTCATGACCTTGGGAAATCTCTTACGTACTTCGCTGTAGACAAAGAAGAGGGAGCCCAGGGCCCCAATTAGTGGCCTGCTAACACTCCATATGCCAAAACACAGATCAAAGTAGAACAGAAAGAAAATGTTATTGAGAGACTTTATTTGACAATTGCAAGGAACAAATGAAAATTGTTCCGTTATACAGACCGGATGAGATTTCAAATCGTTTTTCCTTGTAACGGCTTTAATAAGAGGCAGTTGGGAAGCTGGATTTTAATATTTTTAGTGTATTAAAAACAGAAAATTGTGTTTCTAAATATTTTTGTTTCTGCAAATTTTTTTTTTTTTTTAAATAACAATAAATATGGTTTTTACAGTATCTTAAAAGTAATTATATTTTATTAAATAAAGCGAAAAATGTAAATTACAGTTTTTAATTAATATTGATTATATTTTTTTTTTGTTTACTGAACTAGACGTGCATTTTTATATTTATTTTTTTTTTCTATTTGTTTTTGGAGTAAGTATAGGATTATTTAGGATTTGGTATTTTTTTTTTTTTACTGTATTCTATTATATCACCACCAAAATGTTGTTGAAGAATAGACAATCTTTAACAAGAATTCGTCTTCAAACTACAAACCCCCGCAGCTATATTAAGCTGCATTTTAGGTTCATACATAATGGGTATGTTTGATTTTCTGCAGAATATTCATTGCAGTGTTGTTCGACGAATGTTTATGAACAATCAAACATTTCATGTTCGTTTAAAGTTAGCAACAATCTTGCATTGCTCGAAGAATGTGTAGTCTTTCAATAATCTTTTTTTTTTTTGTTAAAATGGTATTGGTTTCTTTTTTTTTTAGGGATACGAGGATTTGAGGATGAAATACACATCTAGCTTCTGTTTTTTTACTTATTTTTTTTTAATTTCAGATGTCAATTTAAGATTCAAACCGCAATTTACATTTTTTTGTTCGGATCAACAGTTTTTACAATGCAAATAAATAGTGTAGAAACCATATTTTTTTTTTATAATTTTAATGCTATAATTTAAAAGAGCGAAATTAAAATATATTTAAAAACAAAATCTTCTCATATTCCATCGTTATTATTGCTGATTTTAAAACAAGTTAAACAACTTCCCGATCGACTCGAAATTAAAACCAATTGCTTCAGTAACGAACCCGAAATTACTCATTTTGTATCTGTGCCTCATTTCACTGTGTTTATTTCCAACTTTCCCTACCTTTCACTCGTAGTTTTGCAACGCCGAACAAAAAAAAAGCATTACCTGATATATGTCGGTTGATCTTTAAACCTGTCGCACAAAGGATTCCCGTCCAGCACCAAATCGACCAACGGTAAGCCCATTAACGTATCGAGTTGTGTGATATCCCTCAACTAATTATAAAAAAATTTTCATTCCCTAATTATTTATTTCCAAATTTACTCTAACCTTATTTTCTCCGAGATGCAGCACTTTTAGATTCGGTAATTTCGTGGGTAATCTCTTCAAATGTCCCAACATGTGGATCTTATTATCCGACAGATCGATCGCCTCGATTTCCGGGATGTTTTCGGCTATGATATCGATGACCGTTAGCAAGATGATCGGCTTGAATAGGGCACAGAAAATCTGCTGTAAATCCCCGTCGGCATGGAATTTTCGCAGGTTCAAAGCTTTGGTGTCGGGGGAGTATCGCTTCCCCATGACGAGCTTCATTTTCTCCTTCATTGCCGCGTTCACGCAAACAACTGGGCAGCCGCTCGTCACTTGAATCATCAATCTGAAGCCGTCGGAGAGTTGGATCTCTTTGTCGAGGTTGTTGAGCTTTTCAGCCACTTTGAATTCATCGATGTAGAATGTACATGCCGTTCCGTTAACTTGCCACTAAAAACAAATATTCTAAATATGAAAACAATGAGAAAAATGAAAGCACTTACAGTTATTGGATTAAACGGCATAGGCTGCAATCTCTCTAACAGAGTCTTTACAATATAGTGCTTATCGTATTTATTCCCATATGGTAACTAAAAAATAAACGTAGTAATATAAAAAAATTAAATTTAAAACATTTAAGCTGCTTACATGAACTCGATACCAACTCATAGGACCCTCCAATAATTTCCGCTTGAAATTTCCTCTCATATGCGGCATTGGGGATCCAGATCGGCGTTTTTTCATAAAATTCTTCCGTGGTATCATTCTAATATTCGTATTTCCCATATCGATGTCTTCATCCGCCAAATGAGCCTTAACAGAATCTGTCCAATCTTTCTGTGTTCTTTCATATTTGGGGTGCCTGTTTTGTTTAAAAGTGACCCGACGGGTATTCTCAGGTCTAAAATCATGCTCCCCTACAGAAATAATGAAACAAAACATCCATCACAAAGCTTCCTTCTTTTTTACTAATGAAAATGAAATCAACATTCAATAGCCTTTACTTTACTTTTAATTAAATTATTTTATCGTAATTTCATTGTAATGAATAGTTATTTTACTTGCATACCATAAAGATAAATATCCTTGTCCTAAATCTCAGAACAGAAGTGTATTAAGTAAGTCTGTGTTACAGATTTTGAGTTATTTACATTACTGCATTTTTCCATTTATTATGCATTATCAGCTGCTAAATAGCATATTAACGAAAATCGACTTTTAACAGTGGATATATAAGTTGAAATTCACCCATAAATTATTTAAGTATGTAATTGAATATTTAGATAATTTTTTTTTTATCTGCATCATCTAATATACAGTATCGAAGCAACTGTAAGCGCTTTTACAGAGTGCAAAAGCCGAAATAAATTTTCTTAAAGAGACAAGACAGATAAAGTACAATCAGAAACTATTAAGCAATAATTGATAAATAAATATATACAATGAAGAAAAACTTGTTGACATTGTAGACTAAGAATTAAGTAAAAACACTATGAAAGCAGATTTTTAAAAACTTACCATACTGTTGATGTTTCCAATTCTTCTTGCCTTGCGGTTTAGGCATAATTATAATACCTAAATAATGTCTTTTGCAATGCAGAAAATCTTGTGTAAGGATGCTGACAAAAATGGCTTCTACAGGGATAGAAGTTCACAAAACACTTATTTTAATAAGCCTCCGGTCACTTGTAATACCCACTTTTATATATAAACACCTTATTAGTATAATCGATTAATCAATACGATACTAATTGATTATAATCACTGCGTATTAAGTGCGAATTCTTTAAAGAAAAATGCGTTTAGGAAAAAGATACGCCAAACACGATGAATGACGTCTATCTATAAGCAGTAAGCAGGAAGAGCTGCCAACGTAATTATCCCAAATAACTGATTTCACTGCAATAAATATCAATTCCACCCGAATTTATTGCCTTCAATTACATATTTATATCAATTATTATATCTACTGACGCTAATAATGTGTATATTCCTTTTAAACTATAAAAGATTATTGAAAACTTTTACGTACCCCACCTAAACGTACGTTGGCAACGTTAAAATTCCCATAAAACCACCGCGCTTTCTTCTCGCATCCATCCAAATGTCATATAAAACGTTCGGTTGAAACAGGACAAGTATCATTTAAGATAATTCACCAGTAAATTAATTAGTTGATCGAATATTTTAGGTAAATAATAAAGAAATAATTACAATGTTTGATATGCGTATCAGTTACACTCTCTCTGTTTTAATGTTCAATATTGAAAATGAGTTTTTTTCGGCTGAAACGTGATGTTGAGTTAGTATTATTGTTTTTGTGCTTGTTCTAGAATTATGTCTGGTATTGCAGCCGCTAGATTAGCCGAAGAACGTAAAGCGTGGAGAAAAGAACATCCATTCGTAAGTAGCTTTTATGTTTATGTGATGTTTGTTTTGTTGATGAAGATCTTGATGTAATTTGAGGTTGCTGGTCGTATGTATGAATGTGACCGCCATTTTGTGTATTTAATTTTCGTTTTGGGGTAAGATGAAGTAAATTGTGAACTTATATTCTATCATAGCGTTTTGTGATTCTTAAAAATCTATGATTTGACGTTCTTGATTATCCGGGCCTTATATCACATTAAAATATTGTCTTTTCTTTTTCAATCCTTAGGGATTTGTGGCGAGACCATCGAAAAATCCAGACGGCTCCTTGAACCTGATGAACTGGGAATGCTGCATACCAGGTAAGAAAGGCACCCCGTGGGAGGGTGGCCACTACAAGCTTCGAATGATATTCAAGGATGATTATCCGAGCAGTCCACCGAAATGCAAATTTGAACCGCCACTGTTTCACCCGAACGTTTACCCCTCCGGAACGGTGTGCTTATCCCTCCTGGACGAGGAGAAAGATTGGAGACCCGCCATAACTATCAAACAAATCCTGTTGGGAATACAAGATCTACTGAACGAGCCGAACGTAAAGGACCCAGCACAAGCGGAAGCTTACACTATTTACTGGTAATTTTGAGCATTTTTGATCCAACCATCTTTGCTTTCACTGTACGTGTTTTTGTTTATACAGTCAGAATAGACTCGAATATGAAAAACGGGTTCGGGCCCAAGCGAGGGCCATGAGGCAACAGGAATTATAATAAGGAACTGAAACGTCATTGTGTATTCGTGCAAAAATATACATACCTAATTGGATATAACATAATATATTATTATCTCTGCATACATAAAACCTGATTGGAGGTCGAACTGTTTATGTCCGGACTTACTTTTCTATTAGATTATAAGCCGATTGATGTTAGATTTATTCTTTTTTTTTTAAATAAAATTGCTGTGTACAATTTATGTTGTTTTATTTTATATGTTGCGAATATCACACGAATGGACTAAAAGTGTTTTCATATTCCATGGATTGCGCTTTACCACTGCCTAACTAATCTAATAAAACTTTATTTACTAATAGCATTGATCTAATAGTATGAAAATGTACAACAATGAAGTAAATTATTTGCATATTAAGGATCTTGGGTGTTTTTTTTTCAGTCTAGTGTGCTACTAATGTTCTAAGCATCTTCCTATCAAAATTGCACCAATAATCTTCTGTTATTGGTGTTGTTATTAGTTGTGGACTTGTTTTTTTCCTTGTTAGTATCCGTAAGATAATATACGATAAGTATATTTCTCATATCTTAATTGAATGTGGAGTAATTTTGTTTTGTTTAAAATTGGAAAATTATTAAGCAGGAAAAAATAAAAGGAACCACAGTTTTCATTCAAATTTATTTTTTAAATATAAATGTTACAATAATGCAGTTTTAAATGCAAATAAAGTATTGATAAATATATATGCAGAAAACAGAGATATATTAAACATTAAGTACATAAATGTTATTACATAAAGCACCCTTCACATTATTAGAATTTTGTTATTTTGCAATTGTAAAACAATAACCGTTAAATTAAAATCGCGCGAAGAAATTTCCGTGTTCCGTAGTTATTTTACTTGTTACAACCACAAAACAAGAAAAAAAAAAAGAGTTCAAAACTCAGTCAGAACATTAACAAATTTATTCTAACAAGTTGTTACATTTTTTTTTTAATTCTTTTATTTATAGTATATAGAGTATAATTTATAAATCAAGTTTGTATTTCGCGCCTATTTCATCTGCATTGGTAACTTTTGGCTCTGCTTTTAGTAACTTTCACCAGTACCACACGTAATAAACGTCAAAATCGCGGCGAAGATAACCTGGAAATAGTACTTTTCAAACACAATTTTTGGTACTTTCTTTTCAATTCCGCACGTAATGAATGCCCATTTTGAACTCGGGGAGAGATGCTTTATCCTATAGCATATCTATAAACGGCCAAATCGTTCCTGTTAATTTGGAAGTCTCACCATCAATTAATTCTGTATCATGTAGTATAATATATAAGATATAGAGGTGTTGTTTGAGAAACTTTAGTTTACCATCACTTCAAAAACGTCTTGTATAATATAATAATGAAACTTTATTTTGGGTTTACACTTTCAAACGATGAAGCAACTATCCTACAAAATATAAGTATTGAAGACGGTATTGATTTTTCAATTGAATCTCGTAAATGCATTTGTTCCTCTGAAAAGTCGAATATCTCTGAAACTATATGATTTTGGTGTGGGATATGTGAATTAAATCTGCTTTATTTTGTATCGGGAAATTAAAAAATGCAATAATAAATAGGATGTTCTATTTAGTATAACGCGTAGGTTAAACTGAAAATCCTGTATACGTAAAAATAATTTTGCGGTGTAGAGTATTTGATCCTGATTAACTTTTATTTAATACATGTTTCAGTTAAGTGGATAGGTTAGGGATAAGGCACAACCAGTGGCGGCTCGTCAGAGGAGGCATCCCCTATTATTTTTAATAAAATAAATTGTATAAATAAAAAAAAAGTGCAACGCCATCTAGCCGTGAATGTAAGAAGTCTGGTAGCCTCCACGTTCGAAATGGCAAAGCTATCAACCAGTAATGAAGTATAGGCACAGCCATCGACCACAAAATAAAATAAAATAAATAGTGTTTAGCATAGATTAAATTATTGCTTGAGAATTGATTAAATTATTAAGGATTAGGAAGCAAAGCAAACGAAAATGACTATATTAGAAATATTTGACATTTTTTTACAAATTTCGTATACACAAGTTGAGCATTTATAATAATAAATGTTTATACTTTTCAATTTTATAATTCACGCAGCCGATAATTATGAATTTTCCATATTTTTACGTTTTGAAAAAAGTGAGTTTCATTTGCCCTTCAAAGTGTTCCAGAATTCTGAATCGGTTTTCTAAAAGCTATAAGACTATAAGTGTCAGTTTCCACTTGGATCGCTTCGCGTCATTACAATTTATAAAACTCTGAAATCAACGATTTGTTACCTCCAAACGAATAAGATAAAAGTGTCTGCAAAGTTATGTCTTTTTACTTCACTGGTAAAGCAGAAAGAAGTTTGGTCACAGAAAAAAATATTGTTGACAGTTTCTTTTAATGTTATCAGAAATATTTGACATTTTTTCACAAAATTGAAATCTAATTCGTATACACAAATTGAACAAGGCATCGCCTTTTTTTATCATTGTCTTTTATTGTATAAGTTCACTACGCTTTGATAAATCTTTAACGCTACCCGTTTATTCAAAGCGTGTTAGAGTTCTATGAACAAGAGATTTAGAAATTATATTATATTTTTTTTAATGTTTTTTTTTTGTAGGAGTAAAAGTATATAAATCCTATATATATATATATATATATATTTTGATTCATTTATTATTTTCCTAAATTATTTAGTTTTATTAAAACGAATTTGCATCGATATTACGGCGAAATCATTAAAACACAAGCAGTCTTAATATAATTTATTAATTTCGTATTTTTTATCGTTACAACAGTAATGTAATAATACTATACAGGATTTATTGGGGAGGGGTGAATAATTGTCTGTTTCTTTACGTATTACAACAATAACAACCACAGTGGGGGGAGGTTCATATCAAAAGTTAAAGATACTTGTGTTATTTTAATACAGAAGGTTACACAGATTTTTTATTAATATTATTTTGATATTTATACAAAATTGTTCATCGATATTAATTAATTAAATTATATAAATATTTATTTATGTATATATATAATATAATATAAAAAACTGGACGGGAGTATTAAAGCTCTTAGAAAATTACATTATTATAAACGTTAAAAAAAAAAAGATTTTTATTTTTACTTCCTATAATTATTCCTGACTTCTATAACGACTGGACTTGCCGATGCGTATCTTCTTTCCGTTTCGTACAACCTCTGCGGTTCACCTCCGATATATCGACTCTTCGTCACTGATTTCTTCTCCGTCGATTCAATAGTTTGAAATCCGCGACCGTCTTTCACCGGGATCGTCTTCTTACTGAAACTTTGCACGGTGTTCGTCACGCTGGGTCTCAACGGGTCGTCATTTCTAGAGGTGGTGTGATAAGTTTCGGAATAATCGTTGCTGGACGAAGAACCTCTCCTGATTATATTCCTCGCGACCGGACTGGCACTGTCGCGCAATCTAGTGGGAGGCTCGTAGATATCCGGGTTGTAATTCCTCTTATAATTGGCGGGTTTCCAATTATCTTCGCTCTCGTGCAAGGTCCTGAAATATTCCGGCGTCCTCTCGCGCAGATTCTTCAACAGAATCCGTTTACCGTCGCTATTCGATTCACTGTAACCGTTTCTCGCGAAACGGCTAGTGTTGTTGTTAGTAATCTCTTCGTGATTCTCCGCTAGATTCTGCGTGCTCCTCTTGATGCTGGATATCAACGCGGGACTCTTCAACCCCGTCGGCACCTCGTCCAGCCGGTTGAGTTGCGGATTGCTTTTGTGCATCGTTCGTCTGTTGCTTTGATCGATTCCGTGGATATTCACACTTTGACTCCTCGCCAAATTCGATTTATAAGTCCTGGCGGGTTTGACCGGACCGCCGTTCACTATCGGCCTCGGCGAAGACACGGTATTGATGATCGATACGTTGATCGTACTATTCGATTTATTCTCTAATCTAGATGGCACTTCGTTTGGGGTCCTGGCGTGTCTGGGGAGCGTCTGGGAGAATCGGTGATCACTAGGAGTCGATGTGGACGCTAGGCGACCGGTTGACTTACTGAATCTGCCCAAGGTACTTTGAGACCTGTAAGTCGATTAAATAAATAAAGAACAAGTCGCAGTAGGAGGCGATTTATATCGCAATTTTAGCATTTTAATCGCAAATCAATGCGGTTAACCTTATATATACAAAAAAAGAGCCGTCGGGATTTTTATATATGGTCGCGTGCTGTTGTCGTTCGACTCGTGGCATGATTTCTATGTGACCGCTTTTGGTGTGATCTTGAGAGTTGTTCGTGCGCTGCTGTTTCAAGTGTTCGAGGTCGCTATTCGATTGTAGCATACCGATTTGCGGTTTCTCTCGATGGTAAATAAGGAAATGAAGACTAGATGAAACGGGCAATTCGTTTCTCTTCTGTGACTATAAAAAGTGACAAAGTATTTACTGTGTATAGGGGCGATTGTTTTATTTGTGGTGTTTTTTTTAAATGTACCCATAATGTTCTGTTTTCGAAATTTGATTTTTTTTTTTGATTAATTAAGGAATTTTATATTGAAAAAAGTGAATACTTGAAGTTGACAACTCTTTGCATGTCCCAGAACTGTTTTCAGTTTGAAGGCAACTTCTACGAACAGCAACAGGGCACAGCGATGGGCAACAGCTTGTCTCCATTTATAGCGAATTTGTTTATGAGTCACTTTGAAACCGATTTTAAAAGAAACGCTAAGTATTTCCCTAAAGTATGGACTAGGTACGTTGACGATATTTTCGCGATTTTGAATACTAATTTGTGTGATTTGGATGATTTCCTAATTGAATTAAATTCGAAATTCAGTACAATTAATTTTACAATAGAAAAGGAAAACAATGATCAACTACCATTTTTAGATGCTTTGGTTATTAGGAATAATAATAACATAGAAATAGATATCTTCCGAAAAGACACCAATGTCAACAAGTTTATAACAGCGGACTCAAATCATAGTTTTCAGCAAAAAATGGCCTCTTTTAATTTTCTTATCCATCGGTTGTTAAGTTTTCCGCTTACAAAAGATAGATATGAAAAAGAATTGTGTTTAATTAAAAAGATCGCGAAGTACAATGGTTTCAATTCGGAAATAGTAACTAAGATAATTAGGAAACATAAACTTAAGAATCATATTCAGGATTCCACATGTTTGCTACCTCAACAAACTCGCGGTAATAAATTTGTTTCTTTGCCATATCATTCAACCACACGTAAGTTAAACAGCATTTTTAAAGAACAGGATCTGCAAATTGCATTTAAGTCGAGCGGTTCATTAAAATCTCTTTTGGGTAACACTAAAGATAAAATTGAGGTAGATCAAAAATCTGGGATTTATGAAATAAGTTGTAGAGACTGTAGTCAAAAATATGTCGGGCAAACTAGGCGCTCAATTTCAACTCGTTATAAAGAACATATTGCACATTTCAAATACAACAGACCAGATAAATCTAGCGTTGCTCGACATATTTTAAACACAGGTCACGGTATGCCTACAGATAGCCTCAGGCTAGTTAAAACTGTAAATAACTTTCGAGAATTGGATAGTTACGAAAGTATTTATATACTTAAGAACAAATGTAAATTATTGAATGCCGACAAAGGACCTATACCCGAGTCCGGCTTATACGAATTATTGTAATTTATTTGCTAGTTCGTTACGTCCCACTAGATTTAGATAGTATATAAGCCTTGTTGTTTGTAAAAGATGTCAGTGTTATTCCACTAGTGATTTGGTGAAGAGCATATCTTCCAAGGTTTACCTTAGCCGAAAACACTATGTTTAACACTGCTCTTCACCGAAATACGTATTTAGATTTGTTATCTAATTTTGTGGTAAGGGATTTTTTCACCTTTCTTTTGGGATTTTTGTTATGAATAAAAGTATTTACTGTGTATAGGGGTGATTGTTTTATGGTGTTTTTTTTTCTTTTTTTAAGTAAATTAGTTAAAGAATTTTATATTGAATATTTGATACTTAAAATAGAATTGTGTCGTGTATATTTTTAATAAATAAATGAATGTACCCATAATGTTTTGTTTTGGAAATTTGTTTTTTTTTTGATTAATTAAGGAATTTTATATTGAATATTTGATATTTAAAATAGAATTTTCGGTTTTTATGTGTTCATTTAAGTACGAGACAAATGGGGAAAACTTTTTCAATTAAAATGGTTTTACAAAAACTTCATACAAAATAAGAGTTGCTGCTTCTCTGAAAATCTATTATTTAAAAGTATTATTTATTTTATGTATAAATACAAACATTAAAAATAATATTTCAAATTTCAAGATATATCCAATAAAATATATTCCACACACCTCGTTTCATTTACTATTGTTAGGATTATTAGAATCTATGTTCGTTATTTTATTTGATTATTGATTTTTAAAACTAATTTTCAATTTTTTTTTCTTTTGATCTTGTTTATGAGCTCTGTCACTGAAATTTATATACAGGCTGGGGCAGAATAACGAGCGATTTTAAAAAGCCCGCGATTCGCGCTGTGTCATTCGGAGGTGGTAGGGACGCTATCGGCCATGTTTCCTTGATATTAGCATTTAGTAACAATGGATCGTTGGACCCCTCAGCAGCGCGCGTACGCTGTTAAGACGTTTTATCAAAATGGTAATTCTTACATACGCGCGCGTCGTGCCTTTCGAAATCATTTTAACATTAATCGCAATCAACCAGTGCCGTCTGCCAGTGCCATTAAAAAATGGGTTAGGAACTTTGAGGAAACTGCGTCAACGACAAAAAAGAAGCCTGGTCGGCCAAAATCGGTGCGTCCGCCCGAAAATATCGAGCATGTAAGAACTGCGATCGTTCAGCTCGCCGGCATAGCACTACACTTGGGATTTCAAACCGAACCGTCAGACGAATATTACACATGGATCTCCATCTTCATCCATACAAAATCCAAATTGTGCAAGCTGTTAAAGGCACGAATTATGTGAGTCGACAACGATTCTGTGAAGAGTTTTCAGATTTAATTAATCAAGATGAAGAAATTTTAAACAACTTATGGATGAGTGACGAAGAAACTTTAGATACTGGAGTGACGTAAATCCTAGACAAATGCATCAACAACCCCTTCACTCCACAAAAGTTACCGTGTGGTGCGCAATGTCTTCATCGGGGACCATAGGGCCTCACTATTTTGAAGATGCTCGTGCCAATGCTGTGACAGTAAACTCACAAAGATACGCCGACATGTCGGAAAACTTTTTTGAACCACAGCTTGCACGCTACGAAGTTAACGAGGTAACATTTTTTCAACAAGACGGAGCAACCTCCCATACAGCGAGAGTAAGCATGAATGCTGTTAACAGATTATTTCCAAATCATGTGATTTCTCGATATGGGGACATCACCTGGCCTTCCTGTTCACCGGACCTCACACCGTGCGACTTTTTCTTGTGGGGGTACTTAAAAAGTAAAGCGTTTCAAGATAACCCACCACAAACAATTCAGGCCTTGAAAGAACGGATCCGACAGGAAGTGGAAAACATTCCCCTAGCAATGCTGCAAAATGTTATGAATAGTTTCAAAACACGATTGGCAGAATGTGTACGCCTGAACGGACGTCATCTTTCCGGAGTTATTTTAAAAAAATAAAATAAGTAATGCTTTTTTTATGAAAAAGAAAATAATAAATTTATTCCTAAATATTGATTTTCTTGTTTTTTACAGCTTTTTTAAAATCGCACCCTGTATTTAATATTTATATACAAAAATTTGTATGAATAAACACAAGTCATTGCTACGTACGCATGGCAGTTTTATTGCCCTTTTTTAGTTACCAAATGAGTATTGCCTTATTATTTCCCTTTTCACTAATGCAAATGTAATATTGGATTTCATATTAGTTTTACAAACTTCGTAAAATCATGTTTACAACAGTTCACTTATGTAATTGGTTATTAATTCGTTGTTCATACCATCCATAGCGATATAAGAGTGTGCTCTAACAAGATAAAGAATATCTCACTCATTTTACTTCCCCTGAGCTATGGTGATTCGCCGAACGTTAACAAATTTGTGTTGCGTCTTTCCCATCTGAGCTTTGAATTCTAAGCGGTCATACCAAAGAAGAAGAAGACATGAATGAAGAAGAGGAAGCGAAGGATTCAATTAAATAAAAAGTTGTTCTATTATTAAACCATTAATGTTATCTATATTATTATTTCTATTGGCCGAAACAGATTTTAATTTTATCATTTTTTGATTTTACTCCCAAATATAAAAATGAAATTTTTCCTATAATTTGTTGAAGAAATCGACCCTATTAGCATAGTAAACGGATTTCATAAATACAACGACAGAGGGTTTGGTAAATCATTAATAAACTTGTTAAATGACGTCACGCGTATGACAACTGGGTGCCGGGCATGTTTGTCTTGCTTGTAAAGGCACGTGAAGATAAGGGTTTTGGTGAGGCGTTCATGATCATGCATGGACCCTTAATAAATGCATTTAACCATTTAGCTATCAATTAATATAGAAATTAGGTAATTAATACTAATATTCTTTAAAAATCATAATTTGAAAATAAAACACAAAAAGAAAAGAAAAATTACGATTACAAGAACGGCCACTTTGCCGCTCGGCTATTGCGGTACTGATATTCGAGTGTATGCTAGACTATTTAGGACCTTAAAAAGATTAGTGGCAGTTAATCTACGAGCAATATTTTATAGAAAATCGAAATATACTTCCATTACAAAATAGAAACGATCGAGACACACCCATCTTGTCCTATTAACGTATAAACTCACCTGTGCTCTTCTTCACGACCAGAAAGCTGTTTCCTCGAGCTACGCGCGGGCTTTACCCCGTCGTATTTGTTCTCTCGACCGTATATGCTGCCTCCGAACGGGTCTTCTCCAAGGTAATACCTATGCACCGGACTGGCAGCTCTACGCCTGGCCTCCATCGCGATCTCTTGATGCTGCAGATGATGGTGATTGTTTATATTACTGTCGATGACGTGCCCTTTCTGATAGGAGGGCGACGGCGACCTCTTAGCCCGTTGTCTCGCCTTCCTTTCCGCGCTGGCCGATCTGATCTTGCCTACGAGTTTACGGATGGACTGGCCTGCGAAATTCAAGAATGTTGTCCGTCTATTGCGTATGTGTACATACGTACAAATACGACGGGGATATGCAAATATGACGACTAGTTTTTTTCTCTATTCGTCCTCTGTTTATATTTATCTATTGAGCGATATTCGTTTGTTTTGCTATTAGCGTTACCGGAGTGGCCTTGAGTGGATGTTAGTTAATCCCGCGTTTAAGGTGCGACATCTATGATCTTTTGTTGTATTCGTGGTGATTTGCGTGCGTGATAGGAAAAATATGCGGCTGTATTGTGTTGTGTTTAGATGCGGTTTGGTATTCAGGAATTTGTTGATCAGAAATCATGAATTAGGTAAAAAAAAATATGAACATTATGATTTTAATCGCTGCTGGTTATAAAAATTCTAGTTCATCGTTTTGCTTTTGCTGTAAAACTGAAATTATATCTTTTTCTACGATTTTCATTTATGTAAATATGAAATATTCTTTGGTCAAACTAGACCAATGAAATGACCTATGAAAAGGTGATCAATAACTTAAGTCCCAACAACATATAAATTTGACTGGGCTAGTGTTGACAAGTTTTAAATAGCACAAAAAAAACATTCCCTTCTTATACATGTCATTTAACAATCAAAATATCTACGGACAACTCACCGATTATATTACCACTCTTATGTTTAACAGGTTCCGCGGCAAATCTGGTCTTCTGGTGCTTCTTTTCCATCACAGGAGGTTGCTGCTGTGGTATTGGGGGCGAGTAATCTGGAGGTGGTTCCTCCAGAGGCTCGTCTCTGCTATCTCTGGTCTCATTCCTAGAGGGAGTCCTGTAACCGCTATCGTATCTGCTGTCCTGCGATATCCTCTGTCGTCTCTCTACGACTTTCTTCCTCTGCGGAGGAGTGGGGGAGACTTCTCGCGCCGGCGATGACCGATGCTCGTGTTGGGTAATATGGATGGCGGGGGGGTTGCCGTAGTCCGGAACCGGGGACTTCTGATACTCGCGCGGAATTGGCGGTGAAACTCTGATCGGAGGGATGTGCCTTTCGGTCGTGTAAGTTTCTTTCCTGCGATCCGACCATTCGCTGATACCTGAAACGAGGTGATTGGGGAGATTCTTAGTGGAAATGATGAAAAAATGTTTGAAAGAGTAGTAAATATTACTCAAGAGTTTCTCGAAAAACTAGGGTATCCCAACTAAGATTTTTTCTAAAAAAACTGGGTCACCTTAACCGAGTTTTTTAAGGAATTAGGTTACCAAAATCAAGTTTTAAAAAACGACATAAAAAAAATCAGGTTTTCTGGGAAATTACATCACCAAAATTGTGTTTTCTTGGAAATTACGTCACCAAAATTAAATTCACTGGCAAACTATATCATCAAAATCGTGTTTTCTGGAAAACTGCATCACCAAAATACAGTTTTCTGGGAAATTGCGTCACCAAAATCGAATTTTCAGGGGAACTAAGCCACCAAATTGTATTTTCTGGGAAACTACATCACCAAAATCGCATTTTCTTGGAAATTACGTCACCAAAATCGAGTTTGCTGGGAGAATATATCACCAAAATTGCGTTTTCTGAGAGATTCTGCCGCCAGAGCCGCTTTCTAGGAAATTACGTCACTAAAATCGAATTTACTGGGAAATCACATCACCAAAGCCGAGTTTTCTGGAAAACTACTTCACCAAATCGTGTTTTCTGTGAAACTACTTCACTAAATTGTGTTTTCTAGGAAACTCCATCAGTGAGATCGCATTTTCTGGGAAACTACGTTACCGAAATATAGTTATCTGGGAATCTGTATCACCAAAAATATGTTTTCCGGGAAACTACATCACCAAATCGGGTTTTCTGTGAAACTACTTCACTAAATTGTGTTTTCTAGGAAACTATATCACTGATATCGCATTTTCTGGGAAACTACATTACCAAAATATAGTCATCTAGGAAATTATATAAAAAAAAATATGTTTTCCGGGAAACTACATCACCAAATCGGGTTTTCTGTGAAACTGCTTCACTAAATTGTGTTTTCTAGGAAACTACATCACTGAGATCGCATTTTCTGGGAAACTACGTTACCAAAATATAGTTATTTGTCAAACTATATCACCAAAAATATGTTTTCCGGGAAACTACATCACCAAAACCGTGTTTTCTAGGAAATTACGTCACCAAAATCGAATTTTCTGGGAAACTAGGTCAGCAAATTGTATTTTTTGGAACACTGCGTCACTAAAATAAGGTTTTCTGGGGAATTGTTACCAAAGACGTGTTTTCTGGGAAATTGCGTCAAGAAAATCCAATTTACTAGGAACCCACATCACCAAAGTCGAGTTTCTTGGAAAACTACTTCACCAAACCGGGTTCTCTGAGAAACTACGTCGCCAAATTCTTTTCTGGGAAAATACGTGATCAAAATCGAGTTTTTCGGGAAACTACGTCACAAAAATCGAGTTTTCTGAGAAATTGTGCCACCCCTGGCTGAGTTTTATGAGAGTGGGTCACTAAATTCAAGATTTCACGGGAAACTGTGCCACCTCAATCCAGATTTTTGGAAAAGATGTACAACTCTAATCGAAATTTTCGGAAAACTGCGCTACCTGAATCCAGTTTTCTGAGAAACTGTTTTACCTCCAACGTGTTTTCTGGAAAGCGAGACCAGTCACAAGAAAATGGCCCTATCTAAAGATCTACTGGCTTTGGAAAAAAATATTTGCATGTGTCATTTACACGAAATTTCTAAAACAATATTTTCTAGGTATTTAGACAATTGGGAAAAATCGTTATTTTTTGTATAAGAGTTGTTAAAAATTTGATATCAACCATTAAAAAGAACTTATTTTAATGACTGCCAAAAATATCTTGAGCATCTCCCAAATAAATACTGCTTCGTTTCGACTTTTACCTTGAAAATAGCTTCTATCTCTCTCTGGTTCTTGTCTACTCGGCGATCTATCCTCATTTCCAATATAAGCTTGTTGCTCTTCCGGCCTAGCAGGTTGAGATTTGATGGTCACGTTGAAATAACTGGTCTTAGGAGGTGGTTGCTGTTGTACTCTTTGTTCTTCTTCCTCCTCTTCTTCCGCCAAAGAATCCCTCGAAGATCTGGATTCGCTTCCGAAATGATTCTCCAACCATTTTGACGTCTCCATCTTTCTGGTTTCTTCCTCTTGATCGAAATCCAGCGGTCTTCTCGTTAGGGCATCTTTCCTATCCATCGGTGATACAGTGGGAAGCAAATCTATTCGAGGAACAAGGTTTTTGACATATATTGCGAAATGTTTTGATCACTAAGAGTTTTTTTTTACGGTATAAGTTTGATTTGACCTCTCCTTACACCTCGTCAAGGTCCTATCACTTAAGCATTATTACACAAGTCATTTCATAGTTGTCCCGTGCACGCATAAATGTAGACAATAGCTGTGGAATGCATACCAATTGTTTCGTCATGTCATAAGAGACGTTTGAACCGCATAAATTAAAGGTTTAAGGACTGGAATTCCTACACTAAGTTCCCAAGGTGCTGTTTTATATACGAGTATTTTTGATTTTGGTATGACGTGCACGTACCGAGTGCTGGTGTCGCTTGTAGTAGAAAGACGTGAAGTAAATACAGGGTGAATCAAAGAAAGATACTAAGAAATGAGGTAAGCAGTCCAGCGGCTATTTTTTTCGAAATAATATATTCAATATATTTAAAATAAGATGCGTTGTAACTTCTTTATTATTTGCAATTATTTCAAATATTGCAGAACACTGTAAATTTTATAATAGACTAGAAATCAGAAACTTTTAAACGTAGATTCTTTAATAAATCAAAATTATGTTGTATGAAATAACCATGCAAACATCCAAGTAAAAGGTGAATATTACATAATAAATTACGCGCATTTCACCGATAACTATGTTATATGTATGATCATCGTACAATAACCCTTTATCATTACCACTACTATTAAATAACTTGCACAACAAACTGTGAAGAATATTTGCCAGTCATATCTTTACGTAACAAGACGGATTTACCTGGTAGTAGTAGGTAGTAGGTACTGCATAATATAATGTACGCTCTCGCTATTTCTTATACACTTTAAATGCGCGGCTTCAATGATGATCTCGCAAGAACTCATCTTTGTTTAAATGACGGAAAATCGTATTGCAGCAACGTAATAAGTCACCGTGGAGGATTGGTACTTTCTTATTTAGCATAGTCTCATCTGAAGAAGCTTTCTGTAGTAGAATATTGCATTTTATTTCAAGAGATCTATCCATTGCGTGCGGTAATGTCGTAATCGGCTTTCTAATAGATTTATAAACGTGTATGGATGCCAGGTAAACCTACATTGGTGTTTTTGTTTATAAACACGGTTCGTTTCATTAACAGCTTTTGGAATTACTTGTTTTATATGTGCAATCAAGTAGGGGTTTGAGAAAATTGAAACATAAGTTGACATTCTTCCGGTAAAATTTGTTTGAGTGTTGAAAAGAAATAATTTATTTTAAATCTGACAGTTTCTAATTTGTAGCCCTTTGCGCCCTGTTTTAAAAGATTAGATAAGTCCATCGTATCCATAAATTATAAGACAACGGTTCTTGTAAATTAAACAATAACATTAAATTTATAAAATAATTAATTTACTATTTCAAATTGTAATACTTTTGGACTTAATCTATTTTGGGATTCGAAATTCGGCCTAAATATATGTATACCAATGAATATTTATTGTTAACAAGATGTTACAAATAATAATAGAAATTCTCAACAGTGAATTGTTTTTACTTTCTAAGATGTCAAATCATTTGGACTTATATATGTATAAATTAAGTCTAAAGATTTAAAACTAAGTGAATATCTTGCAGATTCAGGTGAAATGGTGCCTCTAAAAGTAGAAATATTCACACTTCGTAGAGATGTGTCAGTTTACCCATATTCTTGTTTAAGTTTACTTGTTTGGACTTATTTTGATAAGTGTAACTGATAAACAAATAGTTATAATAACATTGGTGAGATATGAAAACCTTCAATAAAAATTTCATCAACACATAATTTAGATAAATTGCAAAATCAGAATTTGTTGGACTTTGGACTTATTTAGATTATGTTACAAGCATTATCATTCGTTTCTGAAAGTAGACAATTAATACGAGGTGTTTAAGGAGACATTATTATGATCTATTTACATAAAAAAGCTTGATTTTAATATTTATTTGGCCTTATTGGAATTATTCACAATTTCAAGAAAAAAAAATCTATTCACATGTCATAACATATCAGCAGATATTTGTCGCATTAAAGGTAGAATATTTTAAGCTTATAAAAATAAAGTGTAAAAATATTTTATTTTGGACTTAGGTACATGCAAATTATTTAAAATTAAATTTAACTAAAAACATAAATTTCCTGCAAATCCTAATTTTTGCATTTCCTTTAGTACTAGATTTTAGCGATATTAAGCGCTTTTCTATTTTTGGACTTATTTAAGTGTGTGTTACAATGATTTATTTTAATTTTGTAAAATTAAAAAAAAATCATGAAAATTTTATAAACAAATTCAATAAAAAAAAACCGCTCATTTTCTAGACTTTGGACTTATTTAGAGTAGAGTATAGCCAATTTTTAATACTTTTTAAGATGTCAAACTATCACGATGTTTATTCAAATTGAAAATAGTTATGAATAAATTGTATTTGCTATAAACATAAAAGTTATTTCTTTTTGGACTTATGTAAAATTAAGTGTCTTATTTAAAACTAATATATTGCAGATTCATGTCGAAATGATGCCCTTACAAGTCGTAATATTTGCAGCTCTTTAAAGATGGTTACCGATATTCTACTAACAATAAGTTTCCTTTTTTGGACTTATTTAGATATGTGTAACTCATAATAACATTGTAAGATATAAAAATTTTCAATGGCTAATAATTTGGATAAATTAGAATTTTTTGGACTTTGGACTTATTAAGATTGTAATGCAATCATTTAAAAAAAATAGATAATTAATATAAAACGCATTTAAGGAAACATTATTATAATCCACATAAAAGAAAAAAATGATTTCTATTTTAATATCAATTTGGCCTTATTAGAATTTTTTAACAATTTCATTTAACATATCAGTAGACATTTTGTCGAATTTAACATAAAATATTTTAGGTATCTAAAACAAAGATTGAAAAATATTTAAAATTTTGGACTTACACGCAAGTTAAATTAGGTTTTTTCATTCATTTTCAAAGTCTAAATCTTTTCACGGTTATTTTGATTAATAATGACACTCACCTCTGTATCTATGAGGTTGCTTCGCTGCACCAGCTCGTCTCTTAATCCTAGCAGAAAGGGAATCGAAATCCGGTTCGTCAATACCATCACCTCTTCTTTCACATTCTGTCGTTTCTCCCTTGTACCTCATTTCCTTTCCAATCTTCACTCCGTCCGCTAGATATTCCACTTCTTCCTGATCTTTGGCCTTATAATACCTATCGTGAAAACGCAAAACTTTATTCCAAGTAAAACTCATTCACAAACATTAAAGTATTGACCTTTGGGAGTTCTCCAAATGTATGTCCTGCTCTGGAGCGTCTTCAGGTATTTCGGCGTCCTTCACTTCCTCGTGTTCCGTCGTCCTTTCGGTTTCAGTGACTATGCGGCCATCTGGGCGCACAGAACTGGATTCCCTGGTGTCTTCGGTGTCGATGACTTTGTTAGAGCGAGTGGTTTCTTTGATCAGTTTTGGCCCGGTTGAAACTAAAGCTTTGGATTGATCCACCGTTTTCAGGACACCGCGCAGGTCCTTCTGGCCGCTGTTTACAGCTTCCAAGTAATCCTGTACGGGGCAAAAGAAATCGTGTGACTTACGGTAATTTAGTATAACAATGCTGCTAAATGGTAGATGTTAAAGAATTTCTAAAACGATGGATGACAAATTCGTATCCTTCGATTCTGCATTACAATTAGCAATAAATTGTCCTTCCCAGACACAATCAAAATAGGATTTGCGTCATATATTCTCATTTTGGGTGTCCCAATGTCACACATATCCACTTAAATCTTTTGGTAAATGTGTTAAAAGGTTAAAATATTCTTAATCATTGAAATCGACTTATTCAACAATGTTTAAATCATTCGTAAACGATTTTATGTATGTACATATATGTGTGAATAAATAAATATTATTTATAAACACGCAAGTTTTCTTATGAAAGTGTCTTTGACCTTAAAACTTCCATGTATGTGCCATGTTGTATCTCATTATGATTCCAACTTGGGAATGTGTGCGGCAATTAAGATTATACGGATATGAACATAATTTTATCGCAGACAGATGTTCGATCAAGGTATTACTGAAGACTGAAGAAGGGGTTATTTACTGATGAAAATAGTATTTATTTCTTTGGGGATATACACCGGAAATTCTCAGGACAATATAACAGAGCCCCATTTTAATTTTAAAAGAAACATCTCTTCTGAAGTAATAGAAAAATAGAGGGATAGAAAAAAAATTGAGAATTTACATTACCGTTGGCATTAATACAAAGATAATTGATTTTTACATTTATAAATATCTATTTAGAACGTTACAGTAATATAGTGACGTAATATTACACTATCAGTTATGTAAAACAGTTGTAACTTTACACTAATTTTTATCAGCGTAAATATTTTGCTGGCTGACATAAAGATGTAAATATGAAGTCAAAGACACTTTATGAATATTTACATCCTTCGTAGTGAGCAATTAATAATTTTTTTATTTAATATTTCGCCAATAAAGCATCAAAGTTAATTAAATAAGAAACAATGATTAGCATCACAAATTTAAACGAGTCATTTTGTATATTGTGGATATATCTTCTTTTCGTACAATGTTGATCAACATAATTCAAGTTTTAATCTTTTGTAATTCAATGGAAACAAGTTTAAAATGCTCCATAATTGGATAGCGAACCTTGGAAGTCAAAATAAGCACGTTTGTACCTATTTTTCTGGTGTATATAATTATTGAGGTCGTCTGTATTAATTGAGTTGTTTTATCTGCTAGATGTTTTGCCTTATAAGAAAATTGAATGGTGTTTACCTGCACAGAGAATTGGTGCAAATCTTAAAACCAATATTGTATCTATACAGTTCAGTTTAAAATTTTACACTTATTGGAGGATATTCGGTATTTCTTTATTAAGAATTTATTGTGAGGTTCTAGAAACCGATAATTAAACCACCGATTTCAAACAATAATTGCCATTTTACAACTTCTATCAAACAAATAAGCTAATATCGTGTAAAATTTCTTCTTCATCCATCACTGTTTTATATTGTTTATTCACCGTTTTTGATTAGGATAATGGTAAATACTTTAACGAATGAGTTGATTAAAAAGTTAGCTTGTCTACTGTTATGTTACATTATAATGGATGATCGGCAGTCACGTTATGCTGTATTACTTATATTTGTGTGATGTGCGTGTAAGTATCGCTGCTGTGAAAGTCATTAGAATAAAAAGAAAAATAAATATTTATTGCCTTGTAGAAGAATGATTACAAGTTTCTCAAACGCACAATGGTTTCTTTTTGTTTGAAAGTTTAAAAGAAAAGATCCTCGTTTTATGGAAGTTTTAGTTTTGACATCTGCCGTCGGCAACTTTTGTTCATATTATATTAATATTCAATCTATTAACTTGCCTGATATTATGAAGCAAGACATAGGTCTGCAATTTCGGTCAAAGCCTGCAGTAGAAACTAATTTGTTCCATCAATAAAGGGCGAAGCCGAGGTCTCACAAGTGCGAATACTCGCAAAAGAGTTTCTGGCCGCGTGTTACACACTATTTTTTGAGCCGATAAATCTTAATTTTGTTGTAAATAATAAAAGAAATTAACGCTAGGGAGTTAACAGTACAGGTTGGCAATACATATTACGTATGAATTTTGAATTGGAAATCAGGGTTAAAATACGTTAGTGATTTGACGTTTTAATTTACTTCGTAGTTTTGATACATATTCATCAATAATAAGGACAATTGGAGACCACAGCTCATATTACAGAGGTTGTGTGTGAACTTATTAACCATTTATTACCAGTAAACTCTTCCGAAAATAGAAATGGAATGAATATGAATTAATTAAGAGATTGTGTAACGAAAATTCTGTCATCTGTCAGCGAATCTATAATTAATGGCAGAAATGTCAGTAATTACAATATAGTGTTGCCAACCAATAGTGGGTCTTTTTGTCGGCCTAGGCCGGAGAATGGTAAGTTTCCGGCCGATTTATAGTAATGCAAAATCAGTGTTTCTGGACGGAGGCGCAAAAAAATATTTATATTATTTAATAGTAAAGTCAAAAAGCAAAATAACTTTCGATTTTCGTATCTACTTATTTCTTTTCGCCATAGCAGGGGTGACTTGAAAAATCATGCCGCGGAAATATGAAAGATGTGTGGGAACTATTCTTGGGAGCTTCCGTAACCTTTAAAGAGCATATTTTCAAATTATGTTGTTACGAGAATCCTAAGATTATTTGCTGCGTTATATTATCCATATGTACTATTGAAGCCAAAAGTCTTGATTCAAGTTTGACATCAATAGAGATGGAATCATTGTATTATCTTCAGTGTTTCTCTGTTTAAATTTGAGTCAAAACTTTTGGCGTCGATAGCACCTATACTTACTGTAATGGCTATAAATATTTATTTTTGCTTTCAAATTTTTTTTGGATTCAATATGCAAGTGTCAGTAGTTTCTTCATATCCTGCGAGTACATGGAAGTCGAATATATCTTTAATAATAAATAAACATAAAATGTGTCAAATCACCCTGCAGTGGAGTGCCTTGAAAAATGACTTTTGAATTTTCTTTTTTTCAATAAGAACAACGATGGGGAGCAGATTGCATTGCATAATACTTTTATAGATCTAAACAGTTGCTGGAAACTGTTGCTTCACTCCTATTAAATATATGACATCCTGCGAAAATATAAAAGTTGATCAGAACTTTATCAAAAACTAAAATTGGGTGATCTCATGTTAAACGAAATTTGGAGCGAATTTCAAAGTCAAATTGCACCAATTCCACACCCCATGAGGTCTACAAACTGACAAAGTTTCATCAGGATTTGCGATTTCCACTTCGTAAGCTTCCCTCGTCAGATAAAAGCACTTACCGAATTTCCAAATTTATTTCCTCCACCGTCACAAACAAAAGAACAATCGGGACTTCCTCATACTTCCACATACGCAGTCTATGTATGTACTACATAATCGTAAACGATTGTTCACTTAACACTTTCAGGATGACCTATAGCACTTTCTATCAGGTACAAAACCGAGACACTCTATCGAAGATTTGACCTTTCGGAACCGCTCGAAACCTTCCATCAAACGCGTTACGACAGCCGGCTAGGTAAATGCAACCTGTATCTGTATTCGAAGGAAACGCAGGCAACTTCTGCAGCACGCGAACGGCACTGCGTGACTGCCAATTGACAAGAACGTTGCTAAGACGAGCACAACAACCTTCTACTCGGACGAAAACTAACTGGTATCTAGGTATCGGTAAATGAAGAAAGAAATAAGTTGTTGTAAGTATGTATATTGGTCGTGCCCGGAGATTGGAGGTATTATCTTTGAGGTTATAACTTTATTGAAGTTAATTCGCGGGGAAGATTGTAAACTTATGAGAAAAATTAGAGCTTATAATGAAGTACATTTAGAAATGGTGTAAATTCGACAAGTAATTAGTCTTTTTTCATTATTTTGCAGTTATATTCCACGTCATTTTAGAAATGGAAATAACAGGACGTCCTTGCTAAAGTTACTTACGGTTGCGGTTAGGTATTCAGTTTTATCTGAATGATTCATCTTTTTTTACGGTGGTTAACGGATTTAAATAATTTGTTATTGAAACCATAAACATTAGGTATTACGGAAAAAAAGTTCTACTAGCCAAGTCGAGGAGAGTTTATTTTTATTATTAAAAAAAAAAAAGTGAATACATTTAAGACGGTCACTACCGTTTTTCGATCGAAACCTTACATTATTATCTAATGAATTTTCTGTGTTTTACAAAGGAAGTTATTACGCATTATAAATGGCAGATTCTGATGAAACTTTGTCAGTTTATAAACTTGACGAAGTGTTACTAACGGATGCCGTCTGTTACGGCGGAAATTCGACTTTACGGGGTGCAATGTGACTTTGAAATTCGCTCGAAAATTAATTTATCTAAAATAACTTTTAAACGATGAAAGATGTTGAAAAGGCACTGTTTAGGTAAGTTCTTCGGCTGGTATAGCATATCCTTTTTAAAATTTACACATCATCATTAATGTATAAAAATAAATATGTAACAATCAGCGAAATTTAACTAGATACCTATGAAATTGGACAAACATAAACCAACTAATCAAAAACTGTATTTTTTTTTTTAGTTTTGAGTTCAATATCAGCACTCTATCATCTCTATGGAATAGAAGGACACAGAAGATTTTGCATGAAAGAACTGTCATTGGTGTAACCTTGGTAACGAGGCCTGCTGCATGAAATTAAATATTCGATAAATCCTACAGACGATGAAAACAGCCCAAACTGTAATTCTACTTCCAGAAGAAATAGTTTAATTTAGAGGATTTTGAAGAAATATCTGGAAACATGTCATTAAATCATTTCAAAAAGAGTACTTCAGATCCATTAAATAATTTCCGACTTTTTCAGTAAATAATTCTGAAAATGCTCCTTCAATTTTTATAAACACGTAAGTTCCAAATTGCATCTAACGGATTTCCCAATATGTTTTTAATACATCATTGCAATCATATATATAAAATTGTGGACATCTCACTAGCTGTCATTTGTGCTATTTAATGATATAGTTTGACAATTCATCATGGTAAAATACACGCTTTTATATAATCGTTTCTGGTGTGAAAATAATCCACAACAGATTCACGAGAAGTCTTTGCATCCACCAAAAATTGTTTGGTGTGGTTTATCGCATGGTGGCATCGTCGGATCATACTTTTTTGAACATGAAAATGGAGATGCAGTGTAACAGTGATCGGTGAGCGTTATCGATCAATGTTGACGAATTTTCTTTTGCCCAAAATTGGATGAGATGAATTTGCAAGACGAGTTTTTCCAAGAAGATGGTGCAACACCCTATATTGTAAAATGGGGTTATTGAGAGAAACGTTTGATGAATTCGTAATCCCCAGAAATGGAGATGTTAATTCGCCTCTAAGAAGTTGTGATTTAACACCTATGGACTTCTTCTTGTGGGATTATTTAAAATTGCTGATCTATGCTATCAAATTTCGAACTTATTGACGCTATGAAATTGAACATCGAACGCTGCATTACATGATTTTACACCTGATTTATTGCAAAAAGTTGCTGAAAATTGGGTTCATCAAATTCAATCCTTCCAACGAAGCTGAGGTGAACATTTGAATAATGTGTACAAAGTGGTATTATAAAATAAAGGATTAGATTTGCTTTTCTCTCAAATATTTTTTATTAAAACGTATCATTCCTATTGTGAAATCCTTTATAAAGCTATTTCTAATTCTCCATGTTGGCTCTTTCACCCATATTATGAAAATGTACGCGAACAATCTTCAAAGATTCGTCACTCCATTTATCGGAATCATTTAAAATAGCGTTGCTGCACTGTTTCCACACCTGTCCGTCTCTGAAAAACTCCTTCGAGGCACCAGCCACGAACAAGTAATGTTCGTACCTGAATTTTTTTACCTGTTCAGCAGTATTTCGTCGTTATAGCGTGCGTTCTAACAACAAAGTGGGCGCACGTTTACGCTATAGGTCAAGACGATTCCTCAGCATCGTATACCATGTTTTGCCTTGCCTATTTCGCGAAAGTAAAAGTCATTTTGCAATGAGCTTGGTAGACTATATTGGTTAGAATATTGTGGTGTGAAAAGGCGCAGCAGATCCAATACATCTTGTTTGAAGGTGAAAGGTTATGATAAAATCCCTTTTAATTTTTCAAAATTAATTTTTAGTCAATTTAAGCACTTTTGAAAATAATTAACGTTGTTTCTACTTCCAAATATGTAAAATGAATTAATCAAAATTTAAATCAAATTAAATAACTAACCTAATTAATTTATTTTTGCCTTTTTAGCAACCCCAATTCTTGTTCTCTCATTATGTATTATGATTTAGTTACTTTTCACGAGTCTAATATTTGGGGGAGGAAAAGGAGGGAAGCATTTGTTTACTCCAATTTTTCAATCAGTATTTATTATAACGTAAATAGTTTTGACGATTACTGTTTACACTAGGTGGAAAGGGGGAACAGAGAATATGGTTACCACTTAAAAAAAAAACTATGAAAAAATGCTAGAAAAGTTTTTTTTTGCTGAAAAAGTTCTGTGTGTGATAATGTACAATTTGGAACAACTTATAGTTAAAGTAACCTAGGAGGGGCAACGTAAACGGAGGAAGCACAATGGGTCTAAACGCAGTGGGAGTAGCCACCCACCAAGTAATCCAGAATCCAGTTAAAGGTTCATAAGTTTCGACATTACATTTGAATATTTATCAAGATGATTTGATAAGTTATTGAAGCAACGTAATCGTCCCCCAAAACAGAAATTACAGTAGCAAATTATAAAATAAATATGAAATAACATAGTAAAACAAAATAAACTAATTTTAAATTTAGAAAATATATGTAAACAGACAAACTACTAAAGGGTCAGCTTTTTAACCTTTTAAGAATAAATTGTTTTTTTCTAAAATTTGGTATGGACCTTGTATAATAGTTCTGACAATTATTTATTTATCAAAAACGTTTACGTGTAGTAAATGTTTAGAAAATAGCGTAAAGTAAAAAATTATTGTCGTTTTGCTTAGTTAACATCAGGGCATACACCTTTATTCAATAATTCATCAAGGATTCATTGCCGAAATAACTTAAAAGCAACTCTTGTACGACGCGAAAGAAAACGCAGAAATAAAAATTATGTCAATTGTATTGGAAGCTAGAGAGTCGATCCTTTTTTCAAGTAGAGTGATTACGTTAGTTCGTTTTTATATTGTAGCATTCATAACATCTGTCCTTTTTGGGTTAGAATATCCACCTGTCCAGAGCATTTGCATTTAAAAACACGTATGCATGCATGTTCCAGTCATAAATTTATGAGGATTCGCGTGCGCCTTTCATATTATCATATTAAGTGTTATGTTGTATCGTTAACATTTCCGAATATGATTTTATTAAACGGCGACCGTTAGCGATTGCCGCTTTGTAAGATACATAGATGTATAACAGTCATCGCGTAAGGTACATTGGAATTTTTCAGATCAAGGTGACGAGATCTGCGAATAAACGCAAGGCGTATGCCACGGCAACTTTCTAATCATTTAATTGAACACTTGTGTACGTTGTAAACGTTACAATAACTCTACGTATAGTAGATTCACAGACTGCTAAATATATGTAGCGTCGTACAAAGTTTAAACTTGAACCATCGCCGTATAAATATTCTACGTAGCGTCCAGGTTTACCTTTGTGCCATCGTACTACATAGCATATATTATAATCTCGCAACACTACAGAAAATAATTTTTTCTCGCATTCTCGCTCGTTTAAGATCGATGCAGTGTCAACCGTTTAGATCGGCTGGGATTATCGCAAGCTAATCGATTGTTAAATGCTGGTCGTTTGCTTATAGAGTGTGAGGAATTGTTTTTTGCTTTTAAGTTACGTAAGGTTTGCAAAGCCTTTATGCCGGATCTTTAGCATTAATCGTGTCTTTGTCTTGGGATGCAGGTAGTTTCTGATTAATGGAAAATTTTACACTTTATCAATTGTGGATCAATACATAATTGTGTATGAATTAGGGCCGGTTTTACAATTCTTAGTTCAGTCGAGACTCAGATAAACTAAAGCTCAGCAGAACCGCTTCTATAAAATACCGACGGGTTTTACAAGCACGGTTTCTGTATGGTTCAGGAGAGTATAGGTTCAACAAAAAAAAGTGAAGGTTGCCAATGGAAACATTCAATATTTGACAGCAACGTGACTGCACAGTTGACAGCTGGTTGTCAGTTGATGAATTTGCGCAGTGGAAGTGATCGCTGGTGAATTTAAACACGAAGATTTGTGTTGGTAGGTATGGTTTAATTTTACATTTTTCATTACTTTAATTGTTATTTTGTTCTATAGTATATACGTTTCATGGCAGGTAAAGAAGGTGTAGTCTTTCCTATTTATTCGCAGTAGTCTCATAGAATCATGGCCAAAGAACAAAAACGTGCGGTTAATTTCACAGCTAAGGAACAATCCTTTCTCATATCGTTAGTGAAAAAACACAGCAAAATAGTGGAGTGTAAACAAACGGGCACCCATACGAATGGAGAGAAATTAGAGTGCTGGAAAGTAATTGAAAAAGAGTTCAATTTCAGTTTAGTGGCGAATGTTACCGAACTGATAAAGTTTTTAAAAAAAAAGTATGACAACCATAAGAAAAGAAGTAAACACAAATTTACAAACAGATACGGATATGCGAAGACGAGAAATTTTAGGAACTCGAATAGAGGGAAATTTTTCTTTTGTATATTTTGCAAAATGAATCGTACAGAATTTTTTGACAAACAAAATCTTTCCAAAAATTCTCTATCATTCCACTTTGTAAAATGATTTTCTCGGAGTCGGTATACTTTTGGTGCCCGAGGGTGTTCCGTTGCGTTCAATAATTCTAGAAATTCTTCATCATCTGTTAGAACACCTACTAGTTCATCCATTTTATGACAATGAACGTTTGACAGTAATGACAATACATAGTAACAATAATTTGAAAGTAAACAAACGGAGTTGGTTGTAATTTATTTTGTTGAACCAGCTTTAAACCTCCGTAGAACACGCGTTCAGTTGAACTTCATTTTGAGCTTGGTTCACACACTAAACAGGCATTGTAAAACCCGCGTTTTAAGCTCAAGTGAGGTTCAGCATTGAGCCCACCCTAAACCATGATTGTAAAACCGGCCCTTAGTGTTTTTGTTTCGTTTTATTGCATTTTGGTGGTATGTGGCGTGTAAATAGACCTACCTACTTCTTTAGTGGTTAATGTGAAGGCATTCATTCATGCGATTTTAACTTGGTAAAGGATATGTGTCACAAAGAATAATATCGTGTTTTTTTTTTTTTACAAATTGTGGGAAAATTGATTCTCTTGAACCTTAATCTAATGATTTTATGACGTATCAAGTAACCTAGGTGGGGCAACGTAAACGGAGTGGGAGTAGCCACCCACCAAGTAATCCAGATTTCCAGTTAAAGCTTCATAAGTTTCGACATTACATTTGAATATTTATCAAGTCGATTTGATAAGTTATTGAAACGACGAATTTAAAGTGAGGATACTTAACACTTAAGGGTCTGCTACTTTAGAGCAGGTTTTGGATCAGGAAATTATCAAAGATAGGTATATATATGTAGTAATTATATTGAGTAATATACAAGGTGTTTCCACTTAAAATAACTTGAATACTAACGACACAAAAATATTGCCACATTTTATAGAAAATATTTATTCCAGAAATTAAAATTTAAAATTAAGGAAGTCGTCACAATTTCGTATTTTTTTTTTAATTTTCTTGTTCATAAGAATGCTAGACTCTTTCAGAATGGGCACACTTCAAAAAAAAAATTAAATCTTTTATAAAATATTTAAAATACAACATATCTTATTTTTTCTTAGTCTGCAGTGTTTATCAATCGCTTTTTTTGCAAATTTTCTAGTTGGATACATAAATCACCAATTTTATTTTGATTTATTTATTTATTCATTATTTTTTTATTAAAAAAATAATAATACATCAAGAACGACAAAGAGATCAATCGAATATAGAATTTCTATTTATATTTTGCGCACGAGAAAACCAGTTACTTCAAAAACCACCAAACACGATCTCTGTGCGTACCTACATATATCAAGGCAAAAGAAATTATCTGCCCATTTACCTTGAATTGGAACGAGTGCCATCTGCACCAGCTGCACGCGGGGCGCCTCCTCGCATATTAAACATTTTTGTCAGCACGGTGAACGCAGCGAATTCTTTTTGAAACGCGACGAAGCATTTTTGTCACCTTATATTTTAAATCTAACTTAACAGTTCTCGTATTCCAATTTTTTCGTCTTGTTTTATTATAACGTTTTATAATTTTACCATCACTTATCTTATAGGACAGTTTTTCCGTAGTATATATTTAATACAATTTAGAGCGCGGATACCACAGGTTCGTTATAAAGCGATTGGCAAGGACAACTGCAGCGTACTAAGAAGACTTTCTTCGCAACAGAGACTAACACCAGCCAAGACCATCTGGTTTGACTGGTCAACCCTGCGTTGGTTGGCAGTCTCTCGCGTTTCTTCGATTGGCGCGTGCAGACATATATTTTAGAGACGATATCTGCACTTGTACCTCGACACATAAATAATGTTTGGGGGATACGTATAGAAAAAGTATTAATTTGGACTTTGGTCTGGAAGCGTATATGATTGTTCCTGCATATTTGGCGAACTAATTAGCGGAGTTCTGACAAAATTTAGATTATAATACATACAGTGTGGTACAGTGGCGTACCGAACATGGTTCCGCGGGTTCCGCGGAACCAGGGCCCGGACTCCGAAAGGGCCCGGTCCCCTCCGCGCTTTTTTTTACAAGGTCCGAAATGATAAATTGCTTTGCATATAACGTTGGGCCCCTGGTTTACCTCTCGTTCTTTTACAAGAATCAATACGCCAAACAGTTTTGTACATAATGTATGTTTATATTTCACTAAATTGGTGCATTTCTTCTCCAACGTTGAGTAATCAGAAAATAAATCCCAAAGTTACTTTATACGCTTATATTTCGACCCCGTAGGTCTTTTTCGGTGGCCACTAATCCTATCAATAAACTATTATACAAATTATAAACCATACACAGTTTACACATTAAAAATTTCGTGTACAATCTAAAAACAATTTTATTTATGTACACGTCTTGCATCAGAGATATCACTCTTACCCAACTGACAAAGACAGCGATACAATAAAATTAAAGAGATTAGTGGCTACAAGATGGTCCTCTATTAGGCACGATATCTTACATGCACTACGATTTAATTTTTTAAACATATTGAAAACACTTTCAAAAATTACTTTAACAAGTAAAATAAAAAATGAAATTGTTGAAGCAAAATCACTTAAAAATTTTTAGAAAAATTTGAAACTGTTTTTTTAGTGGTGTTTGAAACAAAGATTTTGCAATCCGCGGATCTTCTGTCGAAACTACTTAAAAAAAAATCGCAAAGCATTAGTGAAGCTGCAAAATTATTCGAGAATGAATAAGTATATGAGAATAGGTGGATAGGACGAGGTGGACCTCAGCCTTGGCCCCCTAGGTCCCCTGACTTAAATAGTATAGATTTTTTCCTGTGGGGACATCTCAAATCTCTAGTGTATACAACACCTGTGAATACTGTTGATGACTTACGAAATCGAATAATCGATGGATTTGAAACGATAAGAAATACTCCAGGAATATTTGAGAGAGTGCGAGCATCAATGAGAAGAAGAGCGGACGCCTGTATAAGGGTTGGAGGAGGACACTTTCAACAATTGTTGTAGCATAGTTTCCTTGTCATTGTTATTAATTAGGGTTTTTATTGTTATTAGTTATGTTACTTTGTATTGTAATAAAACAATGCCACGAAAACCGGGTCATCCTATTTTTTAACAGGTAGTACCTTAACTCTTAAAATTAATAAACTCAAGTGATTATCTGAATAAAGCCAGAGCCTGCTAGACCATTTTAAAAAATTTAATTTTCTCTGGCGAATTACAGAAAATTATTTTCTATTTTTTTTTCTCGATAACGGTCAGAGATAAGAAAAAAATACAAGAGATCAAAAAGTTTCTAAACAAGACAGAAAATTTATTGCGTATTTTAGAATCTAGCACTGGCGCATCGCAAAAAAAGTTCAGGGTAAGAAAAGAGGGCATGACCCCGAAAAAATTATTACCCTGTAGATTTACATCATCATTTGGCATGGCTAATGATGCAGGCCTTATAGCGTAACCTACCTTCCAAATTTGAGCAAAATATCTCAAAAACTGTAGGAGCTATACAGTAAAAAGTGAAAAAATCTTGAAATTTCAACACCCTGCAGATTGGTAACGAAACGTTCGCAGACCTATGTTTATATGAAATTTTAGGCACAAAATAAACCAAATAATTACCCCCTTCCTTATGTACATGATATTTAGGAACAGCCTGTATAAAAAAAGAAAACGATACAAATTCACTTATTATAGCGATATTTTCAATTTCTACATGGCAATTTCACAAATACCCTCTAGCTAATTATAATTGGGATTACTACAACCGTTCTGAGGCCAACCACCAGGCGAACAAGCAGAAAGAGTATGCTACAATCACTATTCGTGCATCTTAACAATTAGAGCCGTTCTCATTATCTGACATTTTCAAATTACCCTTTGCTTTACTCTACCCAGTAATAAAGGAACAGCTTGGGTTAGGAACCTATGAGAAACCGAAGTACTCGGGGATAACATGGTGATAAGTGGTAATTGCTCTTCTGTGCATATTTTATTGTTTTGTGCTTGTTATTATGATCATTTGGGAAGATGAAAATAAGTGATTTTCGAATGGTCACTTTGCGAAATCAGTTTCATAAATACATTGCTTAATATAACAGAAGATTCCTTCCAGTTAAAATATTTGCAAATGTGATATTTTCTTATAATTAAGCCCACAACTTTGAATAAAATATTATTAAAATAATTTTGGGAACTAATTTATCGACACAGATATGACAAAAGAATTTGTATTTATATAAAAAACATTACGTAAACCAATTGTATTTATTTCTTTTGTAATTAAATATTGTGATATTCTATTGGACTATTAATCTAGGAGTTATTTCGTATAGGCAACCCAAGATGTTTAACTGCATACAAGGTTTGCATAAAAGTAGTACGGACAATCCTTTGTTTTTCAAAAGTTCTACAGCGTGTTTCTAGATGGAGTTGAGAGGAAAAAGTATAACATTATTAATAGCATTTTCGACTTACTGCACTTTTATCCACTGATTGTATTTCTATCTTATTTTAATGCATAATATTAGTAAGGGAGATAGATATACTCCACGCGTAAAGTGCAATAAGTCGAAAACGCTATAAGTTGCTATGCATTTTAAAGTGGGATTTTTGAATCTATAAAATTCAAACATAAATCTTATAAGAGGGGCTCTACGGATTATTAATTGCTCATTCATATACCAAATGAGAGTAACTTTCCTGATGTTTTCAAATCCACGATATATTTGATCAACTGAAGTTATCAAAAGAATCGTTCATTCGCAGGGTATTTCAATAATAATATTTATTGTCCAGGATCTGCAGCAGATATAGACATTGTCAATTAAAATCGAATACAATTAATACAATAATGTTGTCAAGATAATAAAAGATCGTAAAGACAAAATAAAAAATCGTAAAGACAAAATAAAAGGTCTTAAAGACAAAATGTCACCGAGAATGGAGAAACTACTATACAGCAAGAAATCCATTCAAACTATAGTAAGATTTATCTATCAAATATTGTTTTATGGGCCCGTACCCCGTAATACTTTTGATCAACTCTCGCCTGTTTAAAATGTGCCGGTAAAGCATTGTAGGCAGTTATGGCTGCGTAATATGAACCGATAGATTACCTGTATCCCTAGTGTGCACAGTTGACCTAGACACTGCAGCATTGGTTCGAAATTGATCGGAGTTTTTATCATAGTACTTAAGTAGTTCATAAATAAGTAATGACGGTAATGTTAAAATATTTAGGAAAAAGGAATAACATACAATGTATAACTTTTTTTTGTAATATAAAAATGTTTTTTGATAATGTACTGCACCCCCAAGCCAATAAACCATACTTAATACGTGATTGCACATATGCAAAATAGAGGATTCGCAATACTGGCAAGCCCACAGCATTTCGGAGTTGATATATTGCATAGAAAGCACTACTTAATTTATTTGACAATTTTTCGATATGCTGTCCCCAATTTAAAGAATTATCAATAGTTATCCCCAAGAAATCCACGTTGGAATATTGTGTAAGAGACTTATTTATAGCTTTAATAAGTAATGATTTCTTGTAGTCGTATGTCTGATAAACTAGAAATTTAGTTTTATTTAAATTTATGTTAAGAAAATTTCCCTCACACCAAGTAATCATATCATGTACCACTTTATTTACTTTTATCGACAAACTGTCCAGAGAGTCACCCACCACGACGACTGAATATAGCTTGCCCGTATTTACCGAGAGATGCAGATCATTTACAAATGTAAGAAATAATAATGGAGCAAGTATGGGCCCTTGTGGGCCACTTTGGTTGACATTTTTACATTCGCTACTAATTTTAGTATGAATATTATTAACTACAGCAGGATAACCCTATTGTTAGCGACACCAGGCTCGTTTGCCCTTGGGTGGCCGGCGCCAGGGGTTGCAGAAGGGGACCGATAAGACCGAGGCATGAGGGGCGCGAGACCGAAGACCGAAGACGGGAAGGACCGGGACACTCTTAGAAAAGCGGTTGACGAGAGAGAACGTTTTATTGCAGTGCATTATTATCATTGTTGTATTATTCATAATAAACGTGTCAAACTTGTTCGGTAATTTGATTTACTGTGTAATTGTGCTAACACTATTAAGAAACAAAAATGAACCACTTACCTCATCCGTGATATCTCCCAGATGCTTGATATCTTCAGTTTCTTTCACCTCCTCAATCTCCTCCCTGGAGACGACCCTTTTCTCTTTAACTTCACGAACCAGTCCGTCAGGATTTGGCACTACAACCCATTTGGCTAGCTCCTGGGTCTCCCCAGTAGCCTGCTCTAATGCTAATTGATCGGTGTCTACATCATCTTCGCCTAATTTTCGAAGCTGGGAAAATCAGAGAGGTATTAACCACCAAAAGGTATTTAGAGAAGCTTTTGAATGTGGATTATGAGTGGAATTTCTATCTATTTGGGTTTAAACGATTGAAAAACGAGCGGACTTACTTCTGTCTGGTGATGCTCTTGGGTTTCTGTGTCTTCCGTTGTGTTGGTGGTAACCACCGGGCCTGAATCTTCGACTACTTTTCCATCTTCCAAGACCACTTGTCTCTTCACCCGAGTTTCTATTTGTTTGGTATTGGTGACTTCTGTTTTCTTCTTGCTGATCCATTCTTCTGCATTTCGTTTTTGAAAAATATAGGGAGATGAAACATTTATTCTTGGAAATAAATTTGTAAATTCAAGCACAATTTAAACAACAGTTTGTGGACGTCATTGATCTTAAAGATTTTCTATAAATATGATTATCTATTTTTATTCTAAAGGCAATCTTCAACGAAATTTGTGGGCGAATTATTTAAGATTAAATATTGCACGATGTTATTTAATTGAGAGAGAGAGAAACATCTAATTCGGAACACCTGCGAGTTTTGATTACAAAATTTGTATGTACCTGCCCATTTGATGATTATACATTGAATTATACACATAGGTAAGTACATAGTGCTCGGAGTATTTACAAAAGAATTCTTAGATAGGTATCTAAACCCAGATTTTATTTCAACGGATATTGTGTAACCATTGTTTTGTATTAGAAAGAGAATATTACTTAGAATTATCTAGGTCATTCTAATGTAATCGTTATTTTGCACCGGAGTGATTTAAATTGTAATTAGTACTCAAAATCAGGGGGTAAACACCAAACATAAAAATCACTCACCTTCTTTGGTAGTAGCAACTGCTTCGCCAGGTTGTACCTGCGCATACAAGAACAGCGGTTTAATTTTAACGTACGAGACAAAAGAGACCCTTTTCTGCGGTCTCAGAGGTGGACCTATCGGGTCCTTTATTATCACTATAACCACCATCCAACATGGCAAACTGTGACACTCATTGGCGACTTGAAAAACAAACTGTCCGTGCGGGGTTTACGTCAACTGTTAACATCACAGAACACTAGCATAGTCTTGGAGAGTTCTGAATTTTTAAAATCTCTTTTTGCCGGTGACATTCGGAACTGTCAATGTTTGGTTGAACGCGATTCATATGGCACTGATTTGAATATAAATAATGTGTTAGCCAACTATGCTTAACGCCGAAGTTTCAAAATCGAGATATCATTGCAAATTAAAGAACTTTTAATGGACAGGTTCCGTTAATCACTCTGTATAGATCATCATAAAGAAACCTGCAAAAATTTATTTATACGTGAAATTCACTAACAAAACTGTTATTACGCAAAAATACCTTTAGGGTAGGTATTCATTATTTAACGACATAGCATTCAAGGATGTTTTTCCATTTCTTTTTTTTTTTTAAAGTAAAACCTTAACACTATAGATGTATATGCTTCTTCAAATTACATAAGTTAAATGTGTACGTGACACACAATCATACACACATGTATAAATAAACATTTAACAAGCGAAGAGCTATTAACCACTGAATGGAAAACAAGTGAGGTTAAACTAATTAGAGAGGCCACGTTTAATTAATTTAACGTTTTTTATATATATGTATACTATTTATAGTGTCCAGGTAGACGAGTACTTATTCATGCATTTGCAATTGAAGGATAATGGGCATTTCCTGCGATATCAAACAATGTCAGTATGTGCAAGGTTTCTCAATAGATTAAACCTGGACACTAATTTTTTAAAACCAGTCATATAGGCCAACTTTTTTATGTGCAGTGATAGACTAGTAATTCCAAAAGCAAAATTGTAGAGAATTACTTATAACTAGAGGCCGAATTATATGCAAAATGCATATATTTTATTTTTGCATAGCGTTAATTAGTGATTTCTACGCATATTTTTACAAAAGTTGCATATTTCGCATATTTAAGCTATTTCCTTTTCCTAGAATTGCACGTGCATTTTTTACTCCTAGCGTGAGAAACGAGGTGAAATACATTTTATTAGTTCCCAAATAAAATATTCTCATTCACTGAATATCTATGAGCGGAACAACATCTAATCGTGTTACTCTTCAGTTACAAGTATGCACTATGTAAACAACTTATCTCAAATCACTTTAAATCATATTTTTGCATAACAAAGCGCCCATTCTTAATTCGAGCTACTTCCCATACACATGTCAAAACATATATACCGGGTGTCCAACCTAAGATGCAAGGGTTCCTAGCCAATTTATTATTGTCTTTTTGAAAAAATGTTTCAAATAAATGTTGCCTCGAATTATAATCTACACATGTTAAAATTAGTTTCAAAAATGGCGGAAGTAGATACTAACTTTATTATTTTAAATGGAACAGCCTGTATGTTATTGCACTTTTGAATTCCTTGTTAAATTTAAATAACAATACGTTAGGGATACATTAGGGCTAAGTTGTACCGTTTCCGAATTACATGACGTTTTTCGAAAAAAATGACATTTGCAGTGTCTTCGGTGTTTGGAAATACCTCAGGAAATACGAAAGTTATAGAAAGATGCGGTTTTCGGTTTTCGCTTAACCATGAAACAGCGCACTTTTATTTTAAAATTGTTGCGTTTAAATTACAGCGTTATTAAATAGGGATCTGTAATTTTCGAACTCTAAAATCATGGATAACTTGATTTTTTTAAATTGAACGGTATAGCAATTTTTACATAAATGGATGTGAAATTTAATTTTCTTTCGATTTTATACGGATATCATTGTGTCTATCTCCAACGGTTTTGGAGATATTCGCGATTTTTCAGTTTCTCACGATAGATACGTATTGCGAAGCGCCGCCGCCGGCCACATTCCCCTCCTATTTCACCAGGCTTGGGACTGGCAGCAATAATACTGGCATGCTTAGAAAGTGGCCAACAGAACACAATAGGACCACTAGAAACAAGCGAACATAGCAAAGATGAAAGAAAACATAACATTACTGGAATATCAATAAATCAGCACATTTTTCAAACTACATTACTCTATCCAATGTTTGGCGTACGTACACTTCGAGCGTCTTGCTCGCAACAGGCTACACTTTAAACGCTAGTGTTGTCATTGTACAGAGAATTTGTACAACACTATTATACTAAATGTTCAAAATGCTGTCCGTTTTGGGCACTACATAATCGAAATCGTTTTTGCAAACACTTTTGAGCATTTCTGAGTATTTTTGGTGTGACTTCTTGAAACGCTCTTAAAATACGATGGCGCATATCATCAGGGGTTGTTGGTGGCGTCTCATAAACCTTGTTTTTAATGAAACCCCAGCATGAGAAGAAATCGCAGCTGCAATTGATTTTCATCCGTAAGTACGGAGTTATTGCGGTTCCGTTTCGTACGTGCTGCGGATCCAGTACTTACAAATCTACCCAGTAGCGACAGAAATACCCGCCTATCTGGATGCTTTCTACATGGGTAATACTGTGCGTAAACTCTTGACGCTAGCAAAACGTTTCTGTAACATTAACCGAGAACGAAAACCATATCTACTAAATCTTCTCGTGTAAGCGACATCTTTAATTATTATGTTACCAAACAGTACTCTGAATGTCAGTTCTGACACTTGGAACACTAATAACGGTGAGATACCTAGTTGGTTTTTCAAGCTTACGTTGACGTTAAAGATGCCAGGATGTTCCATTTAAAATAATAAAGTTAGTATCTACTTCCGGTACAACCGGAAGTCCGCCATTACTGAAACTAATTTTAGCATATGTAGAAAATGATTCGAGGCAACATTTATTTGAAATTTTTTTTCGAAAAGGCAATAATAAATTGGCTACGAACCGTCGCATCTTAGGTTGGACACCCGGTATATGCATACTTCGTCAAGTATCACCCATGCAGAAATCGCAGTAGCATTAGACAACCACACCGCCCGACCAAACAAACAAACAAACACTACTGCATTACGCAATGTAGCGTTTGTTTTCCACGGCCGACCGTGTTACAACTTTTATTTTCGTTTTATTAGTAATCCCATTGAAACATAGGATGAATGGGACTCGACAACTGACAATCAGATAAACTGCAATATAGTTTTGAACGATATAGAGGAGTTCTCGCTACCGACAGATAGATAAACTTTCGCTTCATATATACGGTAACGGTATTGCACATTTTAGAAGATTTTTTTTTAGGTGGGTTTTAGTGGGAATAATTGTTAGGTTATTACGGTATATTTATATATGTACCAGGCAGACATGTCCTGTTAGGTGACATAAATTGGGTATGAAACGTGTATTTAGTTCCGCCGAGCGTATTTTTTTTTTAATTGCTATAATATTATCTGCAAATGGTAATTGCAAGTGGAATAATTATCATTTTCTAAACGGTTGTTTTGTAAGATATGGTACATATACAACGTGTTCACGCTCAAATCACGTTGAATGTGAACAAGAATAAATATGGACGCCATTTTGGATTTCAACACCAACAGAACAGTTTTTAGTCTATATACAGCCTGCTAAAAAAAGGTTGTCGGATCCCAATTATAGTACTGGTGGAAATAAACAAAAAAGTCTTAGTCAACATGGGTCCGCAATTCAACTGTTTTTGACATATAGTCGATTGCATATTTTAAAATAAAAAGAAAAACATTTTTCGGTTTTGAGAATAGTTCCCTTTGTCAAACAACTGCGATTGTGACTTAAAATTAGTTCTGTCAGACATCTGTCATCAGATTATTTATCATTTGCGTCAATTTTTTTTTTGTTCTCAAATTATGCATAAGTACACAAATGCAGAAATGGCCGATATGCATTTTATGTACGGTCGTGCGAATGGTAATGCCACTGAAGCACGGCGTATGTATGCCGAAGAATTTCCAAATCGGTTGTTACCGAGTGATAAGATTTTCTCAAGACTTCATATCCGGCTGTCCGAAACTGGTTCATTTAAAATTAATCGTGGTTCTGGTAGACCTAGATCAGTTTCTTCTCCCGCAGTAGAATTAGATATTTTGAGACGGGTAGAAGACAACCCAAATATTAGCACCCGAAGACTTGCCGCAGAACTGAACGTCAGTCATCCTCTCATTTGGAGAATTCTGCGGGAACAGCAGCTCTATCCCTACCACATTCAACGCGTGCAAGTTCTTGCTCCTCTCGATTATGATGCACGTAGGGTTTCTTGTCATTGGATTTTACGAAAGCTGGCAGAAACTCCTAATTTTGCGACTCAGATTTTATTTAGTGACGAGGCTGGGTTTACAAGAGACGGAATATTCAATTTTCATAACAATCACGTCTGGGCAGATGAAAATCCCCATGCTGTTGTTGAACTGCATCACCAAAACCGTTTTTCGCTAAATGTTTAGCTTGCTATTTTTGGAGACTGTTTAATTGGTCCAGTATTTCTCCCTAATCGTTTAACGGGACAAGTATACTTGGATTTTTTAAGAAATGAATTACCCGTTCTGTTGGAAGACGTGCCACTTTTTAACAGATTAAATATGTGGTTTATGCACGATGGAGCTCCTGCGCATTTTTCCATCGTAGTTAGAAATTTCTTAAATCAAGATTACAACGAGAGATGGATAGGACGGGGTGGACCAACTGCATGGCCTCCTAGGTCCCCTGACCTGACACCTCTAGACTTCTATGTTTGGGGGCATCTAAAACAATTAGTGTACGCAACGAATCGTAAATTGTTGCGAGGAAATTCGGAGGACTCCAGGAATTTTCGAAAGATTGCCTCGATCTCTCATAAGAAGGTGTGTGAAGCGTGCTTAGAAATGAACGGTGGACATGTAGAACAATTTCTTTAGTTTTACTTTAAATAAACATTTGTTTAATTTACATTGCGATCAGAATTTCTTTGAAAATTTTTATCCTACTAAAACAATATGCAATCGACTATATGTCAAAAACAGTTGAATTGTGGACCCATGTTGACAAAGACTTTTTTGTTTATTTCCACCAGTACTACACGATGTTCTTTAGTGAAAGCTTTGTATATTGCTTTGTTTCGGATTTTTTTCAATTAAATCGTTGGCTATGATACAGACTGTTTCCATTATTGAACTTGTCAACTATTTTGTTCTCGCAATCTATTGCACTCGTGCGATAACAAATCTAAAAAAAAAACTTTATAACTGAATGTTCGTATAAGCCTAGAAAGATTATATTTGCGCGGGAAATCATATCTTTTCCATATCACAAAACGCCAATCGGAAATCCTGTATCAGAAAGGGCAAACAATCCTATTTCACATCCCCTGAGTCACACACATCGCCTTTAGTTGCAAATACAGCCGGCTTTACAACTGTTTGACATTCACAACATTCATTATTAAATACATTATTCACAACCGAATACTGACGCTTCGAATAAGCACACCTGCCCATATCGAAGATGCCCCTACTTAGCTCGTGAGAGTTACTCGACCGATCTATACAATCACTAGCGTGGATGCCTATAATAACAATAATAATAAAACTTCGCTTTCGTTTACGTGCAAGGTTAGGAAAATGACTGTAATGTGCGCCGGATTCATTGTTTGAGCGGCGAAAATGAACCGAAAGTATTTAGACGCAGAATCGCTACCATTGTGTGCGTTCTGTTATGCCGAGATTGTTTTGTAATAGGTCTGTAAGTTCCGATACGGTGGATTCGCGGTGTTGATGCTAATGGTAGATACGTAAGGCGCGTTTTTTTTTTTTTTTTTCTGTATGGAAATGAGTGTGAAAATTCCGATTCTCACAGTAATTAACGAAATGTTAAACGGTAATGGGTGTACCCTATTTCGATCGAGTGTTTGCGCACTTGTTGATGCCGCGCTCAGGATCTAGAGGCAATAGGCAATCTGTGGCGACATAGTAAAAATAAAAAATAGTTTTATGGACAAAAAAAATTAATCGACTCAAAAAAAAAATTTAACATCCTCTTCCTAATAATTTAATAAATTATGCCTCCACCACACCCGCGTTCCAAAAAATTATTTAATTACAAAAAACATTGACCGACCCCCCCTCCGTTTCCCTTCCTCCGTCAGAGTTGCAAAAAATTATTTCATCATTAAAAACTAAAATTATTCTCTCCACCAACGGTATGGGAAAAAAAATAATTTAATCTTTTGAAAAAAAAAAAAATTGCTCCCCTCCAGTGTTTTGCAAAAAAAAAAAAAATAATTTAATAATTAGAAAAATAATAATCTTCTCCCCTCCCGCCTCCAAGAAATTACAATTTTAAAAAAATAATTTAATCTTTTTAACAAAATTGCCCCCATCCTGTTTTGCAAAAAAAAAATTTAATAATTATAAAAATAATAATTATCTTCTCCCCTCCAGCCTTCAAAAAATTACTATTTTAAACTATTTTTTACTAGCCCCTCGACACGGTAAAAACATAATTTCAATATTTTCCTCCATCAGCGTTGCAAGAAAATATTTAATTAAAAAAATTAAGTAAAAATTAATTCGGCCCTAATTCTACAATAATAATTATAATAATTTTTCCGCCCACCCCCGAAATCATTAAGTGGGGGGCAGTAATCCCATAATTTACAGAAATTTAAATTTTACAATTTTAAGCACCCTTCTATTAGTATAGCAAAAAAGCTCAAATTAAAAAGATGTTTTTAAAAAAGAAGGGGGAGATTCCTTTTTTGAAAATTCGATATTTTTTTAATTATAAAAATTTAATAAAAACAAAAAATAAATAATTTAATGTTTGCTTCTAGCAACCTTCCCTGCACCGTGTTGAAGAAATAATTTGATTATTGAAACAAAAATAGATTTTCCATTTTAAGCCACCCTCTATCAACGCTATTGATATTCCAAAAAAGTTAATTTCGTTATATAAAAAAATTCGAATTCGGCCCTAGTGTTTTCAAAAAATATTGATATTTCATTTCACAATATATTATTTAATTATATGTTTATCCGTCCCCCTTGAGCAGCCCCCTCCTCCTCAAATATTAAAAACAAAATTTGATTATTTAAAAAAAAATTTAATTCTTAGCTCTGCTCATTCATTAAAAAAATTAATTGTCTCCCCCCTCCATATTATAAGAAAGGATAATCATAAAAGCTTTTTAAATTATTTAATTATATGTTAATGCATCCCCCTTGAGCAGCCCCCCTCCCCTCCTCAAATATTACAAAAAAAATTTGATTATTTAGAAAAAAAATGTAATTCTTAGCTCTCCTCATTCATTAAAAAAATTAATTGTCTCCCCCCTCCATGTTACAAGAAAAGATAATCATAAAAACTTAATAATTTAATCATTTAACAAAATATTAATACGCCCTCTTCCAGCAACCTTGTCCTGAGCCGTGGAGGGTGGAGCCCTCCACAGCTTATCTCGCCGTGAAACGAACTATTTTCATATTAATATATATAAAATTAATAATGATACAAATATCATCCACCGTGTTGAAAAATTCATTCATTAAAAGAAAATCAATCCGCTCCGAGGGTTTAAAAAAAATATATATATATAACCCTGCTCTACTCGGCGTTGAAAAAAATTCATTTTTTAAAAATTTGAATTCACCACTCCAAAAACAACATCCTTAAAATTATAGATACGACTCACCGGTTTTAAGAAGTAGTTATTAGAACTTGATTTGTATACAATTAAAATCACTTATCTTTTTAAAGAAAGAAGCAGACTTTTAAAACCAGCGCCTCGGGTCATAAGTAGACTTGATATGGCAATATCAATTTGGTTGTACAATTATTATAATATTAAATATAATTATTTTTCAATTGGGTCTTTTTAAAATCGAATCCATGAGAACTTGCAATTAATTTTATCAAATTAAAATTTTCATATAATTTTGAACGATTTAGAAAAAAATATTAATTTTTCCATATTATTTTATGTATACCTAACTCATTTAATAGACCTACATATTTAGTGAGTTAAATAATTTACTGGTATTTTTTCTTGCATAAACGCAATCTTTACACTTTAGCACAAAAATCAAAGATACGACTTTACTCTTAAAGCATCTCTAACAAATCACTTTTAACATTGAAAACCAAACCATCACCGAAGCATTTAGGATTATATGGTAGATACACAAAAAAGGACTTGTTAAAAGTACCGCAAACACAGCATCAGAATCACATTTCAAACATATTAACACAAATTTCGAATGTCACCTTCTTGTTTATAAAACCGTATCGGATTACCGGTGCACATATAGCAAACCCAAACCGATGCACTCACTACCTGCATATACACATAATATATAAACCTCTAGATGTATTTATTTAGTCGCACTTTCTGCATGATATATGCGACAGTTCGAGGTACAGATTGATTGCAACTCCGGTAATAGGCTAGAGAGACTGACTAGACTAGGAAAACACTGAGGAATAAAGGCGGGCAGGGTCTATAGTGCGCTAGTATACCGAACGTGCATAACTGAGGTGTATAGTACATATACACAGGTCGGACCTCTGTTTTGCGTTACATCATTTCGTTATTGTTTCCACCTGTACTGAAGTCCGGTGTCCCAGTTAGGAAATCGCGTGTGATACTCCTCCCAGAGCCGTTAAAGCTGTTACTATCTACGCGATACAGGCGCGGTTGAAACTGGCAGACGATTGCGTTTTATATTACCTAGTAAAATATATTTTCTAATTGCATATACCGAGCGAACGCACGCGAGGCGACGTCGATTAAATTGAAAAATTAAATACACTCCGCCAAAAAAGTATCGCATAAACTAAAAAAGGGCATTTATGAACCAAGATATTTTTATACGTTCACAAAAAGTTTGCCTCGTGTATGTGAACTATAAAAACACTAACAAAATAATGGAACTTAGCGTTTTTACTTTTTTTTTTTCTAAAAGAACACATTCAGAAAAATGCATATGTGTAAGGTTTGTTCAGTTGTTTATTGAAAGTCTTCCTATACGGACAAATTTTAAAGTGCGAATTCAGAGTTCTGTACCAACGCTTTTAAAACTAAAATGAGCAATTTAACTTCAGAACAAGTGGCTGCTATAGTTGCTTTAATCGAAGATGGACGATCTCAAGCATACGTTGCTAATTTGATGAACATCAATCAGTCAAGTGTTTCTAGAGCCGTAGCCAGATATAGGGAAACAGGCATTTACAGTAGAAGACCTGTACCAGGTCGTCCAAGATGTTCTACTCGCCAAGATGACCGCTATTTACTACTACAAGCATTACGTCGAAGACATGTAACTGCGAGACAATTGCAGAACGACTTGGCTAGAGTCAGAAATACTCGTGTGAGTACTCAAACTATTCGGAATAGGTTACGACAGAGTGGATTAAGAGCTAGAGTAGCTGTAACAGCCCCTCGTCTCACTAGGAACCACCGAGTGGCTCGCTTAAGGTTTGCCAGAGAACATGTAAATTGGAACATTAATGACTGGGCCAATATACTCTTCACAGATGAGTCAAGATTTGGTCTTTACACCTCAGATAGGCGTATCTCAGTGTACAGACGAGACGGTGAACGCTATTCGCAGTGTAATATCAGACCTAGACCTAATTTCGCTGGTGGCTCTATTATGGTTTGGGGAGGCATCTGTTTAACAGGTCGTACAGAGTTAGTACCAGTAGATAGAGGTACACTGACTGCCCACAGGTATATAACGGACATTTTAGAAGAATATGTAGTACCATATGCGCCAATTATAGGAAACGAATTCATGTTAATGCACGATAATGCACGACCGCATGTTGCAATAATCGTCCAGGAATACCTTAACGATGTTGGTATTCCAGTTTTAGATTGGCCTGCGGTAAGTCCGGACATGAACCCTATCGAGCACGTGTGGGACCTCCTTCACAGACGGATACGAACCCAAAATGTTGCCCCAGCGGACCTGCATAGACTAGCAAATGCTCTCCGTGACGAGTGGGAGAATTTGGATCAGGCTTATATACGGAGGTTAATCGAATCTCTGCCAAACCGTATGCGAGCGGTCATAAGAGCCAGAGGTGGCAATACTCAGTATTAAAAGCTACTGTTATGACATTTTTCTTCCCAAAATTATAATTTCTTGTTTTAATAAAAATCTCAAGTATGAGTTCTTGTTTTTATTTGGCCTGTATTTTATTTAAACAATCATAGAAATTATATCTTAGAGCGCATTAAAGTATATTTACAACTTTATGCTACAAACAAAGATTATGCGATACTTTTATGATTCAAAACTAAATTATGCGATACTTTTTTGGCGGAGTGTAATAATCCCGACGTACGGAAAATCTTGTTTGATTCCTCATCGCGTTAGCGATCGTGGGCGGAACCCAAACATTAGTGCAATAACAACATATCGACATGCGCATTTCAATTGATTTCACATTGTCCTGTCATTCGCTGCTCGTCTTCCTGACACAAACTTAAAAACAATTTTGGTATCATTTTCACAGAGTAATAAAATCAAACCTCAACCTTAATAATATACATACGGTATGTCCCTAGATGGAGTGAACAAGAGGGATAAACAAATTATTTCTAGATTAACAAACAAATGTCATTCTTTCTAAAAAAATTTGCTTACCTCAAAACCACCAATTCTAAACCAAAAATAACTAAATATTCTTTATTATTAATCAAAAACATGAAACGTTTTTGCTTAAATTTTTGTGTTTTTGTAATTTTCTCAGCTGCTAAAAAAAAAATTTAGATTTTTGTTTCAGAATTGGTAGTTTTGGGACAAGCAAAATATTTTATAAAGAATGGCATTTTTTCGTTAAGTACAAATAAATTTTTTTCCCTCTTGTTCAGTCCATCCGGGGACACACTGTATATAATACATTTTCTTATATATTATATACAGTGTATATAATATATTTTTTTAAGGTTAAAATATATTTTTTTATAAAAGATAAAGGTAATACAAAAATCGTTTCTAGTGTTCCTCTTTAAACTCTACCCTGAGAGATCGTGGAATTCTCTCAATGGGAATGCAAAAATATCTCGTAATAATTGCTAGGTGGTGGGCGTCTACCCGCTATCTGAAGAATGCAGGGCATTTGTGCTGTCTTACCATAGTACCTACTGCGTTATATGTATAAACATTTCACATTGAAGGTATACAATGAGTATACTGGCCGCTAATCTATGTTATGTATTAGAAGACCCGTCCTTTATTGCCCCATTACTGGTTACTGGTTCACTTTCAATTTCGCTGTTTCTGAACCGTGAGAACACGAGTTCTACGTATATAAGTAAAGCACCTACACAATACTATGAATGGAATCGTGTAGATACCTACAGAGAGTAAGCTAAAAGAATCGAGCATGGTATTGTAGTTATACAATGTTTATTCGAAAAGTAATATATACGGGGAGCGTCTAAATCAGACCTGATAGACTGCCAATGAACCGTATGCGCATCGCTACGGCGCACCATCAAAAGACTAAAGGATATCTTGGAACACAGGCGTCATTATATGCGTCATGTTTCATGTAGCGTCATGCTTACGTTAATTTTCTTTAGGAAGTATTTGCGTTAAGTCACGTTAAGTTTTTCGCAAGTTCACAAGTGTTACTGATGTTACCTAACCTTGCAGTTTGATTGTTTTATTTACTTTCTTTGCTTTATTCTTTCACGGTTACAGGGGATACAATAAATCCCTGCAAAGTAAGCGTGCATATGTTTGTTCACTACATTTCCTCGAAAAGGATTTTGATAGAACGGGACAGATTGCGCGAATTAAAGAGGGAGTTATTCCAACATTGAATTCGGACAAAGAAAATCTAAAAAAGTATATTTTTATTTAGAACCACTTGATATTCCTGAAAACAAAGGGTAGAGGTAAATAAATGATGTATAACATATATATTTCTTTAAATTTTCTTCACTATTTCTTAGGTAAATTAATTTGCCCATCAAAGGAGGTACGATATATTTGCCAGTTCACCGAAAAACAAATTCAGAAAGTAATGGTCTTGACAGGAAACAAGATTCCTCAAGAAGAAAACTTCCTAACGACTTTTGTTTATTTACTATCAAGTCATGTTCCCCAAAACATTTTTTCTAGTTCATCCCATCATTTGTTGATATGTCACATCTGGAAGAAACTCATGTTTCAATTTTAAGTAAAACCATAATATCGTCTTATAGAAAAATTAGATTTCATAGTTTAGCGAAGAAGTTTACAGAAAAAATACAAGGAAAATCAGTAAGGAAGGAATTAAGTAACCTAATATTATTTAATCATCAATAAATTATACAACAACTACTGCAGTATATTATTTACTCCTAAAGACAACATACAATGTTGGATTGTTATGGCAAGTCGTGAAGATCTCATGAAACTTGTATTAGATTTTTCCTACGTATTTTTATATGGCATTGAAAGAATTTTTTTCTTTTCTCTCTTATTAAACCTGAGAACGAATGAAGTATATGTTACCAGTTCATCGTAAGTTTAGAAACTGTCTATAGTTCTAAGTTGTCCAGAACTTTAATAAAAAAAGCAATGCCATATAAAATACATAGGATAAAATCTAACATATGCTACTAATTATCATTACAAATTGCAAGTACTATTAATTATTGATATCCTTAAGTTTATTTATTTGAATATCCACCATGGTATCGACGTCATTGATGACGTTTGTGTTCCAATATGGCGCATTTCAATTGATGGCAGTTTTGAGTTCAATATCAGCACTCTATCATCTCTATGGTCTAAATTGGCAGTATTCAGTAACCACTTCTGAATGATATTTGAAATATACAGACTAATTCATGTATAAGTGCAGCACAGTATATCTTTTGCAATATATATATTGCCCTATAGTTTCCAAAATTGATTCACAGTTTAGAGAACTTGGACATGTTCGCCCGATAAAAAGAAAACCCCATTTTGTGGAAGACGATGTGAAAGCATAGACATTTTATTAAATGTTGCAGAGAATCGAACATCAAGTTCACGCAAAATAGCTCAAGAAAGTAACGTTAGCCATTCAACTGTTTTAAAATGTTTCCATCAACAAATCATTCCTATAAGATGATGTTACTACAGGAATTAACCTACCCAACCTACCCAAATCGTAGAATATAGTTCTGCGACGAATTAATGAATAAACTAAACTGAAAGAATTGAATAATTCACAGCGTTCTTGGACAATCAATAATCTTCAGCGAATATCTACACACCCTGTATATAATTTTTTTAAATTTTGCTCGAATACGTAGTAGGTAAAAAAAATATTTTCACAAATAGGAGTTATAAGAACTTTCACCGCCAATTTAGACGAAAGTCTACTTACACCAAATTAAATAAACATTGCGCAGTTTCTGATCACAATAATTACATAAATACTTCCACTGATATAACGGTATAAGAAACTATTTCAGCATAATATGAGCGTAAATTCATTATTATGCATTAATAATTGTCTCTTTATATCGATTCATTTATTAAAACAGAAGCCAGCTTTCTTGTGGTTTATAATAGATATGTACATACATACGTTCGTTTATTCATTGCGTTATTGTAAGTTGCAAAACAATTGAGTGAGTTGGCAAAATGTATTTAATTAATATTAATAGTGACTGTTTATGCATATTAATATTATATGACGAAACGAATACCTAAACACATCAATTAACTGCCACAGATGTAATGCCAAAACACGAAATTAATGCTAAATCATAGAGATGACATTTGAGCATAGCTGTATGTATAAACTCAGTAACAACAATTAATTCAAGTAAAAAATACAGCTATGCTCAAAAGTAATAGACATCTCTATGATTTACCATTACTTTTGTGTTTTTGGCATATTAATTTAAGTGTTTAGATATTCGTTTTTATGATTTTACAACAGTTTTTTATAGATACTTCTCCTAGATCTATTAAATTTTTATGCATGTTCACGTTTCTGAGACGTCAGTTTTTTATGCACTGGAAAAAGTATTGCAACTGTATTAAAAGCTTACAGAAATGCGACAAATTATTAAGATTCTTTATTAAAGTACTATTTTATTACTATTACGGTCAATACATTATTAAGTTTATCCTAACTGCCCGTTTTTGCAATAAGAATATACGGTCAGCATTAGATCCTGAACCCCAGTGTATGATGCCGAAAGCCATCTTCGAGTAAAAATTTGAAAAGTAAAAAGTTTTTACTGTAGATAAAGAGCACGATTTTTTTAAGTTATTAAGAGCGTAACATATTTTTGATAATTCTTTAGAGAGGTATTCCATATGACAGTTCCATTTAAAATTTTCATCGAGAAAGACACCAAGTAATCTAGCAGATTCCGTGAATTTAACATATTCACCGTTAAGAGTAAAATTACTAATATCATATTTAAACCGATTACGAAAAAGTATACACTGGGTTTTATCTGAATTTATATATAGTTGATTAAAAGATATCCATTCACTTAACTTGGTATAGCTTACATTTGCAATGTGTATTAAATCTTCAAAGTTGTTACTTGTGAACGCGATTGTAATATCATCAGCAAACAGAGTAATATTACCTACTCATATGGGCAATATGCAGTGGCAAAATCATTTATATATATATAAGGAACATTGTAGGTCCTAGAATGGACCCTTGGGGAACACCACTTCTAAACTTCTAAGCACAGCCACTTTAGATTCATAATTGTTCATGATTACTCTTTGTTTCCGAAGTAATAAATAACTTCTAAACCACGCTAACGGGGTTCCTCTAACTCCATACCGGTCTAATTTTGATAGTAAGATTTCATGACTAACATTATCAAAAGCCTTAGATAAGTCAATAAATAAGGCAAGAGTAGAGTACCCAGCATCAATATCTAGGGATACCTGGTTAATAAATTTAAACAAAGCAGTGTTAACAGATCGATTTAATGTATTTATAGTTTTACATTTGTTTGCAATTATTGCTTTTAAGTTTGAATTGTTATATTCACTGAGTTTTTATTTCTTCTGATAGGAATTTGTTGAATTTTATTTGATAAGAATTTTTATTCAGTTTACATACAACTTTGATAGATAATTGGCGGTTCAATCTTTATAAACAATCGTGTATATAACACTAAGTTACGTTGCTAAACACATATATCCAAGGATAAGTAATGTTATGTTGTTATATAGGTACATAATTTTCTTTACACATTGGAAATACAATGATCTTATTATCCTTATATAATAATAAGGAATAACAGGAAAAGGATGTAGTGATTCAATACAATTTATACATGAAATTATAAATAAATTTATACGTGCATGACCTTTTCATTACTTCTATTAATTGCCTGTTTAAATAAATTTATTTTAAAATTATATCCTAAGTATGCGAATATTCGTTAATTACATCCTTTTAATCTCGAGCCGAGTAATTGTAAATAGTTGATCATGTTGATATAAGTTTGAAGGTTTCTGAAGATTAATCAAAATTTAAAAAAACGCAAAAGATAAAAACAATTAGTTGGTACTATAGGTTGAAGTTGAACTTCCAGTCGTTTTTATCACAGATTTAAATCTATAAATTCTTAAATAAATTATGTGCAACTACCATTACGTGTTAAGAATGTTACGACTGCAGAATTTAAGTTCTGTAAGGACTTCATGCGCCTGGAAAGATGCAACCAGGCTAGCGCAAGTGTAAGACATGTTGCGTATTCAAAGGGACAAAATCGCTTTATACAGCACAGCAGAAATATGCAACCTCTATTAAAGCACTTGCAAATATAAAATAGCTTGTTTCTAGAAACATGTTTTTCATATCCTTCGCCTATTAAATTCGCAATAATGCTAGGATTTTGTAGAAACAGTATCACCAAGTTGGATTGTGGGGATTTTTCATATAAACACGAAAGTAAATAATTATATCTAAAGCTTATTTTACACGGTCAAATAAATTGGTGAGTTAATTCATAAATTTATTCATGAAAAACTGCCATCTATCACTTACCAAATCTAATTCTTGTTCGGATATAACTTTATGATTCGCTAGAAGCAAATCAGCGACCTCTGTCATGATGATACCATACTATCTGCAACACAATAGAAATTATCAATTTTTTGAATGAAGAAAGCTTATACACAGGGTAGGTTTTTTAAAACTCGGTATAAGGCAACTTCTTTATTTGAAGAGACAAACTAGTATACTTAAAAAGAAAAATTGTAGGGAATTACTTGGCAAAAAAATTTACAAATAACTTCAATATTGCATTTGTACAAACGAGCCAATAACGAACAATTTTATGAATATTTTTTCTTTAATAAAATTGCAGTCGATAAAATTTTTGAAAAAAAAAAAACACTATTTTTAAACTACTTATCTGTAATTCGTATTGAGTTGTTGCTTGTTGTGAAAAGCATATTAGTAGACAATATAAAGATTTTAATTTCAAAAATCGAAGGAATTATAAAAAAAAATTGTGTTGAAATTTTTTACGAATCGCCATTTCGTTGTTTATAAAAAAATAATTGTACCTAAAAATGTTTTAGAAAGCTGAAGAGAATGGCAAAGCACCGATCAGTAGATTTTATAACAATTTAACATTGCAGTTAAATATTTAATGAAAACATTACATAATCATTTATTTTGCAAATTCGAAGATACATAGAAATAATATAAGTTGTATAACTGACATAACATTGGCAGCTACAAGAAAATTTAATCAGTTTGTATTACAGACAAAAATTTGCTTCTCCGTTTAAATTGTCTTGATAAAGATGCAGTGTCACCACCCCTAGCATTTACTGACGCGTGAACATTAAAATGCCAACTATCTTGAAATTGTCATTCTTTGCAGACATATGGATGTATGTAATTCCAATAACGGACAACATTCTTTGTAAATTTAGCTTCGTCCGTCCATAAAATATTTCTTAAAAGCTATTATCACCGTTAAAATAAATTCACAAAACTGGTAAGTTCATGCAGCAGAAAGAATTGATTTTGCAAAAACTATAAATAGCAGTCAGATATCACAGATTGTCGAAAAAAAGTACGGTCAGATGATTCTAGTTTTGTAAAATTCGCAACATATCTATGTACAACATTCGCCTTAAAAGAATATTAATCGCAAGTTTTTTTTTTTTTTAATAAAATCAGTAAGTAAGTACTGTCATTGAACGAACAACAATTTTGTGAAGTGACTGTTCCATTCCACGAAAATGTTGCTTTATCTATAAATATCGCACGTCCGACCAAAAAGACTGAGCTCTGGTTTATATGCAACATAACCTAATAATTATATACTCAATGACAAGTGACATATTTAACAACAGCACACTATATGATGTCACTTTGTTTAACACTTGACAAGTCAGTAGAATAATTAATTCTTCAAATAATTTGAGGATTTGTTAACATGATTAATATAACAATTCCTTTTCTTACAATTAGTCACACATCTTTTTCTTATAGAAAAGCTACCACCTTAAAAACCATTCTATTTCACTTGTGTCAGGTATGTTTCGCAAACAATCGCTACTAGTGACGTCACGGCAAACTTATGCTCCGTGCAATACTATTTGAGCTGGCCTTGATCGTTGCTAATTTCATTATAGAGAAAACTGATTTGCTTTTCTAATGTCATCACAATTCTTATCAATATTTATGTACAAGTTTTGTATCTATGTACATATTTGTAGCGGATGAGAAGGTTCATAAATACATAATATATGTACATATATAAAAAGTGGATGCGAGTGGTGATATCGTTTGACCTGGAGGAAAACGCCCCAGTATTTTTTTTATGTAAACAGCTCATGTCTTCGCCTTGATGTGCCATTTATGGATCCGACTGAAAATAATGACAAGGCTGTGTCGGTCTATATGTTGTGTGTACTACACGATATAACGTATAAAGAGATGCATGTATCTTTTTTTCTGTATTTTATGCACGCGCTTGAAGGCATGTCCATAAAATAGGAAAGGTATTTCAAATACATAGGATAATGTACTACATATTCTGAGCATAATGGCGTGTTTGTTGTGCTTTCGGATTAGGAAAGCGTCTTTTTTTTTATTTTATTTATAATTGGAAATGATTCATGTCTGTAACATGCGTATTCACATAAATAGTTCATGATACTTAAGGTCCTTTTTGGCTTTTGCGACTGACTAAACGCTCTAGCTAAATTACTTCGTAAACCAAAAATACAAAAAAATTGAAATACTAAGTAAATCCAAAAAATAACAAATTTCTAACACCAATTTTGAATTTTAAGTTTAAGATTTTCAATACTGTAAGTATGGCAAAATTCTAATATTTCATCTATATGGTATTATTATTGTTATATCGAGTATTGTTCGCTAATACCATGAATAAATTCTCATACCCTCCGGAAAAAACATTTTAGAACATATATTTCGCAATTCTACAGCGCCATTTCGTCCAAGGTTGAATTAAAAATTCGTTAAGCAGATAATATTAGATTTCCTGGCAAGTCCATTATGTTGTTTGCAAATTAGCGGGTTTCTAATCCCTGCGATGGGAAAATATCTAGAAATTTTTACGTTATACCTACTTACACATCCATATTGCATTTAAGAAACAGAAAAGTTGTTTTTATTTCTTTCGCAATCGCGTGTTTTAACCTTTTCCTAATGTGAGATCTACATTTCAATAAATCTACTTTGAGAAATGGTGCTATAAAAGAGATTTACAGGATTTTTATATAGTATAGTATATATATATTAGTCGTTTTAATTGAGATACTTATAAAATCGCTCATATAAATGCGTTTAGAATGGTTATTTTAGGAGAATTTGAGGTTATGATTAAATAGACTGTCGACAAATATTTCCCTATGTTAAATAAATAGAAAGCGTCTTGTTTATTGATCAATAAATCAAAAATTAAAATTTATGGATATTACTACTATATCAAATTTCTTTTCGTATATACAACAATAAATTACAGAATATAAAATAAATTTTAAATCCTCTCATTAAACTATAAAAATGATTAAATTAAATAAATTTACATCTTTCACCATAAATATTCATTAATGAAGGGCAATATTATATCTTAATTATTACAACAGCAACTCGATAACACCAATCCATCTTCATTTCATCGACAGTCGTTATGTCTGCAGATCGTCCACGCCTTCTTACGTAACAAATTACAACGACAGGCAACAGGTTTGTAATTAGCGCGGCACGTAACAAGTTTACAAGTCGCTATTGTATTCAAGATTTAAACGCTAAGAGAAACAGGAATCCTTTAATCTTTGACCCGTGCAAAGCGTAACTCAAAACCTTGTTTTGTTCCCGTCGGATCATAAACTTGACTTTGATAGAGCCCACGTTATTAAACCGACATCAATCATTCACACTACATACAGACAATTAGCTAATTGCGTCGTTATTGAAGGAATTGAAAATCAGAAAGGAATCTTGACAAATTACAGCAACTCAATAAACTTACGATTTCTATCTATGTAAGTCACAAAAACTAATTATCCTAGGAATGTTATATAATATACCTAATATTGCATACGTATGATTCACTTCCGTTCCGAATAACTTGCTATAATTATTTTAACGCAAAGACAATTCAAAATTTTAACCGCAAAATATGTACGAAATAGACGTCAATACAAGTTGGATGTTTTGTTGTCTGAATGCATTTCTAATCCATGTCCCGAATAATAAATGTAGACGTGACGAAGAACATTAATATACAAACTGCGAAGTGTTTACTGAAATTGTTTCTCTTCTCTCATATTTACGAATATCCTGTGATGAATATTAATAAATATGGTAAATGCAAAAAAGGGCAATAAATCTTTATAATACAGTAAAACAAAACGATAAAAATTTGGTATGCAAGTAATCAGAAATTATCCTACTACCTAATTGTAATAAAATTCAAATTTTCAATCCTTCATCGATGTAAAATTATAGGTAATTTTCTACACTTCTATTTTAATATAAAAATGCAACAAAACTTAAACGACAGGCAGAAATGTGCAATTCTATGGTAGATTTTTATGGTATATTCTTACCTTCTTTAATTCAAAATCTTTATAAATATATCCAAATAAACTTAAACACAGATAAGTACACCATATCAAAATTCCACAATGAAAAACACACATCAAATATGAATTTAATCCAACACAAAACCGATTTGCAACTGCAAAAACACAAGATGGAAGGCGATGGTTCTGAAAGTGGTGGGGGTAGTATGAAGCCGTTTATAATAAATGTGTTAAAAATAAAAAACAAGATTTCATATCAAATAATCGATTGTTGTAATTTTAGTTGAAATTACTACAGGTACAATAAAAATCATGCTTAATAAGCAAGTAAATATATTTCTGATCAACCTAATAAAGCGAAATAACCCTGTATTAGTACGTATATAAATAAGCAGAAATGTTAAAAAGTATCGTTATTAAAAACTTTAATCAGTAATTATTGCGAAATACCTAAACCATTATTTTAATCGCTTTAGGATATAATAACTGTTCATTTGCAATAAATATAATTATTCTAGTGTCGCTATAAATTATAGAATTGGTAGTTCTGTCATCAACAAAATACTAACGCAGAAAAGTCAGTTAAAAAATCAAATATGGCGCGATTACTATTCGAATTTATGCCAATTGGTTATTTGTTATTACTATATAGTTTTATTTTTGTGTTGAACGTGTGATTAGTGCTATCAAAACCAATTAAACAATATTGAGATTTATAACAACTACGTTCCAACAAGTAATTCCTTCTGTTAAGTGTTAATGAGGTGATTGTAGGAGATGCAAACATGCATACATAAGTGCCAGTTAACCCATCCTGTTAATTACCCCTTTTAAGGTATGTAGATTAGATACACACATATTTGTGATTTAACAATCCGAACATAAAATCTAATTCGAAACGAATCTTCAACACCGTGTCTTATGCTGTTTAATAACACCTTGCATAATACCTACGGAAAAATGTGGGAATGATACATCATTCTGTTATTTTAATTAAGGAGGAGAATAAAAAAAAAGAGTGTATGTACCTACACCTAAGTGGGTTTGTTATTATAAGGTGCTGATTTGTTAAACCGACACAGGAATGTAATATAGCAGTAGAAAGAGTACTAGGCACTGACAATCGTTTAATTGCTTTACATAGAAAAGAATTCTTTGAACAATTATTATTCAAGAAATGATATCATGTTATTCCTAGAAATCTATTTGTATTATTAGTACATATGTATGCATAGTAATATATTATACTATGTTTTTAAATCAGAAAAATTGTTTTCATTGAAAAAAATAGTTGAAGGTACAGTTTTTTTTTTTTAATATCTAACTGTGGTTCAAATTTCTTTTATGCAAGTAAATATGCATTTATTGTGTGCCTTTTTAATATCATATATTTATGTATTGTTTTTGTTTACCGTTTAAACTGATCTTTTTATACGTCAGAATTGTGAAATGATATTTAACGCCACATTTTATATTCAACAACATTAACAATAAGCTTAGATTACCTACAGTGTAAAAAAAGACGCCAGTACATATTTTTTTTCTTTCTTGTCCTTTTGTATATATTTCACCGCCAGTGAATATAATACAAAATATATATAATCTTATGTAAGATATACTTCGTATGACATATCTACTTTATAACCCTAGCCCACACGACTTTCATTGTGTAATACTTCTTTTTATAACATCTACATAAAAAATATGAGTGAAGATTTTGCCTTTAAGATACATAAATAAGTTGGGGGGAAATATGAGATTTTCTCCGCATACTAGGCGAGGTATTTCCCGTCATATTAAGTACACATACAAAGATTTAAAATATAAGTTTCAAAATTAGAAAGTTGATTATTCCCTATTGACTTTAACCGAATTTTATTATATATTAGGTAATGTTTCTTATATAGTAAGTAGTCTTATAGATAGTTTTAATTGCATTTATAAACTGCAAGTACTTATACATATTTAATTTAATTTGTTTTTAACACTGAACATTGCCAAATTGCCATTAAAATTTTTGAAAATATTTTTTTGCGTAAGGTTCTTCAACTTTCTTTTTTCCATTGTGTGTCAACGGTATAATGCAGTTTTTTTTTTATTATTGCTTCAATATAAACGTAACGGTTTATCGTATGACATAATTAGGCTTGGTAGTCCCAACTGACACCATATTTACCCTGTATATGATGACTTTTTAGATTCTATACGGCTAGCAATTATACGTAATAATTTTATGATACCTTTGATGCATAACAAATGAGACCTAGAACGTGCCGAGTTTGAATCATAGCCTGTTTGATTCATTCTTTATTACATCTGATAGTATAGAATGTACTATGGTACAAAGTTAAATCTAGACGACCGGCAAACGACGAGATAGTATCGACAAGATATGAAAATAAAACATTTATTGACTAAGATTCCTATAACGATTTTCGTAAATGTAGAGTGAATAAAAAAAAAATGAGGTATTAATTAATGATCTTAATTAATATCAAAGAAGGAATTCTGAGTGCATTAAAAAATCAATATGAAAGTGATCGTCACAGATCAATTTATAGATTAAAAAACATATTGGGTAAAGCTGCAACGATATGTAAGAAAAATTAACATCCATATTATATACAATATTATATTTAGGTTAATTGAAAAACTGTTTCGAACTGTGTTTATCAAAGTAAGCCGGTACGATATCAAAGACCGATATGTATATATGTATATGCCTTCAATATATTTGTCTTATTTCTCTCTATTTTATAAATTCAATGCTTTTCTATGTTTAATAAATTTGGGCATTTTGCCTTTTCTATTTGTGCATAGGCGCGAAATATCTTTTGTAAACAACGCCGCTTTACTGTAAATTTATTGTGAATCGTCCAGGTCTAGCTTTGTATGATTGTATCCTGTTCTGTTAAACAGTGTAATATGGGATACATCCCTATCCAGAATACTTATTAGCTTTGTAATTATGATACAATTGACTATTTTTTTGGTATAATAAATGACAGGAACTGCGATTTTTCTTGTCCAAGTTAACAAATAAGAGCTGTTTAGAGATCGTAAGACTGTTTGGCGGCATATTTTTATATTCACGGTTTGTTTAAATTCACCTTTCTCACCCCTGCCAAGAAATTATCGATAATCTGCAATGCCCCACCTTTGGCGCCAAAAACAATTTAATGCCATCATTTTAATGTCTCTTTCAGTTTTTCAAAATTAATCAAAAGAGAAATCTTTCATACAAGAAGACATTAAAACCATACAATCGTATAACCATCATTTTTTTCTTTGTAATTATACAGGTTGGTCGAAATAATATGCTCACTATTGAGATCTCCTAAATTAAATTGATTGAATCAGACGAAATATGCATCAGTGCCAAATATTCTTGGAAAAATAATTCCTGTTTGGAAATTTTGAATGATGTTTTTTTTTAACACCTCGTAATTTATTCCTTATCCTATGTATAAGGGAAAAAATTAAAAATCGACAGAATGTATTTTGTGAGGTATTATCTAACTTTTCGCAAAAAATGCTGATATAATATTTGAACATTTCTAGGTACAATTCAATTATTTATTTACAATAATTTTTTTAGGAGAAAATTCTCATAGAACATGGCTTAGCAAATAACTAGTCGATTAGCTATCCGGTCATTGGACAGTTCAAATATAATTTGGATTACATCACGGTGAGAAAATATTAGCCAAGATTCTACCATTAAATTTGTTGTGCATATATTAACAAAGGCTAAAATATAAAAGTGTAAATACCTAACCAAAAAAATAAGTTTTATATTTCTAAAAACCAAAAAGAAAAAAAACAAATAAATGTGTATGCATAACATTAAAACAACTTACTGACAAATATAGCAATGACTTCACTTAAACAAACAACACATGCAAAGATACCTGTTTATTGTACAATAAACTACATACGATTGATTACCATGAATGATTATTGATACATAGGCTATTATAAATATAAATTATTCAGTTTCCAATGGGTTTACTTGTAAATAATAAATAAATGCGACGGATTCTATATATCTACTTACTTTCCCGATGAAGAAAATATTTGTAATACAGAGATTTGATCGACAATCCTATTGCGAACACTGATTGGGTAAACGAGAATAATACAAGAACAGAAAAAGAAAAAAACAACGCAAAAACACTAGAAACACGTCCGATATTCAATTGTCCGTTTCTCGATTGTTTATTTCAATAGCAGACCGCGCGCGTGCGATTCTGGACTGAGCGCTCGGCGATGCTTTGCACTGAAAATCCGTCTCTGCTTGTCTAGATCACCTTGCGTGGACGCCGGCTGGCTAGTCCGTAGGTGTTTTTCGTGTCCAGAAGGTGGGACAATGTCGCACATGCATGTAGGCATATTCTAATGAATATTTTATGCTCGAAACTTTAACGTGACGTCGGCACGATGATGACTGACAAACTGGTGCGATCTAACAGCGCAAGATATAAACATATTTGGATAGTGGCACTTGTTTTAATGGGGAGACTGGATTAGTTAATGCATAAACATACATAAATACATATATTAAAATGAGTAGAAAGATGTTGAGTTAATCGGGTTGAATTGGAAGATGTGTTTGGAGGCTTCGAGAATTTTGTTTTTATTTACGGATATGATTTTGACTGAGATATCAAACAGATAGAAAATAAATGATTGTCATGTATGAAAACATACATGTAATTACCATTTCTCCGTGTTTGAATTTTTCAAATTCTTCTTGGATTCTATTGGTTCACCTCTAAGCCATAATTTGTTCGGGACAATTGTTTCTGGAGTTCATGTGTCTTCTTTCTAAAATGTAGAATCATTAAAAAAAAATATACAAAATTAAAAATACTAAAAAATATTTTCACCTTTTTATTGGAAAGTGAAAAAATAAAAAAAAAATAGTTTGCATATATTTCTTTTTCACTACAAAAAAGATGAACAAAGCGTTTAATATTGGGATGTTGGGGACTACACCAATGAGTTTGAAAGCATGTTATTTTTTTTTTTTTTCTAAATTTCTTATAAATTAAAACAAAGTAAAAGAAAGATTTCTTTTTATATAATATACCGTGTGTCCACACTTAAGTGTGCACTATTGATAACTTTGTTATCTTTGGAGGTACAGAATCGGTCAAATGGACAAAGTAGTACTATTTTTTATGGCGGTCACAATTGTGAAAACAGAAAAACAATTGAGCGTCGCGTTCTCTAGATATTCGTCCAAAATTATTTTTTTTAATGGAACGCCCTGTATATTTTTTTGCAATTTAAAAGAAAATTCCAAACTGAACAAAAAAGTCTCAGTACACTATTATAAAAAAATGTTAAATAAAGTAGTTACTGAGAAATCTTTATCTTTGCTTTGTTGGCATGAAATTGATATACCTATGGAAAATTAAAGCGTCACATTCATTAAAGCGTTTAATTTAATAAACAAATAAAAATAAATACAAAAATAGTCAAGAAAATTACTCAAATTAAATGTTCAAAGACACCTCCTTCCATTTCAATACATTTTATCAATCTTCTGTGAACAATACGAGTAGCTCCTAAAATTGTCCTACCGTCGATGTCGTCAATGATGTTGGAAATTCTTTCCTGAAGCTCATCCACTGTTGTAAATCTATGTTTCTACACTTGATTTTTTACTGCTCCCCACAAGAAGAAATCTAATGGCGTCATGTCAGGTGAACGCGCGGGCCACTGAATAGGACCATTTGTGCCAATCCATCTATTTCCAAATAATCTTTCTAATAACTCACTTGTGTCACGGTGATTATGTGCGGGCGCTCCATCTTGTTGAAAGTAAATAATCTGTCTGTCTACCAAATTTAATTCATCCAGAAAATTTTCTAAAATTTCTGTCAATAATGCCACATATCTTTCTCCTGTTAAAGAACCCCAATGGAAAGATGGTCCAACAATTCGGAATCCGATTATACCACGCCAAACATTTAAACTAAATCGGTGTTGGGGATTACAAGGATAAACAGCAAATGGGTTTTCGCGACTCCAGTAATGATTATTTCTTTTATTGAACATCCCGCGATTAGAAAAGTTAGATTCATCACTCCATAAAATGTGTCTAAAGAAATTGTGATTTTCTTCAAAAGCATTGATAAACCATTGAGCAAAAGTTAATCGTCTTTGATAATCGCCCAAAAGTAGAGTTTGAACAGGCTGATATTTAAAGGGAACATATTTATATTTTTTCAGAATTTTATGGATCGTGCTACGAGAAATACCTGATTCTCTGGACAAAGCCCTTACAGAATTATTTGGATGTACCTGAAAATATGCCGTACACATTTATTTCTATCTCTTGTGATAATATAAAATCATTTTTTTTCCTCTCCTTTTAAAAAATTGTTTCGTTGTTTCTTAATCTTCGATACAGTTTTAAAAAATAGCGACGGTCTGGTACATCACGGTCAGGAAATTGCTGAATGTAACGTTCTAGCGCTCTATCTGAATTTTTGTCAAACAGCAAGTACAACTCCAACATATCACACTTTTCCAAATGAGTAAATGCCATTGTTACGGTTGAAAAAATTGTAAAAAGAGTACTTTTTCCGCACAGTAACTTTAACAACAACAAATATAAATAATTTGACAGCTACTAAACAATGTGACGCTTTAATTTTCCATGGGTATATCGATTTCATGCAAACAAAACAAAGATAAAGATTTCTCAATAACTACTTTATTTAACATTTTTTTATAATAGTGTACTTTTTTGTTCAGTTTGGAATTTTCTTTTAAACTGCAAAAAAATATACAGGGCGTTCCATTAAAAAAAAATAATTTTGGACGAATATCTAGAGAACGCGACGCTCAATTGTTTTTCTGTTTTCACAATTGTTAGCGCCATAAAAAATACTACTACTTTGTCCATTTGACCGATTCTGTACCTCCAAAGATAACAGAAGTTATCAATAGTGTGGACACCCCGTATACTGTACGATATACATTTACAGCTAAAAGCACCTTAATTACACTTATGTTATTCAGTGTAAAAGCTACATGCATGTAGTGTACCTCTAACTAACACCCAAAGGTGTACATCATCTCTTAGTAGTTTACACTGGCAAGTGTCTTACACTACACGTTTTAAAGTGTAGGATTTACCAAATCGTTTTGGTACATTTTACCAAATTTCACAGTGTAAAATTTACCAAAAATAGTGTGGACTTATATAGACCACTTTTAGTGTTAATTTCTACACGCAATTTTTTACTGTGTACACAATCTGCTAATTAAAGAATTATAGTTTTGGCCACACTTCGAAATTGCTAATAATAAACAATAACAAATTAGTAATAGACATCTATAGAAAATAAAATAAAACATAATAACTTAATCTCCATATTGAACAAAACCAATTTTCTTATATTAACAAACTTCCTACGATATTTAATGAAAATTGTTTGGTTTTATACCTATTTCCTCTTGTGTTTTTAATAATTCAATTCTCCAAATGTAAACCTACTTCTCCTTATCTTATTTCCTCACTCAACTCAAATCTAATTAAAAGTTCCACCTTCCAACTCGATTCGACCCCAATTCATCATCCGCTTTGTTCAAATCTCAATTTGCCCGTTAACTTCGGGAACATAACTTTTAATTACATTAATAAAACAGGGATTTCGTTCATGATGTATTTACAGCGAACTGCCAACAAACTCGAAACTTCCGTACAAAATAAAATGGAACGAGTCAGCGCGAAGTGTTTCTCCCATCTCATACGGCGTATATTATAAACATCTGTTTAAAACACGGTGAGCACCCGGAGCTTTTGAAATTTAATTTATTCACACCTTCAAGCGATATTTTGACAAGTTTTGGATGTATGTACCTACTAAATTCTGATGATTCTAATCCATACATATATTAAATTGGAGTCTTACGAATGCCGTGGAGATTTTTTCGCAATTTACCTACTTAAATCAGGACGTAACAAACGTTAAACTATCACAACTTCGAAAAAAAAAAAAAAAAACGTAACAACTCCCATTTCGAAACAAATATCAGACGCCAACGATACCCATAATCACCTGCCTACTCTTCGATCTTAAACGTAGTCCAATGACGTAAACTTTACGGAATCCGATTCCCCTCATACGAGACAGTAGGATTTGGACCATGAAAAAAAGCTGTTCGCCTGCCTGTTTGAAATCTGGAGATAATATTTTTTATGTGCAGCAAGATTTCACCTTGATTTCTGTGTATAAAGTTTCGAATGTGGCTATTTTTGGTAGTGGAAGCTTAATATATTTTGTATCCAATATGTTTTTTGCACATATCGAAATGAGGTGCTCTCCCACGTTGTTTGGGGTTTTTAGGAAAATGAAAACAAGGAAATGTTTTTTGTTTCTTTATATTGTATGTACAATCAGGATTTTGACACAATGACACAGTAGTAAGTGTGTTTTATTTGCTCATGTAGGAGTTAAAAAAGGTAATCTGCCGTCCAAGTGACACATTTTTTAAGTTATTTATATCATTACTTAACGTACAGCTCCACCTGTCGTGCGAGTATGCTAGTACTGACTTTGTACTAACGCGGCCGGACAAATAATTGCTTACCGGTGATTGTTCATCTTTCAGCGGTGTTTTGCGAGGGGAATATATAAAAAAAAAAATTTTCAGGGTACAAATCTTAATTGAAACCATAATATTTTAGAAAATACGTATTTTATTTTTACAAAACAAGATAACAAAGAAAAAGAAATTAAAAAATTACTGTAAAAGTTCTTCCATAATTAGGTATATCGCTTTCAGCCTTAAATTTACCACCAAAACCTTATCTATGGAAAGACAAAAGAACATCTCAAAAACTACGCCCGTTTCTTCTTGGATTTCGTCGGTGGGGGTAGATTTAACTTCTTGAATTTACTGTAACTGCACAGCAGATTGATCGTGTTGACTAAGTAAGTGCCCACACAAACGAGGCAGATGCTGTGTATCACGAAGATCAGCAGGAAAGCCAAGTAGATGGATAGGAGTACCGAAGCCGCGCTGAACATCAACGTCAAGAAGGCCAGAGGTTTGCTGTTGGATTGTGCTGCGAATTTTCGAAAGCAAAATCTTCATTAGAGATTATAATATGTTGCATAGTAAAACTGGGACTCACCAAAAACTATGAGCAAACTGTAGAAGAGCATCCCCGCTAAACTGTTGGGCTTGTTGAGGATCGAATCCTCGCCGAGAAGTTTTCCAAAGATACCAAAACCTGTTCCATATCTATTAAACAGAGAGAATATAAATACTTTGTAAATATACATAGGAAAAATTAAATATAGAAACGATTTTTTTATATAATAATTGTTATCACATCAGCTGGTGATGCTTAAAAGCTGTGAGTGCGGTTTGTGTGCATCTACGGTAATCGACCGGGTTTGATCCGATGAAATCGGTCAACTCTGACAATGGAAGTTCGGTAAAATCTTACTGAACTATTGGCTGCGGTAATAATTATAATAAAAAAATCGATCCGTAAAAATTCGATAAAATCTATCTAATACATATATTAGTTTGCTTTTTTCGTTCTAATTTTCAAATATTAATTCTACTTGCATCAGCTTTTAATTCACTTTAAATTTTTTATTGTTTAAAATTCAAAATTATAAAAATGTATTCAATGTTGACTTTTTAGTCAATTTTAATCAATCTTTATGACAATTTTATATTTTGATTAACAGCGTGAAGGGGGCCACAGATACTGTTTTTGGAAATTGATATAAATTAAAAAAAAAAAAAACAAAATAGCTCGACACAGCCAGCTTTCGCTTCATCAATTTAATTTTCAAAAATGTATTCTTTGCAGCGTGCATATATGCCGTACTGCCGGCTTCCCATAAGATCTGTATTTGAGACATTTCAGCCTGGTTCAAGTCCGACACGAGGTAAAATTTTTAATATAGAAAATTTCCTCATATTAAAAAAAAAAAAACTTGTTGTATAGTCCTATACAGGATTGATCATTAGTGCGTCAAAGTCAAATATAGTATTTAAAAACTAAAACTGAAGGAATTTATTTCATGAAAAGTGGTACAGTAACCAAAAACGCACATTTTAAAAATAATTTGTAAGTGCAGAGGGTGATGCCCTAAAGCGGGGCACATTAAAATTTTTTTTTTTAGATAAAACGCCCTGTATATCTTTTGTGTCTTATCTGCTTTAAACTGTGTTTTCAACGATCCCTGGGTTTTTTGTTTTGAGTAACGCATTATTGAGTCATTAACGAAAATGAGAAAAAAAAAAATGGTCCTGACAGGGTTTACCATACTATACTTGAATCGCCGAACAGATGCACTAGCAACACCGCATTGACGTCAAGATTGAAAAATCCGATTCACAATATATAAATTTTACAAGCCTGTTAGTTTTTGACATTTGTAGTGAATACCTAACCTTTAATATATTATACGGGATTTTTTAAAAATACAGGGTGCGACAGTGAGGTACTGTGATTTTGAAAAGTGCGGCATGCGTCGTGGAGTTGACCCAGATTCATATTTCTAAAAACATGAATCTGGGCCAACTTTGATTAATATCTATTTGTCAGAAGTCACTATTTAAGTTAAGTATGGTTAAGTTGTAATATGGTTACAATGGAACCTCTTCAAATATCACAACACTGCGAAATGACAAGTCATTTCGCAGAATCTTATACTTGGACCTGCATTTCCACCCATATAAGATTATGATCGTTCAAGAACTGCAGTAGATCGTCTTCGCAGATGACGAATATTTTATACGCACATTTTCACATTACTTCGTCATCTTATGTGTTTAACAAAAACAATGTGCAAAATATAGGAAATAGCAAGAACAATAACCAAAACACAAGTTGAAAGACACTAAATGACATGTCAAATGACTTAATTATGTTGGAATTGTCCTAACGTAAGCGAACTCGTCGATCGACCAATGATAAATGTTATTTTGATTTTGACGAGTTGATGACGCAATGTCCATCCATTGTTGCTACTGCATCTGTTCGCCGATTTAAATATAATTCAATGCGACAATATTACGATTGGCTAATACAAAATTATTTAGTAAGTATGCAACCATCTTGTCTTGAACGTACAAAATGATTAAACATTAATTTTATTATACAGGTATTCGGCGATTTAGAGCGTTTACTGAATTTTTTCAAATGCAACACCTCGTACATTATTAAATTTTTGGAATGACCCCTTAATTGCGCTTAATTTTTGTTTGCTCACTGTAGGTACGCCACTGTAAACTTGAGTCTGTTTTTATAGATGGATTCAATTACAATAAAAAAAAAAAAAAACTATGAAATTATAAAACCCGGAATCTACGTTTAGTTTTGAATTAGGTACAAAGCTAATTTCTTTTACAAGTGAGTACTTTGTCTTAATCTAAAGCAACAAATCATCATAGATCAATATGATGGAGAACTTCTTGTCTACGTAAAAAAACTTCAATAAAAACTAGGTGAGATTTTTGAAAGTCAATATTTTTCAGAAATTTAATAAAATATCCAATAGAATTTGTATAACAAAAGAACATTACATTACAAGAAAACATCAGAAGATTTTGAAACCTGGCATTACAGCATATGGATTTAAAAGGTACTTACATAATCAACCGTTTTTTTAAATCCCTATATACGATTCTTTCAAACGTTTTTAATGATTAATATCATCTCAAAATCGCATTAAAGTAAAGATGTTTTTTTTTTCATTTCTTTTACTTACTCTGACTTGAAGACGGCAGTACAGCTCACGTACTCATTAATGTCACAAAACGCTTTATAATCGGCGTTATTTCCAGCAGCCTGTTCAATAACATATGCATATATTGACAGACCTAACCCCAAAAAACACGAAATAGTTATGATAACACTAGACGCTTTGACACTAACCATTTTTATTGTACGATCTTATAATTATCACTATTACAATAGTATACGTTTCATAACCTATATTTTATAGAAACAAAATTGCACTTTACAACAGGCGATGTTCACAACCGTTTTGACACGAATGACGTGTAATACACAAGCCAACGTGTTCATGCGCTGGAAAGTGCATGCAGGACCATAGGACAATACAGCTGATCTTCTGCGCTGTTGCCAAAAGTAAATATTACATCGCAATGTTCTATTTCAAAGTTAAACGAGGTTTTTAATGTGTTTTTCTTATGCTTTTGCACCTTTTCGATGGAATTTAATGCACAGCTCTGAGATTTTGCATTGGAATATTCATTTTTTATACTTCTTTACCGTAAATCGATTGGGGTTTTCGATCAAGTATTATTGGCAACGTTTGAATGCCGGCGCAAGCGCTCCTAGAGGTAAACAATTGAATAATCAGTCGTTGCGGCATCTAGTGCTGCCTAACGTCAAGTAATTTATTACAGATTTTTGTATTAATTACGTAATATATATATAGTGCTTTTTAATGTTTAACGATTAACAACACTGTAGCAAGTGGACGATTTGAATTATTAGTCGTGTGGAACTTTCGCCGAGGTCTCCGATGATTTTGGACGCGAAAATCGTGCGTTTTCCCGGTGCACCAGTGATTTTATAAGGATATTAATTTCGAGTGTGTTAGTTTGTCGTGTATGTGAGAAATTCCGCATAGTTTCGATTTTAAGATGTATAGTAGTGCTAAGGTAGGTGAGGGTTTTTCCGTTTCGCACCGCTTGAATGGGAAATAAGAGTCCGTTTCGCCTTATGTAGAACAGCAGGGGTTGCTTCACCCCAAGTCGCGCTACACAAAGGATATGTTGGGTTTGTTCCGGCCGGCCGTTCTGTGCCGTTCTCTGATTTCATTCGCCGGTGTGCAAAATATAAATAAATTAAAAAGAAATAATAAAAGAAAAGGGTGTAAGATAACAAATAATAATTGAATGAAATTGTAGGGTCAAACAATTTTAGTAGCATATACTTTAAGCTCAGATTAGATCGATTGAACTAAGTTTTTGAAAACAACTGTTAGCTTGTCCTCCTATCACAAATTTCTTAAAAAAAAAATGTTGCTTGCAATCAAGTCTATGCGCGGTGGCCAAAAAATGTGCATTTTCTGTTCAATTTTGAGCGAAAATTTAATTATACGAATTAGGTATGCAAATTAGTCAAAATTTTATGTGAACATGCGAATTTTATTCAAATTTATAGATACTAATATCAAAAATTATTGCTCAAATTCCTAGCCATCAGTTTCGAGACATAGTTGTTAGTTGGCTGGTTCAGTACTTCTAAGACATTTACGTATATATCATAGATTGGGAAGAAATATTGGTCCAACAACTCGAAGGTTTAAGGCATTTACGGAAAACCTCCTCTGAAGTCTAATTTCCCTAAATGCTTTAAGATTTCCATCAGCTCAAAAAGAAAAATACATATACAGATAAAAAAGGAGAAAGATAAAATAAAATTACCTTGGGCTCACAAAGAGAATTCCAATCTTCTTTCATCATCTCTCTGTTCAAAAAATGCAAACATTTCAAAACATTCCACTATTTCCTCTAGCGATATTTCTAGTCTAGAGAAGCCATTCTCAAGCTCGAATGAGGATTATCATGAAAATATTCCAATATTTGTTCATTATCTCTAATCACCCTTACATTGTTTGTGTTTTTGGGAATATGTCTTAATATACTGCCTTATTCGTTGAAAACTTTTTTTTTTTGGAATTCCCATAATTTTGTTTAATATTACTACGAATAAAAATGCTATTGTCAGTTATTTTCGCCATTTGGCAAACAATGAAAACCCATAGAAAGAATGTGATTCTTAATTTTGTCATAGAATTATTAATATACAATATTCTTTTATAAAATTTGGTACATTCGCATTTCAGGTGGCACTTAATCCTTAATCCAATGGCGTATTCATATCTTTCGTAAAAATATGCCTAATATGATTTCTGGCATTTTCAACCCTAGACAATTACACAGTGTACCTTGGTTTTCTATAAAAAAATATGTGAAACTTTGTACAGAAGTACAGTTTCTCGATGGAGGTGTCCGGCTTTTAAATGGGTCATACTGTATATCCATAAGAGACACTAATTACAAAAGTGTTTTAATTGTATTTATATCTTTATTGTCTATAAACATTTAATAGAATTATAGGATTGGTGCTGCTTTCGATCACATGATTTTTTTTATTTAGTAGTAGGTTTTATGTTTTTTTTTTATATTTTGAATGTTTAGGTATTTAATTTCTAATTTGATAAATGTCCTTACTACAGAATTATAACACAAGAAATAATAATTATCTATATCTTTATAACATGGTTTAAATGTGTCACAAAAAACTTTTCATTCTTTGACGTTTCCTTGTATCTAATCTACTTTATTAATGTATGTTTTATGAAGGAACATAAATTTATTATTATTATTATTATTGATAAACCCTGCATATTATTTACGATAGAGTTAGAACGCTGTTAAATAATTAATTATCACGTGTTTCTTTTTTAAATCGCAGAACAGTCCAGGAACGGGTGGTACGAACAAACCTGTAGATTCCAATTGGGGGAACAGAGATGTTACGGTTGGTAGCTCGATCGCTTAGTGCCAGCGGACGCCGCTAGGAGCGCCGACGGTCCGTACACTACGCTCCCCACTCCCAGCAAGTCCGCGACATCTTACCGAACGTATTATCGACTCGTTTTGTGTGGTTCGCGTCGCGCGTGTTCCATGTAAATATTTGGTACGGTTTCCCCGTTTGTGTCGAACCCGAAGGAATTCGGCGCGGCCGCGTGTCCACGCGTCTGTGCGTGCACCCCTGCGAAAGTGTCGTCCCGGGCGCTAGCGTATACGGCCGCCTACTGTGATGTCGTGAGTGGGGCCCACCGCAGCAAGGCCCCGGCCATGTTAGTCACCAGGTGAAGTTGTGCCCCATGTGTGAACCATGGACGCCGAGATAAAACAACGGAATCGGCGCAGGAAGAGGGCCCAACGTATGGCGCAGGCCCAACGGGAGATGGCGGCCGCCGCTAAGAACAACGCTGCAGCGACGGCCGCCGATAGCGGCGAAGACGAGGCGCCCCCGCTGCGAGAGAAACCCCAGAGACCGCCGCCGAACCGTCGGAAGAAATCCAAGGAGGCGCTCGTCGAGGAGGATATCATCGACGGCTTCGCCATACTGGGTTTCAAGAGTTACGAGGATCTAGAGGTACTCTATTTCGGTCTTTTTAATAATGTTGCTCCTCTGATGTGTGTTTATTTATCGTGTAAACGCTGAGGAGAGCGTAGAGGATGAGGTATTCCTAGAACGGGCGTTTACTCGATTCCTAAAGCAGTGTAAATAATAAACAAAACACAGTTGAGAAAGAGGAAACGACAAGGGCCCCCAGTCTTTGTCGTGTAACACTTGAAAAGGTAATTTTAACACCTGGCCTTTCAAAAAAAAACAACTATCCCCCCTGTACTATATTACAGTTAGAAATAACATCAGCAACAACTTACCTAATCACTTGAATGTTGATACAGTAAACACACACATTTGAAACTTAAGAGCTTATAATGGACATAATTAGATCAATTTTGTTTATTTACGTGAGAGTGCACTATAATTCACCGTACTGTTCTATAGTTTAAATAATAAATTCGAGCCCTAAAAATAAAAAAAACACTTGATTTATACGATATTGATCATATAATTTCAAAAAATAACTGTAACACCATCACGATACATTCAGCACACTAAATTTTATAAACTTAAAAAATCACATGTTCATAAAATATATCTAAAGATCAGATATCAATTTTTATAGTGCATTATTTACATTATTCTTTAAACTAGGAAGAGAGATTTTGTTTGATTCTTTCAATTCTCACAATCAACCCTTTTTTTATAACCTACTTTTCTTGTGCAACACTCACAAACGTCAAATTTTAATATTAATACTCCCATAACAATTATTTAATGCAAATAGTTCATATTTATTTATTGTATTGCAATGTAAACATAAGAAAGACAAAGATGATACAAGAATGTTTGTTATATCTAAATGCTATAAATCCAAATAATAATAATAGGTCCAATTGTCAACCGTTTTCGAGATATGGGTGGTCAAAAGCGCTGCAAGTCACTAGTTACGGTAACAAATTTAGACGAATCATATACGTATTTTGCTCGAATTTCGGCATGGAATGTTTGCCAAAGAACGATTAACTTAAATTATAGTTTTACTTCCACAATAATGAGCAGAAATTGTTTTAATGATTTTAATAAACAAGCAATGCTGTAAACATTTAAAGCTGCTCAAAATGGCGACTCTGGACTGCCAAACACAACTCTGCTCTTTGACTCAGTCCTCCTATCCAGTTGACATTTTCCATATTTCCACGAACTTCCTGAAATGCTCGTTGGATTTTACCTACCAGTTCTTCTTTGGTAGCCGGCTTCTCTTGTCCATAAACGATGGTCTTAACATGGCCTCAGAGGAGAAAGCCCTATCCAGCGGTTTGGAAACGCAGTGTTCAAAAAGTCGGTTACCACTCTTCCATAGTGTGCCGGACACCCGTCATGGACAAACCACATCCTATTACGGATGTTCAAGGGGATATCTTCAAGAAGAATGATCTCCTGTAGATCAATGTTCCATCAAAGATTTTCGGTCCTAGGATAACATTTCCGATGATTCCTCCCACACACATTAACCGAAAATCGGTGCTGAAATCTACTTTCTGACAACGCATGGGGATTTTTGTCGCTTCAGATGTGCTCGTTATGTGAGTTGTTAATCCCATCGCGAGTGAAGGTAGTCTCAGGTAGGATCCACGAGCAAAATTCTTCCCGTTTTGCATAGTCGGCAGGTAATAAAGACAGGAAGACTGAATAGGCATATGTACAACATAGGCCTGGCAGATGATGCAACCTGCAGATACTGCCAAGAGGAGGAAGAAATACCAGTTGATGTGCTGTGTCAATGTGAAGGCCTGGCGAGGACAAGGTTTCTAGTAATGGGGGAGGTGAATCCCACAGCTAGTAGCTACATAAAGAAGCCGCTCTCAAAGATGATAGGCCTCATTAACAGGGCAAAATTAGAGAGCGTCCTCTAGGAAAAAAGGGGATCACAATAGATCTGAAAAGGTCGCGGTGAAATAGGTCGATAGGCCACCCCAATCCTAATCTAATCTAATCTAATAGTCGGCAGGTAAGAGATTTTGTACTTGTCGTACGTGGTATGGATGTAGCCCATTTTCACGTAAAGTCCTGTGAATCGACGCTCTTCTCTGTCCTGTGGTGGCAGCAATTCTTCTTAAGCTGGTTCTTCGATTCTCAGAAACATTCATGAAGAACAGCTTCAGTGTGGTTTCTTTGCGCAGGCTCTCGCTCATTAGTCTTTTTCGGAAAGGATCCTGTTTGCCGGAGCAATATGAAACAGTTCATGATGGTTGTCCGACAAGGATGTCTTCGGTTCGGGTAGCGTTCTGCGTACTCTTTTGCCGCTGCTGAAGCGTTTCCTCCACAATAGCCATACAAAAATATCATGTCGGCGTACTCTTACTTCGTAAAAAGAGGCATTTTTAAATGTTCTGCTAGCGAAATCCAAAACTGTCAAAAATACAACAAAACTGCTTACATGACAACTGTCCAAAAGCCTACGTCAAGTGCATTGGATCTAAGTTACCAGTCGAGCCAAATGGGTCCATGATTCATCTAAATTAGTTACCGTAACTAGTGATTTTCAACGCGTTTGACCAGCCATATCTCGAAAACGGTTGAGAATTGTACCTATGCTGACCGGAAGTGTTTTGCCAATTTTGATACAAGGAATAACCCTATGAAGTTACGCAACTCAACGAGGAGACACCTGTATATACCGTTGACACTCAAATTATTGTATTAAATTAAGTATTGAATCCCTTTTTTTTATAATAGGAAGCGATTAATATTAAATTTATGCATTACATTGTTGCAAACCGTACTATAACTTCATAACTAGCCTATTTATAACCATAATCACACTTTAATAACTTCAATATGGTTATACATGTACTCTTGTGTGGATATGCGTTACATAATTCGTACACTTTACATATTAATTCTCATTACAACACGCTCACACTCGGCCAGTCACGTGTCACGCGATTCAAGCGTTTTCTTTTGTTTTTTTTTTTCCACCGCCTACTAAAATACTAACAAACTACATTGCCGTTAGGTGTCCTAGATTACTATGTTTAATACGAGACCTAATATACGATTGCACTCCATGTTGGAATTAGAATACATAAACAATTTTGCTTTTGCTTTTCGTTAGCACTTTTGCGAGACCCGTATTTTACTTTTCAATGTTCAAACATGCTATTACGTAATAAATACAGTTGGTGTCTATGTGATGTATATATATAGATATTAATGTTTGTTTAAATAAGTTTTTTTAGTGTGCGTGCTAATCAATTTTAAAATAATTGTTTTTCTTTTTTTTTTAAACTGCTTGGCTCTCAAAGTTGTATTTTATGGACGGTTATTATGTTATGGCCCGTGTATCTTTGAGAATTTAAATTAATTACGCTAATGGTTTATATTATAAATAATAGAAATCGGTATGTTTAATAATATATTGAAAAAGCAGTCTTATATTGTGTGGAAAATACAAACGAATGTCGACATGAAATAACTCTTTATTACATAAACTTAGATAAAATAGTTCGATGTGTATATAAACATAACATAAACGCTCTTATGAAATTGTATAAATACTTATTATAGATTTCAGATTGCCAAAGAATTACAGCAATATAGATATTGATAAATTGTAAATAACATATTATATACAGATAAGTGAAGAAAAATGCTGAGCGTTTTCCGTTTGTTATTTATAAAATAGGAAAAGCATTGTTCTGCAATAGGAATTCTTTTTTGGCTTGTTGCATCTTTATCCAGCACATTAACCCATTAAAGCTAGACAATTTATGCAATCACTAATTAACACTAATTAACATTAATCAGTGTAATGCGTGGACATACACAGTTAAAATTGCATGTAAAAATTAGCACTCAAAGTGGTCTATATAAGTCTACACTATTTTTGGTAAATTTTACACTGTGAAATTTGGTAACATTTACCAAAACGATTTGGTAAAATTTACCAAAACGATTTGGTAAATCCTACACTTTAAAAGGTGTAAGTGTAAGACACTTGCCAGTGTAAACTACCAAGAGATGTTTTACACCTTTGGGTGTTAGTTAGAGGTACACTACGTGGGTGTAGCTTTTACACTGAATAACGTAAATGTAATTAAGGTGCTTTTAGCTGTAAATGTATATCGTACAGTATATATACGCCAAGCAATCTAATAAACGTAAGGTGGTGAAGTGATCCGAAAGAAACTTCAATTTGCTAATAAAAATTTATTTGCGAATATCTTTTTGTATAAAACAGAATTTAAACATTTGCTTTCTCGCAAAACGCACAATGTACAGAACAACGTTTAAACGACATGCACAAACGAATACGAACACTAATGATTAAACAAAAATATGCCTTAGAACAATATATCAATAATATTACTAAGAATAATTAAGGTTAAATAAACAAGTTATGCAATAAAGGAAAAACCATTGCACAGCACAGCAATATTATAGTACCTACAGTTAATATTAATAATAATAATAATAATAATAATATTTGTTTATTGCCCAACAGTAAGTACCAATAACAGGACAACAATAAGCAATAGAATATACACATATAATAAAAAAATTTAGTATAGTATGCACATAACAAACTCATAGTACATAAAGCCTACAATTGTTTGAAAAAAATGTCCTCATAATGAGTGTCCGCAAGTTTACACATATTCACCATGGGAGAATTCACTAATAGATTAGTTCTAGGTGTGGGTAACGAAAAAGTTGATACGAATCGAGATGGACGAGACGGTACATGGAAGTTCAACTTATGTAGTAGATCACTGGAGTCAATGCATCCATTCACCAGCTTCCATACGAAGAATGATGAGTGTTTCTGTCTACGCTCAGTAAGACTATCGAAGTCATGTCGCCTCAATAAGGAGTTGTCATCAATGCCTCGCAAAGGATACTGATTATCAAGCTTAAATGACAAGTATTTTAAAAATCGTCGTTGAATCCGCTCAATTGTCAGCTGATGAGATACATAAATCGGTGACCACACTACTGAGCAGTACTCCAAACAGCTTACAACGAAGGCATAGTAAAGGGTCTTCAAAGTACTAACATTATGAAATTGTTTGCAATTTCTAATAATAAATCCTAATCGTTTAGATGCAGATGTTGATAAGTCATCAATATGGTTTCTAAAACTTAAACGTTTGTCGAAGATTATGCCCAGATCTCTCATACTATCAGCCTTAGACAAAACTTCGCCGTTAATGAAATAAGAAGCGTTGATAACATTGGTCTTTCGTGTGTAGGATACCACCTGGCATTTAGCGACGTTTAGTTTCAACATATTAAAAGAGCACCATTGAGAAAAGCGGTTAATATTGTCTTGCAGAAGCTCCACGTCATCAATAGTAGTAATGGTCTGATAAATTTTTACATCATCAGCGTAGGCCAAAACTGGGCAATTAAGACTGCTGAAGAGATCATCCAGATACAATATAAAAAGCAATGGACCCAGACAGGAGCCCTGAGGCACGCCAATTGAAATAAAGGGTGCAGAGTAAAATCCTTTGTAGAATACTTGGTTTGTTCTGTTCGATAAATAATTTTTCATGAAATGCTGAAATCCGGTCGACATACCAAACAAATCAAGCTTCCTCAACAGAACATTGTGTAACAAAAATATATATATATTTTAAATTTCAAACTTCTCGCTACCAGTTAGGTTAAGGAATATGGAGTTAATCACCGGAATGGGGGGAATAGACTAAACAGGGAATTACATTCTACACGATTAGCCATATATACATAACCTACAATATGTCATAAAAATCTTTTAGAACTGACAAATAGTTTACGAAATACAGCAACAAAGAATATAGGTTGTAAACGATACGTATTATGTACCTACCTACATATCTAACTATTGTTCAAAATGGTGTAATTGGTTACTTACCGTTTGATATGCAATGTTTATATGCCGACGGGATAGGCGAATCACTAATACTCAGCCATTTAATCATACTTTCGCAGTTAATTCATATTAACATCATGGTTGCAAAAAACATAAAATATGTACGTATAAACTATAAACATCTTAAAAGCAGAGGCACAGGATTCTTGTTTCAATACGAATCCGATCACGTGTCAATTGTCTGTTAGTAGTTTGTAAGTTTATCTCTCTTTATTACATGTACCTGATAGAAATTGTTCATGCGCAGGAGTACATATGTACGCCCCTCTCTTTTCGAAGTCAACTTTTTACACCCCCAGGTGTAGATATTTCAAATATTGGGCAAAGATGTCTTTACCTAATTGATTTTGGTAACAAAATGCAACTTTAACCTAATTAGGTGTTAATTTTAACACGCAAACTTTTTACCACTTACTTTTTGTGCTTTACACGCAGAAATTTTTTACTGCGTATAGACTATACTTAAAGATATGCAGAAAAATAAAATATGTACACTTTGCATATAATCCGGTTTCTAGTAATCACAGTTTATTTATCCACATTTACATTTAGAGGAACTTAATTTGATTAACAAATTGTAATATGTTATTCCGATTACTGTGGGAAAAATTTCCAAACATTCGAATAGCAGATTAAAATATAAAAAAAAAAAAACAGGTTAAACCCATCCAGAAATACAATAAAACACGAACAACTTCATTATTGAATACACGGTCATTAAATCGACCATGCTTAATTGATTAAAATATCTGACGGTAATGCTCTGTCCCCTAGCTGTTTACCCAGTCAAACAAAGTCGATTAATTATGGTGATATAAATTAACCAATAATAATAATACAGATGTGAATGAATAATCGAGATTGGACCCGACTATAAATTATGCATATAAATAAAGCTCCTGGTATTAAATTTATATATTGGATGCTACATAGTACCTACAGGATATAATTTATTATTTTTCGAATCCACTAGTATAGATAATGTATACAAATATTATGAAATGGAAGTATTAATTTGCAATGCAAATTTATAGATATTAGCGCAGTAATGCCAATGTGAACCTCATATTTTCCGTTTAGTATATGTTTAGATAATTTAATGTGTAAATTATTTGGTTAGCATGTATATCTATTATATACAAAAGGAATTAGTGGTTAGTTTTATGATAAAGGAAAAACATTATTACATTTATATATCCTTACGTTAATAGGTTTTACAGGAGAAAATAGGCTGTTACTAATGGAAAAGTGTTTAGTTAACAACTTATTTCAAAAGAGAGTAAATTGACGAAAACTATTAACAAGAAATCGTTCCCATCTTCGATCTAGCTAATTATATTAATTGTTTAAAGAGATTAAATCTTTAATAGTTTTTTGTCGTTAAAGTTGATGAGAAATAAATGTAGCAGCTCATAACTGTTTATAAAATCGAATTACCCATGGAATGTCAACAGATTGCCGTTTTTGGTAGATTAGACTGTCATTGCGTTCTCGTTTGTCTCGACTGATTAATGTATTATTTGTATAAGGCCATTTGATTTTTGAAAATCACATAAATAGGAGAAACTAGTGGGTAACACAATAAAACAAACAATATTATTTTGGGACCAACCGTTACCGAGATATGATCATATCTTAGTAAATCTAATTTTATAAGAGATTGGAAGGGATTTATATAAGATAAATGATTAGGAATAAACACAAATTTAGTGTCCTATTTAAAAAAGAAAAATCTAGTTAAGTTCAATAATATCTTTTTCGATAAAAAAGCGATACAGTTATACCGGAAATTCCAATTGAAAAAGAGTTTATAGATAACACAGTATCTTGATTGATTAAATTCTGTACTCCATCCATATACTACCATATTTATCAGTTCACCAACTCGAGCGATTGAATAAAATCGATTAGGTGTTATTTGTAAATACTTCTCATTCGACTGTGTGATGAATGGCAAATTTACCATTAATGGCCGGTTCTAATTTGTGCCGTGCTAATCATAATAGCGACCCCGCACTTAACTTGAATAAACGATTGATTGGAAGCTTTGAAACTCAAACATTGTTGTTATGTTACTGCATGGGATATGTAAGTATGTAGTTTTACTATTATTAACATGGTTGTTATAATTTTCATAGTATAGATACGAAAACAAATTATATACGTACATAATTGATTGGATGATTTATCATAATTTTACGATGGATTGTTTGGAAGATTGGTTTATTTCGTATTATTGAGGAAAATACAGCGGCAGATTATCCATTCACCCTATAGGTACACACGCAGAGAAATGCATACTTACCTTAAATAAATTTGTTTTGGACCAAATAAATCTACATTTTGAATGCATTTTTTTTATAGACATTATCTATTAATTCATTTTGACTAGTTGGACTCAGATATCGCACTGAGCCAAAAGACATATAAAAAAATTTGCTCATGCCCTATATAGAGTTTCCATAAAAATTTTCTTGTGATTTCCAATAGTCCCCCCTTTTTTCAAACCGACGCACAGTGGATCGAAAGGCGGTAAAAAGCGGACATTGACTTCGTACCTCATTTTCTTTCTTTTATTTATTAATAAATAATTATTGCATTGTATTATAATTATTTTTTTTCAATGTTGTGTGAAAGTTGTATATGTTATTAATGATTATTAGTAATCACATATATTACGAATAAAAATAAAAAAAAAATTAATACTGATAATAGAAAAATAATGTCCCTAAGAAGGGCTCGCTATGTCAGATTTTTTACCAACTTCGATCCACTGTGCGACGTTTGAAATCCTTCTCCTTAAAGTAATAGAAATTTTCTATATGTATAAAAAGGTATATTTATAGTACATTACTAAATATTTTATATAAATATAATTCTTGCTTAAGTGTATATAATAAAACTATGTACTTCCTAATATATATATGTACATTTTATGGTACCTATTCACAACTTTACGCATAAACTACCTACCAAAATTCATTCTACCTCCTAAGTACCTCGCTTAACACGAAACATCCAACTTCTCACATACATTCTTTAGCATACCTAACACCTCATTGATTGCCTTCAACTGTCCTTTGACATCTTTCTCTCCCACCTCAACTCTAGTATATTCTTGATGATGCATGTGCCTGTAGAGTTTCCAGCAGGTGCGCTTAACCGTCACCAATTCCAATTTTCTCTTAATGCTCTCGTGCTGAATGCTGTATATGACATTCTCTACTCGTTTGGCGTCAGTTCTCGCATCGTTGTAGCGCCTAGTCAACGATTCTAAGACTGTTACCAGATGAGTGCGTTGCTCGAACTTCTCTTGCAGGAATTTCTTCATGGTGTCCATCGATTGGTGATAGCGTTTCACTTGGTCTTCTTCTACCTTCGCTATCGCTTGTTTGGAGTTGTGTAGGGCCTCGAATCTAAATATAAGGATATATTAGTTGGTGCGGAATTGATTCTAATGTTTTTATAGAGAAAGATCTTTGGAATAAGATCTAAAATCTAGGCTGTGCAATAGTGCAATTTTCTTACAGTGCGAAATACTTAAATAAATGCTTTTCTGCTATAATAGTAATGGAAATGAAAATCTAGGGTGTTTAACAACGAATATTTCTAAAGACAAAATTGTAGAGAATTACTTGACCAAAGTTATTCATTTATACAGATTGGATACTTCCAAATAAAAAAGAATTCTTCAAATTGGACGTCGGATTTTTGATTGCAGAAATGAATGTATTAAGATTTGATAACCTATTCCTTGTAGTTCTTAAAATATTAACACCTATTTCATAAAACCACCAGAAATACGCCAAAACTCCTAGTTTTAAGCATATGCAATGAAAAGGTCCGAAACCGATAGAAGGGATCGTTGCGCTCCAAAATATTTTTCTCACCTTCTGAGCACACCTGCAGCGTTCTTAAATTTATGGATATTCTGCGCCGCAACACAACTCAAATAAGCCTCGTAAAAATCATATTCCCCAATCTTGTCTTCCATACGTTTCTTTATCCCCTTCAAATAAACAATATTCGCCTTCAATTCTTCCGCGTCCTCTTCCCTCTGTTTCGCCGTCTCGCGCGCCTGTTGCATCTTCAACCGGAACCGCCGTCTCTTCTCTTCGTTTTCCACTACGAACGTGTCGCAGATCTTTATCTCTTTCTTCAGCAGCTCGGCCATCCTGAATAATCTGCCGCATTCCCTCTGGAAGTCTTCGTGCAAAATAGCATAGTTTACCCGGCTCCTTCTCAGGTCCTCCTCCACCGTAAGCAGATTGCGCCTGGCCTTGAAGTAATCCAGCTTGTAATTCGCCGGCGGTTCATCTTCTTGCTTGATCGTGGATTTTGGCGGTCTGCAGAAACGTTTGGAGTCTTCGTAGGTGGCGACGTTCTTTACGGGTTGTGATAATTGATGGCCGAAGAGTTTTGGCGCTTTGACTGCGGCCATTTTGACGTACTTAATGTTTGATAAATGTCAGTTTGACAGTTCGAGATGCTTCGACGAAGTTTTAATATTTTGGGTGGTTTGATTTGACAGGGATTTTGCTAGATGGATTTAACGATTCGGTTTAATTTGTTGATAATTGAATCTTCAATATATTACATGAAGGGATACCAATTTTGAGTCTTTATTTAAGATGTTTTTTTTAAACCGAACGAGTTCTTTAATTATTTTCCAAAATCAACAACACATACGTTGGTAATCTCATTGAACTAATATTTTTGTGTTTATTTTTAGTATTTAACAAATGTGTATACATAATTACTTTTCCAATTAAATATATTTTTGAGTTATGTAAAACTGATGAAGAAGTTATTAATGAAAACATCGAAACTTCTTTTGGACATGCATTAGATTAGAAAAATATATATATATATAGGTATATAAAAAATGGTTATAAAAATATTGTTTTTCGAGAAAATAAAATTCTGCGTTATGGAACATCCTGTATATACAAATCAAAATATCGTTGAACAGCGACTGAAATGAGTGTTGACTAGGATTTAAAAATTTAATTCTTTAAGGTGGCGGATTGCCAAGTCGTTAAAATTGGGCCTTTTATCCAGATAAAACAGTAAATAGCTATGGAATTGACGATCAAAACTATTTAGTGCCGTATAATAATTTGTTTCTTTAAGGATGGTCTATCAAAATATTCAACAAAATACATTTAAAATAATACAACTTTGATATGTAGGATTGGCTGAAAGAAACATACTTTGCGCTATTTATTAGGCGACAGTCGCGAAAAACTGCAGTTGCGTATACTATCCGAACCAGATGATCTGCTGATTTGAAATGTTCAGTGTATGTTAGGCACACGTGCGGAGATAAGCTTTGAAAAGCATTTCTCATACGTTGCATACAATCACCTATGGTTGTTAGTGGGCTCGCATAAACTTGACTTTTTATAGTTCCCCAAAACAAAAAAATCTAACACTGCTAAATCCGATGAACGGGGTGCCAAGAAAAACGATCCGTTATTAGTAATCCATTGATCTTCAAATGGTCACGGACTGTTTCTGTTTTTGTGGGTATCGTAGAGCGAAAGTGTTGCATGTTCCTGATATTACTTTGTTACATTCTCCATAGCATAGAATAACCTGACTAGAATAGTGACTCTCCCGAGTAACCAGGGACCGCGTTTTACGCCACCTTCTGGCTGTGTTGTGGTACTAAAATTTTGGCGCGAAGTTTGAATACCGATATAATTTGAATTGGTACTTTAAATTTGTATTTAGACTTTTATAAATAAAAAACTTACATTTTTTTAAATCTCTTTATTAATATTAAAAAAAATACAATAATTTATGGATTGGTCAAAACTTTAAAGAAAATAATATCATTCTAAATTTAACATTTTAGGAGGCAAATATCAGAAATGAAGCAATAACTTACGTAAATAGTAAAAGAAAAATAATATAAATGAATTGTATAGGGTGTTCGTCCCTCGTCATTTGCCAAGGAGCAAGGAAAACGAAAACATCACTCTGAAAGCAGGCTTCAGCATTCCAACACCGACACCTAGGAATGATAGTGAGACAGATGAAATTCTCCACGGCATCTAAAAATTGTATTATTTGTGCTGATCCCTCCGCTTCTTGAAATGATTCCATATCTACATAATAAGAGAAACCAACAAAAATTCAATTCGTACTAAAAGAATTTTATAATTTACTATTTTCAGCAAAAAATCCCATTGGTCCTCCCACAGTTCCGCTTAGCTGTTTCATATACGTCCCTTTATAGAGCAAAACTCCTAACGTTATGTGTTTAATGGTCAATATTTTGGACCAGTGACCGTTAAAAGATTCATTAAATGTGGATAATCAAAGGAATAATTTCTTGGTGATAAACTTCAAAATCGAATCCTCTATATTCACTATTTCGATTTCTGTAAGTGGTCCTCGGCTTGTTAATAAGCAAATTAGTTGCTTGCTTGCTTATTCCTACCTTGGTCGTACACTATAGCCACTGGAATTGATGCAACATGGATAAGAAATTGAAGTAAAGGTGTTGAACTTTCATAAAAAGTAAAAAAACTGTGGTTGCTTCCAGTTTCTGTAGATGTTTTCCACAAGAAACACTAATAAGTGATCTGCCAATTGCAATTGCTGTTCTTTTCCAAAATCTAATACGAAGCGTTCAATAAAATCTCTCCTCCTCGAGTACTGTGAACCTGGATTCTTCGTGTGTCGTAATTTGTAATGTATAAAAAACGGTTTCTTTCTGGGAAAGTTCCTCTAAAAAACCTAAAGAAACAATACTCATACTAAATGCTTGCCAACAAAATGTTTTATTAATATATTACCTGGCATATTTTAAGTTGGAAGTAAGTTCCTACTAAAATATTTTCTATTTCGAAAGTATGTGATAAAATGAGACGTACAAACAAACTTATTTTCCGAAAATGTCGCGAATTTCAATCAGAAACCATAAAACGAAGCCTAAATATTGAAAGGATACTAAAAAATGGCGTCAACTGGACCGTTTGCTGTTTATAGCAATGACGGTTATTTTACATAGCAACAACGAAAAGAAAGAAATAACCATATAGAAAGATTGAAATATAGCTATGTTGAGTATGTTAGTACCACACAATACCCTCAAGGTGGCGTCCTAATATTTCCAAGGAATCGCACCTCTATGCTGCATAGATAATACAACAAATTTAAATAGTCTTCGTTTGTGTGGCTAAGACGCGCTGGCATTTCGGTTTATACAATATTGATAGTTCTACCACGTTCTACTGTAATTGTTTTTGTGTTATCTCGGACATGGCCAACTTGCTACAAATAGCTACAACTACAAACGAAAGGAAAATCACTCACGTCAGGCTTTGATAATCACCTTATTAATAATAAATATTTAGTAGTCTACAGGCAGCAGGGACTTATTTTATGTTCAAAATAATAATAAGGAATCAGCCCTTAAAGTTTGTCCTATATATTTAGAATCACCCTATACTACACTGTATATATAGGCTGTCTACAATAAACGTCGGCATAAAACCGAACAGTTCTCTCAATCGTTTCAACGAGGCGCCACATCACCATTACTCTCAGTATTAAAATCCGCCCTTATTATCAGGGAGAATTTTACTACCACCTCCACGCGCCTCGTAAGCTTTTCTGATAGCAATTCGCGATTAATTAACAGCAGACACGCAGGTGATAAAGCTTTATGGCCACCGCGGGATGCTGAAGCGTAATTAACAGATTGAGACTGTAATATACCCGTTCGAATTTCCTGCTGGAAGAATATAGGTAGGTATCTACCCCCCCACCAACCATCATAAGACCTTCTTTCCAGAACCCTAATACATACATATTACACACTGATGAGTTTGGATATTTGTAGACTGAATTGATTACAGCTTTAAGTGGGGTAGTTTGGCGACTTTATTGGGTTTTTGTTTTTCTCTCGTTTGTACTCTGTAGGGGGTTGAAGGAATTAAGGTCGAATGGGATTTAATTAAGGGAGAAAATACGTAATCTGTTAGGGAGTGGTGTATTACTTAATATGCTGTTTTTTTTTCATTTTCGATTATTACAGTTATAGCTGCAAATAGGGGAGAAATAACTAGGGATTAATAGGTGCAAAAAATAAAACAGAAAAAGGCATAGAAATTAGATTTTGCTCATCAAGTACACAAGGTGTTTACGGTCTTCTGATTTTATTTTCAAGGGGTGATTAAACATCTTAAAATAAGGTCTTTGACGTAAAAATATTGTTACGAGAGCCAGTTTAATTTGAGCGCTCAGAGATGGCGCTAACCGTCAGTGGATCGAGAAACAAAGCTCGCGTACAAGTTTCATGTTGAACGGAGAAGTAAATCGTTAGAACTGTAGGTATTGGTCAATGGAGAATCCTCATTGGATGCGTGAGACACATACGCAATATCCCCAAAAGGTGAACCAACGTCTGGGCAGGTGTCATCGGTGACCATATAATTGGTCCAATTTTTATTCATGAGAATTCGAAAGCGGTAAACTATTTGGATCATCTCATTTGAAATGATGTTGTTCCTGTTCTGGTGAATTTATAATCCCGATGTGATAGATCCGTTCTTACCAAGTGAAAATGTTTGGAGGCAACACCTCATTTTGCTGTATTTGTAAGACACTATTTACTATAAATAAGATCTTTCCTAATAAATGGACAGTCGAAAAGGTGCAATTGAGTGGCTGAGCATATCACCAGATCTTGCACCTTTGGATTTTTTTTATGAGGGAATCTCAAAAATAAACTGTATGCAACAAAGCCACACAATATTGATGATCTCAAACAAAAAATACAAACAGAAATAAGGAATCTTTCACCTTAAGTTTCAGGAAAAATTAGAGAAGAGTGTTACCACAGTTTTTTTTTTTATTGACCGGCATGGGCGGGTTTACTCTGTAGGGCAACTCGGCCAGAAAACCTATTATGCCCCCATGATGTTTTAACCCTTTCGACCTGGTTGCACCTGAACGAAGAGGGTCGCAAATTTGTCGATAGTAAGTTCACTTAGACTGGGTTTGTCTAACCGAGCGACCCCTAGACAACTCCGTCTCTCCCTGTCCCCTGCCGGGCAGTCAACAAGGAGGTGCACAGGAGTTTCTTCTGTTCTCCTACAGTTTCCGCACAGGGGAGAGTCCACTTGCCCCATGCCGTGCTTATTCAATACACAGTGGCCAGTTAGGACTCCCGTGAGTAGTCTCAGTCTTTCTTCTTTGCGGAGTCTATCCTCGTCTGGATGAATCCCGAAGGTTTTGCAATGTCTCACGCCGGAAAACCAATTCCAATAGGAGCGGTGACTAGCAGCGAGTTCACATCTGACAATAGCTTTGATACCGCCATAAGAACGCCCACACCGACGGTTTCGGACCTGTGAATGGTCGTTCGCCGGCGCCTCTAACTAGTTTGTCAGCAATTTCGTTTCGCTCTGAACCCAGAGTGGCTTGAAACCCATCTCAACGTAATGCTGTGATGTTCCGCCAATTCTTCGAGCTTCCTATGGCACCCCAGTACCACCTCGGAAACGGATTTGACAGCATGCAGTGCGCTAAGAACAGCTTGGCTGACGGAAAAAAATTTCAACCGATCCATTCTTATGCATGGGCAGTTTAAGATGCTCTCTGCACACGTCTGGATGGCTATTACTTCAGCATGGAGCTCCTTAAACTGACGGCTTCGCCATTCGGTTCTCCATAATAATAATAATAATAATAATAATGTTTATTGTCATTCGTTCGTAAGAACATCGACATTGTCAATAAGCATATAAATAGATACATATATACATATATTATAATAAAACAGACATACATATGGGAGTCAAACAGAAAATTAAAAAAACTATGCACTTATTGTTAGATACTCGTATATACTGTAAAACGTGTTGTCCAGTAAATAATTAACTACCGCCCTTCCAAACAGGTTAAGTGAAGATATCTCTTTTATTTGCCTCGGCAGTTTGTTAAAACATGATACAGTCCTATAATAAGGGGCATTTTCAAACAGTTTTGTATGGTGGGAAGGCACGCTCAAGTCGTGCCGAAATCTAGTGCACATATTACCATAATTATCACTGTTTCTGATAAAATCGCGTTCGTTCTTTTTGTAATATATTAATAATTCGTATATATATAACGAAGGCAATGTTAATACTCGAAGTTCTTTGAAAACATTCCGACACGACTCTCCCGAACCCATTCCAACCATACATCTTAGGACACGTTTCTGGCTAATGAACAACCGCTGCGCATATGATGAAGAGCCCCAGAAAATGACGCAATAACGTAACCGGGTCTCAACGTAAGCATAATAAAATAATTTTAATACATTAATGTCGCAGCAGCGCCGAAGATTACGAATCGCATACACCGCGGAGCTTAGCTTACTGTTCAAACTAGAGCAGTGTTGTTCCCACCTCAAATCACAGTCGACAATAACTCCCAGAAACTTACAACAAGCATTCGGAGATATCGACTTACCGTTGCATTTAATATATGGACTAAGAGCATTACGAGAATGCCCCGATTTAAAATACAGTACTTCCGTTTTTTCTGCATTCAAGGTGAGCCCTTGGCTCCCGCACCACGCTATCATTTCCCTGATCGTACTGTTAGCTGTATCTATGACTTGTTCAAACGACCCTACTATAATGCAGCTGGTATCATCAGCGTACTGCGATAACACACAATTGCTAAGGCTCAAAGAAAGATCATTAACATATACGTTAAATAGAATTGGTCCAATAATTGACCCTTGCGGCACGCCATGCGTCACACTCCAGCAGTCGGAATAAAAAGACCGCTCAACACCATCCCTGACACCCGTGATACTGACCAGTGACTTTCGGTCTGATAAAAATGATCTAAACAGATCCTGTGCAATGCCACGCACACCCAACCTTGATAATTTTTCAAGTAGAGTATCGTGATACAGGGTGTCAAACGCCTTACTTAGGTCAAAGAACAATCCCACTACATTCTCCCTTCCATCCAAACCATTGTAAACAGCATTTAATGCATTGTTAATTGCGTTACACGTTGACCTGCCAGCAACAAATCCGAACTGACTGTTACTCAACAACTTGTATTGTGAGAGATACGATGTTAATCTATTATTAATTATTTTTTCAAAGACTTTGGTAAATGCACAGGGTAACGATATGGGGCGATAATTATCTAATGTGTTAATGCTACCTCCTTTATGTATCTCTCCAGATCTCAATGCCTGTGCCATTAGGCGTCTTAGAGGCATCCACAACTTCATTCTTTAAGAGACACTTCATTCTTTAAGAGGCAGAGTTTCTTAAACGGGTCTTTTCAATATTCCATTTCTTTTCTTCAACTATTTCAACCTAATGAACATCCTGAACAATGTCTAGGTACATAACATTTGCAATTTAAATTTTAAAATTGATTGCACAAATATGTCTAGTTTTCAAAATTGACAGTGACTTATGAAGTTGTCTTGTTATAGGCAATGTTGTCAAGGTATCAATTGGTCCGGACAAATACAAATTTGTTGATTCGGATAACTAACAAAAAACTTATTAAAACTCTCTAAAATATGTCAAAGTACGGTTTGCAGTACCACACTGTATATTAAGTTCCAAAATCGCGTTAATTCAACGTCTAAACAAAGGTATCCACCATAATCGTTTGTTTCCTTTATCAAATAGAACCGTAATTATACGATAATGCTTTCATTCGCAACGCTCTTAAATATACACAGGTAGTACTTACTTTCTTTTTTTCTTAACCGACTCGTATAATGAAAAATAATTGCAACTTCGGAAATAATCTACCATTAGAGGAGAACCTGTAGTTTTACAAACCATTATTACCAAGTAAGTAAGTAAGTAAAGCCGGGGGTATTGCTTTGTGCTTTGCTAGCCGCATGAGCTGATGATGTTTGGGTGTGTCCCGTCCCTGTGTAGAGTTGGACTAACTAACTAACGCAAGTAGGTAGAGGTAGTTGTACAGAAGAAGGTCAATGTCCAAGGGATATTAAGCCAGGACGGCTCTCAGCTGGTAACAGCGTACGAACGCTGTGCGAGTGAGTATAGTGGATAGAGGACGTATTCCCATCCAGTCAAGCGAACGATTCCTCGGCACTGCTAGGGCGGGTATCAGAAAATGCAGGATTTGTCGTGGTTATAACGGAAAAATGTTTTTTTTTTCATTCGCAAGGCTTTTGCAGGTGTTGTCATATTTATTTAGACAGGTTATTTTTTAAACTCTTTTATAACTTGACACGATTTGTCGATGTCCGTTGTTGCGGACTAATGCTAATTCCGTTTTGGTGAAAGTTTATGTCTAGGGGGTCAAATTAGTCCTTGAAATATCGATCATTTAAAGATTTTGCGATAAACACCGTTATTACGAAGGAAAAAAAAAAGTTAAGCTATACCGAGGGAGTCGGTCGGAAGTATTGTGTTCACACCTAAATATCTATAGTTATGTATCTTGTCTCTTTGTTACTGTTCCAATTTTTTTTGGCCGTCACTCTATGTAGGATAACACGTTGAATATCCTTATCGCTTTTTATCGGATAATTCTCAGCTACTATATGCTAGTAACGACACAATGTTGAAACATTATCAGCTGTTTAGTTTCGAGAATGCAAACACTCGAGACGTTACACAAATATCCAGTAAGCATTACAAATTACATTACTAAACAAGAGATTATCTGAGTAGTATTATGTAAGTACCAACTGTGACAGACACGACGCAATTTTTGCGTTCGTCAGTTCGAGTATACGTTGAGTATTTTTTTTGTCTTATTGTTCTGCTATGCTTTTTGCATATTAAATAAAAGTCGTTGTTTATCTCGTATCATTGTCGAGTCGAAGCTCCTTCGTGCATATTGTACAGCATATACATCGGCCTTAAGACTCAAATTGTTTTGGGAGAGCCAATGGTCCACATTCTGCATATATTATACCTTTAATCCTGGAGACATATGTGAAGCCCTCTCATACATAAATAGTGACCTTCAGTCACTTGTTAACATGTCTGAAAAACATTGTCTTAGAATAAATATAAAACAAGCTTCTGTTTTGGTTTTTGGCCGTGAAAAAACCCGAGCCTCGATTTTGAAGGATATTGAAATTAAAATCAAAGATGAAGTTTTCGTTGTATCTGACTTCGTTTTAAAGAACACGTTTCACATTTAATTAGATTGGGTTATAGTAGTTTGAAGGCTTTCTATGGTAGTAAAGACTGTTTGGATGTCGGTTTGCGTAAGGCCTTATGCGAATCTTCCTGTCCTTTCCAGATTTAATTTTTGCATAAGCGTTTATTATTACTGCTTGGACACCATTGACAGAACTAGACTTCAGCGTTTGCAAAATTCGCGTCTTAGATTTATTTATGGGATACTCATACACTCGATTGGGCTGGTCGGTTAAATATCTTTGCCAGAGCTGAATTTTCTGCTACCATCTTTTCCTTATAAAGTTATTTATTTTTAGAAACCAAGTTATTTGTTCCGTAAAATTTTGTTTAGAACAGATGTGCATAATATCCAATGTGAGATACAAAGGCTTGTTAACTCCTCCACCACCTTGAAATTTTTAAAAGATCGTTTAATTATAATATTGTTAACTTTTGAACAAAATTCCCCTAGGTATAGGGGTCCGCTTTCTCTGTCCCATCAATTTCGAAGGAGTGCTTTCTTTAATAAGTAAATATATTTTCATTTCCCTTTATAACTTTCCATTACTTTTCTCTTTATGCTTTTTGCGCTTAGATTTGAATTATTATTACTTCTTGCTTATGATTTTTTATTTATCGGGTTAACGTTATTAATGGTGGTGGAGGTAGAACAGCGGCTTATGCTTTAAGCAGATGATCCTGCACCTTTTGGCATGTTGGTTGAATTTTTAGCTTTTATTTGCTTATTTTTATACTATGTTTGATGCCAATAAACCGTTATTATTATTATTATTATTTCTCCCTTTTAGCGATTAATAAACTTATGTCATTTTCCACAATCAGTATGGAAATATCATCCGGGTAATTAATGGTTATCGAGTGTGAATCGCCGACATGTTTGAGAGCATATCATTGAAATAAATGATAAATAACGGAGGCCTTGAGACGCTACTCTGTGGGACATCCATATTAACAACAGCTCACATTAAACGACATCGTATCATTCGCATATGTAACTAGCTAATCGCTTATAATGGTATTTAGCAAATCATGAAAAAATAACAAATAATAAAGGGCCTAAAACAGATCCCAGTGGCACTCCTTTCACATTATTTACATATATACCTATCTATATGAATGTGGTACATCTTTTATTTCACTTATTGTTGCACGCAGGCTGATGTGGAGACTTACATAATAATTGGTATTTTTGAGGTCAGAATTCGCGAGAGCTCGCGTAGTCACTTCCGCCTTTGTCTGGCACTGCCGACCGATAAATTAACGGTACAACATAACCATTGCCGACTACTGAAGCCTCCCTTTTCGAGCGGTTTTCTCTTACCCCTTTGCTACACCATCATGAATGAACCCAGAAAGCTCCCGTTCCCGCTTTGATGATGATTCGTCGCTAGAAGGGCCTCCTCCTCTTTAGACCGGCAACGGTTTTATGTGCCCTATACGAAATCCCGTCGCTAGATTCGCGTGCCCCACGGGTCGCGGCCTAAGAGACGCTGGTCTGCTGCATCGGGCAACGGCACTGGAATGCCGGAGCCGTTTACCTTGAGGACGTGACACGAAGGGCACTCACCTCGCGCCCAGCTCTCAGCTGACCACCATATACCCACGAATGCAATCTAACTGCGACGATGCAATAGTATCAAAAAGATTTATAGATTATTATATCGTATTAAATCGGTCTTAGAGATATCGTCGATTCCTAACTATGTTCTTTTCTTTGTTTCAGTTTGTGATAAAATTGGCCACCAAGGAGAACGTCAAACGCCTAGTGGAAATCGAGAGGCCGAAACACGAACCAAGACCGCACCTGGCGCACCATATTTCGGCTCACCATACGCTCACCTCGGCACACGTACGTGGTATTCTTTTAATATTTACTTCATATACAGGGTCCTGCACTAGCGCGTAATTCCTTTACGAATCGACCTTTAAACGCTACCATATGCAAATCGCAAGACACGAACTCGAATCTTCATAAAAAAAAGATATGTATAGGTGCCGTCACGATATTTTAAAATGACCTCAATTCGTACTAATTATAATGTTTTACAAGGGTTATAAAACGTTATTTGTCTATTGGAGGATATTCCGAAAAATTTAAGAGACCACAGGTGCTTAATTGAGCTAATTGTATTAATTTCCTTGAAATTGGTACGGTTTCAGGTTTGTGTAATTGCTAAATCGAATGTATTATTGCCTACATATTCCAAACATTTTAAGAAGGCAACAATGTCTTTATTTAGCAGTCTTTGAACCCTTTTATTTACATTTGGGCCATCTGTACCCAGCATTAGTAATCTATGCTCTGAAAGATTCCCTCCATTTAAACTTTTATTAATTTTTTGAAATAACATAGTTCCCGTTGCATCCCTTGGTATGTGTTTTTTAAATGTTTTGAAACAAAAACATTTAAATTTGTAAAATACGAATGTATACAAGGCGATTCGGTTTGGTATTCGCCCGCCTGTAACTTTTTTATTTTTGTCAGAAAGTATAGCAAACCATATAATATTCGTAAATGGGATGACAAAACCTATTGAATGAGATCATCAATTTATCTTTGCGATGACATCTGTCAAAACAGCGACTGTCAACTACGACGTAAAAGTGATTTTTCTAATTGGATGTTTGCAATAAAGCTAAAACAAACGACGACGCAGTGCTGAAATGAATATTACCGCACATTGTGCTGTAATGAGATATTAATGCGCTACTGGGACTTTTGCCGCAACGTAATATGAGCGATTAATGTGCAAATTAGAAAAAATACTGTATAAAACGTGTGTCACAATGACTTGTAATAATACGTACTTTGAATCACTCGCATTACATAAACGTCATTGTGACACTTGTGTTTTAAAATACTATTAAGTGAAATAGATTGAATAAAAAAAGAAATAAAAAAAAACAATAATATAGAGCTATGAAAGATATTAAAATCATAAAAGCTAATAAATGTACCTTAGATGGAATTAGGCAAAATCCGGAATTATCCGCAATAACATAACGTTATAACCTATTGAAGTAACGAAATTCTGGGGAACCATAGTAATGTGTGCCAAAATAAACCAATTGTCGGCCAACCAACATTCTAAAAACTCCAATTACTTCAATAACGCAATAATAAAACTTTAGCAAATTTTGCGAGTCACTGCCTTACGCAGTTATGGGAAAATTGAACGCGAATACCTAAGTCGGAAATAACAATGAAAAACTGTTCTTTTCAAACACTCTTCCCGGGATGACCAATATCGCACTCGTATCTGGTAGTTCTTTTTGTTCTGCTGCATTGACAGTCTCATCACAGAGTATAGTGAACGCCTGTAATAACCGTGCCTAAGTCACTTCCCAAATCATTTCCCAAGTCATTTGCCGAATCGTTTGCCAAATCATTTCCCAAGTCATTTGCCCAACCGTTCGCCAAATCACTTGCCAAACCGTTTACCAAATCATTTGCCAAACCGTTTGCCAAGTCATTTGTCAAACCGTTTGCCAAGTCACTTACCAAACCGTTTGCCAAATCATTTGCCAAACCGTTTGCTAAATCATTTCTCAAGTCATTTGCCAAACAGTTTGCCAAGGCGTGCATTTGTACCAACATTTTCAATTTACGTTTTTAAATGATTAGATAACTATGACATATGATATATCGTTGTAAAGAGAATTGTTTAGAGTTTTAAAATAGGTAATAAAATTGGGTACATTCTATTTAAAATTTTGTATGTATTTGCTATTTCTAACAAATTTGATGCTCAATTGTTTTTTATTCTAAGGCATATAATAGGGAATTAGATTTAGAACAAATTTTCTTCTTTAACATTTTGTCGTATCTTTAACAGTAGCCGGGATATGTGAGGTGACAGCTTCAATCAAACAGAGTGTATATACATTTCTTATGCCCTTATTACGACCCTGCCCAAATATATTTCACAACTCCGTCTGTTGCACATCTTTACAAATAAAAGAGTAACAAAACTGACATAAGGTTTTTGTGAATTTCTATTTTTTTCAAATATCTAGTAAATCATGCAAATGGACAAAAGCGTATTAGCTGGATTAGCCTTATAAAGATGCAAATCTTTATTTTCTATTTAACCCAATACCTATCGCTTATGGTTTTCGAGATTCCCATACATATAATGAAAAAAAAAGCTCACTCAGTGTATTGGGTTGTATAACTCTAACTACACAATTTTTACAATAGCGACTCTTCCTCCTACACCACGACAACATAACAATATCGACTGTCTTAATGATGACAGTAACCACAAAGTATCTATTTATGTTGGTGCTGTACCCGGCAAACACCGGGTTATAACCGTGCTCGTAAAATCGGAACGTAGTTGTATACATTTACTCGTAACGTACAACAAACAGGACGAAAGAGCTACGTTATGCCGCTGCATCGAGTCCATCAAGATTCTCTCGACAACGATATGCCCTATGAGAGAGAGAGAGGAATGTATGCTGTTTATAGGAAAGAGAATTTTTCGACCGATGCGTAAAAACGAAACATTGTACAAGAGTTTATTTGTCGTCATAATTATCCTCGGGCATGTAATAAAATTATCACTGTTAACTTTTACAACTTGTTTACGTCGGAGATTTTACAAGGATGTTCCAAGCCGAGGTTAGACCGGAGATTATAACGTAAACACGGTCCAATAAGAATGTTTTACGCGTCGCGTGCTATACAGCGATATCTGGAAGTAATTCCATTGGGATGAATTGAACGAATTTTTGCTTTATAACGGGCTGTTCATGTAACATTCTATAAATTTCTACCAAGGGTTTTATTGAAATTCGTAATACACTTTTTAATTAAACTTACAAGAAATCAAAACGAAAAAGTGACTTACGCACCATCACATGGAAAACAAAAAACAGAAAGAACCAAGCGAAATATAGAGGAAAGCACAGTAGACGAACAGACACGAAATAACAAATAATTTCACGTGCAATTTCCCAAAGTAATCCCAGATAATGTATGTGGGGAGTCGGCTCTATCCCCGTCCGTCCAAGGGAGCAGCCAAAGCAGTAGTTCAAGGCATTTGACGTGCCATCCACATATAAATAACATGATAAAGAGAGAAAGTTATGAGCAGGGATGCGCTATGTGCAGATGGATGGCAAAATCGGAAGATGTGAATGTATAAAATGTATTTAGGTGTGGTTCAGTATGTTGGAGCTATTTTCATGTTTGTTTCGAATCTCTATTACAGTTCATTAATATAAGAAATGACATTTCAAAACGAAGAAATTATTGTTTAAACATTTTTTTTTTTTTCATTTGAAAACAATATTCCTGTCTAATGAAAGAAACGATTTTGAATTAATAGTTTATTGTGCAAGGATATTATGAACGTTAAATAAATGCTTTTCTGCTTTCTAAGACATTTCAAATTGTGAAAACCAGACACTTCGATAGCTCAACTGGTAGAGTGCCCGCGTAAAATTTTTAATATAAAAAATTTCCTCATATTAAAATTACAGTTATAGCAGAAAAGCATTTATTTAATGATTTCACACTGTAAGAAAATTGCATTATTGCATATTATTAACGTGTATTGTAGATTGAATTCCAAGAAATCGCATTTTATTTTCTTTAATCTTTTATTGTTTCTTAAGGAAAGTTGTTGACTATGAAAGTATGTTTTTTTTTGTTTACTACATTCCAGTGGTAACACTTACAAGTCCGAAACTTATAAGATTAGATATCTCAATCTTCACAATGTGCATCGAAGGTTTTGAAAACAGAAAACGACGAATAATAATAAACAACACAAAAATAATTAATGATAAATAAATAATCAATATTGAATCTTAGTTAATTACCAGAATACTCTTGATTTCAAAACCTACTTAAATGAATAGTTAAGTTGGAGAAAACAAACAAAAAAAAAACCTAGTTTTCAATAAAAGCAGTGTTCGCTACAAACAATCTGTAAAATTTATTTATTGCTTTTGCATACAGTTCATTGCAACACCAACTGTCCTACTGGCAACTTACTTTTTAGTTTTAGCATCATATATGTATTAATTTTGATTATTTAAGTTCAATTCTAAGCAACTTTCTGAAATAACTTTTTTGAATATCACGTCATCAATTTATTGCACATTTTTTAAATTTCCTGCCATACCAGTGGTCACGCGACGGGTGTCAAAATAAATTTTAGAGTTGTTGAACATGCTAAACCTACCCCCCCTAAGAGACTTCACCATATTTCAATAATAAAAAAAAATTCCAAATGTTGCAACGTGCAACATTTATGCCGATCACTGTATAATCTAGTTTATAACCAATCTCGTTCTGAGGACTTTTTGGATACCAACTTCAGACACTTTCTTTTGAGATCACCGTGTATATCCTTGTCTTAATATCTTTAGTTTCTCCATCAGATTGAAATGATTATTATATTATTGGTGTTTGGCGTTTGATTGTGTAAATAGTGACATTTTAGCACAGGTAAATACATTTACAATATAGTTATAGTGGTGTTTGAGATAGATTTTGAGGCCTTCCATTAGATTGGTTATTGTCATTTTTGGAATGTAGAAAGCTAGTTGTTTATTTGGAAAGTGAACAGTCACCTTAATACGGCATCGACTTAGGTGTTCCCCAAGGCTCAGTTCCCGGTTCATTATTGTTTTTACTATTTATTAATGATTTTCTGAAGAGAATACCTTGCGCATGCATACGCGATTTTATTTATTGCTGACGATATTATATTGTATAAATGACATCAATTATAAAATTGGAAAAAACCACAACAGACCATACATAATAAATTCATTTTAAATAACCAAAAAAACAAAAATAATTCATTTTAATAAACGGAAACCTATCAAATATAAACAAAAACTTCACTGATAAAGTAATTGTGGTAGGGATAATACTGCATAAAAAGCGTTCTATACCATTAACGAATACATAATAAATGCGTTTGTGTATATTTTGTCATGTTCTTTTGCCTTTTTGTTTTGGTTTTTATTTTTATAAGTGTGCGGTATATATCCATTATTGGTTATATATTTATCACGTCTGACGATTCAAATCAATTAAGCTTAGCGTACTGAATAAAACTAAATTATTATCACACTCACAGCAAATTATAATTTGAACACACCATATTTTATTTAAAATTTTACTTTTAAAACACTTTTCCATCTTAAACAGAAAAAAAAAACCTCTCCTAATTTGTTTTACACATCCATTCAAATAACCCAAACATACCCGCACGAAATTCCCACGCAAAAAAAAACCGATAACCGAGCCACAACAGAACATCTGAATCACCCTACTGTCCGTTGCGTTATGGTTAATCCACTTCCCTTTCCATCCTGAGCGATTACGTCGCTCTACCGGCAGATGTCAGGTGTAGTCCGTATCGCGACGATATCTCGCTAGGTGGCGCAAGAAGCCCGCCGTCACCGCCACTTCGTTCGGCGTCTTTTCGGTCAAGGTCGTCCACTTGCTCGGGGAACAAATAAAGCGCGGGAGGTTCAAACTGGGGACTCTCACCGCGTGTTCCGACTAACGATTTTTTTGTTGTTATTATTTTGATTGAAACGTGTGTGTCAGAAAAAGGAGAACGCAGTAGCCGTTCGCCACGGGCCTATAATACACTCAATTACGTCGAATTATACGCATTTGATCGTAAATGTTTGAATTGCCCTCCGGGTGAAATTAGAGTCAATTATACAGCTGTCATTATTTAAATTATAAAAACATGTTTCGGGCTTTCGGTGTGTTTACATATCGCACACAGTGGATATAATAGTTATTTCTGAAGGTTGTTCGTGTAGTTTCAATAATTTAATTATCGGAAATACTTTTTTTTTTTCATTCTTATTTTATTTAAAGTACTGGGTGTCCCACCGATGACTAGGTCTTTCATTACAGCTCTATTCGTCATTTTAGAATGAAACTTTTTCTACAAGAATCTTATAGAATCCAATGCTGCATCACCTAAAAATATTTTTGATTGCACAGAGTGTCCCAGAAGTAAGCAAACGCATTCTCAAAACAGTAAGTAAGGTTCAATGAATTCGCAAATTGAAAAACAACATTAAACGAATCTTGTTGGGGTTTTTGAAAAATTTAATTTTCTCTGGCGAATTACAGAAAATTGTTTTCTATTTTTTTTTCTCGATAACGGTCAGAGATAAGAAAAAAATACAAGAGATCAAAAAGTTTCTAAACAAGACAGAAAATTTCGCAAAAGGTTCAGGGTGAGAAAAGAAAAATTATTACCCTGTAGATTTACATCATCATTTACATCAGTAAAAAGTGAAAAAATCTTGAAATTTCAACACCCTGCAGATTGGTAACGAAGCGTTTGCAGGCCTATGTTTATATGAAATTTTAGGCACAAAATAAACCAAATAATTACCCCCTTCCTTATGTACATGATATTTAGGAACACCCTGTATATATATGTAATAAGTATCTACATAAAACGCCGTTTGATACCATAACATTATACTTTATAATTACTTACCTTTTGTGAAATAACATCGTCTTGTTTAATTCATTATTTTTTGTGTTGTATTAATTTCGTTGTCTCTCTCTTTGTTCGTTATTGTTTTATCGCGGCTCAACACGGCTCCGCTGTCAAGCCCGTTAATATTACAGATGTTAATTATGTAAATGCTTTTGTATTCTAAAACACTGTAGAGCGCTGAAAATGACCATTAAAACGGTGTTCGTGTTGTGAATAGTAATTGGTCGATGTTTAACCACGTTTGTGCATACATAATGGTATTTCATGTAACAAAGTATTATACGCAGTAATTTGTTTATATACAAATTAAGGTTTAAAACGGAATAATTGCTTGGTATATTTGATACAACTAGATAATCTAAACTAATACATTAACATAGGTCTATAAGTATTTCCTAGCTCTATTGCTCGATATTGATCCTGTATGCCACAGTAATGCGTCAACGAGGGCATATTTCTGGTGACGTAAAATATTCTAAATACAATGAGACAATCTAAATTTGTTGACGCACATCTAATTATTACATACATAGATATAGAAGAATTTTTTTTCTAACGGCTAAAATTGAACAAGAATATCATAGAGGGCAGGAAACATTTACAGTACATATTTTGGGCCGCAAAAAAGCGATATAACTTCACTTATTCATCGAGTATACACTAAAGGGAACTAGGTGACCCTTGAGCTTCTATAAACCTCTAAAAAATCAAGTTATGTTTTCCCATGTCGCAAATTCGTTTAAATAAGTAGACGTTGCACAGTTATTTATCTGGTCGCTTCTATATTGTTGCAGGGCCTCACTTTATCGCAAGATCCTGCCACTAGTGACGACAGTGGTAGGGCGTCTGAAAGACTTACCGGGTCTTCCGTGGCACCACGGGATGCTGATAGTTCCAGGGACCGACTTAGTGACGTAAGTATACAAATATTTCCTGTCAAATTGTTATTATATATACGGTAATGTCTTTTCTAATATTTATGTTCAAAAGTTTATTGATTTTCTTTTGAAAAAGTAATATATTACGACTTTCAATAAACAAGGCAATTTTTTTAGACTTATTTTTATTTAGTCCTTAGAAAATGAAAGAATTACAAAAATCATAATAACAACAGAAATATTACAAACTAGGACATCAACACTGTCCGAATTATATAATACAATAAGAATTTTACTTAAAATTGTCGCTAAAATCCTTATTTTTGATAAATCAAATATATTTCCGGGAAAAACAAATTGGTTCCATTTCAACGAGTTTATTTCATAATTTTGATATACAGGGTGTCTGGTAAAGTTGCTCCGATAATGACGGAAGTAATAGTGCACTTCACCACGATTAAAAAAGTCCATATACATTTTTCGCCTCCGACGCTTCCTTTAGAAGTCACAGCTCGAAATACGATTACTTTGATATATCTAAGAAAAATAAAAGGAAACAGCAAAAATAAATATAACCCTCTGTAGAATAGCATCATAAAAATGGCAGTAAGTGACATTAATTTTTTTTTACTTATTTATGAAATGAAACGTCTGTAACTTTTAAACGTAGCGTGGAAAATAAAAAATGCATATAGAGTTTTTTAATTGTAATGACGTCGTCTATCAAGTCTCTGGTTATCAGAACACTTTTACCGAACACCCTGTATACTTGATAACTTGAATATCGTGAAAATTTAATATTTTCCCCTTTTTGTTTAAAGGCAAGCAGTCGGTGCAGTTCTGGAAAAGGATATATCGTAAGTATTTTATCAAAAATAATAAAAAAAAAACAATAAACGTTACACCGAACACTCTGAGCCCTTAATCAATTAAACCACATCCTCAAAGTTATATTAACTCGCTTCCTATGCTTATGACATCCTTTCAGATCATTCGGATATCCTTTCAGTAGTAAACAAGGACATTCCGCGCCATCTACTAACGGAAACGGAACTTCCTCCGCCTTCCTTCCTATTTCAGTATAACCGGAAACTACCAGAGTCGCTAGAAAGTTTTCTTCGACTTCCTATACAAGTCATTCGTCCTTCCGTCGCTTATTGACTCTAAGTTGTGTTTATGAGCCGCAGTTATAAGTTGCGGAAATAGCTCAAGTTACGGCGCAACGCAGTAGGCCGTGAAATATGAGGTCGTGTTAAAGTCGTAGCCGTAATTTTTCTCTTTTCCATCCTATAAACAGCCGACTATCGCTTCGAGTTTTATTGGGACGAAGTGGGAAAAGTTTTCAAGATGTTGTTTTTTCGCCCATGCCCTCCTTCTGTTCGCCGCGGATAGATGGCCGTCTCGAGTCGTTTCGATTTCGGTACGAGTTGTTATTTGTGTAAGTGGATGTACGGGCTTGATTTATCGTGTTCGTTCTTTGTAAACGATTTATATTCACGACGGATTTCGAATTGTGGAAGTGAGTTTAATGCGGTGCTGATCCGAAATAAATGGTACAGTCTCGGGTATAAATTGGAGAATGTATTGGTTTCAGTTTGACTGGAATAAATATCGGTTGATTACTTTTATATTTCTGGGAACTTCGCATCGCTCTTAATCTAATTTATTAAAGGACAAAGAAGTCTTTGTCCTTTAATAAATTTCATCTTTAATGTGATAATGGTCATTTATCGATGAGGGTGATTGGTTCAACTTGAGAGTGACTTTGATGGGAAGGTGATTCGACACCACACAAATTTGAAAAGTCTTCAATTCTCATTTTCAAACTACATATCAAAACTGGGTAATGAGAATATTTCCAATTACTTGGATTATACAAAAACTAATTATCAAAAATATATCTAAAAGATTGCGAAACATGAATGATCACCTCCATTTACGTACAAAACTTTTTTGTTATTGTTAGCATTACTATAGCTTATTTTTTATTAATCTTTTCGCAATAATTAATTTTACCCATTAAACTTCTCCCTACCCCAAAGCAGAACACCAACAGCAAGAATTTCCTCCATCAACTAAATAAAAAAAAATCAATTTGTCCACCCATCAGGACTTCTGCGAATCTCGGGGTGGCTTAAGGATGTTAAAGTCCGGGGGTGAGTTTACCGATCCCCATCCGTTAGACGAGATGACGACGCCGTTATTTGCCAGAACGACTTTCATTTGTTTCGACCGCGTTCCCTTTTTTTGCTCTTTGCCAGCCGTTTTCCTCCGGTAGACAGCAGTCGCGAAAGAAATAAGGTTGAGGATAAAGAAGGGAAGATGAAGAAGATTCAGGGGTGGTTTGGGGTGACGAAGAAAGCTACTGTCGGAGGGCTAGAAGGGTGGTTTTGGGGATGACTTGGGGATATTTGTGGAGCAGTAAGTGGGCGGTGCGCCGTAGAATCGTTTATTTTTCATTCGAGAGGTTTTTTTCCCCCCCGCTTTGGCTTGTGTTTGTGGAGTTTCAACCGTCCTAGTTATGTGTGTACTGGAAAGCTGCAGCGGTAAGAAGTTATTGGGCGACGCAGAAAAAAACGGCACAAAAAATAAATAAATATGTCTTTGCTTGGTATAAATATACAACATGCTAACAAAAAAAAAACACTGTGGAACGTTTCTAAGAGAAAAAACATTGATTTTTAGGGGTGATAGCTACCAGCCAAAAAAAATATATACAAGACATTTTCAATTGAAATGAGTCACCTCAAATAATTCTTTACCTTTTACGCTGTGATTTATATTAGCACAAATCCCAGGCAAGTCATATATATATGTTCCGAGAAGTTCAAACGTGAGTGAAATAACATTCTCAAGTCACACATCTTCTCCATTCTTGGAATAGGGTCACTCTTAACAATATAAGGAAACACCAAAGATTTCCCAGACCGAATGTTGTAAGACACAGCCGTACATTTAATAACATTAAGAGATATTCAATTCAACGTACACCACTTAACAATTAAAGTAATATTAGTTTGTGGTTTAATACAGTGTGCGCAGCTATTAATTTCACTGTATAATTTTTAAGTCATCAGCCTAAGAAGCCAGAAGTTCACAATTCAATTTCTCCAACAGATCGTTCATATATATGTTGAAAAGTAACGGTCCCAAATTCGAGCCTTGTGGCACACCTGAAGACATTGTAAAGGTGTTTATTTTATATAAATCACAGCGTAAAAGGTAAAGACTTATTTAAGGTGGCTCATTTCAATTGAATACCCTGTATATAGTCTAATCAGCTGTGGAAAAAAAAATAGTGTAGCTAATGCAAATGGATTTGAAAATCATAGCTTATGGGTGTTATGAATTCATATCTAACTCCTAAATGATTTATAATCTTAATTTACGTCATCAAGTAAATCGTAGTTTTAGCGCCCAAGCAGGGGCTTCTAAATCGAAACAGATATGCCGAACGCTTATAAACTATGACGGTACAATTTTCTTTATTCAATGTTTCGCTTTATTTTGGCTTTGTTTAGTTTCGCCACAGTAATATAATGGTATTTATGATTGGGGTTTCAATATAATAAGGTGAAACAATAGTTAAAACAAAACACTTTTCTTGTTTAAATATACCTATCTAATAATTTAAAAAAAAGAGATTCTAAGGAAAAACTTTTATTTTCAGTGTTAAAAGCATAATCTATGCTCTTTTTGGTTAGAGTGACGCGAACATCACACACCAAAAAAATCTACCATTAAGATTATTTCACCGTTTTACTTACAATTAAAAAAATAATTAAAAACAATTAATAAAAAAAAACAACAATTTTTCAAAGAAAGAAACGCCCTATTAATTTCAAAAATAACTTTTAACAACCAACATATACAAAAGGTAACCCACATAAAATATTTGGGAATAACAATACAAGATACCTCAAAATGGAACAAACACGTAAATACATTGATATAGTAAAAATGCAATGGATTTAGCATCCATAAACAAAATAAGAAGCATCATCCCGGAACATATGGGGAAATCAATATACCATGGGATTTTTTCATCATACCTAGATTACTTGACAAGTGTCTGGAGCGACACCTCAAAAAAGAACCCAATGAAAATATAAAGACAACAAAACGGAATACTGAAACTCATACATGGATTACAGGAAAGAACTCACACAACAGAAATTTATGACGAGAGAAACAACTATACAACTGACAAAGACCAGACAAATACATAACTACACCCCAAGAAGACAATCTTGCATTAGAACAGAGAGAAATTTACGCAACAGATATAGAAAAATACCTACTGCAGAAACTATAATACAGAATACTTCATCAAAACAAATAAAAAACTTAAACTATATACAATACAAAAAAAAACAATTAAAAAATGATACAACAAGCATTATAATAAAAACAAAACAAATTAACAATCAGGAGCATGGTCCGAATGGTGACAAGAGACGAAAATCTCATGATCTCGAGATGAGCACACACGATGGGAAGTTAACACAACACTAGCCAGAACGTATGGATCGACTTTGTGTGTTCTGTATAGGTATCTATATTGTTGTATATTTTGTTAGTCTACACTGGCGAAGAAATGAAAAAAAAATTTCAGTAATTTTTAAAATTAGTTCAAAAATAGGCAATTTTGTTAATTTTAGTAACCAAATTCCGATGTCTAAGAACAAAGTAATAGCTGATTTTGAAACAGATTCTACAGGGCACGTCAACTGATCGAATAAATCGAATTCCAGTCGCTATCTGATCCAACGAACTTTTTTACAACCATCTCCGTTGTACCCGCGTTTTTCCCTAGTCAGTCTAGAATCCTTCCCGTGCGTTTTTCCCCACATTTTTTGTCCGCCTTTTCACCCAAGCGGAAGCAGTACCGTTTAACAACGACACGAGGCCTTTGCTATATTGTTTTCTAACGATGTTTTTTTTGTTTTCTCTTTTACAGTGTGATAGCGAAGGGGAGGATGATAAGGTGAGTTCATAAACGTCGTGTATTTCTTCTGTCAAACAAATTTTGACGTAGAAATATATAATTCTTTGTGATAAGGACTCTTATTTTTATACTAGTCATAATTGTTTTTTGGTGCAGAATAGATCGATTTTAACTGTCCTGTGGGGATATTTATGATCTCAGCAACGCATTCAACTGTGTGAGTGATCTGCTGGCAGAATTATATGAATCTGCTGTGATGGGACTACCTTATCAGCGGGTATCTTCCTTTCTTAATTGTCAAGAGCAATTATATATCTTTAAATTTTAAATTAAGACATTGTAATACAATAATCGATTCATTACGCTTAAAAAATGTACTAGGAGGTAGACTGACTATTTTTCTTATGTCGTCACAATTATAAAGTACAGATATATTATAGAAGGAGATGCAAATGTCAAAATTTTGTGAAAATCGTGAATAACTCAAAAAAACATTACATTTTGGGATAATCAATTGTAGGAAAAGTTTTATTCAAATAATAATGTAGAATTCGTGTTGTGCCGTGGTGTATAAAATATTTTTTCGACTTCTTCATTATAGTAAGGTTTAACTACATTTATTGCAATATAAAGGGAATTTACAATTGTAGTAACTAAACGATACTCCAGTAGTTCTTCGAGTGCGCCTTTTTAATAAATTTTCACAAAACACTATACGCCAAATTCGATTCCCCCGTATCTACGAGTTCTCTCGACTCGCAGATAAATAAGCAAACGGAAGGAAACAGCGCTATTCTTCGCTCAAGTGTCCCGTAATAAATCCAGATCTAAACGGAATTCTCTCACCTCGTGCCGCGTTTGTCCTTTCCTCTCTTAAGTATTCCCCTCGTTCGTTGTTGCTTTTCGTCCGAGGTGAGTCGGTCGGACGCGGAGCGATGGATGTTTTACGATGCACTTGTTTTATCGGGAAACGTAAATCAAGCGTGCCCGGAGAATAAGAAGTAGCAGGGAATTCTTCTTCGGCGGCAACGTACGGCTATTGCATATTAAATAAACATTTCGAGGGGGCAAATTCGATTTAGTAGGGACATGACCGGGGTTCCTGTATTCGAGACTGCCTTTGTATTACATACGAGACATTCCGCGTTCGAAAATAATAAAAGAACAATGGAAACGAAAAGGAAGTGTTAGAGTTGTTACGTTTGCGCTGGGTGCTGAGGAATTGATTCAGTCTGTCGTGTATAAAAGTCAAATCGAGGAATAAAATAGCTAAATCTTTTAGATTGATTAGAAATCTCTGGTTTACAAGGGCGAAAACTATATACTTGTTTAGTATTTGACTGCAGCGTCTTATACACGCTGTTTCACTGGTGGGGAATTCTTCTATGATTCGTAAACAGTGATAGATAGGAAAAAAAATTGGACAAATTATTGTAGATAGAAAGATTTATTGATCCAATAGAAAATAGAAAGAAGTATAATGGACATGTCCAGAAGTATAAACATGAATGCTCTATAATGCGAGATTATCCGGATTATTAGTATATATACATTGTAACCTAGGTACAGTCTTCGAAGTTGGTTTTTTTTATTACAATACCCCCAATATTATTGCATTTTTAAAAGCGTCAGGAAATTAAAAAAATAAATAAATAAATATAGCACCCTTTAGCGCTAATCTCGTTAATTTTAAAGATATCTTTGATTTCCTAAAAAATTATGTTATTTACATTGTTCGACAAATGCGGTTGTAATTTAATTACCACTTAGAATAAGTGAACCAAATTTTGGAAGATCTTAATTAGTAAGTATAGAAGCTGCACATAATTCTATGCAATTTGCGTGTAACATTAAATTTAGTACCCTATTTAGTAGATTATCACTAGATATTCGGGCCCGTTAACCCGGCCTACTAATCAGTCGTTTGATGACCGCTTACCGCCCCAACTCTGCAGAAAATAGAAAGCCCGCGTTCCACCTGGAACGCACCGCTTACCGTCCCAACTCGGCAGACCAGCCGGACCGCACCACACTCCGCTAACCCCCGTTTACACCTTTGACTGGTTTGGGATCGTCGGTACACCCTGCATATTCTTTTTTTTTATTATTTTTGCCTCTCACTTGTAAAAAGACTGGACGCTTCGCGTCTCACAGTGATTTATTGTGTGATTTGCATATTAAAGTTTTGTTCAAAGGTATTTCCATGTCATCTCACTCTTTCACGCCGGCCCCCGTTTTACGGTATCTTATTAAAATAAGAAAGTATGCTGAAATTTATAATTTTATGGACACGCTGTATAATTATCCCAATAACGTTTCGTTTGTATACAGTATTTAATGACAGAAGGAGTGAGTGTAAATGATTTTTGAAATTCGATCAAATAAGCATAATATAAGTACGTCGTTCCATGCTTATTATAACACCTTGTATATAGATAGTCAGACCAGGCGAAAGGCCTGTCTAAACGGTGCAAATCCATCATTGAAACTTTTTTTCTGTGTCGATAAACTGACGGAGTTTCATCAGAATTTGCGATTTTCGTCCGCTTCCCTTATTAAATACTACATAATCTATTTGTAATCTACGGCAAGTATAAATCCTTCTTAAAGGGGCTCTAAGTAGTTTATTTATCTTATCTATTACGCAGTGGTTTCTAACTGCATTTTAGTTTCCGCGATTCTAAATCATTGAAAACGGATTTTGATCAGTTAGAACCAAAAATAATGCTGATTGTTAGAACCATAGCCATCCAAAAACTTGAAAAAATTTTATTCCTACTAAAAGTTCTTTTATAAGTTCAGATACCTTTTTATATGGAACTAAATTATTCATTGCAATTAATTTAGAAGCAATTAAACAACTAAATTCTTTCCTGTGTATAGTTTCATTATTGCAATCTATTTTTCATTCACGTTAGCCGATCAAACTAGAGAATCTCGAAATTACTTCTTCCACATTCGGCTTAATCAATGTTTAAAGCCACTCTCTTTTAATTGAAAAAAAAAAAATGAACGAACTACATCACCAAGGAACGGCGATCCGCTGAGCGGAAACGGAAAAGCCGAGCTTTACATACAACGTATAGAGAGAAACGACTTTGATGTCCTCCTTTTTTTTGTCCTATTTCCGTATTTTTCTCATCGCTAGAGAATTAATCGAAAAAGTACGAATAAATTCCTGAGCGCTTAATGCAATTTGTTTTCGTCGACTGTTTTTCGGCCCGGATGGCTTGGTAGGTAGCCAACAGAATAAATATTCATTCCGGCAGTCGGATTTATAACCGGCTAGTCGAAAAAGCGTGCAAATCCACCCGGCATTCATCTCTAGTGTCCATTCCGGCGTTAGCAGAAACGCTACGCGGTTGGGTGGCGCTGGCAGCGGTTAGGAGAGCTCGACTAGTCCGGCTCTGGACGCGCGCTATCTCCAGCGGACATCGCGTTTCAATTTAGGAGGCTTTGTGACCGGTTAGAAAAAGCGATCAGTTCTGTTGGAAAATACTTTCGGTGTAGGGTTTTCTATGTTGAATGTTTTTTTTTTTTCATTCTTTTTTTTTTTTTTGTTCTGTTTTTGGCGGTGATTAAGTTGAAAGTGATGAAAACTCTGTTTTGTAATTGAAAGTCATAAATAGAATTGTACGAAAAAACACAAAACTATTTCGTTTAGTTATAAATTACGAATAAAAGAAACGAAAAATTGGATGAAATAGTATAAATGATTTCAATTTTGAAATATTCTCTCTAAGTTTAAAGGAAAATACAAAAAATATTAACAATTTCATTTTAAAGAATTTTAAACCAAAAATCTACCACAATATATTTAGAAAAAGAATCGAAATTTAAAAAGGGAACCACCAAAATCATATTTCACTAGTTTTTTTTTTCTTCAAATAAAACCAATAAGTCAATATTCAATTAAGCATAATGCAGAATCCTATCAACCAAGTAAACTAAAACGATTTACTAACACGTGACCAGATGTCATCGTATAGACTTTCCAACAAGTTATGCTAAAACACGTCTGCCGCACAGCGTACCAAAATAAACTAATCTAATTTTTGCACCGTGTTCAGCATCCCAACTTTATCCGGCACCTCCACAATATGGTAGAGAAATTTAATAGAGGTGAAGTAGTGACGCGTGCTTTTGCGCTACCGAAACTTTTCTGTGGAAATGCCGACGTCTATACCATATACATACATCTACATTCCATTATCGTTGTTCGCCGGCAGTCGACGCCAAAGCGCATCAGAAAGTGTACGCGGGACCACACTTTGTCGGGGCATGTAAATCGCGTAATTTGTTCCGACAGCGCAGCCAATTTACATACAATATCATGTTCGGGACCGCTTTAACATGACAATGGCATCTGCCGGTGTCGTAAGGGAGTTTTAGGACTTCTGGCCTGAGATCCAATTGTTAGTTTTACCGTCAAGTGGGGGAGAATAGAACGTCACAGGTCGTATTACTGAGAAAAAATTTTTTGTACGGTGTTGACCAAGTTCCCCAGGCATCTGAAATCTGTAATATCACCAATGATATTACAACTTCGAAAAGCAAAAAAATAAAATACGAGAAATACTACAATAATCAAAAAATACCTCAATTTTTCTCTTCAATTCTACATTTTTTTTATGTTTTAGTCTTTATTATACGTTCATGATGACAGTTTATTATTTCATTATTTTTTTCTTTCATGGTGATTGAACTAAGAAGTAAAAATTATAAGCTAAAACGATATCAAAATTGAATCCTGTGATCCAAAGCTCCTTTTTATTTGAAGTACAATTTAAAGAAACATTTTCATATCCTGAATAGAGTTTTAATCTGGTAGAAAGGTAAGGAGAAGCCACAGTACTATCACAGACCTGATAGACTACCAATGAACCGTATGCGCATCGCTACGGCGCACCATCAAAAGACTAAAGCACATCTTGGAACACAGGCGTCATTATATGCGTCATGTTTCATGTAGCGTCATGCTTACGTTAGTTTTCTTTAGGAAGTATTTGCGTTAAGTCACGTTAAGTTTTTTGCAAGTTGACAAGTATTACTGATGTTACCTCACCTTGCAGTTTGATTGTTTCATTTACTTTCTTTGCTTTATTCTTTCACGGACTGTTTCGAATACTATTATATATTATTCACCCGATATTTTTGTTTTACGCGTAAGGCTGTGGTGTAAGTATGCATATTATGGCATTAACAGTTGGGCTTATATGACAATTAATACAGGTAGTTTTTCCTAAAGAAAAGTGATGCCATCGTGTCGTGTAAAATCCTGCAAAAGCAATAGTTACAAAGATGACGGAGAACTAATTTTTCATATGTAAGTTGCAGAATAATGCCATAGCTTAAAAATATTCTGAAACTATAATACTTAGTGTTTCTATGTGAAATAATTTTTTGTAGAATGCCCAAACATTGTTGTATGGATTACTGTTACAGGGGGTAGCATAAATCCCTGCAAAAGTAAGGGTGCATATGTTTGTTCGCTACATTTCCTCGAAAAGGATTTTGATAGAACGGGACAGATTGTGCGAATTAAAGAGGGAGTTATTCAAACTTTGAATTCGGACAAAGAAAATCTAAAAAAGTATATTTTTATTTAGAATCACTTGATATTCCTGAAAACAAAGGGTAGAGATGTATAATATATATATTTCTTTAAATTTTCTTCACTATTTCTTAGGTAAATTAATCCGCTCATCAAAGGAGGCACGATATATTTGCCAGTTCTCCGAAAAACAAATTCGGAAAGTAATGGTCTTGACGGGAAACAAGATTCCACAAGAAGACTTCCTAACGACTTTTGTTTATTTACTATCAAGTCATGTTCCCCAAAACATTTTTTTAGTTTATTCCATCATTTGTTAGATATGTCACCTCTGGAAGAAACTCATGTTTAAATTTTAAGTAAAACCATAATATCGTCTTATAGCAAAATTAGATTTCATAATTTAGCGAAGAAGTTTACAGAAAAAATACAAGGAAAATCAGTAAGGAAGGAATTAAGTAAACTAATATTATTCAATCGTCAATAAATTATACAACAACTACTGCAGTATATTTATTATTCACCCCTAAAGACAACATACAATGTTGGATTGTTATGACAAGTCGTGAAGATCTCATGAAACTTGTATTAGATTTTTGGAAATATACTAGTTAGTATAATTTAATAATTTACGATTTAACCAGGAATGATTACCACATCAAACACAGAAAACATTAAGTTTGTTTGAAAATATTACACAATTGTTAAATATTTAGTAAATATGCCAAAATAAACTGTGCAAAATAATAGGTATATTTCAAATAAAACATTGTTTCTGAACAAAATGTAAACAGAAATTTTTTTTATAAAACATTAATATTTGGTAGTAATGCCTTTATTTTCTAACACTGCTTGAGATCTACGGGGCGTAGAGTCCACCAAACGTTGGCATCTTTCAACGGAAATAGACTTCCAAGCTTCCTGTACCGCCTGTCACAGTTGCTCGTTATTTCTAACGCAGATGCCCCTAGTTGCTTTTTTGACATCACCCCATAAATGTTCTATGGGGTTTAAGTCGGGTGACTGTGAAGACCATTGCATTACCGTCACCTTATTGGCATCGAACCATGCTTTCGTTGCTCTAGCCGTGTGTTTTGGATCATTGTCCTGTTGAAATGTCCTTCTGCATAAGGAAGCATTTCTCGTTCAAGTATACAACTTGAGTAAACTTTTCTTTTATCCACACCATTCCAGGAAAAGCAACCCCATAGCATTATGGTGCCTCCGCCATGTTGTACGGTTTTCACGGTATGTTGGCGCGAGAATTCCTGTCCTTATCAGAGAATTTTATCAGAACCAAATAGATTCACTTTGGTCTCATCACTCCACAATATATTTCGCTATTTCTCCTTTGCCCATTCTACGTGTTCATTTGCAAACTGTATTCTCTGACGAATATTTCGTTTACTTAAGACGGGAACTTCTCTTGGTGTTCTTGCCCGTAAATTGTTTTTGATAAGTCGTCTTCTAATGGTAGAGGAGAAAGAGAAATCCTTTTGCTACGTCAACCACTATCAAAACGGAATTTCAATATCGATACCTTTACCATTAGAAGACGACTGCAAAGAATTCCAGTCCTCAAAGCCAATATTCGAGCATTCAGCATTTACTGAATATTATTTTTCACAAGTAATCGTATAGTTCATACTTTGAATTTAAATAAATATTTTAACAAATGTTTCTTTTTAAAATTAGAATGGTACTCCTTATTGGAAAAGTTTTTACATAATAATTTAATAATCGTTTTATTGTTTCTCTTTTATTATTTGACGCCCTCACAAATCGTTAATCCATCGACAAACTAGCAAAGAGAAAACACTAGCGTTATAACCCTTCTTTCCATCTTTTCCGCCGTCAAATCGAACACACTCGCATCAGTTCGAAGAATATCCCTGCTACGGTACACGTGGGACCTCTCCCGGTCTGGATATCGACGAGATCTCGCAGATTTTTAAATTGAAACACTCCAGGTTAAGCGCACGTTTGGGAATCGATCCTCCGATTCTTCAAATTCGTCAGATTTGCCAGCCGAATCTTTCTAGCTAGACGGAAAGAGGTTTTATATTTGCGATGGGATTCGGATAGAGCGAGAGAAGAAAGCCGAAGTTACGACACGCATAGTATATAAATCACGTATTCGTCCTGATATAATCGGTGTGTATGGAACCAAAAGCGGAACCAGTCTATCGTGAATAACCCTGGAGGTTAAATCTGGAAAAAATAGCGTATCCGTCGAAAAACGCGAACCTGAGAAAGGAATTTCGCAGAAGGGGTTGGGAATAGACTTTTTTTTTTGAGGAGATTCGGTTGTGCGTAAAGATTGTCTAAAAATAACTTTTTTACGGCGGACAGAATCGTTGTGCCATGATGAATTTTAAATTAGATTGAGTGTGTAGCATTTATTAATGATTTTACAAAAATGTTTATAAAAAATAAGAATTTGTAGGTACTTCTGCAAAAGATTATTATTTAACGTTTAATATTCCTGAAGTAAGTAAAATATTAAACATAGATGACAAGCTTAGATACAAATGCACCTCGTCCACTCATATGCGAATAATGTGTCTCACTTTCCACATTTAGAAAAAGAAAACGTTACTACTTCTCAAAAATACGCACAATAGACACTTTAATCAACGAATTTCAATTACGATTCCAAATGTTCAAAGTTGAGAAGACAGCGGTTTCCATGAAAATGTTTTCCTCGCCATTTAATATCGCTGTGGATACAGTTCCCGAAGACTTTCAAATGGAAGTGATTGACATGCAGAATAATACCGATTTAAAAAATGTATTTTTCTCAGTAAACATCGAACATTTTTATAAATCTTATGTGAGCCCTGAGAAATTTCCGCTTTTGAGGAAAAATGCAAAGCAAATGATGTCTCTGTTCGGAAGTACGTGTTTGCCAAAAAATTTTAAAATTTAAATTGGCCCGTTGATTAAAAAGGTTGCTCACCCCTGTTATAAATCAATATATAACACTATCCATCCTTGAAGTAAAAAAAAAAATTAAATATTTCTTTTACTAGTTATAATTATTTCGACCAAATATTTCATTCCAAAAGAAGCTCAACCTCTTATCAAAGTTATTTTTACTTTTTTTATAGTCATAATAAATAATACCCGACAAAGCCGATATATTCTCGATACCACGAATAAAAAGGCAAAAAAAAACACCGTACTATAAAATAAGCGAATAAATCAGCATTTCACGCTCGAAAGTACCCACAGAAAACCGACAAGATTCTGTTTGTTTACGATTACGTTCAAGAATGACTGGCTACAATCGGTTTTTCACAACGATTCCTGGTAATGAACCGAGTAAAGGATCTACCGTAGCCGCCAGCAAAAACCCGTAAACGGAACAGCGTTTAATTTATTTGTGCACAGGCAGAATAAAGATTATTTCGTGTAATATCGTGAACGGGAACGAATGCCTAAATGGGAACTGGCGATTTTAGAATAGTGACGAAAGTCGCCGGCAGATGTCGTTGGTGTGTTTGAGGAGAGTTTCTGATGTACCCTGGTGGCAATTCTCAGAACATTTTCATTGCTGTTTTATGAGGATAAACATTCATCATTGAGGGACCAAACCTGAACGTTTCTTCTCTTTGTGGTTTTTTACTTACTGTTGCAAGTTCATTCATTTCTCTTGGTTTGGCTAAACATACGTTTCATGTAAAACTTGCTGGTGTATTTGTTTAACAAATACGACGAATTGGACCACAAAACGTATTTACTGATGAAGGCGATGGATTTTCCCAAATAATACTGTTATCAACTTCACTAACAGACTCAACTGGTACAGGCGATGATATTATTAGATTAGAATCTGATATTAGTTCACTTCTGCCTGACAAAATTTGTTTGTTTTCACTCTCCTTGTCCAAAAGAACCATCACATCCTCACTGACCGTATAAAATCAATCTTGCATCGCCAGAGAAATCAATGGAATCAAGCATTTAATGTAATAACTATATGATCTTAGATTGCTCATATGCCTTTGAAGTACACAACAAATGAGCAATCAGGGACAAAGCAGAGCTGTCATCTGCCAAACCTCTTTTATAAGAAGTTATTGCTGTGAAATTTATAGCGAATATTGATGTAACTACTCTTACAGTGTTGGAATTTGAAGCTAAATTAATAAAATGAAAACAGTCGATACTGAACATGCATAATTACATCACCTTTATACACTTACTTAGATATTTATAGTGATTAGTCGAACATGTGAAATAAGCTGTAAGGTTTATTGCACAAGAACGACCATTACTGCAACGAACTCGCGAATTACATAATTACACGAAACACTTAACTAGGCTCCGTTTTATGAGCCGTAAATTTCAATAAATGCAGTCGTTATAATTGGGTACTAACGAATAGTTCGCTGGCAGGTATCTATGTATATCTCTAATTACGCAAAGTTTAGCAAGGGAAATATAATTAGCCGTATACATGTGTTAGTGTGTTGTAATAAATTCACTCGCGAGGCAATAAATATTAATTTGACAACTTTTGCGCGAGGCATTGACACTCATATCCATACATGGTTACTCGGTTTTTAATATAAATCTACTTATCGTTATACTCGCGTCTTGAAATTGTAGCCTTATTTTTTTCCGGCGCTATAACACGAGAAGTATTGATTTTTCGAGATTTTCTTATACGGTGTTTCTTGTTCCGATCCACCTGTAGAAAACGCTCGCGAAATTTCTCCTTCAATTTACATGACGCCCTGTATATTATATACAGGCTGTCACATAAATGCGTAACTTAATTTTAGGAAGTGATTCCTTGGCCTAAACGGAGACTTTTTTCTTCGTAACATTTTCTAGGATTCCCTAAAATAACGGAGCTATTAAAGATTAACGATTCGATTTGACGTTTTTTATGACGCAATCAAGTCCGATCGTAAAAATATTAATTCGCCGACTCGAATCGCACTGGGCCGGCGTTTCCCGCGTACCAACATACACACGTTTATGTTACGTGTTTAGTGCGCACGCATATATAGAGGGCGCCAGCATCGTATCGGTCGTAAACGTTACGACCAGGCGAAACCGCGCGACGACGGCGTCCGTCGGATAATTCGGCCGTCCGTAAAGCGTTTTACTGCCGGCAATGAACGGGTTCGTTAGCGGCACTTTACGATTCACGTTGCGACCGCAGAACGAGCGCGTTTTCGTCCGTCAGCTTTTCCTAGCCCTTGTTTTCCGACGCGGTCGGGGTAACGCGCGCGGTCGAAAAACCCTTTTTAATAAACCCCGGCGGCGGCGGGCGTACCCACGTCCCGCAGTAACTACTCGGTTTTCGTGCCGTTGTTTTATTGGCCGCAAAAGTTTCAGAGTTGTTATTATCGGAGCCGTTCGAGCGGACCTTATCGTGAAACCGTTGGTTGTATAAATGCTTAGAGGTGAGCGTGATAACGCTGCGATTTGTGGGGGTGAGGGGATGTTTGTTTATGCCAACGAATTATAATGGTCCTAAGTGTTGACCTCATAACATTACCTATCTATATTATATCTTTGATAAGGGAATTCTATTTTTTTTCTGGACAGATTTGAAGTTCCACAAGCTATATCTATACTTATGACTAATACTATCATTTATATTAGCGCATATTGCAATTATAAATTATTTTGAAACAGATGTAAATATTATTAAATCGTATGCTATATAACCTATAACACCGAAAGTATTGAGTTTTTGAGATTTTTGTATATAGGTTTTTTTGTTCATTTTCATAAGTAAAACACACTGACGAAATTTCTGCGTTGTATTATAAAACACCCCGTATATTATATACCGGGTGTATAATAAATATGTGATGAAATTTCGGAAAATCAACCTTTGACTTGAAAAAAATGATTTTCTAAGAAAGTTTTTTGTGATTTTCTTTAAATAAAAAAATTATTGAAGAATAATGCTAAAATTGTTGATTTCGCCGTTTAAATCTGTTCCTATTAAGTTTCAGTGTTGCTAATAATCGTGACTGAACCCTTATTATTTTCGAGAAACTCACTTTATCCACGGCAACGCTGTTTTATTTTTCAATTTAGAGCGGAATACGGCGAAAAAAAAGCAACTAATTACGCTTTAGTGTCGTGGAATCGAGAGTAGCGACAACACGAGACCCGACTCCAAGCCGTGGCGTTTAATTTAATCCAAGTAAATGACTTCATTACCCCATTCCGTACGAAGCCAGGCGACGCTGAAAGAATTTCAACGGCTAACACGTCATTTAGTCGCTCGTAAAGACGGTCTAATTGGTTGAAAAACTACCACGCGCGCCAAGTCCGGCTATCGCGCGATAAGAGCCCGCTCTAATTTGCGACCTCGCTGGGGCGGAGGAATGAAAAAATAATGAAAAACAACTGCCAGTCACGCGAGGCACTCGTTTCTTACCGCGTGAACACCCTTAAAGCCGCCGCGCAAGTTACCAACAAACTACTACTAACGCGCACCAACTATACAAACCTTTCCGTTCTTTGTTTTGTACCGTTTGTTTTTAACAACGAAACTAACCCTCTTTCACGTTCGAGTAAGACTTTATTAAGGTAATAGCGGGCATTTTTCAGTACGCACATTGCTTGGCTGTTGCAGAACGCCGTGATTAAAGTTGAATTACTGCATTTCTTTATTACCAGGTCTTACGTGGTCTTTAAGTTAATGGACGCGAAGGAGCAATAAAAACTTTTACGTTATCTCCAATGGAAAGGGGGGAGCAAATTATAAACAAGTGCCTGATTATATCCTTCTCCCGTCAAGAATGCTTATTAGAGATAATTACATGGTGCGCGTAATGTTTGAAACGTGTAGTCCCTCTTCGTATGTATGTACGTTTGAGTTAATTATCTAATAACCACTTCATATCCTAAGATAGAAGCAGCGTCTTATAGAGATGTCGAAGAGACGCGAAGATGTGAGGATTGATTTTTTTTTTAATAATTATCATATAGCAAAGAAACCATCGGATTTTCAAGATTTTCATATATGGGCTTTTATGTTTGTATGTGCGAGTGCTACGCGCTGGAGAAATTTCGGATTTAATTTATGACACACCTTGTATATTATATATAGAGTGTTTTATAAAAATGTGATGAAATTTTAGGAAATGGTTCTTCGACTCTGATGAAAGCGATTTTCTAAGAAACTTTCCGTCGGATTTCTTGAAATAAAGAAGTTATTTAATATAATAACGATTAATAACACAAAATTTAAGCTGTAATGAATGTGGTAATCGTGGCATTCGCTATTCGTGCATAATCCTTATGTGCCATAATATGATTAAATGATAGCAAAAGAAGTGTTTTGAATTATATTTGATTAAATATTTTTTCAATACAAGGAAATATTTTTAATTTTCCTCCCAATCTAACACCTTGAATATGTTTCTTTTTTCTTCTTAATTTCACATTTATCCACATCAAAACAAAATCACTTCGACTCCTACAAAAAAAAAAAAAAAAAACCACACTCTAGATCTTATAAAACAAAAGAAACTTCCCCACCTCTCACCGGAACAACGTCCCTATACGGCATCCACGAAAATCCCCGTGCGAGAACCGTTTTCCCCATCGCTTATGCGGACATTTAAAAAAGCGTCGATGCACCGCCGCTTCTCGCTATGACGTCGTCGTCGTTGGACGTTCGTTTCGGGGGCCCCGCGATGCGCACATGCGCGTCACCTCGCGGAAGCCGAGCGAAAGACTGCGCGACCAATTCTGCCTCAGTATGAGGTCGACCGTCTCGCGTGAACCGCATCCATTTAGCGCGTGTATCAATTCTGCGTCGCGCTCTCTCACCCATCATTTATACAGAGAGTTTTGACGTTAAAATTCAGGACTGCGGTTAGTGCGCCAGCATTTGGGGTGTTATTATATCGGCATGTCTTGTGATGATTCGCGGCGTGATTTTGTGTGGTGCGGTATAGATAAATAGTGATTATATCGGCGCTGATGCAGTGTTGGTATAATAATTTATATCGGCTTTGAAATGACGTGAATATTTTCGGAGGATGAAGGAAATGTTTCGGTATATTGAATCACTTTTATCGTAATTAATATAATAATAATAGAAAAAATCTAATGCTTCTATGATGTGCATAACAATTATATTGAAAGGTGATACTGCAGTATCTAAGAAGCCCTGATCTTTTGCTTTATTTTTATTATTCTTTCTTTATATCTTACGCAAGCACACGGTTTTCTCTCTCTCAATTGATTTTTCCTGGATTCCACATGCACCTTTACTTGATTCTGCGTTGCAATCGCTGTTAGGATGTGTACGATTTTTGTATTCTACTACCACGGATTTGCAAGAACAGAACTATATAAGCAACCTGTAGTTTTCTTGCAGTTATATACCTATGAATGTAGTAGCTTGAACAGGCACCGTGCGCGGTATTGCAGCATTTTAGCGATTACAAAAATAAACCTGTTCTCTCCGATACAACATGTATATACATATAGGATCTCAATCTCTCAATGCGATTCGCTCCTTGTCCCCTGATGGGTTGTCGTAGCGTTTTGTTCGGTGCCTATATTTACGTTCATATTAATATAACATATGGATAATAACCTACTCAAATAAGTTGCCAGAATTCGTTTTCCTTCTATCTTTTTTAATTTAAGTTTATTTAAGTATATTTCTATTGGTTGTTTACTTTGAAATCTTTGATCTAGTCTATCATTTTTCATGTCTACGTTTTCATATGTGTAATAATATAAAGATATGTGGTTCCAATCTGTTTAAAAGCGAGAATGTTGTTATCTAAGTTCTATAAAGATCAGCGAGCAGGTTACATTACTGAAGTTGTATATGGTTTTTGCACTAATTAATTACAAAAATTGAGATTCATTAAGGATTTTTTTTTTTCTTTAAATGAAACAGCTTATACAATATAACAGTGTTGCAACAGCGTGTCCACTTAAGTGTGAGACAAATCGGAGAAAATATTATTAATTTTATAAATTACATTTATTTTTAAGTATATCAAAAACGTGTAATGATAATTTATAGGTGGCTGCTCGTTTTCGGTTGTGCGGGTGCAAATTGTTATTGAATTTAAATTTGGCGCTAATAAAAAGAAACCTATTGGAGGATGCAAGAGAACTAGAATCATAACAATGGATAGAATATTATGTTTTTTCTTTTTTCATGAGTTAGCGGCTTATTTTTATATAATGATTTGAATTTTTTAATCAATTAAACACTTCATTAACGTTTCGACAATCTATTTATTGTTGTCTTCTTCAGAAAATTGTTTTATATAATTCAAATTTTTATATATTTAAGGACAATCACAAGGACATTTTAAAACTTATTTTATAAAATTTTACGTTTTCTTAAAAATTACAAAAACATGTTGTTAGTCAATTACAAAACAATGTGTATGGAGAATATTTTGAATTCAAACTGCCGAAGGTGTTATGTTGATCTTCATCCCAGTCGTTAGCATCCTGCACTAAATCATCTTTACAACAGCCTGCCTTTCTGAAGCAATTTGCAATTGTTTGCGTCTTTACGTCGTTATTCCATGCTTTGTTTAGATCTTTAATTGCATCAAGTAAAGAAACATTTGAAGGAAATGTTGACTCTTCCAAATGAACGAAAATTTTCATAATAATCCGTTTTCTGTAATGTTGCTTTAGATTTTTTATAATTCCCTGGTCCATCGGTTGTAAGATTGAGGTTAGATTAGGAGGAAAATACTCCAATTTAATTTTCTTCAGCTTTCCTGCTACGGTTTTGGGGTGCGCCGGACAGTTGTCAACGAACAGCAAAACTTTTCTCTTCTGGGCTGCAAACTGCTTATCAAGCTTTAATAACAACTTTTCATAAATCTCACTTGTCATCCATGCTTTTCTGTTACATTCGTAATCCACTTCCAGTGACTTTATACCCTTAAAACAACGTGGATGTTTTGTTTTGCCAATAACAAGCAATTTTAGCTTTTCAGAACCACTCATGTTACTCCCTCCCAACCATAACCGTTACTCTTTCCTTGCTGCTTTTACCACCAAAGTATTTTTGTCCTTCAAATGCGAGGGTTTCGTTGGGCAAGCATTTCAAGAAAAGCCCCGTCTCATCAGCATTGAAAATATTATTTTTGTCATACTGGCTGATTAAAGTCGGTAAAACATTTTTTTGCCATTCTTCACCACATTGAAAATCTGCAGAACCACTTCCACCGCACAGTGACATTTGGACGATATTATGTCGACTCTTGAACTTATCCAACCTGAAAATTCCTCCCGTCCCAAGGCAGCGGCAAATTCTTTCGCTTTTTCTCTAATTAAACTCCCCGAAAGAGGAATATTTTTAGCACGTGCGGTAGTAACCCACTTGAACATTGCTTCGTCAATATCACCGTTAACACAAGCTTTAACCCTTTTCCGTTTATTGTTAAACGTATCATTTTTTCTTTCCGAAAGTTTGTCCTTATTTTTTAAAATTGTCGATAGCGTATTATGAGGGATCCCAAATTGTTCCGCAATGTCTTTCTTCTTCTTTTCCCCTTTTTCCACCTCTGCTATTAATTTTATCTTTTCATCCAATGTTAAACACTTTAAATATCGCTTCGACATATTTACCGTACACTTTGTCACGCGTACTACACAACTGCACTTCCGAAAGCACCCAGCACACGTTTCTGCCTGTTCAAATTGCTGATTCCAAGAGATAATTCCGTAATTCCCCGAAAATGTCGAGTTAGGTGTGCCTACGTGTTCGCATATTATGTCCAGTGATAGAAAAAGTCGAGAAATAGAAAGTCGAGTTAGGGAGACAAAAATACTATATAATAATATTCAAACTTCATTGTTCGCCAAAAATATTCGACTTACGGAATAAGTCGAGTTTTAGAAGTTCGAGTTAGAGAAGTTCCACTGTATGTAATAAGAGTATAAGACGAGTGTTATACAATGTTGTTTGAAGAATTTAAAATATTTTAACATAACGGTATTAGTAGGTATCTATCCTTGACCGGTTTTTTTTTTTTTTTTTTAATAACTTTCGGATGTATGTTTGAAATTTCATTGTTTTTCTCACATTCTTTTGTTTTTTACTTCCATCTATTATATACTTTGTTGTGAAACTTGCATTTTTGTATTAGATATTTTGAATACTTATTCCACAAGTACAATTCTTTTGTTTTACTAAATTAAACAAACATCGTTGCTTTTATTTATCGCTCAGACAATAATTTCTGAATGTGCACAATATATTTTGCACACTTTAACTGCACAAACGAGACCTATCTACAATCTCCCCATCTCTCGTTTCTTCCCAATCTATTTCTCAATAACGAACATCGCATTAAATTTGGCAGCGTGCCCTGAAGCAGTTCGTAAATTTAATGGGACAACATAGTTCCTTTTCGCATTTACATTTATAATTGGCGTCCTCGGCTACAAATACAAATAACAGCCTCGAACCTAAACGTTTAAAATCTCTCTCTGTGAGATAAAAATAACTTGCGGTTTCCTGTCTCCTAATATACGCGTTTACATTTATTACCCGATCTATATGAATAATTTTCGTCGACTTAAACTTGTAATAAACAGCATTCGCTGGAGAACGTGGTATGTAAATGTATATAGCTACATATGCTGAAAGAATCTCTACTTTGCCTGTGGTGTTTTTGGTGTTACGAGGATGTTTAAAATTGCTGTGTATAATTACGTTAAAGATGTCTTGTTAATTATTCCCACATATATAAATATGCGGATTGGTATTTTCGGTTTTTGTTTTTAAAAGTTAATTATCCTATACTAATTGCGTATAATCGAACTTGATTGGAGACATGTTTAAATTGGTTTTTTGCTATATGTCTGCAATCTCTGTTGGGAATTTGAATTACGTCATAAATTATACAGATGTTAACCTGTAGTGAATATTTAAAATGTTATTTTCATAGTCTTTTCAGTTATACAAGCATTTATTTAAAAGTAGTCGTGTATTTTTAAATTGATGTAGGTCACGGTCGTGTGAAAATGACGCGCGACTGGCACATTTTTACTTGTACCAGTAATTTATTAAATATTTTAAGAAATGTAGAAAAAGTCTGTCTGGATAATCTACGTTTCACAGACTACCAAACTGGCTGGAATCAACTTGAGGGCTCCTTCTTAGAATTTGAATTAATTCCGATGATTGATTTTCCATATATTTTGAGACACGCGGTATACATACAGGATTTCTCACGGTAGCCGATTGTTTCCGTGGTTAGAAAAAACTTAGAATTCGGAATTTTCGGTTACCGAAGATTCATTTATCGCACACAGGCTGTCCAAAATTTGATGGCCAATTACATCGTTTTCAAAGTTGAGACAGTTCGTTTCTTCAAATGTGACACCCTGTATATTATTAGATGATCGGATGCAGAATTTAATTCCAATAATACATAACATAGAAAAAACGCAATATACAAGAATAAAAACAATAAATCGCTCACAATAAGGAGACATATCAAAATTTATAGTTACTGAATTCGTCAAATGAATAAAAATGTTGTTTAGTAGCAATATTGTCTTCAATTTACGTCGAAATGTCGTTAAATTGGGAGAATTTAATATAGACGAAGGTAATTTATTGAAAAAAGAGAAGGGCATGAAGTGCAGAGAATTTTTGCATAGAGAGGTGTCATTTTCGGAAGATTAATACTAAATATATCTGCTTCTGTATTTATAAACCATACTCACTGACTCATAGATAATTAATAAGTATGAAGTTAAGATTTTTTGGGATACAAATAATGGACGACAGTGGGTCCTGTTGTTTTCTCATCAAAGATTTCGAATAAATTCGTTGTAGCGGTGAAACCCCAACAAGAAACACAATATCTCATGCGAGACTCAAATAGTGCAAAGTAAACCCTTTTTTCCGTATGCTCCCCAAGATTTAGTTTTATGATTCTTAGAGCATAACAGACTGATGAGAAGCCCTTCGACAACAGCTGAATGTGCCCGGTCCACCCCAAACCGATATCCACAACAACACCCAAAAATCTAACATCAGTAACATCGGGGATAAAAGACTGTTATTAATGAAAATGTTTAAGTTGGTTTGTTGTCTATAGAGTAACAATTTGGTTTCGCTAGTGTCTAGAGTAATTTCATTATCACCACTTACAAATCCTGGAATGTCGGCGTTAATGAATCCTTCTAAGTCATGCCAATTTGAAGCATGCCATGTAAGGGATGTATCGGTACAAATATTAAAAATAACGTCGGTCCAAGCACCGAGCCCTGCGGTACACCGTACACCCAACTGCTGAATCTACATTGTCACTATTAACCTCGTTGATTCCATTTAAAATAAGGAAGTTGATGATGATTATCGGTATAACCGGACGTGGTACGACCTATGGAAGTATTTAAAAATGAAAGAGAAATGGAGTCCAATAATTCAGAATTCTTAAGTTTTTTTCTAACCACGAAAACTTTTAACGAACGGCTACCCTAAGAAATCCTGTATACATAGTTTGGCCGGCATATATGGATGATTTTTCAAAGCAAGTAGTTTTTTTATATAAATATTTATTTAAATTTTGCGGAAAATCTTTTTTTTTTCCCTTTATTGCCAAAATTGCTATTTAAAAAAAAAAAACAGCAATTTTGTAAAACCCGAAACTAGATTTTATTAACGGAAGCACACAAAAGTTCCTTTTGCGAATTGTTTGCTCAATTCGATACGTTAGAACATGCAGAAACAAATTCGCAACCGGCCATCTCATACTCTTTAGTTCACTCTTGAGTGAGTCTTACTTCATCAACAGCAAATTAACTATGGAAAACCGGAATTTATCTACACCAATGCAATTTTATAGCGGTTTAATCATGATTGCTTTTATTGAATTAATAAATACATTTTTTTTTTATAATCTCATATTATTAAAACCGCATAAAAATATATTTCTGGTCGCGGATCAGAACAATTTTCTCGTAATCTAAACCCATTTCACGTTCTGCTTGCATATAAACCGATATATGGGAAAGGTAATGGTACTTCACTGTAGCAGAACCCGTTTAATGGTTTCGGTGTGTGAGGTGAATTATTATATTTACTGTTTGCCAACATCAGCTCGGACATAAAACAGAATGGGAGAACTGTCTTTTTTTTTTTTTTTTCAAGTTTCCTATATAAGTTCCTTCGACTCGTTTATTACAGCGAGATCGCTTGGAGAAAATCGAATTTATCGCCCGTCCAATTTAAAACTGCCAGATTGCCATTGCCAATAAAATACATCATTCCAGTAAGGACAATAAGGTAATATAGTGATCGTCGCAGACAAATAACGACTGGCTCTCTAGATTTACTGTTCGTAATCGACGTCACATTTTAGTGCATTAGTTTGATTTTGGAGTTGCTGGTTTGTATATTACCTAAGACTGAAAGTGTGTCTCTTTATTGGGTGCTTTTAAGGATATTTATGTTTCGTGCATCTGTTACCTGTGTATCGATGACAGATGTGGTTCTTCACAGCGTTCAAACGTTCTTAGAACACTATATAATAGAATACGTTCTTTGAATTATACTACCAAATCATATTGACGTAGTGATGGTAAAATCGACATAAAGATTCAAACCAGTAGTTTTATAAACAAACAATTGGAACCAGATATGATATTGTGGACTTTGGTGGTGATGTAGTTTTGATTCAAATAGTAGTGTTACATATTTTTTATTATATACACTAGAGGAAATAACTATACATCCACACTATATTTTAATTACAAACCTATATCGGTAAAAAAGAAGTTCAATATTATTCGTACTCCGTCTAAGTTTATGTTTATAGTTTTACTGTTATTGCCATTACTTTTGTTTTTTGCGTATTGATTTTCATGCTGTTATTTTCCAGTACCTCTTCCCAAATTTCTAGATTCTTCTGTAGTTGTTCTGCAGTTGATGCAATGATTACTACATCATCAGCGTAGGCACACACTTTTATGCCATATGGTTGTAGAATTTTGTATCCTGCAATTAGGCTCTTAGTTCTTTTATTACATTCCCTTATAATAAAATCCATAAATACTGTGAACAGCACCGGGCTCATCCCTCCTCCTTGCCTCAGTCCTTCCTGAGTTGTGAACACTTCTGATTTCATATTTTTAAAGATTACCAAAATATTTTTTATTCATTTATATCAAATAAAGAATTTTCTGTTTATATAATAAATAAACAAAAACTATAGAAGATAATCAGACAATTACAATATATCTACAGGGTTAGTAAAAAGTCCCGGAACGGTCGAATAACTTTGTTATTTGAAAATTATGATTTCTGAAATTTGGTATGGGGGTATAGTTAATATAAATGCATTTTATGCAATACAGTTAATATTTTTTTCACTTCCGGTTTAATCGGCAATACGTCCAACTTTTTTTTTTTTAATGGAACGCCCAGATTTTTTTAACACTTTTGAATGCAAAATAAAAAACCACGTTCAGGAAGTATTAAGATGTTTATTTTTATTCACAAGAAAACATTAAAAAATTAAAAAAGTGTCCTAATACAGAAAAATCAAAGTACCTTTGAAAAAAGTTGTTGTTTAGTGTTTGCATTCTTTTTGCCGTCACATTTGACAATTTTAAAAGCGTTTTAACTTTTGCATCGCTATAAATTTACTTATTTTAAACATTGACACATTTGAAAATGGCAGAAAAACTTACTGAATCACAACGAATTGAGATATTAATGATGCGTGGGTACGGTGATCGTCAACGTTCTTTTGAAGAGGTTCGTATTTTGTTTAATACTGTTTATCCGGATCGTCACATTAGTAAAAGTACGGTATGCCGAACAATTCAAAAGTTTGAAGTCTTTCGTCAGGTGAAGGATTTACCTAGAAGGGGACGTCCATTAACAGCAACAGATGAAGAAACTAGTTTGAATGTGTTACTTACAGTGGAAGAAAATCATCACGTGTCCACAACAGAATTAGGTCAAATTCATGAGGTCTCTCAAAAATCTGCTCATACGATTCTTAAATCAGCAAGAATGGAAGCCTATAAAATGTATCCCGTCCATGAGTTAACTGAAGATGATCCAGATCGTAGACTACAATTTTGCGAAACAATGACGGAATTGATCGAGCAGCAGCCTAATGTTTTAGATCACATCATGTTTTCAGATGAGGCAACATTTTGTCTCAACGGCACTGTGAACAGACATAATTGTCGCTACTGGTCAATTGAAAATCCGCATTGGATTGAAAAAGTCCATACACAGCGTCCTCAAAAGGTGAATGTCTGGGCTGGTCTTGTTGGAAACAACATCATAGGACCATTTTTTATAAGAGGAAATTTAACTGGCAACGTCTACTTAAATTTATTGCGAAATGAGGTTGTTCCTGCACTTGCGGCCCTCTTTCCAAATGCAAACATATGTGATCACCCTAATGCACATTTTTGGTTTCAACAAGATGGAGCTCTCCCCCATTTTGCCCATAATGTCCGCGATTATTCGAATGAAATTTTTCCGGGACGTTGGATCAGACGTAGAGGAGCAATCGAATGGCCAGCACGTTCGCCAGATCTCTCGCCATTAGATTTCTTCCTTTGGGGTCACATGAAATGTCAAGTGTACAAAAATCGTCCCCATAATCTTGAACAATTGGAAGAGAGAATAGTTCAAGAAGCCAATCGCATCACTCCAGAACAAATACAAAATTCAATAACAAATTTTACTGACCGTTTACATTTTTGTCAAATTGTAAATGGAGAGCATTTTGAACAATTATTGTAATCGCAACCTGAATAGACAGGTACCTTGATTTTTCTGTATTAGGACACTTTTTTAATTTTTTAACTGTTGTTCTTGTGAATAAAAATAAACATCTTAATACTTCCTGAACGTAGTTTTTTATTTTGCATTCAAAAGTGTTAAAAAAATCTGGGCGTTCCATTTAAAATAAAAAAATTGGACGTATTGCCGATTAAACCGGAAGTGAAAAAAATATTAACTGTATTGCATAAAATGCATTTATATTAACTATACCCCCATACCAAATTTCAGAAATCATAATTTTCAAATAACAAAGTTATTCGACCGTTCCGGGACTTTTTACTAACCCTGTATATTCAAGTATATAAAAATCAAATTTTCAAACCGTAGAACACCTTATAAAATAGCAAATCCTATCCTCAAAACTGCAACCGTATGATTTTGACCAAATACATAGTTTCTTTCAATTATATTTCCTGGAAAAAACACGAATGCATGATTCAACATTTGGGTAAAAAGCTAAACGTGCCTAGTTTAGCGTTTTACCCAAATTTATACATAACAATAACCCTTCGTTACAAAACAAAGCGAGCAGAGATCACGCTGTTACGAACCACTGCGGCCACTTTTGATGTTGTAATTGACAGTAGCCGACGGCAATAGAAATTACACGAACGCCCAACCCTATATACACATAGCCTCGTTTGTACGGCTATAAACACTGTAGGGCATTCCCTATAGTAGCCCGTCGAACGCCTGTCGGGATTATTTGAGCTTGTACATGGGCAATATAAGGGACAACATGGAATTTATTGGGTGACTGACACTCACGTTGTGAATCGCGTCCTTCAGGGCGAGATATAGCGTACGGGATCACGCTCCATTTGAACTGACGACCGCGAAAAGTTTGCTATACATATAGGGGTAATTTGTGATTTTAGGATTAATAATGTGCTATGCGGAAATTGGGATGCATCTATTGTAATAGACAATATACACAATGATTTATAATAGATGTAAATGACTTTGAGATCTTGTTTAGGGAGTTATTTAAACCAAAAAAATTAATGTAATGTCTAAAGTAGTCTTTAGGCTTTCACGGCCGTCGTTGCTGGCTGCTCTTCGGTTCTCGGGTTCTCTGCCGTGTAGAAAGTTTAAATTACTTGACGTTTCGATCATCTTGTCGTGATCTTCTTCAGAAGTGAAGTGTCAGTTCAAATGGACACACATTCACTTCACTTCTGAAGAAGATCACGACAAGATGATCGAAACGTCAAGTAATTTAAACTTTCTACACGGCAGAGAACCCGAGAACCGAAGAGCAGCCAGTAATGTAATGTCTCTATGTAAAAAAAAGAATATGAAAAAAAAAATAAACAAATACGTAGTCTAAGTTTTTTAAAACCTTGTTTGATATAATTGTTGAATATCTTTGATATGGCTGCTTAGATATTAATAAGACTTTCCACAATTAATTAAATATAGATCGGAGATTCGATGAGTTTAGCCGGGAGCAATATCAATTTTTTTATTTCAAATTAAACATGGCGTATATTTTTACGAATTACAGTACAGTAAAGCTCTGCTTCGAGGGTTCTACAATAATAAGGTTTGGCACATTTTTGTTCAACCAGGACTAATCTTCATGTAACATCTTTTTTTTTTTAATAAATGATGCCAAATTTGTCGTAATTGCGTCAGCTAATAAAACTTTGCATTCAAATGCAACCCAGAAAAAATATTTTCCTATAGCCGTATAAGTCAACACATTTTATACATAGATATCTTAAAATGCAAGAATAGCTGCCAAGAAAAAGCATTCAAAGCTTTCCCTAATAATATTTTTGGCACCAAGCATACGTATCTAGTAATCGTAAAATGACGATATGCCAACGTAAAAGTCTACACAGGCACTTTCACGGCAACGATTAATAATAGCGACTGCAAAAGTTTTATTCGCCAATAAAATTTACTCGACATGTTCTCCAAGTCGTAAAACCGCTCTAAACTCCAAGGCTGATAATATAATTACTATAGCAGTCCGCCACGGTATAGCCCATTGAAATTACCTTCGATAAAATAACATTAATTCGTTTATGTTTTCAACTGTTTACATCCTATTGTTCAACTGAAAAAAAAAAATGAATGTTCGGGCGCAATTTATGTTTGAGAATTACCTCTTGCTGGAGCGACTTTATATTAAATATATGTATGCCCGCTCTAATATTTTCGTAATGAAAAAGTAGCTCTGACTCATCGCGAAATTTATCTGAATTAAACATGTCAGATTTATAAGAATAACGGTGCCATAAAACCAGCATTTAAAACAATACAGAAACACAGATAAATACGTGGAGTAAGTTTCGAAAATAGATTCTCTTTTCCTATATATATATATATAAACTAAAAATAATTATCAAAGTAGGAGGTTGGTTCACTTTTATATATGTTTTCTACAGATGATGAATTAATAAATTCATATAATTCAGATAGGTATGTACACTCCGCCAAAAAAGTATCGCATAATTTAGTTTTGAATCATAAAAGTTATGCGATACTTTTATGATTCAAAACTAAATTATGCGATACTTTGTTTGTAGCATAAAGTTGTAAATATACTTTAATGCGCTCTAAGATATAATTTCTATGATTGTTTAAATAAAATACAGGCCAAATAAAAACAAGAACTCATACTTCAGATTTTTATTAAAACAAGAAATTATAATTTTGGAAAGAAAAATGTCATAACAGTAGCTTTTAATACTGAGTATTGCCACCTCTGGCTCTTTTGGTTTTAGAGCATTTGAAATCATATTTGGGGAACGATTTAATATGCTTGCTATTTCTCTGATCGTTTTCCCCTGCCCGCGCATAGTTTTAATAACTTTTCTCTCACTCTCTGAACAAAGCGTGCTGCGACACATTTTATCTAGATTTAACAAGTAATAAAGGCAATATGTGTACATGTGATAATTACAAGGAGGATTTACTTGCAAGATCTGATAGTAAATTTCAACTAAAACGCACTTTTCTATTGTTTTTACCAATGTACCTATTTTTTTGGCCACTTCCAGGTATATGAAATTTTTGTTATCGGGGAATTGTTTTCCAGCGATATTTACATTACCTTTAGTATATACCTTCCAATGTGTTTATCGACACGTACGAAGGGATGTCGCATGATATTAATGATAAGCAACAGCGTTATACGGCTAACACTAAAGTGATTTGCCTTGTACCTATTTTTATGTCCACCACTGTATGTTTTCTTCAGTAAATATATCTATCTGCCTTTGTATATATACAAATTTTAAATTACAGGCATCAGTTGATGAAAAAAATTAAATCGTGGCGAATTATCCCTTAAAATATTCTTAACTCCATTCTCCCTGAACCGTTCTACCTCATAAATCTTTCCCTGTAATCGCAGTGGCGCAAACCCGCAGTAATTTAAAACCTGCGATTTCATTCCGTTATCCTTCTTATATTCAAGCCCAAAGCCTAACGTTTTTTTTTGCCCCCCTTTATTCCTTATTCCCTCAAAAATTCCTGCAGCAATCCCAATCTGTAAAGGGCCAAGGAACAGGGAGGTGGAATAGGATGAAGTAGGACGGAGTGGGGGGTAGATTCAATTAATATACCATAATTTGGCCCAGGCATCGTCGTGAAGGGCAGACAGGCAGCTATGGGGAGGGGAGGAGGCTAACAAAGTTGAAATTACTTTTCTCGGTCTTGCGGAAAAAACTTATTTTCGTCTTCTCTCTGGGTTTGAAGACTTAATCAGGAGGAAGGGAGAGTAAAAAGATGAGAGAGATTGCGTAGGAGTTTATGGTTTGAATTCCAAGTTTCAGGCGATCTTTTTAGCGGGGATTCATAGGTACATCTGCTTTTTCGTTGGTTATTTACTATATTTGATTTAAACAAACATTGTCGACCGGATTATAATTGATGATAAGTTAACAAGTGCTTAAATAATTATATATTTTTTTCTTTAACTGTGAAAAGAAACATTGTTCTTGACTAATAAAAGGTTATTTCGGCAAGGAATGAAATGGAAAACGACATCATCGTCATCCAAAACAAATGTAATCATTGTAATAAAAAAAAAATAAGTGATTTACATTAATTAATATTGAAAAATAACAATGCAATGATTGTGGATGCATTTGTAAAGAGAGATTCAATTAATGTTGCTTTCTTTGCAACTACAGGACATTGTTCTGCAGACCAATAGCGGCTTATATACAAACCCTTTTACCAATTAACACATTTCTTTAAGTAATTGCTTTAAAAACAGTGCTTATAAAAATGACTTTCATATAAAAAAATTCATGCCAACTCCAGGAATTTATAAACATTATTAAATTAATCTTGCTTTATACACAAATACACTATTAGAACTAGCAAAACAAATTATGGGCAACTCATTATTATCTATTAAATTAAAATACCAAGAAAATATTCCGTTATCTGAACACGATTCTCCTCAAAGTCAATTCTATTATATTAAGTACTATGATAAGATTTAGTTAAATCAAACTACTTACAAAGCCAAGTTTTCAACTTTTTTTTTTTGCAATTACAACTTGGCGCTGTTCGCGCGGGGTACACAGACGAAAACTTCGAATTTATCTTCTGGGATAATGAGTTTAAAAGCGCCGGGACGCAATAAACTTTAAAAGGATAAGTTCCTGGAAAGGACATTTATCAGATTGGCGCGGAGGATAACAGTTTTAGAGAAGTTTAATTCTTACTGTCTGTTCTGCCCTAATTCGAGGCGTATTCGAGCGGGAAGTTTTTCAATTTTTTTTGTTCTCTCTCGTTCCTAGTTTGTGTTCACTGTTTATTTGGAAGTGATTTGTTTTCATTCTTCTCCCGTTTCCTTTTCAATATTTTATATCTACCCGTAGATTCTATTCTGGCAGGTTTATCCTATTTATTCTTTTGATGATGCTTTTGTTTTTTTTTTTTTTTTAACGAAAAGACTAATTTGTAGTGCCGCAGGATGATGTCTATTCGTTTAGTACCTTTGTTTTTTAATTATGCGTGTATTCCAATACAATTTTCTTTCCACATATAATACAGGGTGATTCGAAATCGAGTTTTGATGGTCTGCAGTTGCACTAAAGGGCAATTTACATTTTGGACAGCCTGTAGATAATGCAACAAATCTAAAAACTTCGGCAGAAACGTCAGGATTTCTTCCATCGATAGTCTTAATTTTAGCGTTCTCGGTTAAAATTTCGCGACAGTACATAATGTTAAACATCATGATGTAAATCCAAAAATTTTCAAAAAGTCGAAGAATCTCCAAAACGGCTGCACTTACGTGTATAGGGAATACCAGTAAGGGTTCCTCTAGAATCAAGTTTAGATTTCAAAAGCGCAAAGAAAACTATACCATTTCATTTGAAATAAGAGAGTCGATGTCAATTTCCGGTGTTTCCGGAAGTACCGCCATCTTGAAAATATTTTCAGGGCATAGATTTTATTACACTATGTACGTATGCAACTTTACAGAAATTAATTGTTACTAAGAGGCCCAACCTTTCTAATGGACTGTCTTGATCAATCACCCTTTTTTTTTACTCACTGTTAGACCCTTTTTCAGAATTTGTTAAGAAAATATCATGTTCTATTAAAAAAGAAACTTTTTGTCATACTTCGTAAGACCATCACGCGCTCTCCTATTGTGTAACCATTAGATAGGTGTTTCCTTGTATTACAAAAATCCAAATTTGGGATAAATGCACCTTCCGGTATAATATATTGAAGAAATATTTACATCTATTAATTCAATTTGTCTCAGATACGAACGATTACACCTCGTTATAATAGGTAATACGTTTTCGTAATAAATACGAGGACAGACATGAACAGTGTATAGAGATATGTCCTTACATGTAATGTAGATATTTACTGCGCTGAGTGAATTAACAACTTGGGCAACGAACCTTAACGTGTACACTGGTATTAATTAAACAGGGTAACAGTTCGGAATAATGATGGCTGTAATAACAGTAATTTATATTTAATTGGCTTTCGCGAAGGCTGATAATAGGATTTATTTCACTGCATCCAACATTTAGGGGGCTTGAATGGGACGAACTGGTTTTTGACGGGTTCGATGCAAGTAAGAAATCACTTGAGACGATTCGGTTAAACGAAGCGGTAATACGTGCAGTACCTCCAGGAAAACTCCTAACAAGGCATATACTATTTAAGCCAAATGTAATAAACAATCTTCATTTGTTTTTAGTAGTATCTAAATATACTTTTTATTTGGATTAAAACTCCTTTCTTGCTTCGATAACTGATGAGCTGCAGCACTGACGTAGCATTCAATAAATGCTAATTACTATAAATCGATAAACAGAATCCAAGTAAGAAGGTGTTTTAATCAAATTATTTGGGCTAACTAACAAAACTGACAGGCAAAAGAAACCGTGCACTTGAATTTTTGTACGTAAACAATTTTATTGTTCCTATTGAAATTGCATTCGAGAACTATTAATTTCCTGTGTAAAATATGCAATTCTTTTGAGAAAATGAGGTAGATTAGGACAAAAATAAATTTAATACTAGGAAACAACAAAATAGGCTGAACCATTTTTCTCTTTAAATAAAATTGGACATAGTTTAAAATTAATTTGTCCTCCACGAGCCTCAGCTATGTCGTGTAGCCGTTGTGGCATTGAATTAATCAGGTTTCTTATTAAATCTTATGGAATTGCTTCGAATTCTTCTTGGAGCGCAAATCGCAGTTCTCGAAGAGTTTCTGGTACGATTGCACCTCCCATAAGGGAAGTGCATTCGTATAATATAATTATTAATTGACGTTAAAAAGAAAAAATAATTTCAATGCGCACGTAGAAAAATGCTCTCAAATACATTATAAAGCATCAAACGTTACGCTCACTTAACATATACAGAGCTCCTAGCATTTATTGCCATCAATAAACCTACAATTACACAGCCCCAATAAATAAATCTTTGTTTTCGTTCACAGAACCCTAACGGCCGCTTTTAATGATCTAGTTATTGGCCATTCGTGAAACACACTAAAACCGTTTCTATGGAGTCGTAACAACACAGGAAAGCAAATATCAATACGGTTGATTTATGTGCGAGTGTATATGTCGAAGTTTTTTTTTAAGATCAACCAAGCTTTAATATAGGTATTAAAACCTGTTTATTATTGTAACTACTAATTATTTAATAAATATTAATTGAGTTACAAGGAAAGTCATTATATTTCTTGTGGCGTTAATTAGTTCTGTTTTAATACAGTTATTAGGATTTAGCAGCTTTAATTATATTCTTCCAACACGGAAAAGAAAAAAATTGTTATAAAAAACAATCACTTGTAGAATATTGAACCACAATTTGTTCGTTAAAAGCGATTGACTACAATTTGTCTAAATCTCTACTACACGATTGTACATATTGTATTTCATTTAAATATATTATTATTGTAATATTTGTTGTAAATTTCTGTTTAATGCAATATTTAATATAAGTTTTCGTACCATTTACTACAGTTCTGGATGAAAACAATATTCTAGTACATTTTTTTCTGATTTTTTTCCGATTGAAACCCTCCCAGTAATACAAATTCCATAATGTAAAACGGAGAATGTTGTTTATTCTATTGCACAATGCAAATATTGACGCCGTCGGCAAATCGACCGGTTTATTTCAAAGAGAAAATCTCTTACGTAAAGTTAATAATGCTTAGTTTACAGAGCAATTAAACCTCCAAAAATGACTTAAGCTATATGCATTTATGTTCCATGTCTCGCTGTCACGAATGCCGTAGTAGTTAACATTAACACTTTAAATACGTACTGTTATCTTTACAGAATTACTTTTGAATATGATGAATTTTCACTTGCAACTGTTATATATGATAAAAGTGAGGAATAACTTTATCTATATAGATAATTGTTTAAATAAACATTTCTACACTTACCTGCGAAAGATTTTAAGCTAAACTTTTTTATTTGTAGCTCGCAACAAAATACCTGAACATTTCCTTTCAAATACAGAATAGGAGTTTATTAAAACTGACAGTGCTTGTTCAAATTGATTCAACTATACTATATTGGAAGTGCGCGGCGATTCTAACAATTCTTTTAAACTGAGTGTTGAATCCAAATTTAATAATATGCCACTGGATTATCACTATTACAAGGATCATAATATACAGACCTACAGCTGGTATAGACAGAAATAGTCGTCAAGGTCTCTCGTCTTAACAGTCGCTTCCGAAAAGGGGTTTTAAAAACTGTGAACTGTGGAAGGAAACGTCTTATTGTGTTGCCTTTAACGTTGGGTGCTTGCTTCTTTCACAATTGCGATCATAGTGCGTCTGCAAGAATCGGCCACTGGCCAAGATGACGCGGGCCAGGATAAAGCCGAGAAGAAGGAGAAAGAAGGACATCAAGAAACAGTCGATACGCCGTTTGCATCACCTGCTGATGAAGAAGTCCAGGTACTTAGATAATGTGCATATATAATCTAACTACAATTTATAATGATATGAATTGGTGGTAAATAAGACAAATTGAACTTAGATCCTTTACAGTTCGCCTCGTATACATTTATAAACTAATGATACAATAACTCCTACCGCAGCGCTGCTAAATAGCCGAATAAATAAATAACGAAACGCGAAAAGAAAGGAATGAAAACGTTGTTATTTCATGTTATTCCAATAGCGTAATAAAACCGGATAGAAAAAACTCCCTGCAATTTAAACTAATAGCTCCGAGAAAACCGAGCATAAATCAAAATTAATTGCCGCAAATATGGGAAATTAATTCCGCGACGAAGGTCGCTGCGCTAGCTAGCCCTCTCTCTCTCGCTCCTAAGCAGTAGTCATTCGCCACTTGCTCGCTTCAACTATATTACTCGCAAGATACACGTTTAGTTCCTCGAGAGAAAATGCAACTGTTCTGCTGTTCGCTCGGAACGCAACAGCATTTCAAACTCTCTGGTTTAATATCCATTAAGTCGAGGAGCTGGCGACGGCAGTTGTTTCTGTCAATTAGTGGCGTTTCGAAATGTTTGTGTGCACGTAAGTATGCGTTTTCTGCGGCGATTGTCGGTGCAATTCCGTTGTGATAATGTCGAGCGTTAATTATGTTTCGTTAGGAAACTAATTACACAATTTCTACGATGTTCAGATCACAGTTTTGTCACGACTTGTCAGAGAACGGATTACAAATACTGTTACTTTTGTAAGAGTTCTTAATAATCGATAATTATCGCATATTTTAACCACAAATCCATACGTCACGGTATGTCACAGCTATTTTCGGAACACCCATACAATGAGCATTCAGAAATTCACCATTTCCATGTTGTTAAAATCACAGTTTTGTCTATCAAAACTTGTCACATTAATCCTCACTATATTAGTTGTTATTTTTGTCAGGGTTCTAATAACACAGGCCTGCAGACAAAATATTTTTTTAAAATTGTTTTAGTTTTAATAGTTGATTTTTATATATTTGGTGCTAATTTCAGAAATAATATTGGTTTTTATCTATCACGTAAGGTTTGTCTACAAAATGAGGTAAAACTTTTAGGGAAGATCATAAAATGGACATATGTATTTTATATATCGATATTATTTATGTTATAAAAATTACTTTATGCAACGGTAAATCTTAAAAATAGAGGAAGAAAAGTTAATAAGGCTTTACAACACCTTCACAAGTCTTTGTAGTAACGTTTTCATTTTTCTTCAAAACTTCGTTTGGTAAAATAGTCCAAATGAAGGAAATTAACTTTAACACTCATGTTGCAGCCCAACAGTTTGTAGTTATTTAACAAATTGGCAACAATATTCTTGTAGTTTGGGTCTTTTTTATTTCCTAGGAAGCCAGTAACCACTTGTTTAAAAGACATCTTAAGACATTCTTTTTTAACATAGTGTTGGTTATAGTCACGGCTATCTCATACTTAGAGGAAAAAGGGGAACTTTGTGTAGCCACTCTGTTGGCCTAGTAACATAGAGATCACTTTCAAATCCCCACAAACAGTCCACTTATGATCAGAGTACTTAAGCTTGTTAAGTACCAATTTGAGGTTCTCATGACATTCTTTCAAATGAACTGAATGTCCTAGTGGTACCGATGCGTATTGCTTGCCATTGTGAAGAACAGCTTCCAGGCTTCTTTTAGAGGAATCAATGAAAAGTCTCCATTCTCCTGGGTCGTATTTTATATTGAATGTCTCCATCAACCCAGGAACATTAGTACAAAAAACAAGATCACAGTGAAAGAGTGCTCAGCAGAGTGGTTACATCCACACTGACTACAGACTTGACACTTGGAGACTAGTGAGCAGACAGAGAGTGGAGGGGGGAGCAGGAAGAGAGGAAGGGGTACTGACAAAGACAGGATACTGGCAGTAAATCTAGTATGAACCGGATTCTACCAGTTTTACTGGACAGTTTTTTAACAAAAGAAAGTTGGCTCATGTGGCCAACCTAAATTTAGGCTGGTCGCTTTCGTTAAAAACTTCGATATAGATTTATTTCACAAAGAATACAGTTTTTACGTATTATATAAAAACCTTAAAAGTAAAAATTTAATGTGTGATTTGTGGATAAACAAAGGGTGATGGATCTTTTTCACTATTTTCTCTATAATCAACGTAAAAGGTACCTACCATGCGCATCACTCAAAATTTTTCAGACAATTTTATCATCGCAGACCTGTGTAATTAATAATTATCGTATATTTTAACACAAATCACGCTTTGTCACAGTTATATTCGGGACACCAGCATTAATGATGTTTTCTTGAGAAACTATATTGAAATCACAGTTTTATCGCAAACTTGTCACCTCAAAATGTTACTTTACTTTTGTAAGAGTTCTTATTAATTAACAATTATCGCAGATTGTATCACAAATTCACCTGTCACCCCTTGTCACAGTTATTTACGGAACAGCCGCTTGAGCATTCATTACCTTTTGTTAGGAAACTATGATTCATCACATTAATCCTGAATATATTACCGATTACTTTTATCAGAGTTCTTAATAATTGATGATTGTGGTATATTGTAACACAAATTCATCTGTCACGGTTTGTCACAGTTATTTCCAAAACACCTATATTAAAGCATTTATCATTTTTTCTTAAGAAATTTTTAAAATCACCTTTTTATCGCAACTTATCGCATTAATACTCAAAATAGTAACAGGTTCTTAATAATTATCGCAAGTTTTAACACAAATTCATCTATCGCCGGTTTGTCACAGTTATTTCCTTTTACACCCTTTTGAAGCGTGAAAAAATAACTCGTTTTTCTCAAGGATTTTTTAAGGAATTGTTAATTTAATTAACCAAACAATAATAATAAATTCGTTTTAAAAATGTTACCTAAAATTAATTTAAAACACGGCATGTTTAGCGCCCGCGCTGGGACAAAATATATACCTATTTCAGTGAAGTTAAATTGGCAGTTTAGATACATTACAACTTATTATTTCACCGAGAATATTCACGATCTCTAGCTTCCAATTAGATTACAATATATTATTCGTTTCTGGAAGCTCAGAACAGTCGGTCACATTTAAAACTTTAATTACATTGCAACTTGTAAAATTCCGTTTTATTTCGCTGCACTACATCGTACCATGTAACTCAATACAACGTTTAGACACATCAATAACAACGTTCTTATCTGAAATAAAAGATTTCTCACTACAATTTCCTCTAAGGCCGAAACGAGATCAGCGCTACACCAAACAAAAGCGCTTAAATCGCCTTCGAACTGGTCTTTATCAGGGATCGTCCCTCTGGACAATGTGACCGGAAACAATAGCTACCGAAAGGCGACCGAATGCCTCCTAGAGACAGTTTTGGGGATAATAGCGATGCGTCTGCTTTTTGGTTGCCATCAGAGATAAATAAGAGTAGATTTAATCTTACGGTCTTTATATTCCCTCTGTTAGAAGGAGATATTAAACGGTTAAAGATGACGTAATAACATATTTGGACATAATAAAACTTTTCCAATCGCATTTACTTACACAGATAGAAACTAGATGTCGCTCATCTATTCTTAATATCATCCAAAGGTAACATATACTACACTTCAAGCAGTAAAACGCCGGATAGCAAGATCGTATCCATTCCGGCAGTGTCGCTTATATGTCTTGTCGTAGACCAAGGGAGACGTCTTTTTACGACTATAAGGGACATTAGCCGAAGATTCCGCGTCGCTAATGGCCTACTTTCTTTTGGGGGAGACCCCTCACGTACGGATTACCAAGGACTATAGCGAGTCAATGTTAAGAAACGGGCAAGAACAAAAGAAATGGGAAAATACATTTCCTGTTACTGCTGCGGAAGGGTCTCCTGGGAGAAAGATATCTGTATATGGGGACGATGTTAGCAGTTATAAAAAGAAATTATAGGGGGAAAGGAATGATGAGAAAGATAGTGCGGGTAGGAGGAGACTACTGCGCTTTCTTTGTGTTGTTATTATGTGAAGAAAATATGAGGACATTTTCTTTAAAAAGATAAACACTACGAGATTAGAATTGATAAGAATAAATATTGTTATATTATTGTAATCCAGGATTGCAAGGACTGGAATCACCCGTGGGTTCTATAGGATTATATTTTAGTAAAATATTCGAGCTAGGGTACTTTGCACGTCAGTTTAAGTAATGTTAAGAATTGTAAAGTGGTCGTATATTCGTCTTTTTACAAGTGAGAGGCAAGAATTGAGAAAAAGGAATATACGGGGTGTACCGACGATCCCAAACCAGTCACACAAATAAATCACTTCGAAACGCGAAGCGTGGAGTCTTTTTACAAGTGAGAGGCAAGAAGAAAAAAAGGAATATACAGGATGTACCGACGATCCCAAACCAATCGCACAAACAAAAGACTGCTAGACGTGGTGTAGGAGTGAGAGGCAAGAATTAAAGTGGTACGGTTTGGCTGGTCTGCCGTGTTGGGGCGTAAGTGGAGCGCATACTTTCTGCTTTCTGCAGAGTTGGGGCGTAAATGGTGCGTTCCAGGTCGAACGCGGACTTTCTACTTTCTGCAGAGTTGGGGCGGTAAGCGGTCATCGAACGACTGATTAGTAGGCCGGGTGAACGGGCCCGAATATCTAGTCAGAAAACTAATTGTCATCATAAATGTCAAATGCCAGTGGAATGCTCAATATTTAAAAGAGTAACACGATTAGATGTTGTTGCGATTCATAGATATTCAGTGAATGAGAATATTGTATTTGGGAACTGACAAAAGGTATTATCCAACAAAAATATTTCGTTCTGGGAATTGTCGGCTGTCGAACTGCATTCGAAATTTGTAGTGAGAGAAATGATAACAAAAAGGCTTAAATATGCTTAAATATGCTACGTTTTTGTGTAATTGGCACTGCAACAATAAAGACAATTTATTATTATATATGCTTGTAAAAAAATTAAGAAAATTATAAAGAATTTGTTATACCTAGTATAGGTACACAACATCTACTAAGCTGAATAAATTTATATAATTCCCAAATATTATTACATCATGTCTTGTCCAAAAAAATATCATTTAATTAATCTGTAAAACAAAAAAAAAAATGACTGATAAAAACATTCAACAACAACATCCTATTTACCAATCTAATCATCATCGATGCCACTTCACCCTAATTATCCTTATCTCGCAATTCTGTTGATGTTTTCCTTAATCGAATCACTGACAAACACTTAACACACCAACAAAACACACACCCGTTTAACGATTAACACGCACGACAGTCAATTTAGATTGTTCCAAATTCGATATCACTTACCGCGTTTATACGTACTACATCAATACGGTGTATAATGTGCTAACAAGAATTCTTGCTTATCTGGCGCAATTATCTTGAGTACCGAGGCATTGATTCGCATCTCCTTTTGAAGGAGTTCAGATAACGACGTAAGTTTACAACGATCTTTCGCGGAAAATGCTGTTGTAACTGCGTATGTGTGTGTCGAGTGCTCTTCAAGTGATTATATGATTTGTTTGAAAGTAGTAACGGTTAATTTTGTAATCGTATAGTATAGTACAGTATGGTCCACTAAGTGTGCAACAAATCGGAATTTTTTCTTTATTAGTTGCGGAATTGTAAAAGAATTTCTGCCAAACGTCGATACATGCTTACGTCTAGACTAGGCACACTTAGATTGTCTTAAAGTCAATCTTGTTTTTAACAATTTCTTTCATATTTCATCAAATTTGAGAACTTTGTCATAAACGATCACAAATTTCGCACCTGTTGTAACGATATCTAATTCAACTTTAAGATTTTGATAACATTATTTTTAATAAGGTAAATATTTTATACCTTATACCAAAAACTGTTTCTCAGAGTACAATATTTTTATTGGAAATTCACGATAAGGTACTAGAAATAAGGCGGGTAAGTACAAAATGCAGTAAAATTAATCTAGTTAGGTCGTGAATGAATAAAATCCAATGAAAGCAAAATATATAATACAAAATTGTAAACACTTATAAGTGAACGGTAAAAAGTTAAGAACAGAAAAACAAATAGAACAAAATTATCTGAGGCCCCAAATAGAAGCCTGCAGTACACCCGCCCGTGTTCCTTCTGAAACTTTAAAATACTGGATAAAATGCAGACAGGTCTGCTATAACTATATAAAGCAAATACTGGCACCTGAGGTATTTTAATTAAAAGTTACTTCAAAGGATATATAAATTCAGCTTGAGTCAGTGATTAATGTAAACAGATGATATACGATACCTCATAATCTACCTCAAATGAAGTTTGAAAGCTAATTTGCTACCCTCAATATTTACAAATATTTTTTTGCTTCAAATACGCTGTTAAAGCCCTTATACACTAATATTATATTTACGTACTCACATATTTGGATATACTATAACAGGAACGAGTACACAATACATAAGAACACCCTTTTCAGACAGCATACAACAATTGCCTGCCACGTTTTCAACTTACACAATGGCTAACACACTAATATTACAACTTCTCCCCTAATAGTCGGACACAATGCTCAGGCTAGCTTAAACAACAAGCGGTCCTAAATCCCCTACTTGCTCTTGCGGGACCCCTATTTTCTTCTGTCAATGAAGCCTGTTATACACATCAGCACAATGCCTATTAACTTCGGTAGCCAGGTTACGGATATCATCCTTAGATGCACCCTTAAATCCATTTTATTCATGTCGGTGTAATATTGATCTTTTCGGATATAGATGGCCAATTCGGTTTCATCGTAGAGACTTTGACAACGGTATACGAGCAAAAAAAAAAACGTGTTTAAGGGGTATGCAGATTTTCAAAAGCTTCACACGACAAAACCACACAAATTTTTTAAGCGCAGTGGAAGTAAAATGAGCCAGATTTTCATTTTCTCGTTAGAACACTTTCTCGCATTGTTATTGATGGTATGAACAACAGCTATTGTAAACATTATTTACAAAGTTTATAAAACTAATATTAAATCCAATATTACATTTTCTGCATTAGTGAAAAGGGAAATAATATGACAATACTCATTTGATAACTAAAAAGGGCAATAAACTGCCATGCGTAGCATTTGATTTGTTCTTATTCATACTTTTTCTTATATCGCAGCATCAGATAATGTAAACTATAAATTTCAGTAACAGAGCTCATAAATATCCCACATTGGGATACCAGTATAGGAAGCAAACGCTAATCAATGTTCAATTTTTCTCAATCAGATCAAACAGAGAGAGAGAGAGATGCATACCAGTGGCTCAGCGAAACAGTCGTCTTATTTCGTATGGTACCTCTAGTCGAATTTACGAGCTAGTGTTAACCCTCGCCGATCCAACTTTACCGTTCCAACAGCGGCAGTAAAAGCTTGTTTATCGCGTTATTAGCGTCCCGGAGTCCGCGTTTGTTTTACGACGACGTGTCAGAGCTGTTTCCGGAATTATCCCGGATCTTTAGCGCACCGGAATATATGTGCGAGCGGCTATGTAGCACATTTCTGTCGCTATGGGAGCGATGCTAGTGTTCCACAGGATTTAATTTATTAACGTATAAGGCAGAAATGGGGGTTTTTGGAATAAATATATGTGTAGTCGCAGTGTTTTGTATATGTGCTGATATACATCGTCAAGTAGAGGTGGATGCACTTAGTAACAATAAGGACCTTAAGTGCTTGTAGATTGCAGTTTCTAAAAAGAAACAAAGCTAATTTATATGTCAACCTGCAACTGTATGCCATCTACAGCATTGTCTCCAATAGCTATATCCTAATTCGTTACAACATATTATATATATCGTCTATTAAAGTTGTTGGTTATACGCATTTTAACATTAAATATAATACAATCTATTAAAGAAACCCCAGAGTGGGCGCCAAATACGCTGTGTATAGAATGATCATCAATTACTTCATTATTGTGTTATTTCGATACTTGTGACGTATGAATAAAATAATACTACATTTAATTATAATACACGAGATTAAAACCAATTCAAACGATGATAAACGTCAAATTGTCGGTTAGTAATGTCAATTTTGTTAATTGAAACTAAATAAATTGTATCTACTTATTTTGTTCTAGTTGTAAAGTAAAAACAAAAAGATAAACTAATAACGTATAAGCAAAGTACCTACATAAGTATATCATATTTCCATTAGGAAAGGTCAGAGAGGCAGAAGCATTACACTAACAAGAAACTCCTATGTCTATCATATCTATGTCTTTTTCACACTTGTTTTTGCTTTATTACATAATGTATATTCCACTACAATTCAATACATTTTCGTTAATAAATTTCAATTGTGAGTTTTAAAATTACAACAATAGTTTCTTCGAAATTATATTTATGACTTAAGATCATTTCTGGGGGCGCAGCGGCCTCAAACACTTAAAATTTGAATAGGGCAGATTGCCGCCCAAATCGCTAAAATCCAACCTTCCCCTCTTATCTCTAAGCTTACCGTGACCTCGTTTAAGGTGACCCTGCCAGCTTCAGTGAAGACGGCGTGGAAAAAAAAATGGTAGGGAGAAATAATAATATTTATACACCTACAAAGTGGTGGTAAAAATACTCGGAAGAATCTATCGTCTAAATAGCAGACAACATTACGACGTTAAACGATGGCCTTACTAGAGGCTCCGAAATTTTAAAATTAGTTAAACGTTAAACGAATTTTGATATATTAAAGAAATGACAGTTTCAACGTGTATACTTGTAAACTTAAACGCAAAAATTTCAAACAAGTTTTTTTTTTCAAATCACAACAAAAAAAAATTAAGAAGTACGTTAAGAGCCAGACCTTGAATTCTCGCAGGAGAGTGTGGAGGTGGACACGGTGCCAAGTAGGAATTCCTTCCTCGAAAGCGTTACTGCGTTCGATCAATCGGTGATGCAGGGGGACTGCACGGAAGCGTCAACAGGAGATCATTAAAATCCCAAAACAATATTCTCTAGCTAGAACATGGTGTCGTATCCGCGAATCCTCCTAATTCGGCGTAAACTTGTACGATTCGTGCACCAAATTTTGAAACAGATTAACTGGTGAAACTGGAATCCGGCACCTGGAACCGCTGACGACGCCTGACAAACCAAATCCCGAAAGAGCGATCTAACTTCGCCATGTAGTAGTAACGTTCAAATCCTGCCCGCATGTCAAATCCGAAATCCCAAAGTTACATTTAAAACGTTCTACCTCTTATATAGATGCCCAATCAACGGTTCACATCACAACTAAGTGCTCGCTACGGAATGCGGAAACAGGAACAGAAATTCACGGCGTTCAGTCAACGTGACAACCACCTTGGGCAAACGACAACGGAACTGCAAAGTGCTTCCCTGTTGACGCAAACGACTAACAGATGGCGCCAGCAATACCATAAAGTGATTAAATTCACCAAATAGATCGATAAACGCATTCGATAAAAATGCAACCGAAATAAGATGGATAAAACCCATCTTATTTCGGTTCCCATCATTCAAAAAGTTATTTTCTTTAATCGGTAAGCATAATTAGCAACCTGTGTAATAAAACACGATTAGAATCAAACGGTTTGGATTTTACTTTACTAAATGATGACCATTCACTTCCATACAATAGTACAATCTTGCTTCAAATGCTTTCGTGACATTTCGCAACATCCCTTGAGTTATTCGTTGCGATTCTTCCACTTGTAAGGAAGCTGACGTGTGGCATACGCTTTAGACTTAAGATGTCTCCGGAGAAAAAATCAAATGGTGTAAGTTATTGAAATGTCCTGTATATATTCTTTTAGAAAAAAAAATATCGTTTAACTAATCTCAGCTCAACTTGAATCATTACATTATTGTTACGCTAAGCTAGTACATAACTCGGGGGTAAGTGAGGATTTTAGGGGAAGTTGAAATCCGACCGCGGTTATTAAATTAAGCGAGTAACTTCAACCCTTATCCGCTTTACCCCCCTTTTACCACCTTTCACCTTTGCCTCGGCGCGGGGCGGGCGGTCGTAGGACTGCATCTTGCAACCGGAGCCGGGATTATCGATTGCAGCAACCTCTTTTTAATTGCGCCGGTCCAATCATTCCTTTCCCCTGCATCGACCGTGCCAGCCGAACGCTACGCGGGTGTGTAGTGTTGTCGTCGTCGTCGCAACAACTACCATAGAGAAAATAAAAAAAAAAAAAACAGTAAATACTCCTTCTAACAGAAAGCCTTCCACGTCATCACTTATTCAATTAACATCGACAATTAGCAAGATACTTCCATATAAAACGCGGGCTGCCTTCACCCGGCTGGTCGGTAATGCCAGTAGTAGCGTCGGAGGGGTGAAGGAGGGTGTATATAGCGTCTGAGTACAACGACTGTAGCGCCGCCACGCGGCAGTTCCCGACGTCTAGTAAATCGTAAGGTCGAGTGTCGGCGTCTTCATTGCGGTTTGTTTAACGTCGCCCGTAGGGGGTTTAGTGTCGCAATTACGGGGCGCTTCGTTAGTCCGGTTTCAATTAGCTCGGCTTGTATTGCCGTACCTACCGCGAACGTCGCGAGAGGAAGAGAGAGGGAAGGGTTTCGATGATGATGGATGATGATCGTAATCGCGATCGGGCTGGCCGGGACTTCGGAATTAGGGAATTATATTGGAAATTGAAGTAATGTTGAACTGATTATTTCGGGAAGTTGTCTGTCAATTGAATTATTAACTTCGACCATATACGTTATATTAATAATCGCTTATTTATTGCTTAACATCAGGTAAAACCCAAACACAAGGACAAAACCATAAAATTGTTATAGCCATGACACCTCATAGAGTATAAATATAAATTAAAATAATACGTAGGCATACTACAATAAGTAAAGGTGTAATAATTATAAACTAGCAAACAATATTATTAGCATATATCTATGGAGGTACATTACATACCATCGTTAAAGTAATTATTCCCCGAATTGTAATATTACTAAATTGTAAAACAAAGTGTACAAAACCATTATATAGGAAAAAAGAAACCCTGTCTAACATAACTTTTATTATAACTTAACTGTTGTTTTAAAATCTATTACAGCAAAGTTTTATACCCATATAGTAGCAAAGCATCACCAAATATCGCACACTCAATCCATGCTTGCGGGGTTGGTTTGGTGTTACCATTTTTGCTCTGTTATTTGTGTCTACATTTAATTTAAACAGGGCTCAATTAGAAAATAGTAATTCTGACACAAAAGATAGTGATTTGGAGTTACAGGAAGCTTTTGTTGCCGGCATACTGAAACCTGGTTTGAACAACATCGAAACATGAAAACAAAACCTTTGTAAATAATATTAAAGGATTGAAATTAAAACAGAAAGAACTAGCATTAAACTTACCGTGGATTTAAATTTTAGTATCTGTTAACAATGTGGCCCCTTTAGCGCCGGAATTAGCTTCACAAATGCAAGAACAGGAACAAAAAAGACAAAAAAACTGAAAAATTACCGCAATTTGCACCTAATGTTGATCCTGTGTTAAATGATTTCAAACGTGAAACTTTATTTTAGAAATTCTACCCAGACTGAAGGATATAGGTATTCCGACAAAAAGACCAGACGTTTACTTTGTTGAGATGGCAAAAACAGATGTACACATGCAAAAAATTAGAGAAAAATTAATGCAGAAACAGGCACAACAGCAGAGAAGTGAAAAAGTTACATTATTGCGTTTACACAAGACGGAAGGAAAAGCATTACAAATACAAGCAAGATTAGAGTAACAAAAAGAGAAACGTGAAATGTTGGATCAAGTTAAAAAAGTGAAGAAAGGCATTTCAAAGGATATGAGCCTTCGGGATGGGAAATAGAAGAAAACTGTAGAGAAAAGAAGAATGAAAGACAAGAAATTTGGATTTGGTGGAAAGAAAAGAGGTCTACAAACTAATACAAAAGATAGTGCAACTGATATATCAGAATATAAAAAACCTGGTAAACCTAAGAGAGTTTTAGCAAAAGGTAAACCTATGAAAAGATTAGGCAAAAGCAGAAGAATCAAGAACAAAGGAAAGGGAAAAAAGAAATGACGATACCAATATTGCAGATTGTTGATTAAATAGATTTCTATGTTATATGTTTCAAATATATACTGTATTATAAAAGTTGCCATGCTCACTATCTACGTAATGCTTATTCGATCTAAATTGGCGCTTAATCTTCTTTGCAGAACTATATTCTACGATCTGGCCCTTTTTGGTAAATTTTTGGATTAGATCGTCCATTAGGGTGGCTCACAGTATCAGAGACCAATCTCTGCCCTGTGTGTATCCCCCTGCTGCTTCAATGGTAGTTTCGCCAATTGTGAATGTAATTTTATTTTATTTTTTCCGTAACCCTCAACAATTGTACTGTTGTTATCCTTTTTGCGTAATTTAAATTATTCAATGCATTTATTATTATTTAGATTTTATCAAGTACAAAATAACTTTGATTATAATCGCCATATATTTATTTCGTTGCAGGGTTCCGATGCCAGTTCGGTGATATTCGGATCCGCCCCGGCGTCCAGGAAGCACGAATTCCCCGGCGCCTTACCCCCCAGCCTGCCCCTGAGCAACGGCACCAGCAATTCGCCGGTCCCGGCGCCGACGCCGCCCGACCTACCTGCGCCGCTGCCGGCGCCAGCCCAGCTGCCACCGCCGCCGCCTCCGACGCTGCCGGCGGCGCCCGTTCGCGCGGAGGAGAAGCAGGCGCGGCCGGCGGGCCTCGTGGACGTCGGCATGACGGTGACGCCGGCGTCTCCGCCACCGGCCAGCGTCGTCCCGCAACAGCAGCAGGCGCAGCCGCCGGCGCCGGCCGCCGCTCCCGTGGCGCATCCGGTGGCGGCGACGCCGCACGGCGACTCCATCCCGGCGGCGGCCAACCACGCGCGCACCGAGAGTCCGGCCGTCGCGACGTCGGCGCCGGCCTATCATCCGCCCTATCAGCCGCTGTATACGCCGTACTCGGTGCATACGAACTACTCGCCGAGCGCCGCCGTCGTGCCTGTCGTCACGACGGCGGCGGCCGCTCCACCAACTGTCACTATTACTGCTGCTCATAACACTACGACGACGGTAGTTAGTAGGCCGCCATCGCCTAGGGGACATTCCCCGACTAGGGAAAGAGAAAGCTATAGGTAAGTCACCTCTCCGAAACATCTACGAGAGAATTGCCAACTCATCCACTCCTTATCCTTATCTTTCGTAAAAGCTAGAGAATTACACTCCACCTCGCATTGTTAAACGCATTCTACACCCCTACTATACCTGTTTTTCTACTGTTCCGCCTTGACGATCACTTTTAGCCACTTATTACACAACGCATACATATAAACTTAAATTTAGGTATTTACAAACTTTCGTAGTGTATATATCGCTAAAAACTAATCGCTAAAAGGAATGCAACCTGTTCATCTGTTCATAATCTAGTCCATCTACACCTATTTATATTTCGGTCCTATTCCAACAAGCAATAAATGCGGTCGTATTTATATAAGTAATATAACTACCGAAATATAATTGACCATCACTAAAGACCCAACGTCCACCCTTCTTTACAGCAGCAACGTCAGCAGTTTAAGCAGGAGCAGCGTGACGCCGCAGAGCTGCCCGCCACCCACCAGCGTGTCTTCTAGTCTCAGCCTGGGCAAGTCCTGGAACGTTCCGACGACTCGGCTAAGTCCAGCGCCCCCTCGTCCGACCCCACCGCTGCACCCCTCATTTCCCGCGCCCATGTTCACAGCTCCCCTCCCGCCGCCAGTATCCAGAGCGTCGCCTCTGACCACGGCGGTACCACCCCCACCCAATCCCAATCCTTTCTCCGCGGAGAGTCTCTTCCAGACGAACCAAGCCGATATGCTGCGCAGAGAGCTGGACAACAGATTCCTGGCGACGCAGGATCGCAGTCTGAACGTGGCCCCGCCTCCGTATCTGCGGACGGAGATGCATCAACACCAACACCACCACACGCACGTTCATCAGCATACCACCTCGTTGCTACCCCCGCCTCCATCGTCCACGCTGTTTCCGTCGCCTCTGGTAAGGGTAAGTGTTTCTACCGTTTGAAATGCTGATGCACGTGGACTCATCTTAAAGTTTAAGGATATCCCCAAACTGGGCGCCGTGGAATCTCCGTTCTACAGACAGAATCTGACTATGCCCAATTATCCTGGATACACGCCGAGTTTGCTGCATCCCGGATTGACGGCTGGACCAACACCTTTTGTGCCTCCGAATCATTTAGCGCCGTTCCAACCTAAGGTAAGTTAACCTCACTTTTCTTATACGCTCTCAAACCGTTGTTTTAACGATATCTATAGCGGCGACTCACTTCTGTTCAAGCATGCAATCAGAAAATGAGACCGCCCCTTTAATGACTTTTTGTGTTTGTGGCTAAAACAGGATGATTTTCTTTTAAACTCAATTTATTTTAGTGTTCTTCTATCTCTGTATTCTTCTTCTGTCTCACAGTGTGCGCACTAACTGGCTGCCGATCCCTAACGCTTTGTCTCTCTTTTTTGTCCACAGACCGTTGCGCAAGATCCGACCAAACCCAAGGCCATGGTAGGTAGAGCTGACACGCAACGCTTAGCCCTTCCAAAAAAAAAAAAAATAAAAACGAGCTTTGCTTGCTGCGTTGATCTCTAAAATTCATTTTTATTGATAATTTAACGTACAGATTTTTTTTTTTATTTTAAGTGACATATTCAAAATATTTTAGCCATATTATGAATCACACTATACAAAAAAAAAAGAAAAAAACAAGAGAGAAATAACTTTTCTAATATGTGGCCACCTGAATTTGTATATGTAATATTATAATCGCCGTCACGATATTTTAAAATGCGTAATTTAAGCGTTACAAGAGTTATAAAACGTTTACAGCATTTGGAAGGTATTACCCGAAAAATTTAAAAGGGGTAAACAGGCAACGATTATCCTTCACAAGTAAGCACAATAGCGAATCCTTATAATCCGCTCAGTAAGAATTGAAGTTATTTTAAAATATCGCGACGGCGACAATACATCATTCGCCATGCAAATCAGTTAACCTAATTAGAAACTACTTAAGTATTTTCAGTGCGTTCGATTCATTCAACAAGCATTGCAGTTTAAAATCGGTTTGACAGAATCGACTGTGCTATCTTCGTACAACAATTCAAATAAATATGGGAATGGCAATAAGCAATAGTCGCGTTACTTTTCTAAGTTTGAAGTACAGAGCAGTTACCCTCATTTCCTGCATTCAATTTGATTATCTTTTGTTAACAACAATAACGAATTAAAATCAAGTGATTATGCGTTGTTTTTCGTTTTAAAGATATTTGCTTGTTTCCATACATTATCCCGACCCTGTAGAATTGACAGGGCGGGCGTACACATTACTGTTATTCAATGACAGTTCCACCTTGAAAATTCAACTTTTGTAAATAAATTCTTCGTTGTATTTTTTTAGAAAACCGGCAAATGGAACGCTATGCACGTCAGGATAGCGTGGGAGATCTACCACCACCAACAGAAGAGCGGCGATGCCAAAGCCGGCGTCGCGAAAGACCTCCTACGGCCGCCAACGCACCTTTTCTCACCTAGTGTTCATCCGACGCGACCGCACGAAATGCCCTTCCCGCCTAGTTTAGGACCGCATCGGCCGCCCACGTACGACCAACCGCCTCACCACAGTTCGCTGTTTACAGCGCCCTCTTCGCACATAGGTAGTGAGTGCTCGCAACCAAACCTTTAAAAAATAGCAGGAGGAATTAACTTTGTCACTTTCAGGATCTAGCATATCTCCTTTTACGCGTTACGGGGCGGCAGCCGGATACGCGACGAGTGGACCACCTTTCTCCGTGTCTCCTTTCGCTAGCGGTAGAGATTTGGGATTGCAGCTGCACGACCCCTGGCGGGGATTGCAGAGAACCGTGCCTACCTTCCCTAGCGTTAGTGCTCTACCGCCCAGCCTGCCTGGGCTTCCCCCGCCGGCGCCTTGGACGATAAAACCCGATCCCATATTGGAACAACGGGAGAGAGAGGAGCGGGAACGGCAGGAGAGAGAGAGGGAAAGATTGAGACGCGAGAGGGAGGAACGGGAAAGGAGAGAGAGGGAAGAGAAGCAGAGGCGGTTAGAGCAGCAGGTAATATGATTTTTTTTAGTTGATACAGTTAAGATGGGATTCATATAAGCAACAAACTTCAATAATGTCTGTATAATGGTCCCAATTCAGGATTGGCAAGAAATAAGAGACTGTCCATAGTAAATTCTTTATTAAATAATAAAAAAAAGCCATCGATATCTTCCATTAATCTGTTGGGAATTATTATTTAAAAGGGGCTACCAAGAAAACGCTTATAATTACAAAAAAAATACATATAAAATAGTAAGCAATTTACATAGTTAAATTAATACCTACTTCTTTAAAGTATTTCGTTGACAACCAACTTAAAAGAAATCAAATAAAAAATTTAGTTTAAAAAAGGTAAAAGTGTAAAACATTTAAAAAAAATTAATTTTGCATAAACCAGCGTATAAATTTTAACCCAGCCTGTATAATATTATACAGTCGTGGTATAAAAAATATCGACCAACATTAAACGATGGATAACTTGCTATTTTTTTTTCTTGCTAGTGATTGTGCTAACAAGTCTGTGTATTTGCGGTCAAAATGTAGCAACCTTCCCTTATTTTTTCCAAAGACTCATATTTTATTTAGATTTTTCAATTAAATTCTCATTTAAACAGCAACAAGAACGGGAGAGGGAACGTCGAGAGAAAGAACGACGCGAACAAGAGCGCCTGGAACGCGAGAGAGAACGGGAACGGCTCCTGCAACACCAGCAGCGCTTAGCGGAGAGTACAAAACAAATGGCGCCGGTTCTGCGCGACCGATCGCCCATGCGTAACGGCCTCCTAGATCCCAACGAGGTGCGGATAAAAGAGGAGCCCAGAACGAAGGAGGAGGAGCCCACGTTGCTATCCCGCTCCGACCCGAGGTATCACCCTTACCTCAGACACCCGGCGCATACGATGCAACCGCCCTCCATGCTAGATCGGACGCGGATGTTACCGACGACGTTAGCGCACCACTACCAACCCCCGCCAGCCACGCATTGGCCGCCGCCGACGGATCCGTTTTACCGCTACGAGCATCTAAGGTACAATCCTCTGATGGACGCCATGCGCGTCGAGGAGGAACGCGCCAAGATGTTCGCTTCCTATCAGCAACATCCGGCGCATCAGTTGCGAGGGAAGGATCCCGGATTGATGCACCTCAGACCGGGACCCGGACCGCCGCCTCCCACGCATAAGATGTGCGCGACGCCACCTACCGACCTGCACAAGAAGGAGGAGCCGCGATAGCAGTGATAGAAACCCGGGGGGCGGCGAAATAAAACAATGCGAAGATGATCTCATAATCAAAAGAAGAAAGATAAAGTAAATAAGCGAAAGACTTCTTTTTACGCGACGTAAAACAGATTGCAACGTAATTAAAAATTAAAAAAAGAAAGAGAAAAACAAGAGAAATTAAAATGACGAGGATACGAAATAATTAACATAAATAAGATAATATGATATTTTTCTTGGAGTTGGACGCCAAGTTCCTAAGATGATATTTTTACAAGTGGCTTTTTGTACGTACCCCCGCAATTCCTCTCGTTGATTAACCCCACCCTTTCTCCGCCCCAAAAAAAAAAGAAACTACTTCGTTTCCCCTCCTCCCCCCCCCCCCCCTCTTTAGAAAAAGAAAAAATCGGAAAAATGAACTCTAGCGGTCGTAGAGCGAAATTATAAGTGAGAATGCAAATTTTCATATTTTTATCGTATGTAAATATTATCCTTCAAGCTTTACCTCCTTTTACTTCCTTCACCCCCCCCCCCCCTCGTCCCCTTTTATGAATTATAATTTCGAAATATCGCCAAATAATTGGAAACTTAAAACAATTCGATTTTCTAAAAAAAAAAAAGAAACATTAAATAACATTGAAACAAAAGATCCCTATTATTATTATTTATTTTGTTAATTTTATTTATTCCAAGACTGTATATTAACGAACACGTATAAATGTTTTTTTTAATTAATTAATTTTAGATAAATAACAAGACGAACTCTTTTACATATTATTATTGTATGTATATTAACGATTCTCATTTGTTTTTATTTGTTTTGTTCCTTTTTAATTTTTTTTTTTTTTGTTCTTTTTCATTTGTTATTTTAAAGAGAAAATTACTCCACATCGCAATTCTTCACGAAAAATAACAAGTCATTTTTTCGTTCTTTAAAATTTCAAAAATTGTTTTGATTTTTTTTTTTTAGGAATGTTGGTCATGATCAGGATTTTGGGGTCGCTGAATATTTAACGTTAATGATTTTTTATTATTATTATTTTAAAAGGTATTTACTTTATTATAAAGTACTAATTTTTATTGAACTATAATTAATGCCACATCACCACCATTAAAACATGTTTTTGTTAAGGAATTTCTTAACATAACCTTGAAAGTAATAGAGATATTACTACCAGACTGACCAAAAAAAAAACCAAGAAAAACAAGTATCAACAAAAAATTAGCACAATGTATAATAATAGAAAAGGAAACGTGAAAATTTAAAAATTATAATAATAGAGTTCCCAAAAAATCGCAATAAATACTGCACAGTTATCTTGAATAACTCTTGAATTATGAACTATGAATGCAAATGTGAAATTAATGCAAGTTAAACAATAGTACATTCTCCAACGAGAGGATAATGAAGCTTATTATTCACGAGGGTGAAAATTCCAACACGAGCCGTCAGGCGAGTGTTGGAATCATCTGAGTGAATAACAGCGATCATATGCGAGTTGAAAGCACTATTTGCTCCACGCCTTTTCATTATACATTATACAAATTGATATAATTTGAAATATTGATTTATTTAACGGTTACTATGCAACAAACATTCTGTTGCGTGTAATGGTGATTTGTTGCTATATTCTGCCTGTGTATTCGAAAAATATACTTGATGGGATTGGTCAATAGGAATGAGGAGTTGCTGTCATTCGTCAAGCGAATTTTTTTGTTATTGAATTATTTCATAGGCGTTAGAGGGAGAGAGAGAAAAAAACAATGCTTTTTAAACATCTTAAATTAAGGAACGCCCTAATTTTATTAAGAATTATTATAGTAGATTATTATTACAAGCAAAAGAGGACAAACATGACCGACCTAAAGTAACTCTAATAAAAGCTACGTTTAGCTGTGATAAAAAAAAACTGATAAGTACATACTTAAAATTTCTTGGTTTAGATTTTAATTTTAAGAAAAAATCGCAGAATTTTTTCATAATAAACACTCGACACATGGTATAATAAAAAAATTGAAAATGCTATTTTCCACTTTGTGGAAGAAAAGCAGTAGTTTAAAAAATTCTTTGTTTGAGAATTACCCATACAATATTAAAAATAAACACTATACTTACTTATTTGTCATAATTTATCAGAATTATTTATTGGAAATTTGTTTGTGGATTGCAAAAATGAAATTCGGGAAATCTAGTTCTTCTCAAAGAAGTACGAGAATTGAAGGTTCCAATTTAATCAATCGATTGTTAAATGATATTAGTCTAAATTATATTTAAAAATAAAAAAGCTTTTTCTTTTATTTATCATGTAATTTATTGTGTAGAGTTTGCCTATTATAACTTCTGGAATATGTTATAACTTTAAAAATTAGGTAATAAGTTCTGCAATAAAATCAGTCGATTTACTTGGTAAAAAAAAAACCAGCGATTTTTAATTCTTTTTCAGCATTTTTGTCATATTCACTTGAGATATATATCGTATTAGGGACCAATTTTGATAGACATTCACTTCTAACTGATTCATTTATAATTTAGATTTGCTTAACTGAATTTAGCGAAATAAATGTTTGATAATGTAAGAGAAAAAGGAACTAAAGAATAATGGTGTACATTCCAGAAGTTATAAAAAGCTGCTTTTTTTTTCTGTTACAATTAGTGCGATGATTAAGTTATTTAAAATATCCAAAGTGCATCATTTATTTGCACAATTTGTGCCGCCATTTTCGTTTGATAGAACATTCATATTCGTCAGCTCAATAATCACTGCCATCTAGTGTTGTTTGATCGAATTAAAGTAAATTGGATATACCCGTTGGTCGCTGTTTAGTTCAAAATTATTAAAAAAAAAAAGTTCAAATTGAATATAAATTAAGATCAGAGATTCTAATAAAATAAAATAATTATTAATAATATATAAATACTGTGGACCAAACGACCCCAAAATCCAATCTAACCAACATTGAAATACGGCCCGCCCCAATCAGATAACACTTTTCTTTATTATTATTTACAAATTCAATTTTTAAACATTAAATTAAAAATTTACGCATGTAGATAAACGCCATCTCTGCTCCAAAATTATTATTACTATTACGAAAAATAAAATGACACGCCAAAAAAAAAACAGATAATAAAAAACCGAAATAATAAAAATAAATAAAATTAAGCGAACGAAAGCTTTAGAAAGACTTCACAATATTTTAATGACAAACGACAACAATAATAATAATAATAAAATACAAATTAATAAAACGCAAGACGAAGATATGACAACGTTGGAAGCGAATAAAATCAATTCAAATAAATAAATAATCGTGAAGAAGAAAACAAAACACACGTCTGTAGATAATAATTTTATTGTGCTCTATTTAATGTTCGTTAGGAGACAATTTTATATGTGTATATGATTCTGTGAGAATCAAGTGATGTAATATATAAACAAGAAAAAAAAATAAGGTTTCTATTATATTAGAAACGTTTAGTCATAAAAAAATCGAATGCGTTTTCTTTATTTCTTTTATTTGTTCCTGTTCTTTCCCTATTACCTGTTCATCTACACAGTTACCTTAAGGTAGGTAAAGTTATTTATGAAGTATAACACGAAGAGGATTTCGGAGACAAAAAGGTTGGTATTATGTATACCTATTACGTTGCAACCTTCACGTATTTTGAAAAAGTTGAATTGGCCAGTTTTACTCTCAATAATTTTAATTATGATACAATCACTTTTTAACCATAAGAGAACTGCTTAATATAATTTACACAACAAAAGTTAAACAAATGATCATTTTCTAGAATACTGAAAAGGGTTTTGCAGTAACATCTGTGTAACTTTAATTACAGATTTAGGTATATTGACATCAATATTTGACATTGACGTTCCATTTATATAAATGGAGAATAACAAAAATGTATAGTACCAACTTCAAAACGTAAAAAAAATACTTTTTCTATATTAAAATTTACAATTTTTTCACATACACATGTAAGAACAACCACACTGCAATACAAGTGTAAACAATATTTTACATCAACATTATATAGAGGCAATGAAATCAATACTTCACTTTTATTTAAAAAAAAATATACAGGCAATATATTACAAAAAAAAAAGATTTGTTTCTCTACATTGTACAAAAAAGAAAGCTATTTACATGGACACTTAACATAATTAATACCTTAAATTTAACGTATATTTTGATCTTGATGACGTTGATGAGAACATATCTTCATAATAATAAATAGTGCATTAAAATACTCAGAAGCAATGAGAAATGTACGGAAATAAAAAAAAAAGAAACAATTAAAAATAATACAAAATAAAATAAAAATTATGGTAAGTAATTAAAATAAAATGAATGCACATCAAGTCTCCCACATTTCTTTTATTCACTTTTAATCAATAAGAGAATATTTTAGGACGGACAAAATAATATATACATTATACGTTTCATATACCAAACTGAAGTATGCGGTGTTTTTTTTTGGGCATATATTTGTAATTCCAGCTAAATTATCAATTTTTTGGTTATACGAAGTTGGTGCCTACCTAAATTTCACATTTACTTCACAACATACAAACATAACCTATAAAATCTGCGTTTTGATAATGACAAATTCATAATTCATTCAATTAAAGGCAATGCTTCAATCCGATAACAAAATGAAACGCATTATTTCTATTACATTAAATAAAAAAAAATGATATACAAACGCATGATCAATAGTGTTTGACAGCAATGTATGAAATGTAATAATACTTGATCTTTCATAATCTCTTTTTTTTTAACTGGTAACTATAATAAAATATAAAAAAAGATTTCTTGTGAAAACAATAGACGAAAAAATTAATAAAATTGGTTTATAGCAATGCAATTTGGTTTGTAATAAGGAAAATTATTTGAAATAACAATAGTGATTTGGTATCATTTCTGCTATGTTATTATTAAATTTGCTTTGGTAGTTTCATCAAGAGGAAAAAGTTTTAATTTAATTTTAATCATCATATCATTTAAATGTGTATCAAAAAGCATTTAGAAAGCACTTACCTTAAAACAATTTTTGGAAAATTAAAGGAAATTCAGCAAAGATTACAAGTCCAAAATTAGTTCAATTTGTACATAACTGACTACGTCTTAAAATTACACAATTTATACACTTTTGGCTTGATTGGCAATCGAAGGTATGTACACAGATCTCCTTCAAAAACAATATTACTATCAATCAATTGAAAGAACCCAAATAAGGCAGTGTAGGTTTGATTATCATCCTAGTGATACTAATCAAGTTGGGTTGCACCGACACACGCAACAGGAAGGAAATAGGAACCAATCCATGAAGATGCCTTTGCAATCGTTGTCCGGATCGTAAGCTAGAAGTCTGTACCATTTATACTTCTGTTCGCAACCGCAGTCTCCTTGGCAGCGGCCAGTTCGAGCTTTGGTACAAACTTCTTGATGGATCGCTTGCTCGAAGTGACGGGTATTCACTATGGCTCTGACCTTTCCGGCCGAATTGGACGCCCAGAAAGGTGTGATTACCTCCACTTTGCTTTCGCAGGCGTCTATTCTGGAAATGTTTGAAGAAAACGTAGTTTAGATATGCTAGAAATTTTAAATGATCAATACTGAAGGATGGTACATTGCTATACAGTATTAATCCGAGTTTGACATCGAGAAAATTCTAGAGGAGAGGAAATTAGCAATTTTTTTAAGCATATAATACTTTTTGACTTTGGCTTTATTTTGTAAACTGGTACATGAACACAGTACATTATTCGAATCTTTTCAAAAAGAGATTTACAAATTGATGCATATAATCTTTATTTTCCTAACTACAGTTACAACTCACAATTTTATCAACTAAATAACGGGAATCACAACACATTTTTATCATTTCTAAACTAAACGGAGCTAAACTATTTATTCAATTTTACGTTACAAGCGCAAGTACAACAAGATTTAGACATGAACCAATCCATAAAGATTCCACGACAATCGTTGCCGACATCGTACGAAAGCAATCGGACGAATTTATATTGTTGTTCGCAAATACAGTCTCCCATACATCTATCGGTGGTTTCAGAATTGCAAACTTCCTGACTAATCTTCTGCTCGAAACCCGGCAAGTTGACTATGGCTCTAAGCTCACCGGCAGAGTTGTTTAGCCATAGAGGTGCAACGGTTTCCAATTTGCTTTCGCAAACGTCGATCCTGGAAAGCAAACGGTTTATTCTGATCCTTGGATTTGATCAAGAGCCGCAGTTGAAGGCAGCAGATGTGTATGATGGTTGCAGAAGAAGAATTGACTTGATATTATTAGCCACAGATGCTTCTGGGTGTGCGAGATGATTTTTTTTGTTTGTTTTGTCGATCGCTAAAGTGTGCTTTTGTTAAAGAGTATCAGAAATATATGTGTAGTAATGTTGCAAGAGTGAGAATAAAAGTAGTGATTGTAGTGTTTCTATGTTGGTCATACTGGCGAGGTGATTGTATTATGTTGTATCGTAATGTGTAAAAAAAATTGTAAAAATAACTCATTTGGAGGATTTAAAGAAAAAAACACATTTGCTAAAATATTCTAATCATATTCAGATCTGTCAGATTCTCATTACAAATATAAATATAAATATTTACAGTATAAAATACATGTACTATAAAAATATTTGTCTTTTAATTCATGTCAAATAATAAACTATGTGGTATAAACTCTACTGACTACATTGTTGTCATTAACATCGGTAAAAACTAATCAGAACATTGCACTTTTTCACACATAATTTAAAATTAAATTAATAATTGTCACAAAAACACGTTTCTAATTTATTTAGATTTGTAGCGAAATATTATTCTGTTATAATTACAGGAAACATTGCCCCATTTTTATAGTTAATGCAATTTTCATAAGTACGAAACACAGTTAATCTAGGTTAGAATACGACCTGTCAAATATTCATTAAATTGGGAATACTTTGACAGCTTGTTTGAAGTAATTTCTGGCGATTTATAAGAATATTGTTTCAAGAGAATAATAAGTTTAATATAAATTTTGTTTTTTATAAGCTTTAAATAATAAACAACGAAAAAAACATCAAATCTATAAAGTTCTAAATTAGAAATCGACCTGTCAAATCCGAATTATCTCGGAAATGATTTCACAGTTTCATAAAGTACACTCTGCTCTGATGATCCATTGAAATATTTATACAAGGAAATATGTAGTTTCTTAAGACAATTTCTTTGCAAAAACAGATAATATTTGAAAAAAAAACTCCGATGTTTACTTAGAAATAATTTGACAGATGACAAGTTCAATTGACTTTGACAGTTTCATAAAATAAATTAGTCTTTTTCACTTTTAAAACTTTGTTTGATCAATTTTTATGAAAAGCGTCCTATCAATCTGATATTAGAGAGTATTGTGACGCCAATAAAAGTTTCAGAATTTCAATTTTATTTGACGTTTCAAAGAAAAGTCCTTAGTTTGTTGTAATTTCACATGTCAATGATTTTTAGTTAATTATTATATTAACGGGAAATCAACGAAAATTCTTTTGACATTTCAGCAATTTCACCAAAATAATGATATGTAAAGTCGATTCATTGTTTTGACAGTTCCAAAACTGAATTTTAATTAATAATATTTCGCCACAGATCATAGATTCACTCACTCATACAAACCGCGTCCTAAAAACGCGAAAATACTGTCGGATTTGAATGGCAAATTACGCACAGCACTTTTTTTTTTTCCTTTTAATAAGTATATATTCGTAAATTAGGTAACAAAATCGCTATATAGCATATTGGCGAATCCACTTCCGTATTTGGTAACTTTTGAGAAAAGACTCCTTCCGCGAAAACTCCGAAGACGGTCACTAGGTGACGGTGGGATTGCATCTGCACACGCAACACGACGGAAACAGGAACCAATCCATGAAGATCCCTTTACAATCGTTATCCGTGTCGTATGTCAACAAACGATGCCATTTATATTTCTGTTCGCAACCGCAGTCTCCTTGACAACGGTTGGTAGAAGATTTCTCGCAAGTCTCCTGCTGGATGGCTTGCTCGAAGTTTTTCGTGTTGACCACGGCTAATCGTTTTCCGGCCGAATTGAAAGCCCAGTAAGGGGTGACGATTTGAGTTTTGCTCTCGCAAACGTCCACTCTGAAAAAACGTTAAAACAGTCTGGGATCACCATCGAATCCATCACAATATAAACTGGGATGGTGTGTGCGCGCAAGCGGTGCTTTGGATTTTAGAAGCCATAATAAGGTGTTATTCTGCGTGCGCTGTTGATCCTATGCGAAAAACGTGCTGGTTCATTTACAATTTATTGTTAGTGATATTTGATATTACAGGATACAATAAAGAATATTATTACCATTGTAATAAACAATTTAATGCTACCAGATATCAGACTAGAATATGTTGCTGTTTACATGTTATTTTCCTTAACGCAATACTTTTTCGCAAACCTGTATTATATACATATATACACAATTAATAAATGAAGGTATCTTCGGAAACATCATTCCTAAATGCGAATATCCAAAGTCAGTGCTTAAGAAATTCCTCTGCGCTTAACAAGAACATATTTCCGAAGAAGCAACTCTCACAAGTTTATATTATACATTAACATAACCTCTAATAAAGATAAACCAAGTAATAAGAAATATAATGTTCAACAGCAGCATATCGCGCTGCTTAAGGACCTCTTCTGCTATATCACCGTGCGTTATCGCAACGGTTACGATTCGTTGCCCTCAAATTGCCGTAGTTAAATTCACGCAAATAATGCAGAAATATTAACAAACGTGAAACATTCCTAGGAATATGGGTGACATACAAGTTTTCTGTGACGTAACACCATCTCAAGCAGCATACGCTTACAGTTTATTTGCGTAGATAATATCGTCAGTTATTTTGCATATCAGCGATTCATGTTTTCAAGGTTGGTAAGTCGCTGTTGTTCTTAGAGTATATATACATAAATAGATTAAACGATATGCAGATGTAGTGTCCGTCTTTTATTACTAGTGTTGTCTAATATTTGGAGAAATAATTTATTTAATTGGATATCTTTAGAAAATATATTTGGATAAGTATAAATTTTTTATAAAGAAGCTGGAACAGCAAAAACACCTTGTATATTTTTACATTATTAAATTTTAAACTATACTTCACACCAAGACTTGTTTAATGACTTTGACAGTTTCGCAATTTTTTTGTCGTAACTAAGTTAACTCCTCCTTGTTTTTGCTTTTTCCTAGAATCTCAAACAAACTGTTAAAATCATTAGACAGGTTGTGGCTCCACACATTATTATAAAAGCTACATGCTTTGAGGTTTTCGAATTACAATTCTGTTCCTGTTTAAAAAAAATTGCAAAATCACAACAACAAAAATTTAGCAATAAAACTTGTTGTGCGGATTGATTGAGGTTAGGTCACAATATTAGTAAATTATTTTTATCAGCGCTGGAATACACAGGGCGATCGTCAAGAAAATATAGAGTTTATCAATTTCAAAATGATTTTTCGCGATTTTGTTACATGCAAAATATGCTGAATCATTGGATCTATTTATTAGATTTTCTTAGAGCAATTTTCAGTAATTATATTATTTAATAATCCTAAAACATTATATTAATATCATATTACGTGTAGTATTAAAGTAATAAAAAACGTTTCATTTTATTTCGCCGACACTGTATATAGTAAATTCAACATAAATACAAAAAATAAAACGCTTAAATCCTTAATTATAAAAAAGTAAATAGAAGATAATACATGAGAAAGCCACAAATTAAAAAAAAATAGCGGAAAAGAACATAAAACATGATGTAATAGGTACATATACAAAGCCGTCCGAAATTAATCGGACAAATTCGAGCTAAAGTAAAGCTTTAAACGTCAACTGACCTGCCGCTTTCGCTCCTATTCCTGAAACTCTGCCTCGTATCCCTCGCCTTGCCCCCGAACATGCTTTCGCCAGCGACATCGTAGGCCGGGTCCGGCCCTGGATCGGCGTGCAGGTCCGGCACTCCGGGTTTCACGGAGCGTTTCTGTTTCACGTTGGGGGGACCTGGCGATCCGTAATCGGGAGGGTTCATCGTGAACTCGCCGTACATCCGTTTCATCAACGCCTTATTCTCGTCTATGAAGAGTTCGATTCGATCTCTGTAAAGTCAGACAGAACCCAAAATAAAACAAAATAGTTTTAAAGTAGCAATTATTTCCTTTTTTTTTTAGGTTAGAAAAGGTTCTTTATTTGTTATTATATTTGACGAAATAATATCTCTAAAGCGCAGTTCACACCTATGCATTGTAATGCGGCATTAAAACATGCATTAAATGAAAGCATTTTTTGCTCTTTAACCGTGAAATGACTTTGCATTCACATAATGCAGTTTTACATGCATGCTTCTTTAGAGAATAATAGAGAATTTATTTTTGCAAACTTATTTACGGATATTATAAATGGTTGGCAGAAACGTCAAATAATCATTCATCATCGAGCCTTACTAATTGTCTTCTACTGTCGTGAAAGTTGTTTAGTGGTTGTTTACAAATATGGATTTAGAAGAAACTTTATTATTATTAATAGCGGCTACATCGGCTTCGCTTTTTATGCGAAAACGAAGAAGATGGTGGGTAAGACCATGGATGGTAGAACGTGAAAGAAATCAAGGCAATATAAACTTATTGCATAAAGAATTGGCAGGTTTAGATAAAGAAAATTATAGAAAATTTATCAGAATGAATGAAGAAACCTTTAACGAACTGCTTCAACTGGTGGAGCATGATATTAAAAAAGAAGAAACCATGTTTAGAAATTCAATTTCTGCCAGGGATCGACTAAGCTCACACTGCGTTATCTTGCTACAGGAGAATCTTACAAAAGTCTTTCATTTTCTTTTAGAGTCGGCCATTCAACAATCTCGCAAACCTAACCTAATAGCTCAAAGGAATACGCCTGTTCGCGCTAAAAACGTATTCACTAGACAAGCTCAGCCAACTTAACTAAAAGATTGGTATTAAAATATCACTAGAAAAATTACTAAAAATGCGTCAAGAAATGCAAGAAAATATGTTCTAAAGCTTGCATTTGCATGTCGCATCAAAAAATGCTCTAAAACATGCATAGTGTGAATATTGAAGATGCATGCATTTTAACGCCGCATGTCAGTTGCAGCAATAAAATGCATAGGTGTGAACTGCGCTTAAGATTTTAATTTTGATAGTTGAGTATAGAAATAGTGGATTTTAAAGGGTGTTTTCACCTCTGAAAGTCTATCTGATGTCGCGAACTCTAAACGCACGCACGAAATTGTTTATTTCGCATTTATTTATATTATTTGGCGTGTGCCATCTATAGTGGTAATGAGGCTACCTTTTCGCACGTAAAATTTTAAGTTATTTAGTTAAATGAATGAAAAGAAAACTTCAACATGCTTTGATAAAATAATGATCCACAATTCTGCTTGATTGTGTCTGTAAAATGTTGAAATATTTTGATTCTGATAATAAAATTTCTTAGATAAATGTTTGCGTTTAAATTTGAAACTTACTTGTTGTAATTAATTACATCTTAATATGTAGGTAATTCCGATCCCTATCTGCTAAGATGACAGGCAAGTAACGGTATGTATATATTAGATTAGCAATCGATAAAACGCCACTTACAATGGATACGCATTTCCGGCATTAGGGCAGTATAACTGGTAGTCTCTTTTGATGCAAGGAACGCCTCTTATCAGGTTGCCACGCACTTCTATGCCCAGAGCCACTGATAGTGCAGTCCATAGTATCTGAAAGCGACAAAAACAACTGCAATAAATTAATATTATAATATAAATAATACAGAATTTTATTCGGATAGTAATCGATATAATTGTAGCGAAAAATATCAGCGGAACTGTTTTAAAAACGACCAGAGATTGTGTCAGAAGAATTCTAAATGGGTTTACGTAAACTTTCAACGGTTTCCAAAGTTGTATGAATAACTACATACTGTCTCGCCAATTTCTCATGTCCTTGAATTGAATCACAGAATCTATAGGAGTACAATTCTTTTTCTAGCCGACGGAAAAAATACTCGACCAATGTCAAACACGTATACATAAATACATAGATACAAAGAACTAATAAAAGAAATAAGGTTAAATATAGCAACGCTTGAATGTAGGTACATATGTATATCTGTAACTGTGTTTTTTTTTATCCGCATATGCGATGACTTTTCTTTCATTTCTAATAGGTAAAAAGTCAATTTCAACACATTTCGTGACATTGTAATGCCGTTCTAATTGAGATAAATAAAGTTGGCAGTCACGCGTATCGATGTAAGTACAATATCATGTACTATTGTATGTACCTACATGTTATTTATACATAAGTACAATAATGCCTCTTAATTTACTATATGCAATTTCTTAAGTGTGTTATGTAACTGCATTAGAAGGGATTCTATTGTGTTGAGAAGCACTTTCTCTTATATAGTACACTGGTGATTGTAAGGTAAGGGCATACATATGTATAAACACAAATATTTTTTGTTCTACAGCGTGGACAGAAAATAATACTTTCTAGAATACTTAAGAAATTCAAATTTCATGTTGTTCCAAAAAAAAAAATTATTTGATAGGTGAAATATCAATTACTTTGTTTGTCTGTCACGGCACTCTGCTGGTCTTTCCATAGATCTGTCGTATCCATGGCACACTAGAAATCTATTTGAAATTTATAAACGCAATATCTTGTTTAATATTTAAAATAAACATAAAGCGTTGTATGTTTTTGTAAAGCCCGGAAAATATTCTATTTCATCATAACATAGGCTACTGTGGTTTCTATTTATGAAAAAAATGTTATGACGTCATAACTCAAAATTTCCCAGAATTATTAAAAAATAGATTTTGTGTCTAGATCTCAAGTAGAAAGCTATATGAAAAATGTCCAAACAATTTTTAAAATTATAAATAATATAACGCATAATAGGAATTCAAGAAAATTTAATTTTTTTAAATATGAAAACAGTAAGATACATTTTTTTTTTTTTCTATTTCGCAAAAGTGGCTCTGGACTGCCTATCTCATATATATGTTACGCATTTTTAATTTTTCTTCTTTTGATAATACATTCGCATGTACTCTTATACTGTTATACTTGTGGCGAAAAACACGCTATGAACAATATAAGACAGCCAACCGGATTCTTATATTGGAAATACCATTTTATTATAATATAATCAGGGCTATTCAATAGCCGCATTATAACCAGTACATCTGTCACTGTATCATTATTAATGTTGCATACTATAATTCAAAATTTAAATTTCAAACAAGTAAAAGTATTTATAAAAAAAAAACATAGATAACAAATAGGTCCTGGAAACCATTTGACATATTAACAGGTCTTTTAATTCCAATAGTTCTAAGAAAGTAATACATAAACAGTTAAGTGGATACGTATATGGATTAATGAAACTTAATGACATTACACTACAATGTAGCTTTGTTTTTATATGTGTAGGTAGTATGTTAATTGAGAGACATGATTAATTACCTTAAATGATAATTAGAGAGACAGTTTTATATATATTTAATGTTGCAATTCAGGTAAGAATATGGTGTTAAAGCTTATCTACAATAAAACGATTCTGTTCTTTGTATTTTTGTAAATTTAAGTCGTTGTAATTAATGAACTGCGTATCAAATATTAATTACTTAATTTATGATTTCCCTTATCCTATAAATAGTTATAGCAAAATAAAATACATTTGTAATCCATAAACTTATGTGATTTCCTTAAAAGCAAATATTTAATTTAAGATTTTATAAACCTAACAACATTATAGGCATCTATTATGGTATCTAATATTAAAAATGTTTCAATTATGCATTTTGATATGTGTGGCAGCGTTTTCTCAAATCTAATATTTGAATCTTCACAACGTAACTGTGTATGTATATACAGTGTGCACACAGTCGATCTGTCGATGGGTATACGTTAAATTCTTAGCAAAACCGTCAATGCGATAGGGATTTTAATGTGTCGGAGAAAATGTCGCAGATATCAACGTGTAAGATAAAGATGTAACATATCAACACCACAAAACCATCCGTCATTTTCACTCTGTACAGTCTTTACTTTACCTCTAGCTCGCTTGTGTTCACTCGGTAAACATTCACACGAGTATTATATATATATCAATGAGCACCACATACACTACCGTCCACGGATATTTGACCAAGGGAGATACCATACAAATATCTTATTCTAGTGATAAATAAGGACCGCATTCTAGGAAAAGTGCCACATATTTAAGATCAAGAAATAAACCTTAAAACCACCTACATGTTTATAACTTAGGTAATTAAATAATTTTGTCTTTATAAAAAAAAAGTGATTATGTATTAATTTTCTATTGTTTAAAGTTAAACCAATCGTTTTGTGCCAGGTAATCTTTTTTTATAAAAGCAGTATTTAGAATGTTTTGGCACTTGGAAGTTTCTCTTATATTGAAAAACAGTGGAAATTGATAACTCAAAAACTTCCCGTTTCCTCAAAATTTAATTTAGGAGATGTTTTCGCCGAAATGATTAGCTTTAAGATGAACTATGTCCCATGCTTCGGTCTTCCTCGAAAATCGATCAATTTTCACTGTTTTTCAATATGTCTTCACTACTTTTTTTTGTCATATTCAGAGCCCTGTTAAATCAGAGGGACGAGTAAATATAGATCTTCAAGTAATTTTAGCTTAATTTAAGTTTTAAGATGTAATAAAAGCATTTTTAACTTTTATTACATCTTAAAACTTAAATTAAGCTAAAATTACTTGAAGATCTATATTTAGTCGTTCCTCTGATTTAACAGGGCTCTGAATATGACAAAAAAAAAAAGGTAGTGAAGGCTTATATTGAAAAACAGTTTGAATTTAATTAAAAATAGGATACCTACTTTAAAATATAGGTATTACGGATTTAATTTAACAGGAATCTAAAATACCTATCTAGTTTGGAAGAAAATTCACAATTGATCAATATTAATCAGTTACTTATAAACACATCTTATTGATGGGACCAAGCAGGTAAAGATTTTATGGCATAATAACCAAGCAAGGTACGGATAGGGCCCTATGAGAGAAAGAGTGGTCTCTCATAGAGCCCTATCCGTACCTTGCTTGGTCATTTAGAATTTTTTATTGCGTAAAACCATAGGCGTTGCTAACTGTTCCAGTATAATAACTTTGTATGAAGAGTACTCCAATGAATTATCTTTTTTTGAGAAAAATATTTAAGAAATAAAATTGAAAAGTACATTTCTCGTTAAATTGTAATAGTTTTTATCCTTTACATTTTTTAGTATTAATTGCCGTTTATTTTCTGATTTTTTAAACTTTCATTACCTGCCCAAACTTCCTTGGACGGCAGTGTATTTTCAATGAAAGTCAATGCTCCGTAGTTTTCGAACCTTGACACACCCGGCAAACCCCGTGTGCGTCGAAT